>CM066912.1:26411531-27671531 GCA_033964015.1 Scolanthus callimorphus | reverse complement strand
TATTTTTTTTTTCTTAAAAGGGGGAGGGGGGGGGGGGGTCACAGGCACCCCAGGACCCCCCCCACCCCCCCCCCCCCCCACCCACCACCACCCCCGTCCCCCAGCTACGCCCCTGGGAAGGGACTTACCCACCAACACTTGGTCATAAACGAAATTTTCCTGAAATTCAAAGCAAGCAAACAATACAATAAATAATTACATCTTGAATAAGTTAATAAAAATAATTAAATAATTACATTCATCTTTATACAAGGACATTAAAATATTTGTAATAATTTTATGGGTTTGTCTGTGATCTGTCAGTCAGCAGGAAGGTCAATCAATATCTCAGTCAGTAAGTGTGACTGTCTCTGTCCATCCATCCTTCTATATGTCTGAGTGTCTACTTGCTTGTCTGTCTGTCCTCCTGTGCATCTCAGCTAGGGACTTGGTCAATATTTAATCATTCAATCAGTCAGCCTGTTCACCTATCCAGCCATCTGTCTGTCTACCTGTCTATTTTGTCTGTCTGTCTCTGTTGGTGTCTGTGTATCTGTAGCTGTTAGTCTGTCTGTCTGTCTCTCTGCTTGTCTGTCTGTGCGTCTGTTGATCTGTTGTCTATCCATCAGCTGGTAGGTTGTTCATTTGTTTGCTTGTTCATTCATTCTTTTGGTCGATCACTCAATCAGTCAGTCAGTAAGTCAATCAATCAAGCTGTCCATCCATTTGTCTGCTTGTTTCTCTGTACCTGAACATTTTAGCTCAGTATCTAGCTTCTATATGGACATAATCACAACAAATCTGCCCTTGGTCTTCAAGATAATGATTTGTCAAAGAGGGCAGCCACTGGTTCTGCCATCCCTCACGATGGACAATAATATCATGATCAATAATACAAAATAATAATAATAATTTATTACAATTTCTAAAATATTTCTCTAATAATAATAATTATAATAAATAATAATGTCTTTATTTACAACCAATAAAAATACATATCCGTCTACATAGTATACAATGTACAATGTCAAAAAATCTAATAATAATTATATTCTAAAGATAAAACAATGCTTACCCCCTAGGCTCATATAAGAACCTACGGTACTTGAGTAACTGCCTTAAGGTAAACTGCAGTATATGACCCATCAAGAGCCATAATACTGTGGCAACAACCAGTACAGCCACCGTTATCACAGTTGATGGCCTGAAGTTATGGGCCCTGAAATAAATAATGATAGTAATATTATATTGAGCATATTGATATAATGTTTTCCGTATGATGAGTTTTTCGTCTGATATGAATTCAGGCGATTTCCACTCAAAAATCTATCTCGTCCCGGTTTCACATTGAGATTTCCCGTCAAAAATCTGTCTCGTCCCGGTTTCACACTAACACAAGTTTTCCGTTCGGACGTCTCTAGTGTGAATACGGCTAATGAGACCATATGGTAGGCAATGACAAGGGTTTGGCAGGCAAAAATTTCAACCTAGTTGCCAAATGTCAACAGCATTAATTTGAGAGAGATCATTATAGAGTCCTAAAGTGATGACGTCACAAAAACAAAATTTTCAATTTAGCACTATTTGTTCCTTGATCTCGAAAGGGCATATCGACTGAAAGCTGCACACCAAAAATGAGGTGAATCGGTTGAAACGCGATACGACCTGCTGAAAACATAATTTTCTTTAACAAATCACTGTATTTTTGGTTGAGTTCATAAAGTTATGAACTGAGTCCAAAATACAGTGATTTGTTAAAGAAAATTATGTATTCAGCGGGCCATAGCTCGGTCGCGTTTCAACTGATTCACCTCATTTTTTGCATGCAACGTTCTTCGAAGTTGATCTTTCATTATCCATGGACTAAAATCTGGAGTTCAAATTTTTCAAATTTGTGAAATCACACTTTAGGACTCTATTTACAACATAATTTTCACTCTCTACTTCAACTGTAAATTCCTCATGCACTTGAGTTTGTAGTCATAACAATTATTAAAACTCTCTAGAAACATAGTAACTGTTTCACATTTCAGTGCAGTTGTAATACCAGATTCAGATTCAGATTCATTTTATTCTCCGCCACCTTATACTTAGAGTACATTGGTTGTAAGGCTGGTGAATGTATAGTAGAGAGAGGAAGGAAAAAAAAAATTATTTGTTTTCACACATTTTTGCGCAGTTGAAGACGAATCCGCTCACCTCCTTTTGAATTATTGCAGGCGGGTTTATTAGGAGGCGAAAGAGTTCGTCTTCGTTTATTCTGCTTCTCTTTATTTTTTGTTTCATTTTTTGTCAACTCCCGGGGGGGGGGGGACTCCCACATTTTTGGGGTAGGGGTGCTCGTCGTACCTTTTAGGGTTTAAAAGCAGGCCTCTGGTACCTTTTAGGGGGTAAAATTGGAAATCGTGTAATTTTTTCCAGATAGGTACCTGTTAGAGGTCCGTTCTAGCAAATCAAGCAAATGACACTTGTTGGTAGCCTGAATTTCAGACATATTTTCCCTCATAAAAAATAAAAAAAAATACGAGGGAAAATACGTTGGTACCTTTTAGGGTCAAAATCAACTAAGTGACGTCATGTTTGGTACCTTTTAGGGGTAAAATCGAAAGTTCCCGAGGAGCACCCCTGCCCCAAAAATATGGGAGTCCCCCCCCCCCAGGGGGGTCAACTATGTCCTCAACCTGGAATAATAAGCTTCTGTGGTGCTAGCAGAGGTCTTTCCCCACATTATTTTCACATTTTCGAGATCCCAGCTCTGCTAGCAGGGAAATATCGTAAGCCTGTGGTAGAACTCGGAAATTTGCCTTTAATTTAAGCTCAGCCCATAGGAATATGAAAACTCAATTTCAAATCCTACTTTTTTCTGGAGAGGGTTTAGGGGAGCTAGGGACTGTTGTCTTATGTGTCTAAGAACAACAAGCAATTTGTTTTAACAGTGTTCAGGTTCTGCAAATATTACCTGCTGGAAATGGACACTGCTTACTCATGATTTGAATTTGCAGGAATTCCAAAAATCGCCTAAAAT
Source organism: Scolanthus callimorphus (assembly GCA_033964015.1). NCBI lineage: Eukaryota > Metazoa > Cnidaria > Anthozoa > Actiniaria > Edwardsiidae > Scolanthus > Scolanthus callimorphus. Next base: position 27,668,527 of record CM066912.1, on the reverse strand, counting down.
ATACTTTTTTTATATCATAACATTTTTCAAGACTACAACTAGTGGATTATTGCTAGGATATTTTTGCTAGGAGGAGTTGAGTTTTTTAATCACAATTTTTTTTGACGCTCGGGTATAATTATTATTCCCGGGTAACGCTTTTGTTTGTCATTAATTTATTCGGTTTATGTGTACTTTGCACCCTATGCAACTGGAACTGAAAACAACAATGGAGAACAAACTATTATCACTTGATTTGCAATTAGACATTGTGAAAATACAGATAATGTCAGCGAGATCTTTTAATAGTTGAACAAGACTCGAGAGATGTCAGCTAACAGGACGAAGAATTCCACGAAAAATTATTTTGTTGATATTGTCACATTCCTCCCTGGTTCAAAACAACACAGATTTTTCTCGCACTGTGTTATAATTATATTAAAGCAGCTCTTAGAAAACCAAGAGCATAAATAAGGATATATATTGTCCAAGGCGTTTGAAAGATCACATTATCGACATAAAAATGCCGTGATCTTTTGGTTGTGTTTGTAAACATGGCTAGACATTCTAGAAGGAAACTCACTCACACGCAAACTTCAGGTCTGTTTACAATTTTACTAAGTACCTGTAACAGCCGCCAGAAAAACTGAATTCGACCACTTAATAATAAAACAACGTTACTCTAGCTTAAATACTGCTTTCAAGGATTTTTTCGAGATAGGAATACAATTATTCTGTTAAAATTAAGCACCACGCATTAGCGAAACGAAATTCGGCGAAACGAAAGTACGTTTTGCATGTCAGATCGTACGATGTCATATTTTGGCGCTGAAATTTCCCGATTTAAAATTTAACAACTAAAAAAACTCACCCCGGAATGCCCCGTTCTAGTTTCTCTAACACACCAAGGGTTGGTTCATGTTCTGAATATCTGGCAGCACTCAGCGCAGCAACCAAAACAAGCCATGATGCAGGCGTCGCTGGAAAAGAGCGTTTCAAGATGGCCGTCTTCAACTCTTTGAGTCGTCTCTTACAAGTCTTCGTTATGGCTTTGAAAACGAACTTGAAGGCATTACTATCAAAGTGGAGAATAATTCCTTCATCTGTTACTTGAAATTGGAGGGCAACAGCAAGTCTCGCTTCAGCCATGGTTGTCTTTGGGAGGGTTTTTTTTTTCGGGGGTTTGCGTTTTCTCGTGTCGTACCCCCAACACACCTCCTTTACAACTAGACATGCGATGGTCCAAAGTTCATTAGGCTGGAATTATGCAATGGACTGGATGATGACTGGAGTGGAACGGACAATGGTCGTACATGGTCTGAAGGAGAATTCATAGTTCCGACCTGTCATTCAAAGCCATAGTTACTGTTGTTATGTCCCACAAACAAACCAGGGTTTTCCTTAAAAAAGGCCAAAAATATTCCGATCCCGCTAAGGTTTACCAGATAACTCTATCTTCGGATCATCTCAGTTTGCACTGTCATAAAAGGCAAAAAAGTGCTGCAATCGACTGATTTCGGAAGTCCTGAAATACTGTTTGTGGGATACGATCAGTTCCCGCGGGAGAATCTTTCCATCGCTGATTGGTATCTCCATCTAGCGTGAAATGGCTTCATTGTTTGATCGGAACTATGAATTCGGGGCTTGATTTTGTTTTTTGTCTAATTTTTCAACGAAGGATGACTTTGTCGCGTCTTTTTTTTTTTTTCAGCGTTTTTTTTTTTATCAAATCGCGCGCTCTGATCGGCCGCCGGAAGGTGTCCGGGATCGTAGGCATATGGTCCCGGACTATATGGGTCATCGCGTATATATATTATTCTTATAGTGCCATCCATGAAACCAATGCCGAGTCCCACGACGTAAAACATCGTGTGTTATCCGATCATGCTTGTACCAAGTCCAAGAGCGTGCGTGGCGCGGGTCACCCCGGGACGGCTTCACTCGGGGCTATCAATGTGCTATTCTGCTATTCTGTACAGTTTTCGAGCGACTGTTCGAGACAGCTATGCGGTGTGGCAACCTAAAATGTCGGTTTTAAATTTTATTTTAAGTTTTTCCGCGCGTGTGCGTGTCTTTTTGGTTTGCGCACGTAACGGCCCAGTCTGTGGTCAGCGGTCTGAATCTTCCTCTCCCCAGACTTCCTCGTCCAGAATTAAGTCCATTTCTCTCAAAATGGCGGTCGTGTTTTCTGACGACTGCCGAAAATTTATAGAATCTGAACTTCAAGCTGCGAAACCTAAAATTCTTGAGGACATAGAAGGTACAGAAATCATCTCCCTTCATCCTGCTTGCATACAAGTTCGTATAACGTAAGTAAAAATTATACGAATCGATTGCGGTTGCGATACCGATGCTTGCTTCTCATTGATTAAAGTTGAAAAAATTGATTTCTGTGAGCACGAATGATCTATGTACTGAGCTAGGCTTGACGAAAATTTGCCAGCCCTCTGTCTACTGTCAGAGTAGAGTATACTTGATGGAATGTCAGTCCTCCTTATGAAAGTATACAGTTCAAGAGTTTTTCAAAAACAACAACAAAAACAAACGAGCAAAAAATCATTCAGTCGAGAAATCTTGACTTGATAAAGCTTAGCCCTAGGAATCGTGTACTTTGTTATGTTAATAACATTATCACAAGTGCTTGGCCAAGGGATTGGCATCAAGGGTAGACCTGCCAAAACCTGACCCTATCAGAGACCAAATCCTCGTTTTTTATACCCTACAGTAGACCTACAGTCAAAATTGTATACTCTACCGCAGACCTGAAGTTAGTCACCAGGGTGGTCAAATTGGTCGCTATTGAAGCAGTATTTTGTTAATCATTGAAGGGTTTCAAAATAAACCACTTTTCCACTAATTGTGGCACAACTTTGTTCGAAATTTGTTTGCACTTGGGTAGCCATACTGAAATTATGTACCCTATCAGCGACCAAACAAACGAGAAACGATACCCTATCGTAGACCTCAGGGGCCCAAAAACCATACCCTATAGGGTGGTACATACCCATATACCATACATAGGGAGTAACCCCCGGGCTTTGCCTCCAAGCCAGTTGGGTCTTTACCGCCTATATGCTTTGCTACGTGACCTCAAAGTTCAATGTGGTGATGGGCAATTTTTAGCTACCAATCAAACCAAAATGCTTGATTTGGCTGCTTCCTTTCCTAGCAAGTTTAATTTTCTGTTCAAGAAAATTGATGTTAAAATTCGCTGCGCTCGGGCTAAAATGAGCCTGAGTCGGGCCCAAAACATATTTACGCCCGCGAACATCAACTATATTGTTATATTTAACACTTAAATAAAGCTTTATATTACATATTATTTTGCCTGCTAGGAAGACAAAATACAAGACATTAACAGTGCAGTTGCAGTTTCCTGAGCATTATCCTGATCACTCTATCTTGACTGAAGTGAAAAGCAGTGTTCTTCCTCCCCGATTACTGAGCAAACTAACTGAGCTGTGCGATGCAGAAATGAAGAGTCATGCTGGAAAGCAACAGGTACCATAATTACTACACCAAGCTTGCATTGGCAATCACTCACTCACTATCCATTTTCCGTCATTGTCCACTGGAATTATGGGTCTGACGTTGCATGGCATTGATTCCCCTTCTCCACAATTCTCGGTCCAAGGCATCACCAGCCTCTAGTCCTGATATCTTGAGGGTCCTCTTTTAGTACCTTTTCATCCTCTTGACCTTCTCCCAGGCACTTGAAAGGAGCAAATCTTTTCGGTCCATGACAGGCTCCGCTGGACATGACCATACCATCTGAGACGCTTCTGCGTGTCAAGATCTTTTATGTTGAGCTTCAGGCGGAGATCATATGTGCTGATGGTATCTGTTGGTTTGATGGCACACATCCAATGGAGAAGGTTTTGTACAGTAGTTGATAAGATACCTGTACCTGGGGGGACATAACAAGAATTTGTGCAAGGGGGTCACAAGGGGGTAACAATGTCATAGTCCTAAGTTAAATGCTTACTGATGTCAATGTTTTGTGCTTTTCTGTTCCAGGTTTTAATTATTTTAAAGTTTGTGAGAAAATTCCTGGATGACAATCCCTAATTGTTTGCAGTGATGAATTACAGTACATAAAAACCAAACTAATAACTGATGAAGATCAACTCAAGATCAGACAGAAAACTGGTGTTCTAAGCATGAAAATTACCAAAGAAAGGTAAAATTATATTGGACACTTCCATGTGCAATTATAGAGAAATTTAATCATAAGCGTTGCTGGGAAAATAAGAAACTGATGCCTATATATTTTGTTCTTTTTATCAGATATTTTATGGATTTCAGATTAACAGTACCAAATAACTATCCTGCAGATGCAGTAAGGTGAATGTCAATTTCTAAACCCTGGGGTGGATCCAGTGGAGAGAGGGGTTAATGGGGCTCTAGCCACTTCATCCCCTTTTTCCATTTTCCTGTCATAGCCACCCCCTTTCCCTCAACGTTGTGGTATAATCTTTTGTACTAGTCCCCTCCCCCTCTCTTTAACTTCTGAATCTCCCAATGAGAATGAAGCACAATACAAAATCTCAATGTGGGAGAGTTGACCGCTATGCATGACTTTACTTATCACTGCAGAATATGAAATGAGTTAGACCCTGTCCACACTACATCGTTTTCAAACGAAAACAGATACTTTTTGCTCCGTTTTCAAAAAGATTTGCGTCCACACTTATCGTTTTCGCATTGTTTTCACCGTTTTCGGTGATCGTTTTCGGCGTTGTAGTGTGGACGATAGCCGTATCCAGAGCAAAAAGTATCCGTTTTCGTTTGAAAACGGTTTAGTGTGGACGGGGTCTTAGAGCACACTTTGTATGACTGTGGAAAAGGTATGATGTGTTCAATACCAATCCTTTGCCTTAACGAGTTTGTGCCGTGGTATGTCAAAGCATTCTGATTGGTTGATCAGGGTATGATAGGATGCACTGACTGAATTGATCATTAGGTTAGAAGACAAGCTTATGTGCCATGCTCAAAACCAAAATTCTATTATTTGAAACAATGACCACCAAAGAACAGGTTTGTTAAAGGCCCATTACCAACCGGAAGCCTTGCACCCAGTTTTCTTTTGTTTTCAAATTGATCCATTGTTTTTCGTGTGCTCTGATTGGCTAAGAGTCCGCAAAGGCTCTCGGTTGGTGATGGGTCTTTAACAATATTATTGTCAAGCAATATGATATTGATTGACTTTTAACAGTCATACAAAATCTGCTCTTAATACTATTTTACAGGATAGAGATGAAGGAGTCATCCTTTCCAGTGTCATTAGAGAGAGTTTTTATAGGTCAAGCAGGAGACATGGCACGCCAATGTGTTCAGCCCCTGTCAAACAAAACCCCAAGTGAGTTCTAATTATTATTAATGTCCATTTTGAAACTAAGCATCTTTGTGTATTGTGTAATTCCAGAAACAAATCGTTACCCCCAGCCCACCACAGAGGAAATCTACCTAAGGACCCCTACTCCCCTGGAATAGGTAAATTGACCCCCTTACCTCCTGGAATTTTCAGTTGCCTCCATGGTGGTGGTATGGATCTTTTTCTGGAATTACCAATTAAATCATTTTGACTTGAGGGAGGGCTTAAAAATGGCATGATAACCTGCTGTCTGGTTCATCATCCTGCTTTAGCAGAACGGGTCGAGGCTCAACCTGTTGTAGCAGATTGAGGACCCTCATTTTCAGTATAGTTGAGCACCCAGTCAGTGCCGTAGCTAGCGGGGGGTGGGGGTGGTTTTGCCCCCAGCAAAGTACAATTTCTAGTGTCAACATGTGGGGAAAAACCTGAATGCCCCCCAACAAAAACAAATTCAATTCAATTCATTTAATTCACCGCCACCGTATACATAAAGTACATAGGTTTTAGGTCAGCAAAGGATGACCAAATAGAATAAAAAAATCAGTTCCAATTATCAGGTTTGGGTCCAAGCATCATGTAGATGGCATGCAAACATAGAAACCACTGCCAGCCCTTTCTGGCAGGCTACTATTACCGTTGTCATAATAAAAAATCTTTGGAATAATTCTTTGTAATTGACTGCTTATTTCATCTTTCTTCTTGTATACAGGAGCCCACCATTTCAGCCAAAGCCTTCTCTAAAACCTGTGTGTGATTTCCTCATTAGAGATTGTATCCACAGATATCCAATAGAGAACTGCTCATTATGTAAAAAGAGGGCACTCCCTCTAGATCCAAAGGTTAGTGATTACAAAAATTGTCCCTGACCCTTGTTGAGCTACATAGCTACAAGTTGTGGTAGAGGTGCAATTATAATTAGGCCACATATTCATAAAGTAACTACACATGCAACAGAACTTGGATAAAGCTAAAGCTGGCTGGGTGGTTGTGGCAGTGGGAACAGAGGTTGAAAGAATGATGGTATATATAATAGACATAGCAGGGATGTAGGAGCCAGGGGTGAAGGGTGGGGGCTTTTTGTTGAGTTCTGTATGACTTGCATCTCTCAGGGACAGACAGCGATGAATTTGTGGTAGAATATAGATCAACAAACACTTTAAGTCCTGCTGTTACCCCCACCCCCCAGCTAAAATCATGCTCCTACATCCCTAAAGAAACATGCATAAATGTCATGGAGGTACTATCATGCGATTTGTCCATGCTCACAAGTTGACCACCGTTTTGCTTTGATTCTTTCCTTAAGGATTGTGCGACAGACACTGATGACCCCAAATTTGTGGAGCGTGTTTACTGCACTCATTTATTCCACTACTCGTGTCTCGACAAATACTTGAAAACACCTCCATTTACAGGTGCGTAAGGGTTCAGAGGCACTTGGGCACCCTAAGTAACACAATATCGGTAAAAGTTCAGTAACGCAATCACGCGCTAACAAAAAGAAACAAGTATTTTCTGCGTACGAGTCTACCTCCGATGCCCAAAACCATCTTCGGTGAAACAGGTATACAACAATGGAGCTCCCCTTTGAAATACCCCCGACTCCCCCTTTCGTCTAAACTTTCTGGACCTGCCACTCTGATAAGATTCTGATGATAATTTTTCAGGCGGTAAAAAGTGTCCTGTGTGCACCAAAGTTATCTACCATGATCGGTGGAAGGTCACGCCCAAACTGGCCGAGGATAGATGGGCACACAAGGAAGCGAAGGATCGCGAGCTCACGGAAGTACAGGACTTCCTTAGTGACTGTATATGATATGTATTATAAATTGTTTGTGGTTAAACCTCAATCTTAGTACCAATCTTAGTAGTAAGTTAGGCTCGAGTACCCTTTGGAATAGATTGGAACAGCCTGCCGAAAGCCACGTCCCTTCCTTTATTCAAGGAAGGCTTAACTGAGCACCATTTTTAATTCGGGTCCATGTGAGGCAAGCATCGTAAATGTGTTACTGTCACTTGTGTTACAGTGGTAAAATAAAATCTAATGTATGTATTGCGCGTATGAGGACATTCCTGGAAATTGTCGGGAATGTGATCAAACACGAAAGGCAGAATTCTCCGTTTATTTTCCCTAACCAGACGATGGAAACGGATGCTCTCGGTATTACTCGCATGAGCGACTGGCCAATTGTGGCCCCAAATTTGAGATGACAGGAGAGAGCAAATAAATATTGATGGAATTGTAAAGGAAAATACCAGAAAGTGAATAAATAAATATAAGGTATCGTTGTGAATTTGTCAAGGGTGGAGGTTTTAATTCTTTACCGCTCAAACAATGCTCTCGTGACGCTTAATGGCCCGTTTAAACTTGCAATTTTTGCTGCAATTTCTGTCGCGCGAGTCGCGGCGATTTTTCTCGCACGTACGCGTCAAATCAAAATCACTAATGTAAAACTAGGTGCAACTCGGCGCGATCTGCCGCGATGTTTGTCGCGAAGATTTCAAGCATGTTCGAAACTCTTTGGAACTTGATGCGATTTGAAAAAAAAGAGTACAGAAATCGCACTGGCTTTGCATCTCGTTTACACAAGAGAGTTGGAATTGCAACTCGCGCGAGAAAATCGCCTCGACAAATGCAAAATCGTGAGTGTCATTGTTAAAAGAATGTTCCGTCGTCGTGTTTCGTGATCTGCGCTTATGCTCTCCTTTCCTTTTATCCTGCACCTACTGGTAAGAATGAATCGTCTACGTATATTGTTATTCCTGGGAATTCTCACTAGGGGTAAAACGTCGCGTTTGTTCCGATGATCTTTCCTGAAATAGCTGTATTTGTAACTTATAATATTAGGGATTTTCATGGGCCCCTAGAGCCAATCAACAAAATAAATCGTTTGGCGATCACTTTATTATTTGCCTTTGATCACAAATCCTTTGATTCCATGGCTGGTGCCTCAGTCCTACTGGACCAACATAACCATTTACATAGAAAGGCACGTTTTCTTGCTGAATTAGGCTGTCAACATCCTATGGTCATGGAAGTGGTCTAAACACGGTCCTTCTTTGGTTGGTACCCATTACCCACCACCTTTTCGATTTTCTAAAAATCCGACTTTTAACAGCAAACATCTCGCGACATCCAAAAGATAAGCCTTGAACACTTCATTAAGGGAAAGCAAACCATTTATGCCATAAAATCGCGTGCCCCGAGAAAATAAGCTTTGAAAGTTCCACGAAGGGATACGACCGGGTAACAGTCACCGGATCTTAATTCGGGTCCTCGCGCCTACTCTAGACAAATGCTGTCAGAGCCGTTGATTTATGCTAGTTTTGGAGTTTCTTTATTGGAGGCAAAAATCTAGCTTGGTCGTCCTGTGCGTAGCTGATTCTCATTCACTACGGTAGAGTACGTTGTACTTCCTACCTTCACCTCTGATCAACGTCACGCTTTTCATGGCCTTAAAAAAGCTAATCGGGTACCATGTGGAGAGTAGCCTGATTCTCGTCCACTATGGTAGAGTACGTTGCACTTTCTACCTTCGCGTCTGATTGACGTCACGGGTATAGGAAGATCTGGACGATAGTCATGGCGGACAATCAGAATTCCACTTTTATCTCACCAGTCACAAGTGTCACGTCAATTCAAAGAATATTTTCCTACTTTTTTAGTGTTTTTCGAAAGCAATCGCTCAGCAAACTGTTAGAATGTGGATACGATATCTTTAAGGTAAATCTACCGCTATTTGGATAAATGAAAGACAAGGTTCCTTGGCAAGTCGACCTGGCAGAACACTTTGACCCCGTGACGTTGATAAGATGCGGAGGTAGGAAGTGAAACGTGTACAAGAATCAGGATGCCCTTGGAGGGGCGTAGCCAGGAATTTGGTTGGTCGGGGGGGAGGGGGGCTGATAGTGAAAATATGGGACCACCCTCCCTGGCTACGCCCCTGTTGATGATGTGAAATGGTGACTAACATTTACTAGAAGCTGTCGAACAGACAATGCCATATCACTACAGCGGTTTAGCTTGAACGAGAGCTAGAGGATGAACGAGATGCTCGAGCCCGAGCAATAAACATTCTTTTGGGTAACTAAATCATCTTAAGCTTGGTACATTGATGTGAAATACTATTGCGCTAGTAATAGCCCGAGCAATAAACATTCTTTTGGGTGAAACTAAATCTATCTAAATCATCTTAAGCTTGGTACATTGATGTGAAATACTATTGCGCTAGCAAATGGATAGCGCATGACAAAACAGGCGATCTCGGTTTCTCAGGTAATAACAAAGAAAGAAAAAAAACTTTGATAAAATTGCCACTGTACATCCCAAAACAAAAGTTGTAGATCCGAAGTTTCTGGTGATTTTTTAACACAATTTTTCACTTTTGTTTTTGTCCAACTAGTTGGTCTAAAACATAATTAGACCTCTCAACGTCAAGGGCCACGGGTCAATAGCCCATTGGCCCGTATTTGGCCCGTAGCCCTTTCGGGCACGTCGTGGTCTAATTGTTAAATAGTCCCTGTGAATGGTCCTTTAATGCGTGGGGACGTAACACTGCGACTAAACCTGGCTCATGTTCCTTTGTCTGTGACGGCTTTAAAGAGCCCGTGTCAGCCACTCCTTCGTTCTTTTTTTCGTTCGATATCAGAAGACGATTCACGTGTAGAAATCTCTTAATAAACATCTAAAAACAAAGTCTCAGATTTGATTTACCAAATTTAATTGAGAACATTGTTCTATATTCTCTAAACCAGCGGATGGAAATGGATATTTCTTCGACTTGGTATGGTGGCTGTCAAAGCGGCTGACACAGGCTCTTTAAGGGCTTGTAAGCTGGCTACGCCCCTGTCTATTCACCGATCTGCCATAATTAAAACTAGAATTACGTTTGATAAATAGCCCACTTTATACCCTTGTAAACTACCCTCATGTAAGTTTGGTCACCGCTTGTTGCGCTCGGAAGTCTTGCGTGTTTTGGGCGTGGTCGCTTTCTGGGGCGTGCCTGAGGAGCTACTTCGTGTAGGCTGCATATAGCTTGGGACACTCCCAGAGGTACTGGATTTTGGCGAGTCTTTGACTCGGCTTGGACTATGGGATTCCCTCGTGCCGGGGGATGGGCTGGGGATACTATTGGTACCTCCTCTCCTGGGCGTTTGAGATGTCTGGAAAAAGAAAAGAAATGTTCTTCGCAAAGACAAAAAGTGCTGAAGACGAATACCACTATAATTAAACCGTGTAATACCCAACGCGACTGGGGGGTCGAGGAACCTGGAAAATTCGAGGGGGGAGGGGAGGGAGTCTAGCTGAACCTGGAAATTCCCTGGGGGGGGGGGGGGGGGGTCCGAGGACCCATGCAAATTATAGGGGAAGGGGTCTATCCAAGCTGTGGAAATGAGGGGGCGGGGTAGGTTGTCCAGGTTGTTTAGGCAACCTGGAAATTACAAGGGAGGGGGTGTTCAAATTCTAGGGGAGGGGAGTTCCAGGGGAAGGGAGTGTTCAGGACCCCTGGAAATTCCAGGGGAGGGGGTGTTGACAACCTCTGGAAATTTCAGGAGGAGATCTTCAAATGGTAGGGTCCTCGAGTCCCAGGAGTGAAAAAAAAAAATGCGATCTTTTTTGGAAGCTTACACTTGATTTCTTGGCTGATGATGATAGGGATTTCTTGGTGGGAGTAGAGGTGCTGGTGCTCCTGGAGGGACTGCTACTAGTTACCTTCTTGTCGCCATCCTAGTGAAATGAAAATATTTCGAGCTCTTTATGTTTATACCACAACGCGCGCGATTCTCGAATTCTGATTGGCTCTCAGCCATGGGTATATAAAAGTTTATACAACAACACTAGTAAATCGCGCGCTCTGATTGGTCGAGAGCCATGTTGCTATAAGAGTACAAATACACGGCTGACAAAAATCCCTGTTTGTTGTTGTATAAAACAAATAGATCTCGTTTTTTGTGCGTATGTACTGTAATAGATACACAGAAGACGTCACAGAATGTCTTGAACAACAGTCACGCAACTCGACTGCGTCTCGTTGCGTACTTTTTTGTTCATGACAGTCTGTGACGTCATCTGCCGTATCTATTACAGTACACACGCACGCAAAACGAGATCATCAGCGCGCGCGGTAAAACGAACCTAATAAAACACTGCGCGCGCGCTGTTTATGTATTTACTTTTGCCTTTTTGTGATATAAAACGGCTGTGCTTCGTGAATCCACAAAATGTTGACCACTTTATTACGTCATTCCGTGGTATATAAGAGGACATACCACGGAAAATCAGAGGACATTTGTTAAATAGCACAACCATAAAAGTGGGAGTCAAAGGCCTCTCTCCCTAGCATGGAAATTCAGGTCACCTCCCTCCCTTAATTCCAGTGATACAAAAGAGGGAGAGGGGTCATGAGGGTGGGGTGGGAGCAGTACTCATAGCCCTTTTTGGGGTATCAACTTTTTAAGGAATATTACCCACCACACTTCAGAAATTTCACCCTCGACTTTCAATTTTGGATTCACCCTTAGTTTTTGCTGGTAATTAGGGTTAAACGGGTCATTTCAATCCATTCTGAAATCCACTTTTGTCACGCACCTCTTTACTTTCTGATGTTCTTTCTGGCGATGGGTAGCCATCTTCTAGAGCATCATTGTTATTGTTCTCTCCTGATTCTGAACCCTAAAGAAACGAGAGAGAGAAAAGAATTAATCTATCATGATGAGATTAACGAAGATGATAACGTAAATGATGTTGATTGGAATGAAGAATGGGGTGATGTAGGTAATGACGATGATATCAGCCCGAGGGTACTCCCCTATTTGGGGACAGGGGTGCTCGTCGTACCTTTTAGGGGTAAAATTCGAAAACTTGAATTGTTTTCTAGATAGGCACCTCTTAGGGGTCCGTCTAGCAAATGAAAATCAACTAAGCCACGCCCTTTTTTGTAAAATAGAAAATAGTTTCTAAGAATTTACCTGTTCAAGTTCCTCTCTATACATTTTCATAAGTTCTAGTACATTAGATGGCTCAGATGCCTCTGAATCGCCCTGAAAATGGGAAAGGTTGCAAGTTATAAATACGATTCAGGAATTACGACGTGTGAACATTCGCAATAAGCTCGAGAATGACAACCTCGAGACAGCCCTTCATTGTGCGCGGTTTCGGTGGTTTAGCCACATGAAGAGAGCATCAAGTTCAATCTCCTCCATCAAGACTTTGTTTGCGACCCTCAACTTCAAAGTTGGCAGGCCAAGGTAAACTTGTTCTGAGGTGGTCACTGATGCCGAAAAGGTGTCTGGCCTGTCAGCTAACTTGACAGCGGATCGGGGTGCCTGGAAGATGGCTGTGAAATCCATGCGACGTCATACCACTTTATAGTGGAATAGTTGACATTAACAGATAGTGAGTGTGAGTCTTTACAGAATGTCCACGCTTTCCTTGCTAACCGAGGCCTCTTTTCCTGCGCAATACTCACGGTAATCCAGGGATGAATAAGAATTTCTTTAGCTGTTCGTCTATGAGCTGGATCAACCTTCAGCATCCCAAGCAAGAGATTCTTGGCTGAAATCGAGTTATCACATTAATTAAGACAGATTTTTTTTTGTGATTCGAGCAACGTATGGTGAAAAATCTGGTTGCTAGAAAGCATAAAGTTTAACCTTTTGGCTTCATTTTAGAATCATTTCAGCCACACTAGCTGTGCCTTATTGCATTCATGCATCTGTACCGGATATCTGGTTTCAACATGGCATACCTGATTCATGGCACACTTCCCAACAGGGATCAGAAAAGTCCACATAACCCTTCTTGATCGCCTCATAAAGCTTCTCTTCTGTCTCCGCCATGAAAGGTGGCCTACCAGTAAATCTAAAAAAATAATGAAAAAGTGCAATAATGTCAGGCTGCAGTAAAAACAATGCAGACAAAAACAAAAGTGGATGGTGCCAAAGCTGTCTATATCAAACAGAGGGAGCATTGTTTGTGCCACCATCTTGAGCATGGAAATAAGGCCAAACAGGAAACAGTCACTTTTTTGCTGTCACGCTCATTATTTACAGCATAGTTTCCACACTTCTGTGCCATATCAACATTTTGAGGGCAGAATTTTCACATTTTATCTTGTTGTCATGTCATGCTTCCTGCTTGCACTGGATTCCATTCTGGTAAGAAAAGCAAGACGGCATGCAAGTGACAAAGGCAAATGATTTGGTGAAACCTGCAGTTTTAGTAAATAGAAACTTTTCAGCCTTGACAAAGAACCAAATCTGGAGATTTGGATCATCAGAATAGAGAGCAGTCCTATGGGGGTGCTGAACTATGAAAGGCAGGGTCAAGACAGAAACAACATGAGGGGCGATTAGAGGCAGACTTCTATAAATTATTTACAAACTGTAGATAAGCTACTCACAATGTATACATAATAACCCCTATACTCCAAATATCACACTGCTGACTGTATCCAAGGTCATCAATTACTTCTGGAGCTGTGGAATACAAAAACAGATATATATTTTTTTGCTTTTGGTCTTAGTAAAACCAGTACAAGGACTCTCTATTATTGGCATAAGAAGTCCCTTATAGCACCTAAGGGGTCATAAGTGCCAGCAATATACTCAAGGCCATAGCTAGATTTTTTTTGTCAGGGGGGGCAAGCCTTGTCATCCTTTGTATTTGCTGGGGGGGGGGGCAAGCAGGTTTTTCCAATATGTTGACACTAAAAAGTTTACTTTGCTGGGGGGGGGGGTAACTGCCCCCTCTGCCCCCCGTTAGCTATGGCACTGGCACTGTTGTCTACTCACCCATATACATTGGTGTTCCGCAGACACTTTGCATCATAGAATCACTACCACCCTTAACCATGGACAGCCCAAAATCTGTTATCTAGAAAACAGAGGGTGAGCATAAACCAATAATATTACTAAGCATGCAAAACAGGAAAATCTCTTTCAGTGCCCAATTACAAACCATGGACTGCAGGTCAAGCTTTTCCACTTTTAAGCAGATTTAAATACGTTTTCTGCAAACTTAGTCCACTTTGCCATACTTTGTCTCTAATGAGCTGGCCCTCACCTCAAAAGCTCTACTACATATGAGGCTGTAGGCCAAACATTGTGAGCCTCTGCAACTACATTTGATAAGTTAATTACTTTTAATAACAATTCACACACCATCTTACCTTAATATTTACAAGCTCATTGCCAACTGGGTGACTAAGGAGAATGTTTTCTAGTTTAAGGTCTCTGTGGACAATATCTAAAGAAAGGAAACAATTTGGTGGCATGCTATTAGAAATTATACTAAATTGAAACAAAATGCCTTTTAAACATGAAGTGAAACTGGAACTTTATACTCTGGGGAATTTGTACATTAGGCAGACAGACAGGACAGCCAGAAGCTGAGACATAGAAAGACCAGGGCCCAACATTGCGACTAAATTTGGGGCTTGGCGACTTAAAGTGTTGAGAGTTTCTGAGTTCAGCTGAAATCCACATTTATGTGGTGACTAAATGTTACTTTTTGGCGACTCAAATTTTGGAAGTGGTCACCAAAAACTCCTAGCGAAAAAAGTTAATGTTAATGCATCACAGACAAGCAGTGACCAGACCTACAGTCAGACTGGTCTTTAAAAGTCTAGCCAGCGCATAAAGGACAGATGCAAAGATTTTATCTGACTCACAAACTTCTAGGATAGTTACTGGAATGTCATATTTTGCAAAACGTTCTTTACTGAGAAAATCAAAGTCAAACTTGTTTGCAAATAAGGGTGTATCTCTTGCAAGAAAAAAAAAACTCCTTCATTGCGACTTCCTTTGTAATTTCCTCAAGAATTATTTATGAGTTTTTGATAAGTTACCTAAATCATGTAAGTAAGCCACTGCACTTGCAAGCTGTTTTATCACAGTCCATGTTTCCTGATGAAAAAAAGGAGATTAAAGTAGAAAATTTAGCATCACTGACAGTGAACCACTGTTGGCTGGATCTCAGTATTTTCTCCAGGGGATCCGTATGAGGTACACTGTTTCACTTCTTTGATTTTGCCAGAAGTTCCATTTCACTAGCCAGGATTGTGGCCAATGGATGATTTAAGTTACAATTTATGCCCACACTGCAAATTGGTAATTATAAAAGGAGGGATATTTTTTGATCAAAGTGCCATACAAATACAACTTCCAGAGTATCATCCTGCACAGTGTACCTTTTCTGTAAATCTCTTCTTCCTTTCTAACATTGTATCAAGACCACCAGCATCACATAGCTCCATTACTAGGTACATGCGCTGAAACAGAATTATAACATAATTATGATTAATATATAACCAAGGTGAGCCAGAACAAAACATTCAAATGTGTTGTACTTATTGACCGTGATTTTCACTCAGGGGGCAGGGAAGGGCACTTATCTGGAACTTTCGATTTTACCCCAAAAAGGTACTACTTTAGGGTGTGGCTTAGGCCCCATTCACACAAGACCGGTACAAAACTGGACCGGTACAATTCTGGTACGGTACCGTCGCGTGTTCACACGGGACCTGCAGTGCCGGACCGATTTTGGTACGGTTAGGTGCGCATGGTCCTGTGTGAACACTGTTGCAAAACGTACCAGAATTGTACCGGTACCATATGAACAGGCGGTACCGTACCAGAATTGTACCGGTCTCGTGTGAACGGGGTCTTAGTTGATTTTGAATACACCTTACCTTGGAGGTTTCATAAATCTCTTCCAGATGCACGAGGTGTTCATGGTAGATCTTCTTCATAATGAGGACTTCTCGCTCCAACAGCTTCACCGCTGAGCTACCAGCCTGCAATGGCAGCAACCAACAGTGTTCAGAATTATTTTCCAATGTGTCTAATATATGCAAGGAACATTTTGGGTGGCTGATACAGTAAAAACCTGCACATACTACCGAAATCACTAAACTGCTGGCACCCTTGAAAATTCAATCGATCGTTTGTCAGTTTCAGTTCGCTTGTCTGGCTGTTTTGATCGATCCAAATGGTCATGTGACATTTAATTTTTTGTATCAAACAATGGAAAAAAGCGTGTTTTTCCATTGTTTGGTACAAAATTTAAATGCCACATGACCATTTGGATCGATCAAAACAGCCAGACAAGCGAACTGAAACTGACAAACGGTCGATCAAATTTACTAGGGTGCCGGCAGTTTAGTGATTTTACGGTAGTAAGAACCTGGGTTTTAAGAACCTGTTAGTCTAAAACTTTCATTTAAGCCTCCTCCACATAAGAACCTATTAAGGCTAAAATTTTAAGTTAGGTTAAAATTCAATGGAAAGACCCAAAATGTTTGCCCACAAGGATTCGTACGATTGCCTTCAAATTTGGCGAGCAGTTTTTGATATTTTGATTTCCCGCACTTTTATTACTGTTCGAAGACCGAAACTCATCAAATAAATGAACCTTCAACTTTCAGAAGTTCTAATTCTGGAATGGATTAAATATAATATTAAAAATCGCCGACACACTTTAGTAATTCAATGAGTGTTGATTGATTTAAGACAGAATTGAAGCCAATGCACGCTATATTTCTATACAAACATTTTGCATATTTAAATCGCACCATTTTGTCGTTTTCCTTTCCGCGTTAGAGCAGATTTCGAAAAAAAACAGAATAAAAACTGTGTCATCATAAACTTCATTTATTAAGCTTTAAAATGATATCTAGTTTATTGGGGTTTATTTAAATGCGCCACATAGAGAATTTTTGTGCGAAGGGTACCCACAAAGGTTTACGGTATCCTTAATAGGGTAGATCCATGTGCCCCCTCCATGTGTGCCTTGCACACAGGGATCCCAACATAACTATGTACCTATACTGTCACTTGCATTCTTATCACACATTGTGTACGGCCACTGAGGAGGACTTGTTGTCGAAAGGCTGACTCTCTTTATAAATGCGGAGAACTGTATGGCGCTGCTTTCAATAATTTATTTCTATAGTCTATGATTATAGTACTTTACCAGCCATTCTTCGCTTCACTTTATGTTGCAGCCATTTCAATGAAAACAACACTCTAATAGTCCACTTTTACTAACTGTATTCAAGGGTTATGGGTATAAAAGAAAAAACATATTTATTTCATTCTCCAATGCCAATGGGATTTCTTCCCTGATCCTGGGTCCCAATGAAACACTTCAATCTCTAGTTCTATTATTGGTCTATTTAAGTGTCTAATTTGCATGCTTTGCCTAACAGAAATAGGAGATGATTTAGCTCATGTAGATGTAAGAAGGTTTTACTTAATTTAAATCTATTGTTGCTTTTTCCAATTCTATTTACATTTGAAGAAGAATTAGTTGCGCATAAATTAACATACTCCTGAAAAACCATTTATAGTAGAAAAGTCAACCTGCTTCATCGTTACTTCCCTACTTTAATATTTGGGACTCAAAATTCTTTTAAAATGAAGAACAAGTAATTTAGTTTTTGCAAACACTTCAAACAAAAATCAATGATCTTATGAAATATAGTGTTCTTAATCACAGTAGGTGTTGCTTGCTTTGGCATTCTGCATGATTGTATTTTTAATGTTTTAATTGTGATCAACCCCATCTTCCTAAAATCTCCAATACCTAAACAAAAATAAATTTGGGAGCTCTACTCTAAAACACGGATTACACTGTTGCATAAATCCTTATCCACTGAACTCTGAAATTCAGTGACCCAAGTAATTCCACAGTACTCTGTTCAGGATGACAATAAAGCAATAATGGATAGTGGCTTTTAATAATATTTGACAGCAGGGCATTAAATAAACAGAGCTATAGGCCTGCAAAATTCTCAGCTTGCATGCAGCCTTCTTAAAGGCCAATCACCAACTGGGAGCCTTTGCGCCCTGTTTTCTTTTTTTTTTCAAATTGATCCATTGTTTTTCTGGTGCTCTGATCGCCTAAGAGTCTGCAAAGGCTCTCGGTTGGTGATGGACCCCTAAAAGCATTTTATTGTGAATTCAATAAACTATTAAAAGCTCTTGTTATACCAAAAATAGGGTACTTGAAACATATCTTAATTCTGGTGATATTAAGTCAGATAAAAGAAGAAAATAGCATGGTTGGTAGAACACCTGCATACTCAAGAGTAAATATTATTTGAAAGCTAAATATAGCACTACATAATATTAACAATGCAGAGGCTTGCAGTTTGTTGCCTTGGCAACCAGTTATAATAACTATACAATGTTACCTCCTAGAAGTTTCCCATATTGTTAGATGGTCATGAAAAAAAATTGAATAAAAAAATACAAATTGAGGAAGCTATTATTTTGTTAGGTAAACAATGCAAGTGTGACCTTAGTACCATACATTCTAGAACACATTTGCACACAGCATTTATGAAAAAATATTCTCTGGATTAGATGAGAAGCTGTGTTCTGGCTTTATGACCAACTGAGCCATGTTCCTTGAGTGTTATGCATTGAAAATCTTGCTGTATTGACGTAAGTTATCAAGGGTCTGAGCTGTATCGGTAATTACTGATCTTCACTATGACAACCAGCTTTAGTGCTAATTTGTCTTCAGTACCAAAGTACAGGGCTCAAAATTAATAACAATTCCTGGGTATAATTTTACACATAGCATCAAAATTTAAGATGCAACCCCTAAAAATCTGGATGTTGTGATTTTTTTAGCAGAAATTAATAAATTTGTTGCAGCATTAATTTGAGTAATTTTACACCGAAATGAAAACGTTAGCTGTAATAGACCAGAATTTAGTTGTATTAATTTACACCTGAGGGCAGATAAAAGCCTTAGGATGTAATGCTCAGTTGCTAGGGTTCACAATCTGAAGCTGCAATATAGTAGGGCTGCAAAAAGATTTTGTAGGGATTGACAGCCAGCTTGCAAAATATTTTATGGTCATTAGTCATCGCAAAGAATTCAAAATTAGGTTTATTTGATCAAATTTGTCAAATAAACTAAATCCATTTGACTACAGAAATTCAAATGAAATAAAGATAACAAAAAATCAAATGACAACAGGCTTTCTTTACTTTAGTTTTTCCAATAATTCCTTATCCCATATTAATGTCAAAGTCCTTTAACCCCTGGCAGTTTGACAGTGAGTCATCCATAAATCACACGAACCATATTATTGAGGATCATCAGCTCTTCCACTAAATAATTCAGCATCATAGAATATTCATACAGTTTTGAATAGTTTTGAATAAAAATAATGGAAACTAAAACAAGAACAACAATATCTTGTAAATGCCTTCCAACTGATGGCCACTTTGGACAACTGAATTGCAAACTAGAAGTAGCTGTCAGTTTCCATGTCATTTTCCTTACTGACATACAAGAAACAAAAATTGGGGAAAACTACACATTTCAGCAGAACCCTGCAGGTTTAAATACTTTTAGTTTCAATCCTCATTTATCCACAATGTTATTGAAAAAAAGAAACCTTGATTGATAGCATTAACTGAAAATAGCAAACTTAGTATAAAAATTAACGAAAAAAGGCATAATATAATGAATTTATTTTCTGTAGGATTTAGTAGACTTCATCATTTAATTAAATTTCTGCTAATAAGAGAACACCTAATTAATGAAGTTCTTTTGAAAATAAATAATTGCAATGCTAAAAGTTAGGAGAGGTGCCGCACAAATGACCTCAAAGCAGCCGCTGGGAAAAAACTGAAGGTTTCTTGCCTTAATAGAAGATATATTTCAATATTTTACTTACTTTTTCTTTATTAACGGCTTTGATGGCCCATCTCGTTCCGTTTTCTATTTGTTTGGCTTCTGTTACGACCCCAAAACTACCACGACCAAGAATTTCGCCAAATTCATAAACGTCTTCAATCTGCTTCTCGTCTTCAATTCTTGTGTGTCTGATCGGAAATTCCTTCTTGTTTGTGTACTGGGCCATATTGCAGCCCAGTGTAACTCGAAATCTTGAACTAACACGTCGAAATTCTCATACTTTCTCAAGATTTTAACCTGAAAAGAAGTAACAGAGCTGAGGTTAAAGCGCTTTGACTTGCTTATAGCACAAGTCAACAAACCGCTCGTCTCTCAAATGTCTTCATTTTTACACAGCCTAACTGTTCTATTTACTTAAACAATACATACATTTGATTACAAATATATTTCTTCCTTCCTTCGGCGTTGAGAGGACAGATTATAAGTCAGGACGCCAAAAATTCAGCCAGTTTTAGGGACAAGATCGTCGAGTTCGCCAAGTAATTTGGTTGACTTCTTAGCTGTAGTTCGGGACAAGTGATTTATTTCACACTTCGTAAGTTTACGCGAAAATGATCCTAGAAACCAAATTGTGGCCACAACAACTTAAGTTCCAGTGAAGTTGCCATTAATAGACCACACATACCACACAAGTTTAAAAAATTCGAGGAAGAAGTTGTAGTTTCGAGGTATAAAACGGGACAAAATTCAAATTGGACTGATTTCTAAGCTAAGCGGGTCCCATTTTGATTGCGAATTTGCCCTCCAAAACATGCAACCTTAAAGCAAAACATTCAGCAATGAAGCTCTCTGGGCTTATCCAAACCCAGTTACTATCTCCTGCTGGAATTTAGAAGGATTTATACGGATTTCAATGCCAATAATTGTATTACAAGGGATAGAAAATATAAGCTACAGAAACCGGGCAAGAACTTGACTTTTTGAGTTCACAGTCTCAACAAATTCGCGCTTCGAAAACTCACCTTTTTGACGATTTCTTCATACTGAGCTTTCTCTAATTGCTGTTTCATTGCTGCCACCTCCCAGGCGAGTTAAGGAGCTAAATTGCTCATGAATTAGGCAAGAACAGCTAGGAAACCATAGAAGTCAAAACTTTGCATAACTTTCACTGTCAAACCCCGAGCCTACAGCGGGACGCCGCGCATGTTGCTGGGGGAATGGGTACTACATCTCGAACCAGGCGGCGTCGGACCAAATCAAATAGGCTGCCCAACGAACGATCGGAACAATGAGCCCAAAGACGTACCAAACTTAACCTGTCCGCAGGCTCTCTTTGTTTCTGGTGAAGTTTTCGTTTTCTAAATGCTTTCTTTATATTAGGCGGACAAAGGCGGACAGCGCCCTTTTACACGCGCGGAAAGCGCGCGCACATTTTGTTGAGGCTTGTTTTCCACAGGAAACCCACAAAAACGAGAGTGTGCACAAAGGAATCACATACAAACGTGCGAAGTGCGAACGTCAAGGCAAGCCAATATTTCCGGCGTGAAGAAACAAAGAGAGCCTGCGGGGAGGCTATACAAAACTGCGCACAAAGGAAACCGAGGTCATCATCATCATCATCATTTAGTGAAAAAGTATCCACATTCGCGCGTTTACCCTTTGCTATCCATTGAATAAAGAATATCACGGTACTCCACTACTTAGTGAATTCCAGCAGCTTTTTTATGTTTGCATTCACTATTTTGACTTCAAAGATATACGCACGCTCTTGACAGACGGAAATTACCAAAAATGAAATGTCTAACTTCGCCATATTTCAACTTATTATATAGACACGAGTGTTTTACTGGGAAATACGCCACTCGCGCGTAGATCTCATACGAAGCTACATCCGGGTCCTCAGTGACATATTTTCCATATCCTCACTAGTGAGGATATCAGTCAAAACAAAAATGCTTGGAATCAATTTGGAATATTTTTTCTGGTTTGTCTATATAAGAAAAAGAAAATTAGACGGTGGCTTGGAGATATGAGTTTTATTTTCTCGTGTCAAAAACAATATTTTACTCATTCGCTGCGCTCATTCGTAAAATATTGTTCTTGCCACTCGAAAATAAAACTCATATCTTCGCGCCACCGTGTAATATCCTCTATATATAAGCTCAAGATTCCGTATACAAAGAGTTTCTATGGCTAAAAACTTAATTCCAAATTTTTAAGAAAATTGAAGAGTATGAATTTTAGATATGATTGAGCAAAGTTTGCATAATTCCTGATCAAAGTACTAATTCTCCCATAAAATGGCACAGAAACCAATGTTTAAAGCCTAATATCTCAAAGACGGATCCATTAGAAAAAAGTCATTTTTGATATTTTGTTTTTAATCAGACAAGGAGTCTGTATGCAAAAAATCAAGCTTATCTGAGCTAACCTGACCTTATTATTTGAAATTTAGTGGTCTAAAGCAGGTCATTTCCTCTCTGTCCACGCTCTTACTACCCGCGGATTCACACAGAGAGAAACACGACTTCTCAGAGGGCGGGAGGAAGGTCGACCACTTCCCAGTGAAAACATGGGACGAAAATTTCAAAATTTCCTCCAGCAAATACAGAGAAAGGGGGACCGCGGCCCCCTCCTAAATCCACTCCTGCAGTGGATAAGGGACATGCGCGGAACTGGATGATGGTAGCACAAATATAACAACACAACAAATCTCTCTCATTCGTCTTTACTTCATATCTGTACTATACAAAGGTTGTACAACATCAGAAACGCTACATTAACAACGAAATAAGGTCGACCAGCGTCCTATTACCCGGAACTTCCACTATTATATCCACAGCAGAGGAAACATGAAACCGTGCTTCATTTGCTCACTTCATTCCGTCACTGACCAGAATGGGTACATCATCTGTCCTGTAGCTTGTCTTTTTGGACGGGGCTCGTTTTCCTTACTTTTTGAGGCGGTTTGTTTTAGCTTTGAACCCCCCCCCCCCCCCCCCCCCCCCCTCCCCCTTCCTGCGGGTCTGATTGTACAGAACTGCCTTTCTATCATCATAGGAGGGGTAGGGTGGGGTCAGTTTGAAGCACTCTACATTTTTACGGGAACAACAAATATTTTCTGGTTACTGGATGGTGACTGAAAAGGGACTTCTTGTCAGTATCTTGCATGTATTGTGGTTTAACAAAGTACTGTTCCCCTCTTGCTTATTTGGCCACTAAAACGACATAATCACGATCTTGAGTATGGGCCCCTGTTACAGATATGACTCAAAGCTTTTCTTATTAGTTTACCTCTGATGAAGCTTGTGGCAATACCAAACAGGATATTATAATCCAAGAGGCAATGTCCAGTAAAAGTATCCGGGTGGCGTAGGTTCGGTTCCCAGCCACTAAAGGATTGGTGCGCCCGCGATTACGAAGGCTTTGTCAGTAATACCCACTACCGCTGGGAACCGATCCTAGTTCGGGGGGGGGGGGGGGGGGGGGGGGATATATCTAAAAACAGTTCACGTTGTCGGAGGTTCCGGGTAATATATGCTTCTGGTATAACATTACCATCACCACCAAGAGACCGAGTCAGCCACATGGGCTGACCTCACTCTCTTCGACACACTATGTCCAGAACGAAGTCTAAGATGGCCGTGAACATAACAACCTGATTCCACAACAATACCACACATTCTCGGCGCTATGAGGCAAGTGTGGTACGGTTTGGTATCCCTGTGGAAAAGTAAATGCTACTCCGAAAACGTTTTTGCACAAGCGCAAAGAAAATCCCCGGATTATTCTCCAACCCGGAGGTCTCGGGCTCGTCATCTCTCGTAGTCTCGTCTCTGAAGTCAATCTGTAAGGTGAGCTGCCTGTGGTAAATGCAACAGGGTGACCGACAAGAGCGCCTTCAGCCTTACACTTAACCACAGGAAGCCCAACCGACAAACAATGAGTTGCTGCTTTAGTCCCTTTACACAGAGAAGATATCGTACAAATAGACTATTGTGCTGGAATGGGCTGTAACGTTGGTTTCTCTTCCAGCTTGTCGTACTCCAGGTGAAACTCCTTCGGAACCTTTCGCCACGTGGTGCAGTCAAAGAAGTAGTAAGTGCCGCGCTCGTAGTTGCTCGATTTGACTTGTGGTTCCACGCCTGGAGCACGTGTTAGCCACACCCTCTCGTCCTTGTGGTACCGCCAGTCACGTGCGTATCTGAAATGACAAGAGAACGCGATCAGCTTGCTCTCTTTGCTTGTGGTTTTATTTATTTGTTTATATATTTTACACAATTTGTCCAACAATTTGAAAATACACTTTTCACGTTTCGAAGATAAAATTCGCATCTCCCGCCGCATGCGATACCCTCTTACGTATTCTATTGAGGGTCATCCGACTGCCCATTCACGAGTCAACTTGTTCACCCGTCCTCATACATGTAAAGCGCCTAGAACAGTAATGTATAGACGCTACATCAGCTGTTTTATTATTATCATTTCTCTATTACTTACAGCTCTGCCGCCGCTGCCAGTTGTAGAATGTCTCCACCATTAGTGTAGTACAGATAAAATAAGAGGTCCTCGCCGTATCGACTTAGTTTGATTGGGGCAAGCTACGAAATAAAAATCATATAGATTTAGGCACTGCCTAAAATCGAAGCCCCCATTGAAGCTCTGCGGTATATGTTTGGGGCCGATTCCTAGAAGGCCAGTTAAGAGTTATCAGTGGATAAACGCTATCCAACGGATAAATCCTGAACAAAACCTATACAACAGATAACTTTTATCCGTGGATAACTTTATCCAACCTTTCAGGAACCGGCCCCTGGGCGCTAAGGAGCTCCGCTATTAACTCCAACTTGTCATAGAGAGGCTTTCATATGACTGTAGCGAAACCAATCGCAAAGTAATTACACCAATTCTGAATAAAACAAAGTAATTGCGAATTACCACGACAGTCATCTGAAATCCGCTCTAACACTCGCATAAACCAATAAAGACATTAGAGCGGATTTCATGACTGTAGTGAAACAAATAAAGTGATTGCAAAGTTATTGCAAATTATTCATGACAGTCATCTGAAATCCGTTCTAACGTGCAAGCAAATCATCGCAGTGAAATTCAAATGTACTGCACGCTAAAAAATATTACCTTTTCTCGGATAAAAGTGTTTATCCTGTACTCGGGTGGGACATGATAATCTGAAATGAAGTCATTTGTACAATTTTAAGAACGGTTTCGTATATATATATATATATACGAGCAAGCGGAGCAGAGGAAAGCAAATATATCCATAAACACCTACAAAAAGTTTACAGCAGGTACAACCGGATCCGATGTGACATTACACAAAAAGGCCTCAGTTCCCATAATCATATGCATTTTCCGATGGTACACCACTACAGTCCATCGGACTCCGGAACGCTGTGTGTATTGTACATGTATGTGACTCACCAATCTCATGAGGTCTGCAAGGACTGTCTGCGAACGGGGAACCAAAAGTATGATACAAGCTCCTAAAACAGACAAGGCATGGGTGGTTATAAATCAATGGCAAACTAGGAGATAAATCAAACAACTTGTCGACTTACTCGGGAGAATTCAGGTTCAGGCCCAGCGTCGTAAGATCACTGCAATGGCAAAAAGAAAGGCCAACAATTAGTACTTGGGCGTTTTGATATACAACGGTAGGCTAGTTTAAGGACTCTGTGCGCTACTTGCGTGACGCTGATTCTCTTAGCCCATAAAACTCTACGCTAAATCAGAGCTGAATCAATCTAAAATCTACCAACGTTATCTATAATATGATCCAGATCAATCATTTTTGTTATTAAAGGTTATGATAAACAAGCAAACAAATCGTAACATTGTTACGCCAGTCGGACAGAGTCCTCAAGTATGATCATAAGAGAAGAGAAAATAAAATAAAACATAAATAAAAGAATAGGAAAGGAATACGGTATGAATCGTAGGTAAAAGAAAAAACATAGACTTGATCAATGGCGGTAATCCACACAAAACCTCTTTTTCCCATCTCTTTTTTGAACACACACTACAGGCTTACCTTCCAAGCGCTAACGTTACTAGGTTTGTTCCGTCTCCGCCGCTCGTATGAATGTTAACAGTCCAATCATACCAAACTGATCCGTTACCATTCCCTTTGGGATATTTGTAATAATACCTGAACAAGGAAATAGCAAATGTTTAGCAAAAAACTGATTATGACTGCTCTGCACAGCAAAGAAGATTGTAGAATATTCGGTAGGAATATATACAACTATTTCAGGAACGTTGTCGGTAAAGCGCTTAAGCGTTACGCGCCCAGACCGCTAGGGAATATGGGTAAACCATATGTAGCAATTTAAAAATATTTTTGGTATCACAAAATTCTCGATTCGTTTTCTTATTCTCTCACAGTTTTACACCATTATCACTGTAGTATGGTCGCGTTTGCTCCGACAACGTTTATTGAAATAGCTGTATATTCTGTCTGCTTTCCTGCCTGCATGCTTGTCTGTTTACTCTCTGTCTTTGTGTCTAACTGTCTCTCTTGCCTGAGTTGCCTGTTGTTCGGTTGGTCGGTCTGCCTGTGTGTCTGTTGTTTGGTTGGTCGGTCTGCCTGTGTGTCTGTTGTTTGGTTGGTCGGTCTGCCTGTGTGTCTGTTGTTTGGTTGGTCGGTCTGCCTGTGTGTCTGTTGTTCGGTTGGTCGGTCTGCCTGTGTGTCTGTTGTTTGGTTGGTCGGTCTGCCTGTGTGTCTGTTGTTTGGTTGGTCGGTCTGCCTGTTGTTTGGTTGGTCGGTCTGCCTGTGTGTCTGTTGTTCGGTTGGTCGGTCTGCCTGTGTGTCTGTTGTTTGGTTGGTCGGTCTGCCTGTGTGTCTGTTGTTTGGTTGGTCGGTCTGCCTGTGTGTCTGTTGTTTGGTTGGTCGGTCTGCCTGTGTGTCTGTTGTTCGGTCTGCCTGTGTGTCTGTTGCCCTGTCTATCTGCCCGTCTAGCAAAATACCTGATGTTGACGTTTGTATGCCTCGCTGTGACTTCCCATTGGCCTGTCCTAGTAATTTGCCGTCAAGAAGCCTAAAACAAGACGAAATAGGCGAAAAGCGTTAGAATCGCATTGTGTATTTCAATAAAACGTTAAGGCGCCAAACCATGGCTTCATGATAATAACGAATAGAGAAATGAAAATGACGACGAAAGTAGCGACGAGTTGACTTAGGCCTGCGACAAACGTGCCAGAGTCGCGCATTCCAATACAAAACAATAGAAAGTTTTCTATTATAAAGTCCAATAAAGCGGCATTCTTTGAAAAGGGAAGGTTCGACAGAAGAAGCTCGACCGAGCTTCGACGTTTGCGGTGGGCCTTACTTTGAATCCCTCGCAGCATCTTTCAGTGCAAGCTCATACGACGTTCCTGCTCTTGAATCGCCTGGTAAAAAAAAAAAACAGAAAAGGTTGACTTGAATACGAATCAAACTTGTTGTGAAGATAACTGTTTGGAGAAAATTCTGTGTAGCCAGTTCTGATGTTATTAGTCCTACCAGGCCACACACCCCTATGGGCCACATATCTCATTGTGTTCCAGTTGATGGTTCCAAACACATTGCAGTTCTTAAAATTGCCATGCCGCATACCGTACCATTCTGGCGTTATCAGTCTTACCTGCTAAGGGGAATATACTGGACGTTGTACTTGCTCCCTACAAAAATTTATGGCAAAAAAATTCATCTTGTTAAAACTGTTGTAAACATTTAGTTTGAAAAGTAGAACGATTTTGCTAGTCCATTATCAAGCTCGGTGGGTTTAATTGTGGGCTAATTTGAGTTCCTTTCGTTTCCTTACTTTACAGCTGTTTTGAGTATTCTGCGAACTCTCGCGTTCGACTTCCAATGGCGTTCTGACTTCCGTCAATCAAACTCTCGGGTCTAATTTGAGTCTTAGCCGACCGTAAGTTGGGCCATTTGTTTAAAAAAAGGTAGTAAAATATGCTGTGTGTTCGGGCATTTCACTAGGATGGCAAATAACTAAATTCTGTGTATCCCAAAGGGCTTCAAAGTTTGATTGACGGAAGCCAGAAAGCGGTTTGACGGTTGGAAATCGATCTCAAGAGTTCGCAGAATACTCAAAACAGCTGTAATCGGGAGGCACACGCAGATAATAAATGTTAAAGCGCTACTTTCGAATTTTACGATAAACACACCAACGCTTTGGAAATAGTGCGCCTAGTTACTGTGAATATTTTGTGAATATTTTCAATCATCCAGTAGATAAAGTCAAGCTTTTCTAGACCGTCACGAGGACCACGTGATACGTCTTAATAGTCCTAATGAGCCTCTCCTTTGTTATCGTTTATATTCGATATTAGAAGACGAAATACGTCTTAGAAATCTAGAAATAACCATCTGCAAACGAAGTTTAATACTTGATTTACCGAATTCAATCGAAAATACCGCACTACATTCCCTAAATCAGCCGATGGAAATGGATGCTTTCTCTGACTCGGTATGTTGCTAGGCTGACAAGATGGCGCCTGAGTGAGGCTCTTTAGAAAATGGTACATTAGGGGAGAAGTGAAAACAATGGTTCTCTGAGGAGACCCGATTTAGGGGGGTGTGGAGGGTACCTCAACCCGCCACCCACCACCTCCCCTGACAATATCGGAGACCTAAAAAGTAAGTTTTGACCTCTTCTCTTAGTGATCAACATGTCAGTGGGAGCGCTTCTATTTCTTGCCACTTACTAGTGTGTTGACTAAGCTTTTGTTGGGGTCAACTTGGGACGTGTTTTCACTAAGCTCTGAAGAAACAAAGTAAAAGAATTAATAACAGGAATAATAATGTTATGAACATCTTTGGAAACAAAGATGCAAATAGATAAAACGGCATCTTGTTGCAACCCAATTCAGATAATGTGATGAATTATTCGATTGTGCGTGTGAAATTGCATAATCGATTCTCAAAAAATAATTAATGACATGATCTGAATGGACGATTCCAGCTATAACGCACGAACGTGCTGCATGTCAGTAGATGTGGGACATTTGTCGAACAAACTGTTAAAAAAGCACGCAGCTGCATTCTGGTAGTTGTGGGACATGGCTTCAGCGGCAGATCCAGGATCTAAACGGGGGGCCAAAAGTAAAAAAAATGGAGGCCAAAGTTGAAACCTTGCTCTTGCAATTACAGTAAATGTATGGGAAAATCTATTGGAAAAGAGCCCCCCCCCCCCCCCCCGCAAATCGGCCTATGGGCTTGGGCATCTGAATAAAGAAGAGCGCGCTCGCTTATAGCTGGAACCATCCAATGGACTGTCGCAAAAAATAATCCTGAACAACCAATCAAAATGCGGACATGGCACAGAGCGAGCCAAACATTTTCACAGTCTTGCAAAATCTGTTCCATTTGCAGTATACAATGCAAGTGAATACATTCCTACTATTATGCTTCAAGAGTACCTGGTTTATAAGTGGAGCCAGGTAGAGCCGGGAAGTCCTCATTCAGTATAGAGAAGTCCGGCTGCGGCTCGGCGGGTTTAGACACCACTCCATACGAAGGCCTGCTAGGTGCTCCCCCTGGTCCACCACCTGACCCATCTAAGTGCATCCTATTGGTGAGTGAGGGGAATTCTGACAGATCTAGTGCGCTGCCACCAGGTGATCCACTCTCCCCTATAGAGAAATAATTATATTAATTACAGCTGTAAAATGAGCAATTATTGTAGTTGCCTTGTGAAATTTGATCTCTTTCAAAACACATAAGTGACGATAAATCCTGAATTGCATGAGCAGCTTAAGCAATTTTTATTTACAATATTCCAACAAAATAGTTTATCAAAAAAATACATTCGCGCGCCAAACGCGACACAAAACTAATAATTGATTGTCTTCCTGCATCTGCTTTTCCAATTTTATTTAAACATGAAGACAATATATCCTAGTTTCACCTCACGCGGACTAAGTTATGGAGATGATTGCGACTGCCAGGCAATAGGCATGCGATGAGCAACGCATGGTTTGCAAGTGTCAACTGCCATCTGGGGAGGCGGGTGTGGCGTGAAATGTCTATCACCTCCGCGGCAACTTGTTGCGAACTGTGTTGAGGGGACTGAGAGAATGCCATTTGGTAAATATGCATCGAAGCATGATCCCTGAGATTTGAATACCTCTCTCCGCGTACCGGGCTAATTACGTCTGCGGGTGATTGCAACGACACGCCAATCACTTCAGCAGAAATATTTCACTATACCTGTGAATCCACCACCCCTTCTGAAGTCCCTGAACACAGGAGCCGTTTGGAACTGCTGTCTTCTACCAGGAGGAGGGGATGGTATTCTGTTGGGATCTGAAACACAGAGAATGGGGAACACTTGTAGGGTGGCACATGTGACGTCACAAAATTGTAAACTTCACGTGTGCTTGATAGAGCGGTTTTCGTTTTCACATGACTGTCGTGAGTAATTACAAATTCCTTGGTAATTGCGATTACTTCGCGTTGTGATTGGTCGAGTGCATGATCTTTGATCCTTCAGCCAATCAGATCGCGCAGAAAAACAATTACACAATTACTTGTGATTACTTCGCTCGCGAAAAGGAGATTGTGAATCACCTCGCTCTCTAGTTGGCTTGTTGTTGAATTACCATCGCATTAATTAATCATCAATTGATTTCATGAAAGCAAGGGGAAAACAGCTCTAGAGGAGATTTTGTATGACTGTGAAAAAGACACTGAATATAGCAGATTTATGACTGAAAAGTGCGGCATGGTCGCGGCCGCGGCACGGAGTCTGGCCTGCTGTAGATACGGAATGAAATCGCGTAGTCTCGGCACGGTCGCGGCGGAACCTCAAGGTCTTGCGTATTTAAAAATACGCTACAATAATTATTAATGAGTTTGATAATTCAGGTTAACTTACCGGATGGGAATTGTAATAAATACTGACCTGTAGGTGTGAAAGCACTTGATAAAGACTGAAGACCAGATCCAACTAAACCCTGTAGAGAATAACACTATGAATATGCTGTGTGGTAAAAATAGTGGGCCATAAAACGCAAGGCATCTAGAGTAGATTTCGTATGACTGTGAAAAATGCCGCGACAAAGTCGTGCCGCGCCGCGAGCGTGACCATAACGCGACACCGCGATTTTATTCCGTATCTACATCAGGCCAGGTTAGTTACGGTGCATATGCGAGGGTGAAATTGAGTGGACCTTACCGCGACTGCGACAGTGCTGCCCCTTTTCATAGTCATACGAAATCTGCTCTAATTACGCGCAAAGTGACTTACTATTATTATTTGCCAAAAAAAATTTTAAGCATTACCTGCGAGATTGCACAGAATATCGTCTGCTACTTAGCCGACGAGGGACGTAGTTTTATTATTCAGTACATCGATAGCACAGAAAACATCCCAGAAGTGATTTACTTTTGCACACTTTTAACAAGCTTGAACTTCAGTCAGATGACGGATATCACAGGATATATGTCGTGTGTTGAAGGAAGATATTGGCGTTCCAATGACCATATTTGGGCAGTAAGAATTTCAAAATGGCGAGCAGGAATGCCAGCAAATCAGAATCGGCCTTTAATTGCCTGGCACCAGAGCTATAACAACAACAAACAGCGGAGCAGGCTCTGGGAACGAGATTGTGCGGCCTTCAGGACACAACTTTGAAGTGCACAAAACACCAAAATATTTGGTGTCCAAATAAGCAGTATTTCAGGCCTTCACATGTAAAAACTTGGGTACCTGTGTACTACTTGTCGACTGACTTCTAACAAGGCCAGGAAATCCAGGCATCCCACCACTAGAACTGCTCCCAACACTATAGCAGAGAAGTTGGAGAAGTTTTAGTTTTCTCGCACAAAGACAGAGATGTATTAACATTTTATTATATACTTAGCCTTCATAGCATCAGGGAAAGCAAAAAGCGGAAGAAATGCGGCCGCAAGGGGTTCTGGTCCCTCCCCTTCCCTTTTAGAGCAGCTTTGCAGGCTATATATTGTGACCAGATATCTGTGTGATAAAGCTGTGACTAAAAATCGTATAAGTGATATATAATATCACTTCACTGCAAGAAATAACATTCAATATTTGTCTCTAGAGCGGATAAGATGACTGTCATGAGTAATTGGTAATTACTTTGTAATTACTCCTATAGGTTTTATCAGAATTGGTGTAATTACTTTGTTTTACTACAGTCATATGACCACACTATGTTTGTGCTATTTTGTCTGACTTCTTTTCCCATAGCAAAACTTCACTGCACTGCAAAACTTCATTTTCTCCGCAGCAAAACTTCACTTCTTCAGGGCAACACTCATTTCTTCATGGCAAAACCTCACTTTTTCACAGCAAAATTTCATTTCTTCACAGCAAGATGGCATGTTCCATGGTACACACTTTTATGTTTGTACCCATGGCTGTAGCCAATTAGAAGCTGAGAAAAGCGTGCATTGTGGTATAAAGTATGATGCTTCACATGACAAATGTGCACGTCTAACCTGTTAAAACTGTTGAATGCTCGTTGTGCTTGTGACTGTTGTAAGGTCTGAGGGGGTTGAGACACGCCCATTCCGAGAATGGGTGAGCCACGCGAGGGGCTGCTGAAGAGGTATAAAGTATGAATGTTGGCACATACCATTTCATGTACAATATGATTGTAGTAGAGTACAGTTACATGGTATGGGAAGACATGTATATTTACACTGCTTGCAGTCCCTTCGTAAAGCAAACATCCATGAAAACGAGCATTTGAGAAAACAAGCACTGATGGCTTGAAGTACCAAAGGAACAGACGTTTGCCAAAGAAGGGACTGCAAACACTCTAATCAGGGCATCTGACAGGGTGCGGTGGTGCGGATCCACACAATTTGGCCATTTCCGCACCTTCCGCGCCTTGAGAGTTTTTTTTCCGGACAATTTGGAAAAATTCTTGGAAATTCACTTCTTCAAGACCTCAGATCGTCTTTACAGTTATATATTTCCTCAATTTCTAGCATTTTCTGAGCAATTTGGATGATAAAAGAACGAAAATCTCTAGAAAACTTGACTCTAAAAGTTGCATATCGCTCCCTTACTGAAATTTATGCCCAGGCGTTCCTGGTGACCAAAATAGCCTGGGACCTAGTTTTCACTTTCCTTGGAAAAACGAGAGCTTGCTGAGAGTTTCTCGTCGAATTTCTGTCAAAAAAACGTGCCCTTTTGAGTACACAAATGTCCTGTTGATGGAGATGTGCAACTTTCAGTATGTATTAATTGTTTTAGAGGCGATTTAGACTCGTTTTAGAGGTGTTATTATCAGAAATCCAGTAAGTGATTTAGCCTATTTCTCTGTACATTCAAGCTTTTAACATTTCCCCCCCCCCCCCCTGTTTTATCAAAGCTTTTGTGTGCAAAAGCATCTTTTAATATGTATACACAATGGTAGACCATATTTAAACTCTGAAATTGTTTTAGAGGCGAATTGAATTTGTTTTAAGGCATTTAAGAGGAATTTAAATTTCCACACAATTTGTATTTTTTCCGCACAATTTGCCTTTTCTTCTGCACATTTTGCCCTGAAATTTCCGCACAATTTTCAAACATTTCAGCACCCTGTCAGATGCCCTGTCTAATGTTTATTGTATGAAGATTTTAGTTCATTGATTAATCCTAAACACAAATGTCACTATAAGCTGTTAAAGATATTAATTCATACACCTCGTTTGCTTCTCAACAAAACTTATGCATATCACACCTCGTTTACAGAACTGACCAGTCAGCATCCATCCTCAAGATCTTAGGAATCATACAATTCCGACCAGGGAAATATTTTCTGTGCTAACCGTTCAGTCATCTCCTACAGGGGCGTATACAGTATACAGTATGTATGGGACAAAATTTACAACACACAAGAACATATCTTACAAAGTGCCCCTTGGGCCCCCATTAAAAAATCCTGGCTACGCCCATGTCCTACTGCAAGTAGTGTAGTAGTGTACTGCAAGGAGTGTAGGGTGAAAAGCTAGCAGGATAATCCAGCTAATGCTATAACTTGAGAGCCAATTGTCTATAACTCACCTAGATATTGCTGATGGTAAGGATACTGTTCTGGAGGACTTAGGAAGTGAACCAATTTGCCCTGGTCCTGGCATTTGACCCATTGCCCCTCTGGGACCCATAGAGAGAATCCCTCTGCAGAAAAAAAAAAAGATGTTCACACAATCTATATACCTCGATCCCAGAAAAATAAAATTTAACCAACATGGGCAAAAGTGGGTGGAAGGATGTTAGTGGAGCAGAATTGTGTTATTTGCTAATAGATGCAGACCATGCTGCATGTTCTAGCCTGCTAGCAGACGTTGTTTGGCTGTTTTTAGGTCATTTTACAGCGAAAATTGAGCAAGAATTCTGATGCAGACGCCATCTTAGACGGGTCAAAATTTGGTCTGGGGCTAGTGACAACCCCACCCACCCACTTTGTCACTCGCCCCAGACAAAATTTTGACCCATCCAAGATGGTGCCCACAATGACTTTATTCAAAACAGCTTTATTCAAATTCAAAACTCAAACACAGACGAGGTGCTTGGAAATGACCCACTTTGAATCTGACATATTGCTAAATGCAATATCTGCTGCACACATTGCATTTAGCATGTCAAGTTCATGTGCATTCTCGTACCCAGAGCTCCCTGGCTTACTGCTCCCAGGGGAGGCTCTGGGGACATCCATTTGAAGGTTGTAGCTGATTGGGGGATTTTGAGCGTTGGAGCATGCACTGAAAGGTCTTTCTCTCAGCGGCTCTATATTAAATCTTGGCATGCGTCAATGGCTGTCACCAGAGCCTCCCCCATGAGGATATGAGCTGGGGAGCACTGGGTTCGAGAATGGTTCATGTGAAATTGAGAATTGATTGTTTGCTCTCGACCAATCAGATTTGTGATAGTGAGTTCCATGTATAACATAATTTAATGGTACCTTCCAGCTGTGAAACACTTGTGCTAACCCCAGGAGCAGTAGCCATACTGTGCAAAGATGACGATGACTGTACATTTGGCATCCCTGCAGTACTACTCCCAGACAAAGCATTGGAGTGATGCGAAGTGGCTGGCATAGATATGCTACGGTTGAACTGGTGCTACAAGATGAGATAGCAAAACAAGATTATCATAACATACCAACCCCAAGAGATCCAAAATTGTGAGATTGTGTTTTAAATACAATAACTGTATCAGAAAATTGCAAGAAATTTACGTGGGAGATATTATAAACAATAAATGTATGGAAAGTTTCAATGTTATTCATGCGAGACTAAGGGTTAAAACTGGGAGTCTCCTGGCAAACCAGGAGTGGGCAGGTTTGAAATAACCACTTGACTTCTAAAGCAGTTTTCAATAGAAGGCAGGCAATGTTCATGGGCTGTATAACTGATCAGTTTCAAGGAAAGTATTAAAACATGAATAAAACATATGAATATGCCAATATTAACTTGCCCTCAAAATGCAGGAAAATGTCTTTTCTGCTACCGAAATTTCCCAGCAAGAAAAGTAAAAAATTGAAAAATTGAAAAAAAGATGCTAAACTGGCCTTTATAAATGAACGTCCATACCTGAACTTGTGGCATGCCTCTCTGGTTCCCTGGTGGAAGCTGCATTGAGCTTCCTGGCATACCTACAAAAACGTATGTGATATATAAGCCAAATTCCAAAACATGTCTTCCTTGCTCAAATGAACACCACACAATAGCACAGGACCAATTCCCAAAGCAATCTTTTTCTGAAATAGGTATACTTATTAATATTATTTTCCTGACAGGGTATGATATTTATTTTTAGCAATTCCACACCAAAACTAGTTGACAAACTTTCTGCATTTAATAATGCAAAAAAATGCATGCAAGAACAATAAAAAAAGACAGGACAATAGTAATGCGCTCCCCCCCTGTGCAATGTTGAAACCCAAACTGCACCATACAAGACTCTGATGATATCCCTACAGATTGATTGTGGGGAATGGGGGAGGTCGTTGGGAGACTCTTGTTAAGGATTCCCATTTTAAGAACAATGGTTAAAATATTTAGAAATGGGTCAACAAGTTTGGCAGGGATTGCAAATACCAATGCAAGATGGTGTTCTTGCTGGCAGCCTTATTTTCAGATTAAAGTGCCAGCCACTCTTTGTTATTGTTTTCGTTTGATTTTAGCAGACTAATTCTGTGTAGTAAACTCTTAATAAACATCTAAAAACAAAGTTTCATATTGGATTTAGTTACCAAATTCAACTGAGAAAATTGCTCTATATTGTCTACAGTCGAAGCTCTCGTAAGCGACCACCTCGGGAACTGAAAATTGCGGTCGTTAACGGAGCTGGTCGCTTACGAGAATGGCTCTCGTAAGCGACCACCAAGCGACTTCCTCCTTGAACAATAGGTGTTGGTCGCTTACGAGAGTTTAGACAATAAATCTAGAAAAAACCATGTGATACTAATGCTTAAAAATAGTTTGATTTATTTCCCGACTTTAATTAAGAATAGATAACCGCAAATATTTACATAGAAAAAAGCATTTCACCGGTGCAGCTTGTATCAGTTTAGATATTTATGAGGTGATGAGTGATGTTTTAAAGACAAAAAGTACTATGGTCGCTTACAAGAGCTTAAAACAATAGAAAATCTCTGTTGGTGATTTGAAATTGTGGTCGCTAACGGAGCTAGTCGCATCGATAAGGCGGTCGCTTACGAGAGCTTGAAATAACAGAGTTTAAATGTGACATTTCAAACAGGGTTTCGGGGAAAATGGTCGCTATGGGAGCTGGTCGCTTACGAGAGTGGTCGCACAGAGAGCTTCGACTGTAATTAATAAGCCGATGGAAATGGATGCTTTCTCTGACTTGGTATGTCGCTATGCTGTCAAAATGGCAGCTGACACAGGCTCTTTAAGTGGTGAAAGCAGGGCATGACATTAACTTTTTTCACAAGGTGCCATTGGCGGCTATTCAAACATTTCAGTCACCAGAAAGCAAAATTTAGTCGCCACATCAACGTGGATCTCAGCTCAACTCAGAAAGATGGGGTGCCATTTGGCGACAGGCTCTAAAATTGTGGTCGCCAAGCCCCAAATTTAGTCACTGTTGGCAACCATATGGTTGCAGTGTCAGGCCCTGGAAAGCCATGTCAAAAGTCCCTACCTGCACCATGGAGAGCAGAGCCATAAAAGTTTGACTGGTTAGGTCCTGGTGATTGCATTCCTGATGTCGTTCCATACAGACCACTTAGATGTGGCTGAGAAGATTGTGTGAGCTACAGATAAAAGAATAATGACATTTTTCTTCAATATTAGATATGGTAAAAGTGTAGTAGCAGGTTGACCAGGGCTTCCTCTCTTCAGGAAAAAGAAATGTCAGCTTAAAGTCTCGCAGTAGAAAAGTCGAGTGACACAAAGAATGGGCTGCACTAGAGAAGCACTAGGTGGTCAATTTCTGATAATCTGAGATCTCAGCCTAAGACCACTTTAAAGAGCATGTGTCCGCCACTCCTTTGCTATTGTTTTCGTTCGATATTAGAAGACCAGTTACATGTAGAAATCTCTTAATAAACATCTAAAAACAAAGTTTCAAATTTGATAGCCAAATTCAATTGAGAACATTATATTCTCTAAATCAGCCGATGGAAATGGATGCTTTCTCCGCCTTGGTACATTGCTAATGCTCTCAAAATGGCTGACGACACAGGCTCTTTAAACTCACCAAGCTTGACTCCTTTTCTTGTCGATGGTGAGGAAACACTGACTGGTTAAAATACATCCCTGCATTACTGAAGTCATCATCCATGTCGTCAAATCCTAGTTTGCTCTTTTTCATAGGAGCTATTGCTGACATATTCTTGTTACGGTTAGCTATTGGTGAAAGTTCTTGTTGCTTCCTTGGGAAACCATACCTTGGGGAAAAAAAATGAAAATATGAGTCCTGTCTGTTGCATGAGGAAAAGTAAGTAAGTAAGTCAAGTTATTATATAGATGAGTGTTTTACTGGGAAATATGCCACTCGTAGATCTCATAGGAAGCTACATCTGGGACTTGAGACACATTTTCCATATCCTCACTAGTGAGGATATCGGTCAAAACAAAAGTGCTTGGAAATCTTGGAATATTTTTTTTTTCTGGTTTGTCTATATAATAAAAAAGAAAATTACACAGTGGTTTGAAGATCGCTCATTGGTAAAATATTGTTCTTGCCACTCGAAAATAAAACTCATATCTTCGTGCCACCGTGTAATATCCTCTGTTTATTTGTCTCAAGCTTATAGCCTTCTGCTGACTAAGCAGGGAGATGAGATAGTTTATTGTCTCAACAATGGATGTGGAACAAAAATACATTCCTGTTGCAGCAGCAGGCAACTTACTGGCTCATGCTAGACATTTGATCTTGAGCCCAATGTTAGCTGTGTTTCCTTTATGTGCTTTATCTTCTCTGAAAAGAGATTCAAACTAGAGACAGATACGTATTAAGAAGCTACAGAGCAAGCATTCCCATGGAGTTTTAGAGCAACGAACATCAGTATCTGAAAGGATGGTCTAATTAGTTTTGCTGATGAATCAGAGTGGCAGTCCTGGAGCATGCATGTATCGTGACAGGCTCCCTTTAAAGGGACAAGAAATGGGCCAGCGGAGAGTTT
Organism: Scolanthus callimorphus; assembly: GCA_033964015.1. Taxonomy (NCBI): domain Eukaryota; kingdom Metazoa; phylum Cnidaria; class Anthozoa; order Actiniaria; family Edwardsiidae; genus Scolanthus; species Scolanthus callimorphus. The sequence continues at coordinate 27,629,888 of CM066912.1, read as the reverse complement.
TTTCGCAGCTTGCCCACATTTCCATCATTCTTTCTTCCCTCTGAACTGCACAGGACTAATTAGCAATTATTCCTTGAGCCCAAAATGGGCTCTGAGTCAATAACCCATGAGGCCAAAGGCAGAAAGGGCTATTATATAAATAGACAAATAGAAACACCGCCATACAGCTCCACGTTATTAGTTTATTGGAAACAGCCAAAGGCCTTTCGAACTACGTCCTCCTCAGTGGCCGACACAATATGGTAAATAACAAGCGGCAGCGATTAAAGGCACCGAGTTAAGTTGGGATCCCTGTGCGCAAGGCACAGGGATCCGCCCTGTTAAGACCATAAGGCTCTGCGGTCCCTAGACGGTGGATCCACAGGGTCTCGGACTCTAACATTTGTTCTGGGGAAACTTTACATAAAGCTAAAAATTAAATAGATGGTCAAACTCAGGCTCATGCATTTTAGCATGGACGTTGAGTGCAGAGTCTGTCTTGTTTCTGTGCCCTGAGATCCTTCTCCTTAAAGGTTGTGTGGTGTTCCCTACATATTGCTTATGACAGATGTTACATGTGGCTAGGTAAATAACGCAGCGTGTTGCACATGATGCTGTACAAGTAACACTGACCCGACCACCATTGCTGGTGCAAACGAATGAGTTGCTACTCGTAACCATTTTGCAAGCACGGCAATTGGTAGAGCCGCAAGGGAAGGTACCAGTCTCCTCCCCTTGGACTAGCGTGGCAAAACCGTTTGCGTCTATACAAAAGGTCTTCGAGGTAAGAAGCCCTCCGATTGCAAACCATTACCCTAGCACCTAAGTCGTTCAACTACTTGATTTCTCTAAGATAGTTGAACCTTTTCTAGCAAATTCCCTAGTCTCCTCGGCCCCAGGCCCATATGTAACTACCCAAGGCACTATCGTCTGACTATCTTCAACCTTCTTTTAGAAAGGGCTATTGACTCAGAGGCCATGAGGACAAGAGGAATATTATTGTTTTAGTCAAATCACACTAGTAGGTTGATTTGTATAGCCAAAAGCGTTTTCTGGTCTGGTCATTTGCCATTTTCTGACTTTCAAATCTGACACTTTTCACTACTAGTAGGCTATAACTTATAGCCTACTAGTAACCAACCAGAAAGCAGGATTGACAATAGACCACTAGGGTGATTTGACTAATGCCCAAAACTTCCTGTAGCACAGGGCTCAAATTCAAGAATAAATCATTGCCATAAAGCTATGCCTAGAAGCAAGACTTTAGGCATATTTCCTGGAATCTAGGTGCAGGTATAAATTCTCTGGAAAGTATAGAAATCGATCATTTGCTGCTTCGCTGGAAGATAAATAGAAAATAATCAAGGAAAAGGGAAAGGCATAACATATGACGATTTGCTCAAATCGAAACTGGGGTAAACCAATTATTTTTCAAAAACTCATTGTATTCAATGTATGTGCTGCGCCTTTTGAAAGCATAACGCAATCTAAGTAAAACATTATCATGGGAAAGCATTTGGAAGGATCAGCAACCAAAAATGCAACAACAACTTGGGGGAAAAACATGGTGGGCAAACAACGCTTGTCAACTGCTCTTCATAAACTGAAAAATTTCCGCTAAGGGTGACAGAAATAAGGATAGATTTTCGCATGAACACTAAAACTAATGATTCTTCCACGCTCTAATACTATAACAACTTACCTTTTTACAAACTTTAGGGTTTAATTTCAACAGAAATTCGTTCCAAAATAGAATTCTTCTTTGTCGATTTCCTTTCTATTTTCTTCTGCGCCTGCTATTTACGGTTAACCGCTGATATTATCACTGGCGCACTTGTGCGAGGAGCGCCTGTCGGTATTTGACTTGTAACAGACACGAAAATCGTCCAGGATCGCAGGATTAGGGTGTTCTTCTTTCTTTTTCGTTTTGATTTTGAAGTAGGGTTATATTTTTCATTGATTTAGTTGCACATTGTATAAAAATTATGGCTCTTCAGTCGCTTCGTCCAATGCGCAGGGTAGTTTCGCTTGCAAGTCGTGCATTTTCCACGTCGTCAAATCGAACAAACAACAAGCAGTCGGAGAAGATTTACGAGCTGAGGACCTATGATGTCAAACCCAAGATGTTCAGTAAGTCTTTTGAGAAATTTTATTTCAGCAGCGAGTGATGCAAGTTGTGTTTTAACAAAAAAAATGTAAAATTGTAATAAAAATGTATGTATGGAAACCTTGAAAGGCAATCAGGGAGGGGTATCAATCTCTTTCCCAGAGCCTCTCGGCCATGTTGAATGTCGGATGCTCTGGACCCAAACGAAATCGGATGTCCTAAAATCTAGGACATCCGGTTTTCCATATGTGGTGACTGTCTTTGTTGGTTAGACGAATTTCAAAATGGTGAGCTGGAATATCGGTATAATATAGGCCAATCAGAATCAGCATATGATTGTCTGTCGCCTGTGCCTATTACATACCCGGCGTGTCGTCTCGAACATTCGGAGAATGAACCGAATCAAACCTCGGATCGTCCGATCCGGTTCGAGCCCTTTAGAGATCGAACCGGATCGTACTCACTCAAAAATCTGGGGATCGAACCCATATCAAACTTGATCAAACAATAAAATTAATTACCTATGTGACGTGAAGTAATTGTTGCGGTGTACACAAAGTAGCTATCACACCACATGGAACTGATACCTTCCTGTCAGTTTCAACAACCGTGCCAATATGACTAAACGTGCCATAAACTTCACAGTGTTGTTAAGGGCTACTACAACTGCCATTTTGAAACAAGGATTGGACTGGGGACATAAACGTCGCGATGAGGAAAAATGGATCCGCGTTCAATCCGGTTCGAGCTCTTTTTAGTTCGATTTGGTTCGAGACGACACGCCGGGGACATACAACAAACAGTGGAGTAAGCTCTGGGAATGAGTGTTTTCTTACTAAGATAATGATTTTCAAGGTCATAAAACAATGTCATACTATGGCCACGTGACTTAATTGTCACCATTAATGTTATTGCATGTTATGAGGCCCTACTGGGGGGGGGGGGGGGGGGGAGTACCATGTCGCTAGTCTACGTTTCAAAACAGACCGTGTCACGATTTCGAAGGCTTTTGCTAGAGTCGCTGTTAGTATTCTGATAGAATAGCTCGTCATTCGTTGCTGTTCCGGAAAGGCAGTGTCGTGCTTTCAATGTAGTTCAAGGCCATGTCGCTTGTCGGAATTTACCCCTGGTAGGGCCTCTGTTATATGCAATGGGTGATTATGTAATATTTATTAAATTCACAGTGGATTATATGAGGCTGACGTACGAGCATATAGGATTACGGACAGCACATTCAAAGCTCTGTGGGTTTTGGGCAACAGAGCTTGGAGGGCTGAACCAGACAGTACAAATTTGGGAATATGGTGAGGTGTATATTCAGCATCTTTTGTTAATGATAGCATCTTTTGTTAATGATAAATCTTCATTGTTGCTTATAAAGTAATCATGACGGAGTTGGCTATGTACATTCCTATAGACACAGTGTTGGCTGTTGGGTCAATTACAAACCAATGATCATCAGACTTACTTATTGAAGGGACTAATGATAGATACAGACAATCTAATAGGCAAGGCAGCAAACCCAAGGGCTCTGGAATAAAATTTCAAAATCTGGGAGGGGGGACTCCCATCTGTCATAGGGCAGTGGTGCTTGTCGCAAAAATGAAATTTCAACCCTAAAAGTACCAATCTAGGCATGGTTAACCAGAATTTTAACCCCTAAAAGATACCATTTTCAACATGACTCAAATCCAGCCATGATCGCACAAGAAACAAAGGGCTGGGAATACAGTAGCTACTGCACTAGTGTCTTGTATTTTCACCAAGAACACCCTAAAAGATACCATTTTCTGGGAAAATTAGCATTTTTTTCATCTTATACCCTAAAAGATACCTGGACCCCGAATTTTAGCCCCTAAAAGTTACGACAAGCACCCCTGCCCAATGACATATGGGAGTCCCACCTCCAGGGTCCTTCACCTAATCCCATAAGTGATAATTATCCATTACAATTATCCATTTCAGATAGCTATGCTCATCGTTCTGAGGTCCGCAAGGCATTAAGCCAAGATGAAAAATGGCAGGCACAGTATATGGCAAAAATGATGCCCATGTTGAACAAACAGGTTATAAAGTGATGCTCAGTTTGCTTGAAAGTGATATGCCACACTAACTTTCTTTGTTGATTTATGGGGGCTGGAACCCCATTCTCGAACCCAGAGCTCCCTTGGCTTGTTACCTCACGGAGGAGGCTCTGGTGACAGCCATTGATGCATGCACAATATGATTTGATACAGAGCTGTTGAGAGAAACAACTTTCCGTGCATGCAATCAGGGAAAGGCCCTCAAATGGATGTCCCCAGAGCCTCCCCTGTGAGCAGATGAGCCAGGGAGCTCTGGGCTGGGTACGAGAATGCTGTAACTCAAGTTTTGATCTGACCTGTAAATTGTAAAAATCCAGTTTATACCTTCCCCAGATGGTGACTTGTACTATGGCTAATTGTTTTTCAGCACTTCTTGTGTTCATCCCAAAATGCTCATGTTTCTGTTTTCTTTCAGGATACCTGATCATGAAGGCAGTCCCTTGGTATGAAATGAAGAAATTTGAATCTACAGGAGGTATGTAAAGAGTCTCACCCTTTTTATAGGCTCAGGGGCGTAACCAGGGGGGGGGGGCACAGGGGGCTGTGGTCCCTCTTTCTTGGGAGATCTTCCCATACATTTACTGTATTTGCTGGAGGAAATTTGACAATTTTCGTCCTATGTTTACAACTATCCGCCCCCCCTCCCCAACCAAAATTCCTGGCTACACCCCTGAGGCTGGGATGTATATTTGAGGGTGTGGCATATCATTATGGTATCTCTAAAATGGCAGACCCAAGTTCCAAGATAGAGACTGCTACTCCTCATACATACTCTGTAAATTGAAAATAAAGTTTACTCAGAAAATGAGATTCTGAGACCCAAGAGATCTCACAGAATCTTGTGAGATCCTCTCACACATTCAATCTCCAGTTAACATTGTTAACATCTAGTAAAATGTGGCCATCATTGCATGGGCCCACAGCTTCCTTCTCTGAATGACTTGTTATCAGCATCTTTGGTGAACAGATCACATTCACTCAGGTCTTGGGTAATGAGTTAGGAGTGGTGAACATGATGATGGTCACGAGAGCATATGTAATGGGAATCTGTTTAGATGACAATGATGAGAACGATAGTAATGAGTTAGGAGTGGTGAATTGTAAGAAGTACAAAATTTTCTGAGACAGCAAGATCAAGCCTTAAAATTCAAGATCAAGACAATCACAATATTGCTCCTCACACATGCTTTGCAATTTGTCAAAAAACAATTTGCATAGACAGCTGTCTAAAAATCTCTAAGAATTTCACAAGATTCTGGATTTTTCAAATGACCATTCACCACCCCTTGAGTGCCAGCCAGCTGTTTCAATGTTGTGAAGATTTGGATGCAGGTTGGTGGTCACTACCAGTGCTCATATATTACACTGTAATTGTCATTTTTCAGGTATTTATGAGCTAAGAATGTACACGGTCAAGCCAGGCATGTTTCCCCAGTATGCTCATCGCTGGTTCAAGGACTACCTGCCCGCTCTGCATTCTCAGCCCCTACTGGTGTCTGGTTCAGTGATGTTGGTGAGCTAAACCAATGTAAGTAAAAGAACAGATTTCCATTGCCTTTCGTGTCGTTAGGCAGCAGTATGCAATACTGCATGCAGGGTCACTCCCTTGGACCAGTGATTAGATTAGCGCAAAATATAGCTGGGTGCAATCATAGTTAATGGAGTGGAATGGTTAGGAAGCCCAGCAAACTTCAAAGGACGAACACAATAGCGTGGGCTGGATGTTGAAAGGGGCTATCACGTGATATTGACCCTGCACATTATTTTGTTTCATACTCATCTAATATGCATCTCTGGTTGTACACTAAATCTTAATGGATGAATTTTGATACTTATGTACCGTGACCCTGCACAAACAAAGAGATTCCTCTGAAAAAGTGAACAAAGACATAGTACAATAGCAGGGTGTCAGGTTTCCTAACCATTCTCCTTATAAACTATGGCGCAATGTGACATCATGAAATCTTCGACTTTTGGTATGAGCGTTTTAGTTAAAGTCTATCCATACCATGGAAAAGAGCGCCTTGAAAATTGTCTATATGTGGACGTTGGGGCAAAAGGTTAAAAACTGCCAACATCACATAATCTTATTGCAAAATCTAATGGAAAACGCCTGCTCCAGTTAGGCACAAGGAATTAGCCGCGTAATAAATGCATTTATTTACATGGCCATATATTCGCAAGTTTTAAACCAATCGCTCTCAAACTTGGCAGTTTTACTAATTAAAGGGAATTCTTACCAGTGCTGGGTTCATATTTCAGCTTACTTGTCTATAAAAATGTCGTATCTTTAGACGTTTGACATTTGTGCCCGCCAATAGCTATCACGATCAACATCAAGAAAAAGAAACTTGAAATAATGTAGCAGGGGCTAGCCAGGGGGGGGGGGGGGGGGGGGGGTCCTGGTGTGCCTGTGACCCCCCTTAGTAAACATTAAGGAAAACATGATAGATAGATAGATAGATAGATAGATATGTTTATTAAAAATGTCATATAGCAGCCCAAGGGCTGAATTGCATGATATTTACAAATTTACAAATTAATAATCAATATTTACAAATTAATAACAATAAATATATTTATATTGAAACACTTGTTAAAATTATCTATTTGACATACTGGGAATGAAAGTGTCCATGTAACGCTTTGTTCTAATAGCAGAACGCTGAAATTGGCGCTGCTTGCGAAGACAATAGCGTGCCTCGTTCTTCGGAGGCAAGAGATGGTATATCTTATGGTTTGGGTCAGATACAATTGCTTCGAATAACTTATTACATAGTTCATTACGTCTGTCCTTAAGCGATTCAAGATTACAAGCAGTAAGCCGTTCACGATAAGACATGTTGGGAGATATAATGGACAACGCGCGCCTCTGGACACGCTCCAAATCATCGCTCAAATAATCAGGCAGCGCATGATGGAATACAGGCGCGCAATACTCCAACACAGGTCTAATACACGTGGAGTAAAAACTAACGATATCATCAATAGGCACCCGTGCGCGCTTAAGCAGAATGAGAAAATACATACGCTTGTTTGCCTTCTTTACAACTTCATCAATGTGGTAATTCCATTTAAGCGAACCTGCAATGGTGACACCTAAGATCTTTGCATGGTCAACCAACTCAAGATTTTTGGAACTGATGGAAATAGGTTCGAACTGATGCTTAACATTTTTAAAGTCAATAACTAGCTCTTTACATTTATCCACGTTTAAGTGGAGTTTGTTACGAATTGACCACTGTTCAACCTCACTCACTGCATACTGGATTTCGCTGTTTCCTGATCTAGGAACAACCTCAGCTAGCGTCGTATCATCCACATATTTCCATGCTTCCGCTCTTGATGGATGTAGGTCATTTATCATCAGCAGGAAGAGCCAAGGCCCGAGCTTCGTGCCTTGAGGAACACCGGAGGGCACAAGACCCCACTCCGAATAACAGTCCCTAGACAATTTAGTGCGTTGGTGTCTATCAAACAGAAAGTCACACACCCAGCGGGCCACTCCACGTGGGATGTTAAGAGAGAAGATCTTGTCAACAAGGATACGATGATCAATCAGATCGAACGCCTTTCTGTAATCTAGTAGAGCAACCCTCACAGCACAACCGCTCCCGTCAGTAGCTTTGGCCCAGTTATGAATCATAGAAATGAGAGCTTGAGAAGTCGACGACTTGGGTATGGCGCCGAACTGGTTCGGGTCAATGACTTCCAGAACCGCAGGACCCACGTGGCTGCGTACAACAAAGTCTTCCGCTACCTTCGAGATGACAGGTGTTAAGGAGATAGGCCTGATATGTTTTGTGATGATGGTGACAGGCTTCTCTTTAGGTAGGGGTGTCACATCCGCGTACTTCCAGGAGGATGGAAGCTTTTGTGCAGCAAAAGAACAGCATAGTAAATGACAAATGGGTCCAGCAAGGAAGTCAGCGAACTCCTTAAAGAGCCAGGACGGCAATCCATCGGGGCCAGATGCCTTTCGGGGGTTCAGAGCTAGGAGCGCTGAACAGACGTCCGATACGGCAGGCATATCAAACTCTGAGTCCATCGGAAAGCTGGAAAGAAGTACCTTACATTTTACAGATGTGAACTCCCCCCCCCCCCCCCCCCCTCCCCTTTCTCGGATCTGGCTATGCCCCTGTATAGCTCAAGTCAAGTCTTTATTTATCCACGATAATTATAACGGCTGTTATAAGTCGTGCTTGGATGGTTGCTTGGATGTTATCATATTGTGATTGGATGTTATCATACTGCATTTGTTTTGCTTGTGTACAGTTGTACATTTATGGCAGTACTCAAGCCAGGATGAGCGTGCTCGCATACGGACGGAGTGCTTGCAGGATGACGAATGGCGCGAAACAGGTAATACCAGCATACAATCCACTACCTAGCCACCCCCATCTACCCCACTACCTAGCCACCCCAATCTACCCCACTACCTAGCCACCCCCATCTATCCCACATACCTAGCCACCCCCATCTACCCCATTACCTAGCCACCCCCATCTACCCCACTACCTAGCCACCCCCATCTACCCCACTACCTAGCCACCCCCATCTACCCCACTACATGGCCACCCCCATCTACCCCACTACCTGGCCACCCCCATCTACCCCACTACCTAGCCACCCCCATCTACCCCACTACCTGGCCACCCCCATCTACCCCACTACCTAGCCACCCCCATCTATCCCACATACCTGGCCACCCCCATCTACCCCACTACCTAGCCACCCCCATCTATCCCACATACCTAGCCACCCCCATCTACCCCATTACCTAGCCACCCCCATCTACCCCACTACCTAGCCACCCCCATCTACCCCACTACCTGGCCAGGATTGTTCAAACTGCAATACTTTTTCCTAGAGGGCACGGTAAAGGATTATGCGTTTTGCCTGATTGGTTCACAGAGCGTGCCGCGCGCGGGCAATATTTCGTATCTATGACCTACAATTTGTAGGCGCTTGTTTTGGAAAAAGTTATATATCGTTCCGTATCGGGAAAATTGTGACCAGGGCTGGATAATATTGCCCGAGGCCGGATGAGATAAATATATATCTTGGCGAAAAAGGCGTGCAAGAGAGAGAATAAATGAAGTTATTTTAATTTTCAGTTTTCCATTATTTGTTTCAGTTCGAGATACTGCAGCCTTCTTGGTCAACTTGAAATGTAAAGTTCTGATCCCCACTAACTTCTCGCCCTGGAAATGAGCTTGACCACGTACAGTGCTAAAAACTTACTCTGGTGTTGGTGAATTTTACTGAAACTCCGATATGGATAGGACAAGTCTGGTTGGATCTAATCTTCATTGAGAAAAGGACTTCAGCGAACAGTACGTGTGCAAATGGATGAAAAGCGTGCGCGCCAACTGCGCGGGGCAATGCGCGATAGGTTGTCTAATTTGCGAGCCTTTTTTGGCGAGCCTTTGAAAAACACAGAGTGGTTTTCATCCGACTGTGAAATAGATACTAACCAAATAGGCACTACTATACACTACGAAAGTCATTTTTATTGTATTCTCCTTTGTAATTATCACTAGTAGACACTATTAAACACTGACTATTAGTTTTTGTTTCACAGCCGGATGAAAACCACTCTAAAAACTAGAAAAAAATAGCACATGTATATACGGTGGTTATTTTCAAGATACCAAGGAATAATATTCCACTCCATTCGACAATATTAGTCTAACGAAGAAATGCAAAAAGCAAACTTCAAAATTATCAATACAATGGCTTATAAATTGGTTACCACGTAGCTATAGCCTGCAACTTCTCTTACTCGGCTTATCAGCATGGTAGACAGTCATTGGCAGTCATTGAGATTGACCGAAACTTCAAAGTTGTAACCTAACAGACCCCTAACAGTGTTTTAAACGCAATCAAAGCTCATTCCACGGTTGCGAGCCTCTTGGCGAGACTCGAGGCTATTTACAGGCGAGTCTTTGAAAAACTAATAAAAACTTGGAAAAATATCATGTCAAGAAAGGGTATGGTCAACCATTTTGCCACCTTACCTTATTGAGTTATCATTATTTAATTTAATAAGAAAAAAGGCAAGAAATACATCAAAAGGCTCGGGGCTCGGTGGCTCGCAAAATAGCAATACACAGGCAGCTGGATAAACCTTTTATTTTATCCTTCCCGCTTTCAGAATAAAGGAAGCAAAACAAATGAGAAATAGAAATAGAAATAGCGCGATATAAAGCATATTGCACGCGCCTTCCATCTCTTCCCGCGCGCATTGTCTTACGTGTGTACGATGTATAGAGTAGATTTCGTATGACTGTGAAAAGTGCCGCGAAAAAGTTGTGCCGCGACCGCGACCGTACCGCGACTACGCGATTGCATTCAGTATCTACAGCAGGCCAGGTTCTGTACCGACACCGCAACAGTACCGCGCCGTTGTCACGGCACTTTTCACAGTCATACGAAATCTGCAATCAAACTACCAAGTATACTTATATTAACTAATAAAATCTCTCGGAAGTCATTCTCTGTACGCTCGAATTACAATCAGATTTCCTTGTTTGGAAATGAATATATTTACAAATGAACTGTTTTCTTCATACATTGTTTTTCAGAACAAGTAAATTACAATCACTTTTTCTGTGGACAAAATATATCTACAAAAGTATATCTAACTATCGTAATTTTCAATATGGTTTTATAAAACGCTTGCTAAATGGACCATCCCTGCTATGTGCGCGTTCGGTAGTCAGTTCAGAAGTGCCCTAGATGTCCCATCCTCGCGCGCCAGAGGGTCCTCCCCTCCCCTCCCCTCTTTCCCCAGGGGGGAGGTGAGGGGAGGACCCTGGCGCGCGAGGATGGACATGTCCCACAACTACCAGAATATAGCGCGAGCGACAGCATGTAGCGCGCGCATAAATTATAACTGGAATCGACCATAGTACCACGTCGAAAGTTGCAACCTATTAGTCTTTGCAGCAGTTTACGTTCAAACGCAGCGCTGTTAGTCCGCCTCATGAAACAGACCCAATCAGTCTCTTATGCTCGATGCACACCGTGGACCTGGGTAAGTAAGGCCGGTTTACACTTGCGATTTTTGTCGCGCGAGTCGCAGCGATTTTTCTCGCGCAAGTTGCAATTCCAACTCTCTAGTATAAACGAGATGTTAATCCTGTGCGATTTCTGTGCTCTCTTTTCTTCAAATCGCATCAAGTTGCAAAGAGTTTCGAACATGTTTGAAATCTCCGCGACAAAAATCGCGGCAGATCACGCCGAGTTGCACATAGTTCACATAAGTGATTTTGAGTTAACGCGTACGTGAGAGAAAAATCGCCGCGACTCGCGCGACAAAATTTGCAGCAAAAATTGCTAGTGTAAACGGGCCTTTAGTCCGCCTAATGAAACGGACCCAATCAGTCTCTTTATGCTCGATGCACACTGTGGACCTGGGGATAAGTAAGGCTTGACCGAGCGAGCATGGTCAAAAAGCTTGTCCGCGGCTAACACTACTAGACCCCGGCCGTGGCAAAGAATAGATTCATATTTCGATAGGACTATACACCCCTCGGTTGGCCATTTGAATTGTTTCCTTGTCTTTGCCGCACTTCTGGGAGAGTATATACTGATCGTAAATGCACGTTTTATTGACGTAAATTACAAAAACCTACTGCAAGTTACTTTAGATAAAACTCTGCACTCTTCACGTTTCTCCATCTTCTACGTCCCCCTGGCAACAACTTACAGGCATATGCTCTAAGTTTGGGGCTTCTTAAGAAGTAGACACCAGGGCTGAGTGACGAATTTGCAGTTAACAAGGTCAGGGCCACTCTGAACATGACGTCATGCGTGAGACTGTGATCAGATGACTTGATGTCAGCGTTCATCTTTTTCTCGACTGCTAGTATCACATATGGAAGGTAGCAGATAAATAAACATAGTGAGACTATGATAACTGTCTCCAGAGCGCGCCTGGTTCTTAGGGTAACACGTGTGTTTTCGAAGCGACTGTGTTCTGAGTAAATTTTGTGCGCATGCTTGCGAGACACAGACCATATCTTGATGTGAGCGGTGACCATGACCAAGCATGCGCTAATGACAAAGCCCCACCATAGCGCTTGGACAGCCACGATGGAGTGTGTGGCAGTTAAGCGCGCTCCGATAGTAAGAGTTACCCCTAGGAACCACACAGCGGCTATAAGACAGGCAGCTCTCTTCTTCGTAACGAGCGCGTGATACCGCAAAGGATTCTGGATAGCCACGAAACGGTCCATCGTGACCAAACACAGGGAACCCAAACTAACTGTGATGCAACATCCACCGAAAAGTTCCACGATAACTCGCGCATCGACAATGCATTTTCCGTGGTTTGGTAACAACCCCAGAATCAAACCGTAGGCGAATGCAGGCTGTACGATGGCGCCCACTAAGAAATCCGTTGTAGCCAAACTAAGTAGAAATAGGTTTGCAGGAATTACTCGAAGCACTCTATGTGCGAAAATCGTTGCAACGACGAGAGAGTTTCCAAGGAGGGCACATACCGGTAAAGTCACATTCACAATGGTGATAAAAACGGCAAATTCATAACTAAATTCCACGAATCTGAGTTTGCTTTCGATGGTCGATGATCCTTGTATGTTGTAAACTTCTCCAAATGATTCGCATAAATCCAGACTTGAGTTTGATCCTGTCGAATTCTCGACTTTTGTCGTCATCATCAGTTCGTTTTCACTCGTTCTGTTTGTTGGTAAACCGACCAAGCGATTATGCGCGCACTCAGCATTCCTTCCCTCATTTCGCCCTTAATTGATTTTGCCGCCTTTCTTGGGCTATCCTTGAATGCTTTCAGGTTAAACTCCCAAAAGCTTAGCTGATCTTTTCTAAGCGTAGAAACTCCAACTTTAGCATAATAACACGGTTTTCCTTACTCACTGAGCTTGTAATGATTGTAAGGAGCGCAGGAACTCCCGCTAATTAGTGACCATTGTTCGCTGAACAATAAGCGAACCGGCTTAATATGAGTCATATATGACCAGTGACTGCGCAAACCAGAGAACGATTCGTTCACAGAACAATGCGCTTTTGAATCTACGGCTGGCACGTTATTAGCTTTAGAATGGCAATGTTGATAAACAGTGAATAGCGCTATAGTTACTCGTCCTTTGTTGAAACACTTTGTTTAAGTTTCGACATTGCTAAAGTCTTTTCTTTAGTTTTCGAGATGCGGAAATGAAAATCTTGAAATACCATGTTCAAACTTTCATTAACTGTCGAATTAACCCTTATTAATCCAACACCTGCTTGTAATTCTTGATTTACATGTTACGTCATTGGCGGGCATGTTGTTCTGTCCACCAACATGTATGGCCGCCGCGCTTTTGTGATTGTATTCCCAAAGGGATGATTGCTTGATGACCTGGCTAAATTTAGTTGCATGTTTCCATAAATAGCATGCAAAGACATGTTGTCGGTGCTGCCCTATAGTTATTTTTAATGAAAAGCAGAGGTGTATTCCTGAATTATATTGTGTTGCAAAATGGCCTCACTAGCAATTTTTTTCTAAAGTTTGAAAACCAAGAGTCCCTTTTCAAGAGACAGAATCTTGTGTATTTGTGTTCCCATCAGTTTCTGAAAAGGACGAAAAGTGTATAATTTTAGCAACATATTTTCCATGTTTCTGTGTTTATTTGCTTGGTTTAAGCCCAAGCACAAAATACCTCAATTGGGTTCCGCGAAGGACGCTCAACTGAACGTGCACTCTTCTTAGACATTCTTAAAATCCGAAAAATGAGTAACAAATTACCGATTACTCTCCGTGAATTTTTGCTCACAGTCTTAGGAAAAAAATGGTAGTTAAAATTATCTATGTTGGACTGAAGCGGGTCTAGGGTACTTTTCGGGAGTTCAATTCCTAAAAACCGATATTTCGAGAGTTGACCGCGTACCCGCGCACCTTTTTGTATTCCTCTGACTCGCACACGCCGACAGCACTAACCACAGGCATCCCAATAGAATTTACCCAGAATCCTCTGGTTATCATGGCGGCCATTTTGACCTCTGTTCACTATCGTTGCATTTCCTTCGGTATTTAGGGTGCATTTTGATACAAATTCTACGAAAAACCCATGCAGAGCGATGATTAGAATCGTCCTTATCCTTCTTGCTGTTTTGATACAGCTAACAAGCTCGAAATCTAACCAGGTAGGTACAATACCTACCTATGGCTATGTGACAGTAAAGTCAATCTTTGATTGAAGGTCACTGCATGCTCGGCTACTACAGTCGGCTACCCTTCTACACGCACGATAAAAGCATGTTCTGCCTGCACTTGAAACTTCAAAGTTTTGAAAGTGAAACTTCAATGTTTTGATTGGAAAAAGTTTTTGGGCTGTTCTCCCGTGTACGAACCTGAAACAAAACTCACAAGCTGCGTCACAAAAGCTTCCTTTGTTTAGTAGAACGAATCATGACGAAAGGAGAGCTGAACACAAAGGTGTCCTCCGCAATTCCACTCACAAGCAGGGCAAATCTTCGGGCAAACTGTCAAAACTTCGAAGTTTTACCTGGAGACAGAACATGTTTTTGTTGAGCACGTAGACAGGTCGTAGATGCAATCACCGGTAACTTACTGTAAGTTTTAACACTTGGTTGTCTTTATACCCAGCTTTTCATTAAGCTGGGGAAATACGGGGCACAAAATCCCTCAACTTGTCACGCAACATTGTTGCGTTGCAAGTTGATAATCAATGTTGCGCGTTTTTCATCTCGTGCCACAACTTGTCGCGCAACAAAAACATTTGTTGCAGGTTGTGAAAACTTGTTGCGTGAAGTATAGCGCGGGTCTACTTTGAGACAAATTCTGGCTTTGTTGCTCGTTTTTCATCAAACACACAACTTGTCGCGCAAAATTTTGCTTACGATTCAATTTGGTTGGTCAATAGAAATGAAGTGCTAAGGGGCCAAATTCGCCTTGGTCTCGCATGTGTGATCATCAAAACAAAATGTTGCGCGACAAGTTGTGAATTTAATGAAAAACGAGCAACAAACATTAGACTTGCAACGCAGCATTTCGTATTTCCCCGGCTTTAGTGAAATAAGTGGAGAGACAGAGGCGTAAAAGTTTACATTTGTGTGAAAATCGTCATGCGTAAGCATGAGCAGGGAAAAAGGAAACCTTCCATTCTGCTTCCTTCACGCTTACGTCTCCATCTCTGTTCTTTGATTTTCACACAAATGCAAGCTTCCTTACGTCTGGCCTCGCACACGATGTTGTGCACGGTGGCGTAACAAAAATTCTAACGCTGGGTTTTGCAATATATCTCGGAAGTGAACCGTCGTTCAGCTCTGAAATTTGCAATAAATAATGTTTGACTAATGTGCACCCCAAAAACAATTTGTTATCGCGTTTCGAATTTCTAAAGATTACGAAAACTTCATATAGAAAAAGGGTGTCGTGAAAACAGATCAAATCTGGTGTCGTGTTCTTACAAGCACGTTTTAAAATATAAACATTTTTGTGCTTTTTATTATCTGTGGTCTGAAAAAAAACACACACCAAGGATGCACTTGAAATGCTGATTCAGAATTAATTGCTTGTAGAGGAAGATGATGTAAGGGAATGAAGAAACACAACGATAAGTAGCATTAGAATTTTTTTTAAAGTTAGAAGACAAGAAACGTCCAGTTTTATCGCGCACTTTTTTGCCTCGATTTGCTCAAACACACAGTTTTTTGCCTTTTTGTGCCCTTTTTTGCTTCGTGCATCGCGCATCTTATTGCCCGGTTTTTCCCTTTTTTGCCGTTTTGCTTCATGCATTATTTTGCCTCTTTGCCCTACACGCCCTTTTTTGCACACGCCTTTTTTGCGCTACATACCTTTTTGCATGCATTTTTTGCTTCCGATTCCAATTACCCGCGCAATGGTTGCCTTTTTAGCAGATTTTTGCTTTGTTTCACAACCTCTAGGTTTTTATTCGCTCGCAGTTACTGCTTCCATCTCTTTAAGTAGTTATTAAATGTGCTCCTCTATATGGTCTTTGCAATTGCGCGAAAACAAGAGAAACGGAAAAGCTGAAGAAAATCGAAAACAACAACATGCGTTCAATCCAATATTTCTGTATAGTGCAAGCAGAATAGCCTTTTAATTTAATAGACAGAGAACACTCATCCGGATTGAGTGTCTTCATAATCTCGTTCTCAAGTTCCCTCAAACTCTCTACTTCTTTTAGCTCATCTTGAATATAGCTCAACATCGTTTTAAAAGCCATTGTGGTTAGCACTCAAACATTCGTTTAAAATCCGCCTCGGCTTTGTTATGCTATTTTTTTGCTTTATTATGCTGTTTTTTGCCTATTCATGCCCTTTTTCGCTTATTCACGCACTTTTTTGCCTATTCGTGCCCTTTTTTGCCTTGCCATGCCCTTATGCGCTCATTTTTGCCTTGTCATGCCCATTTTTGCCGTTTTTTTTGCCTGCTGTGAGGCTGCCTTGAATTTAGTTGTATGCTCGGTACACAATTTAGACAACTACACATCATAAAAAATGCCCAAATTGACAGCTCGCGAGCGGCTCTTTACAAGCTAAGGAGAGACAAAAAGAGCAACAAAGGAAGCGTTCAAATAAATTTTATAAAAACAAAACACAAAGAGAAAAAACGACGACGTTAACTGGCTTTCAAAAATGAAGACAGGCGAAGAAAACCACTGGCAGTAGACACCAAAGCACGACAAGACAAAACGGGCACAAAATGCAAAGGGAGGCCAAGAACTGCGATACAAAATCTCTGTGCTAAAAAAAGGGCAAAAATTAAATGCACGAAGAGGCAAAGACAGCAAAACGAAATATATGTTTGCGAAAAGGCAAAACAAAATATATGTGCGAAAAGGCAAAAAGAACAAAAGCAAAATCTATGCGTGAAAATGCAAAAAGGGCAAAGCAAAATCTATGCGCGAAAAGGCAAAAAGAGGAAAAAAATAGCAAAAAAGGCAAAAACAAATAAGGCAAAAAAAGGCAAATTTGCCTGCGCGATAGGCAAAAACGGAAAAACGCTGCTTGAGAGACAACATGTTACGCACGGCTTTCTAGTTTTCAGCATGACACCATTTGAAAAATATTTTTTTACTCCAATCTCTTTTGATCTCTGATAAAAAATTGTTTTTATAAAGAAACTGCGATCATTGGGCTTTTGTTTCCTTTTATTTTTGGAGCATTTTAGGCAAGATCTCGGAAAACACAGCAGATCTAAAACAAATTTGAGCTCAATTTCTTGGTCAACTCAAGTGTGCTCAACATCGTGCGCGAGGCCCTTCTCCGCTTACGTCACTAGTGAAAAGCTGGCTTAAAAGTACTTTGGAATTTTGGTTACAGTTTATAGAAATTATTATACATTGTACTCACTATCTCGATTCTGATTGGCTAAGAGCGCGCGCTTTACTTTGGGAATCACGCACTTTGAGGGTCTCCAAGAATCAGCATGCTGATTCTTCAAGAATCAGCTAAGCTGATTCTTGATACGCGCACAATGCATCATGGGACTAGAGCACATTCCCTATTTTAACAAGGCGCTTGTGTAAAATAAACTGCTTGACAGAAAGAAAAGTATTTTTACTGAATCAATGTATAATAAAACAATTATTGAATTCGGTTTTTGTGATTTCCAGAATAAAAAATGTCTCGCCAAGTGGAATCAAGCTCGGCCTCACGGCCTCGTCTGATTCCACCTGTCTTGACATTGTTTATTCTGGAGATCACAAAATCCTCATCCAATAATTGCTTATTATGTCGCCTCTGAGTACCCCTTTCCCTGATTAAATACTGCAGGAGAGCCTGAAGAATCGAGGGTTGTCCAATACACTGACAAATTTATGCAAGGCATTGTCTAAAACAATGGAGTGCAATGGAGTGTATTATAGAACGAGGCAATACAATGGAGGAGAACAATACCATGCATAAATTTGTCGGAGTATTGGACTAGTATGGAAGAATCAGGGGACAATTGCTGTCGATTTCTGGCGAGAGTGAAGTACAACGACCACCGAAATGTATTTAAAACATCCTGAATAAATCATTCTGATGCAACTGCCAATCAGATTCATGCATATGAAATCGTGGAATGCGAGTACTGTCAATTGTCAATACCAATAGCTACAAGCCAAAATGAAAAAGCTTCCCAACTACACTGCGTTCCATTGGGAAGCATTAATAGGTGGGCGGGCACCCCATGAAAAATTATGGCGAATACTCTTTACAGGGAACATGCTCTGGAGAACTAGTGTTTTACTGATGTTTTTGAGCGAGCATTCTCCTTTGTCAAGTGTTAGCCCTTTGTCATCAATTTTTTTCTCCCTTGAAATGTAAGCAAAACACTAGTTCTAGCTCCACAGCGTTAATATAAATGTCAACCTTTTGGTTGTTATTGTCCATTATTTACATCCCTGCCAACACAGTCCTCCTATTTGCAGGGTTTCATGATTCAGGATTTAGCCTTATTTATAATATATTATACAAAGAGAATGGATAAACACAAAGTTTGGATCTACAGGCCTGTTTGCATGGAGCTTAAAGGACGCTAACAAGGAGTTTAGTATCGCATGGCGCATTCTAGGTAGAGCCCAGGGATACTCGAACACAATGAAGCAGTGTATTTTATGCAACCTTATCATTTTTTCATAGCGACCAAGCCATGCTCAATAAAAGAACAGAGCTGGTTAGCCCTTATAGGCATGCAAGCAATTAATTTCTCTTAAAAAATGCATGGAATTAGAACCCTGTGTAAATGGTGGGATGCAATAATAATAAAAAAGTGCCCTGAGGATGAGTGGGAACTGCCCATGAAATGGGCCTGTAGGTCCAAACTTTGTGTTTAATATCCATTCTCCTTGAATATTTAGGCTCCTTGCAATATTTCATTGCATGTCGATACTTTCAGTATAATATTTTATACATATATTTTCCATTTTGTAACTGTAGGCATCTTATGCTGACGTGAGATGTAAATGTATCTGCCCTAAAGAAATTGGCAGTAATAAAACAAGAAATGTCTTTGTGGCAACTGTAGAGCCAGACCAATGGTACGTTTAAAGCTTTTTATTTGTAAGCATGATATTTGGATGGGATACTTACCCATCCAAATGGAATTCTGAGCTTCTGTTGTATTTTTCTTGAAACTATGAAATTCGCTTGATGGGGCTCATGTACATGTATGTCCCATCCAGGGCCAGACATTAACTTGTTTTGCTAGGCGCCATTGGCGACTAATTAAAAAAATTTATTTGCCAAAATGCAAAGATTTTGTCACCACATAAACATGGATCTCAGTTGAACTCAGAAAGATGGGCTGCCATTTGGCGACTAGCTCTAAAATTTTGGTCGCAAGCCCCACATTTAGTCGCCATTGGCAACCATATGGTTGCAGAAGAAATATGGCATCTCTTGCATGCACTACATACTCATTGCTACCATGAGATATCAGAGTGATCATTCTCAGTGTAGGGCTGACAACATTAGGGAGTTTAAGATGCCACAACGGCAACAGCAACAATAATGTCTTACTAAAATTTGTCTACTGGTTTCCTTGCATTTCTCAATATTCATCAATCGTTTCCAATTTTCCTTTGCATTTTAACCTGATAACAGCAAATTCGCATCATTCTCAATCATATCAAACAAAAATACATCGAAATCATCACTCCATGTTCCTGCTCTCACCAGAGCGTAAAACATGGCATTTCACGTCTCAGTTCAGAAGAAAACTCAGTTCAGAAGTTGAAATGCATTTGACTTTATAGATTTGTATGTGCAAGCATTGTACTCTGCAATCAAGTGTACTGTTCTTTGACGTTGTCGTTCTCGTTGCCGTTGTCGCATCGTAAAGTCCCTATTGACAAAGGCCATGCAAATGTACATTGTGTGGTTCCAGAAAATATCCACACCCCCCCCACGGAAGGCTGTTCAGAAATGACCCCCCCACCCCCCTGGAATTTCCATTTTGGGTACCTGTTTTTGCCCCCCCCCCCCCCCAACATTCAGCTCAGCTGCAAAAACATGCAACACGAAATGATGAATATTATGATTCGATGTCAACAACTTTTCGCGCAGAACGCGGACGCAACAATGTTGCACGGAAAGTTTTTGTTGATATTGCGTTCTTGGTAAAAAAGATGAACAGGGTAAGATGTGTCGTTAATTAAATGTGCATTTTTAGAATTTCATGTGTACAACAAACATGATTGTGGAAAATGTCACGCTTGATGGTTTCTGAACATTATGTGCCCAGCCGTCTTTTGGGACGCGTTGAGCCAGCGAAAAATAAATTCTTTGAGCATAATTTTTCTTTGATATGCTAGACTATTGACAAGGAAATACATTTCTGTAATACTTGGGCTTTAAGAAAGGCAAATCACAGTTTCTTTAGGTGCAAATAACTAGTTTTCTCGAACGTGTATATACGTCCCTTCCACGAATTTTGCGCGGAGGATAGACAATGAAAATTTCTTCTTTTCGCTTCAGAGAAAGAGAAATTTTTAAATGTCAAAACAAAGAAGTTAATTTGACCCCCCGTCCCCTCTGGAATTTCCTTGGCCTTTGACCCCCCACCCCTTTGGAATTTCCAAAGTCTTCCGTGGGGGGGGGGGGGGGATGGATAATTTCTGGAACCACACATTAGACAGCTTTTTAGTGTTAATGTGTTCACCCTCTTATAAAACAATGAATGAAGCATGTTACCATGTACTCACACTCACTATCTATTTTCATCATTAATGTCTGCTGTGAGGTGGATGATGTTGCATGGGATTTCACAGCCCTATTTCATGCCTTTTGACCTGCCTTCATGTCTTTCCTGCCATGAGGCTGGTCCACATCAAGCCAGCTGTAATGTAAACCAGAATTATCTATACTATTATAATCGGGTTGTCTGCGCAAATGTTTGTGATTGGCTAAATCGTTCGCACTCACTCCGCTTAGGCCTGAAGCTGTGTCGCCAAAAGAAGTTCACAGACCTTCAGAGAAGGTGGAAATCTCGACAGTGAGCATGTTTTGGTTGGAAAAGATTCACCCTGGGCTAAGTTCTAATTCAAGCGATTTCGTAAGCGAGGAACAAAGCTGCCAATCGCCGCCATTTTTAAATCTCCCACAGAAACTAAAAAAGAACTCAGTTCGCACAGCCGAAAGCACCATAGTCATTCAGACCTAAATGGTTCTGTCACAGATTACTTGCAGGAATGTGCAGGGATATTTCTTATTCGAAAGATTGAAGTTGAGAAAAAATTTCATTCAGCTTGAACAAACGTACACCAGTGCCTTTGCTTTCCTCAGCGCGCGAGTGACATATTTACACAAAGTAAAGCCATGGATAATATTCTCAAAGTATAAATCCTTACGCTGTATCGCAAAACGAAGGGCACAAACCCGAAGAGAAGAAGGAAATCTCTCCAGTGTGCGTGTTTTTGTTGGAAAAGATTCACCTTTGGCTAAGTTCTAATTCAAGCGATTTTTTCAGCGAGGGACAAAGCCGCCATCGTGGCCATGTTGAAATCTCCCACGTAAACTAAAAAAGAACTCATTTCCCTCAGCCGAAAGCACCATAGACATCCAAACCTAAATGGTTCTATTACAGATTACTTACTTTTATGTGCAGGGATAATTTTAATTCGAAAGATTTGAGCTGAGAAAAATTTTCATTCAAGTGTGTACAAACTTACACCACTGGCACTGCCTACAGAGCGCACGCTAAGCCATGAAATTCTCTAAAAAAATCCTATGATAAACTAAAAATTTCTTAGAACAATTTTACTTTACCTATTTCTTCTCTTCCCTTACTGAGATATAATAAGCATACAAACAATTCCGATGTCAAATGGGCTTTCTGTGTAATAGGCTTGCGTTTTCAATCAATCAATCAATCAATCAATCAATCAATCAATCAATCAATCAATCAATCGTTTATTCACCCTATTAGGCAGTAAAGCTGAATTATAAGGGGAGGCCATACAAGGTTAACTGATATTTTAAAGTTATAAAGTTATTGAGTCTCTCAGTGTTTCCAGTGGCAGTGAGTTGTGACTGGGGCCCAGACCTTAGGTCGTAACCATGGCTGCAGATTTCAATTTTAGCAGGTTCTTCGGACAGACACCAAAAAATCAGGGAGACCAGTGCAAAACACACAAAAAAAGCATTGGGCAAGGTGTCTTTCTTGAAGGGAAGTCATTAAAAAGCAGTTTATGGAAGGGGGAACTCAGGTTGAGTCTCTAGCGTCACGAAGTGACGGGCTGTTTCCTTGTTGTATGTTTATAGTTATATTGCCCAGTGCACACTAGGAACATAATGATAAGGACGTTAGGTTGCAATGAAAAAGCACAAGGGAAAATAATTGCAAACAATAATCAACCATGGATCACCATTAGATTACTTCACCAAAGCAATCTTATGTCATTTTTTGTCAACATTTGAAACCACTGAATTTTGTTCCTGTGATATTTTTCGCAAGTGTGTACCAGGCATAATAGTGATGACACCTCAGTATCAAACCATGCTTTTCTTGGCCTTCCCCAATACCTTTGGTATTTTATTGTTCTGTTTTGAATACAGTACTTGTCAACATATTGTCAAGAGAGAAGAGAGGTTCTGCTTGAGATGCCAGTGCCAATATGAAGCCAGAAACACAATTCTCATTAAGGTAATGCAACATCAAAACATATCAATACTTTCCTTGATTAACTGTTAACCAGAGGCCAAGAACGACAGCAGATAGAAATGTTACACAATCCAGACAAAACACACAGACAAATGTAGGTGGAGTCACAGATGTTTGTGGGTGTGGTAGCAGTGTGAATTTTCAAGGCAGTGCAACAGTTCGTCGAGACCCATAGTGATTTGGCTGGCTATCCCATTGAACAGCACCCAGTGCTGTCAGAACAAGCCGGTGACCACCAGAGTCTGTCAGCTACTAAATGCTTTTTTACGTTTAACCACTGCCAGCTACTTTGATTGAGTCAAAAGCATAATTGAACCATTGAAATTAGCCCAACTGGGCCAGCTACTTTTTTGAATAACCACCTGCTAAAAGACTTCTCTTGACAACACTGAGCACCTTACAGCCATTCTCAGTAACACGCGGTCGGCAGGAAAAAAGCTTGCAAGTGAAAACTCGTTTTTCTGT
Organism: Scolanthus callimorphus; assembly: GCA_033964015.1. NCBI lineage: Eukaryota > Metazoa > Cnidaria > Anthozoa > Actiniaria > Edwardsiidae > Scolanthus > Scolanthus callimorphus. The sequence continues at coordinate 27,606,592 of CM066912.1, read as the reverse complement.
CTTGTCTGTGCGCGACAAGCCGGTGAAACAGCACTTGCGTTGCCACGGAAACTTTGACAAAAAATGAGTTTTCCCAGCTTTTTCCCAGAGACCGCTTGTAACTGAGAATGGCTGTAATTCTAAATATATTTTCTACCAATTGACAAACTGCATTCATGGCATTCATCAACCAAAGTTTCTCTACTAACCAAACCTGTAGCAACCCAAAACATTTTGCTCAGGGCTCATATGAAGTCTATCAGGGCTCTTAAGATAATTGTTTGACTGAAGGACACCAAAACATGGTTTCATTGGCAGTTGGTGGAGAGTTTGCAGAATTTGTGATTCCAGAAACAATCCATTATCCATACCTGCCCGTGGAAGGAATGTGAAAATTCCAGAGGGTGAGGGATCACTTTCTCATGCATGTACAATCAGCCGTCAGTAGTGGAAATTCCCGGTAGGCCAGGTCATCTCAAATCAATTTTGAGGGAGGGGTTTTGGATAATTTCTGGAATTACACAATACAGTAAAAAACCCGCATAAAAGAACAGGTGTTTTGGGGTTTCAGGCTGATTTTGTTCTTGCCTACATTGGGTGTTTTTTGCAAAATCAGCCTGAAAATGTTCTTAAGGTATTCTTAAAATATCAAATACTGCATGCACTACCAACAGTCAAAATGCAGATTAAAAGTAATTGACAGAAGGTAATTATTTAGTAGCAACAATTTGTCAAGTCCAAAAACAATTGCTTAATGTACCTTGGAAATCCCCATAAGTACCTGCTGTTGAACTCTGTGTGCAATCATCTAGCACATTATGTTGATCTACTTGGTAGTCTACCACTGTAGGTTACTGTACCTGTACTCGAATCTAAATGGCAGCCATTTTTGTATACAAGAACAACTCTCATTTTTCAGGCTCCACATGTTCTTATGTATGAGGTACATTTTTAACCAAATTTCAGCCTGAGTGTTCTTAATCCACTTGTTCTTTTATGTGGGTTTTTACTGTAGCCCATGTTCAAATTACGCTGCAATGCTCAAGAGACAATAGCTTCAAGTCAAGGCTCTCTAACAGTTCCAATACATTTACAGTATTTTAGAAAAGAGCCCTGACTTGAGGTTATTGTTTGTAGGCACTGGAGTGTAATTCGAGCATGGCCTATTATGAAAACTCCAGTAAGTGAGTTGAGATGATTAAAGAGCCTGTGTCAGCCACCATTTTGACAGCATAGCAACATACTAAATCAAAAAGGCATCCATTTCCATCTGCTGATTTAGAGAATATAGTTATGTAAGAGCAATGTTATAGATTGAGTTTAGTAAATCAAATCTGAATCTTTGTTTTTAGCAGTTTATTAAGAGATTTCTACACCCAATTTGTCTTCTAATGTCAAATGAAAACATTAACAAAGGAGTGGCTGACACAGGCTCTTTAAGTAAGCATTTTTTTACTCTTACCATCTTTCAGGTTGTGAATATCTTCATTATGGCAGTACTAGCAGTTTTGATTGCATACTGTATCTATCTGTTTTTGGATTCTAAAATAAAGCCATTAGAACTCAGCATCATTTCAGATGAGGTCAGTAATGTTCAGGTAAAGAAGTAAACCTTTATTTGTTTGTTTGCCATTCTATAGGACTTCTGATCAATAGGTCAAGCGAAATAGTCAAGTTTCATAGATTTTACAGAAAGAAATTCAGAGGAAATCTGTGGGGATATTCCAGGCACATTTTACTAAACAAATCTAAAAAGTAAATTTACAGCATGTGAACAGCTGCAATACACTGGCAGATCTAGAGGAGGGACCATGCGGCTGGTCTCCCCATTTTTCACAGTTTGTATGTGTCCTGGAAATAGGTACTGGAATATCCTGGATTTTCATTTCCTTCCTGGAATGTCAAGGAAAAACCTGGAAAATGTTTCAACTCAAATGTGGTTGAATGAGTCAGTTTTGCGAATCTTATTTTTGGCCGCAAAATATGAGATTATTTAGCACTTCCAGGGCCCAACATTGTGACCATATGGTTGCCAATGGCAACTAAATTTGCAGGCTTGGCGACCAAAATCTCTGGATCGTCCTCTTTAACCAGCCAAGATGTTTGGAAGGAGGTCAGGAGGTCATAGCGGAGCTCCAGCGCGGGCCAAAGGCCCGCGCAAGCGGAGCACCATACCTAAGGGAAAAACGTATAGTATACTATCAAGTTGATTTTTGAACGTCACAGGCATTATGGATAATTTTGATGACATCATTGATGATGAAAGGGCATGTGACTTTGGTGCAGAGTTCCTCTTATGGTCTTTGAAAGTTTGTCCAAGTTTGGCTTCTATTGAAGCTTTCCTTCGGGAGATATGATTTTTCTTTATTTTTCTGGTATTAAACCTATAGCATACGCCGTCCGGTGTTGTCCTTCCGTCCGTGTACACATGGGAACCCTGTGGTACGCAAAGAAAAAATTATATCTCCTCAAGGGAACATGCTAAGACAACCATACTTGGGATATTTTGTCTATACCACAAGGGGGGTGCTGTAACACGGTCACGTGATGTGACGTCATCGATGACGTCATCAATGATTGAAAAGTTAATATCTCGAGAAGGGAAGACTCTAAAGCAACCAAACTTGGGTAGTGAAGTCTAGGTCACCAGATGAGCGCAATGAAGTGGTCACGTGATGTGACGTCATCAATGACGTCATCTATGCTTGAAAAATTAATATCTCGTGAAGGGAAGACTCTAAAACAACCAAACTTTGGTAGTTTAGTCTAGATCATCAGATCAGCGAAATGAAGTGGTCACGTGATGTGACGTCATCGATGACGTCATCTATGCTTGAAAAAATATTCTCTTTATTGCACTTTTGAATCATTCCATTTGGAGGAATAAATTCCTTAACTTTTCTGAAGGAGGTTTTTATCTCACTTGACAGGATCCTTATGTTCCTCCTTGTATTTGTATTGTGTCAATGCAGCAACATACCGAAGAAAACACTGTTGTGTACATATCAAGAGACATTTTTTTCTTAAAAAGCCTATAAGTATAAACCATGTACACATGGGAATCCCTTTCAGTCGCACAGAAAATTTTATAACCGGGAGCTCCGCTTTTAGCCAGTGGCTAAATCTATATATTATGTTATAGGTTCTCATAAAGTCCTTTTAATGTCTTATGATCTCAGATGCAGGAAGCTTTAACAGAAAGAAGAAGATCCCGTAGCTTTACCATGAGAAATCTAGATCAGCGACATGCAAGATGGAAACGAGAAGTGGCAGAGCAGAGACGTCACATTTATGATACAAGAAGCATGCTTAGCTAGTCTCCAATTGCTTGAAAGGTTTGTGCTAAACGATCTTGAAACCTCTGGCTCTCTGAAAATCTGAGTATGAATTCTTTGTGGTGGATGCAATTCTGAAGGTTAGGAGAAAAGATGGAGAACCCTCCAGTTGTGCTAGATATTTACCTTAAAATTGCATCCCATCATTCATAGATAATCTTTTTCCTGATTAGAGGGAAAAAGATAAGTGTAGCTGCTCATCATAGTTGAATTATTCTCAATACTCACAGGCTTTGAAATTCCCACAAGAGTTTCAGCTAAATGAGAATGCAATTATTTCTCAATATCGACTCCTCAAAAATCTAACTAATATTTTAGCGGGCTGCATTCTTTGTATATTACTTTCAGATGTTTGAAATGGTCTTCAAAGGAAAGTGTTAATGACTAAACAACAAAGTATAATTTTGCAGCGTATGACTTGACCACCATATTGAATTGAATTTATCAGAAATGTGTGTGCACAACTGGGCCATACCAATTTAGCTTAAGATTTGTAGAATACCTCCTGTTTAGAAGATGGTTTTATGTTGTGGCTCACTTAACCCTGACTCATAAATGTGTTTAACACAACACACATAGATGTTCAGATAAAAGTAAGAAAAACAAAGTGTTGCCATGAACAACACACATAGATGTTAAGACAAAAGTAAGAAAAACAAAGTGCTGCCATGATAGATGTCTGAATGAAATAGAACATATTGAATTTTTGTAATATAATGATTTTCACTTTGGACAGAAAACCCGTAGGAGGGGGTAGAGGGCATATATTTTTTAAAAGATTAGTGCAAGTCAAATGCTAACATAAACTTTGCATCTAAAAGGCTGCAAATATTCATTTGTAAATATTAACTGACTGAGTAATCCAATATGAATGATCAAAGAATTGATAAATCAGTTGAAAAAATAGCACAAGTAATAAATTATTTCTATGCAAAAGTATGCTGTAGGGGGACCCCTCATCCTTCCAAGGCTGTAGCTAGAAATGTTTGTCTGAGGGGGGGGGGGAAGCTTTGGTAATCCTTTATTTTTGCTGGGGGGGGGGGGGGGGCAAGTAGGTCACTTTTTCCTACATGTTGACACTAAAAATTTTACTTCGCTGGGGGGGGGGGGAGGGGTTGGGCCAGCTCCCAAATTATTGAGGGGGCCAGTGTTCCTTGGCCATCATATTGCCATCTTTTAGGGCCGGGGTGAATTTCAATATTCTTTAAAAGCAATCCATACTTTTTTATATGGGTTTCCACCTTGCTATATCCATCAAAAGCATGACAAATTTGTGCATGACAAGTTTGTGCATCATATTTTCAGTTAATCGTCATGCCCTGCAACGTGTACAGTAGAGTGCCTGTGGGAGCCCTCGGCTATTGTCTGAAAACCTTACATTATTATGACAAGCAAATTGATCAAATTAATGAAAATATTCCCTGCCGCTCGTCATCCTTCCTTTGTCTATTTCTAGTTTTTAGAGTCTGGTTTGGCAAAGGAAGGAAAAGTGATAATTTGAAATTAGCCTTTGGTAGGCAGAATTTAACCAAGAAGTATTTTGCAGTTTAAAAGTGTATATTTTTTTGTCTGTAGAGCATAGCACGTGATCAGGGTTGCGTTCCGCCAGCGGGCAAGTCGACTCGTATATTACTTCCTATGCCCCCCTGCGGGGCATAAGCCATCGACGAACGTCCTCCAGCGCACCCGACTTTGGGCCACTCGTCCGAGATCTGTCCAGTACAGTCCAAACTCTTTCATTTCCTTTTCCACGTCTCTTCTCCAACTGCTCCTCCATTTCATTAGCACGTTAGCTTTCACACAAGGTTAATTCCTTATCTCCACTCTGCTCCTACATGTAGTTCTTCTTCTGTTTTCCGTCTCCGGTGAGGCCCCCCCCCCCCAAACCCCCTTTCTCGGAAATTTTCCCATACATTTACTGTATTTGCTGGATAAAATTTGAGCTTTTTCGTCCCATGTTTTCACACACTTGTGATGTTGGGAGAGACACTCGAAACGTTTTAAAATCACTCGACTGCGGCTCGTGATTTTACAACGTTCTCGTGTCTCTCCCAACATCACGCGTGCTCTATTGCGCCGATAAAGTCATAGAAAGTTGTGCTCTAATGCTTAAATAGTCATGGTAAAAATAGTTATATTTTTCGCAAGGACGCATGATGCGGCATCAGTTTTAGGTTCCCCATTGCTCTGCCTCGCAGCTCACGATTCTTCCTTTGCATGTCGATGTGACGCCTACTTTTACCTCTGTTTTGACATACAAAAAGAGTTAATTAAATTAATTAGACAGTGAGCTTATTAATTTTGTTCGTAACAACAGAGAACTATTCTGCCCTTTTATACCACATTGTTCATTTGACATTTGACAAATGAGAGTTTACAAAGACATTGTTAAAATGATTTATTCTTGCCATATGTAATTGCTTCAGGTTTATAAGAAGACAACAGAATACTCAGTAAACATAAACAAAAATCGTTCAAAGATCAAAGCGCTTTTGCAGGCGTCCAAGGTCGTTGTTTGGCGATGGGCCGGGAAGTCTCGTCGCGACAGAAAGCCAATCTACTGCACTAGGCGAAACAGAGCAAGGACCGGATTGGCTTAAGGTATGAGTATACCTTTGAAGGGTGTCACGGGAAAAAAAATCGTATCGCGTCACAATTTACACCACAAACGTCGTTTATATATCATTTTAAAGCTAAAAGGTTGGGCTATCTGATAAATAACTTTCTTTTCATTATATTGTACATTAACATATATTTGTTTAGCTCTAAAGAAAAAAGCACCGACTTTCCTGAAAAAGTTCCAACTTCTTACAATTAAATTGCACAGCTCCATATTTAAGCAAAATCTATTCTTTAGAAGGTGATCTAAAAAAAGGTGTACGGGATTTTTGATTTTCCTTTCAAAACATATTTTATGCTAATTTTTGTGTTAACATTGCCAAAAATATCGATTTTCAACCTGTTTTACATGATATTTCCGCAAATATGTAAAATATCAATAATCCCGCACACCTTTTATCAGATCGCCCTCTCAGGAATACATTTTGCGGAAATCTGGAGCTTTTAACATTAACTGGAAGTGGCAGGAGCTTTTAAAAGCAAAAAATGGTACTTTTCCTTTGAAGCACAAAACGACGAAAACGATCCATCAAAGTAATGTTGCATATAAATATACCACTAAGTAAGAAAGGCCGTTCCACAAGCTTTAAAATGATATATAAATGGCCCTTGTAGTGTAAATAATGACGCGACAGTGTTTTTTTTCGCGAAAATTTGACATCCCTCACGCAAAGGTATACTCATACCTTAAGCCGGGGAAATACGAGGCACAAAATCCCTCAACTTGTCGCGGAACATTGTTGCGTTGCAAGTTGATGATCGATGTTGCGCGTTTTTCATCTCGCGGCACAACTTGTCGCGCAACAAAAACATTTGTTGCAGGTTGTGAAAACTTGTTGCGCGAAGTAGAGCGCGGGTCTACTTTGAGACACAAATTCTGGCTTTGTTGCTCGTTTTTCATGAAACACACAACTTGTCGCGCAACATTTTGCCTACAATTCAAGTTAATTAGTCAATAGAAATGAGGTGTTAAGAGGCAAAATCTGCCTTGGGCTCGCATGTGTGATCATCAAACAAAATGTTGCGCGACAAGTTGTGAATTTCATGAAAAACGAGCAACAAACATTAGACTTGCAACGCAACAATGTTGCGCGACAAGTTGAGGGTTTTTGTGCCTCGTATTTCCCCGGCTTTAGATGGTTTGAGTGGCGAAACAAAAATACGAAACCAAGAACGTTTTGAAAATGCTCACAATTTAGCTGTAACACGAAGTGATGGGTTCGTCTGGCTCTACCAAAGTCTTGGAGTCTATAAAGCCTTGTTTTCGGAGTTTTCGTTTATTCTTCTATTATAGACCCATATCACGTTAAGATGGCTTAATGATATCTTCTAGTTACCAGGAAACGAAGTCCAGTATTCAATTCAGCACATCCGTGTTAGAAAAGCTGCAAAGTATGGGAAGAATTACACTAAAACTGTCTGAGATACATGAATTTTCAAAACGTAGCTTTCTGGCCTATTTTGTTTAATAAAGAAATATATGGGCAAAAACATAAAACGAGGAGCGCATCGATGCGCTACCACCAAACATTTTATTGTAAAAGTTACCAATTTAGAAAAATCATATCTCGATCAGTGTTCAGCAAATCTTCACCAAACTTTGCAGTTTTACTAAACGGATGTTCTGAATCGAATACTGGACTTCGTTTCCTGCTAATTATAAGATATCATTAAACCCATAGTTAGTAGAATTAAACCATATCAACGTGATATGGGTATATTGGCAAGATAATTTTTTAGCGCTTTAGTCTCCGACAGTATAAGGGGCCGACCATTTGACTTTTGAGGGAAGGGGTGGATGATTTTTTTTGCAAGATTTTTTTACCTCTCTAAGATATTGTAGGATACTTATTTCGTAAAATTATTTGAGGATTATAACAAATATGCTGTGCAGGAAATTTTTTTGGTCCCTTCGGGCCGTGCATGCAGGATGTTTATTTTCAAAATCGTCCACCCCCTCCCCCTCAGAAGTCAAATGGTCTGGCCCTAAAGTCTGCCCTAGGTATTAACACAACAATCAGTTTGAATCTTTTGACTGTGCTTTGTTTGCTTATCCAGTAAAATGTTTGTTTTCTCCCTTGATTTTTGCAAGCTGCCGCGCACACAATGTTGTCGCTAGTATCGGCATAGGATTAACTGCACGCAACGGACAGAGTAGAAATGTGGCTTCTATGATTTTCTAACTTTGCAGTTTATGAATATAAGGTCAAAATTTTGCACTTTTGAAAGTAGTTATTATAGTGAAAAAAATGTTTTATAGAGAGCTTGTACTTTGATCGGTATCAATTTAATATTTGCTGGAATATTTTTACCAGCTCAGTCCAGACTGCGGGAAAATTAGGTAAATAATGCGAAGGAAGATATAATAATAAATGCTGGTCACAAAACAGTTTGGCAAATATATGCAGCCGAATAAAGTTATAAGGAAAACAAATCATCAAAATGCTGTGCATGTTCACGCAAGGTACTTCACGTGTTTTGTGGGCAAGCCTTCGCTATGGAAACCGTGATTTATCGCACTCGAATCTTGATGTTTATTTTAGACCGTGGGTTTGCGCAACCTATCGCGAACAATACTTTATTGGGCGTCAGCATTAGATTAACTGCACGCATGTCTCTACAGAAAGAAAGCGATAGTACGAGAGACAAGAGCTTCTATGATTATAATGTTACTAAAGCTTTTAAAAAAGGAGATTGTTGAGTAAATAAAGCACATAACCAGAGAACGTTCTTCGAGAACCTCTCGCTAGTTTGACTTTTGTCTGGAAACTTCATGCTAAGTAGGTACTATAAGCAATAGTCCAGAACGCAGATAAAATCATACAATAATTGTACAGCGAAATACAAAATGCTGAGTTGATTTTGATATTGTCTAAAGCTTTAAAAGGAAAGTGTGTTGTGTTGTTGGCACACTTTGAGCGGCATTGCTTGTAACTAACACAAGACCGACGCCCCTCAAAAGGTTGTGTGCGCGACTGTTTGCGCAAACCCACTGTTGAACAATAGACATTTTATCGGCTTTCATATCTCATATCTAAGTAGGTGTGCGTCCTTGTTTTCCCGCCAAAAGTGACTCACGCAAGCGTTGTCATTTTCTCGCCAAAACTAATTCTCGCGGTCGCGCCGTGACAAATTTAGTTGAGCAAAGCGAATGATCTCCCCTCCCCAGAAGGAGCTTTCTTGTTCAGCGTCGCAAAGTCTCGTATCGTAATTGCCGAGCAATTGTATAAAATATCCAGTGTGAAAGGCGATATTAAGAAATAAGTTTTAATCGCTTTTTACAATACCAGAATAATAGGTCGATCGTAACTAAATATCCTATTATAATAACTTTGGCGAGCATTGTAGCGTATTATCCGGGAAGAGCCCGCGCGACAATCAATCGGCGTTGATTATGGTCGCCATAAATTATTGTTTTTGCACTCATTGCACTCCAAAGTTCTAATAAGAGTAATGTAGTTGATGTTCTTGGGCGTAAATATGTTTTCGGCCCTTCTCAGTGATAATTTTATCCCTCAATGCGCTCGGGCTAAAATGAACCTTAGTCTGGCCCAAAACATATTTACGCTCGCAAACACTGTTTCAGTAGAAACCCACTTACATACTATCACGAATCCTGCAATTTGATTGGCTCCGCTACTCGCTATCTATCACGTAATAGATAGCGAGTAGCGTAAACGCTAGCGCAAAACTTCCTAAAAACATGAAAATAAATAGGTTTTAGCAACAACTCGAAGGTAGTATGCTAGTGGGTTTCTAGTAAAACAATTAGACTACTCGTTCTCATTTTCTATGAGTCAAATAGTCAACTTGGCTATGCGCCTCGTTAACTATCTATTGTCGAACTCGTCATAAAACGTCAAGAAGAAACTGCGGCCACAAAACAGCAAATGATAGCAACGTAGCTTGCTTGTAAATCGTTGCAGCAAAATTCGTAGCTTATTGATTAAAAAACTTAGAATCGGTGTTTAGTATTTGGCAATCAATCAATACTTAGGGGTGAGAATATGTAATTGTGACAATGGTGCGTTCACACTTGTCAAGTAAGACATGTTTCGTCGAATATTCAAAACTTAAACAACTCTCAACTTTAATTGGAATGTAGTACATATGTCACCACAGTAGATATTATTAGAGTCAAACAACATATTGGCAGGTGTGATGTTTCACAGGAACACAGAAATGGACGAGATCAATGTTTAATATGAACATGGTTCAGCCCTATATTGTGGACGCACTATGTTTATAACCCCTTTTGGCTTTCTTTTCTCTGAATATAATTTCAAGTTAAACGTTTATCAGAAAATCCTTTGAGGGTCTATGCATGGCCCAAGGTTTCAAAAGGAGCCGATAAAACAAGTTTAGAGTATTGTTGCCAATAAAGTAAATATGTTCTACATATAAGATATTTTTATAGGCTTGCTATTGTATATCGGATTATATGTGCATCACACTTCTTAATCTTAATAAGATTTTGATTATTGTTTATGTCGTTTCATCATTGTAAAAACTACCACCAGGAACTTGAAAAGAATATACAGGAACGGCTAATTCATTTGAAATGCAGATAAATACTGCAGACGCTAACTGCATGTTTTGCTTTCGGCCATTAAATGAATGAACTTTCGCAGTACATGCAAATTTCTCATTAAAACTGGTTTAAACCCTCCCAATTTACTGTGAAAAGTAAGCATAAAACACGCTTAAAACGAGTGCCTCTGTTGTGTTGGACGTTGGGTTGTTGTTTGACGAACTTCAGAGTACTTAAAAGGATTAGCAGTAACTATTAAACCTTTTCAAGTCCCAAGCTTCGTTAGTGCTATTTTATTAGAGGTGTGGTCTAGTTCTTTTTGCTTCAGTTAAAATAGGACATAAACTTCCAATATTTTACTTTATGTGTGGAAGCGTATGCATAAGCAAATGTATAAGGCAAAAATAGGACCTCACTCTTTCAGGCGTACTTGAATCCCTCCCCTCAAAATTTCTCAGTTGAAAAGCGGCCAACAATATCGAAAGTTTGCAAGCTAAAACCTTGCCAATGTCGAAAAGGGAAAGCGTGTACAAATTACTTTGTCACTCGTTGGTTTTGAAGCGTTCTTTCATATTTTAATTCACAATCGATTAGTGTACACAAACAGGTCGTCATTTTATGTACAAATTGATTCACGCTTTATCAAGCAAGGATTATGATTCTATTATTAGACTGGGCAAACCCAATTTAACATGTTCAACTTATGTTCAAATCATTCAACTTCATTTTTAGATACCTAGTAACTTTCAAACGGTGATAGCAATGCCTAAAGATTTGATTCATATTACGCGGGATTGTTGACTTTTTCGTTTGTTTTTCACGAAAAGTTAAACGGTTCAACATTATTGAACATGATTAAACAGGCAGTGTCAACATGATTCAAGATGATCCAACGTTTCCCGAAGTTGCGTTTTCAGTGATTTAGTGAACGCTAAACATGCAATGAACAACGTTAAACATCGCAGAACATGCATTGAAAAATATTTACCAACTTTCGTCGGGTTCTGAAAGCTTGTTAATGAACAAATTGTTAGTAAAATTGTTATTCACAAATTTATAATCAAATGAAAACTTGTACATCCTAAAGTTGTCCCAAACAAAGACACGGACAAAGAAAATGTGATGTGCAAATTGCACATGCAAAATGGAGTTTGTAGTACAACTGTCTGGACGAAAGTGACATTCATATTAAGCTTCAAAACTTCGTCTTTATTTGTTCACAAACACGGGAAAAGATTAAATACGATTTTGTAATATCCTGTTTCGTTTTGTTAAATGTTTTGAAAGATTAAAGGATCTTACACTTTTGTTCTGTAGATGAGTCTTGCTCTTTGACGCAGAAAGCATGTATTGCATTAAGCTTAGTGAACAAGCTATCCTGCCTATTAAAAGTTTTTTTTTTGTTTTGCTTATGCAATGGGAACTCCAAATAATATTTTGGCAGACGTCTTTTCGTAGATTTGCCAATTGAATAAGCTTTTTGCAAGGTGAAAAAGTATATTACTTAAACGTGTTGATTGCTCTGGGATTCACAATAAAACGCTCTTTGTATATTTCCGAATTTAACTCGAGGGGTCAGCAGGGGGGACAGGGGGGCTGCACCCCCTTTCTCGGGGATTTTCCCATACATTTACTGTATTTGCTGGAGGAAATTTTCGTCCCATGTTTTCACTATCCGCCCCCCCCCCCCCCCCCCCGGCCGATAATTACAATCTTGATGTAAGTACCTTTATTTATTTAGCTTTCACAGTGTAAAGGTCCACGTGAGACCCCCTCCCCTGATATTTCCATTTTTTTCCAGTTAAAATACCCCTGGAAATTCAAGTTTTAAAGAGACACCCCTCCTCCCAATGTAATTTCCAGAGTCCACACGAAACCCCACTCCTGGAAAAAAGTCCGCGAGTCTCCTTTTGAAGTTTATATACCCCCTGGAAATTCACATTTTTTAGCCCGGATAGCCATGGGAAGTTTTAAAGAGACGCCCCTCCCCTCCAATGGAATTTCCAGAGTCCACATGAAACCCTACTCCTGGAAAAAAGTCCGCGAAGCTCCTGTTGAACGTAGACTACTGATCAAGGCCTTTCCAAGAGCGTACTATGGAAAGACCACCTGCCTTAGTTCTGTTCTTCCTCTAGCTTTTGTTTTAGTGCTTTATTCACAAGGCATTTTAATAAGTGTGAATTATTTTCCAAATCGAGATAAAAACGCCAGAATCTTACGCACGGGATATTTCTGTAGAAACCCATCCTTAGCCCAACCCAGCCAGGCACGCGTGTGCTTTTCAATTAATTTAGTTAGAAATGCCCTTGACAAATTCCACAATTGCATGACTGCCATTTCCGTTCAACCCTGAAGCTTGACAATTTTTCGCGTAGGTTTACGTTTCAAACGTGCACGTTTTGCCGAGAAGTAGTCGCGTTTCTCGCACTCTGATTGGCTTAAAAATAATGGTCAAAACAGCAGCCAATCAGCGAGCAAGAAACGCGACTTCTTCTCGACAAAACGCGCAGGTTTGACACATAAACCAACGCGAAACAATTGTCAAGCTTCAGGGTTGAACGAAAATGGTAGTGTTAATCTCACATTTACCGACATGCAGTGCGCGCGTGTATTTATAGCTGGAATCGTCCATAAAATCACTGTCGTTCCTTCGTTCATTCGATATTAGAAGACAAATTACGTGTAGAGATCCCTAAACCAAGATTTTAAAACAAAGTTTCAGATTTGATTTACCAAATTTATTCGAGAAAATTGCCCTATAGCGCTGTTCACGCTGACGTCATCCATTGTTATTAATGTGCCAACCAGAGATCGATTGGTTCACAGAACAAAGGGCGCTATTCAATCTACGGTTGGCACATTAGCATTACAATGGCAATGTTGATAAACAGTGAATAGCGCTATATTCTCTAAATCAGCCGATGGAAATGGATGCTTTCTCCGACTTGAGAGTTAAAACACCGTATTTCTCCATTTCTAAGCGTCTAGAGCAAAAAATACAGGTCTTTTCTGAACTGCTGGAAATATTTACTTGTTCCGGCCTTTTTGCCAAGAGTAGTAGATCGGAAAGTTTGCCAGCAGTGATGCACGAAGAAGGGAAGTCAAGATTTGCGCAACCTATTCCTATCATGTCAACAAGTGAAAATATTTTGGGAACAGTTTGGAAAATGGTGGGCTATTAAAAATGGTGATGATATAAACTTAGGCTTTGTTTAGATTAAATTTTCGTCATTAATGTATATATTTGTCTGTTTGTAATTATGTAATATTGCTGGATGAATGTAATATATGTTGTAAAGAAGTATATTTGTAAATAAATAAATAATAATGATAATAAAAAGGGAAGTCTGCACGACTAGAGAAATGCGAGTGAGAATAGTGAATGAAAAGGCTCTTTTGATTTCTTACGAACTGAACTGTCTTTTTGAAAGTACCAGTGCCGTCAAAATTTCAAATTACAGCAGGGTTCATACGCCTCCTGGAAATCGGCCTGGAATATCCTGGATTTTTATTTCCTTCCTGGCGAAAATCCTGGAAAACTCCTGGAAAAATGTTTCAACTCAGATGTGGTTCAATCAGTCAGTTTCGTGAATCAAATTATGAGATCAAATTATGACATCCTCCAGTCTTATCATGTTTTTTGGGGGGAGGGGGCATTTCTACCCAATACTAAAAACTCCTGGAAAAATAACGAAAGATTTCCTGGAAAATCCTGGATTTTGTCATTCAGAAAGCGTGCCAACCATGAAATTAGTAAGCGTACACATTTGATTCGAAGTTGCAGTTGTGAAAACTGTAGACAGCCTTGCTTTTCCAGTTCGCACATTGCACTTGCAGTCATTCTAGTTCATTTTTGGCTTATTTTAGCGACAAAACGTGGGGGATAAATCTTTTCATAGCTCAGTTTCCAATTAATAAGCGTACACATTTTGAAGTTGCAGTCGTGAAAACTGTAGACAGCGTTGCGTTTGCAAATTCGTATCCTTGCACTTGCAGTCATTCTAGTCCTCTTTTCGGCTTATCTTAGCGACACAACATGGGGTTTGAATCTTTTGTAAAGTTTTAAAAAGCTTACCCCTGTTGCCAGCGGCCTCTATTTATTGTGGTCGCACATTATAACTGTCTTTTGGTCTGATATTATTCCCTTTTCACCATGTTTATAGGTTGCTCAATTGTTCTTTTATCATAAACCACAACTCTAACAAGGATAGATTTCACTCGTTTGTGATACCGCAACTTGCACTCTCTGTGTTCAAGACCCGTTGTTTCTCGAACATGACGAGCTTTCGTACGACTTTTGTAATCCTTAATCTTGTTTTTTTGGCGGACTTCCAAACAGTTTTCTCGATTTTGCATCACAAAACATTGCCTCACCAACTATCCCTTAGCAAAAAGATCTTAAAAACAATGGAACTCAGTGGTATGCAGTTGACAACGCTTATAATATATACAAGACTTGAAAAACTTTTAGCGACATTCACCAATTTTTCTCGTTTCCAAACTTGTACCCTAAATTGCAAACGTTTTGAGACCAATAATTTTTATGGGAAAGCCAAAAGACTGCAGAACTTTGAGCAGAAAAATTATGAAAAATCAAAATCGCTCATGCAAAAAATTAACAGCTTAAACAAAGACATATTTTTTCTCAGCAACGTGGTCGCTTAGCCCCTGAAAATACCGAGATAAGATCTCGAAACCACAATCACGAACGTGAAAAAGTATATTATATCTTTTTATTACTGATTTTCACTGATTATTTACAACATATGGCTGTGGAAGTGCTATGATTTAATATTTTCTTATATATTTCTTTGATTTTTTTCCCCTTCGAAGGAGATTGAATTATTCTGTCATGGTTTCTGTTTACCTATCAAGAATCACTAATTTTCATAAAATTTGGCTCAGCTGCCTAGCATACTTACTTAAATTAAACTACAACACAGTGGAGTAACACAAATTCACTTAGCTTAATAATGCTAGAAAGCCCGATTAGTGAGCTACTATACCGTAGTTGCTCAGTTTTCTTCTTGCAAACTAAGAAACAGTCTTCTAATGCTTGCAATCCTAACTTACAATCGCGAAATTTTCCACCCAATTTTTTCTCTTTTGTTTCAAAAATTTCTTGTGCTTTAGTAATAAGAGTTTGGAAAGTTTATTTGAAACTTCCCTAGTCGACGGAAATCTCTGTAAATAGAGCTTTCGTGCAATTATTCCTTCTCAATCCCAAACACTGATGACTTAGAGTTGCTGCTTTTATTTTAGGAACCGCAAATGGTTCTGTGTTTTTTTACAAATCAAAAATCTGTATCATTCGCCTTTTGTTGTACACATGAACTTTATTCTCTAGGACTCCGCGTAGTCCTATCTGAACTTAATCACTACCACAATTGTGGTCTTATCTGTTTTTTTTCTGATAGAAATACTGCGAAACTTTTTAGTTATCTTTTATATACCGATGACTCATAGAGTTTTGTCTAGCTCACCAACAAAAATGGCTACAGCCGTATTATAAAATGTAGTGCCGAAAACGTGGTCGAAATTGCCGTGCTCTGTTGCTCATTTCACTTACAAACTGGTGGACTCTAAATTTCATTATGAAAATCAAGCGGCCAAATTAGTTAAACGTTTTCGTAATCGAAAATAGTGCAACAATTTTTAATCAAATCTTCACCAGCACAGTTTATTTCTGTAAACTGGTGTTTTGTCTTTAGTGCTAATTGCGGTGCCAAAAATTAAGTTTATTAAAACTTTCTCGAATCAAATCTTGTCAAAAAGACGAATTATGTAACATTGTTATAGTAAAAACGTTGACGCTTTCAAAAACTTGAAATGGAATTGATACAAAAGTCCATTGACGGACATTTTTTAAAAGTTATCCTTATCCTAACTAGATTACCTTAGTTCAGGGAACCTGCTATATTATAATACAAATCGGATACCATAATATATTGCTGCAACAAAAAACAGCTTCCGATGGCAAACAACATGTAATAATTCACGAAGTTTGCATTGCGCAACGTATGCTCATCGAGTTAACCAGACTAAATACAAGTTATGTCTACGTTTAAAAATTATCATAAAATTTATGTACAGAATTCATTTTACTCAGCAAAAATATTAACAGTGCATTTATGGCACGAATTATTTAATAGAAATTGCTATCAGAATAGCTACAATATTACATAGCACAGCTATGGACGTTTATGTACGTCTCGATTTTAGTCCCAGCTCGTACCCGCGAGGCTATAATAGTTAACCATACTCATAGGGTTTTCTGTGGTAAGTCCGTTAACTTGGGGCAGAGGGCCCATTGGATTGGGCGCGATTTCTGGGAGCTCCATTAATAACGCCGCGATTTGTGCTTGTTGTGAGAAATGCGCTTGACTCTGTGCCTGTGGAAAAATAAATGTAAGTGTTTGACAAGGTTCGTAAAAGCGCGCGCGCTTTTCGATTCGTCCAAGTTTGGACACCTATCTTATCGACGCTATTTTAAATAAACTCGTTCTTGTCCGAAACGAGTAACAGCTCGTAGAAACAGCTAATACCTCGCTAGCGGAAATAGGTACGCTTCACGTGTAAGGGGGCTATTTCGCAACGCCCTTTGCGCGATGGCACTTCACGCTCGCTAGTTTCTACTAAGTGCGCACCTATTTTGAAAATCTCTTTCTCTGAGGAAAAGGTATTTCTTAAAATGTAAATTGCTTTTAATAAACAAAGAAACCTTACATTTTGAGTACTGCCACAAGAATACATTTTATTGTTTGTGTTATAAAGTTTTGTTCATGGCTTCGATGAATTCAGCCTCCATCGATCAGAGTTCATTTCCGAGAAAAAAAAATCGAAGGTAGCAACGCCTTGTATTGGGAACAGAAGATGACCTTACGAACTTGTAAGCGTTCTCTCAGGAGAATTAATTTCCATATTCATGGTTGAATAAGCGAAAACAATTAAAGAATAAAGCGAAGCAAAATAAGACGAAGGTATCCCAACATGAGCCAAGCAAAATAAATAAATCCTGTGAATTTATATATAGCGTGTCGACAGGGCACGTGGCAAGAGCCAGAAATTGAACAATGGACAAACGAATCAAAACTCCACAGGAAATCTCGCTAAAATATTCAGACTTGATGAAAATTTTCAAGCTCAAAACTTTGGTAAACTTTTCCGAGCTTCGCGCACTTCAAGGTTGTTTTCTATGGTTTGTTTTGAAGGCGATGGGATAAACTATTGTCGTGTGTTGTGTCGTTAATTGGCAGAGCTCGCATCACATTTGTTTAACAAGCTCAGAAGGATTTTCATTTCGCACGTCCCTTTTAGCGCCATAGAGATCAGAGCAAAGAGTGAACAACACTACTCACTGAAAACTCACTTGCGCTAGCTCGCGCCGAAATCGCCAAGAAGCGTCTAACGCAATTTGTGCTACTCCAATCCGTCAATGGCTTTATAAACTTGTCACACGCACTTCCGTCCCAATAACCATTAGATAAACTCGAATTAGAATATCTTAAACATCTTACCTGTAATTTCTGAAAGAGGCCAAGAGAACCAAGCTGCCTGAATCGTCTGTCTCTCTCAATCCGGTTACTCTCGTTAAGGATTCTTTGTAAATGTTTAATGTACTCAATGGCGTTCCTCAAGGTTTCCACCTTCGATAGTTTCTTATTGACAGGCATGGTCGGAATATGTTTTCGTAAGTTTGAAAACCCATCGCTAACAAGTTTAACTCTATTTCGCTCTCTCTCATTCCGACGTAAAATAGAAGTATGTTCCTTCTTGATGCAGTTTGGTCTGTTGCATTTCGCGCGGTGTTTGCTTCCTCTGGAACTCGTAGAACTCGTCGAAGAGTCTGAATCCTGCCGCGATAAATTCGGAGACGTGCACGTAGAATAGGAACCGGAGCTGAAGTTAGATTCCGGCGAGTCTACCTGAGCATCAAGCGAAAACGGACTCCCAAGCGGAGAACTAGAAGAACTTGATACAATCGATGCTGTTTCCTCGCCACTAATCTCCAGTAAATCCAAACCATCTAGATTGGGTAGCGGAATTGAATCGTCTATGTCAGGATACTCCATATCGAAAAGAGCGCGCGCGCCTCTATGCCCGTTTAGCACTAAGGGTGTGACAGATCTCTAGCGCGCTGAGCCGTGCTCCTATATGTCGCCTAAAGTGTGCCAGTGCGGACTAGAAGTAGGGACTGGCGCGTGGAAGCCTATAAAAGGCTTTCGGAGTTTCCTGGGGGATTAAACGGGCGAGTAGTCAAGCCCGAAGTAGGAGGAGCTTATGAACAAACGGGAACAATACGGCATTGGCCTTGCTAAGTGCGCTAGGATGCCGACTTATTAGCATATTCCATCTTCGTATCAAAGGCTTGCTTTGCTCGCGTGGCAGAGGCACTAATTAGTCTAGAGAACAATAGAATTGTGTGCTGTCACAAACCACATTCTAAGGGCCCAACAAGACTACAAACTCCGACCATCCATGGCAGAAATTGATTGCTACTGTTCGCGCGCTCGTACCCCTTGTTAATCCCCTGTAACTTAGGCTCGCAGTGGTGTACTGCTCTGAGCGCAAGTTGCCGAAAGCACCCCCATGTAAGAATCCTTCATAGTTGTTTTCAATGAAGGTATCAAGTATATGCAGCGAGCACTGAGCTCCTCCTCCGCTACTCTCTTATATGTGCCCTGCATTAGCGCGATCAAAACCGCGTTTACTCAACACTTTAGGTTACCGTGGTTTTGCTGCAAAAATGCAAAGACCTGAGGTGCCTAGATTTTTGTAGTCTTTTCTTGTGACAGTCTGAGCCTTTATATTATTCGTTTTTCTAAGGCTTCAATCAAAGGCAATTCTATTATAATGCTAATAAACAACTTTGCATTAGTGGGGTCTTGCGGATAAGAGCTTAGCTAGCACGGTTCGAAAACATCAAACTTACCCCACTGTTTTGCAAGTTGCAAGCTTATCATTTGCACCATTTGCACTTGTTAGTAAGCGTGCTTTTACAAGGAGATCGTTTAGAAGCGTTATTAAAGTTTGGGAACTTTTTAGCCTAGCATCAGACATTCCTGAACACGGTTGTGTACTTTGTCAATAGGAGCTTCCTAGGGATACAAATTAAATAAAAAACAACAGCAGATTCAATTGTAAAGTGTGGGCTGCATTCCTCTATTTGCAATGCGAGCATAAGCGACCCTTGCTCTTTAAAACATGTAGCCTCCCATCTATTGATAGCCTTGGTTGTTCATCTGTTAGGAATTTTTATTAACAGTTTTTCAAGGATATAATTAAGCATAATTTATCATTCGCGAAGTGCGACTTGACTGTAAGGAGCCTAAAAGGCGTGAGGCTGTGTTTGAAGAAGGTGTTTTGGGCGCGTGCTTCTGTTAAAATGTCTCAAATTCTCCTCAATCTATCGGCACATTTTAGTGATAAAACCGACCAGAGTGAGAACAACTGTCAACGCCTTTACTACATAAACCATTAAGCTACACAGCCCACCCAGAGAACGGATCACGAAATGAACGCGGCCTCGATGGAGGAAGTTGGAGTAAATTTACACAAGGTCGTGCGCGCTTTGCAAAAGGCAAACTAAAGTGAATCACGCTGCGCCCATAAAACAAACATTGGATTTGATGCTAAGCTAATTTTGACCCGTGGCTGTGTGTACTGGCGCAGCGATAAAACGACAATTACATTCTTTCGCTGATAAGTACATAAACCGCGGCTCCGGTTAACCTAAATCCCCCGCACTCCAAAAGCACGGCTTTAGATCTCAGATAAAAATCCGCCATGCAAAATGATCATAGTCACATCAATTTTTGCTTGCTTTTTGTTATCTTTAGGCAGATTAAGTGTGAGTTTCTCTCAACGCTGCCCATTTTGAGCCCTGAATCTAATATCTACAAAAGATTCTTAATTTACCACTCACGCGGACGCGTGCCAAATGCTCATAAATTACATTGGAACATAAAGAAGTCAAGAGCCTCTCTTACTAGATATTTTCACTCCATATTTCACGACGACACTTCGAAATATCCTTCAATCTTATCTTAAATGGCATGTGCGAAATTATGAAGTCGGTTTCAAGAGGTTTTCTTTGCTAGGCGTTGGTTTGTGACAAGTTTGTTCTCTGGCTCGTGCGTTTTGTTTTTTATACAAACACATCGACTTCGCAGCTAATTTGCCATTAGGCAATTAGAGAAAGCCCTTTTGGATCGGGTAATATTATTAGCTATTTTTCAACGCTTTCTTGTCGCCAGAATTTCTAAGAAAATTTCTAAAGTCTATTCCATGAGTGTTCCTCGATAATAGAAGCAAAATTCCTTTACACATATTCATTGAAGCTAATGTACAAAGTTCAATTGAGACCCTTTGTTGTCTTAAAAGAAGACACAAACTTCTGAATTCATTAACCTTAGAGTGTAGCTATACATCTTAATTCAAGGCCAAATTTTCAGCTCACAAGATGATATATTTCGAAACGGCTAAAAGTTTGCAAACTTTTCAAAAGTAGCTTAGACGCAAGCATATCACAATTTGAAATTGTCTGCACGTTGCTGTTTAGTTCGAGAAATGCTTTTAAAGCTCAAAATTGATTTACTGTTCTGCTAAACTCTTAGTATTCTGGGATAATTATTCACGGTAATAGACGGTTAGGTTGCCGGGGCTTGGCAAAAAAGCTTGTATTTGATGTTAATGAGAGTTTGGCGCGTGCCGAAGTCTATGTTTAGCGAGTCGCAGTGCTTTCTGTGAACCCGTGCGGAAACTTCCCGCGCGTGGCTTTGCCCCCTAGGCACTACGAACGAGAGCGAGGGAAAACGATACCTCGAAAACAACCCGACCGCATTGCTACGCATCCAAAACACACAAACACAAACATAGCGACATACAAGAAACAAGAGCAACTTAAATTTAGTTCTCTGTGGTTCGCCCCATCACAGGAAAGTGACAACAAATTGATGAGTAAAATTTGTAGATCATTCCAAATTCTTTATTTTTGTTTTTCTTTAATCTTTTAATCAACAAATATGTGCTCGAGTTAAGGATTTCGCGACTTGCGAACGATTTGCACCATGCGGCAAGTTTTCTGCAAGCACTTTTTACACTGCTTCCTTGGCAGAACTTTGTAGTCAAAAATTGCAATCCACTTCTTAAAGTATGCTTTTCACTTTGAACAGGCTTTATACTGCACTGCACATACTGCTATCTGACTATTTTTCACTTGTGGTTCTTTTTCATTCAGTAGCTAAGGAAGTTGTGAAGAAATATTTTAAGAAACCATCAAGGTGTCATCGCTAAATGACTTGCTGTGTGTAGTGAAAAGTACATGCTACCGGGGTGCCATTTCTACAAGGAAATTGGCTATTATGGCTCATTGGAAGTTATCGCAATAATGTTCTCCACTCCTTAAGTTCGATAACTATTTTTATAAAGGGTTGGAGGAGGCTTGTTCTGGCAGATAATTGTTTCAGGTACCGGGGAAACAATTCCGGGGGAAACCGTTCCCCGCTGGGGGGAGTTGTTCTCATAGAGACCCCCACCGACGTCCAGGCGGAACGTCCCCCACATCCTCGGTCGGTACCCTGGAAGGAGATGCGGAAGCCGCCAGTGTCAATCAGCTTGCTTCCGTCATGCCCGACCACGAGGACTACGCGTCCTAGGCGCGCACCTTTGCAGCGGCCGCCGTGACTTAAAGCAGCCCGACAAAATTATTTTCGCTGTAGTGCCCCCTTGAAGTATTCGTTTTTTCCCGCTCTCTGTTCGCCGTGGTGCGCGACGCGCTATCACCGTGTTAAAAGAACTGCCGCCGTCCCGCGCAGACTTATCTTCCATCCATTTTAGTATCCTTTATATCATTGCTTTCTCCAAGACAACGGCACTACGATTTCGCTCTCGACTTCCACTCAATGACGTTTTTATGTCGTTGGTTTTACTAAAAAGATAATAAACCTAGGACGACTAATAAAGCTTTTTGATACCTCTGCCAAACTCATTCTGAAATATCTCGTATACCTTTTACCTACAATGAAATTTCAGTCCACCAGCATATGGCAAAATCTCAACAAATGACTACGTAGTGAAATTTCTTTTAAACATTCTGGAATCTGAATTCCGTACACCTATTTGAGAAAAGTTGCACCGCCCAACAGTGTGTTATAGCCCGCGAAGCGTCATGGTAGCGAATAGGTATACCAAAACAGAATCATGGACACTGGTTTGGGGGATAAATATCCGTACTTATCACCCTGTTTATGCCAAATGATTCTACAATACATCGCTCGCAAGAAATTTCGTACTGAGTTAACCACAGGGAGCCCAAGATCAATGTGAAAAGTCGATCCTGTTCTGTCCCGTTAAAATGCCCCTGTATCGCGATCGTTAAAATGCTCTAAAAACGTAAAAATATTGTCAAATTTTCAGGGGGCATTTTAACGGGACAGAACAGGATCGACTTTTCACAAACATTGATCTTGGGCGCCCTGTGGAGAATTCCGTTCTTAGTTTCTCCCATGACGCACCGCGGGATATAACAGATAGTTGTGACGGTGCAACCTTCTCCGAAATAGGTGTGTACCACAGGAAACCCGAGTAATAGGTATACACAGAGTAGAGAATTCGCCTTTGTCACACGGCAGCCATCTTGGATTTTCTAATACAGCGAAGCTGGCATGAAAGCGAGGCCAAGCGTGTAAGATCACCCACGCATAGTCATTTCTGTAAGAAAAAATCCAAGATGGCTGCCGTGTGACAAAGGCGAATAGATGAGTTCATAAACAAGGCAAACGTGCGCTGTTTTGATAAGCGATGGCGCCAGTTTTCCGAAGTGCAGTGATTTCGATATGGAGTGTTCACACTACTAGAGTTTGAATGAGCCACACGCGCCGAGTATACAAATCCTTCACAATTCAATAATACATCGATACAGTTCAGTTGATCTAAGGTTTGCTTGAAAATATTTATCAAGGGCTGAATTACAGTACACGGTTATTTTATTACGATAGAATTGTCCAGATGTTGTAGAATTGAATTCATGCTGGAGGTTCACGTTCGGTTATTTTAGCTCATGTGGGCTGCGTGGCGCCTATGCCCCAACAGAAGCAATATTATGTGCCTTCCGGCTTCAACTTGTTTTGAAAGGGGCACTCGCACGCTTAATTTTTGTACAACCTGTCACTAAGTATAATTCTAATCACCAAAAATACATGTTACTGGGAACAACCAAACATAGCGTCCAGGTTTGTTAAATTACATTTTAATAACCGTTAAATGAATACAAATCTATAGTGTTTTTATCTCTTATCAAGAGGATGGAATTGGATTGCGATTTTAATTATTTGCTTGTCAGGCAAGCGTGCGAGTGCCCCTTTCATTTCGCATCTTTTATGTACGTCCTTTATGACGCAAAGGCGCGATCAAACGGTGATGAGAGTTGATGAGAGCTAATGAGAGGTGATGAGAGTTTTCTCGTTTGATCGCGAACTCTCATCGACTCTCATTCACTCTTATCCACTCTTATGCACTTTGAGTTGTTGACCGTTTGATCGCGCGGATGAGAATTTCAGTCAGCAGCTGCCACCAAAAGAACTGCAGGTTCATTTGGTTCCTGAACTGCAGGCTTTCCTCCGCGGACAAGAACTGGGTGCTAGTGCTCACGCTGACTCTCATAAACTCTCATCACCGTTTGATCGCTTCTCGTGAGATTAGATGAGAGTGGATGATAGTTGGAACTCTCATTAGCTCTCATCACCGTTTGATCCCTGCTTAAGACTACCCTGTACCAAGGGCGAAAGACCCCCGCGCCGGATCAACAAGGACAGGGTCTTTTATAAATAACTGAGGAGAAGGCGCTGCCTTTGCTCTAACATCTGCTTCTCGGATGCTCGCTCGAAAGATCAGTGTTAGGGAATACGCCTCGCCTGCCTGGCCAGCTCTGGCTGAATACCTAGCCCCGGATCTAAGAAGGCGCTAAGAATTATGCTGCCTGATCAGCTCTGGCTGAAAACCTAGCCCCGGATCTAAGAAGGCGCTAAGAATTATGCTGCCTGGTCAGCTCTGGCTGAATACCTAGCCCCGGATCTAAGAAGGCGCTAAGAATTATGCTGCCTGGTCAGCTCTGGCTGAATACCTAGCCCCGGATCTAAGAAGGCGCTAAGAATTATGCTGCCTGATCAGCTCTGGCTGAAAACCTAGCCCCGGATCTAAGAAGGCGCTAAGAATTATGCTGCCTGGTCAGCTCTGGCTGAAAACCTAGCCCCGGATCTAAGAAGGCGCTAAGAATTATGCTGCCTGGTCAGCTCTGGCTGAATACCTAGCCCCGGATATAGGAAGGCGATAAGAATTGTGTTGCCTGATCTGTCACAGTTACTACCATTTTCGTTCAACCCTGAAGCTTGACGATTTTTTCGCGTAGGTTTACGTTTCAAACGTGTACGTTTTGTCGAGAAGTAGTCGCGTTTCTCGCACTCTGATTGGCTGAAAAATAACGGTCAAAACAGAAGCCAATCAGCGAGCGAGAAACGCGACAACTTCTTGACAAAACGTGCAGGTTTGAAAAGTAAACCTACGCGAAAAAATCGTCACACTTCAGGGTTGAACGAAAATGCTAGTACGCCCTTTGCGTAACTGGCAATTGGCGCCTTGATACACGCACGGACCAAGTGCGGAATATTTCCTATAATTTAAGATCTGGTGCCACTTTATCTTTCCCATTCACACGGCGTTATTTCAGCTGGGATTTCTACACGTAATTCGTCTTCTAATATCGAACGAAAACAGTAACAAAGGAGTGGCTGACACGGGCTCTTTAGCTACCTAAATTAACCCTACTATATCATCGTGCCACCGGAGTCTTGGAAAGTTGGAGTACGGTTGGCGGCAGACTTTATTTAGCTTTGTTTGTCTTCGTGTTCGCCAGCATAATACCAGCTAAAGCCAAAACCATGACTATCGACGCCAACATCATAGCCGAACGGCGCCATAACATGCGCCCGTGCGGAGAACCAGCGAAAATAACCGAGTTTTTGGAATTTTTCCCGTTTCTAGGAGAACACACTCGGAAGGCTGTATTAATAATTCACCGATCCCGCATTCATTGTTATACCTCCCTAGTTACTGTTGCTACGTCGGACAAGACAAAATGTTACTTTTGGCATAGAGCATGGACAAGACACCGAGCGCAGGAAGGTGTTAAGCTACGGCTAAACTAGGACACATGTAGTGTGCAACATTTGTGTCCTGCATGTTTCCCCGAGTGGCACATCGCGCGCCTGTCTCGGACACATAAAATGTTTCTTGTCTTGCGAAGAAACATTTGTTTGTAATAATAATAATAATAATAATAATAATAATAATAATAATAATAATAATAATAATAATAATAATATGTTTATTTAAAGAGGGTAGCATTTAATGGTATAAACAACCAATTATAAGATACTATAAAACTATATGAAGTACTATTTACAAAATCTAAAAATTGATATATACATTAAAAATTTGTGTTTCGGCTACAAAATTTGTCGCGCGCAACAATGTTTCTCGCGTGGCTAAATTGGGAAACATGAAGGAAACGTGTCCGGCTGCAATGTTGCGCGCTACATGTGTCCTAGTTTAGCCAGCGCTTTAGAGGTTGCCTCATATAATATATGGGTTTTATATTTTCGTCAGGAAATGCTGAAGAATTCATTAAAGAGTTTGTTGCTCGGACATTTTGAATACCATAGGGAAAACTGCACATAATCCTATTATTGACAATAATAATAATGATGCTACAATGATGTCACTTAACCAAAGGAACACTAATGGCTATGCGCGCGTTGAATCAATTTAATCAGTGTTACTAGCTTGAAATATCGTACAAGGGTGCAAAAAGCCACCTTAGTATGAGAACTTCTAGCAGTCGTATTTTGGTTTCTAGAAGTATTTAATGTAGCCAAAACAAACAACATAGCATCACGTTATGGGGCGTGTGGGTTGTATGGATGATCGCTCCATATAACCCACACGCCCCATAACGTGATGTTATGTTGTTCGCTCTTTTATTATATAAACACCAATGAAATACCAGGAAATACCAATAACATTCGAAGATAAAATTCGTATCTCCGCGCGGCCATGTAATATCCTCTATGTAGTGCTCGCTCTTGATGATCGCTCTTGGCGATCACGGTTACCGAAGTGAGAATTAGACTCGCGGCGTTATATCTGAATTTCTGTTCATTCCACTCCAGTAGCAGTCCTACACTTTACTGCAATTTTCATAATTCTGCGAACTCTACGCCAACTAACAAACCGCGGTTTGGCTTCCGTCAATCAAACGAGTGTACTGAGCTACCTTTAAAGGGGCTCTCGCACGCTTGCTGGCCACTTCTCTGACAAGAAAATAGCTCAAATCGCAATCCAATTCCATCCTCTTGATAACAGGTCAAAACAACCTAGAATTGCATTTCTCTAACACTTGAAAGGTTTTTCTATTAATCTGGAGGATTATTTTGATTACTACAGGCAAATGTACATGTGTTTTCACGACTACAATTTGACTTATTTTATGTCCACGGTGGACGAATATTAAGCGTGCGAGAGCCCCTTTAAGAAGGGCATTTTTAAAAACCTACAAACTGGAAAGTTAAGTAGCCAGTCGGCGACTAGATTGAAATGTTTGGTCGCCAAACCCTAAATCTTGTCGCCATTGGCGACGACATGGTCGCAATGTTTGGGCCCCGGGAAGGGGGGGGGGGACTCCCATATTTTTTGACCGGGGATGATCGTCGGAAATTTTCAGTTTCACCCCTAAAAGATACCAAACATGGCGGGCCATAGCGTGGCTCAAAAAATGTTTGGTCGCCAAACCCTAAATCTTGTCGCCATGGTCGCAATGTTTGGGCCCGGGAAGGGGGTGGGGGCTCCCATATTTTTTGACCGGGGATGATCGTCGGAAATTTTCAGTTTCACCCCTAAAAGATACCAAACATGGCGGGCCATAGCGTGGCTCACAAAAATTATTACCCTAAAAGATGAGGTCTTATGTGCCAAGTGGGCGCGAAGGACACAGGTAACAGGGGAAAAATACCCATGAAGACATTTCCGTGTTTGTTTCTAATTCATCGTCTTCTCATCGAATAATCTCTCTTTCTTGCACGGTTTTTAGAAGCACCATCATGAGAAAAAGCAATTTGGACACAGTTTCGGCCCTAAAAGATACCAATCTGCCTAAAATTTATTAAAGATCAAGATCACCCCTAAAAGAGACCAAACCAACGTGATTTTAACCCCTAAAAGATACGACGATCATCCCCGGTCAAAAAATATGGGAGTCCCCCCCCCCCCCCTTATTCACACTGGGTTCTTGCCTAGAATCACAAGGATGTTCGAAATAAAAAATCTTTGTGTAGTTCGCCATTTGTTTCGACCAAGAAACCTTTAAACGAACTTTTAAAAAGCACAGGAATCCCGTATAAAGTTTATGTACACTCAAATTTTTTTCCACTATGAACAATGTTGTTCAAGCTTATGTCTTCCTAGCTCGGTATTATGTATTTATTTTTCCTCTAGCTAGCTAACTCGAAAGCTCTGCTACTTTGGTCACTAGGCACAGTATGCTACCATAATGATTTATTTCCACCGCCTATTTAGTCAAACAGTATTGTATCTTAATGTATTGTGTATATATATAGAATTGATTATGTGCTAATTGAATTGAATTGAATTGAAAAAAAGAGTTTAGGCCTTCTGTGGTACCTTATCTCGCCCTATCTCGCAGCTCTAATTGGCACAATGTTTCCTTATCTCGCCTTACAATTGGACCATTTTCCCCTTATCTCGCCTTTCAGTTGGACCATTTTCCCCTTATCTCGCCTTATCTTGCCTTATCTCGCCTTTCAATTGGACCATTTTCGCCTTATCTCGCCTTTCAGTTGAACCATTTGCTCCTTTTCCCGGTGGCTTTTCACAAGTCGGCTGTGTACTCGTGTGCGTACCTATTTTTAGTAAAAATGTGCGGCATGCCCCAACGGATATCTCAGCCCGTGGTCGTTTTGTACAGAGCGAGCCGAAGGTGATGCTGTTTTTGAATTTATCTTTCAAGTTTACGAGGCTCTTGTAAATTCACTCCACGCCGAGTGTGATTCTTCATCTATCATGCTCGATACTTTTCTCTCTCTCTCAGAGTTTCTTGTAATATCTTTTGAAACTAAAGAAATTTTCGCCGGAAAAATATCAACAAAGCTGCGTTTTATTTTATTTTGTTTATTTCGTGTTTATCGAGAAAAAATGTCAAATTTCGCGCCGTGAAAATACAAATTCAAAAATCTGATACACGATCCGGACCAATTGTCATGGTAACGGTCTGAGATGGGAAAATATCAGACCGGAAATCAGCCAAGAGCACGCGTACTGTCGTAGCTGTACACAATTAATAAAACTAAATGCTTTTCCACTATTTTGTGTCTGTCTGCAGTGCCTGCTTTTTTTATAATGTTTTATTTCTGGCCGGTTCGCTCTTCGATCGTTTGACTGTAATTTTCATAATTCTGCGAAATCTACGCAGAATTGGCAAACGAGTGAACAGTTGTGGGTGATTTTATGAAGAGATGCTCACTTTTTTTTAAACTAATAAGGACTAGTAAGGCTTCAAAATCAAATTTTCCACAATAAAATGCAAACAAAGTTTAGGAAAATAATCCATGCGCCTATCTTCATTGAAAAGGTTTGATTGACGGAAGCCAAATCGCAGTTTGGCGTTCGGAAATGTCAAGCGGGAGTTCGCAGAATTAGGAAAATCGCAATAAGCGCGTCATTCCAGATGGTAGTCGAAGCCCATAACCTTGTTTATCGATTTCTTAACTCTAACTTAAACAAAAGCTATCATTCTGGCGGGAAATGATTGTAATTTAATTATTAGTTTTGGGATAATAGTAAGCTCTTAACTAATCCGATAAGCTCCCAAAATTTCACGCGTTGGTGAGCAAATAAAAAACTTTGGACGCGGACGCGCTCATGCAGCTTATCAAAATTATTAATACCGTTCACCTCGGCTTGTTTTAACCCGGTGGTTTGTCATGTAAACATCCTAGGCACTGTTTGCTGAGCGCGTTTTTAAAGAAAGTATTGCTGTGGGCTTGGAGCGTGAGTCTAAATCCTTCCTGTTTTGTTTGAAAACGAAAGCGGTGGCTCCAAAAAGAGCAGTACGACGTCGTGTGGCGCTTTTCTAAGTACGCCACAGGGAGCCATTCTCAGAAAAAGGGAAACAGCCGTGAACTAGTGGACCTTTATCCTGTAAATAATGACAGGATCTTCGCATGGGGCCCGTATAGACGCGCCGTTATTGCTTGAGAGCGTTGACATGGAAGTTTATGATTGTAATTTATATTCGCGTCCGGTATTTATCACGAAACAGTACTAACAGTTAGCAGGGAAAACAAGTTCGCTATCTGTTTCCAGGCTTTTAAAGCTATGAAATAAGTGATTTTTATTCGAACTTATTCTATCTTTCTATAAGAGTCATTTTAGAGCTTGTAATGTAAATGCCTCTTTCTCGACAAGTTGTATAAACTTAAGCGTTTTTTCGTGTCTTTGAAGCGTCTAGCGGTTCAGAGGAATGTTAGCTTTATGGTTTGCTTAGCAACTAAGAACTAAGTAATCTTCTGAAATTCAATTATCTTGGTTTTTACAAAGCGGAAAATTTTCGCTTACAAATTTAAAAAGTATGATTGATAACCCAATAATCCGGGATTTAGATGCTTGTCGAGAAATAACTGATCATACTTTTGATAACTTTATAACAACAATACATGATGATAATAATAATAACAATAATGAAAAATAAATAAGCAATTGGTTTCTTTTGTCGGCGAAAGTAGTGCATATTTCAGTAAGTCCTTGAACTGACACGTAAGATGGAAATGGAGAAACGGGTTTGACCCTAAACGGCGTTGGCGCTTTCCAGCGGACTCAATGATTTTGTTCTTAACATTGAGCCTTGCATTGGTCTAGCATTGCGGTATGTTTGTAACATAGAACACGGCATATGTGCCCGGACCTCCAGTCCTGACGTTCTGTAGGCGCGCGATGACAGCGGCATTTTTCGCGCGAAAATGTTTCGTTGCTCTACATCATGCGCCACGTGGACATTCTCGTACCCAGAGTTTCCCGCATCGACACCTTGCAGGGGAGGTTCTAGTACAGTGGTAGCCGTTCAGGGCCTTCGCTGATTGGCTAATTATAAACGCGCGCAATCATGGCGCCTCTGCGCATGCTCATCAAGAAGCTGTCGTAGCTCCCTTCTCATTCTCGTACCCAGAGCTTCCCGGCTCGTCGCCTCGCAGGGGAGGCTCTGGGGACGTTGGGGCATGCGCAGAAAGATCTTTCTCTTAACGGCTCTGTATGAAATCTCGCGCATGCTTCAGTGGATGTCACCAGAGCCTCCCCGCGAGGTTACGAGCCGGGGAGCTCTGGTTCGAGAATGCTCCCTTCTCGTACCAAAGCACCCCGCCTCGTCACCTCGCGGAGGAGGGTCTGGCGCAACATGATATCCTGCCAATTATTACAACTATTGAATGAGGCTGAACATGATAGTGAGATTTGCGAAGCTGACTTTACAATTTACAGCATGATTATTATTTGACATGCGCGTGTGTGACATGCGTGTGTGTGACATGCGCGTGTTAAGGTCGCTTTGCTTTCACATTTCAAGAGTGTAACTGGCGATTTTTTTTTTATTTCGACTCTGTACTCTGTCGTGACGGTTATTTTCAAGAACACATAAGCCCGTGGAGAAAGGAATGCAGACAAAAACATGATGAGGCCCGAGCGGGCAGAATCGTGGACGTTTTTTTTTTTCGACGCGCACCATGCGGGTTCGGTGAAATTCGCATAGCAGTGTGTTCAATTTTATGGGAAAATGTGTCTCTAAAAATAGACCCTTTTCAACGCTGGATGGAGAGAGACCTAAAATGGGAGATTCAATGGACTCTTGGAAATGCAGAAGCAGCTGTGTTAAATACCATACACAAGACCAGGGACTGTTCGCATACAAATTTTATTGACTTAAAATATATCGATTTGATTTTTCTCTAAGCTGATCAACATAACATATTACCATGTACAGATAAATATACATACCAGGTGCAGCCGGTTCATTCCGGTTTATACCGGTTTTAACTTAAATATATTCTCATTTTTATACGGTGTGCTGATGTCACAAACCAATTCTGCTACCAATTTGTACAACTCTGTTTCGTGATTCAGAATGCCTGGGGATATTTTCTTCAAGTTTTTTTTTATTCAATAAATTGTGGGGGAAAAAAGAAGTGCCGTTCTCGTCACTTTCCTATCCGTACGTAGCGCGGGTTCCCTGTGTGTTTTTTCCAGGCTCTCGGGGGCCAAAACAAAGATGGCGACCTACACAAACAACGTTTCTGTACAAAATCTGCAAGTTTTGAGGAATTTGTCGGCAATTTAGAGTGGAAATAAGCTCGGAAAACTCCTGGAATTCCATATATGGTAAGCAGGAACTCACATATAAGGGAATTTTAGAAAACGACACTTTTCATGACGGAACTTTCAATGATGAACTTTTCAATTTAAAGAATCATTGCATTCAGGAACGTCAACTCTCCCGCTTTTGCCGGGAGTTTTAAGATTGTTCGCTTCTTTTCCCGGAAAAATTCAAGACGAATGCCAAACATTTGCTGTATTTTTCCCGGGAATTGCAGGAAATTTCCGCCATTTCAAGGCGGTCTCCAGATTTTTGAACTCCTGGAGTTGACGTCCTGCGCATTTCTTTTTAGGCAAAAAGGGTCCATTGCTAAGAGTAAGAATCTTGAAAGATTGTTGTTCCCGTCCCGTTTTCATTGTTTTCTGTTTTTGTTTGCTTGGTTAGTTTCCCTGGAGCCGAAGGTTAAACATAGAACTAACAGCTGTTGTGGCATTTCATTCATTCGCTTGGAGGTGCTCATGTTACTATACGTATAGCAGTGCCTATTACCCGGGGGGGGGGGGGGGGGGGGGGACTCCCATATTTTTTGGTCGGGTATGATCGTCGGAAATTTTCAGTTTCCACCCCTAAAAGATACCAAACATGGCGTGGCTCAAAAAATTGGTTACCCTAAAAGCCCTAAAAGATACCATAAAAGATGAGGCCTTATGTGCCAAGTAGGCGCGAAGGAGACAGGTAACAGGTAAACATACCCATCATGAACTTTCCGTGTTCGACTAAAATGCTGCCTTCTAATTTATCGTCTTCTCAACGAATAATCACAGTTTTTAGAAACACCATCATGAGAGAAAACAATTGGACATATTTCGGCCCTTAAAGTTACCAATCTCCCTAAAATTTATTGAAGATCACGATCACCCCTAAAAGAGACCAAACCACCGTGATTTTAACCCCTAAAAGATACGACGATCATCCCTGACCAAAAAATATGGGATCCCCCCCCCCCCCCGGGCCCTATTAGTTGGTTAACTAGTGCAAACTCTATTCAATTTTATGGGGAAATACGTTTCCAAAAATAGGCCCTTTAGGTATGGGGAGAGAACAAATGTGGGAGATTCTTACTCTTAGTAATGCCTTGATGGTATTTACTACCAAAGCAGAGTGAGTGTTGGATTCTAGAAAACACAGCGCACCATCTTTCTGAATAGGTAAAGCACGTGACCAAATTCCTTTACCAAAACAATGTTAAAAGACAAATTACGTGCAGAAATACCTAAATAACCCATCTACAAACAAAGTATTATACTTGATTTACCGAATTCAGTCGAAAATATCGCACTACATTTCCCAAATTAGCCGATGGAAAAGGATGTTTTCTATGACTCGGTTTGTTGCTGAGCTGACAAAATGGGTGCTGAATAAGGCTCTTTGAATCATCACGAAGATTTCGTCCGCTTCAGAAGAGTTATCTTGATCACAGAAAATGAAAAAACTTGTGCATTATATTTGAAGAAAATATCAGACCCAAGGCTTGCTCGCCGTTCCAGCTGTTTGTTTTTCTATTCTTTTTTATTCTTTCAACAGTATTCTTTCACTTCTTCCATTTTGCAGCTCTCATTACAGCATTCTTCCACTATGTTAACCGCATTCGTGCTCTGTTGACTCATAAACATCTTGGCCTCTTTTCCTCCCATTAAAATTGACCTCAAAGAACCTGAAAATTCAAAGATGTTAATGATACTCAGGGTGGAAGTCTGATGCGCCCATTTCTTTTGACCATGTGTCATTCTCGAACCCAGAGCTCCCCGGCTCGTCACCTCGCGGGGGAGGCTCTGGTGACAGCCACTGACGCATGCGCGAGATTTGATACAGAGCTGTTGAGAGAAGCACCTTTCTAAATGCCCCAATGTTCAAAATCAGCCAATCAGCAAAGGCCCTCAAATGGATGTCCCCAGAGCCTCCCCCGCGAGCAGACGAGCCGGGGAGCTCTGGGTACGAGAATGACCATGTGTTCGATGGGTGACAAGCGTTACCATGGAGTTAAGCTTTCCTGTTTCCAGGAAACTCGGGCGAGATTTGGTATTTTTTCGGTCGCCAAGGCCAAGAAAATCTCTTGAATTTTGACCGTTCAAACGGCAAACTCGTTGGTCCTTTAATCTACTACGCATGCTCAAGAAATTTGGTTCCTCCACAATCTCGTACCCAGAGCCCGTCATCGTTTGGCCAGCGGCAAGATTCTGGGCTCTGGGGAATCCGAGTTGTGAGCATGCGTGGTAGATCAAGATCATACAGATTTAAAATAACGAACTTTCAAACCCGGAAACCCAGACCTGGGTTTAAAAAAAACGATTCCCCCAGAGCTCTGAATCTTGCCGCTGGCCAAAAGATTACGGGCTCTGGGTACGAGATTCCTCCAGAGCCTCGTCACCTTCCGCTGGCCAGAGCGCCCGAAGGCTCTAGGGATGACATTGTGATGGATCGGTGCTCTCTCTTATTAGAAAGGGTCATGGCTAAAAGGGATGACCAGAAGGACCTGATTAATAATTCATAGGTTTCACGGTAGAACGAAGCTACATATGTCATGTTATGCAATGTAGCTTCGTTCTATTGTTTGTCCTATGAATTATTAATCAGGTCCTTCTGAGTTATCCCTTTTAGCCATGACCATTAGAAAGAGTGCTAATTACACGGGGGGACTGGGCGGGTCGTGCGCGGGCAAGCTGTGGGTTTTCTAGCGTGGTTACCAAGCCAAAATCAATGGTGGACATATCGAGAACTCGAGTCTCAATACCAGCAAGTTTTCATTCAAAATTTCACCGTTTTTTTCGCTACTTTCGCCGATTAAATTCTTATCACACAATGATCATCTGTCACTTCCTAATAAGGTTAATGATTCCAAATATGGTTTTGGCCGTGAAGTGTTGAAAAATTAGTCCTACGCTGGGACGTTATCTCGCCGCGAGTTTATGCGAGATAATGAAAAAACGTGCTAATAGACCTCGGCTTGGGCGTAATGTTTTCCCATTTCAGATCTCGTGGCATTCATTTGAATATTCTTTATTTGTTTGGGTTGCTTCCATATTCATATATTCTTCGGAGCGTAGCAGAAAAACAAAGAAAGAATACTCAATGGGAATGCCACGTGATCTGAAATGGGACAACATTACGCCGAAGCCGAGCTGCGAGATAGGGCGAGATAAGGGGCCGACCATTTGACTTTTGAGGGGGGGGGGATGATTTTTTTTTTGCAAGATTTTTTTTACGTCTCTAAGATATTGTAGGATATTTATTTCGTAAAATTAGTTGAGGATTATGACAAATATGCTGAGGTTTTTTCGGCCCTTTGGGCCGTGCAGGATATTTTTTTCAAAATCATCCCCCCCCCCCCTCAGAAGTCAAATGGTCGGCCCTAAGGTCCCAGAGTAGTCCTATTGTTCTACGCGTGCGCGATATTGTTTGATATGCTTACGTTTTTTCCTTAGTCCCGAGAAGCAAATTGAGATGTAGAGCTCTGTGATGCTATTTCCGCAAAAGAAGCCGACTGTTTTACGATGTACGTTGTCTTTGGTGACTTCATTGACTTTGCTGAATTTGTGCTTTGTTTTTGAGGCTTCGATCATGGCTAGATAGACTACAAGTATAACAATGATGAAGAGCGACCAACTGCAGTAGGGCTTGAGGGACTGCATCTGAAAAATAGTTAAGAGTTTCGCGTATTTCATTCAACAGTTTCAAAAGATCACCGGAAATGTGTGATTTCAATTGTTGGAATCGAGTTTCGGAAGAGGAAATCTCCCCCATAATGGGACGTATTTTCAATCGCGGATAGAAAACTGGTTTCCACGGGATACGATCGCCGTGAAGCGTAGCAGAAACTCAAGGCCGATTCGATGTCCCACACAAATCCCCGGGGGGGGGGGGGGGTACTTGAAGGTTATGGTAGGGATGACCTCGGGAAGTCCGAATTTCCACCCTAAAAATACTCGTCGGTCCTAAAATACCCTCTTCAGCGTACCGTTTTAGTTCAAAGAACCCCTAAAAATTTTTCTTCAGCGTAGGGTTTTCGTTCAGAAAAATATACTGGTAACCCGCTGAATTTCAGCCGTCCCTTCGCTCTCGATTGTACCTCAATCACGACATTTCCTCATCCATTACGTAATTACTAACCAAAATCGATCAGAAGAATATGGTTGGTTGCATTTCTCAGTAAGAAGTGCAGGCGAACGATTCCATGACAACGCACGCACCCCTGTGCGTTGTCTTTGAAACGTTGCAAAATATATACGAACTTTTTCCAGCGGGAGGGGAGAGGGGGAGGGAGGTGTCTGGCGCTTGGAAATTCCAAGGGGGAGGGATAAAAAACGGGGACATTTTATGGCAAAATAGATTTTCCAGTGGTATTTTGCCATAAAAGCTGGAAATTCCAGGGGATGGAGTCCTTAATTGTGAGGCTAGAAATTCCAGGGGAGGGGTCTGATTCACGAGTGGAAATTCCAGAGGAGGGGAGTCTCCCCCCTCCCCTCCCCCTCCTTCCCCCTCCCTTCCCCCTCCTTCCCCCTCCCTTCCCCCTCCCTTCCCCCTCCCTTCCCCCTCCCTTCCCCCCCCTTCCCCCCCCCCCCCCCCCCCCCCCCCCCCCTCCCCAGTGTGGTTTAAAATTGCAATCAGCCACTCATTCTTCGTTCTCTTATCAATTTACAGTGACAACCTGGAAGCCCTTCCACATGGCGTGAAAATGGATAAGCAGTATGTCTCGTACGTGAGTGATATCTTGTCAAATTGGGAAACACAAGAGTCTGTTTCGTCCCTTACTAACCTTAGAACAACAGGTAGCGGACTTTTGACACTGCCTTACGTCAAATATTTTCGCGCATTTGGAAACCATGTGTAAAACTTTAGAAATACTGTTTTATGTAAGCCTGGTATGCGCTATGGATTTTGTAAAACATATTAAGCGGTACTATAAATAAAATGTTAAATCTGAGCCTCCGAGCCGGGCTTGCTTAGAATGGGCGCTGCATAACCTCTTCTTGGATTAATCCCAAGCCCGTGACTGGATGGAAACGAAACAAACTCCAAATTATTCATTCCCAAGCTTGCTAGCCCTGGAAATAACGATAATCAAGTTCCAAAGCCGAGTTTTTCCGCGCCTCGCGCGAGCTTTTTGAAGAGAGACAACACTGCTTCTCAAATTGTTTCATAAAAGAGTTTTATGTTTAAGTGTTCGAGATCTTCATTTGAGCGAAAACACTTTTTCTCTTTGCGCACAAGTTCCTGAGAACTTAACTTGTTTTGGAATAACGTCTACGGTGTCGGCCTACTTGTACTCTAGCGAAATTGCTGAATAGTTTTGCACTTGTTACCTCTCTTGTTACGTTCTGGTTTTATCGTTATTTTCAAATCAAGAAAAAAAACCGTAAACGATTTCAAATAATGCAAGGATTTAAGAGGATTAAAAGGCAAAACATTTTTGTTATACCGCCAATACGTTTCGCCTCAAACGAAATACTAGCGGTTCACGCCAACGGATTCGCCAAATGCTTGGGTTTACGACTTTTAGCCCCAGAGCAAGAGAACTAGCGCTAAATATTTTTCATATTTACCTTTCGCTTGCTTATGTTTTGCGTTTTCTTTGCTTCATTAGTGAAGGCGACTTTTCATTATTTCATCTTCTGTCCATAAAACAGCGCTGGTCGAGTCCACCTTAACCCTTAAGCCCCGATGGCGATGAAAACAAATCTTCTCCTAACAACATCAACTTATTACCAAACAAACAGGTTACGAGAATTGATAATACAATCAACTGAATGATCTAACCCAGATTCTCCCATCTATACTAATATACATTGTATTGGTTGCGCTAAGGAGAAATGGTGTTCCAATCTTGGGGGTTAATAGCGCGCACGTGCTTTTCTAGAAAATCACCGAAGCGCCGTGCAGCGTTAGGAATCTTAACTGATCTTTGCGGTTCAGACATGATTTCCGTTATACCCCACGGCGGATGTGTTCAATTGTTTCTAAGTGAGACCCGTTAAATCTTGAAACGAGCGATTGCCGAGCCGTGAGGCTGTGAAATTTAGAGTGTGTCTGTCGCTATCAAGGGTAAATGCGAGATTCTCCGAGACGGCGAGATCAAACCTGAAAAATTCGAGATCGAGACGTTCAAAGATTGCTCCTTATGCATTACCTGTTTGCGTTAATTTATTAGAAAACGAAATTACGAGAAAACCATCTAAAAATCGATTTCGAGAATTCCTAAGTATTAACTCAATAAAGCATGTATTTATGTTTTATGAGCATGGCGACCTCTGATAGCAAGGATTTTTAAAAATTTATATAAAGCTAGCTACTTAGGCAAAGTAAAAAAAAAAAACAAGTTTATCGTCCGGAGCTTTCCAAAAAAGTGTCAATGCGGCCATTTTTATTTTTTTATTTATTATTTCTTTTTGCTCCTTGTTTGTGCCTTGTTTTATTCCATATTTTGCGTACAAAATGACTACGACTGTTTCATAAACTATTCTTAAGGGCAATCTTTGTTCATATAAAGCATTTCCATGTTCATTAAAGCCACATTTCAAAGCAGTTTCTAACCGCTTGTTACGTTTGACTTCGTTTTGGAGACAATTTGTGAAAATTAAAAATAAAATAAAACAGGATGCGGCTCCGAAAAACGATGCGGGCGGGGACGATAAACATGATTTTTTTTTTTTACTTGGCCTTACTTCTTACAACTAGCCCTTACTTCTTATACTTGTAGAATGTAGCGGAAGTGTTGCACACGTGTACTCGTGTATGGTTCTAATAGTAAAAGTCTACCCTTTTTCTTTTTTGTTTTTAAGCTAGAGGGCCACGGAGTTGCTTCAGTATTTTTTTTTTTGCTACTGTGAGGTGTTAACCCTCGATAAAAAAGCTTATTAATAATTTATTTATTAGAAGAATGCTGAATCATGCTAAGGGCTACCAAATTGTATCACGTTAGCCGTCTCAGATGACGAAAGGTGGCTGCTTCGCTCGTATTTGCTCCAAAATGAACAAGAAATATTGTAATATAATTTATTCCTCTTTTCATAAATAATATTTCTATGTAAGTTCTTCCAATTAATCTTTTCTTGATATTTCTATGACTTGCCTTCTTTTCATATAAATTCCTACTTATATTATAAAACCAACCGGTTCATTTAACTTCCCTCTCGCATTTTTCTTTTTCAAATTTCCTTTATACGCTACCCCTAGATACTATATAATAATATTGTAACTTTTTTTAACATTCATTATGAGTCAATAAAGATTATGATTATGATTATTCAAGTCCAGACCAAGCGCTATTTTGGCAGCCGTCCGTCGGAAAGAACTTTCAAACGACTACAGGCCTTCGAGAATGATCATAAAGACAAATCAACTATTTAGTTGCTGTTTTTATTAGTTGCTTTTTTCTGTGATTATCTGATCTACTTAAGGGCAACTTGGGTTCTCGATTCGGTAGTCAAACAGGTTGTAACCGGTTTACACCAGTAGTATAGTGCACACGCATTTGAAAAGGAAATCAACCGTTGACAATATTTTATCGAGGACCGGGGCTTCGCGGCGAAACGCATCCCCGCGCCAGCCGCAACCCCCCTCCCCCTCCACCGCAGTCGCAGATGGTCTTCCATAAAACTTAGCCTACTACGATGCGAATAATGATATGCGGTGAGGATAAGGTGCAAATTCAAGACTTCCATTGCTCTATACAGTGTCTTGCAAAAAAACATCAGTGTATCGGACAACCCTCTTGTTTCATTTTGAAGGCAAAATATCTAAAAGAAGCCTTCATGAACAAGTGGCTAAGGTTTATTCTACATGAAGCGCACACGTTCTGCGTCACTGCAACTCTTAGTTTCCAGCCTCAAACAAAAATTGACGTTCCTATGAAAAAAATACACTATTTGTTCCAGTGGTGGGAACGAATTCCACAGCTCAACTCTTACGCGCGCGTTGATTGGCTAAAGACGAATGAAGTTTAAAGTGGAACTCAATGGTTGAAAGCTGAATTCGACAAAAACACAGGTTACCCGCGCGCCATAAACCCCCACCCCCCTCCTCCGCAGTCGCAGATTGGCGCGCATTGATTGGCTGAAAACGAGTGAAGTTTAAAGTGGAACTCAGTGGTTGAAAGCTGAATTCGACAAAAACACAGGTTACCCGCGCGCTAGCCCACCCCCCCCCCCCCCCCCCCTCCCCCTCTCCGCAGTCGTAGATTGGCGCGCATTGATTGGCTGAAAACGAGTGAAGTTTAAAGTGGAACTCAATGGTTGAAAGCTGAATTTGACAAACCATGGCCACAGGTTACCCGCGCGTGCGATTTCGTTTTTCGCGTGAAATTTACCGTGGAATTCAATCGTCATGTGATGAATTTATCTATAGGATTCCCACCATAATTACAAACATTAAAGACCGGACATGTTTTAGAAGGACCTTACTGACCTTCAAGTAGTTTAGTAAGTGCCCCATCAACACCCGAAGACCCTTTATTTCGTTATCTTGATCGGTTAATTGCTGGGCTAGACGTAAACGAATCCAATTAAGACCCAACTTATATTTGAGAAAAATGTTTTTCCAGACCTCACTCTAAAGCTGTATTCAAATCAAATGGATGTGTTCTAAAAAGTGCATAACCACCTTACTTTATCGTTTTGGTAGGGTCAGTTGTCATCGTCTTGCGATATTAAGAAAGAGATAGGAAATGTATAAAGAATATGCTAAGCATGTTTTTAATTAAGCTTTTACCGCATGTACTTAAGATAAAATGATTTCATTTATCGAGTTATTTTGCTATTAAAAAGGGATGGCATAGCTAAACTATTGCGGACGCGGATAATGAATTATTGTCACCAATCCACGCCATAGAATTCTAGAACAGTAGATCTAAAATAATGTAATCACCGTTGCTCAAATATTTGATCTGATGTACTGGCAAATGAATGGCAAATTCATTGGTTCTTTTTAAAATTAACTTTCAGTGGGGTACTCCACTGATTTTTGGGTGGGAGGGTGCCGCCAAGGTCTCCAATACCTGACTTCATTTTACAGTAATATAGCCTACCATACCTACAGTTAGGATTTTGACTCGTGCTGACTGGGAAAACCAGTAATCTCCTTTCCGCTGCTGGCGAATTTTGCGATCATTTTCCTCCTCGTAGCACAACGGAACAGGTTTAAAAGAGATCGAGGCATACCTGCCAACTCTCTGGACAGGTTTTTGAACAAAAGGTTAAAGCATCAAATTTCCAGGTTTTTCAACATGATCTATGATTCATAGTCGGGCACAAAAAAATCAACCGAAGTCCGCGCCATCGGCAAAGATTCGGAGAGAGTTCGGACGGAAGGGATTCGGAAAGGTTTCGGGAAAGACTCGGGGAAACGAGATGGTTCCGGCGTATTCTCCAGGTTTCAGAACGTCTGGGGTTGACAGGTATTTCGAGGTATCTTTGCTTTACATGCCAAAAAATGACTGAATGCGCCATTTAAACGCATTTTATTTCAGGGGCTCGTTATCTGTCCGTGCGTTTTCTAAATTAGTCTGTGGTCGAGTGGTTGAAGTGCTCAACAAGTGCTGCTAAATTCCTTTTTGAGAAGGGTGCCCCTGGGGGATAGGGGCACACTATTTGGTGACAAACACAGAGTAAGGAGTATTTATCATTTCCCGGAATGTTGCTTTGGGAATTGATCTTTGGTCGTTCAGAGCGCCACTGTTCATTGGTCACTCAAGTAAAGAATCCCATTGTATTTCGCGCTTCAATAACCAATTCTCAAAGCAACGTTCATTGTATAATGTACATCCAGGGGGTTCTTCAACTAAAAGAGCCTGTGTCAGCCGCCATTTTGATAGCATAGACCAAGTTGGAGAAAGCATCCATTTCCATCGGCTGATTTAGAGAATATAGAGCAATGTTCTTGATTGAATTTGGTAAATCAAATCTGAAACTTTGTTTTTAGATGTTTATTAAAAGATTTCTGCACGTAGTTCGTCTCCAATATTGAACGAAACTTAACAAAGATAAATAAATAAACAAACTTGAATGGGACACACTTGAAAAGAGAAGAGCAATCTCTCGCCTCGTACTAATGTACAAAAATGGTTAACGGCCTCATCTATGTAAATACACAGGGGACACAGGGTATCCTGTTAAAACCAACGAGAAAATCTAGGCACACTAGGTACCACTCTTTTACTCAAATATCCTGTAAAACTGAAGCTCACAAACTCTCTTGTTATCCTAGAACCATAAGTCAATGGAACTCCCTCCCTGAAACTGTGTTTGCACAGGGCTCTGTAAACTTAGAAGCTTTTAAGCACGTTATTTCCAGCTATATAAATCCTTAGCTCTGACCCCCTGCCGATAATCCTCTATTGAGGAGTGGCTGTAACGGAAAATAAATAAAAAGAGTGGCTGACACGGGCTCTTTAATGACCAATTTTCAAAGCAACGTTCATTGAATAAGGTGTACATCCAGGGGGGTCGTCAACTTAAGAGGGCAATAAACTGGAGGATCGTTCATCCGATGAAGAAGATGACGAGAATAAAGAAAAAAGTCTAGCTACTGGGCATAGTATCATCACGTGACCCAATTTTCGCTCTGTTATCCTCGTGAATAATTAATGAGTATGTGAAGGGATATTAATGCCCTTTTTAAGGCTCTATAAAGAGCCTATATACCAATTAGTTTACTATCCCTTTTTCGTCCGATGGGAGTTCGAGCAATCTGTTTTTCGTTCCAGTCAAAACGGATGTTTGTTTCCTCACAACTTTGCAACATTGCTGAACAACATTGCAAAATATTGATTATCAACTTAATCGATCAATTTGCAAATGTGTCTAGCAACTTGCTAACTAGTGCCGAACAATTTCTAGAAGGAAATCTAACAAAGGTGCTCAGTTTTCACCATTTGTATGATTTTGCTTTAAATAAGCCATATGTTTAATCGAAACTCAGCACCTTAGTGGATTTTCTTCTTGGAAATTGTTCAGCACTAGTTAGCAACTTGCTTGACACATTTGCAATGATCGAGCAAGTTGATAATCAATATTGCAATGTTGTTCAGCAATGTTGCAAAGTTGTGAGGAAACGAGTATCCGGTTTGACTGTAATTCCCTATGAAAATATTGTATAAACATGACTACTGTATCATGGCCGAGCTTGTATTCGAAATGTTTACGCTATGATTGCGGTTTTAGGGTTCCGGTTAAACAAGGCCGACGTTGCATTTATCCGAAACAAGCTTTGCAGATCACAACGTATTCAAAGCAAGTTGCTAATCGTTTTAAAAATCATTGCTGCTGAATTCACTACATTTCGTATAAGCCATGGAAAAGGAAAGATGCTATCCGCGTGTTCTTTTACTCAGTTCAATTACAAAGGGCAATAAGAATGTGAATAAAAACACGTATAGGTTGTCATGGGACACACCTACAAAAACCTACCTCAACGTGAAACTGAAAGATGTCTTTTTCAAGCCGTTCTGCTGTTTACAACTCCAGAGTCTCTCTACGAAACAGCAGGCTAAGGGTGACCATGCAAAGATTTGTGTGTCTTTCTCGTCTACGCCAGTAACATAATAATGTGACCCTCTCTGTACACACGCTACTTCGAATGTTTTATTAGATGCAGCTGATTGGAGCGATTCCGGCCGAAAATCCGTGGGCCCGTGACACATCGCGTTGTGTACTGCGATTTTCATAACTCTGCGAACTCTACGCCAACTAACAAACCGCGGTTTGGCTTCCGTCAATCAAATGAGTGAACATCTCTGTGTGATTTCACGCAGGTTTTGGGAGTCTTTTTTTCAACTAATAAGGACCAGCTATGTAGGCTTCAAAAACCAAATTTTCCGCCATAAAATGAACTTAGAAAAAAAAATCATGCGCATTTTTTTAAAGGTTTCAAGGATGGAAACCAAAACGTAGTTTGGCGTTCGGAAATGCAAGTGGGAGTTCGCAGAATTATGAAAATCGCAGTAAAAATTAATACTTTAAGATCGCGAGGTCATGCGAAAGCATGTAAAATGCTATCTGTTTTGCGCATTAAGGTTGATCAAAAGCTTGCTTTAGCAACTGTTAATGTTTATAATACGATGAGAACTACCAGGGCTTTTAAAGTTAAAATGTGTCAAGTACCCTTGGGAGCTAAGTAAAACTTGCTGTAACACATTTCCAGAAGTGATTATATGCGTATAAAAAACACTCACCAGCATTCTCCACCTGGTTTATTGATAATCATTTCGAGAGAAAATTACACCGTTTTTCCCCGGACTTTGTTTTCGAAAAAGGTGCATGTTAAAGTCTTAAAAGCGAGTAAACAGAATGATCTCGACTTTTTTTTTTCCAAGAGTGTATTTAGATACTGTCACTGAAACCAGTATGTCTAATAAAAATCTTCAAACTTAAAAAGTATAAAAAGTGGATGTTACGATTGGTTTTGAGATGAAAATAGGATACACAGTCCAGGGCGAAGGGGCAAAGAGAACTATTTTAATACTCTCGGTTGCCCTCTCAGTGCCTCTCGGTTTCGAAACTTCTTAACAGCAACAGCTCTCCCAATGTGGAATTTGCAGAGAAAGGCTTTTAGCTAGCCAAAGCTTATAATCCCACTCTATCACGAGGATTGGCTTCTTGAGCATTAAACGATCCTGAAGGAGCACTTATCAATATCTCCATAGCCATTTGGCGTCACCAACTCGACTCCAGTGAAAAAATAACTACTCCATGTCTACATTCCCGCCATTTTTGCGCGCGCGCGCGTGATACAGGAAGTCCGGCCGTAACACACATGATCTTATTCAATGACTGAAGAATTCTAGCTAGATTCTTTCGGCAATATGGCTTGCTAAGGTTTGTATTAAATTATGTAAATTCGTATTTTATGGGGCTTTGCAGCTGAGCCTGAAAGCTTGCCTACTCGGTAAGGCATGAAAAAATGCACGT
The DNA here is from genome assembly GCA_033964015.1 of Scolanthus callimorphus. Lineage (NCBI taxonomy): Eukaryota > Metazoa > Cnidaria > Anthozoa > Actiniaria > Edwardsiidae > Scolanthus > Scolanthus callimorphus. The sequence goes on along the minus strand of CM066912.1, from coordinate 27,561,739 downwards.
ATAGTACAATTTGCTAAATCCATTTCTTTGCTATTTGACAATATTTTTTTCTTTAATATTCTTTGCACATTTACTAATTTTGTGGTACCCTTTCGTGCAGCTTCTCTGGGTTCCTTTTAACCTCATGTCTATTGCGATGCCGAACAAACGAGATCTGAATAGCAGATTTCGAGTTTGCATTCTTTTCCTAGCTAAAATAGTCATGTTCAAGTTGACAAGTTTACTTTTCTGGGTAATACATTTTTAGTCAAGTGGTCCGTATTTAACTTGCCACTTTTGATTATCTGTTAACAAGTGAAAAAACTTCGATCTACTCGAAAGATTATAAAGAATTCCTATTACTTCCTCTAACTCATCTCGCGAAATTAAATTACGGTCGAAATGGTCAAGTGCGTGTTTAATTGCACACTTCAGTCTCTCCATTGCTTCACGCAAGCGTGCGATATCAACAGCAAATGAGGACAGTGGACACATTACAGTGCCGTAGCGCTTACAGGGGGGGGGGGGGCTTACAGGGGGCGTGTCCCCCAAGTTTTTCCGCAAACAATCCTTAAAACTCCCGATTTTGCGTCCTGCATATCAAAGTTCCCCCAAACATGCGGTAATTTCACATGCTGGACTCATTTTCGGAGCGCTTCGCGCGCGCAAAAGAGTTTACACTTTCCCTAAATTAACAGTCTTGCGTTTTTTATATGTCGTGCCCCCCGTTTATGGAACCTTGCTACGGCCCTACATGGTGTTGCAATATGTATTGTATTTTGGGTATTTCATCTTATTGTTTCGTTCTACGGTCTTTTGTCTTCTATTGTCTTTATGCCTATGGTGCCTTGCAACTCCAAGAGAGCCCCCTGCATTACATTTGAACTCACATCGCCAATCTGATTGGTCGAGATCAAATCAATTCTCAATGTCACGTGAGCTTGGCATGCTAAATGCAATTTTTGATATTGCATTTAGCATGTCGAGTTCAAAGTCGGTTCGTTGGCATCGTATTTATTTATCTTCTTTAAAATGTATAATAAAATAATTATTGGATTCTGTTTTCGCATGGCAATCGTGAGCTAGCAAAACCTCGTCCCTGTGTTATCTGCTTCGGCAGATAACACAGGCCTCGGCTTTGCCGTATCAAGAAAATTTCGCCAAAAGCTGTCGTTTTGCCGACGTTGCAAAACTTCCTTATTAAGAAATCCCCCTTACCTTATTTGGAACGTCTGTAAGTACTTTTCCTCACATCTTAGCGTAAAAAGCAGGAAAATTGACCAAAACTTGCAGATACTCGAGAAATATCCTTCTCTTGGTCGCCATTTTGTTTTTACCCCCCGCCGAGGGGCCTGAGTCACGTTTTGAACACCACAGGCAACCCGCGCGGAGTTGCCATAAAAACGACAGCACTTTCTTGCCTCCAACTCACGATCATGCTCAACCTCATCCAATAATGGCTTATTCCTCCTGCATCCCGGTTTTTCTGGGTGAGACCGACCATTTTGTTTTTGAAGCAAGTACGAGCGGCGAGCACTTTCGATGCAGCATAATAGAACATTTGGGGGTCCTTTGTGTTTGGGATACCTGTGGTGAGAGGGCTTATAATAACTGTAGGAAACGCGAGTATAAAGCGGCAAATAGTTGAAACCATATAACTAAGGGGCGTAGCCAGTTTTACATTGTTGAACATATTAGGAACGCATCCATGGAAAAAGCTGAATGACCTGAATTTCCCACAGCACAAGAATGGGAAGTGTTTCGGCATTCCCATTACACATGTGATTTCCAAACACTTCAAATGCCCCGTGCCATGGTAAGTTTAGCTTTTCCCATTTATAGGTTTCTTCAAAAGTCCCCTGTGTGATGAACGGGGGTTCCATCAATTCAGAGCTATTTTAGCTTCTACAGAGCGCGCAGATATGGTGTTAAAACGTTGCGGCTGGTTTCACATAATATAGTCATATCTGTTCTAACGACACTGGAAGGAACTGTGATCCTTTTCCATATATGGAGATCGCGTAAGGGACTATTTTCAGAGTCATTTGTAACCACATGAGACCCGACTAGCTGGCTACTTGACTGCAGGCGAACTTCCGCCAGGTCTGCGTTAAATACTTGACCAGCTGAGTAGTGAGTTTGCTCTTTTTCCTGATCTGAACGCTTTGCATTCCTTCTCCACTCGAGCAGTGGGTTTCACTAGTTACAAGTTTCCTTGTTTATGTTTGTTTTCCTTGCTGCTAATATGCCCTATATTTTGTTTGTTTGGATATTTGTTTGTCTTTATATAATATCTGTTTGATTGCTTGCTTGTTTGTGTGTCTGGGTGTTTGCATGTTTGTCGTTTACGTATTTGCAATGTGTGTACATTTTCTTGTTTTGGTATTTGTTTGTTTGTCGTTTGTGGTTATGGTTGTTTATTGTTTCCATTTTTGCTAGTTTGCCGTTTGCATATTTGTTTGTTTGTTTGTGTATCTGCTTGTTTGTTTGCGAATTGACTTGTTTGCGTACTTGCTTTGTTGTTTGCGATCGTGTATGTTTGTTTCTTTGCGTATCTGATTGTTTATTTGTTTGCGAATTTGCTTGTACTTTTGTTGTTTGCATTTTTGCTTGTTTGCATATTTGCTTGTTTGTTTGCTTACGTTGCTTGTTTGCGTACTTACACAATGACGTTGCCATGGAAACAGCTTCGGGTCCAATCCCCAAGTCAACATTTCAAACTAAGTCATTTTTTTTAAGCTAATAGGTGGACCCTGTCATAAACCTCTACATATGCAGAAATAGCAACTTTGGTTTGGCCCGTCCAACATCTAATCCAGAGATTTTTCATGTTTCCATGGCAACGCCATTGTGTAGTCTATTGATATGTATCACACTTAGTTCTTTCGTTCTGGCATATCAAGAAAGTGCTGTCGTTTTTATGGCAAATCCGCGCGGGTTGCCTGTGGTGTTCAAAACGTGACTCAGGCCCCTCGGCGGGGAGTAAAAACAAAATGGCGACCAAGAGAAGGATGTTTCTCGAGTATCTGCAAGTTTTGGTCAATTTTCCTGCTTTTTGACCTACCAAATAAGGTAAGGGGGGATTTCCTAATAAGGAAGTTTTGTAACGTCGGCGAAACGACAGCTTTTGGCGAAATTTTCTTGATATGAAAGTTTCAAAGTCTTATGAAAAGGCATGCTGAGAATTTCCTAATTTATTTTATAAAATCTGAATGTGTGTCCATCTTGTGACGTCATTCTGCTAATTTGCATATTTAACTCTGGAACCAAAAACGAAATCAGAAAAATTAAAGCGTGAATCTTCTTCTTTTATCGAGCCTGTTTCGATATGACCCAAACGAAAGGGCTTGAAAATTCGTTTCAGTAGCACTTTAAAGACCACAATTTGTTTTTTCCCTCGAGCTGGTCGCTTAGATCTTTTACTGCCGAACTTCTAGAAGGCTCGAAGAAAATCCAATGCGATTCTTAAAAGAGTATTTAGCGCAGTATTCGGAAATCATCCACTTCCTTGTGTGGGGCATTTATTCATTTGCCTCACGGTCGCAGTTTGAGATTACCACTGTATGCATTGTTACGCGACCTCAAAATTCACGGTTGCGATTGGCGATTCTCAGCAAAGGAATTGTAATGTCAATTTTCTTGAGTCAGAAAGTTCATAATTCTAGGACAGAAAGCCAAAGGATAGCTTACAATTATTTTAATTGATTTTACACCAATGTCGACCCACCGAAGTAGCCGAATCCAACGTTTTAGTTTTGATTGACGGCTAAAAATCGCCAATCGCCCATCGCAACAGTGAATTTTGAGGTCGCGTAGCAATGCATACAGTGGTAATGTGGCCTGAAAGACATTTTACGCCGGAGCGATTTCCTTGGCGCAGTGAACTCGCACGCGGCCGATCATATCCGAACTCGAAAACAAGCTGAACTGTAGCAAATCTGGTTTATCCGAAGGAAACAAGGTGTAATATTCAAGAAAAACTTTTTAGAACAATGATGGTTGGAATTTTATGAATAAAAGTTTTCAAAAACTTCTCTCCTATAAATGCATTTTTAAACTCACCGGAAACTTGAGTCTGTTCTGTCAGTTGTTTTACAGGAGCGCATTAGGCCCCGATTACATGGAGCGGGCTGGCTCGGATGGGCGGGCTGAAAACACAATCTCAGCCCGGTATTATATGAGCCGAGTTGGCCCGCTATGGTGAATCGTTGTTCGTTGGTATAGTTACAAAATGGCGGACGCGCGAAACATTCGCAAGGCACTTATTGCTCTTCTACTACGGCAACTTGCGATGTAGCGTATTCTCTTCCAACTTTATGGCATATAGGTGCTCTGGATAATGTATAAGAAGTGTAATTCTTATCAAGAAGTGTAATTCTGACTCTTCAAAGTGAGACCGGGCCAGCCCGGTTGAGCGATTACATGAGAATTTTTCAGCTCGCTTTGCCGGGATCCCGGAGGGTGACTACCGAGATCTCGGCAAACCGGGCTGAAAATTTCCCATGTAATCGCGAGTCAATTTTTTACAGAGTTTCTGCAGACAGCCAAGATCTCGGTAGAAAAACTCAGCCCGTCCATCCGGGCCAGCCCGCTCCATGTAATCGGGGCCTAAGTGAAGAATGACACACGAAGCAAAGGAAATCAATTTATTACTCTATCCACAGGTAAAGTAATAAATTGTCCACAGGAGGAAGAAGGTTTCTAATATTTTGAAAAACGCCATTGCCAGAAGCAGTTTTCCGTGAGCCCGCCGTACAAAGCACTTTGGAAAATCGGCTCGGCTTTAGACAGGAAATTTCCATGGGAAAAACTAAATTTCCCAAGGCACACGCGTGGGAAATGTTCGGAATTCACATGGATAGCCTTGGGAAATCCGCACACTTCCTATTATTCTACCGTGGGAAATTCAGCTTTTCCCATGAATGGGTTCCTGCAGAAATTCCCTGTCGGTTATCCCGGACGGCTCGAGTCCTCATCGGATTCCTCAAAGCGTGATCCGGCTTATTCTGACAGAACGATGAAAAAATATTAATTAATTAATAGTTGCTAAAAAATAGTTGCTAATATTTGGCAACGCCTCGTATTCCTATTTTTTTTTAACAATGCTAACTCTCAAAAGTTTAATTGATGTACCGGAAAGTGCTATAGACACCATTAGTTTTCGTGAAATTATACCATTTTAACGAAAAGTACCCGGAAGGTCTTCTTTAACTTTGAAATTAACGACGTTTTAACTGTGCATTCTCTCGCAAGGCTCTTCAACAGAGAAAGAATTCCCATTACCGGAGCCTGGGAGACTTTACGAAGGAGGGAACTGCCGAACCCGGCGTTACACCACGCTGTCGTTTAGGGCCCATTCCGCTGAGCTCTTTTTTTATTCTTATTGGCTGAAGTAGTTTTCGCATAACTGTCGTGAAAACAATTGCAGTTGAGCAATCACTAGCCAATCAGAATCGAGAGAAATGACGCCAATTGCAAGCCGAACCAATTACTAAGTAATTACACAATCGTATTTATTACAAAATTTGATTGGCTGAGAAAAACGAGTAGCCAATGAGAACGCAAAGCAATCGCAATTACATAATAAGTCTTGGACAGTCATGTGAAATCCGCTCAACGAAAATATCGTTATTCAAAATATGGACACAAAGTGCACAGAAAAATATATTAATATTTGAGCTTTATTCGATACGAGTAAATCCTATAAAGCTATTCTGAATTGCATTAAGTTTTCCTGGGGCTAAAAATGGAACACATCTTCACAATACTCAATGCTACTGTTGTAATCCAATTTTGCATTCCTTTTAAATGCCACTCTGGAAAGTGGATATTTATATTCTTTCTACGCTTTCAGACATTTCAACTACTCTTTTCAATCTTTCATAATACATTTCTAAATATTCAAATTGGATTTTTGAATATTCGAACAAGTTTAAGCATTTGGTCCCTATTCAAAATTCGTTTCCCATATTTCTATAATGTGAAGAAGCTAAAAAATTGAGAAAGCTTTTCGGCTAACGCTTAAAGTAATGGCTCTTTAAAATTATGAATTAAGGAGCCATAACGACAAAGAGGAATGGAGCGACAACGTTGGATCAAAACTTAAATGATATTTATTAATAAAATGGGCGTTTTTTAGAAGAGTCAAAAAATTGCACCATTCTATTTCACGAACACGATGAAAGAGAAAAAGCAAACGTCCGCTTGATTGCCGCTAAATGTTTCCACAATATGAGCGAAATTTCCAAGTAATAGCACCTTTAAGTATAACATCTAGTTGAAAAGACACTACAATTAAAATGGTACCTTTGATTCTTTCTCCCTTTTCTGCTGAAGAAAACCGGCCGATCTTTCTATCCTTTCTTCCCTTGTATTCTTCCGAGCGAGTAGTTTCGTGCGCAGAGTGGCGAGCATTTAATCCATTTCTTTGATGGCTTCAAATACTAAGCTACTTCCGACGTACGCTTAACGTTTTCGTAATGGCCAAAACCAATTTTCGAAGCTCTATGGAGGGCAATTTTCACGAAGGCGAACCTCGTTTCCTTAAGCGCCCTTCACGCATCAATTAAACTCCTTCAGCTTCCGCTTGCTCGCTTTAGATGTGTGCAAACGTAAGTGTAATCAATTGATAGTACACTTAGAGGGTTTCCTCTATACCGTTTAACGCGTCCATGGTGCTAGAATCATATTTCGAGGATTATCGAAACTTTCCCTGCTGTTATCGGCGCTATTTGGGCTCGGGATAAGCGTATCGCGGCGTTTGCACTGCATTGTTGTTATATCAGATATCAATGGGATGATGATATAGCGTATATTACACTTGTTTGTTAAAAAATCGATATGATAGTTCTAGATCATGTTATAATGAGGTGTATTTTGCGGATATCGCTTTAGGGGGCGTTTTTGCAATGTGAATACACCTATTTCAAAAAGGTTGCTTTTGGGAGGGGAATCGGTCTTATGTCGTCGAGTGCTCATATTGTTTGGTGGTCACACAAGCATTGAACGGTCATCCAGATACACCCTTTTTTAAAACGCTGTTTGGTACAAGCGAATGCTATACGCACAAATAAATGCGCTTATTTACCGCAGTGAGCCTAATGGGGCGCTTTGAAATAGAGAACCAAGATGGCGTATAGCAATTCAGAATCTAAGGTCAAGTTCTCTGTATCCCTTCATAGTCCCAAGTCGCTCGGTAGCATCGTACAAGCTTGTAAATGCCTGCTAGCGAAAGCTACTGTACGCACAAGTATATGTGCTTATTTACCGCAGTGAGCCTAATGGGGCGCTTTGAAATAGAGAAGAAGGCGTATCGCCATTCAGAATCTAAGGTCAAGTTCTCTGTATCCCTTCATAGTCCCAAGTCGCTCGGTAGCATCGTACAAGCTTGTCAATGCCTGCTAGCGAAAGCTACTGTACGCACAAGTATATGTGCTTATTTACCGCAGTGAGCCAAATGGGGCGCTTTGAAATAGAGAAGAAGGCGTATCGCCATTCAGAATCTAAGGTCAAGTTCTCTGTATCCCTTCATAGTCCCAAGTCGCTCGGTAGCATCTTCATTTTCCCATATTACTTACTGCAGTGCGGTTTTCATATTTCTACGAGCTCTGCATCAACTTAGTTAATAGTGCTTTCCAAGCGTTCCCTGAATCAAACATTTCAGCAGCCCAGTAGCTTCTGCAAAATCTCTGAGTGGTGTTTGTGTTAGTTGTGTGCCCGGGGGGGGGGGGGGGGGGGGGGACTCCCATATTTTTTAGTCGGGGATGAGTCGGAAATTTTCAGTTTCACCCCTAAAAGATACCAAACATGGCGGGCCATGGCGTGGCTCAAAAAATTTATTACCCTAAAGATATACCTCTAAAAGATGAGGTCTTATGTGCCAAGTAGGCGCGAAGAACACAGGTAACAGGTGAGAGATACCCATCAAGAAATTTCCGTGTTGTTTCTAATTATCGTCTTCTCATCGAATAATCTCTCTTTCTTACACGGTTTTTATAAGCACCATCATGGGAAAAAACAATTTGGACACAGTTTCGGCCCTAAAGATACCAATCTCCCTAAAATGTATTGAAGATCACGATCACCCCTAAAAGAGACCAAACCACCGTGATTTTAACCCCTAAAAGATACGACGATCATCCCGACCCCCCCCCCCGGGGTTGTGTGATTGAAGGAACCTCCTAAAACACGGTTTGACTCTATTGCATCAGAGTTCGCAGAATTACGAAATCCGCAGTACGTGGTAGGCATTCAGTAATTTGCTCCGATCAAAAAGGATACATACCATAAGGACTCTATTGCGTCTAAAATTTCTTAAATCCTAATGTCTTACTTTTCCTAATTCCTCATACAAGAAAGTTCAGACAACAAAACTTGAGTCAGTACAATACAATTTCAGTTGACATTCATTGCATTCATCATTGGCGTTTTAGAAAAATCGTTCCACCTGAATCACGTGATCAAGGCTCACACGTCCCTGATTCTTGAACTATAACTTCCTGCTCAACTCTAATGCAATCGTATTTTCATTTAGCGAGTACCATGGGGATTAGTCTAATACCTCTTTTTTCACGTTCCCATTCTACGGCAGGTGCAATAATGTACGTCTCCCGCTCCCGCCAAATCTGCCGAATCACCAAGATAATCATCAAGATTATTCCATTAACTCTTTGAATTTCTGACTGTTGATTTCCTTCCTAAATTAACACCTTATTTCAGTGATAAGCAAATATTGAACTTCTCAAAGTTTGCCTTTGCGCTAATGTATCAAAGCAAGAGATTCTCGCTTTGTTTAATTCTAAAAATGAGATTATGTGGGCGGCGTATTTTGAAAAATTGACGCAGAAATGACAAACGTCAGTATGGGAGATAGTAAGATAATAGTGATGAGACAGAAGAGGCGACTTTCAACACGGATTGTTTGTTTGAGTTGATGCTATTTGACCGGCCTAGTTACCTACACTTTAGGATAATAAAAGACATAGATATGCCATTTGGAGTGATCTATTTTTACTGTTATTTCATAATTCTATTATAAAACTCTAACAAACCGTCAATAGGCCTACTCTCAGGACCTTATATCGCCCTATCTCGCCTTATCTCGCTTTATCTTTCCTTATCTCGCCCTATCTCGCTGCTCCTAATTGGCACAATTCATTCCTTATCTCGCCTTTTAATTGGACCATTTCCCCCTTATCTCGCTTTATCTTTCCTTATCTCGCTGCTCCTAATTGGCACAATTCATTCCTTATCTCGTCTTATCTCGCCTTTTGATTGGACCATTTTCCCTTATCTCGCCATATCTCGCTTTATTTCGCCTTTTGATTGGACCATTTCCCGGCTTATCTCCCGGGTGTAATAACCTGTGATTGCTCACGAACTGCGTCACAAAGCTTCCTTTGTTTGGTAGAACGAATCAGGATGAAATAAGAACTGAACACAAAGGTGTCCTCTGGGAATGGTTATTACACCGGAGTTAACCCCATTTCCCCTTATCTCGCCTTAGCTCGCCTTTCAATTGGACCATTTTCCCCTTATCTCGCCTTATCTCGCCTTATTTCGCCTTTCAATTGGACCATTTCCCCCTTATCTCGCCTTATCTCGCTTTATTTCGCCTTTGATTGGACCATTTCCCCTTATCTCGCCTTATCTCGCCTTATCTCGCCTTTCAATTGGATCATTTCCCCCTTATCTCGCCTTATCTCGCTTTATTTCGCCTTTGATTGGACCATTTTCCCTTATCTCGCTCTATCTCCCTTTCAATTGGACCATTTCCCCCTTATCTCGCCTTATCTCGCTTTATTTCGCCTTTTGATTGGACCATTTCACCTTATCTCGCCTTATCTCGCCTTTCAATTGGACCATTTTCCCCTTATCTCGCCTTATCTCGCCTTTCAATTGGACCATTTTCCCCTTATCTCGCCTTTCACTTGGACCATTTCCCCCTTATCTCACCTTATCTCGCCTTTCAATTGGACCATTTCCCCCTTATCTCCCCTTATCTCGCCTTATCTCGCCTTATCTCGCCTTATCTCGCCTTATCTCGCCTTATCTCGCCTTATCTCGCCTTATCTCCCCTTATCTCGCCTTATCTCGCCTTATCTCCCCTTATCTCGCCTTATCTCGCCTTATCTCGCCTTATCTCGCCTTATCTCGCATAAACTCGCATAAACTCGCGCCGAGATAAGGTCCCAGAGTAGGTCTGTCAATTCAACGAGTGAGCTCTGGGTGAATTTGCAGAGCATTTGAGAGATTTTGTTAAATGACAGGGTTAGTAAGGCTTTAAAAACAAAATATAATTAGCAATTACTCCTCGAGCCCGAATGAGCTCGAGTCAATAGCCCACGAGGCCGAAGGCCGAGTTTTCGAGCTTCATCAAATTCCAGACTTGACGAGCCTCGCTTTTTTACAAGGCCATGAGGCATGAGGGCGAAAGGAATATTTTTTTAGTCAAATCACACTAGTATGTATATATCCGACACTTTTCGCTACTAGTTAAGCATTAGAGCACAACTTTCTATGACTTTATCGGCGCAATAGAGCACGCGTGATGTAGGGAGAGACACGAGAACGTTGTAAAATCACGAGGCGCAGGCGATGATATAGCGGGGAGAACCATTACTTTATCGGTGCAATAGAGCATAGATTTGGACCAATCAGAGCGCGCGTTATATCGTAGCTATCAGAACGCTGCACAATAGACTGCTATTGCGATTTGACTAAATGTAAAATGCAAACGAAACTTGCGCCTGTCTTAAATTAAGGTTTGATTGGTGGAAGCCAAAACGCTTCGGAAAGGTAAAGTGGGAGAGTTCGCAGAATTATGAAAATCGGAGTAACGAAAATCTCCAATGACAAAGTCCTGAAACGCTTTATTTGATCATTTCACTCGCTCATTCAGGTAGCATATGTTTCAAACGGCTGGGAGCTCACTCGGGTGTCCTTTCTCCGACAGTGAAAAAAGGACTCAGTTTCCTTGTTAAGATGGCTTTTTAAAAGGGTCTTTGGAATTCCGTGACCTTCCCTAGTGATGTTGCTTTCTCATGTTCCGAGTGCTCAGTATAGCCCAGATGCTATAGCTAGGGGTACAAAATGCCGTAATATAAAAGTCGAGGCGCCGAGCATCCGGGCCCCCTTTACTGATACGTAAAATTCGAGCTCGACGAGTCCGAGCTTTCCGAGCCACAGAAATAGAAAGTCCAAGTTTTCGAGCTCCATAAGAATTCAAATTCCAAGCTTTACGAGGGCTCGTTTTTTTACAAGGACCAAATTATACCTTCTATTTCCCGGACCGTCCATCGTCTGTTTAAAGGAGCAGCGTCACGATTTTGAGGCAAATTTAGGTTTGCTTAAATGTAGTCAAATTCAAACGAAATGAGCAAAATAATCATCTAGGTTTGTTAAATAACCTTTCAACTGCTAGATGAGAACAAATATGGAGTATTTTCGTGTGCTATCGAGCGGATGGAATTGGATTACAAAATTACATTTTTGATTTCTGTTCAGGCTGAACAGTTTTCAAACTTGGAAATTTGATAGTGAAAGCTATAAACGTTACGTAAAATGATGCCTTTATAAAGCAAGTTTCAGTTCCTTTTTCTTTATAGCACTAAATAATAGTATAATGTAAGGTTCTGAGATGTTTATGTAGATCACTGGTCTTATTTTATACAATTTTGTTGAAACAACCGTGTCACAGCCCCTTTAATCACCTGATCGGCATGATCAGCCAGTAACAGCGTCAGTGGAGGATCCAGGATTTTACTGAGGGGGGTTCCGTTTCTTCTTTAATTCTTCAAAGACTGATACTAGCAATATATAAAGGAGAGCCCGTCCGCTAGCGGTCAGTGTATTGCATAGAATCTATGATATCTCTTTTTTGTGTAAATTGAGGACGAGATATCATAGGATTCAAGTATATTCAAAGCGTTCAGTCGGTAGATTCCGCCGAAAATAGCACTCAAAAAGGCGATATCGCCCTCGTCGCTCCGCGACTCGTGCGATATCGCTTTTTTCGTGCTATTTTCTTAGCGGAATCTAGCCTCCTGAAGCTTTGAATAATCCTATAAAATCCTTATTGTTCTGATGCTCAGGGGGGTTCCGTGGAACCCTTGCTAGAACCCCCTCTGGATCCGCCACTGAGCGTAGCTATATTTCACCATATATTGCAATGCCCGTTTCTTTTCGCTCCGTTTGTTTACTCGTCTTATGAAATCTGGCTTATACTTGACGCATCGCATTGATGTTGGACCATTAACTTATCGTTTGAGCTCGACATTACTTGGAGAAATAAAAATTATACAAAAAGGGAATAATAAATAAATGCATACACTTAGATTTACAAATAATCCTGCAAAATCAGTTTGCTTATTTTTGTTACATTATTTTATTCTAAAGAGGCATTGAAGCACTTTTTTTCGAAACTACATTGTGACAAAGCTGCACTTCACAAAATTTAACTTTGGACTTCTCGAATGAAGAGTCACCATCTCATTAAAGTTTTCTTTTTGATTGACAATATCTCTGCGATAGCTGATCAGTTGCGTAAACCGTTGTTTTGCATCATTATGGAGTTAATTTGTACTTGTATTAGTCCTGCCCACCATTTGAATAACAATACATGCGGTAACGGATACGTTATGTAATATATCAAACACTAGAGAGCTTGTTTGATCAGGATTTCCGAACATTGAGAAGTGGGTTGAACAAACAATGCAAATCCGAGTTTTTTCAACCGACTTCGAGGTGCTTCAAATCCTGATCAAAAACTCTATCGAATGTTTGATATTACTTCTCAAATGAATGAATGTCGAGAAAAAGAAGGAATAAAATCTCAAAATTCTATGCAAATTAAGATCAGGTATCAAACCCCTCCTCCATGGTTGTGATTTTCTTTGTACAAACTTGATGAATTATTAATGAGTTTGAGAAGCACATATTTACAAATGGTGTCAGATATGGGATACAATCAGGAGCCCGTCAACAGGAGCCTCCATCACCTATTGGTGGCCGTCCGAAACACAGGGAGCCCATCAACAGGAGTCTCCATCACCTATTGGTAGGCATCCGAAGCACAGGGAGCCCATCAACAGGAGTCTCCATCACCTATTGGTGGGCGTCCGAAGCACAGGGAGCCCATCAACAGGAGTCTCCATCACCTATTGGTGGGCGTCCGAAGCACAGGGAGCCCATCAACAGGAGTCTCCATCACCTATTGGTGGGCGTCTGAAGCACAGGGAGCCCATCAACAGAAGTCTCCATCACCTATTGGTAGGCGTCCCAAGCACAGGGAGTCCATCAACAGGAGTCTCCATCACCTAGTGATGGGCGTCCGTAGCACAGTGAGCCCATCAATAGAAGCCTCCATCACCTATTGGTGGCCGCCCGAAACACAGTGAGCCCATCAACAGAAGTCTCCATCACCTATTGGAGGCCGTCTGAAGCACAGGGAGCCCATCATCAAGAGCCTCCATCACCTATTGGTGGCCGCCCGAAACACAGGGAGCCCATCAACAGAAGTCTCCATCACCTATTGGTCAACACATCCACTTAACCTCACTTATGGATAATCCATAAGTATTGATAGCACCTCCATATATGAATAATCCAGAACTCAAGAGCATGGTTATTTGACATGCGCAATGTCCCACATGGTTGTAGGTTGCCGTAGTACACTTGTATCGAGCGCTCTGGAAAGGGTGCAGTGGGCAGGGGTTCTGGGGCTGGTTTTTTTTTTTTTTTTTTTTTTGGTTCGGAAAATTTTAGAGTGTTCATACATACACATTGCTTCGTTCTATTAGAGTTCATTTATACACATTGCTTCGTTCTATTCATAGTCTTTTATAGAACGAAGATAATTGATATTATACAGCTACCCTGCTCTTGAGTTCTGGATTATTCATATATGGAGGTGCTATCAATACTTATGGATTATCCATAAGTGAGGTTAAGTGGATATGTTGTATTGGTGGCCGTCCGAAGCACAGGGAGCCCATCAACAGGAGTCTCCATCACCTATTGGTGGCCGTCCGAAGCACAGGGAGCTCATTAACAGGAGTCTCCATCACCTATTGGTAGGCGTCCGAAGCACAGGGAGCCCATCAACAGGAGTCTCCATCACCTATTGGTGGCCGTCCGTAGCACAGGGAGCCCATCAACAGGAGCCTCCATCACCTATTGGTGGCCGTCCGAAGCACAGGGAGCCCATTAACAGGAGCCTACATCACCTATTGGTGGCCGTCCGAAGCACAGGGAGCCCATTTACAGGAGTCTCCATCACCTATTGGTGGCCGTCCGAAGCACAGGGAGCCCATCAACAGGAGCCTCCATCACCTATTGGTGGGCGTTCGATGCACAGGGAGCCCATCAACAGGAGTCTCCATCACCTATTGGTGGGCTTTCGAAGCATAGGGAGCCCATCAACAGGAGCCTCCATCACCTATTGGTGGGCTTTCGAAGCATAGGAGTAGGTGAATCTATTTTTAGATTGTAGATTTTGAATCCTGCGAGATTTAGTTGTCATGGTTACAAATTATATCGGTTCTCATCAAAAGAAAGATGGATATCATCGCTCACTCTCAAAGTACCAATTTCCCGTTTAAGTGCATATGACTAGACTTAGTTGGGGCATTGTTTGATATGGCACGGGGGAGAATTCATTCGTGGGGCAATGCCATCCATGGAAGGAGAGAAATCCGTGGGGGGTGGTACTCCCATATTTTTTGGTCGGGGATGATCGTCGGGAATTTTCAGTTTCACCCCTAAAAGATACCGAAAGGCCGGCGTGGCTCAAATACGTTTTTACCCTTAAGATACCCCCTTTGATGTTGTCTAATTTATCGTCTTGTCAACAAGTACAGTCACATTTCGTTATTGCGGACACCCTCGGGGGTAAGCTTTGGTGTCCGTAATAGCGAGAGTCCGCAATAACCGGGTGCCAGGAAAAAATCATAATCCGTCATTGAAAAGTTATAATAATGGTAACAGTGTTATTTTCAAAATTCTATCAGTAATTACTTAAAAACAAGTAAAATTACGCATATGCGGGAAACGCATTAATAGAGGAGGCGGATTAGGACTCGAATCCCGGTGAAGTATAAATTCTTTGGGGCGCGATCTATCTGGACAGACTTGACAAGCTATTACAAGAATGTGAAGCTGCCAAGAAATCACTAAAGAAAAAGGAATAAGGTCCCGGGGGGGGGGGGGGGGGGGGACTCCCAATATTTTAGACGGGGATGCTCGTCGGGAAAATTGATTTTGACCCTAAGGGATAGCAAAATGGGTGTGGCAAACAGAAAATTTACCCCTAAAAGAGAGCAAATTTGGCGTAGCGACCGCCGAATTTACCCCTAAAAGATAGCAAATTTTAGGGTTTTCAACCAAGTTTCCTTTGTAAATATCGGTTCTGGTGTCAGTACCAATATATTTCTGGGCAAGGATTGGTCTGAGACTCCCCTAAGGGATAGCGCTGATTTTAAACACCCCTAATAGATAGCACGTCTGTCAATTTTATACCCTAAGGGATAGGACGAGCACCCCCGTCTGAAAATATGGGGAGTCCCCCTCCCGGGAATAAGGTATTGTCCAAGAAAACAATAAAAGAAAGCGCAAGCCGGTACAGATCAGCCCTAAGCAAGAAATCGCGAAGATACTGAGATATGAACTTTGCTGAACAGTGAACCATTCTTGTAAGGAAGCTGGTAGATAACAATCGAGTTAGAGGTTTATTATTGTATTGTTTGGTGAATAACAAGCAGTCCGCTAATTTCCGGTGTGGAAAAAGCTCAAAGTGTCGAAAAGCGCTGCAACAGGAAATTGGGGAAAGTCGGATTTGTTATTTTTCAAATAAAAACCCTGCACAGCTTGCCGTATACAAACAGTAGTGTCCGCAATAACGAGAGAAAAAACACGAAATGTCTCGCTGGGGACAAGAAGGTGTCCGCATTTCCGTAATAGCGAGAGTCCGTTATAACGAGAGTTCATTTCAGTCATTCCTCTATCCTTTTCGCCGGGGATCTAGCTTTTTTTCCGTAATAGCAGGGTGTCCGTAATAGCGGAGTGTCCGCAAGGCGAGAGTTGACTGTACTCTTTCTCTTTCTTGAAGGTTTGCCGCTCTATCCCTTAGTGAGATCAAAACCCGTGACTTTTAAAGTTATCCCCTAAAAGATACGACAATCATGCTCGACCAAAATATAAAAAATATGGTGAGTGCACCCCCTATCCCCTGGGGGGGAAATAGTTTACTCACAGGAGCCATCAACAGGAGCCTCCATCTACTTCATTAGGTCTAGCGATATGCACAGAAGACTAAAAGAGTTTATTTTTATAGTGGGTCCCCGCAAGTGCACGAAAAGCGACGGTGATTTATTGATATGGTGACAAAAGAGGGAATATTCGCCCTTCAAAATAGCATGTTTCTAAAAATAGCTCGGTCTGTAGAAATGGCCAATTCATAGACTATTGGCGGGGCCATTAAATAGCCCAAATGGCATTTTAGTGAACAGCTATTACCCCCCATGAGTGGAGTTTAGTATAGTTTTAAATATACCCAGATGGTTAGAGATGCCCGATAGATTCAATCTGCCAGGCTATACTCATTCGCCCAAAATAGAAACCTTGATTGATTCCCTTTTTACGTCCTAAATAAATAGTTCGTGACAAGTTACCCAGAAGGAAATTAGCACTTTATGTTTGAATTCACTTAAGTAATCAACAGAACAGTGAATTTTAGAATGATCGTGAGGTGGACTCGCTAAAAAATCCTTTTTTGAATAGTCATTCATTATTTCTCAAACTTGCTCATTATTTACACACACCAAGTAAGTGGTTTATGGGAGCACTGATAAACTACTCGGCATTTCTTTTATATAGAATGCTATCAGCGAAGCCACAGAGTCATGACAGACGAAAATCTATATCTACAACGGAAGCAGGAAATTAATCTGCGAAATTCAATTCAGTGGAAATATCCATAAATTATATCAAAATGCGCACGAAAAAACCACGAGTGAATGTTGCATTCACTTTAGCGACTTGTGAGAAAAATACTTTTGTGGAGCTCAAACCTAAGAAGTTTATCTTTGAGAGTAGTCAACTCTATTTTTAATAAATTAGCTTTTAATTTTAAAGTCAAAACAAAAAAGACTCTTGAAGTCTTTTTGAAGACTCTTTTTTCACAATGAATGCTACCCTGAAAGCAATGGTTTCTATCCTGCGTCTTTCCAGGTTTCGCTCAATTTGCTAATATAAAGGAGAGAGCTCACGTCAAGGAATTTTGCGCAGTCTGTTTTTTATGTTTGAGTTCCCGGGCAACGACAAAAAGACATATGAACAACGGGAAACTCAATGAACTGCCTATCGATACCAACAAAGAACCGTACAACGTAACACAAGGAAAAAGCCCCTGGTTTGCACGGAATTCATAAAATTTCGTAGGATTTTCAACTAGTTTCGGCTTACATTTTTTTTGTAAAGATTTCTGTTTCCCGAGGGAAAATCACACAGATCTACAGCTTGCACTCTCTCTCAAACAAGATCGGCTTAAGATTTACTAAATCTAATCAAAAAAGCAGCAATGCATTTCTTCATTTCAATACAATTTAGCAACGAAAAGGCTGGCGCATTACTTTAGATATTCATGTATTTGAAAGACGATATTTCACAAATGATTAGAACTCTAAGATCACCTCATATCTTATAATTAAAGTAAATCAGATTCAGGGAATAATTCTTTCAATCCCATTTAAATGTAAAAAGGTGGTTATGATACGAACCTTACGTAACCTTGGCTTTGCGGTGCTCTTTCTTCTGCTTGACTCTAGTTTCTCTCTTCGTAGAACCCGAGCCCCAATTCTTAGTCGTGAGCTCTCAAAGGCCGTTTCCGTCTATTTGCGATACCCAAGCTTTCACGCGCGACAGTTTTATCAGCTCCAGCTCTCTTGTTATCAATTGAAAGAAAAATATTAGATTTTCATCTGACAACGGATCTGAGTGTAGAGGGATTTCTATTTGGTCTATTAGCCGACAAGTGATTTCGGAAATGGCTGTTTCACGTCCTTTTTAAGAATGAATGTCATTGAATACAGCGCGCGCGCGAACTTAGAAAGTAAAATTCGTCGACCCCTCCCTCATTCTATGTAAGTTTTTTTTTTATCTTTTATAAGAACACTAGCTGCCATTCTGTGAACTCCAACTTTACATTTCCGAACTCCAAACTGCGTTTTGGCTTCCGTCAATCAAATCTTTTAAAGACGCATGGATTTGTTTCGCTTACATTTTGTGGTGAAAAATTTGGTTTTGAAGCCCAGTTAGTCACCGAACTCTCAAAGCCTGCGTGAACAATCGCCCAGAACTGTTCACTTGTTTGAATGACGGAAGCCAAACCGCGGTTTGTTAGTTGGCGTAGAGTTCGCAAAAATACAAAAATTGCAAATAACAAGAATGAGTTTGATCCTTAGCTGAAAGGGTAAAAAAAAAAGATAATTTTTAACAGTAAATTTCAGTATGTATATTTAAACGTATACTATAGAACAAAACTGATATCGAAGCTGATAATATTGCTGAATGTGAGTGAACCTTTGCTTTATTATGCCTTCTGTTGATATATAAATGACTATGTCTTTGGTCATATCGAGAGGGGTCAAGATGTTTAGCCTTGAGCAAGGAATACTTCCAAACAAATAAAACAACTTTGGGGTTTCTTTTCGGCCTGTTAGCCGGTTAGCCTGCTATTTCAACAAAACATGTGTTAATGAAAGTTCGGCAATATTATACTTGAGTACACAAGTATTGTTGTTGTTGCTTGTCAAACCACCTGGATTTAAGTAGTACCTGCTTACAATTTTGAGGAAATCATGAACAAATTAAAGTTTGCTTATGTGGCGGAAATCTAGGCGCGTACGTCATCGCGTTTGTCACTGTTTGTTCAATTACGAAGGGCGCGCCATTTGCGATCACGTTGCCGAAGGAGAAACGTATTAATATATAGATTTAGCCACTGGGTAAAAGCGGAGCTCCCGGTGACATATTTTTCTGTGTTAATTAGACAAAACGTATTACTGCAATTTTCATGATTCTGCGAACTCTACGCCAACTAACAAACTGCGGTTTGGCTTCCGTCAATTAAACGAGAGAACAGCTCTGGGTGATTTCACGCAGGCTTTGAGAAGTATTTGTGAAATAATAAGGACTACAATTGTAGGCTTTGAAACCAGATTTTCCACCGTGTGCCTGTCTCTAAAAAGGGTTGTAAACTGGTAAGACAGTTTGCAAAATTATGAAAATAACCGCAGTGATTTATTATGAAATACCAGGATTTCTCTGACGAAATTGTCGTGAAGATAAGATTTTTACCTTTAACGCTTGACGATATCACTTTTGTCATGGCTACTGTCCACTTCAGCCAACAGGAAAAGAGTCAGACAACACTTAGCTCATTCTCGAGGATCAAGCGCTACGTTTTCCGGCCCGTTAAAAATGATCCCCTCTTTCGCTGGGTTGATCTTTGGGTTGCTCTCTTAGAGCATGTACCGAGCGTAGGTGAAAGCACGCATAGCAAAGAATTTTCTCAAGGAAGTGCTGTCTCGTTTTTATGGCAACCCGCATGGGCTGCCTGTGGTGTTCAAATCTCGTTTCAGGGCCCCTGACGGGGACACTGGATATGACAAAAATAAAATAACGACGAATAACGACCGAAAAACGACTAAGAGAACAGTGAAGATAACGTTGTTTCTCGAGTATCTTCAAGTTTTGTTACAATTTTTTTCGCTAAGATATGAGGAACTAGTACTCCCCGACCTTCCAAATAAGGTAAGGGGAATATTCCCGATAGTTTTTGGCGAAATTTTCTTGATTGCGGTCCTCGCTTGCTGGCGGAGTATTATTCTGTGCTCGATTGCTCGCAAATGATGAGCAATGAGTGGTTGCAAAAGTTGCACATGCTTTTTGTTTGCTGAGGCGGGTTACCTGTGGTAGATGATGAGCTCCCTGTGGTGTTCCTGCTGTCGTGTCAGCGGTATCTCCTTCAGTGCGAAAATCCAAGATGGCGTACCGTCACGTTGTAAAACAGCCGCGATTACAAGCGAGAATTTTCCTCACTAACTGGTTCATGAAAATCGTCCGACCAGGGAGAGAGCTAGAAGATAATGTGGTTCAGTTTCACGTACCGATGGAGTAAGTGGGATTAGATATAAGAGTCCACTTATGTTATTTATGCACACTCACAAGTACGGCGCCAAAATAGCGAAAATTTAATCCCTTTTTTGGCAGGAAGCTCAAGTTTAATCATAGTGAAGGACTTGCCGGCTCTTGATCTGTTAGGAGTTTGGATGAGCAAGTTGAGAGAAAATAAAAGCTTAATACTCTTGAGTAATAGACACTGGACTGGAATTTAACCGGGATAGGCCCTTATCACGGTTTCTGCCGCCATTTTGTTCAGTAGGTAAGTAAGCTGTGCAAAACTCCACATAAACTCTGCAAATGCGAAGTGAAATCGTTGCGAAAATATCAAACATATCGCAAGGATTTCACTTTGAATTTGCAGCAGAGTTTGTATAGGATTTTGCACGGCTTGCCTACTGAACAAATTGGCATCCGAACCCATGATAAGGTCTATTGGAAAAAGTGCAATATTGTCCATGACATGGGATGGTGAATGTCTTCTTCCATACTTGTTCTTGGCTGTTTTTCTGTTTTGTTTTGTTTTTTAAACATGGAGTTTGTAACTACTGGCACCATTGGAAGTGTACAGAAAATCAATCTGGGTGACAGCCCAGGGCCCGACATTGCGACGATATGGTTGCCAATGGCGACTGAACTTTGGTACTTGGCGACCACAGTTTTAGAGCTAGTCGCCAAATGGCACCTCATCTTTCTAAGTTCAGCTGAGATCCATGTTAATGTGGCGACTAAATATTGCGTTTTTGGTGACTAGAATATTTGAATTGGTTGCCAATGGCACCTAGAGAAAAATGTTAATGTCGGGCCCTGCAGCCAAAACCAATTAGGGTGGTAAAGGGTTATTTCCAGATACAAGATTTGACCATTTTAGTTTTTTTTTTTCGTGAAACCAGATTTCGAGGATGCTATTGTGAATGAAGTGTGATTTTCCAATTATTTCGTGAAAATGAGAAAAGCTGAATTTGGGGTTCCTGAAATGACTTTTTTATTTTTCAAGAAATGTGATACATCAGGGCTGGAAATTGAGACCAGGTGGTTGCCTGGGTGACCACAAATCAGGGCTAGGCGACTAGGAATTTGAACTTAGGCACCAGCAGGCAACCAAATATTTTGGTACTCTTTTCAAGCTTGATGACACCTGGGGACCAAGAGTTATGTTCAGGCGATCAGTTTTTTGTACGTGGCCGCCAGCTGGCGACTAAGAAAAAAAAGTTAATTTCCAGCCCTGTACATACCCCCCTCTTTACAACCCTGACCATTGTGGCAGGGCCCTGACATTGCAACCAGATGGTCGCCTATGGCAACTAGATTTAGGTGTCTGGGAAGCAAAAATTTCAACCTAGTCACCACTGACACCTCTTCACAAAAGTTAATGCCAGGCCCTGTGTGGGGAAGAGGGTAGCCTGAATTTTCAGCTCTCTTTCACCCTACACTCACATTACCGACCGTATGTGAGAAAAAAACAAAAACAATTGAACACTGACTTCCCAAACCATGCCCAGGTATTTTGTGCTTCTTAGTATCTTGAGAATGGATTCTAATTCATCATTTGTTAATGAGCTGCAATATGTGGGCTACTGTACTGCATTTCAGCAATATTGGATGAGGTTGAGCATGACATCAATAATTGTCAAGGCTGAGGTTTGTGTTATCTGCCGAAGTGAAACACCTTTGTTATGGTATTTCACTGTTTTTCTTATGGTATTTGTTTGTCCTCCAGCATGTCAAAGATTGACATCAAAAACTACCTCAAGAGCATTTATCAAGTAGATGCTGCCAGAGTTAATACAAGAATTCAACAAGGTTAGTGAAATACATTTTGCAAGGGGATATATTTTTCTGTAGTGGTTAATTAATTATAATCACTCAACAACTGAATTTCAAAATTCCTTGTGCTGATTGCCCAAGGTTTACATGCCATATTTTGCTAATTAATACAGGGTTTGTACATGCACAAGTCCTTGAAAAGTTTGACTTTGTATATATATACATTCAAGGCCTTGAAAGCACTTGAATTTCTGAATGACTGCTTGAAAGTGCTTTTTTGCAAGTGCTTAAATTTCTAAATGTCAAATAATATGTTATTTTCACATACTTGCTGGTCCCCCATGCTAAATTTGTAGGTGTTTACTCAAATAAAAATATTAGAATTTGTTATTTAATTGATGTTTAAGGTGACTCCATGAAAAGTCCAAGCACATTTTCTGTAAATATAAATTCGGTCAGAACTTTTATAATATCCATGTGACGGATATCAAACTTGGAGGACAGGTATCTTTTAGCAATAGTTTAACATATTTTGATATTTATTTACGTTAATACATTTAATAATGTTTCAGCTACAGTGGACCCCTTGTTGCTCTTTAAACATCTCTAAGACAAAATTTGGCTATCACTTTTGCACAAAATTTTAAACTTGGTGTTCAATTTAAAGGCCCATAGGCAACCGGGAACCTTTGCGCTTTGTTTTCAATTGGATCTATTGTCATTCAACAGCTGTGATTGGCTGATACTGTAGGTCCCAAGGGGTTCCTATTGTTCTTCACATTTCAAAAGTTCAAACTGAAAATTTGCATAGAGTTTTCAACTGCGTTTTATTCTTGTGAGTCTGCAATGCGACTTGAGTGCTTATGGGCCTTTAATTGCCTCAGATATTTGAGGTAATCAGATTTTAGAAAATCTTAGCCAATTCGGTGTAACCAAAATTGAGATTTGTTTATTTACTTTCTAATTTATTCATAAAGGTAACCAAAATTGAGATTTGTTTATTTACTTGCTAATTTATTCATAAAGGTAACACAAAGACAATCCAGAAAGGTGACAAGCTGGTGAAAAAGAAGTATCCTGATTATAAGGTTGCCTATGTAACTCTAGTAAGTATAGTAAAGCTGTGTTGTGGTTTCCTTCCTTGAAGTTCTTCTCACAGTGTTTGTGGCTAACATGGGTGGATGGATTAAGGGACATAATTATTGCAGATAACACAAAAGCCAGTCAATGTACACACAGATGGGTAGAATGAAGGATGAGGGCAGTGCCATAGCTAACGGGGGCAGTTGCCCTGCCAGCGAAGTAAAATTTTTATTGTCAACATGTGGGGAAAACCTGCTTGATATGGTTTGATGGAAGGTTGGAAAGACAGACAGTCCTTTTAACTTTCCTTTTTATGTTGTTTAGGCAGATGGAACATTCAAGTTTCCAGATGTATTCCCACCAAAGGACGTAACAACTGAAACCAAGGAGACACAGAAAGAACCCACACCAACAGAAGAAACGCCAAGTAAGGAATTAAAGTGGTTTTAAAATGTGAAGTACTTCATTGGCTAAGGTGAGTGGATGCAAAACTACCAGTATTGAAAAAATTACTATAAGCAAGAGGGATACACTGCCTGGGGTATTCGTCATGATGCAAATAATATTACAAAGGTCAAGAAGACTACTGTGTGAATACTGTTATTCCTTGCGGCAATATACATGGAAAGAAACATATACTGTACTGGTACATGCTGTAACTATGAAATGACACTTGATTAGTCATGCAGCTGAGACAAGACAGCATTGAAAGATGGTACCAGGCCACAACCATTATGCGGTAATAATGACACTGAAAAGAATTTATCAAGGATTTCTTGGTGTATATAATATATGACCACCAGTGCATAAAAAGTTGTTGCAACAATAATAACATCGCAAAAAATTTCAAGGATACTGCTTTGGTACTTGTTTCTTGGTGTATGTGTATGACCAGTGCGTATAAAGTTGTTGCAGTAATAATGACATCGCAAAGAATGGAAAGGATACTGCTTTGTTTCTTATATGGTGTGCATAGTACTGTGTGGTTATCTGAACTTTATTGGGCAAAGTGAAAAGATGCTTCTGTGGATTGATATGAGATAATAATTGTATGCAGGATACGCAAGGATTGGAAAGGTTTTGGTAATGGGTTCATGGATACAATGTTACCATCACTTTTGTGGATAAAATGCTGTTACTGAAAGGACACATGAGTCAATCAGACTGCTGATTTTGTTGAAAGTGAGCAAGCCATGTAACATTGTTATGTAGATACAGGTACGATGGTCATAATCAGATTCAAGTATTGAAAAAAAAAATTGATTATCAAAGAAGATTGGGATTTTGGTGCAAATCACTTTTTAGCAGTGTCTGCAAATACTATAGACTTAGCATACTGTATTTCATTGTGAGTGCATTTCGATACTTCTGACTTCTCAGGCTAACATGCCTAGGATTTACCAGCACTAAAATAAAGAGAAGGCGAAGATACTCTTTGAGAGATACTTGTACGTGTACCAGAGTACATTTTTATGTGAAAAATAGCGATAATGGCCACTATTGCGAATTCATCCAATCGAAACATTTTCACAAAATTGTATTGACTATGTTTATATAATAAACAGAATAATACATGGATGCTTGGAGATTTGAAATCTTTTTGTGTTCAAATTTGATATCAAAGTTAGAACACTCGAAGATAAAATTCCATATCTCCGTGTGCCCAAAATTTCGTATCTCAGCACACGTAAAGATACGATATTTTTCACACCTGAAATGATCAACTTCGCGTGTGGGATGTGTTTCCCAATAAATCCCGTTAATAATAATAATAATAACTTTATTTATCTACGGTTTAAATTAAAGCTATACAGCTTGTGGGGCCGTGCCTAAAACAATGTAAATAATACTAATATAATAATATATACTAATAATCAATGATAGATAATGATTTTTAAATAGTTAATTTACAGTCTAAAAATTTGGATATTTAAAAATTGTGATGTGTAGAAATATGTTAGAATTAAGCATTAGAGAAAAACTGTCTATGACTTTATCTGTGCAATAGGGCACGCGTAATGTTGGGAGATGTTGTGCTCTAATGATGCTTTTATTATATAGCGGGGGAAAACCATTGCTTTATCGGTGAAATAGAGCATAGATTTAGACCAATCAGAGCGCGCGTTATATCGTAGCTATATTATACAATATAAAATTCAGTAATATAACAACTCTGCACTAATACGCTGTTGTGTTACTGAGGGGGACTCTCTAGTGTAACTTAATAATAATAATAATAATAATAATAATAATAATAATAATAATAATAATAATAATAATAATAATAATAATAATAATAATAATAATAATAATAATAATAATAATAATAATAATAATAATAATAATAATAATAATAATAATAATAATAATAATAATAATAATAATAATAATAATAATAATAATAATAATAATAATAATAATAATAATAATAATAATAACCATTCCCCAAAAATTAGGTTCCTTTTGATTTAAAACGTGTTTTGCAGAGCTAAGATAGGTCTTTTTTCCAAACTCTCAATTATTGAATATTAACTAAATCCTAGCCCAAATATTTTCGCGGCATTTTGGCGAGAAAGTGCATTCCTTTGTGATAAAACATCAACATTTTCAAGGACCCATTGATGAAACCAAGGAACACTTTGATTCGGTACCGATGTTCCTATTCCTAATGAGCTTCTGTAGGACGCAAACAATATTTTGCTGTAAAGGCGAAGCACTCGCTAGCTCTGCTATCGCACTCTTTATTCTGTTACACGGTTCAGACGGATTTGACGGGTTTGAGTCATTTACTTACAGTACTGAATATATTATAGTATGTTATATATTAATATCATACACGCCTTGATAAACAGTAAGTATTTATGAATACAAAACTGTCTTGTCCGCCAAATCCGTATTAACCGTATGATTGAGAAAAGAGTGGCATTGACAACCACAGGGGCACCGATGCAGCAAGAATGACCTACTATCACACTCTTTATTCTGTTACACGGTTAAGACGGATAAGACGGATTTGAGTTTACTAACAGTACTCTATTTACTGAATATATTTAAATTTATTACTATAATATATGATAACTTATCTATATATTAATAAATATATTATCATATATTAATATCAATATTTTATTTATTTTATTGTAAAATATTAATAAATATATCAATATTTTATTAATATCTATTAATGTATTTCAAATAAATATATCATTTCTCTTAAAAAGTAAGTATTATATTAAACATTAATATAATACTTATTGATAAAAAGTAAGTACTTATGAATAGCAAATAATCAATATATCCGTCTTGTCCGCCAAATCCGTATTAACCGTTTGTTTGAGAGAAGAGTGGCATTGACAACCACAGGGGCACCGATGCAGCAAGAATGACCTACTATCACACTCTTTATTCTGTTACACGGTTAAGACGGATAAGACGGATTTGAGTTTACTTACAGTACATTATTTACTGAATATATTGTAATATATTAAGTGTTTACTTAAAAGTATAATACTTCTTGATATAAAGTAAGTACGCATTAATAGTGAGTAAACACTAAATCCGTCTTGTCCTCCAAATCCGTTTTAACCGCTTGTTTGAGCAAAGAGTTACAATGACAACCACAGGGATACCAATAATACTAATGGTTAATTTCTATTGGGGCTATGGGATTAGGTTGTGCAAACATACTAGCACTGCTTTGTGAAATTCAAAGGAATCTTGACGTTATAATCTATGCATATGAATTTCGCTATCAACTATTCCAGTAATGAGCTACGCTCTTATGTGTAATAGGTTGTGCAAACATGCTAGCATGTTTTGTGAAATTCAAAGAATCTTGAAGTTATAAACTATGCATACGAAGTTCGCTATCAATGCCACAGTAATGAGCTACGCTATTATGTGTAATAGGTTGTGCCAACAAGCTAGCATGTTTTGTTAAATTCAAAGGAATTCCGACGTTGTAAACTATACATACGAATTTTGCTATCAGCGCCAGTAAGAAACTACGCTATTATGTGTACCGGTAATGAGGGAAGCTGTGAAATTTTCGTGCGTGAAAAATGAACATACCTAGCTGGTTTTTCAAAATACACTCTTTGTTAAATTGCATAACCCAGCTGATATCTCGTTCACTCGCTATTCATAGCAAGTCCCACTGTTGTGTTCAAAGAAAACAAAGTACTTTTTAGATCTGCATTCCTCGTTTCTTCGTTGGGAAATAAAGCCTCGCAGCGTCTTCAAGCTTCAAGCATTACTGTCTCTGAACAGGACTCTTTCCTTGGCAAGGTAAGAAGCTACTCAAAATTACTCTTGAAATTGCTCCTTTCACTTATTATCAGAATTCGTTATCGCTCTATTTTTGATAACTTGACCACCAAACAACAAACAAAACTCCCTAGATTTGGTCGATTTCGACCTATATTTCAACTTTCTTTGGCAAGGAAGCCAGAAACTAACTAATCTTGCATATATTGTAGTTTGAAGTTGTGCATATATTAGCTATTATTGTCGTGCCCTTTGTTGAAAGCTGGGAAACGAACAAAAGTTTTTATTCATTTACGTTTCAGAATGCCTGCGACTAAGCCACACCGGCAACTGAACCAGACGGCCATTAAGGACAAAATATTGGCGGATGTTATACCGATAGTGAATCGTTCGTGTTCAATTATTGGAGTGAAATGCAACTGGCGAGTGCAGGGAGGTGCGGCGGGAATGAAATCCGCTTGGCGTGAGATAGTGAAAAAAAGGAACGAGTGCGATTCTGTCGTTAACGAAACCCCGGGAGTGGCTTTCTACTTTTCTGCGGTATCAACGTTTAAGACAACTAAGGCAAGTAAAGATGCCGAGGTAGAAGAGGCAGAAAATGAGGACGAGAACAATGGTGCTGACGACAGCGGGGGATCGTTACAAAGCTCACAGCTATCTCAGGTAATTACATCGCGACTTTGCCGCCAAAAATTGTAAGAAATGCGGGTTTTAACTTCACAGCTTCATTTATGTGCATATGTAAATCAAACAATCCTCACACGGTTCTTTGAAACTCGACAAAGCGTGAAATTAGTATGTTTTGTTTTCAGTCTTCAGGTATTGCACAAGCAACACGACAGAAATTCTATCCGTCGATCACTTACTGGGTGGCAATGCAGTCGCCAAACGGCGCGCCCGTTGATGCGCTAGTACTACACAAGAGGCTCGTTAGCTGTGAAGTAGAGGTAAATTCTACGCGAGCGTCAACCAAAAAGGGTGGAGACGAGCGACTTGTCAAGATTTGTCAATTATTGAAAGACCATAGAAATGCCTTTATGTCCTCTATCGTAAAAGAATCGTTTTCAAACTACTGGGAGGAGTTGTGTGAGGAATATGATGTTGCGGCAAGCTTGACAAACCAAACGGATGCAGTAGTTCGGCTGGTCGTCCTACAGAGTGTCTTCGCCGAAAGGTTGCGGCCGGTTACTCAGGCTTTAGGGGCAATGGGGTTATATTTTGACGTGTTCACTTCTCATACAGAAGACGATGTTCACACAGCACATTCCAAACACCTAGCGGAGCCGTTGACTGTTCTGTGTAATGATATTGAGCTAGTCATGCGAAAGCTGAACTACGCCTACAGGCAAGGCCTAGTGTTCAAGAAATGCGAAGGTTCCCGCTATACCTACAGAAGGCTGTGCACCATGGAGAGTTTTCTAAACATTCTGCTTGGAAATCCCGATTTTAAGGACAGGCTGATCAAGAACATGCCCCGTGTAAAGTCCATATTGGAACACAAGGATTGCCGCGCCATAGCACAGTTAGACATCGATTACGACCTCGTTGAAGTTAAAGATGGATGGATGTGGTCGTTTGGAGAGCGTAAGTTCCTCAAAGGCGTGATAAAAGATAACGACATTGGTAACAAATCACCCCGCGCCTACGTCGACTACGACAAAAACCAAGAGCAATCAGACGCCGGCTATTTCGAAGAAATACTTCGCAACAGCCTTTCAGAAGAAGAAATGGCGGCCTTCTGTGAGGATTTCCTCAGGCTCTTTGAGCGCCGCAAGTACCACAAACAGAAAGTTCCATGCTTGATAGGTCCATCAAATAGCGGGAAGACGTCGTTGATGATGGCTACAGAGAAGATAATCGACTCAAGCAAAGTTGCGAGGATTACTAAGCAGAAATGCTTCAATAGATCTATGATTTCTGAAGAAACAGAATTAATCAATCTTGATGAAGCCACTGTAGAATTAATGGCGATCGACGACTGGAAGATCATCACGCAGGGTGGCTTCACGGCGCACGACAGGAAATGGAAAGCTGCCGAGGGCTTTATAAATGACGTACCCATGTTTATCACGTGCCAGAAGGAGCTGAACTTTGGAAATAGCGAAGATAACAAGGCAATGGAGAATCGCCTCAACAAGTACATGTTCCAAACTTTGCCGACAACGAATACAAGGGCCGCTGGCTGGATCAAATCGCACCCAATGGAGTGCATCGTGTGGTGCGCTAATCACACGAAACAGGGCGACGAAGCGCATGAGGTAATCACGATATTTATTTTTTTTGAACAACAGTAGATTAGAAATGGTGATTGTGCTCGCTTATGTTTGTACATTACGCGCGCACCAACGATCTAACTTATATTCGTTGTGAAAATGGCTGATAAACATATGTTTTCTCCTAAACAGAACGAAGACGAAGGCAGAAGCGGAGCTGGTACATTCAGCCACGACGATGTGGACAGCATAATGGCAGTACGCTTGGATGACGAGAACGAAGAGCCGCCAATAGAGACCAATGCAGAGAAGGATGAGGACGTGCTCGAGCCCTCCAGCAGCGACGACGAAGGACTCGAGTGCTCGTACGATGATAAGATCGCGGAGTTAGAGAGGTAAATCGAGGAATAAAATGTACATGGCGAGTTCAACGTGAATAGTGAACGTTATCAATACCAATGCCTTTCTTTCAGCGCAAAAGGGAATTGTGAACACGATCCAGCCAAACAGAGAATGATAGATTGGCTGGTTGAAGGAGTGAAAGAGAAAAGGGTTGCTCTGCGAGCAGATTATCGTGCAGGTAAAAAAGCCCTGGTAGAGAAGCGACTTCAAAGGTACAAAGACACTGGTGTCAGCGAAGAATTGCTGCTCCTTTTGCCGAGCAGGTACGACGAACCGGTCCAGACGCCAGTACAAGTGCAGATAGATAAGGCACAACAGGAGTTTTTTGAAAAGAAGAAGAAAGAAGAAGTTCAGGAAGTGGAGAAGCAGAGTAAAGCGTATTACAAGGATGAGTGGATAATCAGGAAAGAGAAAGAACTTATCTCACTTCAGGACCAGGAAGCTGCTACTGAAGACCAAGAGGTAAAGAAAGCGCTTCGATACTTGATGAGTGTAGCTGTCGACGCCCTAAAGTTTAGGTTTCAGAAAGTCGAGGTCCCAGGATTGAGAAGGTTGGTCTTAGAGGAAAGAAAGCGCGTGGCAGTAAAGAACGGATGGACGTCAGGTCATCAAGCTGACGACATCGAAAGCATTTGGTCTCCACTTCCGTACCCTTGCAATCCTGATCGTGAAAGCGATGGCGCAGAAGGGACAGACTCCGAAGACATGTTCAAGACCCAAGCCTCCTCCAGCGCCCCCAGTCAGGTCTCGTCAAGAACCCTACAAACACCATCTTCTGAGGGATTCTTGATCAACAAACCCAAGCGCCATACTGCGAAAACCAGCAGCCCCGTGGTTTCGAAGAAAGCTCGAATCACGAATTTCTTTAGACCAACACAGAAGTAAAATTTGATCGCCTTATTGTGTCATGTGGACGTTGAATTTTTCGTGTGAGAAATAAATACTACGACAGCTTCAGATTATTTTCAAGTACTTATTTTTCAAAGCTTTTTTCAAACTTAAGATTTCAGTGCATGATAAGATTGTCTTAATAAATTGAACTAATCGTAAACGATTTCTCGCTTTTGAATAATTTTTTCAAGCGTTCCTAGCCATTTAACTCTATTACTGCATTGACTCTGATAAAAATTGACTCCGTTTCTTGGTTGATACACTTTATTGATATAATTACAAGTATACGTGTGCAAATTGATTATTAAATATGGACGTACTACAGTTATTGTCCTCATTGTCCTATAATTACGTCATTTCGCACATAAATTATATCCTCGCTTTCCTAATAAGCCATCATATCTTTGTACTCCAGGGGTCTCCAGTTCACCGACTGTAAAACAGCGAGTTCTTCCTCGATAATGTCCGACCTTGCAATTGGCTCGGAAACTGTGTCCATGAAGATATTGTTTCTTTCATAATCGCTGTCTTCCAGCTTGATAGCAATAAATAGGCATGCTAAAATCAGCTCCCGTAGTTTCGACTTTTTCCTGGCCGTAGTTTTGTTCAAATGTCTCCACATCAGACTTTCCGCCAATATGGCCGTCGTGTTTGGAAAATTACAAGTGCAAATCCCTGCCAAAAATTCTCCAGCAAACTCGAGATCCTTGGACGATAAATCTGGATGTCTTTCTGTTAGCCTGTCCATGTTACTCTGTCTGCGCGTCGTACCGAAAGAGAGTCAATCTTCTGCTTGCGCATTTTAAAGTAGATTTGTATTTCCCAGCAAGCTTCTGGGACCTCTAATTTAAGCGCTAATGATTGGTTGTCCAAAAAGTCCAGGCGCGCATTTGAATAATCGCTGCATTGTCTTCGACATTTGAATTAATGTCGTAATTCTTTTACATTTTGCAGTATGACGGGAATCGTCGCGACGCTCGACATAGCAGCGAGTTTGCTGTCCTTCCCTTTTGAAATTTAAATTCAGGATCTCCGAGGATAGCTTTCCATTGACCAAACCCATACCTCTTAAGTCCAGCCTTCAGATATTTGTCCTCTTCGGGGGTATACATGACATTCTTCCGTCTCGAGGAGCTTAAAGAGGCTTTCCCTTTTAATGCAATTTCGCGCTTGAGCTTTGGCGTATAAGCGGAGAGTTCAGGGGGCGGAACTTCCTTGATTGTTTCGACCTCATCAGTAGAAGAGCTGTCTGCTTTCTCGTCTTGCTCTTGGGAGGATGCACTGGACTTGTCAGAGAGCCGTGCGCGCACGTCGTTTTCAAGCTCTGAACCCTTGTCACCTTGCAATTCTTTGATAAACATGTGCGCCCTTGTCGCAACGTCGCGCGATCTTTGTTTTTGGTAGTGTACCCTGGCCACAACAGAAGTGTGTTTTTGGTCTTCCGAGATGGTGCTTTGCGCACTGCTGTCCAGATTTCTCGAGCTTGCGGTCTCGACGATCTGTCGATAGCGGGTGGGATGAACGTATTTGCCGGTCGCGTCAAACACCAACTTGCTCATTAATTCTCCAAGTTTGCTGTGCTGGCCTCCATTTCTTGTCACGAGGACGTAATCACATGTTGGCTTTAATTGCGGCCGAATATGGGTGATGAATCCTTCAAGCACTTGCATGTTTGTGTCGGTTAAATAAATAGAGTCAAACCCATATTTTCCTGCAGTCTTAAACATTTTCTGGTCAATAAATCCACCGTTTGTCTTGGCTTTTGTGACCATGTCAACAGTCAAATACTGATACGTCATTGGGCGAGAACCTTTAACTTTGATAAACAAGTACAGCGCGAGGAATTTGGTGGCAAATGATAAATCTAGCGGCGATGCTGCGCGTGGACGTTCCTTGCAGGTTTTAAGCACATTCTCGTAGCGCGACAAATAATGACCAACTGCTTCCAAGAGCTCCTCTAATGTTGCCCAATGTCCCTTAGCTTCTAGTGCGTCTATATCGAGGTCGCTAGTGCACTGAATGCGCATCATTTTAGAAACTGTTCTGCGTACCTTTTTCAAGTAGACTTCCGTGGTAGAAAAATTACTTAGCACCTTTGCCGACGCTCCGTTTACCTTTCTAAAATCTATAAGTTCTGCAATTGCGTCGATGTACCCCACCCGCCCAGCATGCCCAAGCTTCCATTCATCCTGAAGCACGTCAATAAACTTAAAAAGCAGATTAGGAGAGCACAAACTGAAGTCTATTGTCTCAAATGTTAGGTCTTCTTCGTCTTCGCAGCAAAATTTCAAGAACTTCAAGCACCTGCTAACTATTTGCCGAGCTTGGCGATCACTTTTACAGCCACCTCCAGTGCCAGTTAGCCACGAAAAAACTTGCTGAGCAATTTTACTTGAAATGTCATACGTAGGCATTGATCTCAAATTACGCGCAGAGTTCCCAGCAGCTTCACGTTTTACAGAGGTACTCACATTCTCTTTAGCAAGGTTGATATCAGGCTTTTCGTCAAAGTAATAAAACCAAAGATGCTTTTTCTTTACGTGTTTTCTGCATCCTCGCTGCGTGGCGAATCCATCGTGTTTGCATTCTTGAACTGGACAGTGAAAAAGGCCATCCACTTCGTCTTCCTCTAGGTGAAGTCTTTTAGGCTTGAGCGAAGCATTCGGTAATTTCGACCAGTTGATTACCTCTCCTCGTTTGCTCATCTCACTCAGACGTCAAGACTAAAATGGTTGAGTCTCCAAACGACGCTATCGTTTTATACTAGTTTTTGTTCCCAGGAGACGTATTTTTGAGCTAGCGAATCATAGCTCTTTGTGACCATATCTGCCCAAACATGCCCTTTTGGCAATACCCAAGAGAGCTTAACAAGCCCAGGCAGGAAATGCTGATGAAAAGAAGACGTGACACTTTGCTTGGGCTTGTCAGAAAATGACAATTAAGCATGCCCAGACTTATTATTACGTGTTAACACAAGCTGGTTAATCTGCAAGTTTAGGCATGCCTTCAATATTTGACAAAACCCGCATTGTTAGTGTTTCAGAAGACTTACCCTGTTAAAAAGGAACAATGCGTTCCCTTTTATAGTTAAACGAATCGTTCCTTTAAGGTGCTAATCGGAACCGTTTTGGCAATTGAGGAACAAAAATAGCATTGTTCGGACCTGGTGTTCCTATATGACAACTAATTGGGAACAATTGGTCCGAATTTTTAGATAGGAACAGTTCACACAGGAACTATTGTTCCTATTAAGTAAAAAGGAACGCAGTCGAAAGGAACGACTGGTTCCTTTTAACTTTAAAAGGTCCTTTTGTTCCGTTTATTAGTCAATTGGTTCCTTTCACACCTTAAGGAAAGGAACAACAGGGCCTTTCTATGCAATTTTAAATAGGTCTTTTCGCTGTTAAAAGGAATGAAATCAAAAACGCGCGGAACACTGGCGCTTTGAAAAACTTCTCAGTTTTCATGTCGCGTCAGTTTAAAAGCAAATATCGAATTATGGTAGTCATAATCAGGTCCAAATTCAAACACAGAAATTTTTATGGCGATAAAGAGAGTAATTTAGGTCCACTTATAAGCTATCATCACTTTTGGGGAATGGTAATAACCATTCCCCAAAAATTAGGTTCCTTTTGATTTAAAACGTGTTTTGCAGAGCTAAGATAGGTCTTTTTTCCAAACTCTCAATTATTGAATATTAACTAAATCCTAGCCCAAATATTTTCGCGGCATTTTGGCGAGAAAGTGCATTCCTTTGTGATAAAACATCAACATTTTCAAGGACCCATTGATGAAACCAAGGAACACTTTGATTCGGTACCGATGTTCCTATTCCTAATGAGCTTCTGTAGGACGCAAACAATATTTTGCTGTAAAGGCGAAGCACTCGCTAGCTCTGCTATCGCACTCTTTATTCTGTTACACGGTTCAGACGGATTTGACGGGTTTGAGTCATTTACTTACAGTACTGAATATATTATAGTATGTTATATATTAATATCATACACGCCTTGATAAACAGTAAGTATTTATGAATACAAAACCGTCTTGTCCGCCAAATCCGTATTAACCGTATGATTGAGAAAAGAGTGGCATTGACAACCACAGGGGCACCGATGCAGCAAGAATGACCTACTATCACACTCTTTATTCTGTTACACGGTTAAGACGGATAAGACGGATTTGAGTTTACTAACAGTACTCTATTTACTGAATATATTTAAATTTATTACTATAATATATGATAACTTATCTATATATTAATAAATATATTATCATATATTAATATCAATATTTTATTTATTTTATTGTAAAATATTAATAAATATATCAATATTTTATTAATATCTATTAATGTATTTCAAATAAATATATCATTTCTCTTAAAAAGTAAGTATTATATTAAACATTAATATAATACTTATTGATAAAAAGTAAGTACTTATGAATAGCAAATAATCAATATATCCGTCTTGTCCGCCAAATCCGTATTAACCGTTTGTTTGAGAGAAGAGTGGCATTGACAACCACAGGGGCACCGATGCAGCAAGAATGACCTACTATCACACTCTTTATTCTGTTACACGGTTAAGACGGATAAGACGGATTTGAGTTTACTTACAGTACATTATTTACTGAATATATTGTAATATATTAAGTGTTAAAGTATAATACTTCTTGATATAAAGTAAGTACGCATTAATAGTGAGTAAACACTAAATCCGTCTTGTCCTCCAAATCCGTTTTAACCGCTTGTTTGAGCAAAGAGTTACAATGACAACCACAGGGATACCAATAATACTAATGGTTAATTTCTATTGGGGCTATGGGATTAGGTTGTGCAAACATACTAGCACTGCTTTGTGAAATTCAAAGGAATCTTGACGTTATAATCTATGCATATGAATTTCGCTATCAACTATTCCAGTAATGAGCTACGCTCTTATGTGTAATAGGTTGTGCAAACATGCTAGCATGTTTTGTGAAATTCAAAGAATCTTGAAGTTATAAACTATGCATACGAAGTTCGCTATCAATGCCACAGTAATGAGCTACGCTATTATGTGTAATAGGTTGTGCCAACAAGCTAGCATGTTTTGTTAAATTCAAAGGAATTCCGACGTTGTAAACTATACATACGAATTTTGCTATCAGCGCCAGTAAGAAACTACGCTATTATGTGTACCGGTAATGAGGGAAGCTGTGAAATTTTCGTGCGTGAAAAATGAACATACCTAGCTGGTTTTTCAAAATACACTCTTTGTTAAATTGCATAACCCAGCTGATATCTCGTTCACTCGCTATTCATAGCAAGTCCCACTGTTGTGTTCAAAGAAAACAAAGTACTTTTTTAGATCTGCATTCCTCGTTTCTTCGTTGGGAAATAAAGCCTCGCAGCGTCTTCAAGCTTCAAGCATTACTGTCTCTGAACAGGACTCTTTCCTTGGCAAGGTAAGAAGCTACTCAAAATTACTCTTGAAATTGCTCCTTTCACTTATTATCAGAATTCGTTATCGCTCTATTTTTGATAACTTGACCACCAAACAACAAACAAAACTCCCTAGATTTGGTCGATTTCGACCTATATTTCAACTTTCTTTGGCAAGGAAGCCAGAAACTAACTAATCTTGCATATATTGTAGTTTGAAGTTGTGCATATATTAGCTATTATTGTCGTGCCCTTTGTTGAAAGCTGGGAAACGAACAAAAGTTTTTATTCATTTACGTTTCAGAATGCCTGCGACTAAGCCACACCGGCAACTGAACCAGACGGCCATTAAGGACAAAATATTGGCGGATGTTATACCGATAGTGAATCGTTCGTGTTCAATTATTGGAGTGAAATGCAACTGGCGAGTGCAGGGAGGTGCGGCGGGAATGAAATCCGCTTGGCGTGAGATAGTGAAAAAAAGGAACGAGTGCGATTCTGTCGTTAACGAAACCCCGGGAGTGGCTTTCTACTTTTCTGCGGTATCAACGTTTAAGACAACTAAGGCAAGTAAAGATGCCGAGGTAGAAGAGGCAGAAAATGAGGACGAGAACAATGGTGCTGACGACAGCGGGGGATCGTTACAAAGCTCACAGCTATCTCAGGTAATTACATCGCGACTTTGCCGCCAAAAATTGTAAGAAATGCGGGTTTTAACTTCACAGCTTCATTTATGTGCATATGTAAATCAAACAATCCTCACACGGTTCTTTGAAACTCGACAAAGCGTGAAATTAGTATGTTTTGTTTTCAGTCTTCAGGTATTGCACAAGCAACACGACAGAAATTCTATCCGTCGATCACTTACTGGGTGGCAATGCAGTCGCCAAACGGCGCGCCCGTTGATGCGCTAGTACTACACAAGAGGCTCGTTAGCTGTGAAGTAGAGGTAAATTCTACGCGAGCGTCAACCAAAAAGGGTGGAGACGAGCGACTTGTCAAGATTTGTCAATTATTGAAAGACCATAGAAATGCCTTTATGTCCTCTATCGTAAAAGAATCGTTTTCAAACTACTGGGAGGAGTTGTGTGAGGAATATGATGTTGCGGCAAGCTTGACAAACCAAACCGATGCAGTAGTTCGGCTGGTCGTCCTACAGAGTGTCTTCGCCGAAAGGTTGCGGCCGGTTACTCAGGCTTTAGGGGCAATGGGGTTATATTTTGACGTGTTCACTTCTCATACAGAAGACGATGTTCACACAGCACATTCCAAACACCTAGCGGAGCCGTTGACTGTTCTGTGTAATGATATTGAGCTAGTCATGCGAAAGCTGAACTACGCCTACAGGCAAGGCCTAGTGTTCAAGAAATGCGAAGGTTCCCGCTATACCTACAGAAGGCTGTGCACCATGGAGAGTTTTCTAAACATTCTGCTTGGAAATCCCGATTTTAAGGACAGGCTGATCAAGAACATGCCCCGTGTAAAGTCCATATTGGAACACAAGGATTGCCGCGCCATAGCACAGTTAGACATCGATTACGACCTCGTTGAAGTTAAAGATGGATGGATGTGGTCGTTTGGAGAGCGTAAGTTCCTCAAAGGCGTGATAAAAGATAACGACATTGGTAACAAATCACCCCGCGCCTACGTCGACTACGACAAAAACCAAGAGCAATCAGACGCCGGCTATTTCGAAGAAATACTTCGCAACAGCCTTTCAGAAGAAGAAATGGCGGCCTTCTGTGAGGATTTCCTCAGGCTCTTTGAGCGCCGCAAGTACCACAAACAGAAAGTTCCATGCTTGATAGGTCCATCAAATAGCGGGAAGACGTCGTTGATGATGGCTACAGAGAAGATAATCGACTCAAGCAAAGTTGCGAGGATTACTAAGCAGAAATGCTTCAATAGATCTATGATTTCTGAAGAAACAGAATTAATCAATCTTGATGAAGCCACTGTAGAATTAATGGCGATCGACGACTGGAAGATCATCACGCAGGGTGGCTTCACGGCGCACGACAGGAAATGGAAAGCTGCCGAGGGCTTTATAAATGACATACCCATGTTTATCACGTGCCAGAAGGAGCTGAACTTTGGAAATAGCGAAGATAACAAGGCAATGGAGAATCGCCTCAACAAGTACATGTTCCAAACTTTGCCGACAACGAATACAAGGGCCGCTGGCTGGATCAAATCGCACCCAATGGAGTGCATCGTGTGGTGCGCTAATCACACGAAACAGGGCGACGAAGCGCATGAGGTAATCACGATATTTATTTTTTTGAACAACAGTAGATTAGAAATGGTGATTGTGCTCGCTTATGTTTGTACATTACGCGCGCACCAACGATCTAACTTATATTCGTTGTGAAAATGGCTGATAAACATATGTTTTCTCCTAAACAGAACGAAGACGAAGGCAGAAGCGGAGCTGGTACATTCAGCCACGACGATGTGGACAGCATAATGGCAGTACGCTTGGATGACGAGAACGAAGAGCCGCCAATAGAGACCAATGCAGAGAAGGATGAGGACGTGCTCGAGCCCTCCAGCAGCGACGACGAAGGACTCGAGTGCTCGTACGATGATAAGATCGCGGAGTTAGAGAGGTAAATCGAGGAATAAAATGTACATGGCGAGTTCAACGTGAATAGTGACCGTTATCAATACCAATGCCTTTCTTTCAGCGCAAAAGGGAATTGTGAACACGATCCAGCCAAACAGAGAATGATAGATTGGCTGGTTGAAGGAGTGAAAGAGAAAAGGGTTGCTCTGCGAGCAGATTATCGTGCAGGTAAAAAAGCCCTGGTAGAGAAGCGACTTCAAAGGTACAAAGACACTGGTGTCAGCGAAGAATTGCTGCTCCTTTTGCCGAGCAGGTACGACGAACCGGTCCAGACGCCAGTACAAGTGCAGATAGATAAGGCACAACAGGAGTTTTTTGAAAAGAAGAAGAAAGAAGAAGTTCAGGAAGTGGAGAAGCAGAGTAAAGCGTATTACAAGGATGAGTGGATAATCAGGAAAGAGAAAGAACTTATCTCACTTCAGGACCAGGAAGCTGCTACTGAAGACCAAGAGGTAAAGAA
Source organism: Scolanthus callimorphus (assembly GCA_033964015.1). NCBI lineage: Eukaryota > Metazoa > Cnidaria > Anthozoa > Actiniaria > Edwardsiidae > Scolanthus > Scolanthus callimorphus. The sequence goes on along the minus strand of CM066912.1, from coordinate 27,522,446 downwards.
AGCGCTTCGATACTTGATGAGTGTAGCTGTCGACGCCCTAAAGTTTAGGTTTCAGAAAGTCGAGGTCCCAGGATTGAGAAGGTTGGTCTTAGAGGAAAGAAAGCGCGTGGCAGTAAAGAACGGATGGACGTCAGGTCATCAAGCTGACGACATCGAAAGCATTTGGTCTCCACTTCCGTACCCTTGCAATCCTGATCGTGAAAGCGATGGCGCAGAAGGGACAGACTCCGAAGACATGTTCAAGACCCAAGCCTCCTCCAGCGCCCCCAGTCAGGTCTCGTCAAGAACCCTACAAACACCATCTTCTGAGGGATTCTTGATCAACAAACCCAAGCGCCATACTGCGAAAACCAGCAGCCCCGTGGTTTCGAAGAAAGCTCGAATCACGAATTTCTTTAGACCAACACAGAAGTAAAATTTGATCGCCTTATTGTGTCATGTGGACGTTGAATTTTTCGTGTGAGAAATAAATACTACGACAGCTTCAGATTATTTTCAAGTACTTATTTTTCAAAGCTTTTTTCAAACTTAAGATTTCAGTGCATGATAAGATTGTCTTAATAAATTGAACTAATCGTAAACGATTTCTCGCTTTTGAATAATTTTTTCAAGCGTTCCTAGCCATTTAACTCTATTACTGCATTGACTCTGATAAAAATTGACTCCGTTTCTTGGTTGATACACTTTATTGATATAATTACAAGTATACGTGTGCAAATTGATTATTAAATATGGACGTACTACAGTTATTGTCCTCATTGTCCTATAATTACGTCATTTCGCACATAAATTATATCCTCGCTTTCCTAATAAGCCATCATATCTTTGTACTCCAGGGGTCTCCAGTTCACCGACTGTAAAACAGCGAGTTCTTCCTCGATAATGTCCGACCTTGCAATTGGCTCGGAAACTGTGTCCATGAAGATATTGTTTCTTTCATAATCGCTGTCTTCCAGCTTGATAGCAATAAATAGGCATGCTAAAATCAGCTCCCGTAGTTTCGACTTTTTCCTGGCCGTAGTTTTGTTCAAATGTCTCCACATCAGACTTTCCGCCAATATGGCCGTCGTGTTTGGAAAATTACAAGTGCAAATCCCTGCCAAAAATTCTCCAGCAAACTCGAGATCCTTGGACGATAAATCTGGATGTCTTTCTGTTAGCCTGTCCATGTTACTCTGTCTGCGCGTCGTACCGAAAGAGAGTCAATCTTCTGCTTGCGCATTTTAAAGTAGATTTGTATTTCCCAGCAAGCTTCTGGGTCCTCTAATTTAAGCGCTAATGATTGGTTGTCCAAAAAGTCCAGGCGCGCATTTGAATAATCGCTGCATTGTCTTCGACATTTGAATTAATGTCGTAATTCTTTTACATTTTGCAGTATGACGGGAATCGTCGCGACGCTCGACATAGCAGCGAGTTTGCTGTCCTTCCCTTTTGAAATTTAAATTCAGGATCTCCGAGGATAGCTTTCCATTGACCAAACCCATACCTCTTAAGTCCAGCCTTCAGATATTTGTCCTCTTCGGGGGTATACATGACATTCTTCCGTCTCGAGGAGCTTAAAGAGGCTTTCCCTTTTAATGCAATTTCGCGCTTGAGCTTTGGCGTATAAGCGGAGAGTTCAGGGGGCGGAACTTCCTTGATTGTTTCGACCTCATCAGTAGAAGAGCTGTCTGCTTTCTCGTCTTGCTCTTGGGAGGATGCACTGGACTTGTCAGAGAGCCGTGCGCGCACGTCGTTTTCAAGCTCTGAACCCTTGTCACCTTGCAATTCTTTGATAAACATGTGCGCCCTTGTCGCAACGTCGCGCGATCTTTGTTTTTGGTAGTGTACCCTGGCCACAACAGAAGTGTGTTTTTGGTCTTCCGAGATGGTGCTTTGCGCACTGCTGTCCAGATTTCTCGAGCTTGCGGTCTCGACGATCTGTCGATAGCGGGTGGGATGAACGTATTTGCCGGTCGCGTCAAACACCAACTTGCTCATTAATTCTCCAAGTTTGCTGTGCTGGCCTCCATTTCTTGTCACGAGGACGTAATCACATGTTGGCTTTAATTGCGGCCGAATATGGGTGATGAATCCTTCAAGCACTTGCATGTTTGTGTCGGTTAAATAAATAGAGTCAAACCCATATTTTCCTGCAGTCTTAAACATTTTCTGGTCAATAAATCCACCGTTTGTCTTGGCTTTTGTGACCATGTCAACAGTCAAATACTGATACGTCATTGGGCGAGAACCTTTAACTTTGATAAACAAGTACAGCGCGAGGAATTTGGTGGCAAATGATAAATCTAGCGGCGATGCTGCGCGTGGACGTTCCTTGCAGGTTTTAAGCACATTCTCGTAGCGCGACAAATAATGACCAACTGCTTCCAAGAGCTCCTCTAATGTTGCCCAATGTCCCTTAGCTTCTAGTGCGTCTATATCGAGGTCGCTAGTGCACTGAATGCGCATCATTTTAGAAACTGTTCTGCGTACCTTTTTCAAGTAGACTTCCGTGGTAGAAAAATTACTTAGCACCTTTGCCGACGCTCCGTTTACCTTTCTAAAATCTATAAGTTCTGCAATTGCGTCGATGTACCCCACCCGCCCAGCATGCCCAAGCTTCCATTCATCCTGAAGCACGTCAATAAACTTAAAAAGCAGATTAGGAGAGCACAAACTGAAGTCTATTGTCTCAAATGTTAGGTCTTCTTCGTCTTCGCAGCAAAATTTCAAGAACTTCAAGCACCTGCTAACTATTTGCCGAGCTTGGCGATCACTTTTACAGCCACCTCCAGTGCCAGTTAGCCACGAAAAAACTTGCTGAGCAATTTTACTTGAAATGTCATACGTAGGCATTGATCTCAAATTACGCGCAGAGTTCCCAGCAGCTTCACGTTTTACAGAGGTACTCACATTCTCTTTAGCAAGGTTGATATCAGGCTTTTCGTCAAAGTAATAAAACCAAAGATGCTTTTTCTTTACGTGTTTTCTGCATCCTCGCTGCGTGGCGAATCCATCGTGTTTGCATTCTTGAACTGGACAGTGAAAAAGGCCATCCACTTCGTCTTCCTCTAGGTGAAGTCTTTTAGGCTTGAGCGAAGCATTCGGTAATTTCGACCAGTTGATTACCTCTCCTCGTTTGCTCATCTCACTCAGACGTCAAGACTAAAATGGTTGAGTCTCCAAACGACGCTATCGTTTTATACTAGTTTTTGTTCCCAGGAGACGTATTTTTGAGCTAGCGAATCATAGCTCTTTGTGACCATATCTGCCCAAACATGCCCTTTTGGCAATACCCAAGAGAGCTTAACAAGCCCAGGCAGGAAATGCTGATGAAAAGAAGACGTGACACTTTGCTTGGGCTTGTCAGAAAATGACAATTAAGCATGCCCAGACTTATTATTACGTGTTAACACAAGCTGGTTAATCTGCAAGTTTAGGCATGCCTTCAATATTTGACAAAACCCGCATTGTTAGTGTTTCAGAAGACTTACCCTGTTAAAAAGGAACAATGCGTTCCCTTTTATAGTTAAACGAATCGTTCCTTTAAGGTGCTAATCGGAACCGTTTTGGCAATTGAGGAACAAAAATAGCATTGTTCGGACCTGGTGTTCCTATATGACAACTAATTGGGAACAATTGGTCCGAATTTTTAGATAGGAACAGTTCACACAGGAACTATTGTTCCTATTAAGTAAAAAGGAACGCAGTCGAAAGGAACGACTGGTTCCTTTTAACTTTAAAAGGTCCTTTTGTTCCGTTTATTAGTCAATTGGTTCCTTCCACACCTTAAGGAAAGGAACAACAGGGCCTTTCTATGCAATTTTAAATAGGTCTTTTCGCTGTTAAAAGGAATGAAATCAAAAACGCGCGGAACACTGGCGCTTTGAAAAACTTCTCAGTTTTCATGTCGCGTCAGTTTAAAAGCAAATATCGAATTATGGTAGTCATAATCAGGTCCAAATTCAAACACAGAAATTTTTATGGCGATAAAGAGAGTAATTTAGGTCCACTTATAAGCTATCATCACTTTTGGGGAATGGTAATAATAATAATAATAATAATAATAATAATAATAATAATAATAATAATAATAATAATAATAATAATAATAATAATAATAATAATAATAATAATAATATAATAATAATATAATAATAATAATAATAATAATAATAATAATAATAATAATAATAATAATAATAATAATATAATAATAATAATAATAATAATAATAATAATAATAATAATAATAATAATAATAATAATAATAATAATAATAATAATAATAATAATAATAATAATATAATAATAATAATAATAATAATAATAATAATAATAATAATAATAATAATAATAATAATAATAATAATAATAATAATAATAATAATAATAATAATAATAATAACCATTCCCCAAAAATTAGGTTCCTTTTGATTTAAAACGTGTTTTGCAGAGCTAAGATAGGTCTTTTTTCCAAACTCTCAATTATTGAATATTAACTAAATCCTAGCCCAAATATTTTCGCGGCATTTTGGCGAGAAAGTGCATTCCTTTGTGATAAAACATCAACATTTTCAAGGACCCATTGATGAAACCAAGGAACACTTTGATTCGGTACCGATGTTCCTATTCCTAATGAGCTTCTGTAGGACGCAAACAATATTTTGCTGTAAAGGCGAAGCACTCGCTAGCTCTGCTATCGCACTCTTTATTCTGTTACACGGTTCAGACGGATTTGACGGGTTTGAGTCATTTACTTACAGTACTGAATATATTATAGTATGTTATATATTAATATCATACACGCCTTGATAAACAGTAAGTATTTATGAATACAAAACTGTCTTGTCCGCCAAATCCGTATTAACCGTATGATTGAGAAAAGAGTGGCATTGACAACCACAGGGGCACCGATGCAGCAAGAATGACCTACTATCACACTCTTTATTCTGTTACACGGTTAAGACGGATAAGACGGATTTGAGTTTACTAACAGTACTCTATTTACTGAATATATTTAAATTTATTACTATAATATATGATAACTTATCTATATATTAATAAATATATTATCATATATTAATATCAATATTTTATTTATTTTATTGTAAAATATTAATAAATATATCAATATTTTATTAATATCTATTAATGTATTTCAAATAAATATATCATTTCTCTTAAAAAGTAAGTATTATATTAAACATTAATATAATACTTATTGATAAAAAGTAAGTACTTATGAATAGCAAATAATCAATATATCCGTCTTGTCCGCCAAATCCGTATTAACCGTTTGTTTGAGAGAAGAGTGGCATTGACAACCACAGGGGCACCGATGCAGCAAGAATGACCTACTATCACACTCTTTATTCTGTTACACGGTTAAGACGGATAAGACGGATTTGAGTTTACTTACAGTACATTATTTACTGAATATATTGTAATATATTAAGTGTTTTACTTAAAGTATAATACTTCTTGATATAAAGTAAGTACGCATTAATAGTGAGTAAACACTAAATCCGTCTTGTCCTCCAAATCCGTTTTAACCGCTTGTTTGAGCAAAGAGTTACAATGACAACCACAGGGATACCAATAATACTAATGGTTAATTTCTATTGGGGCTATGGGATTAGGTTGTGCAAACATACTAGCACTGCTTTGTGAAATTCAAAGGAATCTTGACGTTATAATCTATGCATATGAATTTCGCTATCAACTATTCCAGTAATGAGCTACGCTCTTATGTGTAATAGGTTGTGCAAACATGCTAGCATGTTTTGTGAAATTCAAAGAATCTTGAAGTTATAAACTATGCATACGAAGTTCGCTATCAATGCCACAGTAATGAGCTACGCTATTATGTGTAATAGGTTGTGCCAACAAGCTAGCATGTTTTGTTAAATTCAAAGGAATTCCGACGTTGTAAACTATACATACGAATTTTGCTATCAGCGCCAGTAAGAAACTACGCTATTATGTGTACCGGTAATGAGGGAAGCTGTGAAATTTTCGTGCGTGAAAAATGAACATACCTAGCTGGTTTTTCAAAATACACTCTTTGTTAAATTGCATAACCCAGCTGATATCTCGTTCACTCGCTATTCATAGCAAGTCCCACTGTTGTGTTCAAAGAAAACAAAGTACTTTTTTAGATCTGCATTCCTCGTTTCTTCGTTGGGAAATAAAGCCTCGCAGCGTCTTCAAGCTTCAAGCATTACTGTCTCTGAACAGGACTCTTTCCTTGGCAAGGTAAGAAGCTACTCAAAATTACTCTTGAAATTGCTCCTTTCACTTATTATCAGAATTCGTTATCGCTCTATTTTTGATAACTTGACCACCAAACAACAAACAAAACTCCCTAGATTTGGTCGATTTCGACCTATATTTCAACTTTCTTTGGCAAGGAAGCCAGAAACTAACTAATCTTGCATATATTGTAGTTTGAAGTTGTGCATATATTAGCTATTATTGTCGTGCCCTTTGTTGAAAGCTGGGAAACGAACAAAAGTTTTTATTCATTTACGTTTCAGAATGCCTGCGACTAAGCCACACCGGCAACTGAACCAGACGGCCATTAAGGACAAAATATTGGCGGATGTTATACCGATAGTGAATCGTTCGTGTTCAATTATTGGAGTGAAATGCAACTGGCGAGTGCAGGGAGGTGCGGCGGGAATGAAATCCGCTTGGCGTGAGATAGTGAAAAAAAGGAACGAGTGCGATTCTGTCGTTAACGAAACCCCGGGAGTGGCTTTCTACTTTTCTGCGGTATCAACGTTTAAGACAACTAAGGCAAGTAAAGATGCCGAGGTAGAAGAGGCAGAAAATGAGGACGAGAACAATGGTGCTGACGACAGCGGGGGATCGTTACAAAGCTCACAGCTATCTCAGGTAATTACATCGCGACTTTGCCGCCAAAAATTGTAAGAAATGCGGGTTTTAACTTCACAGCTTCATTTGTGTGCATATGTAAATCAAACAATCCTCACACGGTTCTTTGAAACTCGACAAAGCGTGAAATTAGTATGTTTTGTTTTCAGTCTTCAGGTATTGCACAAGCAACACGACAGAAATTCTATCCGTCGATCACTTACTGGGTGGCAATGCAGTCGCCAAACGGCGCGCCCGTTGATGCGCTAGTACTACACAAGAGGCTCGTTAGCTGTGAAGTAGAGGTAAATTCTACGCGAGCGTCAACCAAAAAGGGTGGAGACGAGCGACTTGTCAAGATTTGTCAATTATTGAAAGACCATAGAAATGCCTTTATGTCCTCTATCGTAAAAGAATCGTTTTCAAACTACTGGGAGGAGTTGTGTGAGGAATATGATGTTGCGGCAAGCTTGACAAACCAAACGGATGCAGTAGTTCGGCTGGTCGTCCTACAGAGTGTCTTCGCCGAAAGGTTGCGGCCGGTTACTCAGGCTTTAGGGGCAATGGGGTTATATTTTGACGTGTTCACTTCTCATACAGAAGACGATGTTCACACAGCACATTCCAAACACCTAGCGGAGCCGTTGACTGTTCTGTGTAATGATATTGAGCTAGTCATGCGAAAGCTGAACTACGCCTACAGGCAAGGCCTAGTGTTCAAGAAATGCGAAGGTTCCCGCTATACCTACAGAAGGCTGTGCACCATGGAGAGTTTTCTAAACATTCTGCTTGGAAATCCCGATTTTAAGGACAGGCTGATCAAGAACATGCCCCGTGTAAAGTCCATATTGGAACACAAGGATTGCCGCGCCATAGCACAGTTAGACATCGATTACGACCTCGTTGAAGTTAAAGATGGATGGATGTGGTCGTTTGGAGAGCGTAAGTTCCTCAAAGGCGTGATAAAAGATAACGACATTGGTAACAAATCACCCCGCGCCTACGTCGACTACGACAAAAACCAAGAGCAATCAGACGCCGGCTATTTCGAAGAAATACTTCGCAACAGCCTTTCAGAAGAAGAAATGGCGGCCTTCTGTGAGGATTTCCTCAGGCTCTTTGAGCGCCGCAAGTACCACAAACAGAAAGTTCCATGCTTGATAGGTCCATCAAATAGCGGGAAGACGTCGTTGATGATGGCTACAGAGAAGATAATCGACTCAAGCAAAGTTGCGAGGATTACTAAGCAGAAATGCTTCAATAGATCTATGATTTCTGAAGAAACAGAATTAATCAATCTTGATGAAGCCACTGTAGAATTAATGGCGATCGACGACTGGAAGATCATCACGCAGGGTGGCTTCACGGCGCACGACAGGAAATGGAAAGCTGCCGAGGGCTTTATAAATGACGTACCCATGTTTATCACGTGCCAGAAGGAGCTGAACTTTGGAAATAGCGAAGATAACAAGGCAATGGAGAATCGCCTCAACAAGTACATGTTCCAAACTTTGCCGACAACGAATACAAGGGCCGCTGGCTGGATCAAATCGCACCCAATGGAGTGCATCGTGTGGTGCGCTAATCACACGAAACAGGGCGACGAAGCGCATGAGGTAATCACGATATTTATTTTTTTTGAACAACAGTAGATTAGAAATGGTGATTGTGCTCGCTTATGTTTGTACATTACGCGCGCACCAACGATCTAACTTATATTCGTTGTGAAAATGGCTGATAAACATATGTTTTCTCCTAAACAGAACGAAGACGAAGGCAGAAGCGGAGCTGGTACATTCAGCCACGACGATGTGGACAGCATAATGGCAGTACGCTTGGATGACGAGAACGAAGAGCCGCCAATAGAGACCAATGCAGAGAAGGATGAGGACGTGCTCGAGCCCTCCAGCAGCGACGACGAAGGACTCGAGTGCTCGTACGATGATAAGATCGCGGAGTTAGAGAGGTAAATCGAGGAATAAAATGTACATGGCGAGTTCAACGTGAATAGTGACCGTTATCAATACCAATGCCTTTCTTTCAGCGCAAAAGGGAATTGTGAACACGATCCAGCCAAACAGAGAATGATAGATTGGCTGGTTGAAGGAGTGAAAGAGAAAAGGGTTGCTCTGCGAGCAGATTATCGTGCAGGTAAAAAAGCCCTGGTAGAGAAGCGACTTCAAAGGTACAAAGACACTGGTGTCAGCGAAGAATTGCTGCTCCTTTTGCCGAGCAGGTACGACGAACCGGTCCAGACGCCAGTACAAGTGCAGATAGATAAGGCACAACAGGAGTTTTTTGAAAAGAAGAAGAAAGAAGAAGTTCAGGAAGTGGAGAAGCAGAGTAAAGCGTATTACAAGGATGAGTGGATAATCAGGAAAGAGAAAGAACTTATCTCACTTCAGGACCAGGAAGCTGCTACTGAAGACCAAGAGGTAAAGAAAGCGCTTCGATACTTGATGAGTGTAGCTGTCGACGCCCTAAAGTTTAGGTTTCAGAAAGTCGAGGTCCCAGGATTGAGAAGGTTGGTCTTAGAGGAAAGAAAGCGCGTGGCAGTAAAGAACGGATGGACGTCAGGTCATCAAGCTGACGACATCGAAAGCATTTGGTCTCCACTTCCGTACCCTTGCAATCCTGATCGTGAAAGCGATGGCGCAGAAGGGACAGACTCCGAAGACATGTTCAAGACCCAAGCCTCCTCCAGCGCCCCCAGTCAGGTCTCGTCAAGAACCCTACAAACACCATCTTCTGAGGGATTCTTGATCAACAAACCCAAGCGCCATACTGCGAAAACCAGCAGCCCCGTGGTTTCGAAGAAAGCTCGAATCACGAATTTCTTTAGACCAACACAGAAGTAAAATTTGATCGCCTTATTGTGTCATGTGGACGTTGAATTTTTCGTGTGAGAAATAAATACTACGACAGCTTCAGATTATTTTCAAGTACTTATTTTTCAAAGCTTTTTTCAAACTTAAGATTTCAGTGCATGATAAGATTGTCTTAATAAATTGAACTAATCGTAAACGATTTCTCGCTTTTGAATAATTTTTTCAAGCGTTCCTAGCCATTTAACTCTATTACTGCATTGACTCTGATAAAAATTGACTCCGTTTCTTGGTTGATACACTTTATTGATATAATTACAAGTATACGTGTGCAAATTGATTATTAAATATGGACGTACTACAGTTATTGTCCTCATTGTCCTATAATTACGTCATTTCGCACATAAATTATATCCTCGCTTTCCTAATAAGCCATCATATCTTTGTACTCCAGGGGTCTCCAGTTCACCGACTGTAAAACAGCGAGTTCTTCCTCGATAATGTCCGACCTTGCAATTGGCTCGGAAACTGTGTCCATGAAGATATTGTTTCTTTCATAATCGCTGTCTTCCAGCTTGATAGCAATAAATAGGCATGCTAAAATCAGCTCCCGTAGTTTCGACTTTTTCCTGGCCGTAGTTTTGTTCAAATGTCTCCACATCAGACTTTCCGCCAATATGGCCGTCGTGTTTGGAAAATTACAAGTGCAAATCCCTGCCAAAAATTCTCCAGCAAACTCGAGATCCTTGGACGATAAATCTGGATGTCTTTCTGTTAGCCTGTCCATGTTACTCTGTCTGCGCGTCGTACCGAAAGAGAGTCAATCTTCTGCTTGCGCATTTTAAAGTAGATTTGTATTTCCCAGCAAGCTTCTGGGTCCTCTAATTTAAGCGCTAATGATTGGTTGTCCAAAAAGTCCAGGCGCGCATTTGAATAATCGCTGCATTGTCTTCGACATTTGAATTAATGTCGTAATTCTTTTACATTTTGCAGTATGACGGGAATCGTCGCGACGCTCGACATAGCAGCGAGTTTGCTGTCCTTCCCTTTTGAAATTTAAATTCAGGATCTCCGAGGATAGCTTTCCATTGACCAAACCCATACCTCTTAAGTCCAGCCTTCAGATATTTGTCCTCTTCGGGGGTATACATGACATTCTTCCGTCTCGAGGAGCTTAAAGAGGCTTTCCCTTTTAATGCAATTTCGCGCTTGAGCTTTGGCGTATAAGCGGAGAGTTCAGGGGGCGGAACTTCCTTGATTGTTTCGACCTCATCAGTAGAAGAGCTGTCTGCTTTCTCGTCTTGCTCTTGGGAGGATGCACTGGACTTGTCAGAGAGCCGTGCGCGCACGTCGTTTTCAAGCTCTGAACCCTTGTCACCTTGCAATTCTTTGATAAACATGTGCGCCCTTGTCGCAACGTCGCGCGATCTTTGTTTTTGGTAGTGTACCCTGGCCACAACAGAAGTGTGTTTTTGGTCTTCCGAGATGGTGCTTTGCGCACTGCTGTCCAGATTTCTCGAGCTTGCGGTCTCGACGATCTGTCGATAGCGGGTGGGATGAACGTATTTGCCGGTCGCGTCAAACACCAACTTGCTCATTAATTCTCCAAGTTTGCTGTGCTGGCCTCCATTTCTTGTCACGAGGACGTAATCACATGTTGGCTTTAATTGCGGCCGAATATGGGTGATGAATCCTTCAAGCACTTGCATGTTTGTGTCGGTTAAATAAATAGAGTCAAACCCATATTTTCCTGCAGTCTTAAACATTTTCTGGTCAATAAATCCACCGTTTGTCTTGGCTTTTGTGACCATGTCAACAGTCAAATACTGATACGTCATTGGGCGAGAACCTTTAACTTTGATAAACAAGTACAGCGCGAGGAATTTGGTGGCAAATGATAAATCTAGCGGCGATGCTGCGCGTGGACGTTCCTTGCAGGTTTTAAGCACATTCTCGTAGCGCGACAAATAATGACCAACTGCTTCCAAGAGCTCCTCTAATGTTGCCCAATGTCCCTTAGCTTCTAGTGCGTCTATATCGAGGTCGCTAGTGCACTGAATGCGCATCATTTTAGAAACTGTTCTGCGTACCTTTTTCAAGTAGACTTCCGTGGTAGAAAAATTACTTAGCACCTTTGCCGACGCTCCGTTTACCTTTCTAAAATCTATAAGTTCTGCAATTGCGTCGATGTACCCCACCCGCCCAGCATGCCCAAGCTTCCATTCATCCTGAAGCACGTCAATAAACTTAAAAAGCAGATTAGGAGAGCACAAACTGAAGTCTATTGTCTCAAATGTTAGGTCTTCTTCGTCTTCGCAGCAAAATTTCAAGAACTTCAAGCACCTGCTAACTATTTGCCGAGCTTGGCGATCACTTTTACAGCCACCTCCAGTGCCAGTTAGCCACGAAAAAACTTGCTGAGCAATTTTACTTGAAATGTCATACGTAGGCATTGATCTCAAATTACGCGCAGAGTTCCCAGCAGCTTCACGTTTTACAGAGGTACTCACATTCTCTTTAGCAAGGTTGATATCAGGCTTTTCGTCAAAGTAATAAAACCAAAGATGCTTTTTCTTTACGTGTTTTCTGCATCCTCGCTGCGTGGCGAATCCATCGTGTTTGCATTCTTGAACTGGACAGTGAAAAAGGCCATCCACTTCGTCTTCCTCTAGGTGAAGTCTTTTAGGCTTGAGCGAAGCATTCGGTAATTTCGACCAGTTGATTACCTCTCCTCGTTTGCTCATCTCACTCAGACGTCAAGACTAAAATGGTTGAGTCTCCAAACGACGCTATCGTTTTATACTAGTTTTTGTTCCCAGGAGACGTATTTTTGAGCTAGCGAATCATAGCTCTTTGTGACCATATCTGCCCAAACATGCCCTTTTGGCAATACCCAAGAGAGCTTAACAAGCCCAGGCAGGAAATGCTGATGAAAAGAAGACGTGACACTTTGCTTGGGCTTGTCAGAAAATGACAATTAAGCATGCCCAGACTTATTATTACGTGTTAACACAAGCTGGTTAATCTGCAAGTTTAGGCATGCCTTCAATATTTGACAAAACCCGCATTGTTAGTGTTTCAGAAGACTTACCCTGTTAAAAAGGAACAATGCGTTCCCTTTTATAGTTAAACGAATCGTTCCTTTAAGGTGCTAATCGGAACCGTTTTGGCAATTGAGGAACAAAAATAGCATTGTTCGGACCTGGTGTTCCTATATGACAACTAATTGGGAACAATTGGTCCGAATTTTTAGATAGGAACAGTTCACACAGGAACTATTGTTCCTATTAAGTAAAAAGGAACGCAGTCGAAAGGAACGACTGGTTCCTTTTAACTTTAAAAGGTCCTTTTGTTCCGTTTATTAGTCAATTGGTTCCTTCCACACCTTAAGGAAAGGAACAACAGGGCCTTTCTATGCAATTTTAAATAGGTCTTTTCGCTGTTAAAAGGAATGAAATCAAAAACGCGCGGAACACTGGCGCTTTGAAAAACTTCTCAGTTTTCATGTCGCGTCAGTTTAAAAGCAAATATCGAATTATGGTAGTCATAATCAGGTCCAAATTCAAACACAGAAATTTTTATGGCGATAAAGAGAGTAATTTAGGTCCACTTATAAGCTATCATCACTTTTGGGGAATGGTAATAATAATAATAATAATAATAATAATAATAATAATAATAATAATAATAATAGATTAACTTAGTTCCTTAAGAGCCTGTGATTTCCAAGCACCCCTCGCGTACATCCCGATATTACTTGAACTTCCTAGGAGATGGGCGTTGTTTTGAAAAATAAAGTGTCTACAGTGCCTCCTTTATTATTTTCACGGAGTCATTATTTTCACAGAAAGTGACAAAAATGGAGAACATAATCAGGAGTCTTCGCGTTACCGTGTGATATCCTCTATTTATTTTTTTCCTCGAGGGCACGGTAACGAATTCTGCATTCTGATTGGTTCTCAGAGCGCGCGCGCGGGGACGATATTTTCCTATCTCTGACAAGAGGAGGTCTGTCAGTCTTCCCATAATGCATCGCTTTTGAGCCATATTATAAATGGCCGGATGACGCGCGCGCGATTCGGCAGTTGAACAAGGAGGATTTTGTGAAGCTCACAAATCACACAAAAAACGATTGCACCTCTGCTACGATGAAGCCAACGGAAGTATAAACTTCAGGTTGACAAGTTTCACGTGTCTGCATGTTAGCACCGTCTTGGGACATTTTGTTTTCCCGTCGTCGCTTGAAGAAATCAGATTTTGTTTGTTTACAAGCAGTGCAAAAAATATATAGCTTGCAGGATTATCTTCGCCAGCAATTCTGAAATATTTTCTTCCAAAGTCGTCAATATTTTGTGGAATTGTCGTATCAAAATCGTAACAATTCGTTTTGTATTGCGATTCTTGATGACTTTCTGGAGGAATCGCAAGAAATAAAGCTTATTTTTCGTCGATGAAATCTCAATTCTCCTTAGATTAGCGCGCGCTCTCGCGCAATCACAACGGCTTTTCGCACGAGCTCTAGCACTTTTCTGTTCACATTTTCCCATATTTTTCGGCGAATAAATATCTTTCTGACATTAGATATTGCTTAAAATATAGCTAAGAAACCATTCCGGACTTTGTATTGCAGAAATGTATCGCGTTTGAATCAATTTTTAGATATTAAGTTCAGGATCGACCCCTTTCGCGAGTGGTGACGGCGAGCGAGACTTAGGTTTTCAACGTGTTTTGCAGTGCCCACGAAGGCCGACCGTTGTTTCGGTTGTCTACTTTCCAGTCCCAAATTCAACAAGAAATCGAGAGGGCAATTCTGATAATGAAATAGATTTAAAATCAAAGAGATTTGCTTAAGTATAATACTCAATAAAATCAGAGGGCAATTGGTTAGAAATAGTAGATTTTGGTTAATGAAAAATGTAAACAAAGCCATCGCCTGGACAAAATGTCCGTGCAGAGATTTCACGGCAAAGTCGCGCCCTTGTTATTTTCCGCCTGCTTGACATTATGAAGTGAGAATTTAGCTAAATCACGAGTTCATTTCATAAACTTTTATGTCTATTTATCAGGTTGCATATAATGGTGCTCTTAAGAGATTTTTATTGAGGGATTTCACATCTGTTTTCTCGCTTTTTTCCCGGGAACATTGTCCGTTTTGGCGGGTAGTTTAAAAAAATCTCGCGCAGGTGCTCATGGGAAGACTGACAGACCTCCTCTTATCTCTGACCTAGGAAACGGTAACCATTTGCGCGCGCTTGTTTTCATCGAAAAAAATCAAATTTTGGAGTTGGAAAAAAATAAATAATTTATTTACCGGCTTTAGGTCGGTCCGTATAGGGAAAAACTGTGACCGAGGGCTGGAAAATGTTGACCTAGACCTCCCAGCCGGTAAATAACATATATATCTCCTGACCACGAATGGGGAGTTTGCAGGTGTTGCGTGACATTTTGAATTTTGATCCCAGCAAAATAAAAATGCCATATTTGAACAGAGCTCACCGAAATATGTGAAATCCTCAAATTTGAGGTGGTTCCGTTAAATAATACAGAAGTTATGAGCGTCGGAAGTTGGTTGTTTTCCTACTTCGGGCGCCAATAACTTTGCTAATATTTACCCAAATCAGCTCAAATTTTCGGCGTTTTCTAACTTCGGCTAGCTCTTCTCAAATATGGTATTTTCATTTTATCAGGATCAAGATTAAAAATGTCACGCAACACCTTCAAACTTCCCATTATGACGACGAATTATTACGTGTCAGAAGTAACCATCTAGAAACAAAATTTCATACTTAATTTACCGAATTCAATCGCAAATATCGCGCTCCGTTCTCTAAATCAGCCGATGGAAATGGATGCCTTCACTGACTCGGTTGTTGCTAGATTGACAAAATGGCGGGTGAAGAGGCTAATGAGATCACATGATTTGTTGGGGACAAACGCACGTCTTGTAAAGAAAATACAAAACGCGCATGTGATTTCTTACTGTCTAAACCTTCACTGAAGATGGGTCGAAATTTGATGTCATTTAATGTCAGGTTAATTACTTTGAGCCCTAATTCGAGAATTGCTTTCTAAAGTTATCATCAATATCATCAAGTTTTTGTTTAGCTTTCCCAAAAAAAATCGTTTTGCTTGTCGCTTGACTGATTACGTTCCGTACCACAATAGCCCAGGTTCGAATTACCCTCCAATGCTCACAAGACAAAAGCTTCAAATCGAGGCTTTCTCCAAGTTCTAATACATTTACAGTAATTTCAGAAGAAAGCCTCGACTTGAGGTTATTGTTTGTAGGCATTGCAGCGTAATTCGAACATGGCCTATTGTCAATACAATCAGCCAGTGAAAGCTTAAAAGGAGCCTGTGTCAGCCGCTATTTTGACAGCCTAGCAACATACCGAGTTTGAAAAAGCGTCCATTTCCATCGGCTGATTTAGGGAATGTAGTGCGATATTTTCGGTTCAATTTGGTAAATAAAGAAGTAAACTTTGTTTGTAGATGGATATTTCAAAATTTCTACACGTAATTCGTCTTCTAATATCGAATGAAAAGAATAACAAAGGCGTGGCTGACACAGTCTCTTTGATGAAGAAATATGTATTTGGCGAAAAAAGTAATTCAAGCTTTTCGATACACTTTCCACAAGTCGGCCTCTCTAAGGATTCTGGCAAATGCGATCCGAAGTCCGGTCAAAAGAACTTGTTGTGAGCTTTTAGCTTGCGTATTATTATTTTTATTATAATAATATTATTATAATTATTATTATTATTATTATTGCGTAGCAAGCGTTGCGTGGAGTTTTCTTGCAGTGAACCCTGGGCGAAATCTCGCGTGCGGCAAAAAAAAAAAAACGCTCAAAATACGTTTGAAAAAATCTACCTATTTGAGTGAATTGAGGCTTCATAGCTTATGGTGCAATAAGTTTTACTTTTCGTTGCTTCTTTTTGTTCCGCACCAAATGTCAGTCTTGCAATCACTCTCGCAACCAATCATGTTAAAATTATTATGGAAAGAGTCACTGTAGCCACGTTAGACTGCGTAGCGAGCATTCCCCATGGAGTTTTTGTGTAGAGAAAAAAGATTTCAAGCGGCAAAGTACCCGCTCGTCGAGTTGTCTCCGCTTTCCTGTTTCTGCATTAAAACTCATAAACTCTACGTCGTTTCATATATCCGTTGTTTCTCCTACCATTATCAAAATCACTTTATGTGGCTTGTACAATTCGCGTTTTTTTACAAACGAGACCAAGTAATTAGAGGTGTCGATACTACACCAAAGAAAACCTTTCTTCCTGTAAAAAAGCATGACCAATTTTGAAAGGTTTCTGGTGGCTAAAGTTGAAAAGCAATTAGGGCTCGCGAACAACTGTTTCACATATGTTATCTTTTGTGAAGAGCTAATGAAATTATCCGAGCTATAAGGGCCTATCGCACTTTGTCTGAGGAAAGTTTCTATTTGTTGAAGTTCTTTCACAAAGGGAGTCGTGTGCCGCGTTCTTTGTTGGTTCGTGTGCCAAATGTCGTAGTTGTTATTATAAATTGGCAGCCGTAACCTTTCGGAAAACAGTTTCAAAGGAAACTAGAGAAATCAGTTTGATCTTTGCTTTTAAAAGATAAGGAAGAAAAATGATTTTATTAAATTAAAAAATAACCTTTGTCTATAACCTCGAATTTGTAGATTTTTTGTTTCGATTCTGATAGTTGTTCTGTTCTCGACAGTTGACCAAGCCAAAGAAAACAATATCATTGTGTCGATGAAGTTAAAACTAAATTTTTCGTGAGTATTTTACATCTTCAGATACGTAATTGAGTGATGCATTTTTGTAAAGAAAGGTGTGTGTTTAGTTTAAAATAACACTTTTTCACTATTATTGAAACTGTTTTTTTTTTGTTTTATCGAAAAATTTCTTGAAACAAGAGAAATGAAATTTGAAAATAAAATGAATACTTTGAGCGATATGTTCCCCAGAAATGTTATTAGCAAACTTATATTCGATTTCCTCAGTCTGTTAAATCTATTCAATTTGTTTACCTGAGTCCATCAGAACATTTCTTTCATTAGAAATGTGTTCGCTTTTACCGATAATGAGCAAAAAAAAATACTTAGCTTGATTAACTACCACCAGGGGGTGACTTTTTCACTTTCATGAGTGTACATTTCCTGTTTTGTTTTAATAGTTGCTTCAATGATTTATTTTTCATAACCAATATCTTTGTTAAAACGTGTTTCTGTTAGGTAAATTTTTATCTGCAACTTGTTGACTAAAGATCGAGTATCAGTGGAAAGTCTTTGTGTTTAGAAAACTCGGAGAAACCTGTCGCCTTTAGAACTCTTTTTACTGCTGTGGCGAAGTTATCCCGACCCAACGACACCGAAAACTAGCTCGGACGTAGACGTTTTACAGTCTAACTGGACTTTGCCATCTAACATATCTCTTCCTCAGATGTCACGGCAGTTTTGGAGAGTTTGAGAGTAGTTTTATGTCGAGAAACCCGAGTTTGCTTTCGAGGGGACACCATCTTGGATTTCTCCCCTCCCCCTCGATTTGTCATATTTTGTCACAAATCCAAGATGGCGGCCACGCGAAACCAAGCTCGGGTTTCTCGACCTAAAAACTACTCTTGAACCCCTGCGAGCAGGCTAGTTTTCTCCTCAAATGTACCGCAACAGGCAATAAGTAATTCAAAGCAATGCCCGTTTTGCGAAATCTATAGTGACCTCTACAAATAATTTCAATGCTGAATTTTGACTCCCTATTCCAGTATCGGTAGAACTTAATATTTGTCATAGCACACGGTACTTCATGTTCATGAATCCAAAACTAATGGGATACCGATACAAACGAACGATGTGCGAACGCGGTGCGCAAAGCATTACGGGGCGTTTTCGAAACGTTATCATTGCGAGAACAACACCATTTCCTTCAATCTTTTCAAGCTAGGAAACAAGCCTATTTCCAAGCCCTTCCTTGATTACTACAAACTTTATTTTGACAGTTTGTTGTTTTCGTTTCTTTGAAACATATCGCCACAAGTTTTATGTCCTTAAAGAGCATGTGTCAGCCGCCATGTTGACAGCATAGCATCATACCAAGTCAGAGAAAGCATCCATTTCCATCGGCTGATTTAGAGAATATAGGGCAATGTTCTCGATTGAATTTGGTAAATCAAATCTGAAACTTTGTTTTTAGATGTTGATTGAGAGATGGCTGACTGACACGGCCTCTTTAATGCGGAGGGTTTTCTTCTTTAGGTTTCCTCAGCAGATCTGAGGCATTCTTAAGTAAGACGTATAGATTTTGCTATCAAAGTAAGGAATAAAAAGTGCAATTCGAAGTCCATTTCCATCCGCTAAAAAAAAACACTCCAAATTTGTGCTTATGTTAATAAACCTAGCCGGTTATTTCGCTTATTTCTTGAGAATAGAACTTCTAAAACACACAACTAGACTAACCCTAAAATCGTGACTTTCTGTTTTAATAGTACCCCAAACATAATCATACATACTTTGGATTTATTTTTTGTATAAACGTTCCGATTATGTTGTTTATGTTTCCAAACAAAGGGTTTGATTAAGGAATTGATTGGAGGTCATAGTTTTTGGTATGTTTATCGGTCCAATTAGTGTCTAAGAGAAACCCTGTCTTGTACACTACAAGGGCGACACATGTTAAGTCTCGTAGGAGTCTACCATTTGACACGTGTCGAAAACTTCATCCTTTGTCTCACTTTTCCAAATCTTAGATCTCCCCCTTCTAATCCTAAAGATTTAGACTTATTTCAATTCAGTAAATCTTCTTATCAAGGGCATATGATTGTATATTTTGTTGAAAATTAAATACTCTGGTTTTTTATTTCTTTTTTGTGATAATTGTTAGTCGAGCCCCTCAAAAACCTAAACTAGTTTTAATAAAACAACAAAGAAGACTCTCATCCATGGAAACAGAGGTTTCTGACCTTTACTGTGTACATTTTCAGTTTTGACGTTGTTATAGTAATGTGTAAAAACTGAAAGGAAAGTTTACATTTTTTAACCTCACTGTGGAATCAAAGGTATTTCATTTTAAAATTCTTCCTCTGGCACACAGGAGGCAAAACTAGAAACTAGTTTTGTATTATTGGAATTTCTTTATCCTCTCGAGGTGTGAATTTAATTAACATTTCTCTTTAAGTTTTCTGGGAATTACACGGTCCTGTTTTAATTGTATAATTGTTTATTTATTCTTTGTGAAAGTCGTCGAACAATCGCGAAGCCATTCTCTTGCTCGTGTGGCATATTTTCTCTTTCAACAATTTTCGCACGAAACAATGCCTGGATTTCTTTTCGTGCTGTAATTGTATAATGAGAAACCTGTGAATAAAATGCATTTCCCACAAAAGATTCTGCAAAGAACTCTCCAAGTGTGCTTATGTTTGTTATTGATTTCTTCGTAGTTTTTTATTTCTTACTAGAAATCTTAGGTCACAGTCGTAATTTTACAAATTTATTTATCAATTTCTAGTGTAAATTTATTAGAAGAACACAGCAAATACTGAAAGGCGTAAAACGCTCTTACCCAGAGCTCCCCCGACTCGTCACCTCGCAGGGAAGGCTAGTGGTGACTGCCATTGTCGCATGCGCAAGATTTGATACAGAGCTGTTGAGAGAAACACCTTTCTGAGCATGCCCCAATGTTCAAAATCAGCCAATCAGCGAAGGCCTTCAAAGACGTCCCCAGAGCCTTCCCCGTGAGCAGCCGAGCCGGGGAGCCCTGGGTAAACAAATAACCGCCTTTAGTATAAACCAACTAATGGTCTATTACAAATCCTGCATTCTGATTGGCTGAGCTACTAATGGTCTATTAGTGATAGACCGTGCCTGGCAAAACCACCACCTTTCTTTGCAAGAAAACTTGATTTTTTTAACATAAAATAATGACATTCATTGCCAAAACCGACCAACTAGTTGGTTTATACCAAAACAATTAGACCTCTCGTCCTCATGTGCTATGATATCAATAGACCATTCGGCCTACGGCCTCATGGTCTATTCATCATAGCACATTCGGCCTTGAGGTCTAATTGTTAAATAGCCCTGAGTTCCCTAGCACTGTAGCTAATTCAGCACAACTAAGACCACGAAAAACGACTTATCCTACCCATAATGCATTGCTTCGCCGCCTTTTTCGATACCAAAAACGCATTTTACTCTAAAAACTCGAAACGCTCGTAATAGTAGAATTCATTTGCATTTAGTAAATGAATGATGTAATTTAATTCGGAAGTAACTAACTGTCAATTTACCCAGATTAAATTTACCATTCTTCTCGGAATGGGCAATTCCAGAAAATAAAGGTACCCTCCCCACGGGCGGCACTAGTTTTTGACCCATGCATCCAGAATTTCCAAAATGGTTTACCCCCCATGCATATAGAATTCCGGGCAGGTTAAAGAAATCCAGCTTCGAAAACCCCCCTTGCAATCAGAATTCCGAGCTCTTAACCCCCCCCCCCCCCCCCCCATCCCATCGGAATTTCCAAATGCCGCCCGTGGGGGGTACCTTTATTTTCTGGAATTGCCCAATTCCTTTCCGTCCGTAGGGACGATTTCATCTCTTCTTTATCCACTACATGAATGTTATTTAAATATATCATATTTGCGGATATACGTTATTCCATCGTAAACGTTTTTGTATCGAATATCAATCTCCTCATTAAGTAAAGCAGGGGAAAGGAATTCGGATGCCAAAACTCTTGAAATTCCCATTAATTACTGCGGTAAATCGTTCTTTATCAGTCTGGTGGTCAATCTTTCAGATATCGAGTTGATAAAAAAAGTGATGATATATCACTAGCCAAGTAAAACACCCCCTTTGCAGAGGGTTCGTAAAATCCCTGGGAAAATCTATTGGGGCATTGTACGTTTGACCGACAGACAACAAAACGCAGTTTTGTTTTAGGTGGAGAGTTCGCATAATAATAATAAGGGAAAATCGCAGTAATGTAAAATGAAATGTTTTTAACAGTGTCTGTAAATTGTGGGAAAGAAAGGTTATGATTGGGTGTATGCATATTGTTGTGTGTTAAGTCCGAGGATTTACCAGGTACTACCTCCTTGATAGTAACGACCCATGCATACATGTCAGTATGGCCAAGAAGAGTGACCCATGCTAATACACCGTGGTGCATCCAGTGAGATACAAGGCTTTGTAGAGCTCACCAGAGCACCAGATGATCAAAGTAGAAACCAGCCTGACCAGCCATGAAATGCAAAACGTCAATCACCATAAGAGGCCACCAAGATATATCTCATGAACTGTATTTTGTGTATGATACTAGGTGCTGCTGTATGGCAAAATTTATGAGTATGGTTACTTAAAATTACTGTGGGGAGCTATGTAAGTAAATTGGTCACATTTCACTTGTATCAATATGCAAGTAAAATGCCCAATGTTATGCCTGGACATTTTATTTCAAACTTCATTGCGCTATAGAGCATAATGATGTGAATATATCATAAGTCCACACAGAGGTGTTGCCTTCCCACTGGTAGAGAACAGAAGCATGCATGTCAGTATGGCCATGAGGGGGTAGAACTCCAACATGCCCAGCCATGTCATCCAAAAGTCAATACCAGGGAAGGTCAC
This sequence comes from Scolanthus callimorphus, assembly GCA_033964015.1. NCBI lineage: Eukaryota > Metazoa > Cnidaria > Anthozoa > Actiniaria > Edwardsiidae > Scolanthus > Scolanthus callimorphus. The sequence continues at coordinate 27,500,147 of CM066912.1, read as the reverse complement.
CAAAATGTAACACAGAGGTGTTGCCTTCCCACTGGCAGAGAACAGAAGCATGCATGTCAGTATGGCCATGAGGGGGTAGAACTCCAACATGCCCAGACATGTCATCCAAAAGTCAATACCAGGAAAGGTCACCAACATGTAACTTATATATATATAGTACTTAACTTAATAGATAAAAATGTCAAAACAGGTGAAATTTAAACAGGTGAACATTTATGTCAAAACAAAACACAAAAAGATTAACTGAGTATTAGGGGAATTTTTTAACAGATCTAAGTATAGCCCAATATAGATCCATTGATAGCTATCTACAGAAATTTTAGCATGCCAATACCTTTTAGCAGTCGAAACTCTGAGTTTTATAAGGGATTATATGGAAATTCTAAACTTTTTTTGAATTTTTTTCTTGAAAGTATGACATTCTGTATAAGGTCCCATTTACCTTGGCAGGGTTCAACTCTTTGTTTCCATATTCTAAAGTTCAAGCATATAAATATCGCTGAATCCAAATTAAAGTATTAGGCTGGAAAAAATGGCAAAAAAAGAAGTCAAATTTTGGTCATACTAGCACTTTAAGTTTTTGTTATTGTTTGTTCTTGTTGGGGCGTCCGATTTTCTTACAGCTATTTCAAGAAACGTTGTCGGTAAAGCGCTCAAGCGTACGTGGCCAGACCGTTTGGGGATATTGCTAACACCTTAACCATTCCCTGACCTAATGAAGCAATGAAAATATTTTTGGTATCGCAAAGCACACGTTTCGTACCTTATACTCGATTTGTTTTCTTATTCTCTCACAGTTTTAGACCATTATCACTGTAGTGTGGTCGCGTTTGCACCGACAACGTTTATTGAAATAGCCTTATTACACCTATTTCAAAAAGGTTGCTTTGGTCGTCGCAATTGCAATGTTTTATCGCAAATGCAATTCCGGGCCTTTACAGACGAGATAGGACAAATTCCAGCGCCTCGCACAAAATATAAATGCATTTCTAGCTGTCTTGAGGTCTGAAATGTCACAATTCGTCCTCCCCCAACCTAAGAAAATTAAGAACTCAAAGAACTTTATTACCGAGAAGTCACAACCATTCGATTGGCTTATTTTCTCTAAATACCATTAATTGTGAGGTTGTAGGTAAAACTGTTCTTGCCACGCGTCCGAAAATAAATATTGATGTTCAACATGACAAGTGTCCAAGGCTTACCATAGCAAACACGGAACCTTTAATCGTGTCTCACTAAGCGGCAAATCGAACCAATAATCGGAGCACTTCTTGTTAATTGCACCGGATTATCAACACGTGGCCGAAGAATCGAAAGAATTTAAATGGAAAATCAATAAATTAAGGAAGACAGAGAGCTGTGTTTATTTAATAATAAAGCGGTTTATGTCCACTTTATAAAGTATATAGCACACTTAAGACGGAGATCTGAAATGAATGTGAGTTCTTTGTCTAGACTTTGTTAGCAGCTGCGGGATTCTCACTTTTAAAGAAAAAACGGCACGCGCCGATTAGTCCTGAAGCAAACAATAAAGGCTTCTTTCTTTGTTGTGTTGGTATTAGATAATTGATTGGTGCTTTATGTTTTATCGGCACGAGTTTTTCTGTACGATCGACGGTTATTTCAAAATGGAACGTGCAGGGAATTTCTGCAGAAACCCATTCATGGGATTTACTGAATTTCCCATGGGAAAAGCTGTATTTCCCATGGCAGAAGAATGGGAAGTGTTCGAAACTCACATGTATAGCCATGGGAAAGCCGAACACTTTTCATTCTTTTGCCATGGGAAATTCATAGATCCAATCAAACAATGAAGACATTTCACGCAATCTGGAGATAGCAATCAGAGTTAAGACAGTTTTTCCCCCATTGAACTGATCGTGTCCCACAAACAGTATGTCATGACTTCCGAAATCAGTCCGATTTGCAGCAGTTGTTTGCCTTTTATGATCCGAAGATAAAGATATCTGGTAAACCTTAGCGGGATCGGAATATTTTTGGACTTTTTTAGGAGAAACTTGTGTGGGACACACCATGACAGGTCGGATCTATGAATTCAACATTTCCCTTGGATGGGTTTCTGCAGAACTTTCCTGTGACAAATGAGTTACTAAGAGCATCATGCTGAAATTGACAAAAAAGTAGAAGATATATAAGAGCCAGAAGAAGTATCAAGAAAACGGTGACTTTTTAAGTGAAAACTTGCAGGAATTACAGCACAGCCAGCCAGCCCGCGTGTTGCTCGACCCAGTCCTTCCAGGTGCACTACATTTTCACCTTTGCAATTCCACCCCGAAACATCATCCATCACTACCGATCACATCACAGTTCTGTCGGAGATGCTGGAGTATTAATTATACAGGCCACCGGGGATTAAATTATCTTTGAATTTCATTTCCATTCTCCAATAGCAAATTATCTTAATGTGTAGTGCGAGAGATATTCCCCATTGAGACATTTGTACGGGCTTCCTGTGGACTATTAATTATACGGGCCTCCGGGGATAAAAAAAAATCTTTCAATTTCCATTCTCTTTATAGCAAATTATTCTAATGTTTATCGGCGAGAGCTACCCCTTATTCATGCCTTTGTACGGGCTTCCTGTGGTACTCTTCTATTATTAAATTACCCAATCAGCGCATGTGATTAGAATGCAATATACAACAAATGATTTCATTGTTAACCGTGCCCAAATCTTTTTAGCGTTTTCAAGCAATTTTGTAAAAAAGAAATACTTTTGTTGTCGCGTCTATTTTCTTTTTCAATTTTTTTTCATTACAACTGAGCATCTTTATGTCATAAACATTGCCTGCTCATAACTATTTATTTATGCCCTCTTATGTCACAAAAGAGGATATTACCTATTAAGGGATTTTACCAGGATTTCGAGCCAAAAATCCAGTTACTCAAAAGTCTAGACCCTCTTGGCTTGATTTTGGTTTGTATTATTTGGAAGAACTACATGGATGCATTAATAAAATAGCAAAAAAATAAAGAACAAAATGCATTTTATTCTTGCGGTGAATGATGTCGTATCATTCACTGATACGATTTTTATTCACTGCTGGTATCACATGGTATCTGGTCACAGTATATAATAAAATAGGAAAATTCCAAGTCAATCTCTTGAATCTGGCGTGCTATTCTATAGAAACCCCTATAACTTTCATATCAACAGTTTTCCTAGGTTGGCACCAAGAGTTCTTAACAAGACCAACTCGAGTTACTACTTGCATGCAAACCTTTCAAAAGACGCTAGAATAGAGCGGATTTGAGATGAGTGTCGAAAACTAAATACAAAACCACAGTAGCCAATCGGAGTGGAAGCCATTCAACAACAAACCAATCAGGAGGCGAAGTCAGTCAGACTTGCGTTTAGTTATGACGTGAGCAATGGCGCGTTTTGATTTAGTTCGCAATTTGATTGGCTGAAATACAAAAGACTCTGCTATGGAACAATAAAAACGCTGACTTAGCGCAAGTCTGGTTTACTTTCGACGGTCTTCTGAAATCCGCTCTAAAGCCGATAGGTTTCACACTTTCAGATTTTTGGGCACACGTTGCTCGAATTACAAAAAAAAACACTGTCTCGAATGCTTCGTCTTACGAAATCCCCGAATGTTCAAAACGCACCTTAAATTTCTATCCGCCGGTCTTTTTTTATAATTTAATTTCGTTCTATGTGATATAGGCATCTAATGACAAAAATATATTATTTCCGTGCCACTTTTTTTTCGACTCATGCAAAGAGATCCGGGATCCGGGATCCAGTGTGAGGGATCCGGGATCCAGAGGTGTGGGATCCGGGATCCAGAGGTGTGGGATCCGGGATCCAGAGGTGTGGGATCCGGGATCCAGAGTGTGGGATCCGGGATCCAGAGTGTGGGATCCGAGATCCAGAGTGTTTGATCCGGGATCCAGAGTGTGGGATCCGGGATCCAGAGTGTGGGATCCGGGATCCAGAGCATGGGATCCGGGATCCACGGGTCGGGATCCGGGATCCAAAACTTCCGTGGATCCCTTTACATGGTCCGATTTTTTGTACATTCCCCCATTTGACGTAGGTAAAAATACAAACACACGTTACTTTCTAAATTTAACTTCTGTTCACACCTGCTAGAAATAAAGTCTCCTTCCTTTGAAAATATATTGTTCGTATCTCGGTGTCATATTCTCTGAAATAAATGAAAGATCCATAAAAAGGGCATAATATTTCATTTGCTTTCGTCCACGAAAAAAAAGCCGAAAGAAATTTGAAACTGAAGGTTTTAGTAAGATTTTAACAAAACAACATAAGTAAGTTAAGTTAACATCCCTGAAAATATCATTCATATGTCATCAGTAACCTACAGTTGATTAAACCGTTAAGAAATCTAAATTATAAAGGGCATAAAAAATCATTAAAAACTCTGTTTTAGTTAAAAGCTCTGTTTTAGTTAAACAAGAGGAAGCATTTGTGAATTTGTACAGGATTTCCGTTGACACATCCAGTAGCAAAAAAATTGTCAACATTTTCCGTTTTCTGAGAGACAGGTTCATTTTGCACCCTCCTATCGACAAGTCTTGGTAAACTTTTAGTTCAACACACTTGTTCATGACGTTTTCTTAATCTTGAAAATCTATAAACATAAACCTTCAAATGATTTCCCATGTGTGTTCTATGAGTTTCCGAAAGCTCTTCTCTCTAACTCTTATCTTTTTTCTGATTTCCGCTGTTTAAAAAAAAAAACCTCAAAACAAATAGCACACATGGCTTGGGTATAACCGTTTGCTAATCTTAACTGTCAATTTGCCCGGTCTCTAGGAAATTCTTTAGATTTCTGTTGATAAAACTTCTATTTGACTGTAAAGAAGATTTAGTTTATATTTTGTTTTGTTTACCTAACATGCCTCATGGATTCTGTTTGCAAAACATTGCTGTGGTACTTTATTTTTCTGTTGTTGAATGGTTTCTTACTTGAAATTTAGAAGCTTCTTCAAAAAGTGAATTACAAAATTATTTGCACCGAACAAGGGTTAACTTTAAACTTTAAACTTTAATAATTACTCCTATAGAGGCTTTTCAGTAACTATTTACAAAAACTACGAATTAAGTAACGCTCGAAACGTCAATAAAGCACTAGTTCCGCACGTAAACCGCAACCTTTGGTTACATGTTATTGTTCATGTGTACGTCCCCACCGCACAGACCATGCCTAAGCTAGCCTTACCATCTGTAAGTTGAACACGCATCGGATAATATTTTTTTTACTGTTCAATTTGTCTCCACTTCAGAGTTTCCCAATATTATCATTAAGAGACTAATTACGGTAAATGCAAAGATCGATTGCTCAATTTACCTATAAGTGTTGCTCCTCTAAAGAGGCGTTTCAGCAATCGCCAATCGTCTTTTCCCACATAGACATCTTGAAAAACGCAACTGTTTTCATTTTCTCTCTCTACCTTTTTTTTTCTGGTGCTGAATGTTGTAATTGGCGTATCGTTTCCTACATAAACATCTTGAAAAACTCAACTATTTCCTGTCCTCTCTCTACCTTTTTGCTGTTGTAAATCACTAAATGTTGTTCTGCTGCGTTTTTATAAAAACGCAAACAAATTTCACACACGGCTTAGATTGTTAACTGTCAATTTGTCAGAAATTGAAATTCTTTAGATTTTAACTTTCCTGTCCTCTCTCTACCTTTTTGCTGGTGTAAATGTTGTATTCCGCTACTTTTTTATATAAAAAAACTCAAACAAATAATACATTCGGCCTAGGTTATAATCGTTGCCAATCTTAATTGTCAATTTGTCTCTAGGAAATTCTTTAGATTTCTACTCTTTCCTGTTCTCTTTTTACCTTTTTTGCTGTTATAAGTGTTTTTTGTTCCTATTTTTAGCGAGAAACTGAAGTAGAAGTGGAGCGGAAACCTTAGAAACTTCCTCATTTCTAGAGCTTTACGTAAATTTATGATAACTGTTTGTTTTTCATGAACGCTTTTGGGAGATCCTTGAAATCTGATATTTTAGCTATACGAAACTGACTAAAGCTCAGCTTTTCAAGATATTATTAATAATGCATAAATGAAATTTAAAGTATATTGGTTCACAATTGGGCACTGGCAAGCGAAAAGGGACGTTATATGGTATTTTGTCAAATTTACTTTTTGAAAGTTTTAGGCAGCCAGTCAATTTATTTAAACATTGGTCATACTATTTCTTCAAATTTTAGCAGTCGAAACTCTGAGTTTTATAAGGGATTATATGGAAATTCTAAACTTTTTTTGAATTTTTTTCTTGAAAGTATGACATTCTGTATAAGGTCCCATTTACCTTGGCAGGGTTCAACTCTTTGTTTCCATATTCTAAAGTTCAAGCATATAAATATCGCTGAATCCAAATTAAAGTGAATTTCCAAGTGCTCAATAAAAGCGTTTTGAGTTACTAATGTCATAATTATGTATTGCATGGAAATAGAGCTTTGCCATTTGTTAAAATTGGTGCGATTTTTTTGGCACAAAGTGACAATTGCAGCGCGTGCATTTGCAGTCTATTGGGTTGCCCTAAGCACTTTCCCACTAATTGATTTTTACGGAAAAACAAAACTTGTTCGGAAATTGGTAAAGTCGCGAGTAAATGTATGCAAATAGACAATTTGTTTTCAGATGGCTTGTTTTATTTGAGAAGAATTATTTTCAGGAAATAATCATAAATCGAAAATCGTCTTCTATTTAAAAATATCATATAAGGTATTTTGGAGAGGATGTTGCGCAACTCTATGAAATTTAATTTCAAAGGTTTTAAATTGCGAGCCACACGGTATAATTTTCATTTCAGTCCCATTGCTTTAAAACAGCAACTGGTTTAGCAAATTAGCTTAAATTGAATAGAAAACAAAGAACCGTATATAACTATACAGTATGTTCTAGCACCTCTTTTTTAAACAATTTTTTGCTTTTCTTAAAAAAGAGCAAATTTTTTTTTCAAAACTAAACCGACTTTTTTTCAGTCATTCTTTTTCTTGTTCTAAAATCTTATTGTTTTGGTCGAGTTCTGAATCTCCAAGGATATTGCCTTTCCAAATTATCTCCATCAACTGAAAGAAAATGATCCAGAGCACGAAATATGTATAGAGTTAGTTTAAGTCAATATCTGTCAAAAGCCTAAGTCAATATTCTTCCCAGTCTTTGCATTAATTTCAGTGTTTTATCATTCAGCGCGCATTAATATTAGTTGAGGCATTCCCTTAATAAAAATGTTTGGAGCAATAGAGCATATGTATATATACCACCCTGTGTGGAAACAGGACAGGAAGGCAAACACGCAGTCAGAATTTGAAAGTCTTTGTTTCCTTAGTCAAAATATAAGGGGATAACCCGGAGTCTTTAAAACTCACAGTCGCTGGTTATCGTGTTTTGAATCTTATTCCTGTGAGCTGACAGAGATTGTGTGTTCCTGCTGAGAAGATATCGCACAAGATCACACACCCAACCCGTGAAATTTGCCCGCTGTTTCCAATAAGTTAGACAATAAAGGTGAACAAATATGTAATATTAAAGTGTTTGGTTCTTGAAACTTTGATCGACTCATCATTTTTCATTTATTTATACGAATTAACTCAGAGCGTATTTCAAGTAAAGCCAAGGTCTAGAGGGGACTCCTTTTCGACTCCCCATTCAACGAGCCGAGTCACATTGATTCAAGTTCGGGTCAGGAAAATTCAAAGTCATTGCCCATTCTTCATTTATTTATTTTCCAGTTTCATAAAGGCACATGGTAAAGTGATATTTATTACGATTATTTATTTAGTAAATAAACCGAAAATGATCGTAAAATGGAACCGCGTCTTTAGTAATATTTTAAAGAAATTATATGTTCGTGTCACTCACGAAACATACATTTTTCCTCCCGCTCGCTGATTGTTTTTTGAAAGCAGAGATTAGTCTCTGTTTCTGGGAAATCTGTAATTATATGACTAAATGAAGAAAATTGACTTCGAACAAAGTTAACTTTCACTAAGAAAAGCGTATTTTCACACCTGAAATGATTCCCGTTTTTTTCAATTTCTTAGTTATCAAATGACTAATTTCAATGCTGTGTCAAAATTCTGCTCATTCTGTTAATTCCAAATATTTCTCTGTGGTTTTCTCTCATTTTTTATTTCCTTCTTGCAGCGATCTGCTTCCTCGTGAAATGCCCTTCGGTATCGCGGAGGTCATGAGTTTGGTTCCCGTAGAATCCTGAAATCTTTTTTTATGAACCTCTTCTCATTTATAGCGAGCGCTTATATTGCATTCTAAACTGTGATGTGCATTAATGCTTCACGAAAATAACGGCGTAATCTCAAAATCTTCCCCCCGCGCGTCTTGTTAATTCCCTTGTCGCGACCCTGAAATCATAGGCTAGCGATATGTTGATATCAAAACCTTACTGCTGTAAAGCCGCGAAAGAAAAAACCGCGGAAGAAAAACGCGTCAATTGAATGTCTAAAAGATATCGTTAAAAATACGCGCGCCCACCGTCGTGCGCGTAATTTAAGTTTATTTGGCTCACATTTTATCGTTCAATTTTTATTAATTCAAATTGAATGGTAGAAATGAACGTCTAAGAGGCTCCCAGCGCCCCAGGAAATTCACCGGCACTTTATTTTTTATCCATCCAATTGCTATTTTTTCACCTGTTAATAATTAAAAATAAGCAAACCTTTCTCAGTCAATTAAGCATAGGAGGCAAGCTGTAAAACTTGTAGCGCGTTTTCTCTGTGTTCTGTGTTAACTCAACATAGACGCTGCGCTTGATTGAAGTATTTTCTCTGTGGAAAGTGCGTGTCAGCGCGAATTTTCCTTCTGCAGTATAGATAGCGATTAAATGAACTCTTCGTTTTGTATCGGAAACTCAAAAGACGCGCAGATAAATTGGATATGCGGTAGCCGCTATCCGTTTAAGGACTACCCGTGTTTAGAATTCACAAGAAATGCTTCATTAGCGGATTTCAGTTTTTTTCTGAAACTAGTATTCAGGAATAATAAACTAAATGTAAAATATCGTATATTTGATTTCTTCTTTTGTTGTTACTTTTCGGTAACGATTCGCCGAATGTTGAGCTAGATGCTTAAATCTTTCTCGCTAGCATTTGTACTGAGTTTTTTTTTCGAGTATTAACTCATGCGCAAGATTAAATAAAGGATTATACCTTCCACGGATTACTAACTTTGTGTAACGAAGAAGCACACTAATTTTAATATTTAATATCATCATTTCCGAGCGTCGAAAATAAACTTTAAAAATATGTTGTAAGTTTATTACATGTTTGAGCATGCGCTATAGAGAGTATCTTAAGCTTATCGAAGAACAGAGCGCTGTAGTTGCCTATTTTTCACGACAACACTGAATTTCGTTGAGTCTGTCAGGTTCACTTCCGCTAAAAATCTCCGAAACTGAGTGGTTATCTTTCACAATTTCGTTCTTTTTGTGTAGAAAAGTAATAGAGCACAAAGGAATTAAATTAGCATCGACCAATGATATTGCTTTCCGATTCATACAAGATCATGATATGCAAAAAGCGACACGAGAGATTGAAAGATTTTAAAATCTAAATGGCACGTGGCGGTGTTGTTAGTTTTTGAACGGCGTCTTCATCTTATGAATCGTAATAATACTAATTCTAGTATGCGATTATTAGAAACAACAATTCCAAAATTACGCCATTGTAGAAAAAAAAAACAGTTGAATGGTTTCCCGAATCCAAGACGGAATTCTCAAGTCGTGTGTTTCGCCTTCTTCATACCAACTCCATTTCGTATCCGATCACCAAAACAAATAAACTTCCCTTCTTTTCTTCATTCTTTCTTTCAATAGAAATTTCTTGCATTATATGTTTTGTGTTTTTTTGTTTCACAGCGAAATGTTTTGGAAATCTTTAATGGATGTTTCGGATCAGGAAAGAAAGGGGTTGTGAATAAGGCTATTGACTTGAATCTGTTGGAAAGTCTTTCAAGCAACGCGACTTACAATTTACCCAGTTCACATAAATAATTAATAAATGGGAGTCGACGCGGTGTGTGGGGAAATGCATCGGACAATTTACAACAAACATTGGAAAGCATCCCTGAAATTTCTTTCCCCGTCATTCAAACTGAAAACAATTTTGGATAAATGAAATCATTCAGTGAATTTTCTCACTTTATTTGCCTTTGTTTCCGTGTGATCCGAACAGTTTTTCAGCCCCGGAATAGGTTTGACAATTCTCGGGCTGAAGGTAAAAAGCACTTCCGCAACTCTCAGAAAAGCCTCTTTGTGTACGAGAATAAGTTCAATCAATTTATTTTTTAAAGATTTCCTACAAAATGAATGAATTCTCGGGTATTTTTCATCGATTGAACGCGTACATTATACAACTTATGTTTTCTGTCACAAAGTGTTCGCCTTCAAACTATCTATATATCTATATATTACGTTTTTATACAAGTTTCTTTCGTGAATGTTTCTATAAACTGTATTTATAATCTTCTGAAGATCCAACAAATTTCGTTTGGATACTCTGTCTTTCTCGAATTCTTTTCTCTTTTTTGTTTTCAGAATTGCATCCCGTCTGTTGCTTGCAGTTGTCAAAAACCACGGGATATTTCTCGCGAAAGATAACATTGACTGTCATCTCTGTATCTAACTCCCATCTTGAATACAAATTTCGCTTTGTTCCCCCGCATACTCCATTTGAATTTCTCATTTCGTATTTTTAAACCTTGATTCTTGAATTATCGTTCTCTGCCGCTTTTACCAAAAGCCATTTATACTGTTCCTCGCTTTCAAAACGCCTTTCTCTGTCTTTCTTTGTTTTCTTCTTGTGAGCCTTTACGGCGAAATTTCAATATGCACTCTCCTGGGCTGTGTTAGAGCTTCTAACTCTTGGCTGAGCATACGTAAACACAGGTTTGCTAAACTCATGCTTTAAGTCCCCTTCTCTTTTCTATAAACGAAGACAAAACAGAAGATAGTCAGAAAGTACTACATCAGGCTGACAAGCAATTCTTCAAAGCATTTTCCCTGAATCATAATTATTCCGGAAAGTTTAAATGAGGGCTGGTCACGACTGTGTTATATATTTTTGTTGATCACAAAAGCATAGCAGGTAAAAATATTCGCTTCGTAAACCTTAAAGTTACTCTTCAAAACGTGCTCAGTGCTGGGGGTTTTAAAGCTAAAGGGTTTGTTAACACGTGGAAGATATCTTTGAAAGGTTTTTAAGTTTATTTCGGCTCAACTTAATCAAAGGGGGATTTCTGCAAGACGTAGAGGTTAATTTTGTGCTAGTCAAGTTTGACCGACATAATTGAAAACTGGTATATATCTTTATTTTGTACTAGGTTACCAACACAATTCTGAAATTAAATCGAGTGAATCGAGATTATATAGCACTACAAAAATGCTAGGCGATGTTAAGTGTAGAAATACTATTTATTCATGCGAAAAGCCGAGAACTGTAAGTGTCGCAGCCGTGGTAACTCGTTTAACATGACAACACGGACTTGCTTCTTGTCATACAAAAATTCTTTTCGCAATTTAAAACAAAGATTTCCATCGATTGTACGAGAGGAAAAAAACAACTAAATAGCTCTGAACTTCAGAATAAGTGTTTTGAGGTTTTTGGAGATTATCTTGGGTTTAGCGACAAAAAATGTGGTCTTTTTGCATCATGCTTACTTCGAGTTGCGGCAAGTTGTCAAAAAGAGAAGTTTATTTTTTAGTAAAAGAATCCCATCTTAAGAGCAAAATAAAGCGAAAGATGGACAGGAAATAAGCCATTTCAACGAGTTTTTCTTGAAAGAATAAAATTCAGAATAGTGTAATAAGAAATGCGGTTGATTATCTACTATTAGGTCGAGAGACGAAGCCGGCAAGAAATAAAACATGGCGGGAAAAACACGCGCGTGGCTCTCAAAATGGCGGGAAAACTATGCCGCCTGTCGGTACTTACAAATTCTGTGGTGATCCACTCTGGCGATGCTGCAGCTGTAACTAAGTCCGAGTCAGTGCCTATCTGGTGTTTATTCGCCTGAGAAAGCAGATGCTGTAAATGACGGATATATTCAATTGCACTCCGAAGTGTTTTAACTTTTGATAATTTCTTATTTTTAGGGTCCGTCGGAACGTGCTTCCTAAGTCTCATGAATCCATCATTGACAAGCTTGACTCTTTTTCTTTCTCTCGCGTTTCGCCTTGCCACTACGGCCGGTTCCTTTTGCTTGACAGTGCTCGTCGCTCTCCTTCGTCTCGTCTGACCCAAAACAGGTGGCGTAACTATCGGAAATTTCGTCCCTGCCCTAACGGCTTCAGAACTTTCTTCCTCGCCTAACGTTGTGTACCGAATACTTGGGGTTGGTATCGAGAATGCCGAACTTTTGGATATTTCTTTTATACTCATTTCTATTTCTTCACTCATTGGAGCTCCAATTCACACCACAGTTCCACACACCCTGTCCTGGAAAGCCCAATGCCCAAACTGCGGCAAACTGCTACGGCTTTTATTTATACCCGCAATGACGCTGCCGAGTTCTGTGCGTTAATTTAGGGTAAGGCTTTGAGGTTTCGAGGAGAGAAAACAGCGCTTCTGATTGGTATACCCAAACAATACCGCCCTGTCATAATATTATACGAATTACGAATCACAATCTGGCGTAAAGTGCTTATATTATGTTGCTCTATGCAGTGGACTCATTTACAATTCCATTCATTCATTGCCAAGTTTAGATAGCACTCTAAGGTAATACAAAAACATTTGAAACCTAACGCCTTTTTTAGTTTGACATTTCAAGCACGCGCGCATGGCTATATCTGTAGGAATAGTTTTCCTCGCTAAATCCTAGGGTATCCTCAATTTTCATAACCCTTTTGTGTACATTTCAAACAGTGGAATTAATTAATTATTCGAGCATATAACTTGAATGTTGGCATAATATAATGCATCGAGGAAATGGAGAGTTTCATAAGAATGTTTTTCAAACGAGTCATTCGCAAACAAACGTTCTGAATCGATTTTAAGGTTGACGCGCCATGTTTTTAAAATCCGGCCGAATGCGAGGCGGTCTTTCTTGAAGAGCCTTTTTGATGAATGAGTCAATTCCACATTTCACAGCTATCCTAAATCCACAAGATCGAAATCTAACAGTTCGTATTCACGTCTGTCTGCGGTGTGGCTGAATCATTGTATCGCAAATTTTTATACTCATTGGATATGACTTTCGAGAGCTTTCTGTTGAAACCCCTCCACAAAGAAAATAAGTTTTTCTGTGTTAGTATTTTAAATTTACAGACCTAAAGTAAGGTTTTCTCGACCTCTTGCGAACCTGCTAATTGTCTTGACCATCTGCCGCAGCCTTTATTTTGCGCGAGATTTGAATAATTCAACGCCTCGCGAAAACGAAGAACTTCTGCTTTACTGCGCGTGCGCGAAGCCCGCTCAAGTGCCACCTGTCACACACAGCAACTAAAGCGTGAAAATTGAGAAAAAACACTAAAAATAACGCTAAAAATGTAAAACTTGACAATATATACAGAAATAACTCCTTGGAGAGTTCAAAAATTTCACAGTGAAGTAGAATTTCGCTATTTTGTTTTTATTGTTGCGAGTTCTTTTCTTTGTCTTTCGGTCACTATTCTTGGGACAAAGGCCTGGGTATTACAGGCATAAAACACAATGGGAGACCTAATGACTTGTTTTGTTCAGGATTTGTCACTTGTCGACAAGCAGAAGTAGATATTTAGGCTAGCTCTTCAGTGTACCGCTGAAGTATGGTACACCCGCCTTGTGAATGAGAGTACATATTTTTTTTAATTATAACACCATCATCATGAATTAGGATTGCTCTTCAACTGAGAAGTGATAAAAGACATGACACGTTCCCGAGTCAGTTTTTACGTCTGCATGTCATTTGCCATTATTATCTTTTTTCTCTTGATTCATTTCCTCTCAAAAGAAATAATTTCGACATTTCATAGAACGTGTACAGTAAAGTAAACTTGAGTAGAATGAGAAGAAATTCCACAACTCCCAAATAACGTCCATAACTACATGTTCATTTGGCACTTTTATCTTTGTTCTTTCGATTCATTTCCTCTAAAAAATTGAAAGGTCTTGCTGTTTTTTCATTTCGACATCATGTACAGCAAAGTAAACTTGAGTAGAATGAAAGGAAATTCCACAACTCTCAAATAACTTTCATAACTTCATGTTCATTTGGCACTTTTATCTTTCTTATTTGGATTCATTTCCTCTAAAAAAATTGAAAGGTCTTGTGTTTTTTTCATTTCGACGTTTGATAGAACGTGTACAGTAAAATCGTGTAAAATGGAAAGAAATTCCACAACTTGCTCCGAAATTGAAATTACCTCAGTGTCATTTCAATTATCTCCGCGTCAAAGATTTTATAAATTCTGTCATGTTCATTCAATCAGTCAGTAAATTTCTTCTAAAGAATGTAATTTTGAGCAAGCTTCAAAGACATTCCGCGACTTTCAAGAAAGAACCTCCATAACCACACTATTCTTCCTTTAGATGAATTTCGGTCGTTTTATATCTTTAGTCCAAAACGTATCTCCAAAACGATTGCCTCATGAAACTTTTAAAGAAGTTTCGTGACTTTTCAGTTACTGTTTAGCAGGATCCTGTCACCGAATTGATGGCTTTTCTTGCTTTTAATTTCAAGTCTCAATCATTCAATCAAAATCTTTCAAATAAAGTAAACGCGAGAAGCTCTAAAAGACATTCCGTGACTTTAACGATGGACCTGCCTCATAGTCTTTTTCGATGCGGTTTCCGAGCTAATAGGTTCTTGACAATTTTGGCAATCTTTTGGCACCTGTAAACATTTTTAAGAATAATTCTTTTAACATGTTATTCATTTTTCTTAGAACAAAACATATTTCCTATCATTAACTGAACACTCTCTTTCTCCATTATTTCAAATGACATTTCTCTGCACTGCAATTAATAGAACGTTCTTCTTTTTCTGCTGATATTCCCTATTTTATTGATCATGATACAAAAGGGAACATACATTTTCCTTGAGAATATATGAACTATTTCAGCTGTTTGTGTGTGTTCTATAACTTGGTAATATCTCTAAGACTTGGTGTTCGATAGTGTTCTAAATTCGTTTTTTTTTTCTTTTTTATTCAGCAACCTTATCTAGTTTAGCAAACTTACCCTTTCAAATCCCTCTCCAACCACATTTTACTTGAGAATATATGAACTTTTTCAGCTGCTTTTGTGTGTGTTCTTTTACTCTAAGACTTGTGGTTTATTCAGCAAACTTATTTAGTTTAACAACGTTACTTTCAAAGCCCGCTGACCTATGAAAGTAAGGAAAGTAAGCAAGGAAACATAATATCAATTCGTTTTTTTTTCTTTTTTTACTCAGCAACCTTATTTAGTTTAGCAACCTTACTTTCATGGCCTCCTCCCTCCATTCACTTATTTTTGTACTCTAATTAACACAATCATTCCATCAGTGTTTTCTTCATTAGCTCCTTGACTTTCTACCCTGCCCTTCCTTGTTAAGACCATTGTTTGCCTTGACCTACTTGTGCAGCCGGTGGCAGCATTGTTCGTCTGTTTGTTCACCAGGAATGCCACGCGTCAGAGAGATCGAAGAGACTGTACCACGCTTATTTGAATCAATTCACGAATGCAGCTCTAAATTTCTATGTCATGATCCCCAGATCAACTACATCACTTGATATTAGCCTAATAAACAATGCAGACAAGTTTTATCGGCAAGACGGCCGATTTCAAACAAATTGTGATGTAACTTCAAACTTTAAAAACTGTTCACCCAAAGAAGATTTCAAAAACTCATTGTTGCAATCGCTTCCATCCGCTCTGTAATAGGTTCATGGAGCCTACAATCATGATATGTAGTTAAAGGACTATTTAACAAACCTAGACTAGATTTTGGCTATCCATCAGTTATTTGGCATGGATGTTTTTTACATCGCCAAAAGTGTGCTAAAGTGCTCCTAATTGTAAAAAAAAAGGTTGATAACAAACCTAGATGATTATTTTATTTCTTCCAGTGAGTAGGACTGCATTTAAACTCAGTAATTGTGACACTTTTTTTTATTAACTTCAACTTTAAATTTCTTATTTGCTTTTCTTATTCCTTGTCGTATTTTTGTCTTCCTTGCTTCGCTTTTATCACTTGCATTTTGTTAGTTGTTCTAACCGTCGTTCTACCCGAGTTTTTGAGCACCTACAACCTTTACTTTGTTTTTGCTATTTTGTTTTCATCCTCTGTCATTTTTCAAACTTGTAAAGAAGTATTTTTCATCGTTCTTAAACTTCTCTTTTGTATGTTATGAGTAATGATTACATATTCGGTAGATTTACCTTCGTTTAATAATAGTTTCCGTTACTTTGCTCTGCATTGACTAAAGTAAGGCGAAATGAAAAACAGCGCATTTCTTTCATTTTAATGCATTCTTACTGTTCCTTCTATCGTTCTATTCTATCACACGTTTTTGATGACAGATGCTATGCTATATATTGTATCTTACGATTTCAAGAAAGAAGTCGAATTTGAAAGAGAACATTTCGATCTTTTTATAACCATTTAGCAGATGTCGAAGTAATTACTATGTAAGACCGTTTGGACAAATCTGTGAACACAGTCCTCGATAATGAAATAGTGGTAATACTACTTCTTCCGAGTCTTTAAAAGGGGCGGCGTCATGATTATAAAACATTTTTTTCCATAGGAAATAGTCTCAATAGTCTTTAGATTTCCTGAATAGGCTTTCAACTTTTAAAACGAAAGGCGGGGTTCCTTCCTGTGAAATCGAGTAGACGGATATAGACCGTAAATAGTAGTTTTTGAAGTCGTATTAGGCTTAGAGTTAATCTGAGAACTCAACAATGTCTGAATGAACAGCATACGTAGGAATTTAGACTGAGAAGACGGCTGGTGTCTTATTATACGGTTTTCTATAAATAGCGGCAAAGAAATTACACAAGGATATCAAAACAGAATACCCAATTGCCGTAAGTACAAAACGCGCTAACGGATTGTAATCAAAACTATAATAATAGAAACACCGGTAGCGCGCGACAGATGGATCTAGATGAGATTTTGATTAGTAACTTACGCCCTTGTAATCAATAAACAGGCCCCGTATTATACGGGTCGTGTGTCTAATTAACAGATTGGCGTACAAGCACAATACATGTACCTGTTCTTAAGATAAACATACAAGTGCGGCACATGCCACGGAAAACAGGTGAAGCGAAGCGACAGACGGACGGAGAAGGTCATTGGTAGTTTGCTCAAAGGAGTGCAAAGTCAATGAAAACATCCATTTCCATTTCAGCTGATTTCAATGTAAATATTAATATTAATGTAAATGTTGAGACCGACTCTCCAGACTTGGATACCGTAAGCTGAATGGACGAGTCCAGCTATAACACACGCGCGCGCTGCATGTCGGTAGATGTGGGACATTTGTCGAACAAACTGTTAAAAAAGCGCGCGCTGCATTCTGGTAGTTGTGGGACACGGCTTGGGCATTTCTGAAAGAAAAAGAGCGCATGCGCTTATAGCTGGAATCCTCCATTATGCTGGATCTCACGGCGGCGCCAATGGCTCCCAAGCGGTCGTAAGCACAGACACTGAGGATTGTCACTCCCGCTAGTGATTCTTAACGTCCCTCTGGTTCAGGTGAAAGACCCTGTGTCCGATGGCTCCCAAGCGGTCGTAAGCACAGACACCGAGGATTGTCACTCCGCTAGTGATTCTTAACGTCCCTCTGGTTCAGGTGAAAGACCCTATGTCCGATGGCTCCCAAGCGGTCGTAAGCACAGACACTGAGGATTGTCACTCCCGCTAGTGATTCTTAACGTCCCTCTGGTTCAGGTGAAAGACCCTATGTCCGATGGCTCCCAAGCGGTCGTAAGCACAGACACTGAGGATTGTCACTCCCGCTAGTGATTCTTAACGTCCCTCTGGTTCAGGTGAAAGACCCTATGTCCGATGGCTCCCAAGCGGTCGTAAGCACAGACACTGAGGATTGTCACTCCCGCTAGTGATTCTTAACGTCCCTCTGGTTCAGGTGAAAGACCCTATGTCCAATGGCTCCCAAGCGGTCGTAAGCACAGACACTGAGGATTGTCACTCCCGCTAGTGATTCTTAACGTCCCTCTGGTTCAGGTGAAAGACCCTATGTCCGATGGCTCCCAAGCGGTCGTAAGCACAGACACTGAGGATTGTCACTCCCGCTAGTGATTCTTAACGTCCCTCTGGTTCAGGTGAAAGACCCTATGTCCGATGGCTCCCAAGCGGTCGTAAGCACAGACACTGAGGATTGTCACTCCCGCTAGTGATTCTTAACGTCCCTCTGGTTCAGGTGAAAGACCCTATGTCCGATGGCTCCCAAGCGGTCGTAAGCACAGACACTGAGGATTGTCACTCCCGCTAGTGATTCTTAACGTCCCTCTGGTTCAGGTGAAAGACCCTATGTCCAATGGCTCCCAAGCGGTCGTAAGCACAGACACTGAGGATTGTCACTCCCGCTAGTGATTCTTAACGTCCCTCTGGTTCAGGTGAAAGACCCTATGTCCGATGGCTCCCAAGCGGTCGTAAGCACAGACACTGAGGATTGTCACTCCGCTAGTGATTCTTAACGTCCCTCTGGTTCAGGTGAAAGACCCTATGTCCGATGGCTCCCAAGCGGTCGTAAGCACAGACACTGAGGATTGTCACTCCCGCTAGTGATTCTTAACGTCCCTCTGGTTCAGGTGAAAGACCCTATGTCCGATGGCTCCCAAGCGGTCGTAAGCACAGACACTGAGGATTGTCACTCCCGCTAGTGATTCTTAACGTCCCTCTGGTTCAGGTGAAAGACCCTATGTCCGATGGCTCCCAAGCGGTCGTAAGCACAGACACTGAGGATTGTCACTCCCGCTAGTGATTCTTAACGTCCCTCTGGTTCAGGTGAAAGACCCTATGTCCGATGGCTCCCAAGCGGTCGTAAGCACAGACACTGAGGATTGTCACTCCCGCTAGTGATTCTTAACGTCCCTCTGGTTCAGGTGAAAGACCCTATGTCCGATGGCTCCCAAGCGGTCGTAAGCACAGACACTGAGGATTGTCACTCCCGCTAGTGATTCTTAACGTCCTCTGGTTCAGGTGAAAGACCCTATGTCCGATGGCTCCCAAGCGGTCGTAAGCACAGACACTGAGGATTGTCACTCCCGCTAGTGATTCTTAACGTCCCTCTGGTTCAGGTGAAAGACCCTATGTCCGATGGCTCCCAAGCGGTCGTAAGCACAGACACTGAGGATTGTCACTCCCGCTAGTGATTCTTAACGTCCCTCTGGTTCAGGTGAAAGACCCTGTGTCCGATGGGTGTGACAATGTTATGACTGGTTTGTTGTGTTTATCTTATACGGTGAGAAACTTTCAAAATAACATCATCAGTTTGTTGTTCTATGACTTCGTATCACGTAAATCAGTTTAGACCAGAGGATGGATCGAAATTCCACGAGATTTAAACGGATTGAGTTCACTATTTTTACCGTTACCTCATTAGCATATAGTTTTAGAGCGGTGTTCGCATGACTGTCGTGAAACCAATCACAAAGTAATTACACCAATTCTGAATAAAACCTATAGGAGTAATTACAAAGTAATTGCGAATTACTCAAACAGTTGAAATCTGCTCTATGGGCTACAAAACTATTCGTCACGCCCATCGGTCACAGCGGTCCTTATCCGAGACGCCGTTGCACGCTGGTGCAGCGTTTTCGATTTAGTTTCGTTTGTAAACTTTTTAGTGCCATTTGAAAGGGGGCGCGGCTTGGTCATTCCCATATGAAAAATACCCTGATCAAAACCGTCGTTTTTTAAACACTCACGGCCAAAACCAAATTAGGAAGTATTAACCTTATTTGGAAGTGATGGTAGATCCCCTTCTGATAAGAATTTCGGTGACATTTGCCAGAAAAACACTGAATTTTGAGCGAGAACTTCCAG
The DNA here is from genome assembly GCA_033964015.1 of Scolanthus callimorphus. Lineage (NCBI taxonomy): Eukaryota > Metazoa > Cnidaria > Anthozoa > Actiniaria > Edwardsiidae > Scolanthus > Scolanthus callimorphus. Next base: position 27,480,147 of record CM066912.1, on the reverse strand, counting down.
GCATTTGAGCGACTCGATATTTCAAAGCATCCTCCATGTTGGATCTAGCTTAGCTGCCAGGCCTGATCTATTTTGAGCATCCACAGGGAACCCACGCGGCTCGATGGAGATCTGCTTTTGTGGCGAGAACCCCCATGGAAAGCTGGGTCAAGGATCATTCCTGTGCCGCGCATGAAGCGAGAGAGAGGGGGGATGGGCACAGGATTCCCGAAACTCCCAAACAATCTTTGTGCGATGTGTGACGCATTTCGTTAGCATTGCGCAAATGGGAATGGATGTTTTAGTAAATTGTGAAAAAATAACTGGACAGCTAGACAAAGCATTTTTTTAATCCCTCAAATATCTCTAAAATAATAAAACTATGTCTGACCTGAACTGGTATTTTGAATTTAAAGTTGTATAATCCAAAGAATGCTGGATTTGAGATTTTTGAATGTGTAAATTTTGTCAGTATTTCCTGTGCATGGAGCAAATGAAAATGGATTACAAATTTTGAGAAAACAAGACAGCTAGACAAAGCACTGTTTTTTAATCTCTCATTTTACACCTCTGAAATAATAAAACTATGTCTGACTTGATCTAGTATTTTAAATTCAAAGTTGCCTTATCTTTTCGTGTGTATTGAGCAAATAGAACTGGATTTAAAAGTTTTAAGAAAACTAGACGGCTAGACATCTAAACACTATTCACTGTTTTAAATCTCTCAAAGACCTTTGATATTTTGAATAATTTTTTGCAATGGATTTCTTCTAATATATTATTGTCGTTTACGTAAAAGAAGTGCATTTTCAAATTTGTATAGTCAATTATCATATCAAGTGAATATATACTTGTACTGTCACCTCAAACTTCCCGTAAATTAAAAACCCATCATCTCTGAGCTGTTGAAAACAAAAAGGGTAATTTTTCGATTTATATTCATTATAGTAATTACGTTCTATTATACCCCAAACAAAGACGATTCCGCCTCTTTATTTTGATCTTTAGGTTGAGCATTCCACCTTCCATTCGCATTGTTGGTGATTCACTCATTTAATAAGACCCCACAGCAGTTTTTTTTTTCTGAAAGGGACTTCGTGCTCATTTGTTTTTGTTGAACTGTTTTTCTTTACAAGTTATAGTTTTACTTTTCAAACGAGGATCTAGATTCTCGTCACTTATTCTTTCAGGTGCTATGTCACGATTTTTTTTTAACAAAATGTCATAAAATAAGACTAGTGGTCTCCATAAACAGCTCAGAATCTTATATTTAAGCAATAAAAGTACTTTCCGCGTGCTCTCTGCTTCTTACAAACACGAGGGGGATGTTGGGAGAACTGATCAAAACTTGAAAGACACGAGCCGAAGGCGAGTGTCTTTCAAGTTTTATCAGTTCGACCAACATTCCCCGAGTGTTTGTAAGAAACCAGAGAGCACGCAGAAAGTATTTTTATTGCTTTTAGAAAATAACATTACACACGCGCGACAGCGTTGCGTGACAACCGTGTTTCTCAGGTCTCTTACAAACACGCTTTTTAACCAATCAGAATGCGCACATTCACAATACAACATAGGTGTTATTTTCTAATATGCTTCAACATAGTCTTAGAAAGCAAAAGAACTGAAACTTGCATTATATAGGCATTCTTACATTAATTTTGATCGCCTCGATTACACACGAAAATATTCCTAATTTGTACTTCTCTGCCAGTTTAAAAACCTATACGATTATTTTGCTCATTTCTTGTGAATTTGACCGCATTTAAGCTACCTAAATTGACCCCAAAGTCGTGGCACAGTACCCCTTCAATTTGAAGACTTTGTTTGGCTGCAACTGCAGCATTGATGGTGTCAGATATGGGACGCGATAATCGATACCAAATCGGACGACAATTCAAAAGAACGAAAGAAGAAAAGAAATATTTCAATAGCGTTTTATATTTTTGTAAGTGAACTTCCTGTTATGTTAAGGGAAGAGAAGTAAGATTCCCAAGATTTCCGTTTTGTTTTCCCTCTAGAAACAGAAAACGCGATAGCCATGTATACATGCTTCGTATCATGGTGAATACAGTCAAAACCCTCGCCCATAAGATCCTAGAATGCTAGCCTTAAATAGGTTCTTATTTGATTTGAAAATACAAGGAAACATAGGGTTTGTATGGTCAATCTGGCCTAACAAGTTCTTGAAGTTCACTCACTAATTTGTTTTCACTAGCGCTACTGGGATATTTCACTGTCAGCGTCCTTCTTGCTTGTCTTTAAAAGATCTCGAGAGCAATTATATCCATCAAAGCAAACTCTTAATGTTTTCTATTTAGCACTGTGAAGCAACCCTATCTCCATTTGGTTCCATTAGTGTTCTTGAAAGATTGGCGACCAATTTCTAGGCTTTCAAGGGCCTAGAACCATTATGAGACTGATAGGACTGCTGTGTGAGTAGCCTGAATACCAACCGTCTCTTCGCTGACTTGATCTATGTCTGCTTAAAGGGGTATTGTCGCGATTTAAGGGTTAATTTAGGTAGTTTAAGTGTAGTCAAATTCTCAAGAAATGAACAAAATAATCGTCTAGGTTTGTTAAATAACCTTTCAGATTCTAGTTCAGTACAAATTTGGAGTATTTTCGTGTATTTTCGAGCGGATGGCCGGAGTAAGATTGCGAATTCCCATTATTATTATCCTTATACCAGGCTGAACAATGTGAACTGTTTTCAAACTTGGACATTTGAAAGCAGAAAGTTTTAAATCATACGTAAGAACGCTCGGACATAATTATTACTATTATTATAATAGTATAATATATAGGCCTTATTTATAACATTTTGTGAAACAATCTTTACATAGCTTCTTTAAATTTGATATTAAGGATTCTGTCTGGGGAATTGTTTTCAGCATTATGGTTTAAAAAAAAAAGGAGAAAAACCTCGCTGCCACTTTGCTTGCCATAAAAATACCGAGCCGGAGAAATTACTGATCCAATTCGCTGCAATATTTTTCAATAAATTCGTCTAATTAAATGTGAAGCTTTTGCTTCAGGTGATCAGTATTTTTATTTGTTATTAATTTGCGTCTAATATCGAATGCGAACAACAGAGAGTGTTTGACCAAGGCTCTTTCATAAATACGTCTTTGAGTGCTTGTGTATACACAAGGGCCACTTGCAGTTTTCGTATTTAAAAAAAAAACATCATCAGCCAGGAACCTCTGCGTCCCATTTCCTTTTGTTTTCAAATTGATCCATTGTTTTTCGGCTCCTCTGATTGGCTAATAGACCGCAAAGGCTCTCGGTTGATGATGGGACTTTAAATGAGGGAAAAAATGAATAAAATTTGCGATGTTTTGGATGCGAAAATGATAGCCTCTTTCTACTGGAATTTGGACCAAGATGAGTTCGCTGTGGGTTTTTTGCGGCGGCAGGGATCCCGTGCGGTCCCCCCGCCCCCTACTCCAACGACATTCAATTTCGCTCATTCCCTCCCCCGCGGTTGTTCAAATTAACATTGCCACAGGAAACCCGCATAGCAAAATTTGCTCCAGAAGAGAAAAGAAACGCTCCAGAGAACAACAGAGAGGTCTGCGGAGGAGGCTAAGTTCTTGGACTAAGATGAGACCCTTTTCTTAGGACGACACTTTCAATGAGGCTTCAAGTCGAAATACCATCGTTTCTAGCCCTAACCATTTCAAGGACACGTGCAAACAGGGAGGTGGCATAGGGGAGTCAGAAAGGGGAGGGGGGAAGGGCCAGAAGCGCTGCCTGGTTTTGTCTTATGCAGCATAGGTTTTTGTCGTGTAGTTCAAAAACCAAAACGCTTATTCGTAAATAAGAAAAAAGGAGTTGAAAGACCTCGTCAATGTACCTCTTTCACTTGGACGTAATGTTTTCCCATTTCAGATCAAGTTGCATTCCCACGAGCATTGTCTTTCTTTTCTGCTACGCATAGAAGGATATATGGATATGGTAGCATCCCAAACAAAGGAAGATTATTCAAATGAATACCATGTAATACATGTACATTAAGCTGTCTTTCTTCATTAATTATTGCTATTGCAAATTAATAATACGGGTCACAACTCGCTCACAAAATTTATTTGTGCACAGCCGCCAACACAGAGAAAATCAACAGTTCGTAAAATGAAACTCCCATGAAATTTCGCGACCTAATCTCTTGTAGTACCTCCCTTAGAAGGAGAATTAAACGTCATTTACAAACATTTCCATAATTCTGCGAACTCCATCTTTACATTTCCGAACGCCAAACTGCGTTTTAGCTTCCGTCCGTCCACCTTTTAAAGACAGGCGCATATTGGATCTTTTTTAAAAGTTTCGCGGTTTGCATTTTATTGTTGAAAATTTACTTTTTACTGCGGTTTTCATAATTCTGCGAACTCTCGCTAACGATTTCCAACCGTAAAACCGCCTTCTGGCTTCCGTCAATCAAACTCCCGAGTCTTTTCGTCGTTACTTTTTGTGCTTTTGATTGGCCAGCACGTAACGTTGCTGTCGCGACAGGAAGCCATTTTAGCACTGCTTAGGCGCTGACCAATCAAAAAGCACAAAGAGTAACGACGAAAAGACACGGGAGTTTGATTGACGGAAGCCAGAAGGCGGTTTTACGGTTGGAAATCAATACCGAGAGTTCGCAGAATTACGAAAACCGCAGTAAGCCTTGTTGAGTCCTTATTAGTACAAAAAACGCTCAAAGCCGCGTGAAATCACCCAGAGTTGTCACTCGTTTAATTGACGGAAGCCAAACCTTGGTTGTTAGTTGGCGTAGAGTTCGCAGAATTATGAAAATTGCAGTAATTATTTACCAAGTGTTAACACCGGAGATTTTCCTCATAAAGCATTGTTTTTATGGAAAACTCTGTAATGTGTTTCAATGAGCAAATTATTAAGTCTTGAAAGGGGGAAAGCCATATGATTGCATTTGTGGCCGCTAATAGAGAAAGGTGTGAGGACATCGAACACATTCGCACAGTGGGTGAAAAGCAGTGTTAAAAACAAGGTATAATTAAAGAACAACTCGAAACAATAGGGATTAACTAGAAAACATGTTAAGTCTGTTTCTGCTGACTGGGAACAGTTAGTGTAGAATGAGAGAAAGAGACTTGCATCTGTTTGGAGTTCAAAAGAACGCACAGTGAGGGATGCTGTTTTACATGACTGGGAAAATGCTGGAAATAGTTTCTTAAAAGAAAAGAACAAAAACCTTATTTAGCATTGCTCCTTAGGTTGAAAATTGACCATGTTTTGGGGGATTTGCCGACCTTGACTGGTTTCAATTTTATAGAGAGGTATTCTTGAAAAGGATGAGAGTGAAGGATGAAATTGTTGTTGATGAAGGACAAAGGCCGCTCTCGAACTCAAAAAGTACAATCTAATCGTGTTAAACTGTAAATAAAACTTTTTTTATAAGAACCACTCTAAACTTTTGATTAACTGGATTTTTGGACACTTATTGACAAAATTCCCCAAAATCCTGGTAAGATCTGTCTTAATAGAACGAAGAAAACCGCCCGTACATACAAAATGAAAAAGAATTGGCTCTAGCATTCAATCTGTCGTCGGATTGTGTATACGACGTACAAAAGACAAAGACTAGGGTAATACTATGTGTCAGTGGAGACAACCTGATTTCAAAAGTCTCTGTACCAAAATCTATAGTTTCTCAATGTTTTCTTTGTAACACTCTAAAATCCCCTGTGATGAACTTTCTTTTTTCTCAATACATTATTTGTAACACAAGACGTCCTCTGTTGGTGGGTCTATTTTTCCTCAATCCTTTCTTTGTCATTCTCGAAAGACTAGCTAACTAACCAAGCCCCTGTATTTTCATCAATCCTTTCTTTGTTACTCTCAAATGACTAGTCAACTAACCAAGTCCCTATTATTTTCCTTAATTCTTTCTTTGTCACTCTCGAAAGATAAGCTAACTAACCAGCCCCTCAATTTTTCTGAATCCTTTCTTTGTTACTTTCGAAAGACTAGCTAACTAATCAAGCCCCTCTATTTTCCTCAATCATTTCTTTGTCGCTCTCGAAAGACTAGCTAACTAACCAAAAGCCCCTCTATTTTCCTCAATTTTTTCTCTGTTACTCTCGAAAGACTAGCTTACTAACCAGCCCCTCTATTTTCCTCGATTTTTCTTTGTCACTCTCGAAAGACTAGCTAACTAACCAGCCCCTCTATTTTCCCTAATTCTTTCTTTGTCATTCTCGAAAGATAAGCTAACTAACCAAACCCCTCTATTATTCTGAATCCTTTCTTTGTTACTTTCGAAAGACTAGCTAACTAATCGAGCCCCTCTATTTTCCTCGATTTTTTCTTTCATTCTCGAAAGACTAGCTAACTAACCAGCCCCTCTATTTTTCTGAATCCTTTCTTTGTCGCTCTCGAAAGACTAGCTAACTAACCAATCCCCTCTATTTTTCTGAATTCTTTCTTTGTTACTCTCGAAAGACTAGCTAACTAACCAGCCCCTCTATTTTTCTGAATCCTTTCTTTGTCGCTCTCGAAAGACTAGCTAACTAACCAAGCCCTGTAGTGTTTTTGTTTATGACGTCCTCTGTTGGTGGGTCTATTTTCCCTCAATCCTTTCTTTGTCATTCTCGAAAGACTAGCTAACTAACCAAGCCCCTGTATTTTCATCAATCCTCTCGAAAGACTAGCTAACTAACCAGCCCCTCTATTTTTCTGAATCCTTTCTTTGTCGCTCTCGAAAGACTAGCTAACTAACCAAGCCCTGTAGTGTTTTTGTTTATTTACTTATTGTGTGGTGTCGCAAAAAGACAGAGCTCAAAACTGTCACCTGAATCGCCGGCTTGACATCGCCCCGGGCGCCTGTTTCCATTCCCCTCCCTTTGGCTCCCCGCTTAGCAATCCATTCATTGACAACACAAACTATTGTGCGGTGGTTTCTTTCATGAGGCTTACCCCAGGGCTAAAATAAAGGGACTCATTCAAACTCATGAATGAAAGAGCGTTTAGGACACGGAATACAACTCTGTCAGTTGGAGCTCGCTGGAATAAAGGTGTTACCTCACTTGGCCCACTTCTGGTTTCAAGGACCGGTGTCACAATTTTAGCACACTTTTGGCGATGTAAAAAAACATCCAAATAACTGATGGAAAGCCAAAATACTAGTCTAGGTTTGTTAAATAGCCCTAACTACAACAGATGGAAACGGATTGAAACAATTAGTTTTTGAAATCTTGTTGGGATCAGTGAACAGTATATAGAGGATATTACACGGTGGCGCGAGGGATACGAGTTTTATTTTCAAGAACAGTATTTTACGAATGAGCGCAGCGAATGACTAAAATATTATTTTCGACACGAGAAATCTTCAAGTCACCGTGTAATTTTCTTTTTACTATATAGACAAACCAGAAAAAAATTATTCGAAATTGATTTTCAAGCACTTTTGTTTTGACCGATATCCTCACTCGTGAGGATATGGAAAATATGTATCTTCGTATGAGATCTAGGAGTGGCGTATTTCCCAGTAAAACACATTAGAGCTGTATTTTCGAATTTATTCCAATTTCCGTGACAGAGCCACTTTAAATGGTTTTTAAGTGGTTTTACGACCTCGGCTTGCATATAGTGTTTGTAAAGAATGCACAGCTTGCAGATTAGCTATCTAAAAAGAGACAGAAGGACGTTTTGGGACGCGAGGTGGGAAGTCTTCCGACTTTTTCGAAACCTTTTCACCTTATAATCTGTAGTAAACTTTACTTCAATGCAATATCTCTGGAAAAACAACTATTCCAACTGGCGACATCCGTAGAACCTGATCTTCTTGGATGTTTCAAGTAAAAAAGAAATGATAACAAAAAAGAATAGTCGAGAATGTCCTAGACAAGGCTGTTTATTCACGAAATAATGGAGTATGTTCAGGAACTGCGAAAATTTCTGAAGCTTCCTCTAATCTACTGACCTATATCCTACACATACTCTATTTATTTTAAACACAATTTGTCTACTTGTAAAGCAAACTCCAACTCGCAATGCCTCGCGGCTCAGAATCGAACCTGGGACAATCAGAGAGGCTGACGCTCCCTGTAGCAGAAGCGCACCAATTGTTTTGAATTTATCTTTGTTTATTAGAGCTTGAAGAACAACTGCGAGAAATTGAAACAGAATCACGTGAAAAATGATTCTTAATTTACTTAAAATCCCAAATATTGCATAGCTTTCCCCGAATCAACCTTGTTGAGCTCGTATACTTTGTAGCTTTGCTATTATAACCAGGCCGTAATTGAAACCCGGGGCTACCTATAATAAAGTAATTAGAATATACCCCCGTGAAGTCTGCAGGTGATCTTTAGAACACTCACTAATGCCGGCACACACGGCATGTAACAACCATTATGGACAAGCCACTTTGTATGACGTAATTGAGAAGAATGGAAAACCTTGGTAAATGAGCTAAAAAGAACTTGTACGAAAGTTAAGAATATAGACTTTCATCATGTTACTGCAATTTTCATAACTCTGCGAACTCCCGCTTGACATTTCCGAACGACAAACTGCGTTTTGGCTTCCGTCAATCAAACCTTTTAAGTCAAGTACACGCATGTTTTCTGAGTTTGGTTTATATTTTACAGTGAAAAAATGTGTTTTGAAGCCTATACTAGCTAGTCCCTACCAGTTCACAAGATCTATCAAAGCCTCCTTGAAATCACCCCGAGTTGTTCACTCGTTTGATTGACGGAAGCCAAACCGTGGTTTGTTGGTCGGTGTAGAGTTCGCATCACCCCGAGTTGTTCACTCGTTTGATTGACGGAAGCCAAACCGTGGTTTGTTGGTCGGTGTAGAGTTCGCAAAATTATGAAAATCGTAGTAATAATAATAATAATAAATAACTCATAGTCTAATTGTTAAATAATATGTTATAGTTATCAGAAAACGGAGTCCAGTATTCAATCGAACACATCCGTATTACTCAATTCAACTTACAAGGTTTGGGCAGAAAAGAGCTCTTTACCTCCGTAGCCAAATTGTCTATTTCAAATCATGTGATGTTTTCATCTTTTGAAATGGTACATATCCACGTGAAAATGCCGGAAAAAAAATTAAGAAAGACAAAGTGCTCTGGCTCATCTTTTCGAAATGACGCTGGACAGGCATTGATGCCCTCCTAGCATACCCTTTGTTGCAAAAATGATCAATTTTATACAATAGTCCTTTTCACAGTTCCTCGCTTTATTCTGATTCAAATTGGAATTCTAGCCTGAAGCCGAGTCTACTGACCAAACAATACATTGGTCAACGGTAGGCTCGACTTCGCGACTCGCGAGATATCGTTTTTCGCGTGAATTTACTGTGGAATTCACTCGTCACGTGATGAATTTATCTATAGAATCCTAAGATATCTCTTTTTTGTGTAAAATGAGGATGAGATATCATAGGATTCAAGTATATTCAAAGCGTTCAGTCGGTAGATTCCGCCGAAAATAGCACTCAAAAAGGCGATATCGCCCTCGTCGCTGCGCGACTCGTGCGATATCCCTTTCTTCGTGCTATTTTCTTAGTGGAATCTAGCCTCCTGAAGCTTTGAATAATCCTATAGAATTTCAATTTGAATCGCAATAAAGGACTATTTATTTACAGTGTTACCTCTATTAAGCGGCCACTCTCTATTAAGCGGCACTTTTCAAAGTCCCAAAATATGTATCGTCACACTAAAGTACTGTATTTACATACCTCCATTCAGTGGCCAACCTCTATTAAGGCAGGCTCCCTTTAAAACTCCACGGGAAAGCTTGCTGTGTAGGCTGTTATTACCGGGATACCTGTGGCAATGCCATGCGCACAGAAATTGACAACCACACACTCAACACACACACATTCATTCTCGCACCCAGAGCTCCCCGGCTCGTCTGCTCGCACGGGAAGCTCTGAGGACGTCCATTTGAGGGCCTTCGCTGATTGGCTGATATTGAACGTTGGGGCATGCGCACAAAGGTGTTTCTCTCGACCGTTTTCTATCAAATCTCGCGCATGTGTCAATGGCTGTCGCCAGAGCCTCCCCCGCGAGGAGGCGAACCCGGGAGCTCCGAGAATGACAAGGCCTCTTTGCGAGAATCTCTTTCGGAGAGCGCTAAGTGGTATCGGCCTTTCGGAGGCTAAGTAATGGGCTCCTAAATAAACATTTTATTAACTTATTTTCGGCAATGGCTGAGCGATTGGAATATTAATTTTCAAGGATTTATTTGAAAAGCACGAATAACTTTGATGCTAAAAATAGGCACTCATTCTACAATGTTGGCGGATTGTCTTAATGCAAACGATCGTCACTCCCATTTATGGACTCCTCTAAATAAACATTGTTGACTTATTAGATTGGGTTTTATGGCAATTACTGAGCAACTAAATGTGTACATATAATATGATGAGGTCGTAGGCTGAATCCAATTGGAGTTCCCAGGATTTTTCAACTTTATTGCACAAGCATCATGGAGTCCTGTCTTTTTTAATTATATAGCATTTACACACAATGCCAAACTGTCCAATTTTAGTGCGCGCGATCCAACTTAAAAATAATTGGACACTTCAGCGAAATTCAAGAAAAATCGATCTGCCGGCACAATTGCATTTGAGCTGGCTATATAATTATTAATTTTAAAGATTTTTGTTGAAAAGCACAAATAATTTTGATGCTAAAAATAGCACCTTTGCTAGAGTGTTGGCGGACAGTCTCACAATGTAAAAGATTGCCCTAATTCTCTACAGTTTATTGCCCCCGCAGGGTTTGGCCCAGAGGCCAAAACCCGAGGAGGCATTATAGAATCCCCCGCGTAAAGAGAAAATATAAGGGTATATGGTACATATGGCAGAAAAAATCTCGATCCGTCGGAGCAGGGCCCGCAAAAGGTATCGGGTAACGTTTATGATTGGATGATCAGATCACGTGACTCGCAAAGGGCCCGCAAAAGGTCTTGGGTAACGTTTATGATTGGATGACCAGATCACGTGACTCGCAGCGTGGGTTTGAGACCTCTACTGTTGTCACTGGCGGACAATAAAAATTCTAAACATTCACAACAAACTGGTCGTGACATTTAATAAATCACCAAAAACTCTAAGGAGACGCTCAGCCGAAGTCAGTCAGTGCAATCCATAGTTCAGAATTAGCAAATGTTGAGCTGTTGTGGCTGTGTAAACTTGAATGTTCACAAAGCTAAGAGCTTTAAACCTCATAATAGTAGTAAAGCATTCAAAATGGTTGCTATTGTGCTTAACAGTAGGTCCGCTACGAAAGAATGTGATAATTTACCGACAAGATTTCCTTTTTATAAGTTCACAAAACTTAGAAAGAGGACTTTAGAATTATTATTTTTTGCATCAGCACAAGGGAGAAGTAGGCGTTTTTGTCTTCTTCCGATGTGTGCGCTGTCTGCTGTGTAATGGTTGCCTCTAAAGTATACTAAGTAGGTTAAAATAGTACCTTTGTTGACCGGAAATCTCGCAAGGGCGGAACGCGTTTTTTGTTCTGTTAAATTAAGTTCTATTATAAGCTCTTTAGCAGCTTTCGGTGATAGCTGGTATAAAAACGCAGATATAGGTTATTAGGGAGCAGCGATTGAAAAAGAGCAAAAGCAGAGAAGTCGCGAAGCAGAGACAGCCAACGAGAGTCTAAAGTCTTGTGTTCTGTTCTCCGTTGTAAGTATTTCCGGAAAGATCAATTGGCTTTAAGCTTTCAAGTATTCATAGAGTTTTCAAACAAGATTTTTGTGCGCAAGTGTTTCTGAGTAAGAATGTGTATTAATAGTCGTTTTGGAATTGTGACACAATAGTTTTAAGAATTTTCGGTATTTCGCTAGAGTTTCGTAAGAGTTTTGACGGCTTTTCGTACTTTTGGTTAGAATTGTTGTAGAGTTTCGGCTTATAGAATTTCACATCTATCTTAACGGTTTTGTAATACAACTGACAAACTCCAACAAGCTGATAACGGTGGGTTCGCGTGTTGTCTGAAACAGCTGTAAAAATGTTAATTGAATACTTATTACATCTGCAGTTTAAAAAGCACGGGGGCAGCTCTAGTGAGAACTATTACTAGTATAATAGTACCACTCCCAGTAATGGACTCCTAAATAAACATAATATTGACTAAGTCTTAATAATAATTAATAATAATTTAATACTTATTAGGCGCAAATTAACATTTGTATATGATCAAATTCTAATAAGAAAGATTTCTTGAAAAGCAAAACCAATTTCATGCTTAAAATAGCACACATTCTCCAGTGTTGGAGCCCGGGGGGGGGGGGGGGGGGAACTCCGATATTTTTTGGTCGGGGATGATCGTCGTATCTTTTAGGGGTTAAAATCACCGGTGGTTTGGTCTCTTTTAGGGGTGATCTTGATCTTCAATAAATGTTAGGGAGATTGGTATCTTTTAGGGCCGAAACTGTGTCCAAATTGCTTTTTCTTATAATGGTACTTCTAAAAACCGTGTAAGAAAGAGAGATTATTCGATAAGAAGACGATAAATTAGAAACAAACACGGAAATTTCTTGATGGGTATCTTTTACCTGTTACCTGTGTCCTTCGCGCCTACTTGGTACATAAGACCTCATCGTTTAGGGTATCTTTTAGGGTAATAAATTGTTTGAGCCACGCCATGGCCCGCCATGTTTGGTATCTTTTAGGGGTGAAACTGAAAATTTCCGACGATCATCCCGACCAAAAAATATTGGAGCCCCCCCCCCCCCCCCCTCCCCGGGTGTTGGAGCACAGTCCTAATCTGAAAGATCGGACTGAAACATGAACAAAACATAGACCAAGGACAAGTTTTGTCGATTCGGTCTTAGTTTAAACATCAGAGAGCTTTTTCGCCAGTGATACGAAATCTATGACGCAGTTTGTCTGACAGAGAGCGTTAAGATACAGTCAAATATTTTCCATCTAAAACAAAAAAAGAGGATGTACACACCAACTTACAGACTTCCTGTAGGTGCTCACTAAAGCTTTCCTTCGTCTGTTTTTAGACTTTACATCCTGTACGAAATGCGAAAAAGGAAGCAAATATTAAAAGCAATGTGATTTATAAACTGAATATTTTTCAGGCTTTAGGCATTTCCTTGAGTAAACCCAATATCTTTATTTCATTCTCTCATTTTATTTTTAGTTGTTATTTTTTTACAAAGTATAAGAGAAAAACTCTCATTTATGAAAAACTCTTTATGAAGGTGAAAGTCGTGTTTTTTTTTGTCGGTGTCAATACCTTGTTTTTTTTAGCAGGAAATGCGATAGTAAAGTAATAGAGAGTGAATTTCATATGACTATATAGTGAAACCTATTACTATTATAAAGGTGTCGTTGATGGCAGGACCAAATGGGGAACTCGAACCCGGGAACTCGAACTCGATGACTCGAACTCGGGAACTGGGAACTCGAACTCGGGGACTCGAACTCGGATAATCGGGTTACGAAGACGACGCTCAGTTTGGCCACTCGATCGCTGCTTCCGTGTCCTTGATTTCTCTCTTAAAATACTAAAAACCTAAAAATACCTGAGTCCCAAAAATACGACGAGCTCCACTATCGCGGGGGGAGACTCTCCCCCCCCCCCCCCGGAAGAGCGGGTACATAACTGTCTAGAATCATATAGTTCAATTATTATGCGCGGCGCGTTGATTGGCTAAAAAAGAGATTTAACGTGGAATTCAATGGTTGAAAGCTGAATGCGACGAAACACAGGCTACCCGCGCGCAAAGAAATTATCGAATTTTTTTATTAAAATAATAATAAATCTTTGCTATGGGATTCAAGAAAAATTTGTCACTCGATTCGTGGATTCCACGTTAAATTTTACTTGTCACGTGATGGACTTATCTATAATATTGTACCGAGAGGCTTGGGGAGTGGGTTAAAAAAAGCCATTGGCTTTTCAAAGGAAACACTCCGCACACAAATTACTGGGGGATTAGATTCAGTTAGAGTCATAAAAAAAGCCAGGAGAATAGAGTCTTGGAAGAGGGGAAGCTTTAATTTGTTAGTAATTAACCATTAAGAAACGTGCAACAAATTTTTAAAATGTGAATATAATGAAATGAAATTCTGCACTGTGGCTCGTGCCAAAAAAGGTAGAAATACGTCACATCTATAACAGCTTTGTCGGTTTATTGTTGTCTATAATTCATTTGGCATAGAAAGGTGGCATCGTGGTGTTTTCTCGCCCACCCCTTTACCCGAGACATAAACTAAAAGGGCGAAATCACAGATCTCTCTCTTCAAGAATCACAAGAAATAGGTTGCAAAAATTAATGTTGAAAATGGGAGAGTTGCCAAAAATGTGTTGTACAATTAAAAAGGCACAGAAGGAATACGAAGTTATAATCACTGGCATTTTCTTAATGGAAAATCTCATTACTAATACATGGCCAGTACATCTGAAAAGTGAAATTTCCGCGCAACGCCAATTGTACACATTTGCAGATTTTTTTTGTATGCTTATGAATTTATGCTTCCGGGGATAAAATCATATGTTTTCTGAAGTTAAATTTCTAATAAAATTTTGTTAGGACGCGAGAGTGCTTGTACGATTGTATGTACACAAACGTAAGCGCTTGTGCGTCGATTTCGAAAATTAATATTTTTACCGGCTAAACAGTGCCATGCTACTTATTGCAATGGCAGTTTAAAATGTTTTTTGTTCATTTGAAGCGACACGACTTTAATTAACTCTCTGCAGTTAAAATGACATATGTAACAACTACTTCTTCCCGCTGAATAACAGGGTTCATGATTTGGCATAATTGTCATTGAAATTGGAAAAAGATTCATGCTAGAAATATTGATATTGCTATGTTTAGTTTGCCGCTTGGGTCATGTTTAAACAGGTGTAAGGTATAACGAAATATGGTGGCAGAAATGGGATGACTTGAGAGAAAAGTCTTCACGAACAATAGGCTAATTTGAAAAAAGGCTTTGAAAAGACTAGAACATTACTTGTCATTAAATCGTAGCCTTATCTGCGCATGCAAATAAACTCTGGTGTAACATTTTTATTAATTACAATTTATGGCTGCTCCTTTGGCGTTAAATATCTAATTGAGAACAGAATCCTGCGATTCAATTGGCTCATCTCGTCGCGCTTACCTATTTTAATTGGCTTGCACCAAAAAACTCCTGAATGAAAAAACAGACGAGAAAATCACATCTCTCGCTAGTAAATACAACTCCTACATTCTAATGAGTTTTCTATGCGGTATTAACTGAAGAAAAATTGTGTTGGTTGACCACGACGACCGCCAGAAAAAAAAAACCCTTTGGCCCTCTAACTCAAGATTAATTTGTTTACGCTGTACCATAAAGCGCTTTGTAAGCGCTTTGTGCTTGTCTCATTCTAAAAGAGGAGAATTCTAGCCGTAAATATGGACGGCCAACACTTATACATCCTGATTCCACTAAGCCTTCTTGCTGCGGAAATTGTCGTATCAAATGTAGCTGTCTGCGCGTTCGTTTGCCTGAACAAGACTTTACGGACTTACACCAACGGATTCCTAGTTTCTCTAGCTGTGAGTGACGTGCTTGTCGGCGGTGTATTATTTCCGATTTATTTGACAAATCCTCTTGGGACAGCTCTTGCTACTGGATATTTAGTCTCTATAATATTACTTTCAGGGGTGGCGAACCTTCTAGCGGTAACCTACGATCGCTATGTTGCCCTGATAAACCCTCTACAATATGGTTACAAGATCTCGAAGCATTTTAAAAAGATCATCACGGCCTCCTGGGTCGTTCCTATAATGTATTCACTTCTTCCGCTTATTTGGAACACAGAAACGACCGCCAAGGCGCACAAGATTTACCTACTGATATTACAACTCTGCGGAGTCGTGATTCCGTTTTTGCTTATTGTTTGTGCGTACTGTAGAATCTTTTACCGCGTGAAACAAAGCTTAAAACTTCGCAGGCAGTTGTCCACTAACACTATAAATAGGAGACGGAAAGAGAGAAAACAAGTTACAGCGGAGGCAAAAGTTGCCAAGGTCTTCTTGATTGTTTCAGTGACTTTTCTTCTTTGCTGGTTGCCTGTTATTTATATAACGACTACACATCTTATCGGCCGACAGGACATTCTTCCAACAGAGCTGGAAGCCGCATCTTTTTTTACTATTGCATTGAGCTCAATTGTAAATCCACTGGTATACTCATTTCTGAAGCCTGACTTCAAGCGAGCAATAAAAGCCACGATAGCTTGTTTCTCCGAGCGAGGATCGCACGGTCCCGATGATCAGACACGGGGATTGTCTATGGCGCACCTAACCATTCAGAATTTCCGAGGTCCAATTTCGTCCTTTTCCGAAGACGCACCTGACGAAGATACAAGGTTGAATGCCAATACAGAGTGAAACTGTGGACCTATCCGAAAGAATGCTCGAGCTGAAAGCGAACGAACTGCTACAAGCCGAATAATCCAGCATGGTTCCGAGTAAAATGTAAGCGCTGCGTTTTGTATTACTACAAATTAAGCAAAGTTCAATGGATGATTTCTTTAATTATACTGCTCCAAAATACTTTTAAAATACTGCTTCAAATGGAAAACTCTCCGTGACATTCCGAGCTCAAAATTCTCTCTACAAAATTCAATGTTTTCGGCTTATGTCAGAATTGCTTTTCTTATAGTTCGACTGAAAAGTAAATTTTAACAGTTCGAAATATTTATTTGAAAACCGCCTGGATTGTTACTTTGTTAACTAAGCTAAATTAAAATGGTATATGGGAAGCGTTGCTAAATAGAAGTGGTTTGTCTGTCTACATGTGAGTGACACTTCGTCTTATATAGCAGACAATTGCCTCGGGGAACGCCAGCTATTAACATTATTTTCGTTCTGAAAATCAGGAACTCATTTATTGCTATTATGGCTGTGCATCAAATTGGGAATTCATTCGTCTAAAATTTCAGCTAGTCCCTTTTATACTACTATTAGTGCAAATAAACTACCTACACAAAGATGGTACCCGATTAAACAATCCCGCCAAGGGCAATTTCATAAAACAAAACTACTAAAGGGTTTCCCGACTTAGCGACTTGTCCTTTTCTCGACAGAAATACGACTGACTCGTTCGTGAATGAAAATGAATATAATGCTAGCCGTAGGTCATTTCCGCTGTTATGTAGCGCTCTGTTTGCGAAGCAGTCCACTATAACTATTCAACTCACGGAAATAGTAGAAACAGCCAGGGGAAACGATAATCACTCTTGATTATCACAGGGATAACACACTCGTTGCTTGCGGCGGGTTGGTCTTCGCGTCTTTAATACCTCTTAATGTAACGTCTTGTGAGATATCAGACAATTGTCTGCAAGACTGTAAGAACCTCGCGCTCATTTCGCTGCATTTAGCACGTATATTTTCTACTTTATTCTGCGTAGAATAACAGTTACAGTGAAAGCGCAACAATTTGTAACTGGTGGGTTTAGAGGGATTTTATGACTAAGAGATGTCTTGTGAGATATCGGGCTGCGTCTGCGTATTTTCGTTGCATTTAACTCGTATATTTTCTACGTCTCAAGATAGTGTTGTCGTTTTTTTACGAATCCACGCGGGAAGCCTGTGTTTTTATCTCGACCCAGGCCCTGGGGCCGAGGAAAAAACAAAATGGCGACCAAGAGAACGATGTTTCTTGAACATCTGCAAGTTTTGGTGGATTTTCTGCTATATTCGCTAACATATATTACAGACTTAAGATACTTACAGACCTTCCTAATAAGGTAAGGGGGATTTCCTAATAAGGACGATTCGCAACGTTGGCAAGAAGACAGTTTTGGGCGAAATTTTCTTGATATATTCTGCATTCTGCGTAGAATAAGATGTAAGTACATATACCAGTGTCTAGTGTTGAAACACAACGATTTGTTGCTGATGGATTTTAGGGCGGATTTCATGACTAGTGAAATCATTTGCAAAGTGCTTTTGCATAAAACATATAGGAGTGATTGCAAAGTAACTGCATTATACTAACGACAGAGTTCTGGTGCAATGAATCATGTAAACAAAAACGAAGCAATGCATTATGGGAAGGTTGAGTCTGCCCCTTAAAGCTGATGCGCTATTAGCATTGTAGCCTGCGTAGCTGGCGGTTTAGTGGGGTTTAGCAGGTTTTTATCCGCGAAATCTTCGTAGAAATCTTCGGTAGTTTGCTTGTTGTTCGATGAGATGGCCGCGCGAGCGCTGGGGCAGAGTGCGCCTGGTTAAAAAATGCGCCGTGGGGGGAGGGTGGGCGGGGAGAAAACGCAAGAAACAATCAAACTACCGAAGATTTCTACGAAGATTTCGCGGATAAAACCTGCTAAAACCCCCACTAAACCGCCAGCTACGCAGGCTATTAGCATTGTGGTCTCTTGAACATTTTCTCAAGATCCTGGCTGCAGTGTATTGTTTGCTTTCCTTTCAACTTGTTCATTGTTTAACTGGGAAAGGAGCTTTGTATTGGACCAACGTAGTTTGAAAACACATATTTGAGTTGCCCCTTTTTCGCCCATTATGGGATTTAAAAGAGAAAGCTTATCGGAAAATGTATCTCAGTATAAAAGAAAAAAGAGGGAGGAAAGGAAGAGAGTTGTATTGGAGAAAGAAAGGAAGAAGTAAAGAAAGAGAGAGAAAGAAAGGAACAAAAGAAACCCGCAAAAACTGATAGGATCAGTGATTTTAGCACATTATCTAGAAATTGAGTGGGAATGAATGTCCAAGCAACGCGGCTTTTAGATAGGAGATACTACCATTTTAGAATCACTAGACATAGTGTGTCTTTATCCGAGACAAAAAGACATGGGTCGTTTTATTGTCTTGGTGTGAAGGTTCTGTGACCTGGCGTTTCGCCTTCGCTTGTTCTGAAATGATGGTTTTGGATTTCAAAGTTTGCTACGGCGACGATGGATGACAAAATGACTACTCAAGAAGTAAAGAAAAATAGTAGCGAGCCTATAATCGACATGTCACAAAACCTTGCTCACGCCAAGCCACTAAAACGGCTATGATAATATTTACCTCGGAAAAAGGTTTACTCGACTGATTTCGGAAGTATGAATTATAAACGTGTGACACATTCTATTCTAACGTATACTTGATAACCACGACTTTTGTTTTTACTGTCATTTCAGTCATTATTCCACTATACATTCCGCCGCCAAACTGTGCGTTTTGGCTTCCAGTCATCAAACCTTTCAAGACAGACGCTTGGACTTTTTCTGGGTTCCGTTTGCATTTTATGGTAGAAAATTTGGTTTTTGAAGCCCTTACTAGTCCTTATTAGTACACAAAACCTATCAAATCTTACGTGAAATCACCCAGAGCTGTTTACTTGTTTGATTGACGGAAGCCAAACCGCGGTTTGTTAGTTGGCGTAGAGTTCGTCAAATTGAAGTACAGTTGGCTGTTTTATTATTTTCTTGACGCGCGAATGCGGCGTCGGTTTGCTTCTGACGTGCTGCGCTTTGCGCCGACATGGCGCCTCGCCTCAAATCAATAACGTGTGTTATGAGCTGTTCGAGGAAATTACTAGCGTTGTTTCATAAATGGATTTTACAAATTACGAGAGAAAGGCGCAAAATGAGCAGTTCTTCAGACATTTAGATTGTAATTTGTAGACTATGAGCAGAATAACCTCCTGAAATGTAGATTCAAAAAGAAATTAGATGAAAGTTATTTAAAATCCTCCAAAAACGAGATTGTTTTTGAATGAAAATGAAAAAAATAACCCATAGTAAATTAATGTGCTCGAGATAGCCACGTAAAATGTCGATATTTTTGTCTTGCGCCCATTACTATAAAGAGTGACAATCTTTCACATTATCCGCCAACACTGTAGATAAAGGGCTATTTTTAGCGTCACATTTTTTTTTTGTTCTTTTCAAGAAACGTATGCAGGAAATCTACTCAAACGAATTGAATGTGGGTAAAGCTAGTTGTCCATGCACGGGGATGGGAATTGTTTGAATTGAGGTCTAATAGAAAAGTGTTTTTCCCTTCACTAAGGAATTTCTGCGGAAACCCATCCATGGGAAAAGCTAAATTTCCCAAGGCATACGCATGGGAAGTGTTCGGAATTCACAAGGATAGCTATGGGAAATCCGATCACTTCCCATTCTTCCACCATGGGAAATTCAGCTTTTCGCATAAGGGGCGTAGCCAGGGGGGTCCAGGCCCCCCCCCTTTCTCTGACATTTTCCCATACATTTACTGTATTTGCTGGAGAAAATTTGCGCAGTTTCGTCCCATGTTTTCACTATCCGGCCCCCCCTTCAGAAATTCCTGGCTACGCCGCTGCGCATGTATGGGTTTCTGCAGAAATTCCCTGTTTCCGGGGTGTCTGGGGACAGCTAAAAATGTCCAGGGTAGATTCAGCTGACATTGGGGTCCTCGGAGGGGGTTGCGGATATTATTCGCGACTGCTCATTCCAGGCTCGAATTCAATCTGAATCACAAGAGAAGAAGCGAATGTGAAGAGGTCTTTTCAAGAAGATATTGCGCGCTATCTGTGATTTTGGAACTTGGGCCGGGTATATCAAGAAAATTTCGCCAAAAGCTGTCGTTTTGCCGACGTTGCAAAACTTCCTTATTAGGAAATCCCCCTTACCTTATTTGGAAGGTCTGCAAGTACTTTTCCTCATATCTTAGCGAAAAAAAGCAGGAAAATTGACCAAAACTTGCAGATACTCGAAAAACATCCTTCTCTTGGTCGCCATTTTGTTTTTACCCCCCACCGAGGGGCCTGAGTCATGTTTTGAACACCACAGGCAACCCGCGCGGATTTGCCATAAAAACGACAGCACTTTCTTGATTCTTGTACCCAGAGCTCCCTCCCTGGCTCGTGTCCGTATGGGGGAGGCTCTGGTGAAAATCATTTGAGAGCCTTTGCTGATTGGCTGATTGTGAACATTAAGACATGCGCAGAAAGTCCTTTTCTCATACTTCATTGGCTGTCACCAGAGGAGAGAGGGAGAACCGGGGAGACCTGGGCACGAGCATGGCAAGAGAGCGCACTGCTATAACGGCGTATTTTCACGAGGTATATGCTTAGTTATTTGGGACTCATTGTTTGGCGGACGCTCAAGCAAAGCAAATCCATGTGCTCATGTATTGAAGTTCATGGGCGACGTAACAGACTAGAGGGGGGTCATTAGAGACTGTATGGCAAAGTGGGGGAGGGCGACTGAGTTTACAAAAAACACGAACATCTGCTCCTTGCTCTGCCGTCAATGATTTGTTGTATAGTTTTCTCTTTCCAAATAGCGATACAAGAAAAACCTCGAGACATTTCTGTGAGAAGAAAGTCAAAAGCAGTGCTTTATTGAATGAACTTTCTCCCCGCTACAAAATTGTGACAAATCCGATGTAAAATTGTAATATAAAAAGATATCTCAAGATATCTGTTATATGTTTTTTTCCTCTCGCAGGAATGAATATTGATGATGACTATTCTCCTATCTCTTCTTTTCGCTGACAAACTTTGAATCGCTGCACTTGAATACTTTATACTAGCTTGTAACTGCTAACACATCAAGTCAACTCGTATAAGAATATATAGCAATTCAATTTAAAGGTAACTGTATTTTTGGAAGGAGACTTTAAATTCGTGTGTTTTTGTCGCGGAACTTTTAAAGAGCTCGGTCACAAAAAGACACTAAAACTTATTCGAAAATTATTGAACCTTATCGCTAAAACGAAGATATTATGGCTGCTAACAAATGCAGTTCTTAGAAATGTTCTTGTAAATCTTTCTTTTTCTCTTCTGGATTTCGGTCGTTTGTAATTGTTTATAATGTTCACCACTTAGGGGCGCCAATGGAAAAAGTGGTATTACAACGCGAGGTGCATTATGGGATTTCTAAAGCTTTATCCAATAATGCACCGCGCGTTGAGAAAACCACTCGCCCCAGTCTTCTAAGAGTCAAACCGCGCAAGATACATTACAAGATTAGATTCCCAATCCCACAATGCACCCAGACAGTAGTTCCTCTACGATGGGCCTGGGTACTAGTTATTCTTCGCGCATGCGCCGTAATGTCTTTACATCAAGCATCTGGCCTCGCAATCTTTTCTTGTCTTGAAGTTGTTCCCGTTCAATCGGCAGCCATCGTAGACAAAAGAATGACATTTGCCGGTTTTCCAGTTGAAATGGTAGCGCGTGGTACTACGGCCGCAAGGGCAGTCTGCTCCGCATGTTCCTGTTAACTTGGGAAGCTTGCACACACTCTTTCGCCCTGATGATAAAAGAAAACAACGGATGAGTCGACAAATGAGAGATGTCCAAAAGTACGTATTCCCAATGGCAGAGAAAACGTGAAACCAATTAAATAAATTCCGAGTGGCCTCAGAGCTCTTTCTGATTGGCCAATAATTTAGCCAATAATAGATTAGATTAATAGATTAGCTTGGGTGTTTATGGCACAAGGAATTTAGCCAGAAAACAAAGAATTATATGGAACAAATTTCTAACGATTGTGGGACAAAATACATCTAGCCAATCACGAACAAGAGAAATTACAAGTTGCCGCTGAATGGCTTCCTTGTCAACCGATCACAAGCCAAGTAAAACCACTATCACGCGGTACAGCGGAAATGGCTACTAAATACACATCTGCGTTTAGCTCAAAACTTGATTGGTTGATTGAAGTGAGGGACCAGTGAGAATGCATAGTTGACGCAAAAACAAATAATTTTCGACACTAATCTGAAACCCGTTCTAAATGCAAAACTGTAGGAATTGGTCTCTATGGAGATGAGGTGACATACTTACTTATAACACATTGGCAGGTCTGGCATCCGTTGCTGTCGGTCTTGTATCCGTATTTACACGGTACGCATTTGAGGAGTGGGCACTGGACTGGTTCCGGAGTCGCAGGGGCCTCTGGGACGACTATTTCAGGGTTGGAATCTAAAATCAACCAAGCGCATTGCACTGAGTTGATACTCCTGATGCGGGGAGTTAAGGCCCAGGAAATTCCAAGGGGAGGGGGTCTATCTGAAACCTGGAAATTCCTAGTGGGAGGGGTCGAGGATCCCTGGAAATCCTGGAAACTCCAGGGGGAGCTTTAGAAAAGGGGGTGTTTAGACAACCTGTAAGTTCCAAGGGAGGAGGTGTTCAAATTCCAGGGGAGGGGGTGTTGAGAACCCCTTGAAATTCCAGCATATCAAAAATACCCTGATCAAAACCGTCGTTTTTGAAACGCTCACGGCCAAAACCAAATTTGGAAGTATTTACCTTATTTGGAAGTGATGGTAGATCCCCTTCTGATAAGAATTTCGGCGACATTTGCCAGAAAAACACTGAATTTCGAGGCGACAACTTCCAGACATTTTAGCGACTCCATTTTTCAAGGCATCCTCCATGTTGGATCTAGCTTAGCTGCCAGGCCTGATCTATTTTGAGCATCCACAGGGAACCCGTGCGGCTCGCCCCAGTCCCCTTTTAGGCATTTTGCAAAAACGACGGCTTATTTTTGATATGGGGGAGGGAGGGGGTCTTGACCCCCCGGTGTGGAAAAAAAGGGGGGCTCATTACGTACCTACGACAGGTGGGCTATCAGGTATACACACTCCCATTAGTAACTTGACACCAGTCTTCCTGATCCCTGGTACGGGCTGACAAGACGTCCCTGCTGGGCATCTGAGGCTCCTCTTGGGCCCCAATTCGCAGGGGCTGTTTGCAGGGACAATTATAGGCGCAACCGCTGTCTTGGTTGACTGCTTGTTTCTCTCCATACAGCGTTGGTCCATTTTGCACATCCAGCTTCCATGCTCGCAAGTGCTGCGTGAAAATAATTTCCTTTATAATGGTGTCCTTTTTCGTTAAAACAGTTAAAACAGCGCTATTTTGGGGGCGGGGGTGCTCGTCGGGAACTTTCGATTTCACCCCTAAAAGGTACCAAGCATGGCGTCGCTTAGTTTATTTTCGCTGTATTTTGACCCCTAAAAGGTACCAACAAGACGTATTTTTCCTCGTAATTTTCTCTCGTATTTTTTAGATAAGTAAAAGTTGGAGTATTTTCGTGTGTTATCCAGCAGATGGAATTGGATTGTGAAATGACATTTCTTTTATTTCTTTTTCACAGTCATACGAAATCTTAATCGGTCTTAAAGGCGATTCTCACAATTTCAGCAGAAACTCATGGTCAAAGCTGAATTTCCCATGGTAGAAGAATGGGTAGTGTTCGGCTTTCCCATGGCTATCTATGTGAATTCAAATATTTTCCATTCTCGTGCCATGGGAAATTCAGCTTTTCCCATGCATGGGTTTTTGTAGATAAATTCATCACATGACGAGTGATTTCCACGATAAATTTCACGCAAATATCGTTTTTCAAGTGAAATTTAACGTGGAATTTGTTTTTTGTCGAATTCAGCTTTCACCCATTGAATTCCACGTTAAATGTCACTCGTCTTTGGCCAATCAAGGCGCCCGTAAGAATTGAGCTATGGGATTCTATAGGATTATTCAACGCTTCAGGAGACTAGATTCCGCTAAGAAAACGTGTCGCACAGCGACGAGGGTGATATCGCCTTTTTGAGTGCTATTTTCGGCGGAATCTACCGACTGAACGCTTTGAATATACTTGAATCCTATGATATCTCGTCCTCAATTTACACAAAAAAGAGATATCATAGGATTCTATAGGATTATTCAAAGCTTCAGGAGGCTAGATTCTGCTAAGAAAATAGCACGAAAAAAAGCGATATCGCACGAGTCGCGCAGCGACGAGGGTGATATCGCCTTTTTGAGTGCTATTTTCGGCGGAATCTACCGAGTAAACGCTTTGAATAGACTTGAATCCTATGATATCTCGTCCTCAATTTACACACAAAAGAGATATCATAGGATTCTATAGGATTATTCAAAGCTTCAGGAGGCTAGATTCCGCTAAGAAAATAGCACGAAAAAAAGCGATATCGCACGAGTCGCGCAGCGACGAGGGTGATATCGCCTTTTTGAGTGCTATTTTCGGCGGAATCTACCGACTGAACGCTTTGAATATACTTGAATCCTATGATATCTCGTCCTCAATTTACACAAAAAAGAGATATCATAGGATTCTATAGGATTATTCAACGCTTCAGGAGGCTAGATTCCGCTAAGAAAATAGCACGAAAAAAAAAGCGATATCGCACGAGTCGCGCAGCGACGAGGGCGATATCGCCTTTTTGAGTGCTATTTTCGGCGGAATCTACCGAGTAAACGCTTTGAATAGACTTTAATCCTATGATATCTCCTCATCCTCAGTTTATCATAGGATTCTGTAGAAAATTCCCTGTGTCTGCTAGGCCTCATCCCTTACCATAGCTCGCAGTCGGATCGTCTGATCTGCTCGTTGAACTTGTACGGTTTTCCCTTGTGTGCGCAATCTGCCGATTATAACCAAACAGTGTCAGCTCCCCACAAACAACGGGCTGCGCATATGATGCAGTCTAAAGGCCGGTTTACACTAGCGATTCTTGTTGCATTTGTCGCCATATTTTTACTCGGCTTAAGCGCCTGGGACGAGCTCTTCTCCCAGTATATTGGTTTCACTCCGTTTCACTGACATTTGGACGATTCCAGCTATAAGCGCGCGCGCTCTTCTTTATTCAGAAATGCCCAAGCCATGCTCCACAATTACCAGAATGCTGCTCGCGCTTTTTTCACAGTTTGTTCGACAAATGTCCCACATCTACCGATATGCAACGCGCGCATGCGTTATAGCTTGAATCGCCCGTTTTGAGCTTTATCTGACAAATCTAGAGCATAATATACTTACATCTGCAAGGGCCATTTTGTGCCCAATCTTTCTGCCGATCTTGCACTCGAATCGGTGAAGGTGGCACATGCTTTGGTACTCCTTTCCGTTTGTGAGCCCGCAAACAGGGCGGTCTTTGTTCTTGCACATGCGCGGACATTCGCAGACGGGTTTGCCATTGAGAACGACGCATTGTTGGTGAAGTCCGCAGTTCTTTTGTGCGCAGGTTTCTAAATCGAAAGAAGAGATTTGTAAGGCTAAAAAAATTGCTTTTGCAATAGTTAAAGGGACATGGTCACCTAGAAAACACTAAAATAATTATTGTCACAAAATACAGCAATATTCTCTGAAATTGAAAGAGTCAGTTTAAAGAAAGAAGTACGGAAAATTTTATTGGATTACGATGAAGGATTGCTGAGATATGAGCGAATTAAGATGGCAATTTTAGTATGTTTGAAAAAAGATTGGGGTAAACCGATTTCAAAAGAGTCGGCTTTCCTCATGTAAGCTGTAATTACAATCCGCGAATATCTTTGCAATCCTACATCGAAATGACTTCACATTTTTCACCATGTCAAGTTGAAAGCATTCTTTACAAATTTGACTTGTTATTTTTATTATTTGTGATATAATAATTTGATGTTTCGGTGACCATGTCCCTTTAAGGGCACGAGGCCTCCATCTGCGCCACTAGTAGGCATTTATAGATTGCGCTAAAACATTTGGGAAAAGGTTGCTCAAAATAGGGTTAAAAAGTTGCCCAAAAAGGAAGAAAAGTTGCTTCAATAATTCAAGAAGTTGCTTTACAATTTATTCAAGTTAAACTTTAAAAAACAAAATTTATATATGTTATTTACCGGCTGGGAGGTCCGGATCGTGAAATACCGTGACCGAGGTCTTGAAAATACTATTTTCAAGTATTTTCAAGGCCGAGGTCACGGTATTGCACGATCTGGACCGACCCCAAGCCGGTAAATAATATATTTATTTTTTGCTTTCACTGAAACAGCATAAAACTTCACAGAAATTAGCGCGCGCGCGATTCATCCGGACCCGGGGTCCGGATCGTAGGATTCCGGACCGCTCGCGAGCCAATCAGAGCGTGCGATTTGATGGATACCGGACCGCTGAAAAAATAAAACAATTATTTACTGCTCATTATTCCAAAAATTGCTTGGAGTTGCAGTAAATACAAAAAGTTGCTCAAGACTCCAAAGGTTGCCGAGCGCAATTTACATAGGCGTATTAAGTTTGTATTGGTTCTTTGAGAGAGAATCTAACTGTGTGATCATTACACCGTGAAAAATACAAGTCTTACGTTGCTCGCAGATGCCATGCTTGTATGTGGGTCTGTTGCGCCCGATGATGAGTCCGTTTCCATTCCGTACAACACACGTGAGATTTTCTGCGCATTCTCCATGTTGCCGCCAGAATCCTCCGCATGACTGGCCTTCCGTCTTAGCACACACGTCACAGCATCCGCAAATGTCTTTAACGTAGCCAGCTGTGAGCAGGAGAACAACGGGTCAGAAAAACCTTATCATATCAAAAAAAAAAATGCGTCGATTTTGTCAATGCCTACCCGGACGTGACGCGGGTTACCTGTGTTGCTAGTGCCAGGCTTTTGGGGCCAAAACAAAGATGGCGAACTACACAGCGTCTCTGTCCAAATCTGCAAGTTTTGACAAACTTTTTTGGCAATTTAGAGTAAGAAATAAGCGAGAAAAACTTCTGGGATTCCAAATATGGTAAGTAGAAACTTCTATGTAAGGACATTTTAGAAAAACTATCCGGTCGAGTCGTCTCATTTTTGTTTGATTACCCGTCATGCATGTCGGCCTGGGCGCGTAGGTTTGAGCACTCGGCCGACATTTCAGTTCCTCGCTTTGTTGTGACTCAAATTGGAATTCTAGGCCTGACGTCGAGTCTACCGTTGACCAAACAATACATTGCTCAACGGTAGTCTCGACTTCAGGCTCAACTCCAATTTGAATCACAATAGAGCGAGGAACTGCGAAAAGGACTATTTATCTCAATGAATTGGAATAGAGCGGATTCACATGACCATCGTGAAAACAATCGCAATTGAGCAAACACTAGCCAATCAGAATCAAGAGAAATCACAACTTGCTCCTAATGGCTTTCTTCTCAGCCAATAACAAGCCAATTACTAAGTAATTACACAACTGTATTTAGCAGAATTTGATGGCTGAGAAAAATGAGTAGCCAATGAGAACGCCAAGCAATCGCAATTACATAACAAGTCACGACGGTCGTCCGCTCTATCCCCTCCAAATAGATCTCTCTACCTATCGTTCGGATCGCGCGTCAGAAATTTCATGTGCTTGAATCGAACACCGTTCTCACATCACGTGCCCCCGAGCGCTACAAGAGCCAAGAATAACCGCGAAAGCGTCGAGTATCACATCACTTCAAGTGGTGCTGATTAATTTGTTTACGAAAGAGTACTTGTTTTGTATAAATGAAAACCATCTCTCGAGTGCCCCTCGAACTCGCACCACACGTCACACACTTATTCTTGTCATCTCGCCAAATATAAGATCTTAGTACCGGAAAGTATCATGGCGTTTATTACAAAGTCAATACCGTAGTTAGCCAATGCAAATAATATTGACCCGCTAATTAGGGTTATCACATCTTCTTCAATGTTGAGGAGTCAGAGAGGAGACTGAAAATCCCTCCCACAACTTGAAGACAACTACGCCACAACAACTCTTTAACTGTACAGCGCATGCGTCACCACAGATGCAATGATCCTTTCAGTGTTTTTTCTGCGCGGGCTGCCTGTGGATTTTACATCTCGCCTCAGGCCCTTTGTTAGCCGGAAAAAATATCAGCTGGGGGGATATTATGGGTGGGAAAAGCTGGGAAGGAGAAAGGTGTAGGATTCCAATATGGCATGTTATGAATTTCCATATAAAGAAGCTTTTGGGCCATTTATTTACCAAAACGACATTTTCTTGATACAGCAAACCACAGGGTTCCCACCGTTTCTGGACCTGACTTGCTGTTTGCTGTCATGCTGTTTGCATGACTCATATGGCAAAGTGTGAAGTAAAATAATCGAGTGATCATATTCCGAAAGATCTTACTTCCTCGACTGCTAAAGCCGTCTAATGTTTTTCTATGTCTAGACTAGGTTTCCGGCTGTCTTGTTTTTGTCACGTCGCCACAAATGTTCTTGTGCTTATGAAACTACCTTTGGCTAAGCCTACATGCTTAACAATTAATCTATTCCACTAGTGTAGTTTAGAATTTAGAAATATACTCTTCCTGGATCGGCTGCATTTTCTTTTTAGCCTGGTGGTTTTGTAAAGCTTCTAACAAACTATTGGTTTAGAATATTGTTTATTCCCCCCCTCTCGGGCGAACTATACATGAAGAGCAGTAGTGAAAATAGACGAACCGCGAAAGCTATGTCTGACCTGTTGTACCCGTTGGCTGACCTAAGGAAAGGTAATATCAATTTTCTGTGACAAACAAACAAGTTACAATGCTTTCGAACTTTCCTCCTTCGATTAGAAGTGTTCTTAGAAGTGTCTGCATCGTTTAGGACCATATGAGCTTCCGGAGATTTGACTTCACGTTTCCTGACTTATTTATCGTCAAAAGAACATGACAGTCAGTGGGCGGGGTTTCTCCACAGTGATCTCCAGAAAGAAAATATTACAAGTAAATTATAGTAAATAAAGTTGAAAATTTAATCAAACAAAAGGAAGTTTTGGCATTTCCCCAATGTTATTGCAGATAGTTGTTTAGTGTTCCAGAAATTCATTGATTTAGAGAAACTGTATTTTTTTTGACCTGGCTAAATTAGGCTTGCAATCCAAGGGCTTGTGCTCTTTCTTTCCGACTTGAAAAATAATACCAACACAAGGGATTTCAGCAGAAACACATCCATGGGAAAAGCTGAATTTCCCAAGGCATACGCATGGGAAGTGTTCGGAATTCACATGGATAGCCTTGGGAACTGATCCGAACACTTCACATGTTTCTACCATGGGAAATTCAATTTAATTTTCCCATGGATGGCTTTCTGCGGAAATTCCCTTTGCAAGGAAACGCGTGTCCAAACGGAACTTTTCTCGCCTTTTTATACCATAGCTACATGCTTTGGTCTGACCGTTTTGTTACTCAGGTTTCCATACGCAAATAAAAAAGAGTTACTGAAACTTACCATGTGGGTTATCCTTGCTGGTCATATGAAGTTTCAGTTGAAGGTGAATCCGTGAAACTTCACCTGAGCAGCAAGGACAACCACAACTGAACTACATGGTACATTTCAGCAACCTTTATTGAGCATTTCTTATAAATTTCTAGGTCCATACAACCCTTACACAACCCATATAAAACCTATAATAATTCGATGTTGCAGTGCACAATCTAAGGCCTGGGTCACCTGTGGTCCACGCGGTCGCCATTTGATAGGAATTGACATATTGATAGTGAAACATCATTTCAAAACGATTTGCTCAACAAAAAGTCCAGAGGTTTTCGATAGAACCCCCCCTATTTTGAGGACGGGGGTGCTCGTTGTACCTTTTAGGGGCCTCTGGTACCCCCACCCCCGGGGGGGATAAAACCCTATCTTGTCTACTTACATTTACACTTGATGGGCTGGCATTTCACTTTTTCGCACCTTTCACAGGTCAGTGAAGATACTGATACAAATACTGCTACAAAGCAGATTAATAAATATGTTGTCTTCATGTTGAATCTGTGAAAAGATGGGGAAAATGTTAGATACCCGAGAATTTCTCGAAAAGGGGGCGAAAGATCAGATGCTCGTTAATTTTACGAAAAAATGGAAAATTTCTGAGTATTTCCCGAAAGGAGAAGAAATATTAGATCCGAGAATTTTAGGAAAAATTCTGTTGTTTTTTTTCGTTATAAAAAGAAATTCTTTTTTTCTTCGTCTTTTATGCTTGTTTGTTTGTTTGTTAACTTCGTTGTACTTTTTATAGCAGACTAGTTAGGGGTGGACTATTAGAAACTGGAGGAGGGAGGGTGCCATTCCCAAAAATAATCCAAGCTAGTAAAAAAAACAAATACAAATTCCGGAAAACCTGATCCCCGAAAAAAAAAGCATGCGCAAAACAATTGCCACCCCCCCCCCCCCCCCTCCCCAATTTCTAATGGTCTACCCCTTAAGCAAACAAACACAACAACCAATGAACAATTGTTACTAAAAAAAGAAGAAACTAAAACACGACAAGATTTTTACTCTTAGTAACGGACTCTTGATTATCGAAGACAGCACGCTCTGCGTTTCTCGAAAACCTGTCACCTTCCTCGATAAAGGGCAAATTTTAAAGTGGACCCTAAGGATGCTTTTCAAACATTTGATAGCTTTACTACGCTATAGAGTTTCTTAAACAAAACAGATATCAGCTACGTACCCTGCGAGCAGTGGTTTCCTCCTCTCTTAGGCCTACGGCGATATCAGCTTAAAGATCGATTTTGCAACAAAATGGTACTTCACTTTGGAATGTGTTTCGCAAACCTTCGAGGGAGAGACTTTGCTTATCTTTGTTTATGAAGGGTACCAGATGTCCCCGCAACGCATCGATAGAAACAACCAGTCAGAGAGAGAGAGAAACAGAGTTGTACTAGGGGTGGAACCATGGGGAGAAGGGATGGCAATTTCCCAAAAAAAAAAATCGAGGTCAATCCTTCCAAAAAAAAATTATTGCAGAGATCCAAGCTAGTAAACAGCATCATACAAATTACGGAAAAAAGTATTGCTCAAACTGATCCCCGAAAAAAATCAGACATAGACATAGACATAATTTATTAGGGTACCGAAGCGAAGTAGCTTTAGTCAGCATACATGAGTATATTTTTCCCTAAAACTATACATTTAAAGCTTTTCTAATTTGAAAGCAATCAAATACATATTTAGCAATTTCTTTCTTGTGTTTTGGGGGATTTATAAGGGTTTTAAAACTTCTAATTCTTCCATTAATTTTCAGAGAAAGATCATTTCATGCGCAAAACAATTGCCACCCCTCCCCCCCACCATTTCTAATACCCCTTATAACCAAGGAAGAGAAGGCTTCCCCCTCAAGTATTAGAAATTCTCTGGAGCAATCTCCACTATCTTGCCACGCCCCTCCCCAAGAAAAAAAATGCTTATGGTGTCCGTGTGTGTGCGCCTCTATTGCGATACTCCTGCCTTTGGTGGGAGCAGGGGGCATCACACCATCGCTGCGGCGCTCGCTAGGTGCAGAAATAACCCCTAGCAACCAGGGTCAGGAACTATTATTGTGCACATTTTTCTGTTAAAAGGAACAATTACCAAACTTCTTCACTCACTGCCACCACAGAACATTTTCTGGTTCCAAACGCGGTATTAAAAATTCTTAAGTGCAACCGTTTTTTTTTTTCATTTTCTGTTAATCTAATTTAACGATCGTCATCGTCGAACCGCGTTATATCTAAGTGCGACGGAGAAATGTACGCAACAACTTAAAACATCTCTCAAGTGATTTAAAAAAATTTGACATGGCTTTTCAGACTTTTGATTGCCATAGAAGCCAAAACGTAGTTTAGTTGTTTTGAAGAGTTCGCACGTTTTGTTGGAGTTGTTGTTGCTTTTAGTTTTGTTTTTGTTTATTTTGTGTTTTTATTTAAAGCAAC
This sequence comes from Scolanthus callimorphus, assembly GCA_033964015.1. NCBI lineage: Eukaryota > Metazoa > Cnidaria > Anthozoa > Actiniaria > Edwardsiidae > Scolanthus > Scolanthus callimorphus. Next base: position 27,447,779 of record CM066912.1, on the reverse strand, counting down.
GGTTTTTTTTCTTAGCGTTTTATCTTGTTGTTGAATCATTTTATTTTCGCACTTTTTGCCTTGTGAATTTTTTGTAGAAAGTTAAGCATGATATTTCTAGTGGAATTTCTCAATCTGTCGATTGTATGATTGTTGCCCTGAATAATTTCTTATCAAAGACAAGAACTACAAAAAATCTACCTTAATTTGAAAAGAAGAAAAAAGGCTTGATGTTTCATCATATAAAGGGATTAAAACCTTTAGTCGAAAGCTTAAAAGATTAGTGACTTAGCCTAACGGACAATCATCATGCATTCGGGAGGCTACAAAAACATATAACATTTCTGTTTTCCGTAGCAATATTCCTCCAGTCAATTTATCTCAAGCTGCGATACTTAGTTAGAAAAGGTCTCAGTAAATTATTTCAGATAATTGTCTTTTGAGAGATTAAAAGCAATTTTCTGTCAAAGGAGATTTTGTTTGGCATCGAGGCTTAAAAAAAATTGCAAGTGAATGAAATATGAAAAAGTCTCTGAAGGTCATTTTTCTATACTTTCAAGTGAAAACTTTGCTTTGCCATTTTCGTGATAGCGTGATAAATGTTTTTCAGCCTGCAAATTGCTGAGTATCTAACAGTTCAACTTGGTAGGAATCTATCTTTATAATTTATTACGCCTTATGTGTCAACATGCTATTGTGCAATTGCAATGTGAGTTCGAATCAATTTTACTCGGTCGCGCTGTAAACTTTTCAATAACATTTTGCGGTCACTTATTATAACTTTCGCTACTAAAAATAACTACGGCCTGAGGGTATTAATGTTTAAACTAGAGCCGCACTTTCTGTTCTTTTACTCGCTATCGAGTTTCAGTAAAATCGATCTATTAAGACTCCCCGAAAGAATAAAAAATATTTTTCGTAAGGCTTTATTGACGAGATCACTGTATTTCAAGTTACAGGCGACGAGTTAAAGTTAGCTGCTTAGAACTTCCAGTTATTGTAAACCTTTTTAATTTCCCTATATCTTATACATCTTGCAGGCGCGATAGTTTTATGACTTTGTAATTTTAGAAGAAGGAAATTAAGCCAACATGGAGATTTTCCCCAAACTTAGTACTTTTAATTTTACGGGGGCCACTGTTTTGCAAAAATATCGCTTGCAGACAACTACTTCTATCAAGAACAAACTGTTATGCGTCTGGAGATTCTAGGCGCACGTTCTGTGTTGAGTTACCTCGAAGAGTGTTGCGTCTTCGAGCGCCGACAAAGCAAAGGGAGCTAAATTAGCAGAAAAAACAAACTAGTACCCTATATCAAGATACTTATCTCCAAACATATGTTTAAACCGTTTTCGTTTTCTATTTCTAGACGCTTGTAGCGATGATAAAGATTTTAGTTGGAACAGAAGAAGGAGAGAGAAATTCTACCTCACCTTATGTACGAAGCGTACGAGTCAAAGTCTTGGTCCAAAAGAGGCTTCTCTCGGTGTTCTGTTCGATGAAATACCCTCGCTCGGGGGGATACTCGGTTTATATTTAATGCCGAGGTCGAAGGTCAAACCTGCCGACCGGAAATTACCAAAGCACGATATTGAAAGCGCCCAAGAAAGCACATTCGACCGTATCAGAAACTGTATATTACTGCGATTTTCATAATTCTGCAACTCCCACTTTACATTCCAAAATGACAAACTGCGATTTGGCTTCCCGGCGTCCATCAAGCCTTTTCAATCAGCTCGTGGATTTCTTTCTTATTTTCATTTTTTTAAGCCTAGCTGTAGTAGCTAGTCTTATTTTTAGTTCAAAACCTCTCAAAGCCTACGTGTACGCACACCCACCGCGCTCTGTTCACTCGTTTGATTGACGGAAGCCAAACCGCGGCTTGTATAGTCGGCGTATAGAGTTCGCAGGATTATGAAAATTGCAGTAGTGGAGTGGAAAAAGAATCGAGGAACAGGATATGTTTGATGTAAGTGTGCGGATATCCGAGAAAACATTGTTTTGTAAGGGTGTCAGAGCTTGGAAGGGAAATTCCTAATAAAAGCTAGACGTAGAAACGGCCACGCTGGCATTTTAAAAATCGGGGCGTTGCGCGAGATCTAAAGTGTCTTTTTCCAGCACCTCAGCGACAGGATTTTATCACACTTTTGGCAAATAGCGATTATGATTATTGTGGGCTTCGTGGAACTATAACAGGATGGATGAGCTAACGGATATAGTTCTTTAGTCTTGTTAGGATGAACCCATTTCAAATTTTGAACTGTGTAACTGTGTGAAGTTACAACAAAATTTGTATGAAGATGCAGCTTGACGATCAAACTTACCTACATTGCTGAATTGCTTATTCCTTATATAATTGATCTTGGGATGATTACATACAAATTGAGAGCTGCATTAAAAAATTGAGAGCTTATTAAATAACCGTGACAAAGCCTTAAAATCATGCCCCGAAGGTATTGCACCTCATGTATCAATGTTGCAAAAAAAAAAAACCGCAGTCTTTGAGAGGTAGGCCCGTAAAGCAATTGAGACAGCACTTTGATGCCCTCATGTGGGGGCTTCCTTGTGGAGCAAAAAAGCCTTTTCTTGTAGGGCCTGCCTATTACTAGTTTCAGTTTTGTCAGGGTGCCTTTAGTATTCTTCTTCACTGCAATTCCTGTAAGTAACACGACCTTTCATACTTACTTAATAAGAGCAGTTTTGCTTATGCAGAGGCATGCAAAAAATATTGTAAAATTTAATACGCAACGATTCGGCGTAGCCATTACGACCATTACAATTCTAGATACAACTGAAAGTGAATATAAAGCAGTATAAATACAATAGGTGGTAAGTTACATTATTAATTACAAAATAAACACTTTTACGCTTATCGAGTCACTCTGCACGTTGAGAGTTGGTCGGAGCTCTCTAATCAGAAGCATTTCCTTTATCAAGCCATCAAATTTGCTTGAGCACTTAGCTAGCACGCTAAAATTAATGGCTCGGGCAAAACGCCCATTATGCTCATGTGCGTAATGTTGTATCTAGAATTGTAATGTATCTAGAATTGTAATAAATTGTATTAAATTTTACAATATTTCATACTTACAGATATTTTAAAATTTTGTCTCCATAGCAGCTAAATGTATGGAACAGTTGATAGTCTCTATCAAATAATGTTTACTTGAAGTTGCAAAAGGATGTTGTACGTAAACTTGGATAAGTGAGCGAAAACGTACATTATTTTCTTTAAAAAGAAAAATTTATTCAGTCTTGTCAGCCTGCTACTGCCCCTATATTTGACCCTGACAAAATTACGTGACTTCTTGAACACCATGTTTGCGACAGATTTGAGTACGAATTCTTTGCCCGAGAAAAAAATGACTTGCTAGCAGAGGCTTTTTCCTTTTCGCTCTCGTGTTTTGTTTGCTAGTCTTCGTGGTTTGGTTGCGTCGCGCGTTGTTTTTTTTGTTTACCTCGCCCGAAAAAGGTGAAAACCCAAAACCAACCATGAGAATACATGACACGCGAACTTTCTTTTAATGTTGACAGAAAGAAATCCATGCTTGCAGGGTAGAGAAACATAGACTACATCACAAGATTACAGACAACACGACAGCGTACCATCCGAGCTACAGGGTCAAACAGCTCGCTTTACAGACTTTCCCCGGACTTTCCCCCAGTCCTGTGTTATTTTTACCAAGGCGATGAATCACGACTAAGAATTAAACGCAGGGACAGCGATCACACGCGGTGAAACGGTGATACGGAGAGAAATATCATACGGTCGTCGTTTGAATTTGCTGCATGGAGCCCGGAAAAATGACCTGTGAAAAAAGAGCTACGTGACCCGGGTATAGGAGCACCACCACTGCGCGCGCAAGGTTTGAGTGTTTGCTTGAGTGGTTTGCTTAGCTAAATCCGTCGTTGACCTCCCAGCTCTGCCCAATAGTCCTTTGGGCGCTTTATCGGCCTTCGTTTGCTTCTCCGGGACTTGAGCTTTTTCCCTTTTGTTGGGCGTTTTCTCTTGTCATAAAAAAAAGTATATAAAAATCCGCCTATTTAAGCATTAGAACACAACTTTCTTCTATGACTTTATCGGCGCAATAGAGCACACGTGATGTTCCGAGAGACCCGAGAACATTGTACAATCAACGGCTCGGCGAGTGATTTTAGAATGCTTCGAGTGTCCCTCCCAACATCACGCGTGCTATATTGCCGATAAATTCATAGAAAGTTGTGCTCAATCCTTTTATGATATAGCGGGAGAGAACCATTACTTTATCGGTGAAATAGAGCAGAGATTTGGGCCAATCAGAGCGTTATATCGTAGCTATATTATGAAAGAGTATAAGCCTGGATTTCAGAACCTGTCCGTAACCAGAAGTTTCCTTACTTAAAGAACCCGGCGGTGCAGAGTTCGTAGAATTATAAATCCGCCACTTACGTAAATTTTTAATACTGTATTCATATATTCAGTGGTACTTTTTCTCCGGTTCAGCTCACTTTTCCAATTTCCCTTTTTTATCTGTGATGTTCTTTAAGTATCAAATAAACTTCGATATTTAAATAGTAACCCCTCATTGTTGCATAATTAGTTCTGCTTTTCCGTCTTAATTTACTTTGGCTACCAGTAGCGCATCCAAAATATAGGAAGAAAATACTTGGTTTTCGATTCGTTTTCTCCTAAAATCACGGAAAAAAAAATAAGTTTTATGTGCGGGGCCAAGACGCAGTACCCGTATGTGAGTACCTTTGTAAAAATAATTTTAGGGTCTAAGTCGTTTGTCGGGGCATATCTTCTTTGATTCCATCCCGAAACAAGATACTAAACCCCAAGAGCATATTCTCTATGCCGAGTACCTGGTGGGGCGCAGCATCAGACAGGCGTGACACACTAGGAAGAGGCGTGACGCCGTTGCAGACATAAATAGTGGGCCGGTTTACTTCCGGTGGAAGTCGAAATTCTCGCCTTGTCAACAGACACCGTATACTACGTTTTGACCATGCGATTTTGAAATCAGGCTAACCAGCCACATGCTTTATAAAATAACAATTACGGGCAATCTGAGAATTTGGAGATATTGCTCTACTGCTCTAGTCATTGTATATAAAGCAGCTTAAAGTTTGCTTTTGCTGTCATAATACAATTATGTTATCGCGAGACATTCTTTCACACACTTGCGTGACATGGAAAGCTGGCGTGACATGCAAGTACCGGAAGTGATTACGTTGGCGCGCAATATCCGGCAAATAACTGAGCAATGTGTTCCGCATAGCCTCCTCATCCGCGCGTAGGCGACGTGAATCAATAACACAGGAAGCCCAAGACGGGGCTTTCGCGTTTTTCATGCATGCGGAGAGGAAGCTATGATCTGCATTTTGTAGTTCAGAGTGTTGCTTGCTTGTTCAGAGTGTTGCGCAAATAAAGATGACACATATTGGCGATCAAGTTTATTAACAGAGAACTCATCACTTTTAGTAACCAAGAAAAAAAATTACATCGCACATTCAAACTTCCAAAGCCCTGCCTACCCTGCTAACAAACAGAGGCTTTTCCACTTTTTCTTTTACGTTGACCTAGCGTGCTTTATCGGGAGATATACAGCCTAGTCCGTGGCGTGGGCTTCCTGTGCTGGGATGTGACGTCACGTCAAGCATGTCTTGCAAACCACAGGAAGACCACCCGGAACGCCAGTGACTAGGCTGGGAGATATATACACGAGGGTGATTCGGTGTGCACGTGTTGCCCGTTGTTCTGGCGCTTTGCACGGGGAATGTCTGCAGAAACCCATCCATGGGAAAAACTGAATTTCCAATGGTAGAAGAATGGGAAGTGTTCGGATTTCTCATGGCTATCCATGTGATTCCAATCACTTCCCAAGCGAATTTCAGCTTTTCCCATGGATTGGTTTCTGCAGAAATTCCTTCGGTCGGGCAGTAAACGAACTCAGCTACGCGAAATAGAGAGGAAGCTCTGCTTGAACTCGCAGGCAAGCCTAACCAGTTTAGTAACGAACTATGCAAAAACTCAAGATAGATAGAGTGCTCATCTGAAATGTGCTCCATCAGTACATACATATGGTGGCCTACGTCACACAAGAGGCTCAAAATTAGTTGAAACGGGATCATTCGAGGCTGAGTCTAACACTATAATCACTTTCATTTGGTATTTTATGACATTCGCACGCTCATACAGCAAACTATAGTTTTATTGGCGATCGATAGAACGGAGCGATACCTGTGTTTTGATATGTTTTCTAAGACTGCAAGTACTTCCCGTACTTCCCATCCCTTCACCCTGGCCCTTTCAGCCCTATGCAATTAATAATACTGGCCTCTCGCACCATCAAACAGCTTTACCTGTAATGGTTGGTTATCAGAACAATCTGGAAAAGATCGCCAAGCATGCGCTTAACAACAGATGAGAGAACTCATTCAATGTTCCACTTGATGACAGCGTGAGTACGAGAGGCTCTCCTTTTGTTAAGGTGGCTGTTAACCCTCCCTCAGAATCAACCTGAAACTTCTCCTCCTTATTCAATGCATTAACAAGCTTTTCACCGTTACTATACGGGTTGGACTTTAAGGTTGCTGTAACCGATATCACCTTCGTTGTCATGACAACCAGAATTTTCCCTCTAGAAAATGCATAAATTTCCGGTTCAACGTGTTGCTCAATTTGCTCGGTCTTAATCCACTCACTACCTAAGGAACTTCGAAACTGATTCAGTTTTTTGATAAACTTGTACATGTCGGAGTCTGTTTTCATATAGGGCCAAAGTGATTCCCGGTTGTTTGGATCGCCACCGCCATTGAAGCCTTGTTCCGTGCCGTAATATATGAGTGGTATCCACCGAGACATGAGAACGAACACCAGGTTGTTGCGTAGGGCGGTCTGGCTCGGATTGAGATGTAGAAACCGTTCGTGGTCATGGTTATCCACAAAGCCTCCAAGAATGGATCTGGAAGAAGGCAGGACACAAATCTTACAAAGTTCAATAAAAACATTGAACTGATCTATTTTCTCAAACAATGAAAGCGTTATCGTGGCATGTCGTGACGTCAACGTGATGTGACGTAACGTGATGTGACGTGATGTAACGTAACGTGATATGACGTAACGTGATGTGACGTGATGACTTCAGTAATGCATGACATAAAAAACAGTGACATAATACCAGAAACATATAACTTATAATACTTATTAGAACAATGAACACATGCAATTTACTAACCTGTCTTTAAAGGCCTTGGCTGACTCCTTCAAGGCAGCGCTCAGCGAAGTGAAGTTTTGCTTCTTCTCTTGGAAAATGTACCTTAAGGATTCAAGATTTGAATTATCAGTTGAAGCGTGCACGAGGCTGAGAGGGAGGAGAGGCGAGGAGGGATAATCCTACCTCATCGTCCAGAACATCGGAAAGTCCAGAACGGAATCCAGTGGTCCTTGGAACCCTGCGGTGAAGTTTATAGTCCCGCAAGGAGGAGGGCCATTGTTGGCTTCGCCGAGCAGGAACACTCCCGCCGAGGCCTGAAATTTGGTCCAAAATGGCTTGGGTACTTGGATAACAGTGTCAACTCTGCACCCGTCAAAATCGTACTCTGAAACAAGGCCCTTGATCCAACTCAAGAGAGTTTCCTCGACGTATGGGTGACTCTGGTTCAAGTCTGCTAAATTTGCAAGCCAGTACTGCTGAACTTTCTTCATCTCGTGGCATTCTTCAGGCCATTTTATGTAAGGGTGGTTTGGGTGGTAGTACTCGGACTTATTGAAGGGAACCATGTCCTCATAGAAGTTATTCAGCAATGTTGAATTCCAGGGGGTTCGCCAGTCGACACCTGGGGGGTACCCCATGTGGTTTGCCACTACGTCCGCCATTACCCACATCCCCCTGTCATGGCAAGCTTTGACGAGGGACTTGAGGTCTTCTTTGGTTCCAAAGTGGGGTTCAATTTCGTAGATATTTTTAGCCCAGTAACCGTGAAAGCCTTTGTCTGTGTTCAGCACGATGGGGGATATCCATATGGCGTTAGCTCCTAAACCTGGGATAATAAGATAAGAAATGGATTTCATAATTTGGTTCTCTGTGTGTGCCCGCCCTTAGGGAGTGGTCATTATTTAATTTGTAAAATGACGTTGCTGGAGAAAAATTAAGCCCTTCGACCCTAATTAACGTATTGTATAGCAATGAAACAATAATAATAATAACTTTATTCCATAATACCAAAAGAGATACATAGGAAACTAACAACTTTACACTAATACAAACTCTACAACATTAACAGAACGGCATCAAAAAGCAACCTAAAGAACATTATTACCTAAAGTATTTTCATAAGCTGTCAAAATGTCAAAGCAGGGCAACATATTTACTACTTAACATAATTATCATAAGCCGTCAAGATGTCAAAACAAAACTTCCCAACAGTCTTCATCAATAAATCGTCGGTCATTCCAAGTGAATATACAAATAATTCCTTTTCCCCAAAATATGAAAACGCAGGATTAATCTTCAATAGTTCCACTCTAAACTTATTCCGAATACCTAGAAAGGCATGATGTTGGCAAACCGAAAAATAATGAAATTTTTCCAAAACCTCTCCCATATCACAAAAATCACATTTCCTAGATTCGTATGGAATTTTAAGATATCTGCCAGTTTCAATCGGCAGCTTATGTGCCGAAACTGTCAGTTTGGTGATATGGAAACATATATTATTGCCTTTTTATTTGCATTTTTATACTTCTGGAAAGACAGTCAAGAAGTTTCACTGGAAATATTGATATGACGAACCAAAATTAGCAAGTATAATATTAATTTATTATAAACACCAATGAAATACCAGGTCATCTCCCGCGCGAAAACTTGATATCTTCACACGTGAAAATATCATGTTATTTTCACATGTGAAAATATCACACTTGCCTTTTCTGAATGCTCGATTTTTAAGCTTAACTCAAATAAAATTTGAATTTGGTATTTCATTGATGTTTATATAATAAACAGAACATTACATGACCGATGTGTGTATAGTTAGTGTTCATTCTCACTTATTACATGACCGCTTGGAGATATAGTCCAGTACATCTATCGAAAAAATGGGGTGAACCTAGAACTAATTGCAACAGAAGGTCTCTCAACGGTTTTCGACACAGAAGTCTATGCTGAATAACATATCAAAAGTCCTATTTAGTCCTAGTGGTGGAAAGTGGTGAAATTTAGATTTTAGAGACAGTGCTCGAAATCTTGAATGGCCGCCATCTTGTGTCACAGGGTAAAGCCCGCGTGGTAACAAAAGTAGAAAATAAGCATTAGAACACTTCCATATTGATCTTTTTTAGGTCTAAATATCTTAGTATGAATATTTAAAACCTGTTTCACAACCTAACATTGTATTTCTTGGTATTTTGAGCAAAAAATGGAGTTCGACAGAAAGCGTATGCAACTAAGCCGATGAACTCACATCGCTTAATCAAGAAGTCAACAGAATTTTTCATTTATTTATGGGAACAGGTCAAATTACACTTGAATGAATCAGCAATCAGATTTAGTCTCATGGAAATAAGATCTGATTACGAGCCGCCAGCTCCTATTTCTGATAGCAGTGAACTACATATTTTTCCAGCTATAGGTGTTTGAGTATATTTTTATCTCATGTTTGGTATATCTCATATTTTGCACATTTCGAGTCTTTGGAAAACTAATTCTAATTAGATTACACGCATCAGTTTAAAATGCTCCGCGCGCGATCTATAAAGTATTTTCTCGAAATATGCTATTTGTTTATCACAGAAGAAGATTCATATTTTAGTAAAGTGAAATAAAATATTTTTCGAAGATAATAACAACAAAATATTATACTTAGGTACGTATTTCAGTTCATTTGAACTGCATTCCAAACTAATTGAAGATAACTTTCTTTGGTTGCCCGTAGAATAGTGAATGCACCTGGTATTCACTATTCTACGTAGAAAATGAAACTCTCTTACTTTCTCTTACCTTATTGTTATTGATCATTTCAATGGGGACGAACATTGTGCCTTTAGCCAGGGAATTATGAGGCACAAAATCCCTCAACTTGTCGCGCTACGTTTATCATCACAAGTTGTGTGTTTGATGAAAAAACGAGCAACAATGCCAGGATTTGTGGCTCAAAGTAGACCCGCACTCTATTTCGCGCAATAAGCTTTTACAATTTGCAGCAATTGTTTTGGATGCGGGACAACTTGTGATGCGAGATGGAAGACGCGCAACATCGATCATCAACTTGCAAAGCACTAATTTTGCGCGACAAGTCGAGGGATTTCGTGCCTCGTATTTATCCCGGCTTTAAGCTTCATGCACACTTGCGACATAACGACACATCAAAACGACATCACGCGAATAAAATTTAGTTGTTTCAAAAAATCGCTAGTGTGCACTGTGCATTACGTAAATAAATATACTGCTACTACTACCATAATGCAAAATCTATCCATTTGCTTCACCAACTGATCAGAATATAACATCACTTCCTTACAGATAGGGATGTTGATAAAGTTTATGGTTCTGGGAATGCCTCACCACGTAGTAAAGCGCATATACACCCGAGCCGTGCCATTAAATTTGGTAGCCGTACCACTTTTTATCCGAGCCGTGCTAAAAAATCCCTTCCGTGTAAATGAGCCTTAAGGTGGATCGACCCAGTAATTTTGCAGCCATGCCAACCAATTTTGAACCTCTCATATAAAAACAGATTGAATTCTATCGCGCAGCCAATATAATACACATACTACCAATAGACTGAAATATATGCCAGTACAAAAGTTGGGGAGATCGGAGCCTGAAACTGGGGTGAGAGTAAAAATAGGCGTGCCCGATTGTCACGTGATACTAGCTCCGATCTTCCCAACTTTGTACTGACATATATTTCAGTCTAGCTATTGGTAGTATGTGTGTTTTATTGGCTGCGCTATATAAATCAAACTGTTTTTATATGAGAGGTTTGGTTGGCATGGCTGCAAAATTACTGGGTCGATCCACCTTAAGTGCAACTTTACCAGACAGGGCGGGAATCAATAGATGCAGCAAGGAATGAAATAGTACCGTTTAAACATGCCCGGCACAATATGTTCACAAGGAACATTTAGAGCTGGTTCTACTGGAACCCAAGTACAAGGACTTCAATTCATACATTTCCCTTTTGTGGTTTACATTAGAACGCAAGTGGAGACGCAAGCATATGAACATCAAGTCGTCACGTTCCCTTGAACATGGGCTTGCGTCTAGTGTGAATCAGGTGAACACAAGCGCAAGCAACTAATCAATGCTGATTTGCGCTTGCGTCCAGCACTTGCGTCCGGTGCTTGCTTCCTGCACTTGCGTCCTGCGCTTGCGTCCTGTGCTTGCGTCCTGTGCTTGCGTTCCAGTGAGTACCGTTTTTTACTGCCGACCGCAAAATATCACGCAAGCCGAAAGGAGATCCTTAGTCCCAAAGTCAGGCGTCAGTCGCTGGCCCGCAATATTGAAAGCACTTTCAGTTTTGATACAGAGTTAATTTTGATATTGCTAAAAAGAAGCGCCAAAATGCTATCAAGGTTCTCTCGAATCTGATACTGTTATGTCGATAGGTGTTGTGAGGGGGGATTCGTGGGTGGCGGTAGTGAGGGCGAGGTTGCTGCACGTGCACGACTTGCCAGCCGCGGTGTATAGAGCAGATTTCGTATGACTGTGAAAAGTACCGTGACACGGCGCGGTACTGTCGCGGTGGCGGTACCGAACCTGGCCTGCTGTACATACTGAACGAAACCGCGTAGTCGCGGCGCGGTACAACTCTTTCGCGGTACTTTTCACAGTCGTACGAAATCTGCTCTATCATCAGTCGTGTAGTGTAAACTACACACGCACCCCGGGGATGGTACTACACTGACTTTTCTATAGGGGTGTGCCGCCAAGGTCTCAAAAACTTGACCCTATCAGAGACCAAAACTCCTCGTTTTTTATACCCTACCGTAGACCTACGGTCAAAATCGTATACCCTACCGCAGACCTGAAGTTAGTCACCAGGGTGGTCAAATTGGTCGCAATCAAAACTGCACTTTGATAATCATGAAAAGGTTTCAAAATAAACCACTTTTCCACTAATTGCGGCACAACTTTGATCGAAATTTGTTTGCACCGTAGCCAAAAGATGAGCAGCAGATGATAAAGACGATCTTACGAATTCAGAAAATGCCAGTTTATTACTCTTATGATTATCAAAAGGCGAGAATTGCATGTGTCACTTTCAAATTCTTGTTTAGGACGAGCAATATCAACGAAAATAAAAACTCCTATTTCAATGCGTATTTCCCTTACGATTTTGACCTAATGCGCGTATCTCGCCCCTTAAATCTTCCTAAGCAAACGACTAGTCTCAAGAAGAAAATACTCAAAAAGAGTCACATATATTAGAAGAATGTTAAAGAAGACACAACATATCTATTTCTTTGAGATCAGATAAAATAATTGCTCGGTTTCCAGCGAAATAGCTCAACTTCCGGTTACAGCCTCGTTTCCATGCTAAAGGAAAAGAGTCATATTCTAAACTGTTAAATTTGGAGGCGTTCCACCGCACGGATGCAGTAGGACTTTTAGTATGTTGTTTATGATGGTAATTACTATCGAATTGTGAAGAGAGACCTTCTGTTGCAATTAGTTCTAGGTATATCCGTAAATGTACTGGACTAATACGAATTTTATCTTCTCGTGTTAAAAATTTATAAATTTTCAACAGTCAGAGATAAAATTCGTATCTCCGCGCGGCCATGTAATATCCCGCTCTATATAGCCTCAGGATCCCTCGAAGAATAATTTGATGTTGGCGAGACTAAAACTTGTGACACCCCAATCCCCACCCCCAACCCCCTCCCTGAATTGCGTAAAAATTGTGACCCTCGTCGGGCACAAAATACCGCGTAAAAAAGTTTCTACTTCCTTTAGCAAGCAGGATTTGAATTGCAAGTTGATTTTTCTAAAATTTAGATTTCCAGAGTGCCATTAAAATCAAGAAATTCATATAACAATATGAATGCAATTGCCTTTGAAGTGCCTAACAACTAATGGTAGGCTGTTCGCTAGTGATAGCCTGCGGCTGGCGGTTTTGTTGGTTTTTCGGTAGCTTTTGACTCGTGAAATTTTGTTTATTCTTCGCGAGGGCTAAATGACCGCGCGAACTAGGGCCGAGAGTCAAAATGCGCCCCAGGGTAGGGGAGAGAAATGAACTCCTCTCGATTGTATAGATTATGGCCGCGCCTCCTACGTCGCGCGACCATTTAGCACTCTCGCAAAATAAACGTATTTACGAGTAAAAAGCTAACGAAAAACCCACAAAACTGCCAGCTACGCTGGCTACGCTAGTTTTAACATTTTACCTTTGATGTAATCTAGATTTTTCTCGATCCCTTTAAACGTGCCGTTACACCAGCCTCGCATGTCTGTGCATTTTGCGCTCGGCATATCGCCTGATTGCGCGAAGCGATCGGTTAGAAGTTGGTAGATGATGCGACTTTTCCATTCCTCTGCGGTTTTAGCGCCGACTTTTTCCGCATACAGGGCGATGAAGGCGAGTAGTAGAAGCAGATATAAGAACGGGGAGCTTTGCATGCTTGCGTTTAGCCGTGAAAGCTTGAATAAAGCAACGGATCTTGCGCTGCTTAGAAACGAAAATATCTCGATTACTGGTTGTTTTGAACCCTCAGCAGAATGTGTGACAAGTCTTCCGTCTACGTCACGGTGGTGACGACACAATTTGAATGCGCGTGCCGCCACAAACAGGTCAGAAATATGCAGCAAGTGTACTGTGTACGCCTTGCGAGTCTGTGCCGAAAAACGTTTGCTGCTTGAGATAATTTTATTTTTTGATTTATTTAATATTAGCAAATATACATTTTGGTAATCCCAAAATTCCATAAGAAAAAAAACGCAGATCAACTAAACGTCAAGGGCGGATCGAGGGGGGGGGGGGGGGGGGGTGATTAGGGTGGCTAGCCACCCCCCTTGTTGCCTCACTATACTTAGGCGTTCCCAGACCAGTTGCGCAGTCTCAGGATGTTTCAGCTTTCGGGGGATCCGGGAGATCTGGTCCTGGTTTTTTTTTTTTTTTTGTCGTTGTTGTTGCTGCTGTTGTTGTTGCTTTGTTCGTCATAATGCCTGGAACGATGCAACTGTCTCGGCGATAAACCTAAAAAAGGTTTTTCGCACTGTGTCTTAATTTTTTCGCGTTCGCACGCGGGAGGGCGGCCGGCCAGACACCCGAATCATTTTCCGATGAATTATCGATTGATACGAAGATTTACCCACGTGTTCGGATCAATCTCGAACGAGGAATCATTTTCGATATTTTTTACCCAATTTTAGTTCCTTTTCAGTTCCATTTTCAATATTACAATGTCCTCGCATCTAATACGGAACCCTGGATTCCCGCTAAATTTAGCTTGGGTTGAAAATTCTCGAGTAAATTTGCCTGCAGTTAAAAGAAGGGCCGAGACACTGAAGACACGGCGGTCTGTCAAGAAGCAATGGCAAGCAGCTTGGTTACTCCGTGCAGTAACTTGTATTGACTTGACCACGTTATCTGGGGACGATACACTTACGAATGTAGCTCGTCTGTGCTTCAAAGCCGAGAATCCCATCCGTAAAGACCTCCTAAAGAGCATGGGGATGGAGGAAACTAAAATCAAAACAGGGGCAGTTTGTGTTTATTCTTCGCGGGTTGACGATGCAGTGAAGACACTTCAGAATCTTGGGTCTAAGATTCCTGTGGCTTCCGTGGCAGCTGGGTTTCCTGCTGGTATGTATCATGTTTTATGACATTGTCATGCAACAGGTTGTACAAATTTGACCTCATCAATAATCGATTAAGCTATTGCACTGTAAAAATGATGGTTGATTGTGTGTTTCCAGAAATTATCCATACCCCCCTACGGAAGGGCATTGGAAATTCCGGAGGGGTGGGGGGGGGGGTCAATTAACTGATCATTTCCATACAAATACTGTATTTTTCATGGATATTTTCTGGAACCACACATTCCAGAAAACGTGAATGCCAGGGAGGGAATTTTGCCCAAGGACCCCACTCCTCTGGAATCCCTATAGGCTCTCCATCTCCTGTAATCAAGTTCTATGAGCGCTAAAAATGAAAGTACTTACAAGAAAATAAAAAATTATCATCCTATTTGAAAAGTGCTCCTGCTACCAAGTAACATTGTGGGCAGAAATGTTACTTTTTTGCTCCTGCTGAGGGGTGGTCCAGACATTCTTGGCAAGGACAATTTTTTTTTTTTTTGGCAAAGCCAGGACGACAAATGCTTAGAGCCTGAGATAATGTCTGGGCCACTGTGTGAGTCTCCCATAAAATACAGGAGAGTTGGCATCTCTGTAGCAGACAAACTTCTGGTTCCAGCATCTCTGACTATTTCCCATTGTTTCCCTGGTCAACCATTGTCCAGGGAGCCAATGAGATGCACCTATTGATTGTCTGATACCAGAGCACCTGGAAACAAGATTAATACACTGATTGTATGGGAAATAATAGAAGATTAAGTAAATTGACCCTCAATCCCAATGGTGCATTGTGTGATTCCAGAAAAAAAATCCATAACCCCTTCAGGGGGATTGAGATATGACCCACAACGCCTTTGGAATTGGAATTTCCAGTAATATAGTGATTATTTCTCAGGCCAGATATCCAGAGCTGTCAGACAAGCCAGCACCTGCCAGAGCTTCGGCGTCTACTTCACATTTTTTGCCAATTAATGTAAGACACAAAAAAGTTCGAACCACAGAACTTAAATGCAGCCTGAAGCTCACCACTCATTGTTTGTGAAAATAAAATAAAAACTAAATTTCCTGTAATAGAACAATGACATTTTCTTTCAGGACAAACACCCATGAAGCAACGCATAGAAGAAATAGAAGCAGCAGTCGCTGCAGGAGCAACAGAAATCGATATTGTTATTACTCGTGCTCATGTGCTGTCTGCAAATTGGCAGGCCCTGTACGAAGAAATAATGGCCATGCGTAAGGCATGTGGAGATGCACATCTAAAGACTATCCTAGCAACTGGAGAATGTGGGTCATTAACTAATGTTTACAAAGCAAGCTTGGTTGCAATGATGGCTGGATCTGATTTCATCAAAACATCGACAGGCAAGGAATCTGTAAATGCGACATTTCCTGTTGCCTTTGTTATGGTGCGAGCAATTAGGGATTACTATCAGGTAGGAAATAAATTGTCAATACATGCATGCCTGCAGACTGGGGGTGGGGGAGGCAGGGCTTCAGATGAACCCCCATTTGGAAATCATATTTTCAGCAGGAGTCAACGGGTTTAGGCTGCATTCATTATGTATACTACAGGGGGGGGGGGAGGCAGAGGATTTTAAGGGGGGATCTCAAAATTTAGGAACTGGAAAAGGGGGGATGTCAAGTTTTTTCATAACATGAAGGGGGGATGCATATTTTTGTTGAGGTATAATATATATTTAAGACAAGGTTGTGCAGTTTGAAAAGTAAACGAAGGAAGGCTTAATTGTTGAACACCGAGTTTGAACCTGCTGAAGAAATATCACTTGCACTACTATTCTCGTGTATTTACCCTCTTTCAACTAATATGTTGAAAAAAGCTGCGCGCTTCGCGCGCATCAAGAATTATAAACTTAAAAAATTGTAAAAGGCCTTCTTGTTTTACCACAATTCCTCGAGGTCCTCTTCAGTGACTTTTGTCTGCCAGACAAAAACGCCTTTGGGCTTTTAATTAATCTTGTAGCTTCATTGTCAAAATTGCGGCGCGCTTCGCGCGCACAACGGAAACAAACCAAACAATCAGATACAAAATAAATGATACTTAGCCTATGTGTAGTAAGGTTCTAATCGAGGCTTGGTAGAAAGTCACTACACACAAAAGAGTACAGCCACCTAGGATTTTTATTTGCATTTTTACGCTTTGTATTTTTTTATCATTGAGCCTTGTTCTGCATCTTGACGTGACCCTACCTCAACATATAAATTGAAAAAAATGTCTCGGGGTGGGGGACGGGGGGGGGGGGGGGGGGGAGGGGGTCATGTTTTTTCTTTTGACCAAGAGGGGGGACTCGTAAAAAATATGTTGTTTCTTGGGGGATCTGAAAATTTTGCATTGTCAAAAAAAATCCTCTGCCCCCCCCTGTAGTATACATAATGAATGCAGCCTTAGAGAGGATTTCATGTGACTGTAGAGAAGCCAATCACAAAGAGATTAGTCCAATTCTGATTAAAACCTATAGGGTGGTAACAAAGGAATTACAAACCCCTCATGGCAGTAATCAGAAATACACTCTATGGCCTGCTCAATCAGTTGAATGAACCCCCATCCAGATCATATGTGCTCTTAGCAGAGCAACTTCCTCCTCATCCTGCTAAGAATTCTGCTACAGGCCTGGCAGTTTTCCAGTAAAATAAAAGCAGTCCTGCTCAATCAGTTGAATGAACCCCCATCCAGATCATGTGCTCTTAGCAGAGCAACTTCCTCCTCATCCTGCTAAGAATTCTGCTACAGGCCTGGCAGTTTTTCCAGTAAAATAAAAGCAGTCATTTTATCATTCAAAACCCATGCTGTCCAATAAAGCTGTTCAGGTTTTATATTTCCAGAAAATTTATATTGATAGGAGCAATTAGCAGAGCTCAATTTGTATGGAACTTTTACTAGAAGACCAGCCTCATTTTGGTGCATTTTCAAAGCTTCAGATGCTTTTGACTTTCAGTTAATCTTTCTTGCAAATTAAATGAACCAGCTACATATAAAGGTATTTCAGAATCATGATGGCAAAGTATTGACCCTTGAAAAGGATTCTCCCATGATGCACTGCAGGCTACAACAACAGCCTTGAAGATCTCTTACACTACCGTCATCCACTAGTTTTTAGGTATTTTTTAGGGGTTCTCACGCAAATAAGGTAGTGTTTTTGAAAGTCGAGAGGATACATTTGATGTATATTAAATAAACGGCCAGAATAAAATTAATCTGTCAAAATTGTTCGTATTTTTTTTATGGTATTTTCAGACTGAGGGGTATTTTTTAGGGTGGAAATTTTTTCCGACCAGGTATTTTTTAGGGTCAAGAGTTTCCTGACGGTCACCCCTAGCATTTTAACCTTAGAGTACCCCCCCCCCCCCGGGTTTGCATCATGCAGGGTGCACAGCCTCTTCTGAAATGGGTGTATATAATTATTAAGTGTATTTCACCCACTTTACACAACTAAACAACAGTACTTTGTATCAAATTTTGTATCATGTAGCGTACTGGTCACAAAGTTGGTTTCAAGCCAGCAGGAGGTATCCGCAGTGCGAAAGATTCATTGACATGGCTGGCATTAATGAAGGAAGAGCTGGGAGATGCCTGGACACACCCAAATCTGTTCCGTATTGGTGCTAGCACTCTACTGGGTGATATAGAAAGGCAACTCTTCCACCATGTAACTGGCAGGTACGTACAAAACATACTGGGAACAATTAACAACAACAATGAAAGTGTAGGTACACCAGACATTTTGTGTTGGGGAGATATAAAGGATTTTTGAGGCTCCAAAACTTTGAAATTGGGATTTTTTGGGCATGAAACGGGATTATTTTGGGCCATGAAAACTTTTTTTTTTGGGGGGGGGGTTCAATTTTGGTGATCAGACTATTTTGGGAGTTTGGCAAAGTGATGATAGGATTGTTTTTGTGTGTGATGTTTCACTTTCATGCCTCATTCACAGCAATTTCTTGGTGTTACGGAGCACCAGAGGCATGAAAACAATGGAACAAAAGTCACGAACAAAGACCTTGAAATGAGACAATGGAATAGAGTACAAAAACCTCAAGCACCAAAAACAAAGCTTTCTGTAACACCAATGAATACCCCATTCACAACTCTCTGATGCAAAATTATGTAGTACCCCCTTAGGAGACAAGGTCAATGACAAAGACATGATGACTTACTAGTGATGATAATTATCACAATGACAGTGGGTTAAAACAGTACCATGAAGACAAAAAAAAATGCACAACATCTTTACCGGTTTCCTTTTGTGATTTTCGTTTTGCCATTGTTTTCACTTGAAATCCGAAATAAGTACAAACAGGACATGAACTGCTTTGGTCAACAGATCTGTAGTTACTAACTTGGAATAGCAAACCTGTTGCTGTTAAAACCTAATTATTGGTGTTTTCCTTCCTAAGATATGCAGCAGCCCATGAGCTTCCAATGGCTTAACATGTACAGTACCTACATTAACAAGAATGTTAGATTAAGGGGCCTGTGTTAGCCACCATTTTGATAGCATAGCAGCATACCAAGTCTGAGAAAGCATCCATTTCCATCGGCTGATTTAAAGAATATAGAGCAATGTTCTTGGTTGAATTTGGTAAATCAAATCTGAAACTTTGTTTTTAGATGTTGATTTAGAGATTTTTACACGTAAACAATAACAAAGGAGTGGCTGACACAGGCTTTTTAAGGCTTTGGAACCTTTGGGAACATTTGAATTTGGATATCATAAATTCTGAACACACCTCCTATTATGATTCTTCAAAAGAAATTATCAACTCATTAGATATGCACAATGTATGGAAAACAGAAGAATCCTTAATGTATTCATGTAGCAAAGTTCTAGTGTGTTTGTGTCTAGTAAAGGAGTGTACTCTTTTATTATATAGACACATTAGTGTTTTACTGGGAAATACACCACTCGTATTCTCATATGAAGCTACATCTGCGACCTGAGTGACATATTTTCCATATCCTCACTAGTGAGGATATCGGTCAAAACAAAAGTGCTTGGAAATCAATTTGGAATAATTTTTTCTGGTTTGTCTATAATAATAAAAAGAAAATTACACGGTGGCTTGAAGATATGAGTTTTATTTTCTCATGTCAAAAACAATAATTATTTTACTCATCACTCGAAAATAAAACTCATATCTTCACACCACTGTGCAATATCCTCTATATCCAGCCATTATAGGGGTACTGAATGGTATTTTTCATAAAATTCAGAATCTTGAATAAAAATCTGTAGCTTCTGCAAGTCTTAGATTTTTGGGTATTCTAGTCTCTGAGTCTTGTTATATGAGATGGGTTTGGTAATTTACTGAGAAAGAATTGAGCCAGTCTGGCCAGTCCTGGCAAGAACATTCAACACTGGCCATTATAAGTAGAACATGAAAAAGGGAGTTACTGGTAATAATATTGTATGAGTAATATTGTATAAACTGGTTGGTGACTAATAAAAATATGTGAAAAATGAAATATTGAGTTTCTTATTTGCCTGTTTCCAGGAAGACTTTCTTGGCAATATTGTTAGTATTTTGATATCACAAGTCAAAGTGTATTTTTTGAGCATCAATCAAACACCTGGACCTGGATGTAAAAGCCATTCGATCATAAACAAGTCAATCTGAGTTATGTCCCTTTATTTTTGGACGTTTATGTCAATAAAGTTGGGGCAATAATAGCCTATTATCAAAGAATTATGAAAGAATTATCAAGCAAAAGTAACCAAAGGTTTTAGCAAAATATTACCACTTCCGGTTGAGGCTTACACGTTTACTTCCGGTGTGAGATAATTTCACATCGGCTTGCTCCATGTGCGAATGGATCGAGTTACAACACATTCGGTCGGCGCTTGAATGGACAACTCGCTCTGAAAAGTCGCTCCGAAAATGGCTAACCAAACGGCGTTGATAGTCCTAGCTGATATAGTCGGGTGGGGCTATTTTTTGGCATGGACTGTGTCATTTTACCCTCAAATTTACGAAAACTGGCGGCGAAAGAGTGTCGTAGGTTTTTCATTCGACATGGTCGCATATTTCATGATAAGTTACGTCGCTTACATGATCTACAATGTTGTTGTCTATTTCGACTTGGATATTCAACGAGAAATACTCGGCAAATCGCAAGAGTCGTGCCCTGTAAAGCTAACAGACGTTGTTTTCTCGATTCTCGGTTTTGTATGCACGGCAATTCAGAGTTTACAATGCTTGTTTTACGAGCGAGGGACACAGAAAATGCACTTGGTGACTTGGCTCGTCTTGGCTGGTTTTCTACTCAGTTTGGGAGTTCTGTGCGCTCTATCTGGGTTCAATATCCTCTCCTGGATCTTTGTTCTGGATTATTGTGGCTATGTTAAACTTGTAGTCTCGTTTGGTTCGGTAAGTTCTTGTCGATATAATTAAGCTTATAGTACCTTACTTAATTGTTTTCAATCAAATTCAAGTACATTTGCGCTACACGACCTGCTCAGAGAGGAGCGTGGAAATATAAAGCTTACTGAATGGTCACTTTTCGAGAAAAATAGTCCAGCACTTGAAATCAGATTAGAAAAGTAATTGCTCCTTGTTTATCTGGTGATTGTTTTGCCTTCCTGGGGCTTAAGGGAACTTTTCGTGCGTGAAGATACGACTGACGATTTTATAATACGTACTACATATTTTTTTCAAATGCAGTGATGACATGTTTCTACAAGAACCGGCCATGTTTGTGCGAACGGACCGCCGGTCCCGGCCAATGCGATTCTAGCAAAACAAATTGTTTTTCTTGTTATTATCTTCCTTACAACAAGTCATCCCCTAGATTTCAGAATGCGTAGCCACTTTATTGAATACCGAGTGTGTCCAACCTAGACGCGCGAGTCCAACCCCCCAAAATGAAAGAAAGAAATGGGGTGAAGGGGGCGCGAGTCCAACCCCCCAAAATAAAAGAAAGAAATGGGGGGAAGGGGAGGGGGGTGATTTTTTGGTAACCAAACATTGGAAATGCTATTAACCTAAACTGGTTACCATGGCTACTTTCCATTTGGCCATTTCTGGTTGGAGTGTTCTTTCCGTTTTTTTATTCAGCAGGTGCTGACCAAATTTCCAACTTATTACATTACTGTAATCCTGGCCTGGTCAATCAATAATTTCAATACTTGATACTAATCAGTAAAATCGATAAAAATTAGTTGTGAGTTGTAACATGGGTTCTCTTTGCTCACCCGAACGAGTGGGAGACTGGGCCAAGCAGGGCTTGAAGGGAACCTGCGCGCATGTGTAGTGTGCGAGTTAGTTGGAATTCAGGCATGTCGAGATATAGTTCTACGATATCGGTCGAGGCTCCTTTTAATAGTGCCCTGTACATAAGTGAGTTATCCTGAAAATAAAAGGAGCTTGGTTACATCATAGTTAGTTGGTTACATGAGTAATCAATTTTCTAATTTATAGTGATATCGATTTTTATTGATATCTGAATCAACTTGATATAGTTTAACATGGCATGCAAAATTGATTATTGATCTTTGACATTTCATTTAGAGCTAATCTGGACTTTTCACCCAAATTAAGGCTCTCTTTGAGCGTATTCTTCAGTGTAATGCACACACCAATTGCCCCTTCTGATTCTTTCGCATTGATCTGTTTTGCAGCACAGCATTTCAAGTTCTTTTTCCACAATGCTGCACAAAACAACATAAAATTATTATTATTCAAGTATTTTTTTCAATTATTTTTCAATTATTTTGTTGATAGAATAAAAAAATTGAAAATATTTGATATTGATTACAGGTGAAATGCTGTGAAGTTGATTTTTATTGATTGATTGATAAAATCGATACCAATATTAGACAATATCGATTCATATTGTTTTATTTTTGATTTTCTGATATCGATTTTTATCGATTGATCAGGCCAGGTATTAATATCCCCAAATACAAGTTTGTACTCTGTATTAAAGACCACATGCTCCCCTGCCCCTTTCTTAGAAGACATTATCAATCAAATATAAGGTACATGCAAGAAAACTATGAAATTCTGATTTATTAACAGTATGCACCCCAAGTCTGGCTTAATTACAAACGGAAGTGCACTGAAGGGTTCCATATATGTGGTGTGCTTCTCGACTTCACTGGCGGAGTCCTAAGCCTGCTACAAATGGACATTTACTGTGTCATCGAGCAAAGCACTGCCCAACTCACTGGCAATATTCCCAAACTTGTACTTGGAATAATAACCTTGGTATTCAACATTATACTCATCCTACAACATTACGTGGTTTATGTTGGAAATCGTCCACCAGAACCTGACATAAAACCTGAGGAACGGCAGTCGCTAATTGGAGAAGGTTCACATGGAAGGAAATACTTCTCAGTGAATGTTGATGCTGAGACTGATGAGGTTGAAAGAGGGCTCACAAGTTCCATGTCATCCCTGGATAGTAGAAATAAGGTTAGAAAAATACATGAATGCACTAGTGTTTAGCTAAAAAAAGTTGGTTAAATATACATCAAAGTTATAGTCATTCTACCGCAGTGATGTCAACTCCACAGTTTTGCCGGGAGTTTCGAGATTTTTTGCTCCGTCTCCCGGGAAAAATTCCAAAGGACTGCCATACATTTACTGTATTTCTCCTTGGAGACTTTTAAGGAATTTAATTTGCTATTTCAAGGCAGTCTCCAGATTTTTGAAGTCCTGGGTTGATGTCCCTGGGAAAGCGGACGCACAAAACTATGGCCAGCATCCCTCCAGGTGGCCATGTTGGTTGAACAAGGTCCATATGGCTGCTAGAAAATCTAGAAAGTCCTTCATTATTGCACCTCGGTGTATTAATTTACAGGCCGATTGTTGGCCTGAGCATTAAATTTACATGCTGTGATGTTGGGCTACTGCAGTTTTAGAGTTAGTCAGGCTGATACCAAATGAACCTAAATACAAACTTGCACGTCAAATCAGTGCATGTAAAGGCAGCCTTAAATGCATATGTCAAGCCCAAAGTCCTGAAATCTTTTCAAAGGCTCTTCACTTTTCTGAAAAATGTTCGAAATGTTGATTGGATAAGCAATGAAAAAAACTTTTCTATCAATGGAGCTACGTATACAGGTGTTGGAGTGTGTTTTCGCTTATAGGAAACCCATCTCTCAAATAAGTCTGAGCCTGATTTAATTCTCATTTAGTACTGTGATTGGAGAATTGGAAACTAACCAGTTGAAATGATTTTACCAAACAGCAATTCTTCTTCTACTTCTACAATCTCAACTCAATCTTGAGAAGTGAGGGTTGCATGGTGATTGGAATGCTAATAATGTGCCGTTTGATTATAGTAACATTGACTAACTTATGTGCAATGATATGGAATCTGATTGTCAACACTGTGACTGACAGAAATCTTCACTTCATTTGATGAAATGTACTTGAGTTTAAAGACAGATTATATTAGAACTTTGAGCAATTTTGGCAGAAAGCGGCAAAAAATCTTGTTACTCAAAATAAAAAAAGTTGTTGCTTTGAATTTAGTCTCATTTCAAAGGTCTTCATGTTAGTGTTTTTGTATTATCCCGCCGGTTAAAAATTTCCAGAGGAAGCTGAGAAAATAAAATTTATTTTTTTTACAGATAGACATATTTTTCGCACCTAAAATGGTGATGTCAATCACAGCCTATATAGATTCTATAGAATTTTTTCCATTTTTGAACGCTTATTTCTGTGGTGGCGCGAACCCAGTCCTCTGCCTTTTGTGATATTTCGAAATGTGGACCACAAATCTATGAATTAGGATAGAAATCATTGAGTAACAGTATTTTTGGCCAAACGTTGCTCCAAGTTGTAAAATAACCTGTCTTAATTATTGTGTAAAATTACATCGTCTTTGTGTCAGCAAAATGTTATTAATCAAAATTCCAGACTAAATCCTTACTATGGAGAAAATTGAAAATTTTGAAATAAACCTCATTTCCAGGGATAAAGACCACCTTATTAAGCAAAAAAAAAACTGCCTCACCAAAGTGTGATCATGGCCAGACAGCCATGTCCAATGAAGCTGGACGACAACAACAACAACAAATTTCCAGCTCTTTATAGCAAAAATATTACATAATTTAATAGAACTGAAAGTATGTCTATTGTAAATGTAGAATGTTTAAAACAGTGCAATATAATTTATTATCATTATTAATATTATCATAAGCCACAGATGAGGCTTAACCCTTAGACATATTCTGTATTTTAATCAGGTGCGCAGGTAATAATACATTACTGTAAATGATCTAATAAACCCTCCCTCTGTGTGAATGCCTCTTATCTAATTAATGCCCCCTGATTAAGCTGACAAGTTTGTATTCAACACCCTTCTCTAACAAAACACCATAAACTAGAAACAGATACAGTGCAATACAATCAATCAATTTGTTTGCGTTCTTGCTTGTTAACAACGGTGTGCAAGTTGTGCCTTGCTCATTTCCAGTTCAAAGTGGGGATTGTATGTACCATATACCATTATGGATTTGATAATCTGCTAAAGCTCTGTCATTTAGGTTTAGTATAACGTATTTAGGTTGCCATGTTACAGTTATTAGAATAAAGGCCTCTTATTTTTTAAACGCCTCCTTGGACCCTTGAATTTAATAAATGCCCCCAGCGTTTATTAGATCATTTATGGTAAGAGTGCGAGTGTAGAGTGCAGCACACCTATATGCCTGTGAATGCCATGTGAAACCAGTTTTCCATTAAAAAATCTTACAGCAAATAAAAAGATGATCTTAATGTATCTTGAAAAACAATGTTGTGCCCACCTCCCAAACTGACTTGTAATCCTGTTGCTTTCTCCGACAACGTCAGTCTAATTGTGAATAATCATTTTCAAATTTGATTATTTGTAATTTATAATGTTTGTTTCTTTTGCTAATTTGTCTTGCATCTTTTCTTTACAGACTAACCCCTCAGCCTAACCAACGACGAACAGTTCAATATATTGACAAAAAAGTTATCGTGCCTCTGTTAAAGGCCTCTGTAAACTAATTGATGCATAATGCATAATATATTATATTGTATTAATTTATCAATTCAATAACTTATTCTTAAAACTAATGTTGTCCTGTAGCTATTTGGTGTCCAAAATTATGTGCGAAAGGTTCTAGAAAACTGAATGGAAAGATTTCTTTGCTAGGGATGTTAAGTAACTAGGGATGTTAAGTATTAAAATCCAGGACACACAGAACAGGACATCTGCTTGATGATAAGAAAAGTCCCCAATTTGTACTTGTCTGGCAGTGAAAGATGATGTATGTAGGTTTTTTTTACTGGCAACTAAAGGCCAGTTAACACTTGCTATTTTTGCTGCAATTTTTGTCGCGCGAGTCGCGGCGATTTTTTGCGCATAATACGCGTCAACTCAAAATCACTAATATAAACTAAGTGCAACTCGGCGCGATCTGTCGCGTGATGTCGCGAAGATCTCGAACATGTTCGAAACTCTTTGCAACTTGATGCGATTTGAAGAAAAGAGAGCGCATTAATCGCACCGATTTTGCATCTTGTTTACAAAAGAGAGTTGGAATTGCAACTCGCGCGAGAAAAATCACCGAGACAAATGCAACAAAAATCGTAAAAAAAAAATCGCGTGCCATTACATCCGGGACATCCCTTAGGTACACCCCTGCCCAGGGGGGTACTCGGATATAAAAATGACGGGGGGGGGGGGGGGTCTGACGGAGCTCTAAATTTCATACCCCAAAAATACCTGAGCCATAAATTTTATACCCCAAAAAATACCTGCTCCCAACATTTGATACCCAAAAAATACCTTTTTAGCCTTTTTAGCCATACCAGCATTGTCCTTTTTCTTTGCCCGGGAAACTAGCTTCAGCTTAAGGCAGTATCTTCATGATCGACTAGCCTGTCAGAAGTTTCAACCCCAAAAAAATACCAGCAGATTTTTCAACACCCAAAAAATACCTGGTAGAATTTTCAACCCCAAAAAATACTTAAACTACAAATTTCATACCCAAAAAAATACGTCGGACCCCCGTCATTTTTTTTATCCGAGTACGCCCCCCCCCCCCCCCCCCCCCCCCCCCCCCCTGGGCACCCCTGCCATTGGACTAAACCCTACATCCCTGCCATTGGACTAACTTGTACATCTCTTAGGTCTGTTGATGCATATGATATCCAGCTATGTCACTATTTGTATCTTGCCTCCTCATTACAATGCAGTGGCGGATCCAGGATTTTAATACGTTGAAATAGGTACGTGTTTTGCCAAGATGGCGGCCGGTCACGCTTTTGGAGGGCTGCGTAAAATTTGTGGGTTTCTGTATCTTACATTGCTTTTCAGTGGCTTGAAACGCCACGAAAACGGTTTAGTTACCACAACAATCCACTTCTATCTGGAAACAAAGTTAGCAGCGCCACCTGGGCTGAGTTTAACAACACCACGCTCCAAACCGGCTGTCCATAAATATCAGCCATGCTCGATTCCAAAGATAATCAATATTTTCAAGCAGTCTGGAATTGCTCTGTGCCTTCTGTACCTAGCTGGTGATCTTGAATTAAATCCTGGGCCAGAGAAAATTGCTTGTAGTATCTGCTTGAAGACCATAAGGAAAAATCAAGGTTTTGCTGAATGTGAAGGCTGCCAAAAGGCAATCCATCTCAAGTGCTTCGGCCCGGACCTGAATGCGAACAAGACGTGTAATTTATGCTGCGTACTGGACGAAAGCGAAGCTAGTTCGGATAACTGTCAACTTTTCCTGGCCCCTAAGTTAAATACCATTTCTAAAGCCAGGGGTTTCAAGATCATACATCAAAATATAAGGAGCTTGGCTGGCAAGATCGAGGAACTGCGCCTTATTCTGTCTGGACTAAACTCTGGCCTACAACTGCTAACGTTTTCCGAGACATGGGCACATAAAGACATCCTGGATTCGGAACTTGAGCTCCCTGGTTATCAAATTTTCCGCCGCGATAGACCTAAAGGAATCAAGGGAGGTGTTGCAGTCTACACTAGAAACGATGTTAAAGTTATTCGTCGGCTAGATCTCGAAGACTCTGAGATCGAGGGGCTTTGGGTTGAGGTCTGCCCTCCAAAATCTCGAAGCTTTTTAGTGGGAACCTTCTACAGGCCCCAGGCGTCCTCGAACTATGCTGTTGCCGACTTTATGTCAATTCTGGAGAGAAGTATACAGCGTGCTTCAGCTAAGGGAAAAGAGGTGATCGTCTTAGGCGACCTAAACTGCGACCTCCTCCCAAAACGAGTTACACTAAAAGAAAGTAAACAACTGAAAGCGCTTCTGAGATCTGAAAACTTGTCTCAGTTAATATCCCAGCCTACTCGCATAACGCCAACCTCAAAAACCCTTTTGGACGTGGTCATCACTAATGCTGCGTTTAACATCAAGGAGTCTGGAGTGTTAGGCTTGAGTTTAAGCGATCACGAGATGGTTTACTGCATCAGGAAAATTAACTGGATAAAAGCTCAACCGGAAGTGAAAACCTTCAGAAATTATGCTAATACGACCCAACCATGTTTTGTGAAGATCTTAAACGTGTTGTTTGGGAGTGCGGAAAAGAATCCTCAGGGACAAGCGAACAATGCATCAGTGTTGATGAGCTCTGGACAAATTTCAAGGTTGATTTCCTGGGCGTAGCTGACCGCCATGCCCCACTGATTCAAAAGAAGGTGCGCGGTTTAGATCATTGTCCTTGGATAAATAGCCAGATTAAGAAAGATATTCGTCAAAGGGACTACCTTTTAAAAAAGGCGCGTAAATCAAATCATTGCGAGGACTGGCTAGCTTATCGCCAAATGCGAAACCGGGTGTCAAATACAATTCAGAAGGCTAAGCGGTCATACAACAAGACTCTTGTCGAGAATCACAAAGACGACGCCAAGGCATTCTGGAGGACAATGAAAACAATTCTCCCCGGGGAAAAGAAGTTGACAACTACTAAGAACATTTCTATTGACGGCAAGTTTTGCAGTGAAGAGAGGAAGATTGCAGACAGTTTTAATTGCTTTTTCGCCTCGGCTGTTACACGCCTTAAGCAAACTCTTGGTATTAATGTTATGGAGAGTAGTCGTGTCGTGACGCTTGAGATGGGTCGAGCAATACCCGACTTCAAGTTCCAACCAGTGTCGGAGGCGTTTGTCCTAGATTCAATCAAACGTCTAAAAGCTGGAAAGGCTAGCGGACTGGATAATATTTCCCCGCGTCTAATTAAAGATGCAAGCGAAGTTATTGTAAAACCGCTGACACGTATCATTAATGCATCGCTGTCGCAAGGAGTTGTGCCAAAGGAACTGAAATTTGCTAAGGTGACCCCTATTTTAAAAAGGGTGTGTCTACTGATATGGACAATTATCGACCCATTTCTGTCCTATCAGTGGTATCCAAGATCCTTGAAAAGGCCGTCCATTATCAGCTCTATAATTTCCTGACTGCGCACAAGCTTCTGAGCCCGTTTCAGTGTGGTTTTAGGAAACAGCACTCCACGGAAACAGCTGTCTTAGCGTTTTCGGACTTCATCAGGCGTGGAATGGATCAAGGCTTGTTAACAGGGGCAGTATTCATAGATCTGCGTAAGGCTTTCGATTCTGTGGACCACGACATCTTACTTAAGAAGCTGGAAGCGTACGGCCTGAAGAATACAGAAATTGACTGGTTCAGGAATTACTTAAGTAATCGCGAGCAAGTTGTCAGCATTGGTAGAGAGATTTCTAGCCCCTGTTCTATTTCGTCCGGGGTACCACAGGGTTCAATCCTTGGCCCATTATTGTTTGTACTGTTTGTGAACGATCTACCAACAGTTCTCGAGAATTGCAAGATCTTGATGTACGCGGACGATACAGTAATATATTTTACCGATAAAGACCCTAATGTAATTAGTAGTACTCTTACTAGTGAACTTAAGACGATAAATCAGTGGCTGCTTCACAATAATCTGTTTATGCACCAAGGCAAAACAGAATGTGTTCTTTTCGGGACAAGCCCAAGACTAGCATCGGCCGACTTTTCTGTCCTTGTAAATGATAAGCCACTCAAAAGAGTAAATGAATATAAATACCTTGGGGTAATCCTAGATGAAACCCTTACGTGGAAAGCACATGTAAAATATTTAATTGCTAAAGCAGGTAGAAGAGTTGGGATGCTCGGTCGCACTAGAAAAAATATCAGTATGGCTTCCGCGAATACCATATACAAATCTTTTATTTTGCCAGTTTTAGATTATTGCGACACGGTATGGAACGGCTGCGGACTCACAAATAGTAATAGCATTGAAAAGGTCCAAAGACGGGCCTCACGTATCATAATGAAGTCTGATAGTAGTGATAATGCTCTTGAACACCTACGATATCCAACACTAGAAAGCAGACGTGAAGAACATATATTAAAGCTAGTTAAGCGTTGCTTAGGCAGTAAATGTCCACAAATTTTACAGAATTATTTTATTTTTAATAGAGATATCAGCGTGCGTCAGACTAGACAGAGCAATAACCTAAGACCTCCAGCGGTAAAATTAGAATGCACGAAAAGAGCATTTTTTACCATGGCTGCATAGTTTTTAACAAATATTGTAACACTTAGAATTTTACCTATTTATCCATATTTATCGCATATTTTTTAACTATTTTTAGATTGTAAATAATTACACTTTTGTACATAATGTATATTTTACTATTTTAACGTAGTGTATAAACGGCTTCTGCTATTTATCCATATTTATCGCATATTAAATTTTAACTATTTTTTAGATTGTAAATAATTATACTTTTGTACATAATGTATATTTTACTTTTTATCATAGCGTATAAACGGCCTCTGTTGATAACAATATTATCTGTTTGTAATATTGAAAGAGATACCGTTTTAAAATAAAGGCATCTATCTATCTATCTATCTACAACGTATGAAGAAACATTCTATACCAATCCTTCTCTGTTGTATCCGTGGCCCTCTCACGAGGCGAAATCGTGGTTGCTGCATCATGAATTTAATTTAGTGGTATACATTGGGTCACATAAAAGAAAAGAACCACTCTGAAATGACAAAAAGTCTTTAGCGAACAGATCCCAAAAAGATCGGTTCGTTGGGAGAGGGTACGCCCCCCCCCCCCCTGGCTACGCCCCTGTCTAGTCACTGCTCTTGATAAAGCTGTAAATATTTATTGTAATGAGCCAAGAGTCGGTCACTAAGAGTAAGAATCTTCCATCTCTCCCGCTTTTAATAGAAATACCGTAATAATTGTTAAGTGATTTCACAGTGCAGAAATTGTGTAGTTCCAAAACACTCCATCTCCTGCATTTAGAAAGTCGGAGGTTGGCATCTCTGTTATATACGTCAATAACACAAAAAATATGTTATATATCAGAAATAGTGTAATGTGGGGTTCATTCTTTTCATGTACAAATAAAACATCATGTCAGTTCGTCCAAAGTGGAATGTATCATTTCTTATCCTCTGGAAAAAAATCAAACTTTGCGAGTTTTTCATTGCGAAAAAAAAAAAACGATTCTCTCGAGTGTTGTCTAGCCGGTCTTGCCTCTCCCGCAGTCGTTCTGATGGGCCTCCTGTGGTGGCAGACCACAGGAAGCTCCTTGCAACGGCTGTGGTGGAGAGGCTACGTTAGTAGTATAGTAGGGGCCGAATTACCCTTATTTTTGAGGAGCCCGGTGAGGAGCCGAGGAGCCATAACGTCACAAATGAGGATCCCGGTGAGGAGCCGAGGAGCCATGACGTCACAGATTTTTTTTTTGCGGGTTAGCCTGCGGGTGAGCATGCAGATGAGCCTGGTGGTGAGGACCCTATTGTTATTGGAGACAATAGAAGGATACCCCTCCCCCATACTTTTTCTCAAGACAAAAGAAGGAGAGCGGGTGAGGAGCCTATTGTATTTGGAGACAAAAGGAGGATACCCCCCTACTCCCTATTTTTTTCTCAAGACAATAGAAGGAGAGCGGGTGAGCATGCGGAGCCTATTGTATTCGGAAACAATAGAATGATCCCACCCCCTAATTTATTTCTCAAAACACAACAAGCAAGCAAGAGCAAAGAGGGGTGGTCACGAAGTCTTTTGTCTCGGGAAAAATAGAGGAAAATATGGGCACTATCTGTATCCATCTCACAGTGTTCAAAATCACACACAACTTTTAAATATCAAAATAAATGTCCCTCCTTACAGAAACCCCACAGAAACCCTGGATACCGCAATAAATCACAGCAATGCCCGTAGCGCCCGCAGGACACCCGCAAGGCGCCCGTCACGCCCGCAAGACGCCCATCACGCCCGCTACAACGCCCGCTACAGCGCCCGCTACAGCGCCCGTCACGCCCGCTACAACGCCCGTCAACGCCCGCTACAGCGCCCGTCAACGTCCGCTACAACGCCCGTCAACACCCGCTACAACACCCGCTACAACGCCCGTCAACGCCCGCAGCAGTGTAGAATATTAGGAAGCATTTTTATAATGTCCCTTTGTTTGCCCCTCCTCCTCCTCACTGAATAACACTCCTCCTCCCCCTCTTCCTCCTCACAGAATAGCCCCCTCCTCCTCCTCGTCTTCACAGGACCGTTTTAGAACCCTTTACGGAGGGACATTATAAAAATGCTTCCTAATATTTTACACTACTGCTGCGGGCGTTGTAGCGGGCGTTGTAGCGGGCGTTGTAGCGGGCGTTGTAGCGGGCGTTGTAGCGGGCGTTGTAGCGGGCGTTGTAGCGGGCGTTGTAGCGGGCGTGACGGGCGTCTTGAGAAAAAGTATGAGGGAGGGGGGTATCCTTCTATTGTCTCCAATAACAATAGGGTCCTCACCCGCAGGCTCACCCGCAGGCTCACCCGCAGGCTCACCCGCATGCTCACCCGCATGCTCACCCGCATGCTCACCCGCAGGCTCACCCGCAGGCTCACCCGCATGCTCACCCGCATGCTCACCCGCAGGCTCACCCGCAGACTCACCCGCAGGCTCACCCGCATGCTCACCCGCAGGCTCACCCGCAGGCTCACCCGCAGGCTCACCCGCATGCTCACCCGCAGGCTCACCCGCATGCTCACCCGCAGGCTCACCC
Organism: Scolanthus callimorphus; assembly: GCA_033964015.1. NCBI lineage: Eukaryota > Metazoa > Cnidaria > Anthozoa > Actiniaria > Edwardsiidae > Scolanthus > Scolanthus callimorphus. Next base: position 27,414,971 of record CM066912.1, on the reverse strand, counting down.
GCATGCTCACCCGCAGGCTCACCCGCATGCTCACCCGTAGGCTCACCCGCAAAAAAAATCTGTGACGTCATCCTGCTCACCCGCAGGCTCACCTGCAAAAAAAAATCTGTGACGTCATGGCTCCTCGGCTCCTCACCGGGATCCTCATTTGTGACGTCATGGCTCCTCGGCTCCTCACCGGGCTCCTCAAAAATAAGGGTAATTCGGCCCCTACTATACTACTTACGTTTGTCTCTCCAGTTCCCTTTATTTGTTTGTTTCTTTGCTTGCTTGTTATATTTTGATTTGTTTGTTTGTTTGTTTCCATTTCTCGGAATAGACCCATTTCTCGGAATGGACCCATATCACGTTAATATGGCTTCATGATATCTTATTGATATTGTCAGGAAACGAAGTCCAGTATCCAATTCAGGACATCCTTATAAGTAAAACTGACCGAGATATAATTTTTCTAAATTGATGATTTTTACCATAAAATGGTGATAGCGCATCGATGCGCTACCAGCCTCTGTTTTTGACCATATACATTTCTTTGTAAAAAACATAAAAAATTAGCCCAGAAAGCTAAGTTTTGAAAATTCATATCTCAGCCAGTTATCGAGTAATATAATTCTTCCCAAACTTTGCATTTTTTTCTAATACGGATGTGCTCAATTGAATATCGTTTCTTTTCAGAAAGGGTTTTGTAAAGCGCCAATTAAAAACATTTTAAGTTTGCATCTTCGTTGGGTTTCTCTCACGTTAATTTTTTTTCAGTTGATTTGAATGAATTTGGGTCATAGAGCAAAATCTGTAGTCCAGCTCTCTCTAAACTGTCTAAACAAATCTAGCTTCAAGTCGTTCAGGTACGTCCATTGTGTGGTTCCAGAAATTATCCCCCCCCCCCCCCCCACGGTGTAGATGGTTCTCTACTACTTGTATGAAGGAAGGACTAGCTTTTAACTAAACGGTTTATTGTAAACTTGAGTTTTTCACAACATCACGACTCCTGAGACTCCAGTCAACTCTTTTGCTCTCTCTCGCACGCCTCTCGCACATGTTATGCACGTGATCAGTCACGTGCCCACTACAGTCCATCCCTTCTTTAAAAAGGGCATTTCCTAACTGAACTAAACATAACTAAACGTATAAGTGTCCTGTCTCCACCCCTTCTTAAAGGGTGCTAAGCACTTAACGAAGCAAACATGTCCTCATTGAGTTTGATCTGATAAGTTCCTCCAGTTGAGCCTCCTACGATTGACAAGTAGGGGCATTTAGATGCCAGCCCTTTGAGTCTGCCGCACCGACTCAGTATTTCCTGTGCCTCTGGTATTTTGGAATACACAAACTTACAAGCTTCAGAAGCATAAGACATACAGTTAGGGCGGTCCACAAGATATTGTCCAAAGGTGTATGCCACTTTAGCTACATCTGAATCTACAGTTTTGTTAGAGTTAGTTGTAGTTGCATTTGACCCCATGGCCTTCTGGGTAGGTTCTCTCTCTGGAATGGGTAGGTCAATGTCCTCACGTAAATCCTGATCCAATGAATCAGGAACAAGTACAAGTTTTTCAATATTTACAGTTTGTAGCACTGCACCTGTAAACTTGTGTCTGAGGCTTAACAAATCTTGTCTTCCATGCACGTGTCCCTGTACAACATATGGACCATCAAACTTGCGAATAAACCTTGATGCTGAGCCTTTAGCCTGAGAACTAGGAGGCGGTCTGCGAACAAAAACAAGCTTTCCATCTGCAATGTCCGTGTCCTTAGAAAGTTTATCATAGTACTCCCTTTGAGTTCTCTTCATGTCTGCCTTAATGTTGTTAAAGTGCTTGTGAGCTTCATACATGCGCAATACAAGCTGTGCTGCATAATCATTTAGAGAAAGTTTTTCTGGTGGTAAGTCCAGTGCAATTGTCTCCGGTGAAGGTGCAATGCGACCAAAGACCAAGTAAAAAGGACTAATAGAACCAGTTCCAGGGATTGGTGAAACATTGTGGACATAGACTGCTGGTTGCAAAAAGTCCTCCCAACGTTCCTGGTATTTCTCACAGTAGATTCCAATAGCTGCATTCAACCACCTATGCACACGCTCGGTACTGCCATTTAGCCGTGGGCGGTAACTTGTAGTTACAACATGTTTTATGGACAGAAGCTTGATGATGTGGCGTAACACTGCATTTAGCCATTCACCACCTTGATCACTTAACAAGACTGAGGGAAATCCATACTGCAAAAATACATGATCAAACAATGCTCTAGCTGCTGTTGTAGCCAGTTTGTCTGTTACTGGGATAGCACGTAAAAAATTTGAATAAGGGCAAACTGCAGTCAGAATCCATTTGTGCCCATTGGGTGTGGTTGGTAGCTGTCCAACATAGTCAATTCCAATAGTATGGAAGGGATACTGATACATTTGAACATGCATTGGTCCATGTTTCTGTTCATTAGTTTTAAACTTGATACAGTCTAAGCAGCGACGAATCCAGTTCCGCACATGTTTTGACATATTTCTCCAGTAAAAGTCATGTGACAATGCTCCATAAGTAGCTTCACGTCCCCGATGCATACCCACTGGGGAATCGTGATAGACCCGTAACAAGTGCCTCTGTAGTTCAATGTCATTTGGTACCATAATGCGATAATGATTTGGGTCCTCCATAAACTCATCATGATACATAAGTAAACCATCCATTACAATTGATCTCTTTGCCATTTGTTTGACCCATTGTAAGTCCTTTGCTGGAATGTCTTTCAGTTCAGATTTGTCACCAGAAGAACGATGAAAATTAATTAGCAATTTACACCAGTAATCCTCTTGTTGTTTCTTTGCAAATGTTGTTCTGTTAGTATTGAGAGTCTGAAGATTTTGGAAGTCCTCAATGTTCCAACTAGTAAGTCCAGGTTCCTTTGGGTTGGTGTCTGTTGAGTTGTTTACTGTTTCAACATGATGAACTGTGTCCTTTACTCTTCCAACATGCTTGTGTTTGGGTGTCACTTGAGTATCTAGACACATTGGGTACATACAACCAGACTGAGATGACAAACAAGCATTTTGCAAGCAAACAATATCTCTGTCAAATAATTCCGTTACTAAGTCTGGAGTGTGATTGGGTACATCCACTGCTGAAGCAATAACCAAAAATGAAACAATTCCATCGTCTGGTGGAATCACATCACATTCAGTTGCAACATAACCCACAATAGGCTGACGACTAAGTACGTCAGGAACCACATTGTTTTCTCCTTTCCGATGTTCAATGTAAAAGTCAAATTCAGCCATAGACATGCACCATCGAGCTACTTTCGCTTGCTGAGGTGCCATGTTAGTAAGCCATTTCAAATTTGCATGATCCGTAACAACTTTGAATCTTCGACCCAGCACATATGGGCGAAACTGTTCCAGTCCCCATTTCATAGCAAAAAGTTCTTGATGCATTGTCGACCATCTTGACTCTGAAGGGGTAAATGCTCTTGAAGCAAATCGTACTGGACGTAATACTCCATTAAGTTCCTGAGCAAGCATAGCTCCACATCCTAGCTTACTGGCATCAACATGAACTTCAAATTCCATGTTCCAGTCAGGGTGATATAGCATAACATCGGGCCCCGTAATTGCCTGTTTCAAGTCATCAAACTCTTTCCGAGTGTTTTCAGTCCAGTGAAATGGCACTCCCTTTTTGAGGAGTTGCCTGAGAGCTTGAGTACGAGTAGACATGCATGGAATAAAATCCCTGAAGAAACCACAAAGTCCAAGAAATCTCTTGACCGCAGATGTGTTGGAGGGTACAGGCATTGACAAAATTGCCTCAGTGCCTTTACTTAAGGGTTTCCGTCCCTCTTGTGTTACTCGATGTCCCAAAATGTCAATTTCTCTTGCAAAAAACTTGCACTTAGTAGGTTTGAGTTGCATTCCAGCTGAAACAAGTCTCTCAAACAAAAGTTGATAGTGAGTCAAAGCTTCCTCATCATTTTGTGCCCATTGAATGATGTCGTCTACGTAAATCACAAGCCACTTGTGCAAATAGTCTGCAAAAACAGTGTTTAAGATGCGTTGAAACGTATTAGTCGCCGTTTTTAATCCGTAGGGCAACCGCAAAAATTCATAGAGTCCTACGTGAGTGCTAAAGGCAGTCTTGTTGCGGTCACACTTTCTTATGGGAATTTGCCAATAAGCACTTACTAGGTCACAGCATGCAAATACTTTCCCTTGACTCACTGAATCTAGCACTGTAGACACTGCCGGTATACAATATCCATCCCCACGAGTGACACTGTTCAATCCGCGGTAATCCACAACAAATCTTGGAGGCTGAGGTTTTCCATTCTCGAGCGGTTTTCGAACTAAAATACATGGTGATCCCCATTCTGACTTGCTTGGTTGGATAATCTGGAGTTTTAGCATCCGTTCAATTTCTGTCTTAATTGCCCGTAACTCCTCTGGGCTCTTCCGGTATGGATGACGATAAATGGGAGCAGCATCCCCTGTTTCAATCCTGTGTTCAAATCCCTTAACAGCTCCTAGTGATTGTCCCGAAACAAGAAAAGCAGTTGGGTATTGTCTTATCAGGTCCTTAAATCTCGCAATAGTGTTCTGATCAACGTGACTATAATTGGGGCCATCCAAATCAAGTGCCTCAAGGATAGCCTGAGTGTTATCTTGTGTGCACTGTTCCTCAGTTACTGGCGGAAATTCCTGAGGGTGTTCCAGTTCCAGTAAGTCACTGAAAGGTGATAAAATAGAAGAGTCCAGTCCATTGGCTTCCATTTCCTTGTTCTGAATGTCAATTTGCCATACCTTAGGTGCACAAAATCCAAATTCACTAGCATTTGCGAAACGAGTAGAGTCAGTGTTCCGATTTTCTGAGTTCTGTTGTGTGTCTGCCCATGCTAACCAACTGTCCGCAAGTTGACTAGCAGTGTCATTGGCAGCATCATTGAGTAGCTCGCTATCTTCGTGAGTCATAGCCCGAACATGTCCAAGGATAATGTTATCGTCAATAACAGCTCTGTTCTGCTTACACTCAACCACAAGAGTAGTAATGTATGAAGTATCCATATCCGGAACACTTTGTACAGATTGTTCCTCTGTATGATTATCCAGATCAACAAGTTGCACATTGGTTGGCGCATCTCCTTTCGGGTAAGCATGACTAGTAATAGTGTCCATACTGAATGGACCACTCATCACTGTAACTCCAGGCTGAATCACTGTGCCATCGATCCACAAACCTGGTTGAAGGGCACCGTAAACAAGGAAAGCTGCTGACATCGTAATGCACACGTTGATAAAATTCAGCCCTCGATGAAGAGGCATCGGGCATTGAAATGTTCCAGGCACTGGTGCAGCCGTGAGTAAACAAGTAACACCAGCGTGAGGCTTTGAAGTCGAGCCACGACTAGATGATACTCCCTGAGGTGCGTTTCCAGCAAATCCCTTGAGTGGGTTGTCCAAAGAACATGGGATAACAAACTGCATGCTAGGGTGTCGAAATGAGATTGATGGCGTATGGTGATCCACTAAGGCTTGAGTAGTGTGTAAGTGGTTCTCTCCGAATAGTACAGGCCAGACCAAACCAGGAACCACTAGCATAGTAAACAATGTTTCATTTCCATTGCTCCATGTGATTGGGATGTCCATTTTCCCAATAGCTCTCATATTTGAATTTGGGTCGGCCACTGTGACTGGTATTGGCTGGTCTAGTCGTTCAAATTTCAGCTCTGGTCGCTTTGAAGCCACAAATTCGGCATGTTGTAGGCTAACCAATGATACCGAACAGCAACTGTCCACCGGTAGTGGTAGCTTTTGCCCTGCAGACGAAATTGAAGTCCACAAAATGTTCCTATGTTGCAGGTCCAAGTCAGGAGATATTACTGCAGGTAGTCCAAATAATGAACTGGAAGACTGTTGTTCAGTTGGATCGCTAGTCACTGGCGTTGACACGTGCGCCGTGATCTCAGGTGCCACTGAGTTGTCTTGTTGTTGTTGCGAAGCGCCGCCATTTTGATTTAGTTTACTTTCAACTTGTCCCAGTTTTGTTGTGAGAACGACCAGTTGTTGTCGGAGTGAGGCCAATTCATCATTTGTAGCGTGGGGTTTGCCTTTCTGTACATGGTTAAGGGCTTTACAGTTCCACTGATGACATTCTGAGCACTTGTGTAGTCGACCGAATTTACACTTGTTATTTTGCTCCTCGCAATGTGCTTTCGTAAACCGATTGTAATTCCGACAAATTTCTTCCTGTTTGCGTTCCTTGGGACAGTCTCGTTTCAAATGAGTGGTCTGACCGCAGTTATAACACTTTCTTGGACTCCGAGGTGTAGGAAGCGAAACAAAAGCGTTTGCCTCGAGTTTCCATTCATCAAGCAAACTTGACTGACTTGCGAGACTTGGCTTGTCAGATCTCGGTGATAGGGCGATTTCTACACGTCGCGCTGCTTCGACGGCTTTATCCAATGAAGTAAATTCCTCCGCTTTAACGATTAGTTGTTGAGCAATCTCCGGTTTAATCTTGGAAATGAACTGTGATACAACAAATGTGGGACAGTCTTTGCCGATCTTTTCACCAAGGGAGTCGAGTTGATGGAGAAGTTTCCTGAAACGGAATGCAAAGGCTTCGACTGTCTCGCTTGTTTGTTGTGTCATGGCGCTCAGTTCACGAGCGAGGCGGCGGCATTTGTCTTGTTTTGCTTCGCCAAATTCTTTATTCAAAGCATCGATGCATGCTTTGAATTTGTCTTGTGGTGTTTTCGCTGCATATCCTTCGGTGGTCTTGGTTCTAGTAAGTACCGATCTAGGCCATTCGCCCTCGCATTGTTGCTCAAGTAATGCTAGTTTTGTGTCTCCGTTAAGATGGCTGACTTGTTGCTCGAATTGTTCTATGAAGTCCGTGATGTCGTCCTTAACTGTTTTATCGCACTTGAACTTCGGCAGTTGAAGTGAAGGTAAACGTAAGCTTGGAGAATTTCCTGTGGCCATTCCTGCTTGTAAACCTTCTGCCAGGTTTCCCACTGTTTCCTGCATTTTGCTAAGATTCGTTGCCGATTGTTTGACTACACTGACAAGTCCCGCGACAATTCCTTGAAGCTCCGCCACCGACGCCATTGCTGTGATTTCTCCACCGTTGGATCTTGACTGAGGGTTCTCCGCCACTTGTAGATGGTTCTCTACTACTTGTATGAAGGAAGGACTAGCTTTTAACTAAACGGTTTATTGTAAACTTGAGTTTTTCACAACATCACGACTCCTGAGACTCCAGTCAACTCTTTTGCTCTCTCTCGCACGCCTCTCGCACATGTTATGCACGTGATCAGTCACGTGCCCACTACAACGGAAGGGCATTGGAAATTCCGGAGGGGTGGGGGGGGGGGGGGGGGGGGGGGGGGCAATTTACCTGATCATTTCCATACAAATACTGTATTTTTCCTCGGAAATTCCAGAGGGGTGGGGGGTGGGTAGCTGCCACTCTAATATTAATAATGATTTCTCAAAATTATAAATATATATAAAAAGAACAAAAAAGAGAATTATATATAATGTTAAATAACTAATTATTAATCATAATTTCTCAAAATTATAAATATATATAAAAAGAACAAAAAAGAGAATTAGACATAATGTTAAATAACTTTTTCTGACTCTAAAATTTGATTTTTTTTCGATGAAAACAAGCGCGCGCAAATGGCTACCGTGACCTAGGTCAAAGATAGGAAAATTTTGCCCGCGCGCGCTCTCTCTAATAACCAATCAGAATGCAGAATTCGTTACCGTGCCCTCTAGGAAAAAAAAACAGTTTACTGGTAAACGTTTTCCTCTGTCCAGTTAAGAGGCGGTGAGTTCAATCAAGAAGGTTTTAATGAGACCAATCTCGAGAGCTAATAGTTTGCACTGCAGGAAAGCGCTAAGTCAATGTTCGCCAAGCTCACCAATAGTATGGCGAGCAAGTTGATTAAGTTTGCTTGAGGATTGTATTTTCTGACGCCATATGTGTACGGGAGTGTCATAATGGCATCAGAAATCCTGGTATTTACTAATGTAAATTCTAGGCCTTTTCATATTGTCTTGTCACACAAAGCCGATAAATGGATTCGAGAAGAACCCCAAGTGGAATGATAGAGCTCCTTGGAAAGTTGCAAGAAGTGACTGTACAATTTCACGATTTTGCAAAAGGGCAATTTTTCAGGTCTTCGAAGTGAATAGCCAATCATTGTGCACGTTAATCCTTTGTCGAAAAGCTAACAATGTCGAAAGCTAAACAACATTTAAAGCCAGCAGGTTCAATTTAAAAGCTCTGGAGACGAGCCAGGCGAAATTCGCGAATCGAACAAGAGGCTTGGACTTGCAATTGCATCAAGCCAACGTTCGGCGTTGGGTAAGTAACATATTGAGTTTTACCGTAGTGTTTTCATTGACTTTCTAAACGAAGATATCAGTGTGAACTGATGTAAACACTTTTCAAGTACCAGGTTCCTTATATTTAAACACCAACACAGTTAGAAATTAGAGATGTAAAAATATCTTTTTCGCAATTTAGAATGATCGAAAGCCGATGTTAATATATTGGGGTGGGGGTACTCCAATATATTGACTATACATGGATTGATCCGCTGAAAATGGTACATTCAATTCCGGATTTCGAGTCTGTGGTCATTAACATTAACAGGGTATCGATTTTCCAAATTTCGGGTTGTGGCAAGGGCCCAGGGGGGTACTCGAATATAAAAATAACGGGGAGGTCCGACGGAGCTCCAAATTTCATACCCAAATTTGGAGCTCCGTCGGACCTCCCCGTCATTTTTATATTCGAGTACCCCCTGGGCCCTTGACACAACCCGAAATTTGGAAAATACTTGAGCCATAAATTTTATACCCCCAAAAAAACCTGCTTCCAAAATCTGACAACCCCAAAAATACCAACTTTTTAGCCTAAAAAGGCTATTTAATACCAGCATACACATAATGCCCGTCCTATCATGTTTTTTCCAGGAACAGCTTCAGCTTAAGGCAGTATCTTTGATAATCAACTAGTAGCCTGTCAGAAGTTTCAACCCCCAAAAAATACCCGCGGATTTTTCAACTCCCAAAGAAATACCTCGCAGAATTTTCAACCCCCCCAAAAATACTTTTACTACAAATTTCATACCCAAAAAATACTTCACAGCTCCGTTGTTACCTGCGGTCGCCGAAAGGATGGCTACATTCATTCTAATGTGCGTGAATTCCCCTATATACACTGTAAACACACTGACAATCTACAGAATGTAAAAGTAAATACACTGGGAACTTGCAAAAAAGTGGTAATGGTAAAATAAATATTTAGTAGTTAAATAATGTAAGGAAGGATACGAAATATTACGTGAAACGCTTCAAAACGGTTCGACTTACAGGAAGTCTACAAAAGCAATTTGATTACGTATTTCATATATTTCTCTCGGATAGGGAGAAAATATAGCTTCCGTCCACTTTTATTCTCAATCACTTTGCAGTCAAAAAGCTGATGATTTTCTTTGGTTGTGTGTTCGTGAATGATGCATACATCAGTGCTCTTAGCTCTATGACTATATTAGATTTATGGAACGAAAATAAAATGAAAATATTGAATTATAAGAATAGCAAACAAAATTCTCCTACGGGATAGATTTTTTTAGGCTCGATTATAATCGCTCGGTTTGTTATTATTTCTCCCTTTTTTGTCATGTTTTACTTCTGAATTTCGTTGCTACGATTCGTGCTGTATTTTATAACACCTTGAGAATGAATATCACCTGGAAAGGGGGAAAGAGAATACACAATTAACAAAGTAAATTCCACTATCATTCTTCAATCAGCAAAGTCAGTAAATCTCATATTAGTCCCTCAAAGTAAATGGTTCACTAATTGACACGAGATTCTCACATTTCTAGGTATCTTTTGTCAGAGGAGGAAATTCAACCGAGCACGGATATTGAACATTCATCACTTCTAGTTCGCGTAGCTCTTATTCAGTTCCTTTTGAAAAGAGGAAAGGCTTTCAACGGACGCTAAAACTGTGAAGTATGGTAATTTATTCTAGGATATTTTCTTGGTAAGGCCTGCAATATCTAACAGGATTAATTCGGTATTAACCTTGAATTTTAGTATTCATAGTGTATTTTTACCCGGATTTGACGCTTAATCGTATGCAAATACCTCTCTAAAAGGGTGGTTTTGTTTCGAAAAACGTTTTCTTTTTTTCAGGAACGTTATCAAAACACTGCTCAAGAAGAAAAAAACGTTGCAGATAGAGGAATAAATGGCGAATTTTACTTCTTTCAACGGTAAGAGAATGTTATATAATAGGCAGTTCTGTACATATTTTCTTGGGACTCATCCCTCGCCGTACGAGAGTCTTATTATTTACATTTAAAAGTACCCTATTATACATTTTACGTGTAAAGCTATCCGTCTGTTGTTGTTTCAGTTGTTTTTATTGCTAAGGGACTACCTGGGTAAAATTAAATCTGGTACAATATGTGGTACAATTTGAAGCCATCGAAAGGAGGGGAGAAGGCTCCGAGCTAGCGCAGAAGCAGGCTACCTGCGAACAGGCTCCCTTGACACTTAGAACAACAGTTATACCCCATTCACACCGGCGCTTAAATTTAAACTGGTTTGGATCCTAATCTCCCAAGAGGGGACAGTTCCAAGGACAAAACTGAATAGACTGTACTTTACATGTTACTAAGTGATCATTTAGCTAGTAAGAGTTTAACATGGTTTTCGTGTGAATGAGGTAGTAGAAGATGGACTCTTGAAAATAATTATAATATATTCTGTCCTAGAGACATCAAACTCTTCGGGACAATGGAATGGTCACAGCAGCGACCACCACCTGCAGATTGCCATGACAACCGTCTACGCCATCACATTTGTGCCAGCCCTACTTGGGAATGTATTCGTACTGTATGCGGTTTCACGCTACAATGACATGCGCACAACAACTAATGTGCTTATTGCAAATATGGCCGTCGGGGACCTCATTACTACGGTGCTTGCTATGCCTTACTCTGTTGCGTACCTTTATGTGCAAAGCCGCTGGTTTGGTGGTATAGTGGGCACGGTGACTTGCAAACTGCTTCATTTCTTCGTTGCCATGACGATATCCGCGTCTATTTTCGCACTGTTTTTGATTTCGCTAGAGAGATATTGTGCCGTCGTGTTTCCTCTCAGGTAAGCACAATCTCGTTAACAGGACGATGGCTGGTAATTTAGAATTCGAGATTTCCGCGTGTTGAGCCTTGGGGTACTCCAGCAGTTATAGGCGGATTTCTGTTTACATTTTTGTCCAATTAGCATAACGATTTAGAAAATTTGATGATTGCCCTTTGAATATAGGCCTTTATCAAGCAATATTTTATTAATAATATATAATAGTTATCAGAAAATGAAATCCAGTATTCAATTCTACACATCCGTATTAGCAAAATTGCAAAGTTCGGTGAAGATTGCTTGAATACTGACTGAGATATGAATTTTCAAAACTTCGTATTCTGGCTTATTTTTTTACAAGAAATGTATGGGAAAATACACGGAAACGAGGCTGGACGGGCATCGATGCCCGTCCAGCCTCGTCTTGGCGTATTTGCCCATACGTTTCCTTGTAAAAAGTAAGCCAGAATACGAAGTTTGGAAAATAATTCATATCTCAGCCAGTTTTCAAATAATTCTTTCGAAACTTTGCAGTTGTTGTACTAATACGGATGTGTAGAATTTGAAACTGGATTTCATTTTCTGATAACTATTATATATTATTAATCAATATTGCGTGATAAAGGTCTATTGAGCAAGCAGGAAAGTTAAACCTTTCTAGAAAATCTGAGCGCTATATTCCTCTTTGGTGTGAGCACAGGTGTGAGCACATTAGTCTTTGATGTTCAACACATCCAGGATTTCGCTAAATGACACGATATATCGCAGGATATAGGACATGTGCAGAAGACAGATGTCGGGAGTTTCGATTCGACTGATTAAACTGGGCGTGCCTCGATGTTCTGAACACTTAAAAAAAAAATCTGAGCGCTATATTCCTCTTTGGTGTGAGCACAGGTGTGAGCACATTAGTCTTTGATGTTCAACACATCCAGGATTTCGCTAATGACACGATATATCGCAGGATATAGGACATGTGCAGAAGACAGATGTCGGGAGTTTCGATTCGACTGATTAAACTGGGCGTGCCTCGTCTGCATGCCAAAAACTTCATAAAATCGATCTGTAAAGTAACTACTTTGAAAGCCTTTTTGTATTAACCCTACCCTCATTTCTCTTCTAGATACATCAAAGTCATAAACAACAAGAAATTTCTGTCCGCGGTCATCTGGGTCCTGTCATGCGCAGTGATGAGTATCTACCTGATTGTTCACCGGACACGTGTTTATCCGGACGGGACGTACTTGTGTCAGTTGATATGGAGACCAGAATTCGATAAAGTGTTGGCTCCAAAGGTGTTCTACTCACTCGTGGCTCTACTCCTTTATTTTGGCCCGTTGTGTCTGATATTTGGGATGCACTACCGAATAATAAGGTCAGTGAGTTGTCACAAGGCGCCTCGTCAGGGGCGCTACAGGCCAGGCCATAGACCATTTGAGGGCCTTTGCTGATTGGCTGATTTTGAACGTTGGAGCATGCGCAGAAAGATCTTTCTCTCAACGGTTCTGTCATTCTCGTACCCAGAGCTCCCCGGCTCGTCTGCTCGCAGGGGAGGCTCTGGGGACATCCATTTGAGGGTCGTTGGTGATTGGTTGATTTTGAGCATTGGAGCATGCGCTGAAAGGTCTTTCTCTCAGCGGCTCTATATTAAATCTCGCGCATGCGTCAGTGGCTGTCACCAGAGCCTCCCCCGCGAGGTAACGAGCCGGGGAGCTCTGGGTTCGAGAATGCGGTTCTGTATCAAATCTCGCGCATGCGTCAGTGGCTGTCACCAGAGCCTCCCCCGCGAGGAGACGAGCCGGGGAGCTCTGGGTAAGAGAATGGAGACGCTCATTCTCGAACCCATAGCTCCCCGATTCGTCACCTCGCGCGGGAGGCTCTGGTGATAGCCATTACCGCATGCGCGAGATTTGATACAGAACCGTTGAGAGAAACACCTTTCTGCGCATGCCAACATTCAAACTCAGCCAATCACAATCTCAGAGCCCGTCATCTTTTGGCCAGCGGCAAGATTCAGGGCTCTGGGGGAATCCATTCTCGTACCCAGAGCTCCCCGGCTCGCTCCTCGCAGGGGAGGCTCTGGTGACATCCATTTGAGGACCGCTGCTGATTGGCTGTTTTTGAACGTTGGACGTTGGTGCATGCGCAGAAAGATCTTTCTCTTAACGGCTCTGTATCAAATCTCGCGCATGCGTCAGTGGCAGTCACCAGAGCCTCTGGGTAAGAGAATGGGGGAAATCCGATTTGTGAGCATGCGTGGTAGATCGAAAACGTAACGAACTTTCGTACCACGTTTCATTCTCGAACCCAGAGCTCCTCGGCTCGTAAGCTCGCAGGGCGAGGCTCTGGTGGCAGCCACTGACGCATGCGCGAGATTTAATACAGAGCCGCTTAGAGAAAGAGCTTACAGCGCATGCTCCAACGCTCACAATCAGCCAATCAGCAACGGCCCAGAGCCTCCCCTGCGAGCAGACGAGCTGTGCAGACCAACCGGGGAGATCTGCAGGGCACGACTATGCATACAGACTTTAATTTAATTCAACATTGTTGAAGTTTGGCTTTATATATAAAGAGGATTAACTTGATGTTGACTATTTGCTCTTTCGCAGGAAGTTATGGTATCGACAAGTCCCCGGAAATCAATCAGCAGCGAACAATCGCACCGCGAAACGCAGCACACGGAGCGTCATCAAGATGCTAATAGTCGTGCTCGTGCTCTTTGCAATTTGCTGGATCCCTGTGCATATTATGCATATGCTAATCAATTTGACTACCAGACATTCAAGACTCTCCCTCCCCCTCTCGTGATGGTTTCGTTCTGGGTTTCCCACCTTAACAGTGCGATTAATCCGTACATTTTTATCACAATGAATGAGAGCTTTAGAAACGTAGCGTTGGGCTTCCTGTGTAATACCGGTGGGAAAGTTCCGAGGTCTACCGTCGGCGCGTCGTCGACATTTTACGTGAAGACTCGGGAATCCAGATACCAGGAGTACGAGTTGGATTCCGGAATGAACTCGGCTTACCCGAGCCACTCGAGCCGAATGCCGTCGCCAGCCTCTCCAATCAAAATCCAAATAGGGGAAGCACGGAAATAGGAAAAATGAACGACGCTTTCTACTTGTAGACTGCTTGTCGTCAGAAACCCATAAGTAGGAGCCTCCAACTGGCTTATAAACTCGAGGCACCGTTTTTCCTAGCCTGTCTATTTTTAGAATAGATTTGCTAGGTTAATCTTTGTTTGCTGGTTACGCTAGAGAGCATACATAGATTGAGTTGAAATTAGAACAATGGGAGGTACTCACATGTTATTGTAATTGTGCCACGAAGTGTTCTAAAAATAGATCGGTCAGTAAAAACGCTGCCTCATAAACCCTATGTATAAGATGGAAGCTCCTATTAGTGGGCTCCTGTTGTAGTTCCTTATTTGGCAATCGTCCATATAAATACAAGAGAGAAGGTCTTTGTTACGCGCGCTTTTATCCGCGCTGTGTGCGCGATTGATCCAAAACAAGGCGCGCATGTGAATGAAAAGTGCACGTAGACTTTACACTTGTATTTACAGACGATCGCCATACAAGGGACTGCCAGTAGTTTTTATACTAGCGCTAATCACTTAGAGCCGTTTAATTAATAATTCTGCGAACTCTTTGTCAACCCTGCGAGCAGTGATTTCATCCTCTCTACGCGGCCTAGGGTATCAACCGCCAAACTGAGCTTGGTTGTCCATAAGTCAAATGTCTTAACATCCCGATAGATTTTCGGAGCCCTCTGTGATCAGGCATTTGATTTGATGATTAATGTTTTACATTTTATCTGCCATAGATAATTTTTTCCAGTAGTTTCTCGGATTTTGTGAACCCATGCCTGAGTAGTTTTTGCCACACAAGATAATATGCGTCCATCATGTCAGGCTGTGTGACTGGCAACCAAGGGAATTTACTTACAATGATCTGGCTTGGAGCCGTGTTTAGCTATTTAATAATACACATGAAAAAATCTCTGGATCCTGATTGGCTGAGAGCAGTGCAGTTTTTAGGTTACAAAGTGCCAGAAAAAGGCAACAAAGTGCAAAAATGGTTAACAAAATGCAAATTTTCTTTTGAAATGCTAAAATGGACACTTTTTTTTTGTTCATGCTCAAATTCTGTCAGGTTTTGGTCCAGATTTCAATCAAGGAAAACTGCGTGCGGCTTGTTCAGTTTGTAAGCAGATTTGTGAATGACTCCTTGGAAATTTTTTACATGTGTATTATTAAAAGGAAATCATACGACTTTCTCGTTCAATTTGGAATTTATTTACACTCGTGGGTTTTTCAAAAGGCTCAAATTGCACTCGCCTGCGGCTCGTGCAATTTTGATACCTTTTGAAAAACCTACTCGTGCAAATAAATTCCAAATTGAACGAGAAAAGTCGTATGATTTCCTATACAAACAAGGACGGCGGTGTAACCATGACAATTGTAATGTTAATTTTCTTGAACCAGAAAGGAAGGTGTAAACATTCGTGGCCAGGAAGCCGAAGCAAGGGCGTCGCCAGGGGGGGGGGGGGGGGGGGGGGGGGGGGGGGGCGCCCCCCCCCCTTTCTCGGGAGATTTTCCCATACATTTACTGTATTTGCTGAAGGAAATTTGAACATTTTCGTCCCATGTTTTCACTATCCGCCCCCCCCCCCCCCTTCAGAAATCCCCCCTCCCCCCCCCTTCAGAAATTCCTGGCTACGCCGCTGCGAAGGATAGCTTGGTTGATTTGGCAATCAATTTCGACCCACACTGAAGTGGCCTAATCCAGCGTTTTGGTTGATTGACGGCTAAAAATAGCCCATCGCAACATTGAATTTTGAGGTCGCGTAGCAATGCATACAGTGGCAAAAGCTCATGATCATGACCCGATCATGAGCTTTTGACAGTGGTAAGAGAACACATTCCCTTGGCTGTCAATCGATGCTTATCAGCACAGGAGAACAAACTTATATTACAAAGGTTCCGTCCGTTATATGCTGGCCTGGAGCCCTACCTAGCCCCCTGGCAGCGCCTGCTTCATGATCGAGCTAACTGCTGGTGGCCTCTCTTATCCTATCGCCCGTGGTCGAATAAGAACTTTGTTCTGGGAAACCTGTGGTACATCCAAAATGGCGCCTTCCGTTGGAAAAAGAAGCGTGAACTGAAGCTCGACTTTCTTCTCGCCCCAAAGAGGAAACGTGTTTGGTGTTAGAGCACAGAAGGCTGATACCCAGCAAGTAAGATATAATTCTCTTGTTCTATATATTGTAGTTATTTAGCGTGCTACATGTATAGATAAGATACATCACATAGTAGTTGGATCCCATGCAAGTTATACTCTATCAGATAGTGGGATACCCGCTGCACTTGTAAGTGGAGTACTCCTTCAATAGCTGACCCTTTACCGGACTTCTACAATGACTTTGGTGGTGTGTGGCCAAAGTATGCCAGTTTGTATTTCATATGTGCTATAAGCTGGAGAATGGACTTGTGTTTGGTGCACAGACCAGCTATGCACCAGTCAAATTGACTGTAAACCCCGCACACCCCAACCAGGCATATGCGGGGCATAAGAGGGGTACTTATCTTATTTTGTGCCCCCACTAGGCAAGGACAACACTAGCTTTCACTCCCTCACCCCGTGGTCATTAAACTTCTGATGACCAGCGTTTACTGCAGGCTATTTAGGGAAGATTTTTGGCACTCTTCGTTGTGACTTCAGCTTCCACATTCGCAAAATTCTGTAAGTGGAAGACTAAACATCTAAAAAAAGCAATCTAAAAAAGTGATCAAAGCTTCAACTTTTCAAGAACTTCTAGAAAAAGGTTGGTTTATTGTCACTTTTAAGTCAGTATTTATGTGATTTTGAACCAAAGCTGTATCTGAAGCCGTTCTAGCACTCTGTCAAAAGTAGCAATAGCGAGACTGGTGTAACGCCGGCTTGAAATCCGCCTATATCACAAGCAGAAGCGTGCAGTGCCTTGCAAGCTCGGCTTTGCTCCGTTTTCTTGGTACCACTGCTTGTCTGTTGAGCAGGCTAATGGAACAAATTCAAAGTCGATTAGCAAATTTTGACATACAGTTTTATTTGGCATACAGTTTTAAAGTTCCAGATTCTTGCTACCCAAAGAAAGCAAAACAGCGTGAAATAAAGTTTAACATTTCATTGTCGCTGTCACAAAGCATTCTGCATTAGGTTGTTCACAGTTACTGCTACAGCAGTAGTCGGTACGTTGAAAAGGGATATGTGGGGACATTGGAATCACATTTTGTCCCCATTTTCCTCCATTCACCAGGCCTAAAATTCCAAGTCCCCGCATAATTATGCCCAGCTTGGGGAGTGCGGGGGTTTACATTGACTGGTGCATTACTCCAAGGATTTTCCGCCTGATTTTTCACCTGATGTTATCTTTCCATGGAGTCCAGCTTTCAGCACCATAGGTAGTCCATACCCCAACCCTCCTTATTAAAGGGACATGGTTACCTAGAAAACACTAAAATAATTATTGTCACAAAATACAAAAATATTCTCTGAAATGAAAGAGTCAGTTTAAAGAAAGAAGTACGGAAAATTTCATGGGATTACGATGAAAGATGCTGAGATATGAGCGAATTAAGATGGCAAATTTAGTATGTTTGAAAAAAGATTGAGGTAAACTGATATCAAAAGAGTCAGATTTTCTCATGTAAGCTGTATATTACAATCCGCGAATATCTTTGCAATCCTACATCGAAATGACCTCAAATTTTCACCACGTCAAGTTGAAAGAATTCTTTACAAATTTGACTTGTAATTTTGTTATTGGTGATATTATAATTTGATGTTTTCAGTGACCATGTCCCTTTAATTTTAAATGGAGTAACATGTTTTCTTTTGGTATATTTTCAGGTGCATCTTGTAAATGTATCACATCATGGCAAGTGAACCACCAGATTCAAGATAAAAGAAAAGAAAACTGATGACATGTAACTATTAATAACTATTTTAACTATTGGACAGTCTAAATGTTCTAACCCAGGGGGGACTCCCCATAAAAATAGATGGGGTGCTTATCCTATCCACTAGGATATAAAAATTCACCCAACTGTTATCTCTTAGGGGTGTCCAAATAGTCTGCTATCCCTTAGGGAGTCTCACACCAAAGGTGACCTAGAAATTCAGTGACAACAGAATATTAAATTGCTTCAACTTGACGGTAAATTATAAGGACCACAATAGCATTAGGATTTTCCACATCCAATTTGCTATCTCTTAGGGGTAAAATACACTGTTGGCCACACCCAATTTGCTATCCCTTGGGGTTAAAATCAATCTTCCTGACGAGGACCCCATCTATTTTTATTGGGAGTCCCCCACCTTGAGCTTGTAAATAAAACTCACACAAAGAGAAGTGTCTGCATGCCGACAGCAAACATTCCCTACTTTATTGAATGTATTTTCACCTGAATCTGGTCAAAAGGAAATCATCTCTGAAAATGCACAAAACCGTCAGCTACGCAGGCTACTATAAAATTATGTATTTAAACGGAGCCTGTCATGATATGCGCATGATCCAGGAGCGATCATTGACTCACCAGTAAAACTCATTCGACTATCCTATCAGATAACTATTTAAGAATATGCAACGGTAGAAAAAATTGTCTGATTGATCGAGAAATATCGAGATTATATATTGATTTGTTTTCAAAGTGTTAACCTTTGCAGAGATACCTCTCTGATTTGAGATGCACAGAGTGACAGGCTCCCTTTAAAGATTGGGTTAATTGCATCATACAAAAAGACACTTTGATTCTGAGAAAGCACATGTTAAAGAGCCTGTGTCAGCCATTCCATTGTTATGGGTTTGTTTGGCATTGGCTGATTGCATTTTTAATCCGCACAGGGGGGATTGAGGACCTATGGAAATTTTCCAGGGGGGTTGTTTTGGACTCTGGAAATTCCACGGAAGGGGGTGTGTCTGGAGACTGGAAATTCCAGGGGGGAGGGGTAAAAAAGGCGACTTTCCAGGAACATTTTATCCAAAAATAGATTTCCAGGGGTATTTGCCAGGAAAAATGGAAATTCCAGGGGAGGGGGTCTTTTATGAGGTTGGAAATTCCAGGGGAGGGGGTCCTTTTATGAGGTTGGAAATTCCAGGGGAGGGTGTCTGTTTCACGAGTGGAAATTCCAGGGGAGGGGGTCTTTTTAAAAGAGGTCCTCAACCCCGGTGCGGTTTAAAAATGCAATCAGCCATTAGGAGACAAATTACATGTAGAAATCTCTAATCGACATCTTAAAACAAAGTTCATATTTGGTTATTGCAAATTCAATCAAGAAAATTGGATGCTCTCTCCCGACTTAGTATGTTGGTATGTTGTCAGAATTGTGGCTGACACAGGCTCTGATGGTGCATTGATGTCTGCTTCAGGGACTGTTTTTCAAACACCTGAGAATTCTAGAACCCAAAAAACTAAAACTTTCCTTTATAACTTTACAGGCTGAAGTCATTCATTCAGTTATTGTTATTTTATTAATACCGGGTAATGAGATCAATATATTAAAATTGCAAAAACAAAGTTTCGGGCCTGAGAATTCTCCGGTGTTTGAGAAACATGTCCTTTGCTATTTTTGCAAGATGTGGCTTCCTAGCCTGCGTAGCTGGTGGTTTTGTGTGTTTCAAAGACGATTTCACCAGCGAGAGTGAAGATTGTTCAGATGATATATGGCTGTGCAAAGAACGGGTCCGAAAAAGGCATCAAAAAGCAGGGGAGGGGCACTTTTTGACGGGTTTTTTTTTTGGCCCATTCTTTGCACGGCCATTCATCAAACATCTGAACAATCTTCACTCTTGCTGATGATTTCATCTCTGAAAAACACACAAGACCACCAGCTATGTAGGCTATGGCTTCCCTAACTAAAGGTTTTTGTCACTGCCATAGTACTAGCTCGATACCTCTTACTATTATACAGAAGTGTGGAATTTGGAAATAAAACAATAGACAACAAAATGTGATTAGTGTTTATTCCAACTTTATTTGGTATGTAAGTACCTTTTTCTGAATTAAAAAAAAGGCCCACAAGGCTCCTTAGACCCCAGCTATTGATGCTCCTGTCAGAACTGGTGGTGTGTCAGCTAACTACACTCAGGTGAGACTCCAAGCTCCAGACTGCTCATCAGACAGTACCTCTTCAGCTCTCAAGGCTACAACTCCAGTGCAACAGGGTCTTACCTTCACACACTAGGTCTCTCACATGACTGATGTTACCATGGTGATAGATACAAATACATGCAGTACATGGAAATAGACTGATAACATATATGTTATGGGAACATGCCAGATAGCAAATTCATATTACCACCCCCTGTGGGATTATCCAACTTTTGAAACAGACATCCTAACTTCCCCCACAATTAGGGCTTGAAGGTCCATGACTCTGCTTTTGCGAAAGCCAATCTGCACACTTCTGCTAATATTTTTGTTTTAAAAATTTTGTTGTTAATATTAACTTGGGACTAACATTTTACAATTTTGCAGCTTAAATTGAGGACAAGATAGAAATTTATTTACAAAAATTAAAGGCAAACGTCAAGAAATATCTCCTATTATATATATTTTTATTGAAAATTTCACAGCCTTACAAAACTGAAAGTGTTTAAATTTTAGAGCCTTGAATCAAAAGTTTAGATGTAAAACAGAATAAAAAGAAAAGCGGCCCCAGCGGCAGTCTTGAGTACAACAAAGCTGAGGAGGGTCTGATGAGACAAAATTTTGCCCAAAAATACTGCAGCTTCATTTTTGCACCCTCCCAAATAAAATTTCCTCTTATAATTAGCCTTCCCATAGCCCGAATTTTCTTCCTACACTCAGCACGGCTGAAATTCAGGCTAGCCTTCCCAATGTTTCAAACATAAAAAGAACCTGGCAAAATCATTTGTCAGACCTCCTCGTCATGTCAATACTCAAGTTCCCCCCTTGGGGAGTGATTGTGATTCTGTGCTGGCTGGTATAGATTTAACTCACATTTTATATTCACAGTCAAATCGATGTTGAAATGTTTTCTGATTTTCAGTTTCACTAAAATTATAAAATGTGATTTTTAAGTTACCATTATTATAGGATTATCAATTAGAGACATGGTCACCCAAAACATCAAATTGCAAAGCTACCTATTGACAGATTCTTATTACAGTGAACATGCGAGGATATTGACTCTTGAAAGTGGTTTTTGCCTCAATTTTTTTTGCAAACATGCTTAATTTGCAATCTAATTCACTCAAATCTTAAGCAATTTTTCATTGTAATCCAATGACATTTTCTGTAAAGCTCCTTTACATCAACTCTTTCAATTTCAGAGAATATTATTTTTGTGTGTTTTCTAGATGACCATGTCTCTTTATGGTCTGACAATACTTTGACCGAGCAAGTTTAATAATCTTTAACAAGTTTAATACTTAGAAATTCAAAATTTTCTGTAAAGGTACAACTCTATATCATGCAGCAAAAGACAATTATTTTTAATGCTTAGGGGAAGAAATTGAATCAGACCACATCTTTTCTGCAAATTTTATGAAGCTTAGTTTAAACATTTTATAATTGGGGCATACATGTATAAGCCCCTTGAAAAAGTTACGAACAGTTAAGGTTGCTTGGTGTGTTTTTGTGGCCATTATTCGTTTTGTTAACAAAAATTAGTACTGTAGCCGGTACTCTGATAGAAATATCTATTCCCTACCACATAGTCACATTTCAAATTTTGAGCCAATCGGTTGAAGTTATAATTTTAGAAAAAATGTCAATTATGTAAAGCGCGTTCCACCTTAACAACTCGAAACTGGATGAAATTTTTCTGAAACTTGAAAAATATGTTAGTTTAGGTGTTCTAAACAATATAATTAGGGTTACATTTTGACCCAACATAGTTTACTCAGTCCTTTAAGTATTCCCAAAAAGTCAAATTTCTGGTTTTACTGTAGCAATCAGCATTATAAAATACAGCTATAGATACTATTAGACAAGAAATAGACCATTTAATCAGTTTAAATCTCAAATTATTTTTTATGTTTAATCACGAAAAGAGTGTGCAATTATAAATATTTTGTATTAGAAATTACAAGCCAATTTAACGTAATTATTTGTAATGTTTATCATCTAAAGAGTGCAACATTTTGATGAGAAATTGCAAGCCAATGAATTAATCATTTTAGTAGCTAGAGCTTCTCATCCAAGCCCGCCAAGGACTTAGATCATATTAGGATGCCTTAAATGTTTCAAAAGTATATTGAATAATTTTGCCCACCGTCGCTAAATATGCAGATTTGCAAGTTGGCATGCTACCTTAAGCAGAATGTGTGATCAGCCAGTACCACATATATTTGTACCTACCATCATGACAACATCAATCATGTGAGACACCTGGTATGTGTGAATGACATCACCCTGTTGCACTAGAGCTGTAGCCTTGAGAGCTGAGGAGATACTGCCTGGTGAGCAGTTAGGAGCTGGAAGCCTCAGTACTGAGCATAGCAAGTTGACACACCTACCAGTTTTGACGTCTGGAGCACCATTTTCAGCTGGGACCTTCAGGGCCTTGTGGGACTTTGGTCTTTACAGGGCATAGTACATAAATTACATTTGTGCTATCGATCCCTACAACAACAACAGTAGAATTGACAAAAATGTTGTGCATCAGTTGTTGAGCTAGCTTCTTGCCAAACCAAGTTCTAAGTTGTATTGTGTGATTCAAGAAATTATGTCAATACCCCTCCTATGTAAGGGGTTGTTTGATATGACCCCCCCCCCCTGGAATTTCCAGTGAATATAGACTGCATGTATGGGAAATAAAAGGCACTTTCAAGACTCGCCCCCACCCCTCTGGTATTTCCAAATCCCTTCCATGGGGGAGGTATAGACTTTTTCTGAAATCACACATTAATTTGTTTCTCTGGTTGTTCTTTGCCTGAGTGATTCTTGGTTTATGAGTATGCAATCATCAGGTGACTGCAATCATGTGGTGGCAATTTATTCCACATGAATGCAATGATTTTTTAGTGGAAATTTTGGTCTCTGAAATTTTTGGTCTCTGAAATTTTTTCAAATCCCCCACCTTCCTCGACCTCAAACACCAGTCTGTTAGACTCTACACTGCCTGCAGTCCTTACTTTGGGTGACGTGACCGCGGCATTAATGCACAGAAAAAAGGCACGCTAAGTAAACTTTTACCCCCTTATTACAGACGTTCCCCAAAGAAGGGTCTGCAAGCAGTCTAGTTAGCCCCTTGTTCTAAAATCTATAATGGAATTTTCATAACGCAAAAAAGAAAAATACATTGTACCAAAGAACAATGGAGCTTACTGCAGTAGTTTTGTCAGATATTAGGAAATTTGATAAAAAAAAAGTTCTTATGTAGATAGAGTGTCTTGAAAATGCCAAACAAGATCATTGTCACTCAGGCAAAATGAACAACCACTGAAACAAACTTAGACTCAGAACTTGGAAACTTTTGGAGCAGTGGGATAAGGGATGCTCATTGGTATAAATGAATTTGCCCTCCCAAAGGGGTAGGTTCAACAAAATTTAAATCCCTAAGAGAGACTACCCCTAGCTAAACCCCAAAACAAGCTCTGTAGTCAGAATCTTTTCTAATCTCCAACTAGCTCCAAAATGATCACTAATTCTGCTGCATAGCAATAGCAAAGATTAGCTCTTGCTCAAAGGACACCCTAAAAGATACCAAATTTTGCAAAAAAACATAGTTTTGCTTCACTTAAGATAATATACCACAGATAACAAATTTTAACTCTAAAAGATACAATATGAGCATCCCATCCCAAAAAAGTATTATGCAAGCGTGTGGCAGATTAAAAGTTTTTGACTTCATGCTGAACTGCATCTTGTGTTTGTTCCAAATCCACACCCTCTAGCTTCTCAAGAATAATGTCTGGCTCAACCACTGAAGCACAAAGGGCCATTCCATTTTTAGCCACACCCCACCTTCAGAGTTTTTTTCTGAGGGGGTATAGCAAAATGGCCTCAAACCAAAGGGGGTCAAACCAAAAAAAGGCTCTTCCATAGGTTTTTCAGAGGGGGTGCAATAAAGGAAAGCCTCTTCTGTGGGTTTTTCCGAGGGGGTGCAATCCCCAAAAAGCTCTTCCATAGGTATTTCCGAGGGGGTCACTAAAGAAAAATGACGTCTTCCTAAGGGGGGATGTGGCTAAAAAATGGAATGGCCTTTTGAAACAAAAATGGGATGAAACTTTGAGACTTCTGCAAGCCTAAGGTTGCTGAAGGATTCACTGAATGATGGTCTGGCTCATGGTCTTAGGGGCTCCCTGCGGTCTGGCTCATGGTCTGAAGGGCTCCCTGTGGTCTGGCTCATGGGCTCCCTGTGGTCTGGCTCATGGTCTGAAGGGCTCCCTGTGGTCGGGCTGCTGGTCTGAAGGACATGTGGTGGTTTGGCTGATGGTGCAAAGGGCTCACTTTGTCTAGTTGATGGCATGAAGGACATGTGATGGTCTGGCTTGTTGTATTGCATTGTATATTGCATGGTCTGAAGGGCTCACTTTGTCTAGTTGATGGCATGAAGGACATGTGATGGTCTGGCTTGTTGTATTGCATTGTATATTGCATGGTCTGAAGGGCTCACTTTGTCTAGTTGATGGCATGAAGGACATGTGATGGTCTGGCTTGTTGTATTGCATTGTATATTGCATGGTCTGAAGGGCTCACTGGTCTTGCTGATGGCATAAAGGACTTGTGGTGGTCTGGCTGATGATCTGAAGGGCTCCGGTGGTCTGGCTCAGGGCTCCCTATTGTTTGCTACCTGGGTATTAAGGTTGCCCAAGTTTAACATCTGGAATTGTAAATAACAGAAGATACAATGAGAAATGACAAGTGCCGATCATCATTACATGTTGACCTAAAAAATGTTGCATATTATACCACAGGTGGCCCCAAGCTTTTTGTTTCTATTTTCTATATTCTCGTTTCCAGATCCCTTTCCTGCTGGCCGCGCGTGACGAACGACACGATGACCGATTGAATTTTCATTCAAAACTTACAACAAAGCTAAAACATCTATTAAAAACCTGTGTTAAATAAAAAGTCCCGTTAAAAAGTTGCTTGGTTTGTTGTGGGATACTTACAAATTGTACATGTTGAATCTAGAGCGAATTCAGTCTTGTTAAGGTGTTTTTCATGTACATAAGTTATAAGTAGCGAGAACAGTTCACGTTAAAAAGTGAATAAAGAAAATAGAAACAATAAGCTTCGGAGCCTGAATAGGACGCGTACTTACCTGAATCACTTCCCAACTTTCTAGTGAGTTAGAGTGTGTCTGAGAGTAAAGACGAGCGCATATTGGTCTTGTTGTTTGGGTCAGAGAATCCAGCACATGCACATGGCCGCCATTTCTTTCCGGGTCAAGCGAGATAATTTGCATTTTAAATTTCGCGCTATAGGTTCCAGTCTCGCGCGATTCCAAATGAATTTCTCCGAAGAGAGTTCCGGACGTTTTGGAAGGGATTCGGAAAGAGTTTCGGATGGTTCGGATTCAGATCTTCTGGGGTGTGTCAGGTATGTATTCGGCCATGGAGTTATTATGCGGGTATACCATCGGCATACCATCCCCAAAAAAACTTACTTTTATTTTGCGTATTTTTTACGGTAACGGCTCAAGCGCTTAAAAATATATAATGAAAGGTCGACGAACAGTTTTAACGCTCAAGCTCAAGCGCTTTCGATGGTATTGAAAAAAACGCCATGATAGAGATGATAGCTGTCGTCATTTGAGTGTAATTGTGTGAAGACTCGTAAAAAATATGGCAAAAGGGTAATTTTTTCAAACAAGTGTTCAAAAGTATTTTCTGGAATTTTTTGCGTGTATGCAATCGATGTCCTGAAAACCATCCTGCTCGCCGCAGCTTGATTTAGCCAGCTCGGGGCAACAGGCGGGAAAGGGTAAAACAGTACTTAAAATACCGTATTTCGATTTTCAATTAGCAATTAATGAATTCCGCGCGCTGAGTATGTTGTGGAGAAATATTCAGAACGAGGGGTTATCCATCGAGGACGAAGGCCGAGTGGGATAACCCCACGAGATCTGAATAATTCTCCACATCGTACGAAAGCTGAATTCATTGTTTTATTATTCATTCAAACTTTGAGTTGTGCAATAATAAATAATTGGGTGATTGGTTGAGCGCCACCGGCGAATTATTGATGTTTTGGAGGCGAGCGACTAAGGTCCAGTACATACATGGATCGGCTCATGATAAGAGCGGCGTATGTACTAGAGGCCTAAGTTGATATGGATCGGCTCATGATAAGAGCGGCGTATGTACTAGAGGCCTAAGTTGATAAGGATAAGTTTAAGAGAATTCGCCGGTGGCGCTCAACCATCACCCAATTATTTATCGTCGGGGTTGTCGGATTATTGTTTTTCGAGGGGTTGAACAAGCAGCAATTTTATAGTTTTTGGCGAATTTTTTTTCTTGACATAAACCTTAAATTTATTTTTTTCTTTTTAAATAGATGATGCGCTACTGGTTTGAGGAGTCAGATTTTTCAATAGGGCTACTAGAACCTGGTATTAACGACTACATTTTGACGTTTTTTTATTGCAAAAGGCCATGGAGCCGCCACCGAAAGGAAGCGGTAAAAACAATGGAATTTTAGGAGCCCGATTTTGTCATGGGAGGTGGGTGGCGGGACAAGGTACCGTCCCCTCTTCCTAAATCGGAGCCTCCCAGAATTCCATTGTTTTGACCACTCCCCTAATAGTTTTGGAAAAGGCTTTCGGACAAACTAACAGTAAGACACACGCTGCGAGTTAAAAGATTCCATAGCTCCATTTATTTCAAATAAAATAATAAAAATGTCTCCCTGGATTATTTCCACAAATCTACCTGAGACTGAGAACTTTGAAACTGACTCGAAAATCACAGTCTAAAACGCCCGCGTTTTACCCCGCTGACAATCAGCCCCGCAAAGATTTATGGGAAGCATCTAGGAAACATTGAGTACAAGTGAAAGAAAAAAATAACATACTACAAAAAAAATTATATATTACATAATAACCACATTGGTATTGTTATCAATACACTATACGTACTCTCATACTAAAATTCCGATCACAGCCAGGAAAGCGTCTGTCTCAAAAAGTTTTACAAAGTTAAAATTATAGTTTTACATAATCTTTAAATTAAATTACTAAGCTAACCATCCTATACACATACAAAATAAGAAAATAATTATAACAAATATACCGTAAATAGAAATAAAGCAATCAGGGCCATCAAAAGTATTAAAAACGGCCAATTTCACGTAAAATATTCTAATATTGACGTCGTATGATTTTGTACTCCATAGATAAATACAGGTCTTTTTTCATTCCAATGTATTTTAGTGTATCCAAGGCTAGAAGAGTGAGAATTCCTTGCGTTTGTATGTTCCCTGGCAACGCCTGACGTGCACTTACGAGTAATATTGTACAAATGGGAGAAAATTAAAATATAGAAAGTAGCAACAAAAAAGCCCGCCCCCCTCTCCTCTGGAAAACTTCTGGCTACACCCCTGCAACAATAAATTGATTGAAGGCAATGACTAACAGATAGATATATTCAATCTGATTTGTATCAAAATACCTACAAAATACAAAACATTTCTTATGTAATTCAAACAGGTATAAAATTCTGATACAATACAGGTAGTAAAGTTTTTACACCATAGTCTTTAAATTGATCAGTTGTGAAGCCAAAATCATTCATTTTGGATATTTTGGGACTACACAAATTTAAATTTGTCCCCATATTATGTTTGGCTTACGTTAACAGGGCTGGAAATTAAGAAATCATCAGTTGTAATTTTACGCGTAGGCGTAAATCCACCAGGAGAACACTGTAGAAACTTAAAAAGTTAGGCGTACAATGAATTTTTTTAGGCGTATTAACGCCTGTATCGGGCACAATTTCAAGCCCTGCATTAGTTGTAAACACAGCAAAGTGTGCATGATATTCATTAGAATTTCCTTGATTTTTGATAACAATTATTTGTCAAAATGAATTTTCAGGCGTATTAATGCCTGTATTGGGCACAATTTCAAGCCCTGCATAAGTTATAAACACAGCAAAGTGTGCATGATAATATTCATGAGCATTTCCTTGATTTTTGATAACAATTATTTGTCAACATTGAAGTTTTAGGCGTATTAACGTCTGTATTGGGCACAATTTCAAGCCCTGCATAAGTTATAAACACAGCAAAGTGTGCATGATAATATTCATGAGCATTTCCTTGATTTTTGATAACAATTATTTGTCAACATTGAAGTTTTAGGCGTATTAACGTCTGTATTGGGCACAATTTCAAGCCCTGCATAAGTTATAAACACAGCAAAGTGTGCATGATAATATTCATGAGCATTTCCTTGATTTTTGATAACAATTATTTGTCAACATTGAAGTTTTAGGCGTATTAACGTCTGTATTGGGCACAATTTCAAGCCCTGCATAAGTTATAAACACAGCAAAGTGTGCATGATAATATTCATGAGCATTTCCTTGATTTTTGATAACAATTATTTGTCAACATTGAAGTTTTAGGCGTATTAACGTCTGTATATTGGGCACAATTTCAAGCCCTGCATTAGTTATAAACACAGCAAAGTGTGCATGATATTCATTAGAATTTCCTTGATTTTTGATAACAATTATTTGTCAAAATTGAATTTTCAGGTGTATTAATGACTGTATCGGGCACAATTTCAAGCCCTGCATAAGTTATAAACACAGCAAAGTGTGCATGATATTCATTAGAATTTCCTTGATTTTTGATAACAATTATTTGTCAACATTGAAATTTTAGGGCAAAAATTTTCCATCATCATCATTTGGCTCAACTTTGCCAAGTGTGAGTAATTATGCATGGCATTCCGTGTTACATTTTCTAAATAATTGTCAAAATTGAAAGACAAAATAAATACATTCATTCTTCTGCATTCCATTTTTGATTATTTTGTCTGAATTGGTCTGTACTGCAAGGCCGAAATCAGTCATTTACCCTTTTTGGTCCCCAACAATTTAAAAAAGTTTCATCCCATAACCAGGTTTGGCTCGATCTGCCCAATAATAATGCTTCATAAATGCAGGAAAGTGAATACAAATTATTCATCACATTCTTACAATTTTTCTCAATTTTTCTCAATTATCTCTCAAAATTGAAATACAAAATTTTATACTTTCATTTCTTTCCATTTTAGTTTGAACAGAACATATTTTTTTTTTAATGATTTTTTTTATCTAATATTATAATCAACATAAAACTTGCCAAATGTCAGCTACTGCTTTTTTTCTTAAAAACGTATTCTATGACACAAAAATACTAAAAAGTCGTTTTTTTCTTTTTTAAATCACTGCTAACTTAGATTAAAAATATTTAAAAACTATCAAATAAAGCAAGCAAGCACATGCATGTTGTGGAAGCACTAAAATAGACTAAATATGTGATAAAAGTCTAATAGGCAAAGATTTACAAAACAAAGCTCCCTCCCTCCCTCCCATCAGTAAAATTCCCTCCCTCCCTCCCATCAGTAAAATTCCCTCCCTTCCATCAGTAAAATTCTGGCTGTGCCACTGTGGTATGTACCATATGTTAATGCCGGCATGTGGTTTTCTAATTTGATGCTGGCATTAAATGTGTGCAAAAGGTTTGGCTGGACTTCGTCTGGTCTCTATCCTTTGACCAATCTGGCAAGGTTGAACCTACCAGGGGTGTATGCCCCAGCCAGCATAGATCTTAGGCAGGGCTGAAAATTGGGGGAAAATGAGGCGGCATTTTAAAATTGTCTTACATTATACACACTACAGTATGAGTGACAAATTGACTAGAAATCTAATCTCAAATGATAAATCTCAAATGATAACCCCGGCAGGGTTCTTAACATGTCAACCTGATAGGGGTGTTCGTCATATTTTTTAGGGGCCAAAATCGACTCTCAGGTATTTTCGGGGGTATGGGAGAAACATGTGGCTTCACTAATACATGTAAATGGTATTATAATAAGGGGTACACAAATGAATGAAAGGGTCACAAACCAATCAAAGCATTTTCTGGCTTTCTTTATTCATTTATAGCTCTTTATTGTTGGTATTTTTAGGGGTCATTTTGTTTATAAGGACTTTTTTAGGGGGTGGATTACTATGTCCTGGTATTTTTTAGATTGTATTTTCTGATGCCCTGACAAGCACCCTATCACTCTTACCTGGGAGACCCCCTCCCCCCAGGCGCAACTTCCAGCCCTACCAGGGTCACTGAGACACACAAACTTCACCACCACTTTAAGGTGCCAGCTATGGTGAAGGTGAGGGTAGTTGTGAGGAGATTATTTACATATTTACATATTTATTGATAGAGGGGGACATTGGGGTTGGCGGTTCCGCGGTTTTGGCTGTTTTTATTTGCGTTTTTTTGGTTTTCTTAAATTTTCAATGCGGTTTCGCGGTTTCAAAAAAGCCTGCGGAGCATGGTTTTGACATTTTTCAATCACGATTTTTCGGATTTCGTCACTTTTTAAGGAGGCTGCCTACAATTTTTTCTGCTCTCCACCACCAAACTTTCTTTGCCTGCTGTTCAGGCTCAAAAACCTGTACCGGTCTGAGCTTTCACATGGTTACCCTGGAGGGTTTGAACTTTGTTGTAGTGTGCATTTTGTTGTGATTGGAGTTGCTATAGCAACATTATAACCACACCCTTGTTTATAATACGCAGCCATCAGACGCATTGGGCGACCTAAACTTTTAAAATGACACCCCTCACACTAATCCCTGAGTAGCTAGCATTAACCACAGCAAGTTTGGAGAGAATTCATTGGGCCGGTTTTATGTTATTTGAACGGACTTTTTCAGGCTCCAAAATGGCAAAGCTATTTATGCCGCAAATATTTCCTTGAAAAAGAATGGCTAATATCTGCAGAATTAAGAAATCCTTGCCGCCTGAATAATCTACAAACCCAAGGCAATGTACCAGCCAAATTTCACTTCTTAGAATGCTTCCGATTTTGTTTGGCATGTGTTCAAGGAAACTGCAAAATTTGAGAAATTATATTTATAAATCTTCCGTTTGTTATAAAACTTACACTTTTCGCCTCTGACACAAATCTCATATGTAAAAGTTTTGATACTTCCGTAATTGTTATTGAATATACACCAAAGATAACCTCCAAGTCTTGAGTTCATTGAAGTATTTTAAGGCACCGAGAAAAAATGCTAAACTTCACTACTCTTTCGGTTTGCTCGAGCCCGGTTCGGTTTGCTCGAGGTGTGGTTATAACGTTGCTATAGCAACTCTGATCACAACAAAATGCACACTACAATAAAGTTCAAACCCTCCAGGGTAACCATGTGAAAGTTCAGACTGGTACAGGTTTTTGAGCCTGAACAGCAGGCATACAAAGTTCGGGTGTTGAGGGCAGAAAAAATTGTAGGCAGCCTCCTTAATGCGGTTTTACGGTTTTAAAATTTCTACAGAGCACAGATTTTTCTGCTATGACCGCCTTCTACTCCCGTCACTTTTGCTAAAAGAAATCTAATTTGTGAATTGCAGTTTCGGTTTCGAGACAATTTTGTGTGCGGTTTTGCGATTTTGATGTAATTTTTGGGCGGTTTTGTGGTTTTTGTACCTCCCCAATGTCCCCCTCTTGATAGCTGTACTTAGCATTTTCTTGCCTGCTGCTTTAGATCTTCTTTAAGCCGCTTGACAATATCATTCCTGTCTACAGACTGCAGGACATCAATAAACTGCATCACAGTAAGATCCGGTTGTGCTGCCTCCAAGTATGTAAGTAGTTTCTCCCCTGGAATGTCCTGAAGTGCAATGCTGTCTAGTGAATCAGGTGAAACTTTCTTGGGAAGTTGCTCAGCAACTTCGCGCCATCCTTTCACACCAGGTTTCTTTTCACTAAGTTTGATACCTGTGAACTCCTTAAGGCAGAGACGAAGGTCAGCAAGAAGCAATTCTGTTGAGACAAAAATAAAATAAAGAACATTAAAGAACCACGTGTCAGCCACCCTTTTGACTGCATACAGTAGCAATACCAGGCCAGAGAAAGCATCTATTTCAATCAGCTGATTTAGATAATATAGAGCAATGTTCTCAATTGAATTTGGTAAATCAAATCTGAAACTTTGTTTTTTAGATGTATAATCCGTCTTCTAATATTAAACGAAAACACAAGAAAGGAGTAGATGGCACTGGCTTTTCATTGCCTTAATGTATAAACTTAATGTAATTAACGCACTGTTGGTCTGCAGTCAGGGACTATGGACAAAGATGAAACTGGAATTCCAAGAATTAGGACATTGGCTTTTCAATATATGGTGCATAACTAATCACTGTCCATTTGTTTTTCTACTTCAGAATGCCAAGCAGTAACACAATCAATGAGACAGTGTGCGACAATGTCTGCCACTGATGAGAGCCTACAACAACAATTTGTAATTTTAAAACAGCCGAGTAGGCTTAGAAAGCAAAGGCGCCATCCAAACTATCATCATCAACATTGTTGCCGCTATCATCATTCACATTTCCTCCATGACACTTACCTGTGCTAAATTGTTCTTCATGAGTCATTTCAATCACACAATCCGTAGAAGATCCAGGGCTTGATTCTGGACTACTGTCGCCTACAGTGGATTTCTCTGAACAGCTTCTTCAATTTCCTGGCCATTGCTATTTGTAGGAGAACACAATTCCATGATTCTCTGTCTTTGGCTATAGCCACAGCCAACAACAAGGCTACAATGGCCATGCAAACAACTGACAAAGTAGCTATCATGACTGGGCTCTCCTCATGTTGTGGTCCTGCTGCAGTAGGTGACTCGTTCTCACCTTATCTTTAGAGTCATCTTGTTCATTAATATTCTTTACAGACACTGCTTCTTCAGTGGTCCTTGGCACAGGTCCAGACTCAGTGGATTTAGTACTAGGGGCTGGTGTTGTTGGTGCTAGGATACATAGTCCAAGACCTGAGTTGAGGATGTAGCCAGGTTGACATTCAGTTGAGCAAACTGCACGGTGTTTAAGAGTGCATGGTGTGATTTCTTTCCTTCCTAAACAACTGTTGCAAGATTGGCAAGAGGCGATTCCCACATGCTCAGAGTAGGTGGTTCCATTAATGCACTGAACACATTTATATCTGAGGCTTGTCTAACGTTCCCCTCCCCACATCTTGGGTAATGTCCTTCTCCAAGTTGGCATGTCCTACAATCAAGGCAGCCTTGAAATGTGCCATTTTCATCATGCTTTTCAAGTTGATCATGTTTGCACTCAAATGTACTTGTTAGTGATACCAGATAAAACAAATGAACTAGTAGCTACAAAGAAAGAAAAAGTAACATGGTCAACAGAGTCAGAGGACGTGGTTCCAGAAAATATCCATTTCCCCCTATGGAAGGGTGTTGAGAAGTGCCACCCCCTCCACCCCTCTTGAATTTCCAAAGAAAAATACAGTATTTCTATGGAAAATATTATAATGTTGTTATAGACATAATTTATTATGCGACTGTATTGTCATTTTACCATACAAGGTCAAAATTGATGCAATTGATGTGTGATTTCAGAAAACATCTATGCCCCCACCCCCTACGGTGGCCCACAGGGGACATGCTGAAAACATAAGATGTTGCTTTTTATTTGTTGCTGCAGATTTTTATTTGTTGCTTCAAATTATCATTTGCTGCTGCAAGTTATTATTTGTTGCTGCAAGTTTTTATTTGTAGCTGCAAAATATTATTTGTTGCTGCAAATTATTATTTGTTGAACTGCAAGTTTTTAAAATAGTAACCGAACGTGCGTGCACAGCTTGGAATCAGCCATGAGACTCCAATTAGTTGTCGGTCACCTTTTCCCTTGCAATTCCCAACAGCCTTTCTCTTTAAGGTGATTCCATTGAAAAGATGTACAGTACTACCTAGATTTTTTCAAACTTGGTACAATTGATGCTCATGCATAGGACATTCAACATTTCTATGCAGACGATACTCAAATATACATGACGTTTAACCCCAAGTCAGAGAAAAAAAATCAGGACAGTCATCTGAAATCCGCTCTATGACTGTGGTGAAATCTGCTCTAAAAGCAAAATATGACTTTGACTTCCTTGAAAATTTTACATTAAAGAACGTCTGTCCGTGACAATGTTTTGATTCTGTTGAGGTTATTTAATACTCCTAAAAATTTAAAATTACAATTGCCAGTTCATCAAAAGCCAATAGAAAGGTAAGATTCTAATGAAAACTTGAAAAGGTGGCTAAATTTTGAAGGAAATCGACTTCAACTCTTTCGGCACCTCATTAGCATAGAATTTTATGGACCAGAAAATAAAATGTCACGCAAGATGGATTGACGTTCTTTAGGCTGCATTCATTATGTATACTACAGGGGGGGGGCAGAGGATTTTTGGGGGGGATCTCAAAATTTAGGAACTGGAAAAGGGGGATGTCAAGTTTTTTCATAACATGAAGGGGGGATGCATATTTTTGTTGAGGTATTATATATATTTAAGACAAGGTTGTGCAGTTTGATAGTAAATGAAGGAAGGCTCAATTGTTGAACACCGAGTTTGAACCTCCTTCCTGAAGAAATATCACTTGCACTACTATTCTCGTGTATTCACCTCTTTCAACTGATATGTTGAAAAAAAACTGCGCGCTTCGCGCGCATAAAGAATTATATTAAACTTAAAAGATCGTAAAAGGCCTTCTTGTTTTACTACAATTCCTCAGGGTCCTCTTCAGTGGCTTTTGTCTGCCAGACAAAACGCCTTTGGACTTTTGATTAATAGTCTTGTAGCTTCATTGTCAAAATTGCGGCGCGCTTCGCGCGCACAACGGAAAACATACCAAACAATCAAATACAAAATAAATGATACTCAGCCTATGTGTAGTAAGGCTCCAATCGAGGAGCGCACCAGATCACTTGGTAGAAAGTCACTACCGACACAAAAAAGTAAAGCCACCTAGGATTTTTATTTGCATTTTTACGCTCTGTATTTTTTATCATTGAGCCTGTTCTTATTTTTTGTAAATTGATATAAATATAAATTGAAAAAATTGTCTCCGGGTGATGGGGGGGGGGGGGGGGGGGGGGCATGTTTTTTCCTTTTGACCAAGAGGGGGGATTCGTAAAAAATATGTTGTGCCTTGGGGGGATCTGAAAATTTTGCATTGTCAAAAAAATTTCCTCTGCCCCCCCCTGTAGTATACATAATGAATGCAGCCTTAATATGAAAACTTTAAAAATACAAAAACACCACAATATATAGTTCTTTCTCTATGCATAAATAAACTACAATGGAAGAACAGAAGAATTTTTCATAGATTTTTTGCATTATTAACTTATAGTGTGTAGGAGCACATCAGCATGACACTGCACTTTTTTGTGCAAGATCAAACATTCCTAAACAACTAAAAAAATCTAACACACACACAACACTGTACACTATGAAGGACTTTAATATTTAAAGAGTTTGTTTATACCATAAAGGCGAGTATATCCATTAAATGGCGATCAAGCACAATATCTGCTCGAGATAACTCGATAAACAGGAAAGCAACCGGTTCCCTTCTGTGTTAGGTCCGAATATTCAACCACAAGTCATAGCTTTTAAAAATTAGCCAACATGTTCAACTTACCAATATTGCTACAGCAAGCTGTTTAGTCATCTACAAAAAGAAACATCATATAACTTAGGTTTGATTTCTCGACCTAGCTTAAATCCAAATTCTGGCACGAAGCCGGCCGCCATTTTGAAATGACAGCAACTCACAGTTACAGCAGTATTTATTTGACAATCTTTTCACGAATTAATTAAACAAACTCGGTTTCGGCTACATCGATTAGCGAATCAAAGCCTAAGATTACAGATTAGAAAACCGAAACCTGTAAAAGGCGGTTTTCTCGCCAATTGGGGAGTTTTTCGAAATTGACGACGCTAGCAAATTTTCATTCGAGCTGCTTCCAAGGATTCTAAATCGAGCTATTTCATAATGCGCAAAATATTACACTTTGTTCACTCCCTACCTCTGGGAAAGCATTTACACTTCTTGACTAGAGATCTTGTGACTTGCTGCAGCAATGAAAACAGAACAAAAAGAGTTTAAAGAAAGATGAAATCGAAATGGCTTCAACGTTTGATGGACGTCGAAGAAAAAAAGAAATACCTATCAATGTGACGTCAAGTAATATTTTTTCGCGCCATTGCACACGCGAGTGTGGGGGCGGGGGATTCCCCTTCGTCATTCGAATGCATTGTTTTTTGGTGAAGGCACAGGGGACCAGGCTCATATTTTGTTGAATACCGGTGAAGTATTTGCAGAACCAAGTAAAACAAGTAAAACTGAAGCTGGATCCAATAAAGGACCTATCAACCAGTAGATTACTCAAAATTTATAAGAAATTGTTAATAAAAATCCACGAAGTTCACCTGGGCAGTTAGAAGTATTTGTCTTCATTGCCCTATGGAGTTGAGAAAAAAATTGTTTACTTCAAGCCTTTGGTTCAAAGTAGCGTTTGTGAGGCGCTATGGAACCGAGCAGGAAGGAAACGTGGAGACTATTAATTCAAAGCATTGGAGAAAATGTTTAGATGCCTAAGAGCACCCTCTCAAGTTAAATCGGCGCTGTCTGTGTGTGTGTATGGGGGGGGGGGGGGGGGGGGGGACTCTAAGGTTAAAATGCTAGGGGTGACCACCCTAAAAAAAAAAACCTCAGTCATGAAAATACCCTAAAAAATACCAGCAATTGTGACAGATTAAATTTTATTCTGGCCGTTATTTGATACATCGGATTATCAGGCACTTGTCCGCCCTAGCATTGAGTACGCAGCAGCATCCTGGGATCCATATACTAAAACCAACATTGACGGGTTGGAGATGGTACAGAGGAGGGCGGCAAGGTTTGTTTTAAATCGCCACCAGAAAACCGCCAGCGTGACTCAAATGCTACAAGAACTTGGCTGGACTTCGCTAGAAACAAGAAGGAAAGAGACGAGACTATGCCTGATGTATAAAATCCTAAACGGCTTGTTAGCACCGATGGCTTACAGACCTTGAAGCATGTGCCCAGGCCAACCCGCCACCTACATTCTTTGAGCTTCCAAATACCCCGCGGGCGCCCAGCAAAGTCTCCTTCAAACTGAGGCTTGCTGTTATTGGCCGGAAGGAACTGAATCCACCAAACTTTATTATGTTTATTTATTATGTATTTGCTTGTTAGTTAAGTTTTAAATCTCCCCAAAATCTTCAAATGTGAAGGAGGGGAGTTTGACGGAAGAAGAAGAAGACATCAAATCCTCTCATCAAATTTCAAATACACTATCATATCTTTCAAATATTTTAGACCTATGTACGTACCTTATTTGCGTGAGAACCCCCTAAAAAATACCTATTTTTCTTACCATACCGTTTTTTATTTCGAACCCCTAAAAAATACCAGATCGCCGATTTCAACCCCTAAAAAATACGACGGTCACCCCTAGCGTAGCGGGAGTCCCCACTCCGTTGCTTGCTCTCGTTTGCTCGCGGACCCGCGTGTATACATCCAACCTGTTCCAGGGGTCTTCTGCGTATTTCAAGATGGCGTGATCGCCATCTTGACCCAGAAGACCCTGGGAACGAAGTTGGTATACACCTATTTCAGAAGGTTCACCATTCATGTCCATTGTAGCCCGCGTTGCGTCATGGGAGCAAACAGGTTACAAATCATGGACACTCTGGTTTTTACGATACTAGCCATACTGTACTTAGGGGTGGACCATTAGAAATTGGGGAAGGGGGGTGGCAATTTTTTGCGCATGAATTTTTTTTTCGGGGACCAGGTGTGCAATAATTTTTTTTCGGAATTTATATCATGTTTACTAGCTTTGGATGTCTGCAAGATTTTTTTTTGAAGGTTGGCCTTGCTCGAATTTTTTTTGTGGAACTGCCACCCCCCTCCCCAATTTCTAATGGTCCACCCCTTATCACCATGCTTATCCCAAGAGAAGCAACGGT
Source organism: Scolanthus callimorphus (assembly GCA_033964015.1). Taxonomy (NCBI): domain Eukaryota; kingdom Metazoa; phylum Cnidaria; class Anthozoa; order Actiniaria; family Edwardsiidae; genus Scolanthus; species Scolanthus callimorphus. The sequence goes on along the minus strand of CM066912.1, from coordinate 27,376,799 downwards.
ACTTTATAAATATCCAGGGTTTAGGGGGGTGGGTACCCGAGACCCACCACCTCTAAATTTTCCTAACTCGGATTTTCAACTGCCTATATCTCGTGAAATAAGTGATGCATCATGGTGAAAACCCTACCAATGTGCTCTACACGAAGAGAACAACGCCGGTATACGAGTTTGAGAAAAAAAATTCTTCTGTGTCAGCCGCCATTTTGACAACATACCAAGTCGATCGGAGAAAGCATCCATTTCCATCGGCTGATTTAAGAGAATAATGTTCTCGATTGAATTTGGTTTAAATTAAATCTGATACTTTGTTTTTAGATGTTTATAAGAGATTTTTTTACACGTAATTCGTCTTCTAATGAATATGAAACGAAAACAATAACAAAGGAGTGGCTGACACGGGCTCTTTAAAAGATGACTCCCATAACGAAATTCTGAAATGTAAATAAATTACACTATTATATCTCAGCAAATCGTTCCCCTTTATTCTGAACTGAAACTTAACCTTGTATATACCTATTTTTCATATAAAACTGTGCTACAAAAATACTCAATCTTTACATTAAAACATAATACAAACATAATGGTTTTATTACATTCTTTGGCTGGCTTATCCAGTTTAAAGCCTGAAATTGCACAAAAAGAATAACCCTCTGTCCGCGTTGACAAGTTCCGACTGACATTGTCCTTAAAGTTGTACAAGGTCTCCTGAAATCACCACGAAGTACACACGGCAATGTAAGGCAGATTCGTACCCGTTGTTACTTTTCAGTAGTATTTTAGTGCGTTTTTGCGTGACTGGACTGTTACCGATATTGCGTTACTTGGCAGACGCGCAAAGGATTATGGGGAAATTCGTCTACCGTGATACTACACCGCGCGTCTTGACGAGAGTCTCGCGCTAGAAAACATGTTGCAGTAGATTTCAGACATTCTCGTACCAGAGCTCGGTCCCGGCTCGTAACCTCGCGGGGGGAAGGGGGGGGGGGGGGGGGGGCATCCACCGACGCATGCGTAAAAGAAAATGGTGGTTTTATGCCTCACAATTACTTTTAGAGCGTTGAAGTCGAAGGCATAGGTTGAAAAAACGACTAGGAAACGGATGCCAGTGTTATTTTGACAGATACGTTTTTATAAAGCGAGATTAAGCTACTTTTATGTACGCGTGCGCGCCATTTCAGCCAATCAGCGAAGGCCCTCAAATGGATGTCACCAGAGCTGGGGAGCTCTGCGTTCGAGAATGGAATTCACAAAAGTACAGCCAATCAGGGGCTCTACCTCCGTGTAAGAACCTGGGTATTGTTCACGAGTTGCGTCACAAAGCCTCTTTTGTTTAGTAGAACGAATCATGATGAGATACTGAACACAATGGTGTCCTCTGGGAATGGTTCTTACACGAAGGTATACCCCAATCAGGAGGGAAGCCATTCAGCAACAAACACCAACCAGCATGCAGGCGAAGTATGTCAGACTTGCGTTTAGTCATGACGTAAGCAATGGCGCGTTTTGATTTAGTTCGCAATTTGATTGGTTGAAAGACGAAACATAGAAACGCTTTCGGCGGTCATCTGAAATCCGCGCTATCTTCTTGACTTCCTCTTTGCCATAAGAGATCTAAGCTTTCGTAGATTGTCTTGTGTCATGGTATCACCGGGGTTGAGTCTCAGAGCAGTCAAGTAGTGTTTTTCACTCTCTTCGTGCTTGCCAAGGAGATGGAGTATAGCGCCCAGATTCATATGGGCTATGCTGCTCTGGAGATTGTTAAGAAACATAAACATATTACAAGAGGAAAATTAACAACATGATGTAAACACCGTTAGTCGATTTAGCCTACTTCTGATTGACTGATGTCCATAAATTCCCGCCATTTTCGACGCGTGCGCGACACAGCAACCGCGCGACATTGGCCTCTTTTCTGGTGTGATCATCGTGTGATCATTATTAGGTGAGGTACTCTTCTGAGATACTCTCTAGAAATAGGACGCGATTGTAAACGAAATGTCTCCACTTACTTCTCCGTTTAGTTCTACGGCTGCTCTGTAGCACTCCTCGGCTTTTTCATTATTCCAGATTCCCTGTAAAGAATCAGAAAGAGTTGTTCAATTCTCGTATTTAGAGCCTCCTCGCTTCTCGGACCCCACAAGCGACCTCCTCGGCAGATGTCAGACACAACGCTCACTTCACGCCTAGATTCCCGCCCTTTTTGGCGCGCGCGCATCAAGATAATTTCGCCAGAGATTGGAAAACCCACAGGCAACCCGCGCGGATTCGCAAAAAAAAAACCGACAGTACTATATTGATATGTTTTGCTGAGATCAAGATATAAGATAACTTCCCATTTCTTGAGGAAGTGAAAAGGTTCAACTGCACAAGAAAAATGCGTAACCTCCACCGGAAATATATATTGGATAATTATCCATCCTCTTACCTGAGATAATTTGCAGCATTAAAGACAATATCAAAGTCATTTGGCGCTAACTCCTTAGCCATGACAAACATCATTGCGGCACGGGCGACTTGTTTGTCCTCGTACAAATGCTGCCCGTAATGAGTCCAGACGGACGCGTCTTTTGGACCAAGAGCCTGCGCTTTATGGAATAACTCCTCAGCCTGTTTTGTACGACCCTGTAGGTAAAGGAAAAAGGTATCGTATAATTTTCCAGGTCAGTCTGAACAGGTTGTTATATTTTACTGCCATTTTCATAATTCTGTGAACTTTACAGGCGTTGAAGAGACGCTTTATGCCGGGAAACCAGAGTCGGTTTTCGCGTGGCCGCCATCTTGAATTTGTGACAAAACAGGGGCGTAGCCAGGGGGGCCGGGGCCCCCTTTCTCGCGAGATTTTCCCATACATTTACTGTATTGCTGGAGGAAATTTGAACATTTTCGTCCCATGTTTTCACTATCCGCCCCCCCCCCCCCCCCCCCCCCCCCCTTCAGAAATTCCTGGCTACGCTGCTGCAAAATATGACAAATCAGGGGGGAGGACACAAATCCAGGGTGGCGACTCCACGCGAAAGCGAACTCGGTGAGCAGGCAAAAGACAATAGCGCCAACGGACATTTGACTTTTTCAAATAGTACCTCTAACCGGCTTAGAGGTATTAGCAGGTATTAGCTATAGAGCGGATTTCACATGACTGTCAAGACTTGTTATGTAATTGCGATTGCTTTTCGTTCTCATTGGCTACTCGTTTTTCTCAGCCAATCAAATTCTGTAGTAAATACAATTGTGTAATTACTTAGTAATTGCTTCCGGGCTTGTGATTGGCTGAGAAAAAAGCCATTTAGGAGCAATTTGTGATTTTTCTTGATTCTGATTGGCTAGTGATTGCTCAATTGCAATTGCTTTCACGACAGTCATGTGAAAACCGCTATATATGAAAGAAAGGGCCTTCTCCTCATCGTGAGGGAACTCAAAGCGGTGGAAATGCGCAAGCGGGCTAGAACCCGGACAATAGCGGTGAGAGACCTGGGTAGCGCCGTAGCACTGGGCCAACCTGTGCTTGCATGTCCTCGCAGTTCCATGACTGTAGTAATGCGCATTTGATTATTTTATAGATAAATGGGCAATATAAAGAAATAAATTATTACTATTACTGTAGTCCTCACCGTTTTGGAGTATAATTTAGCAAGCGTGAGGTGGGCTGGTACGTGGCTAGGTTTGGACCGTAGTGAGAGTTTGTACCATTGCTCAGCCTCTTCTGAAATACCAAGCTTGATGTACGCCTCACCTGGAAATGACAAGAGAGACACCTTTATTTAAACAATATGGAAGATACGGAAGATTGTCTGTCCGTGGTCGCACTGACTGACTGGCAGTGTCTTACTGTATGTCTGCCTGTCTGTCTGTCATAGTTTTCATGTCTCTCTACCACAGGTTTGTGTGTCGGTCTGTCCGTCATAGTTCTGACAGTATGAATATCTGCATGCACGTCTGTCACTTACCGATCATATTGTACAAACTATGTGGCTCGAAATGAGAGGGCCGCGTTCTCACAGCATCGTGATAAACTGCCAGTCCTTCCTGAAGAAAGTAAAGAGGTTACAATAGAATGATGACAGACGTCTAACGTTCGATGTCGTGGAAACGCGCGACATTCGTGGGAAGCATTTCTTGGAAAGACATTAGTGGCAAGCATTACTTGGAAACGAGATTCGTGGGAAACATTTCGTGGAAACGACATTCGTGGGAAGCATTACGTGGAAACGACATTCGTGGGAAGCGTTTCGTGGAAACGACATTCGTGGGAAGCATTTCGTGGGAAGCGTTTCGTGGAAACGACATTCGTGGGAAGCGTTTCGTGGAAACGACTTCGTGAGAAGCATTTCGTGGAAACGATATTCGTGGGAAGCATTACGTGGAAACGACATTCGTGGGAAGCGTTTCATGGAAACGACATCCGTGGGAAGCATTTCGTGGGAAGCGTTTCGTGGAAACGACTTCGTGGGAAGCGTTTCGTGAAAACGACATTCGTGGGAAGCGTTTCGTGGAAACGACGATTCGTGGAAAGCGTTTCGTGGAAACGACTTCGTGGGAAGCTTTTCGTGGAAACGACATTCGTGGAACGCATTACGTGGAAACGACATTCGTGGAACGCATTACGTGAAAACGACATTCGTGGGAAGCATTTCGTGGAAACGACATTCATGGGAAGCGTTTCGTGGAAACGACATTCGTGGGAAGCTTTTCGTGGAAACGACATTCGTGGGAAGCGTTTTGTGGAAACTGTCTAATTCTGTCTAAACTGTCTAATTCACCTTGACCCGACCATTGTCTGTGAGGATTCTCCCGAGATTGTATTTAATAGAAGCGACTGGAATTGAAAACAAAATAAACTTCGGTGAGAACTATTAGCGTTCAAGAGTGGACACTCAACCGACGTGCCCGTATAAACATTGACATACTTGCGTGTGAATGCTGCTTGGGGTCCTTGAGACCATGCCCACTTATAGATGTCGCATTCTTTAGCACCTGCAACATCAAGAGCGGAAGTTCTCGCACGCTTAGTTTTGCTCGAGGGGAGCGTGCGTTGTCATGGAAACCATGGGGTTGAGGACCCTACTTTCAATCATGGTTGTTTCTATTTGTTCACAGGACCTCAACAGTGGCATCGCAACTCGTCTATTCCTCGAGCAATAACAGGCCTCGGCGTGATTGTGCTTCGCATGATTCTTGTGGGAAATTATCATGGATATCGCGAGAAATTCCCGTTGGAGTGTTTTTTTTTCTCAGCGAAAAAGCCCGGAGTTCGCCTCGAATTCGCCATCTTGACCGCCAGTTTGGAAAACGCGACGCGGGAGAGCGCGCCGAGCGCAACCAAAATATCCAAGATGGCTCCCGATGATCTGAAACTCGGCTTTCTCCGCGGAAAAAACACTATCTACCGCCTGCAAGCAGACTATTCTCAAATCTCTTTAAGAACTATTCTCCGAGGGATGGCTGTTCGAGGCAGGTTGAACGACCATGCGGCTCGAGAATACTGACTACTTCTGGGGTAGTGTATGGCTACCAATTCCGCTACTGTCCTGGTTATATACCCATTGTCATGGATCCTATTGTTCTTCTCTCCCTGATATCAGAGGCCCTTCTAGAATCAAGCTCAGAATCAAGGTCTCGTCAGCACAGTGGCGGATCCAGGGGGGGGGGGGGGGGGTTCCACGGAACACCCTTGAGCGTCACAACAATAAGGATAATATTGTGATACTCAGAGCTCTCCATAATATATTACCCGTATGAGTTTCGTGGTGAAGAAGAAACGTAACCCCCTTAGTAAAATCCTGGATCCGCCATGCAGCATGTAATCTTCCTACAGTTTCGCATAATCAGAATTTTGCGAATTCAAAAGCGACAGCAAAACTCATATAACAACCGCCCAGTTGCGTTGGGAGAAATCCAATACTCGAGAGCCGGTAATCACATGAGTTGGTACCACACATGGTCAAATGGCAAAGGCCCCGAAAGCTTACCCTGATTGCGTCCTCTTTTAGCCCAATTTGATCCAAAACGATACCAAGGTTGAGGTGGGCAACTGCAAACGAAGGAAAGGATGTTATGAACAAGAAGAGCCACCAAGAAAGAATGGTCGCATTTGTACGCCCTGGGGATCGAATAGCCTAAAATTCAAACATCCCCCTATCCTACAGATGTCCCCGCACCCCCTTCTCTGGGATTTCCAGAGGGCCTCAATTCCATCCCTTGGAATTTCAAGAGGTTCTCAACAACCCGTCCCTTGAAATTTCAAGACGTCCTTAACACCCCTTACTTGGAATTTCAAGAGGTTCTCAACAACCAGTCCTTGGAATTTCAAGACGTCCTTAACACCCCTTCCTTGGAATTTCAAGAGGTTCTCAACAACCCGTCCCTTGGAATTTCAAGACGTCCTTAACACCCTTCCTTGGAATTTCAAGAGGTTCTCAACAACCCGTCCCTTGGAATTTCAAGACGTCCTTAACACCCCTTCCTTGGAATTTCAAGAGGTCCTTAATACACCTTATTACATGATTGACACCTTTTCTATTGTTATTCAAGACCCTTTATTTTACTTAAATCCCTATGAATTAATTACATTCTTAAAGAACGGGGAGGGCTTGAAGTTTCAGCAGGGAAGATTGGGGCTATTATTGAATAATTAGTCATAAATGACCCGCATTATAAATGCGCGGGTCTTTATGGAACAATTGATTCTCATAAATGACCCGGCGCATTTATAATGAGGAGCAATTATGACTAATTAGACAAACAAAGCCCCACCCTTCTGATGCTGAAACACATTTACAGCTAAATGATAAATACTACAAAGTTGTTTGCTAGGTTAAATTGAAAATAAATATATATTTGAACAAAAAATGTAATTACTAGCTTTAACTGAATAGTGTGTCTCTAAATTACAAATTGGCGATTCTTTCTACTTTTCTACTAAATTTAACTATAATTAATATGGAATAAGTAGATGTTATAGGTAACCTTGCTAGCCGGTTCCATTTCTGCTTCACGCTCAAACAAACTGTGAAAGAAATAGAAATAAAAATAATTAGAACATTGAGCTCATAAGAATACATTTGCACAACACATTTTAAATTTCTTTCGTCAATACATTTTACCAGTTTGTCAAATTTAGGATGGACCTCGTACGTCGCAGCATCAACGGCACACAGGTCTAATACGCTCAAGTTAGTCATGCAATTTAAATTCACAAGACCGGTCCATTTCAACTGTTATAATAAAACGAATTACTATAAATAAGAACTTAAGTTAAACTTACCATGTCGTTCTCAATCGCCAACTACAGGACACTTTGAAATGTATTATCTCTTGAACAGCTTAAAACCACACAGTGAGTGCCGAGTTCTTCGCGCGCATAATGCACCCTTTTAGTCTTGAGACCTCAAGCGTTGTTTTTTCCTCCGAATTAACTCGTTCTCAGTCGCCAACTTGGAACTACTAGTTCAGCACTCAAGCACTGACTCCTACAAAATGACGACCTAAAATCGCGAAAAACAGGTGTTTTGACTTCTTTTGTTGTTTGGTACAAAAAGAAGTACTTCCATTGGTCGTTTAAAAATGAATGCATGAAAGCTAAAGGAACAATAGCCAAACACTTCTGTTTGTAGTCTCCCAACCACCAACCACTCTAGGGATATATTCTTTAATTAATGAAACGGGGCTTTAGAATGCAAACAAATCTATTGTGAAAGGCACCTTCTCTGCAGTGAAATTGCCACGCAAAATACACGTTATTATGAGAAGTTGAAAAGAAAAAAGACATTCAAGGCATCACAGATTTCCCAGCCAACACTGACGACAATAGCTTTCAAAACATTTTTCATCCTTTTGTTCCGATACGACTTAAACCTCAGGGGATATCCCTCTACTGGAAAAAATAAAGATCCCTGGTTGATTTATATGGTTAAAAATCGCTTATTTGACGAAGTATTTTCGATTTTTTAATTGTTAATGCGCTCCACCCGATAGTAAAATCACCTTAGATCATGTAATAAGTCAGTTAAATACCTCGGTCTTCGGCAATATGGCATATAAATACCTCGGGCCTACGGCCCTCGGTATTTATATGTCATATTGCCTCAGCCCTCGGTATTTAACTCTTACTTCCTTGGAATTTCATGAGGTCCTTAACATCCCTTCCCTGGAATTACGAGGTCCTTAACACCCCATCTCTTGGAATTTTAAGAGCTCCTCAACACCCCGTCCCTTGGAAGTTCAAGAGCTCCTCAATATCCCCAATACGTCCCTTGGATTTCAAGAGGCCATCAACACCCCCTCCCTGGCAGTTTTCCATGCTTTCAAAGAACCCCCCTCCCTTGGAATTTCCACTAACCAAACAATCCCCTCTTACTTGGAATTTCCTGCTTCAAAGCAGACCCCCTCCCTGAAATTTCCACTTTTTCAAGCCTCAACAAGTAAAAACATCTTCGACAAACATTCTCGACTTGTGACGTTACAATATTTTCTTCATATGACGTGTATGATTTTCCTACCCGCCAGACGTGGTCTGAACGTAATAGCGCTCTCGTAGCTCTTGATCGCCTCTTTGTAGCGTTTTTGCCCTGCGAGTAGGATTCCACTGGGGGAAAACAAGTGAGAAAGAACGTGTAGTCATTCGAAACTAGAAGTCCAACTTCTAGTAAAGAACTCAAAATATAGCAGAGGCTACAATTACTCTTCGACTGCTAGCAGCCCCTTCTTTGGCGCATCCCCCAGAGCGTGAAGAGCCCCTGACCACTCCCAGAGAAGCGCGAAGAGCCCTTGACGATCCCCAGAGAAGCGCGAAGAGCCCCTGACGACCCCCAGAGAAGCACGAAGAGCCCTGACCACCCCCAGAGAAGCGCGAAGAGCCCCTGACTGCACCCCAGAGAAGCGCGAAGAGCCCCTGACGATCCCCAGAGGAGCGCGAAGAGCCCCTGACGACCCCCAGAGCGCGAAGAGCCCCTGACGATCCCCAGAGAAGCGCGAAGAGCCCCTGACAATCTCCAGAGAAGCGCGAAGAGCCCCTGACGACCCCAAGAAAAGCGCGAAGAGCCCCTGATGACCCCCAGAGAAGCGCGAAGAGCCGCGCCAAAGTAGGGGCTGCTAAAACAGTCTAAACGTATCTTTCTGCATTTTCTTTTTCTTTTGTTTTATTGTTTTCAACTTCCCAAAAAGTAGCCTCTACAAACAAATGTCATTTCTCTTTCGCGAAAGTGTGAGAAAAAGCGTGAGATTAGTGAACTGTGCGCGAGCAAGAAAAAGTCAATTTATCTGCTCTATAACCTTGCCTAATAACATTCCTTTCGAAACACAGAACAAAACACACGTGTCCTTGTTAGCAAGGAACTAAAAAGTTTGATAGTCGATTTAATTAAATCGACGCTTAAAATCGATATCGATGTTTTAAAAACGTGTCGCAATGCAGCGGTTTTGGCTGTATAGACCTCCTAGGCTTGGGCGTAATGTTGTCCCATTTCAGATCACATGGCATTCATTTGAATAATCTTTCTTTGTTTGGGTCGCTTCCATATTCATATATCCTACGGTGCGTAGCAGAAAAACAAAGAAAGAATACTCATGGGAATGCCACGTGATCTGAAATGTGCAAAACAAACGGGCAAGCCGAGGAGGTCTATTGGCACCATGTTTGGGAAGCAACGTACTTACAGATTATAATGCGTGTCCGCCATGTTGGACCGATATGATAACGCCTTGCGGTACGCTTCTTCTGCCTCATTGGTCCTGCCTTGGCTGCCCAATACGTTACCAAGGTTACCCCACGCTGAAATATCACATGACAAGGCAGAAGATTAGAACGTTCAGAAAACAGTCCATAGAATTACGGAGCATCCGGTTATCAACTAGCCTGAATGTTTTCTCCCTTCACTCCCAGAACGAGTATGGGAGTGCAGGGAGAAACGACGGCTGAACATTGACTAGCATGATCAATCAAATTTGCAGAGTGCCTTCGATTGCCTCTTTTAGGTCGGTTGTAATAGGGATATTTTTTCAAGCGAACTAAAAATCCATAAATACAAATTCTACCTTTTGCCGGGTTGACATCAATGCCTGATCTGAAAAGACAATGAAAAAAACAAAAGAACAATGATTTTGAGCTGGAAGAAGAGGGCAGCGGTGAGAGGTGGAAGCTTACGGCGAAGGCGACCCGAATCCCTTCTGACTTAGGCTGCGGTCAATCGTCAAAACTAATAGACCCTTTTCGAAATATCCAGAAACCTCATACTCCTCGTTAGACGTCAAATATATTCTTTTGAAATGTGTTCGATAGGACCAGAAATTGAATAGAGGTTTACGGTTATTCTTTTGGAATGGAAAACAATAAAATGACGACAAACGAGCAGAATAAAGCATTATGGGATATTTCGAAAAGGGTCTATAGTATGTTCACACTCGCGTCTGAAGTGTAATTTAGCACAAATGTCGTCACAGTAGATATTAGTGGCAAACAACACTTGGTAATTCTGATTTTTCACAAGAGATACAAATAGACGAGATAAATTTCGAAACATGTTTAGACTGAACATATTTCAGCGCTAGTGTCACGGAGTGTGGACGCACTATAATTCTTGTCGCACCAAATGCCAATTTAAACCGTCCTGGTTAGAGCATAGTTCATTGAGTGGACTTTGGTTAGAGCTACTGCCTCGGGCATATTTGCGTTATGAACGGCACTACAAAGCCGCGATACTGCATATCCTCTTACGCCAGCCACGTTAGATAAACCTCATGATATCACTCGTACCGAAATTTAGCGCGACAGAATTAATTCAACGTTTGCACTTAGCCTAAGTCACGTTTGGAGAATCTTTCTAAGCATTCCTCTATCTATTCCTCTAACTAAACAGGATGTTGTTGAGAGCGGATTTCAGAAGACCGTCGAAAGTGCACACTTGCGCTAAGTCAGCGTTTTTATTGGCCGAGAGCAAGGTCTTTTGTATTTCAGCCAATGAAATTGCGATCTAAAACAAAACGCGCCGTTGCTCACGTCCTGAGTAAACGCAAGTCTGACTCACTTCGCCTCCTGATTGGTTTGTTGTTAAATCTGAAATCCGCTCTATAAGAAAACGCAAACGACTGAAAGCGGTGCGCAGGTTGGGTTTGTTTTCCCGCCCTTTTGGGAGCGCGAGCGCGCGCATCTGCATTCCCGCGCATAGCAATTCCCTAGCAACGGAGCAAAGGGTTCCCAACCGTATAAATTCAAAATAACACACAATAGGCCAGGTTCGAATTACGCTCCAATGCTCACAAGACAAAAGCTTCAAATCGAGGCTTTCTCCAAGTTCTAATACATTTACAGTAATTTCAGAAGAAAGCCTCGACTTGAGTTTATTGTACTTAATACTTAAATAATTTACCCTAAGGTAGCTTTCGCTAAAGTCTAGGGAGCGGCGTGAGTTCTATAGTCGCCGCAGGTGGCCAGGGATCGCGAACGATCGTACAGCAGGCAAGGCGCTGGCTTTAAAAGCTTCTAAAGTAGGCGAATCTGCTGCCTGAGTTGGCAGCAGATTCCATATCCTAATTGTTCTAGGGAAGAAAGAGTATTGGTGTGAAAGAACACTTGAGTAAGGCTGTTTATATTGTAGGAGGTTTCTTCTAGTAGGTCTTGGGTTAGATTGGATGGTCTGAGGAAGACTGATGTGGTTTGTAGGCATTGGAGCGTAATTCGAACATGGCCTATTACTCACCTGTATAAAGTTTCCTCATTCTTCCAATCCATATTCCTCTCCATCGTCCTCACGGAAAATAACACCACAACAATAAACACAACTCCCATGACAAACTTTCTAACGCCAACACTACATCTACACCACAAAGTATCAACCCCAATACCCACTAACATACAAACCCAACACTAGGAATATACAACACTCTCTCAGCTACTACAAATCCTACGTAGAAAAATAAATTGCTTGCCGGAATAAAGGGCAAAACTAGAATTGAAAGAGAAGTTAGAAAATTTGGAAAATTGAAAATTTGATTTTCCTCTTCTAGAGATAAGTCTTCTAAAAGTTTGACATCCTCTCGTTTTCGCCTGTCTCTGTGTTGATTGTGTTTATGTAAAGTTCGCTTTCGAAGATGCCCGTTTGTTGCTGAAACACCATTAGTCCCGTTTTTAGATTCGAAAGATTTCAGCTTCAAGTCGTTGCCATTCTTTTCTGGTTTTGAGTCTATAACTTCGTCGTAAATAACTTTCTTCAGAGTATACAGTCCTAGAGATAAGAACATCGAATAAAATATCAAAGATACTGCATTTCTCGGGTCCGTTATTGCTTCAATAAGGGGTATAGCATCCATTGACCAGTCGAAACTAAGTTTTCTTGGGCATAAAAGCAGCCAGAAGTTGAAGACAGGAAGGAAGAGGAAGGTTAACGTTCTTGTTAATTTGCTGTTGGAGCTTGCGGCTGGGTTATCTGATGGGGAGAATTCTGGAGGGGAATTCCCCATGAGAAACATGCGAAGAACAATCAGGCCGACGCCTGTTATCGCTAGAGACAAGAGACGAGTGGCCATGCCGCGGTTGAGGGCCTGTGGACAAATACAAACGACTATTGAGGGAAAATAGGGTCCTCTCGCGGCGTGTTGCAGAAGTCGCCACAGGTTGCCATACAGTTGCAACAGTCGCAACTGTCGTAGAGCAACTTTACAATGACTTTAGTCTTTGTTCATGACAACTGCAACTATAGAGCAGATTTTGTATGACTGTGAAAAGTGCCGCGACACGGCGCGGTACTGTTATGGTCGCGGCACGGAATCTGGCCTGCAGTAGATTCGCGGTCACGGCGCGGCACTACTTTATCGCGGCACTTTTCACAGTCATACTAAACTGCTCTATGGAAACCGTGTTAAGTATTCACCTTTTGTAATGATCGTAGAGGCTCCCTCGCATGTAGTCGACTGACAGATATCACTTCATACACCACACACACCCCAAGGACCGTGACACCTTGTTCTTTACTGAGCATGCTCAGAGCTGAGAACACCAAGCTTCCCAACAGCCATTGCCACCGTGTGTGACAAGACCCTCCTGAGAGGGGGTGGGGTGAGGCTTTTATGTACGCCAGGAGGGCTGCTACGAAAAACAGGCACGCACCAACATCGGCTCTGCCTACAACACCCGCTACTGCCTCTGTAAGGGAAAAAAAAGGAACACATCAGTGGCACATGAAACTGCGGTGACAGGACAGTAGTTGCAACAGTATTACTACTCCAGATGGACTCTAATCACAGGAAAATCCCTAAAAGCCACGTGCACCATTACCAGATTTTTTAGATTTTGTTGTTCTGTGAATGGGATTTGGCTATTTTTTCCTGTGCATATGGCGTATCACTTCCCAAGCTTCCAAATAAATACTCAGCGATCGTAACAGTTGTGCCTGCATGACATCGGGCCATCTTAAAATATGCCTAAACATTTTTCACGTTTCTAAGACTTGGTGTGTTGCTATGCTGTCAAAATGGCGGTTGAGACAGGCTCTATAAGATGCCTCGTGGAGAGGAGCATGATTGTGACAATTAATGGTGTACATACAGTAGGTCAGACTAAACATTCATCGAGAGGCGCCTTTGCTGAATGCACTTGGGAGGACTGGGTCGAGTTGCAACGCGGGGTAGCTGTGGGCTATTTTAGTGTGGTTACCAAGCCAAAATCAATGCATGGTGGACAGATCGAGAACTCGAGTCTCTGTAATTCCTGCAAGTTTACATTCACATTTTCACCCTTTTCTTGCTACTTTTGCCGAAATTCTTATCAAAAGAGGATCTTCTGTCACTTCCTTATCAGGTAAATCATTCCAAATATGGTTTTGGCTGCGAGGTGTTGAAAAGACGCCAATTTGGGGTTGTTTGATATTAGAAATCTGGTCCCAATTTTTGGTCTCCCTAACAAATGCTGAGATGCCAACTCTAGCGTACTTGGCAGGAGTCTCCCGCTTTTCAGATGTTGCCCCCACTTGAATTTCTGAGATTTTTTCTCATGTTCCCTTATATCTCCTGCCAATATTTCTGGAAAAATCTTGAATCTCCCACTTTTTGTTCACTTGAGGTTGGCATCTCTGCAAATGCTGTTGTGTTGGTAGCTAACTTTGAGAAGGGCAGACTGGAAAGGTATTGTCGCCATTTGGTGACAAGGTTTAAACTTTTGCTCAACAAACCCTAAATCTAGTCTCCATTGGCAAAAATATGGTCGTAATGTCGAGCCCGGGCCCTGCAGGTATGCCCCTACTTTGTGCACCACAGGAAACCCAGATTCGAAAACAAACTGGCTTTACAAACCTGCATGGATGGGATGACTGGCAAATAACAGGCCTGCCACAGCACTCCCCACATGAGACTGCATCAAATTATAACACAGAATGACAAACAACCAGCACACCACCCCATGCAGTAGGCAGTTGACCACGTGATACCCCCTGGATTAAGCCCACCAATGGCATAGTTCAGTCTGAAAGATGCTACACAAACTGGTCTGTAGGATTTGTGACTGCCACTGTGGGTCAGGGGGGTTCCCCAGAAATCGTTGTATAAAAGGTTGACCCACGGGGTTGTAGAATAGAGGTCTGCATTTTTCTGGATGGCTCGGCTGTAGAGAGATAACAGGAAATAGAGTGATTCATGTGCTATTGTTAAACATCAATGACAATGACATCAGGGGAGTGATTCATGTGCTATTGTTAAACATCAATGACAATGACATCAGGGGAGTGATTCATGTGCTATTGTTAAACATCAATGACAATGACATCAGGGGAGTGATTCATGTGCTATTGTTAAACATCAATGACAATGACATCAGGGGAGTGATTCATGTGCTATTGATAAACATCAATGACAATGACATCAGGGGAGTGATTCATGTGCTATTGTTAAACATCAATGACAATGACATCAGGGGAGTGATTCATGTGCTATAATTGTTAAACATCAATGACAATAAAAAATAAAACAATGACATCAGGGGAGTGATTCATGTGCAATTGTTAAACATCAATGACAATGACATCAGGGGAGTGATTCATGTGCTATTGTTAAACATCAATGACAATGACATCAGGGGAGTGATTCATGTGCTATTGTTAAAGAGCCTGTGTCAGCCTCCATTTTGTCATCCTAGCAACATACCGAGACAGAGAAAGCATCCATTTCCATCGGCTGATTTAGAGAACGTAGTGCAATATTTGCGATTGAATTCAAATAAATGAATAATAAGACTTTGTTTTTAGACTATTTCAATATTTCTACACATAATTCGTTGTCTGATATCGACTGAAAACAATAACAAAGAAGTGCAGACAAGGGCTCTTTAAACATCAATGACAATGACATCGGGGGGGGGGGGGGGGGGGAGGGCAGGGGGGGAGGCAGTCCAAAAACGTTTTAATGGTTTTTAAAACAAATGGGCCCCCACCAAGCAAAAAAGGGACATTATGGATAAACTAGGTCACATGAAGCACACAACATTGTAGCCGGCGCCACATGTTTCTTTCATTTTTCCCAGTTTATCCAAGTGGGAGAGTTATCATCTCTGGTATTTCCACTAAAGGTATATATGGACCCTGCTCGTTTCATACAGATCACTCATTCTTGAAATAGGAAATACAAAAGGTGTACATATTTTGGAAGAAAACAATTCAAGGTTATTTTGTCTTAAGCATTAATCATATATCTCTGTGTATTTTTTGCAAATTTTGTTAGAGAGAATGAAGATAAGCTATATTCAAAGAGTAATCTCTGGTTCAGACTGAGAAGTCTTATTTCATGGATAAGAAAACCATTAAATGTAGAAAAGGGATTAAGAAAAGAGCTTACAATTAGTGGCAGAAAGATAAGGGAGAGAATTATCAAGTTAAAAGATAAGCAACTCCTTTAAAATTAACTCTTTTTACATCTGCAAAGAGTACAGGAAATTGAAAAAGTCATTTTCATCATTGACACTTAACAAAAATACTTAATAAAAACCTTAAAAAATAATGAACCTTTCAAAACAAAGTAATTTTGTAGTGTACTGACTATCAGAGAAATTTCACATACATATGGTTTCTAGGATTTATTTTTACTTTGGTGTCATGTTCTAATAACTAGTATTTCACAGTAAAATACAAAAGAAACTCCCATAACTATGATATAAAATTGCAGATGATTCCAGAAAAATCCATTCTCCACCCACTGTTTGCCATACGAAAACTGCATTTTTCACTGGAACTCCCAGGGTGTGGAGATTGGGACACTTGAGCATTTTAGCCTTGTCTCCTGCTTAATTTTTTCATTATTTTTCATACATTTGCTGTATTTGATCATGGGCCAATCTCTTACAGTTGTTCTTATTTCTGCTAAAATGGGTGTGGAGTTACAGTGTACATCTCAAGCTCATTATGATGGTGGGATATTGAGCTATTTTCTTGAATCACATAATATTATATTGTGCAGGACAAATTGACTACAGAAATGTTTAGCATATCACTGTAATATCAATGAGATTCTAGAACATAATCAAATTGATAAGCACACACTGACATTTCTAGCATTTCTTCTTTAATCATTATAATTATTATTTAGTCTAATTCCTTGAAAGGCACAAATTAGTATCTTCTCTCAGTCCTTTTAAACCACTCATGTGGTTTAATTTAAAGTGGCAAACAAAAAATGTGGGAAGCCAATCTAAGTATGACAATTTCAGGGTTATTAAAAAAATGAAACTGAGAAAATTTTCAACTTAAAGGTTTCATTGTTGGCTCTTACTGTTTTTAAATGTCAGCAAATATGTAAATTTGTCATATTTCACAAAGTGCAATTTTCATATAAGGGATTTAAAATTCCAAGTCTGAT
Source organism: Scolanthus callimorphus (assembly GCA_033964015.1). NCBI lineage: Eukaryota > Metazoa > Cnidaria > Anthozoa > Actiniaria > Edwardsiidae > Scolanthus > Scolanthus callimorphus. The sequence continues at coordinate 27,359,972 of CM066912.1, read as the reverse complement.
ATAGACTGTATAGAATTGTTAATACTATTTGACTATAGAACTGTCAAAATTATTGCAAGGTTGTAAACTGATACCTAAGATCTTTCCAGATTTTACAATTGAGGAAATTATACACTCGACTAATTTTCATGCCATTAAAGAATCTCCTAAAAGCATTTCAAACTTTAAGAGCATTGATGTTTTCTTGAAATTACTGTTAAATGCTACTATTATACAAACAATCTGTTACTTTTCTCACATTTTGTAGACAATACACCATTGTTTTACAATACACCATTGTTTTGTTGATGGAACTTTTAGAGTCATCTATAATATCATAAAAAAGCCTGTGACTTCTGCACATTACTTAGACAATACAATATAGTTTAAAAGTAGAGTAAGTTATTAGCAGGGACTTTTATTCCAGCTCTTTAAAGAATGACTTACACAATAATCTGTATGTTTTCAATTTAAAGCTTACATGTAGCTTTTTATGGATTTAACAGTTATGTTCTGATAATGTCATAGGATAAAAGCTTAGGCTGGATTTTAATTGTTTGCAGAATAAATACAGTAAGAGTAAATTTATATTTCAGAGAGTGAAAGTCTCAACGAGTGATTAGTTTTATGCCTTGTACCAACATTACAGGCGTAATTGATAAAAAATCTAGGCGTAAATCCACTAGGAGAACACTTTAGAAACTGAAAACACAGTCGTTATTTTACACCTAAGTCTAAAAAGTTAGGCGTTCAAAACGAAAAATTTTAGGCGTTTTTATGCCTGTATTGGGTGCAATTTCAAGCCCTGGGTTTAAGCTTTGACCTCACAACCTCTGGATTTCTAGTGAAAAATACAGTGATTGTAAGGGAAATAAAAGAAAATTGAGACCCTATGCCACCCCTCTGGAATTTTCAATCCCATCTGTGGGGAAGGTAGGGATTTTTTTGTTCATCACACAAAAGCCAAAAGAATAATCTTTTCAATTTAAACATTCCAGTTTGGAAACACTGTGATCATTATTCTGCACACAAATATGGTGAAAATTTATATCACAAAACATTGAAATCTGAGGATTGCTTGTTTGCTATTTTTTTTTTCAGATATACATGCTAATAATCCAAGGGGAATGGAAGAAAAATTCACATTATTTTAAATTGAAAACATGAAAGAAAAGATGGGATAAAAAAGAAAAAAAAGGAGAAAACAAATAAGAAATCAAGATAGGTACTTAAATATGACAACTGAATAAGTAACTATAAAAGATACCAGTTGCCTGCAGGATTCCCAGAAATGCAAATCACCCCTTTTTCTGTTCACTCCCAAATTAACTCAGAAATAAAAATGACAAGTTCTCTTTCTGGAACAAGCTATTCATCATATAGTTACAAGAAACAACAATATTCGGTAGAGTCTGAGACGCTCTGAGTGATTTGATTAAGGCATTAAGTTGGAATGAGTATATGAACAGATTCCTGTAGAGTTTCTGCAGGTGCCAAGAAATGGCAGCTATCCAGCTAGTTAAACCCTGTTTAAATCGCCATGCTGGCTTCACTTGGCGATAGCATACTAAATATCACTCCCCTAAGAAGTTCATTACCGAAGTGATTTCCTGAGAAAAAACGCTGATCTAAAATTGCAAGATTCCTATCTGCCAGAGAAGACGAGCCACTGAGAAGCTAGAATTATATTGAGATATCAAGATCCTGATTAAATTTATCAATCACATCGAGTTTCGCTCAAAGTGGTGCATAAGATGGGGAACCACAAATTTTAATTATTAATTGTACTAGTGAAGGCTCACCAAAATACAAAAGTTCTTAATAATTGATTTGGGTCTCTGCAAAAAAATATTTCTAGCCACACCACATCGCCCGTATAATGCCTAAAGGTAAACACACTATTAGAATTCTATAAGAGCGAAGAAGGTGATTGAAAAAGCGTGGGTATTCTTCAAGGAGGGCTTCAAAGTCGGGGTATTGTGTTTTAGGCGAGAGACTTTTGTGGGGATGATTTTTATCTCCAAACAAAGACATGTAAACAAATGTAAGCGTGTAATTATTTTGATCCGCTATCCAGTGCTGTGAAATGTTTAAGAATTGTGGTATAACTAAACAACCAAACGTAAAAGCTCATCTTTAAAGACACACAATAGCTTTCAATACAAATCGCCTGTTAGTAATAAAATAAAAATCTTAAAATTAAGTTAAGAAAGCTAAAATTTAAGGATCCTAAACTAGAATAGCAAATGACAACCTCTAATATGCTCACCTATCATCGTAAACAAATTCTGCATTGAACGTGTTCAGGTAGCAAAATAGTCCTAAAAAGCTGCTAATTCCTGCCGTATACCACCATTTCCAATCCTGGAGCTTCATTTTCTGTGGGAATGAAACAAAACGTGAGAATTTTGACTTTTTTGAGCAGAGATTCTTTTGGCGCCATACGATTCTAGAATGACCTTGTGGGGAATGATGCTGGCTCGCAGGATTGCGGGCTATATAGGCGTGACGTCACAGCGGGACATTGGGAAAACATTGCCAGATTGATGAATGAAAATCAGTGATTTTGCTATTTCGTATAACGATAGGCGTGATAACGAAAGACAAGGTAATAAAACTGCCAAAAGTTTCTGTTTTCCGTGTTGCCTCGGAGAATTATTTCATTTTGATAGGATGAAATAAAGAATGAAATATAGAACATGGCGAAGATTCAAGGACCCGTCATCGAGGGCACGCCGGCAAATACAATCTCCCTAAATGTTTTTGCGTTTAAAAAGTCTCTTTAAGCTTTTATGAGGGACTTATAAATTCAAAGAAATTTAAAACCAATCTCGAGTTAGACTGAGCTGCAAGTGTCTTTATTTTCTAAACATTTCAATCCCCAGACGATGAAAATCGTGTTATCAGATGGATGTCAGATTCAGTCTAAGAAATGATGAGCGACGAGCTCTGTAAATTGTCCACGCATAGAAACCTAACAGGAAGATTTTCTAAAGTTCGTTTTTCTTATTAATTATTCTCTCGTTTTCCTAAAAGCTCAATCAAATTTAAATAAAGCCAGCTCTCAAAAATCAGAATGAGCCTAACCAACCGTAACGATTATTGGTCCTTCGAAGCCGGATTATCACTACATTGACCATGTCAATTAAATCGCATTTTAGGGTGCTATCAAGTATTTGAGAGTCTAAGATATGCTTGATGTGTATCTCTTAGTGAAATATAGATATGGGAACATATATAGCATGTCCTCGCAAAAGAAAAATTAGTTTTATCGTCAAAATTCAGGAAATGTATTACATTTTTATCTCAAGTTCCCTTCAACTTAGTAAAGTCAGCCATTTTCTGGAAATATAAATATATTATAAAACTGAAAAAAATGCAACTAAGAATAAAGTATCATATGTACTGCTAAAATACAAGGCTAACTATTACCAATTGGCCCTTTAAAGATGGTCCTGCTCGCAGCACGAAAAGCTATTTTTCAAAAGCGAGTCACTCACCTCGCTAATTAACTATGTGTATTAGAGATATTCGATTGCACGCTATATCTGAACTGAGCGCTTGCATGGTTTGAAAGAACTTGCTTCGCTAAAAAGTACTTTGTTTTTAACTCGAATTTTAGAGTAGCTTGTAGCCGCATTTTTAAACTAGCTTATAAAAGCTAGTTTATTTGAGTATCACACATTAAAAAGATGAAATGGCGTGCAACGAAAAACATTCAAGCAAACGTAAAATCTCGTGCTCGTTTATTGACCTTTTGTGTCAATCCTTATCACCTGCGGTCACCATTGGAAAAAAGTGAAAGTTTGAATTCTAGCTGTTCTCTCCGAGCAGGTCTTTATCGTTTTGTCTGGCCACAACTGAAGCACTGTGAGCTGATAAGGTTGATCCTTATCAAAAGCCAATAGCTAGATTTGCCGCTGTAGGGTTACTAATGGGAATGAGATAGTGTATATACCCCCTACGAAACGGCGAAACTTTTGCATGCTACAGCCTAGCACAAAGTTGCATTTCATATGAACAAAAAGAGATGTTATCTTGTAATACAATTGCAGGGGGTGTCTGGACTATTAACAGGGAAATATTCGGCCAGAGGAGCGCGTGAAAGATTAAAATGCACCTTATAATATACAATCTTTCTCAAAATGCTTGAACCGGAAAATAGGTTAATTTCCATCATAACAAAGCTATGTTTTGTTGAGCTTTGCAGAATTTTCACCCCTACGTCTTTTAATGTTGATTAAGATGTTCCATATACAGTAGATGAATTGTCTCAGTATTTTCATGACCGCGATGTGACGATCGCAACATTGGTTGGGGGAGGAGCGATGGGAAGCAAGAATTGAGGAGAATCCCAAAACCGATAGGAAAATACAGCATTCTTAAAAACAGCCCTGACTGAAAACGAATCTAATAAATTACCACAAAATACTTGAGAGCTCTCATTATATAAACAATAACCTTATGATATGGGTGCTTAAAAATGCTTTACAAAAGTGACGATTACTAGTCCTAGTGGCAAATTTAAATCTCCTCTATTCACCTGTTTGTTTTGGCCTCTTCCATGAACACCACCAAATCGCTACCCCAAAAGATCCTCTAACAATTATAGGCTCAAAATACAAAATAGAAAGGATGGTGAATTTTGAAATAGTCTAGTTGCACCAATGAGCCACCTTAAAAAGTGAATAAAATATAGCAACAAATAAACGTAAAAGGATTGTTTTATCAGTGACACTTGGATTTTTGTCTGGTAGAGTGAAAGTATGTTTACCTTTTTCTCATCGATTGTATTTGCTTTTCGTCATAAACACCTTCAAAATTGCCAATGTAAAGTTCATTACGTACTTGAAAAATACACTGAAAATAATAGTTATAATTAACGAGAAAGGTGTGTGTATGGCCACCTTAACGCAACTGAAATTGCTATGTTAAATCATTAATTTTTACAGAAGTTATAAAATTTTGCTCATCTTTTTCAATCTTCCCTTTTTTATAAATCTAAAATTCGACTGGCCAGGAGGGAAAAATATTTTCGCACTCGCTTTTCCGCTGTGTTAGAAACGAGTCTGTTTTATGCCTCATAAAATATTCATTTTAATTGGCATTGTTTACCGTACGTTGTGGTTTCCTATGTTAATCTTTTCATTAGGGGTGGGATAGTATTTTAGCACTTACTTTGTGCGGTTAACTCCGGGTGGAGCAAATGCATTAGCTGTGAGAAAACAAAAGCGAAAGGCAGACTGGCTGCAAGTTCCACAAAGTTATTAATATTTCGTACCCCCCGAAGATCATACGAATATAATGGGCTTTTATTTTTGGTTTATTGTCAGAGTTTTGTGCTATCAAATGCTTGTAAATGAGCCCTTTTCAGGTTTAAAACCAATAGAGACACGTCATTCACAAAATTGCACAACAGATACGCCCCTTAAGATAACTTCAGGGGAGAAGATAGCTCAAAACATCTCGAAATAGCTAGATTAGGTATATTTAAACATCAAAACGACAGACAAGGGTAAATTTTATTCCCTATAGTTTAATTGTTTGTCTGTTTTCGGATTTGCTAGATGGGAGTCTAAGGATCCGAACATTCTAGGCTGAAATTGGTGTCCGAAAATTCTAAGGCAAATTTCTACCGAATAATGGGGTGCACTTGATGCCCTAAGCATACCTCATTGTTTAAAATGAACCATAAAAAAAATTACAAAAACCTAGCTTGTGCACGGTACTAAAGTATAGTATTGTGTAATACTTCTACAATGATTGAGTAAATGATAGTCTGAGAAGAACGTTTTCTCATTCAAATCTTTTAGGGTTTTGTCTACGACGCCCTAGTACGACGGAGGTATAAACTTTGGAATAACTTGCCATGCAGCTAGGCTTAGAGCTGCTGAGTCCCTAATAGATAAATGAAACGTTTCCTCTGCGTTTTTCCATTTTTTCACTACGAAATGACTGGTTGCCACGGGCAACCAGTTTGCTTTCGCTTTGCTTTCCCTTTCTGCACCTTGAGAACCCTGTACTCAATACCCGGATGCTAACAGCAGGATTTCTATACACAATCGAACAAAAATCTACAATTTTACATACGAGCGCTTTCACAATTAATAACTCAAGAAAATGACTAAAGGACATGTCACACGAATCAATTTCGTTGCGGCAATTTTGTTGCGTCGCGAATTGCAGTGAATATTGCGCGTCTGACATACCGCGGCAACGACACATTTTGTTGCGTTGCGAGTTGCAGAAAAGTATAGATATGATTTCTACTTTTCGCAACACTGCGAGCAAAATTGCTGCGTGTGGCATGCCTCTGCATGCAACGCGCGAGGCAATGTTTACTTCTTATTAGCCAATCGACGCACGCCATTCATGCTTTTACTTGGATAAGCCGCTGTAATTTATCATTTTATCGCAGGCGTATTGCACGTTGTAAAAAGATTGGGAGTGTGTGACATCCCACGGCAACTCGCAATGTTTTTTAATTCGTCATCGTTGCGTTGCGAGCATTCTCGAACCCAGAGCTCCCCGGCTCGTCACCTCGCGGGGGAGGCTCTGGTGACAGCCACTGGCGCATGCGCGAGATTTAATGCAGAGCCGTTGAGAGAAAGACCTTTCAGCGCATGCTCCAACGCTCAAAATCAGCCAATCACCGACGGCCCTCAAATGGATGTCCCCAGAGCCTCCCCTGCGAGCAGACGAGCCGGGGAGCTCTGGGTACGAGAATGCGTTGCGAGTTGCAAGAAAAATTGCCTCGTGTGACATGGCCTTAAGTCTGCCTCTAAACAAAGAACGGTTCCTGCCGCTACTGTAGAACAACTGCTCGGCACCGCGACTGCTGAAGCAGCGGAGGGTAAAAACTATGACGATGACGATATAGTTACGTTTTTCTCTTAATATTTTAAGGAGGCTCGCGCGAAAAGTTATTTTCCAAAATATCTGGCATTTTAAAAACCATCAGAATCAGACAAATGCTTCCAATGAGCTAAAACAAATGGTTTTAAAAAAATAAGATGGGAAATAATATTACCCGCGAGCCACCTTAAAAAATAAACTCACTCAAAAACGGAGACATAAAGGTTCGACACTATGAAACGCTCGCATAGTTAGTAAAGGTTTTTCTATCTTAATCACGAGCGTCCATACCATCGACGCTATTGCACACCAAGCCCAGGACCTTGGGTTCCCTGTGCGTATCTCAGCTCGCCATGGAACTCGGGGTTTCCTGTAGGATTACGCGCGCGCGCGGCGTCTAACATCACTAAATACGTCATAAAGAAATTCAATTCGATTTGTGTTCATTCCAGCTTAGGGAATCGCTCAAGCAAGATGTTTGAGTTGATCATAAGCGTTTTTCAAGCTATTCTAGGCTACATTTCTGATTGTGCATCGTGCGTTTTCCAAAATATCGCCTATTTTCCGGCTATTGCTGCAGGTAAGAAAACTGCGTGACGGGCAAACGCCCTTTACCTTAAAGAAAAAAACTTGCGTCAGAAAACGGTGTTCATGACCAACTCGCCGTAAAATGGCTTAGTTCTCGGCATGCATAACAACGGTTCATATTTTTAAGGTTTTCTTTTTTCTTTTTGCAGAATGGGTACCTCGCCTAAGCTTTGATGTCCCAGTTGTTCCTCGACAAATCGCAACCGCAGCAGGTCAGACGTGTCTCCGTTTATAAGAGTAGATTTCAGAAGAGTATCGAAACGCAAAAACAATACACTTATAGCCAATCAGAACGAGACAAATTCAACACTGACCAATCAGTGACGAAATAGGAACGAGAAAATTGCTTTTATATGGTGACTGGTTTATATTTGACTGATTGTTATTTGTAAATATATATATAGTATATATAGTATCACCTTTTGCAATTCGTTTCGTGCTGGAAGTGTTACATATAAATGCAAGTCGACTTACGATAACCGCGCTATGATTGCTAACTATGAATGCCTTTAAGGGGCGGATCCAGGAGTTTTAGAAATGTTGGGGGGGAGGGAGGATAGTGAAACATGGGAAAATGTGCAAATTTCCTTTAGCAAATACAGTAAAGGTATGGGAAAATCGCCACTGAGAAAAAGGGGACCGCGGCCGCCTAAATCCGCCCCTGCTTTTCAGTGGTCTCTACAATAGCATTTCCCACGCGTCACGTGCATTTCTTTGGCATACGCACGAACCTAGCTTCAGGTGAAGAGGCCGGTGAAGAGATGATCATGCAAGTGAATGGATGGATGGATGGATGGATGACAGACAAACCAACAAATATCTCATTGTTTTTCTCCTTTTCTTAGATCTCGCTCTAAACAGTGCTGTAGTTACTATTTCTAACACAACCACGGCTCTTCAAGGTAAAATAACACACCTTTGAAAATATGACATATATTATTAATGATCATTGAAAAAATCGTAAATATGTCGTTCCTTATCTTAAATTTGCATAAAGAGATTTTTTCTCTTTTCTCAAAGTATATGTGAACTACCAATTTGGTGAGATTGCCAGCATTCCGTCAGCATTCCATCTCAGCCCGCCTCTATTATTGCCAGGTAAATTGCTTGCAGATGAATTGATGACAATGAACTACTTGCAGATAATATAATTGATGTCAGACAGACAAACAGACAGACAGACAGACGAACAATATCTTGTTGTTTTTCTTCTTTTCTTAGATTTCGTCCTAAACAGTGCTGTATTTACTTCTAACACAACCACGGCTCTTCAAGGTAAAAATGCATGCCTTTTGAAATTAGGACAGTTTCTTTTAGTTTTCTTTAAAGTGATGTCTTGAACATAATGATATTTGTTTTAATCTGTTGTTCTAATCGATCAAACTTGCATAATGCATATTATCTCTTTCTTTCTCTTTTCTCAAAGTCTATGTAAACCGCCAATTTGGTGAGATTGTCAACTTCGCATCCCATTTCTGCCCGCCTATTTTACCAGGTAAACCATCTTCTCAAACGGTTTATTATCCCTATCCATGAATCTCCATGAAATCAAATATCTCATTGTTTTTCTCCTTTTTCTTAGATCTCGCTCGAAACAGTACTGTTGCCATTTCTAGCACAACCACAGCTCTTCAAGGTAAAAAAAACAACATGTTTTTTGAAAATAAGGCAGCTTCTTAGTTTTTTTTTGTGATGTTTTGAAAATTACGAATAATGCTAATCGATCCAACCTGCATAATTATCGCTTTCTTTCTCTTTTCTCCAAGTCTATGTAAACCACCAATTTGGTGAGATTTTCAACTTCGCATCGCATTTCTGTCCGTCTCTATTTCCAGGTAAATTATTTTCCAGTTGTTTTTGTCAAATTACGAATAATTCTAATCGATCGATTCAACTTGCATAATTATTGTTATCTTTGATCTCTTTCCTCCAAGTCTATGTAAACCGCCAATTTGGTGAGATTGTCAACTTCGCATCGCATCTCTGCCCACCTCTATTTCCAGGTAAATTATTTTCCAATTCTTTTTGTCCATTTAAATTCCTCTCAAGCATAGTAAACCTCTTAAACCAAGAGGTGCCGAAGCATTAATTTCAATTTTGCTATTTTCCCACCGGCAGAATTCAAGGAGTTCAGCTACTTTTGGTCGGGGTCAAAGTACACGGACTTTGCACTTTTTGAACAACTAACCGGTGAGTTTCAGAACAATTTTTAAGTCCCAAGAAAGACAAGAGAGGCGTTGTTATGATTTAGCGTCAACGCTAATAGAGATTAGGTCACACCAGATTGGTTTATCAGTTTCTTAAGATTCATCGCGGGTTCATCGTCGTTGTCGCATTCCAAACATTCCTCAGTCAGTGGAATGATAGATGCACCAATATTTTTCACAATCGTTGCCATGTCTCGATCCTGCAAACATAAAACTTTTCTAAACAGTTCATTTTGCCTTTTGTAGCAAACGCTAAAACAGTGCACTTTTTCTGGAGTAGAGCACAAGCACCTTATAAACAGCTCACTGGTGAGTACCGATCTAGGGGGAGGGGGAAGAAACTGGAATGAGCAAATGCCCCTCTCCCCTCTCGTTAACTTGCTCGCAGACAGTTGGTGTTTTTATCAAGGAAAACCCTGGAGTGCCGCCATCTTGGATGCGTGGCAAAACGAGGAGGGGGGGGGGGAAATATGATGACCACGATCACTATGGAGGCGATATTTCTGATGGCTATGGAGGCGCCGCCTACCTAACCGCCTAGCTGACAGGCTACCCCTGTCATACGCCCCGGTCGTTGTAAAACTTAGTTTTTTTAACTTAACTTTTGTTGGTCTTCATTTCCAGATACAGCTCTGGTGATTTGGAAACCCAATTTGCCATGGTGGGCCAAAATCTACCAAGTAGCTCCTTTATTGGCGTTTGCACTAGCTGTTGTTGTTTTAGTCGTCATCCTTGTTGTCGTTTTTGTTTCTCTTGTTTGTCGGTAAGTACGGAAGAGTGTAGAGGAACTTGCAAGGGAGATTTGCAGGCTGAGCGCGACATTTTAAAATAGGAAAAAACAAAGCCATGGTTCAAGCCAAAACCGTTGTTCACGCTGTTAATTTTCAAAGCGTGTTTATTTTTTGCTTTTTCTGTTCCCCCAGTTAGACCATCTAAACCAATCACGTCCTTGAGTGCCCTATTTCGCCTTTTCGTCGCGCGAGAAAACCCCAGGCGAGACAAGGCAATGATTGGCTTTCTGGCGCCGAACAGAAAAATACAAAACGACGTTTTGGAAACGCGCAGCGCAAAAAAAAGACCTTAGCAGTGGAAATAACGCACCAAAATTAGTAAAACTAAAATGTGAAAAATGTTTGATAAAGCCGAAGTTACGGGTGTTTGAATTTGGCTATACTCCCGTTGGAGGGTTCTCCAATACACTCAATCAGATTCCGACGGAGCCTGGTGGTGTTCCATCGGATAGATGCAAATGGATAAGGGATATGAACTATGTACTGCGAAAGGAAATCACAAAGTTGGGTTCACTCGTTGAAACAATAAAGTTGCCTTACGCTTGTCAGTGCGCATATCATTATGGGCACCAAGAAATTCCACCGTACACATGGGTGCTATTCCGATCGTCTGACGGAGTCCGATCGACCATCAGACTCCGAGGACGGAAAGACAGTGATGCGACCACGGCCCATAACGTGTTATCAGTGCTGACCCTTTCCTGTACATTTGCAGCATAACACGTCGTCTGCTGAAAAAGGTGGAGATCAAGGCCGACGTTCCATCGGAGATTGTTGTTGAAGAGGTTGCAGATCAACTTATCGAACAGAAGGACGCTGATATTCGGAACATCCAATCAGAAAAGGTTTAGAAATCGAGACTTTTAGACGTCAAACGTCGTGCCAGAGTCGCGCCGTTTCAATCTAAAACAATAGAAAGTTTTCTATAAAAAGTCTAATGAAGCGGCATCCTTTGAAAAAGGAAAGGTTCGACAGAAGAACTTCAACTGAAGCTCGACGTTTGCGCTGTACCGTTTACGTTTACGTTTAATACTATACTTCACAAAGGCATAACCATGACGTGAAGGTATAAAATAACAATCATATAACTAAGAGAAAGAAAAATAATAATAATAAATAATATATGTGGTCAGTATAGGCTAGCTAGGAAACTGTCAATAGTGGGCTGAGTTATGGCGCCAACAGGCAGACCATTCCATAGTTTTATTGCCTGTGGGAAAAAGCTTTCTTTAAAGACATTTGTTTTGCAGGTTATGGGTGCCTTAGTTCTCAAAAAGATTGTTATGTATGATGTACTTGTAGGCCAGTTCCTGTCACAATCCATAGTAACGCTGATTTTATCCATTTTGTGATTTCACAGTCAAACAAGAAGCTTTTGCCGAACAACAAGAAAACAAATAAAGTCAACAAAGGCCGCAACATTCCATTGCCTTGCCGACAGTGTGAGTAATCTGGGCCTTGTCTTTGTTTGTGTTTCCTTAAAGAGCCTGTGTCAACCGCCATTTAATTGACAGCATAGCAACGCACCAAGTCGGAGAAAGCCACTTCTTTGTTATTGTTTTCATTCCATATTAGAAGTCAAATTACGTGTAGAAATCCCTAAATCAAGATCTAAAAACAAAGTTTCAGAATTGATTTACCAAATTTAATCGAGAAAAGTGCTCTATATTCTCTAAACCAGCCGATGGAAATGGATGCTGACACGGGCTCTTTAATAACTTACAAAAGTATTGTGCACTTCTGTGGCCTTTATGTAGGCCATGCTATAGCGCTATTCAACATTTATCGACATTACCATTCACAAGTTAATGTGCCAACCATACGATCTCTGGTTGGCACAATAATAACAATGGATGACGTCAGTGTGAAACCCGCTATAGGCCACAGGCGTTTATGCATGTTTTCGTAAAATTGTTTTTCTTTTTCAGTTGCGTCAACTTCTACCGAAGTGGAATCTGTTTCCCCCCTGCAAGGTCATTGGCAGCCGGCCACTGAGGAAACCTTGATCTCGATCACTCAGGTAGGTCTTGAGGTATCACTAGGGGATCTGGGGAGGGGCCGAGGGGGTCGGTACTCCCCCTTACAAATAAAAAATTAAAGGAAATATATGAGCAAATTTTGATGTAAACTTATCTTCTGTTATATGTTTTATATAACAGTGCCCATTCCTTCGGCGATGTGGCCCTCCCTCCCCAAATTTTGGATCCGCCACTTAATAGCAAGCATGCAAACGGACGACAAACAAACAATGAAAAGCAGAAAAGAAAACAAACATTCTGAATTAATATGTATTTCCTCTTCTGTTTTGGAAAAAACAGGCCAAGAAAAAGAAGAACAAAAACAGGCGCAACAAAAAGACCCAAAATATGCTGGCACGAGAGACGAGTGAGTCTACCGGTAAGCCATACACAACGCCGGTATGTAAAGTCACCACATAAGGGGCACGGAACTCGCCAAAAACATCTCCCACTTCACATTTCCGAACACCAAACTGCGTTTTGGCTTCCGTCAATCAAACCTTTTAAGTCAAGTCCACGTATGTTTTCTGAGTTTGGTTTGCATTTTACAGTGAAAAATTCTGTTTTAAAGCCTAGCTAGCCCCTATGAGATCACACGATCTATCAAAGCCTCGTGAAATCGCCCAGAGTTGTTTGATTGACGGAAGCCAAACCTTGATTTTCTGGTCGGTGTAGAGTTCGCAGAATTATGAAAATCGAATGTGCATTTGAACATAAAAAAAGTTTCGTTCGCATTGACCTTTTAGAACGGAAAAAAATTCCACCAGTAAAAGCATGTTGTTTTATTTGTTAGTTGCCAACAAACCAGTGTCATTCAAGACAGACAAACAATACAAGAAGGCAGTCTCAAACGCAGGAAAACCTCGCCAGTTGACAGTAAGTTTAGTTCTAGATTTTTATCTTTGTGTAACAAAGTTGAAAAAGAAAGCTGCGCTACAAAAGATGGCAGAAGCCCACACTGTGCGACAACGTCAACCGGGCCATAAAAAGTTTGTCATTCAGAGATTCAAACCATTTTAAGGAAATTTAATACCTGCAATATGTTTGGCGATGAGTTATTTCTGCTCATAATTTTCACAATTTTCAGAGAAAAGCGAATATTTCAATGTCCAATGTGTGAGATTTCAAGAAAGTTAAGTTATTTTGTTCGGTACTCGCTTTCTGATTGGTTTTATACAATAACTTCTTACAAAATGTCCCGGTTAAGGTAGTCGCACAGTAAGAGTATACCTCTTAAAAAACTGAGGCTGAGCCATTATAATTACAGTGATTGACGTATTTTTATGTCTTTAGAAATGGACCCCGGACCGGACAGACAAGTCTTCCCACACATCGTGGAACCCAAGCAAGGTAGGATGAGTACTTTTCGTGAAACCAATCGAAAAGTTTTTACTGCGGTTTTCATAATTCTGCGAACTCTTGCTATCGATTTCCAAAAACCGCCTGCTTCTGGCTTCCGTCAATCAAACTCCTGAGTCTTTTCGTCGTTACTCTTAGTGCTTTTTGATTGGCCAGCGCGTAAGCAGTGCTAAAATGGCTTCCTGTCACGCCAGCAACGGTTACGTGCTGGCCAATCAAAAAGCATAAAGAGTAGCGACGAAAAGACTCGGGAGTTTGATCGGTGGAAGCCAGAAGACGGTTTGACGGCTGGAAATCGTCAGCGAGAGTTCGCAGAATTATGAAAATTGCAGTAAACCAATTCCGAATTGTGTGTGATTGCTAAGTATAATTGCACATTACCAAAACCGAAGCTAGAAATTTTTGTCTGGGGGGCAAGCCTTGGTCACAGGGGCGTAGCCAGCACTTATGAGAGGGGGGGGTTCCAAAATTCAAAAATAAAAAAACTCCACATAGATCGGACGTGTTTTTGCGTTCTCGCCACAGGAAACCCAGCCAAAATATTGATTTCGGGGAAAAACTAGCGTTTGAAGAAATTTGCTACATTTTATTGGAGCTTTTATTTGTTGTCTATTAAATATTTACCGAATTTTAGTAATAAGTCGATCCAGAACCGGAGGCGAGGGGGGGGGTTCCACTGCGGGAGAGGGGGGTTCCGGAACCCCTGGAACCCCCCCCCCCCCCCCCCTACTCATGACAGTCGACAATGAGCGACAATAGGCGATTTTAGGCGACAGTGCCCCCCGAAGTAGGTCTTATCTGAAATCAGCTTTAAATTCTATAGTACATTTTGATCACGTTTTCTAGGAGTACCGACGAACCTTTGACCCTGAAGAAATGTTCAGAATCAACAAAGAAAGGTTCGGTGTTAAAACCACCTTTGATCCCTCGCTGAGTCAGTACACGTAAGTAATTTTTACCGGCGATAGAAAGGATGATGAATGATAGATGGGTATGTGAAAGTATTATTCAGCACATCAATGCACTATACCCATTGTCCTGCGATTTTTAGTCAAATCACACTAGTGGTCTATTGCCAATGCTGCATTCTGATTGGTTGAGCTACTAGTAGGCTATAAGCTATAGCCTACTAGTAGTGAAAAGTGTCGGATTTGAAAGCTAGAAAATGGCAAATGACCAGACCAGAAAACGTTTTTGGCTATACAAGTTAACATAGTACTAAGATTTGACTAATACAATTATTCCTCTCGCCCTCATGGCCTCTGACTCAATCGCCCATTCGGTCATCTGCAGATCTGCCTCATGAGCTATTGACTCAGAGCCCATTCAGACTCTAGGAATAATTGTTATTGCACTAGCCTAAGTGAGTACTAAGCTATATTTTATTTCTGGATCTTTTATAGGACCCCACTACCAAGGAAAGACTAACCTGCTGGGCAAACCTGATGTCTGTCCGAGTACTGACACTTTTACTCTTCACTATTACCCTCCTCACAGATGGACATTTATAAATATGCTAATCTATTTTATTGTGCTCTTGTTCCGGTATGGCATTTTAATCGCACTTATGAAACAAATGTCCAGAATCAGCCGTACGAAAAATTTTATGGGAGCACTCATCGTTTTGATATTAATAAAACATTTTCAAGAATTTAACATTGTAGTCTTGTCTACTGAAACCTGTCACTACCAATACCATCCTTTGGTCAGGGTCCTCCCCCCCCCCCCCCCAGGGGAAATACCAATACTAGTTGGCCGTTTGGCACAATGGTATCATTTTTCTGCTACAACTGTCACAATTCTTTGCGTTATGAAGAAAATGTTGCCAAAAATTGTTAGCTTTCTTATTAGAAAATCCCCCTTACCTTATGTTTAAGGTGTGCAAGTATTTTTCCTTGTATCTTAGCAAGCAGACAGCAAATAATTGGTCAGTTCTTTATGTCTTTTTATGTGCCAAAATTGCAATTTGGGTTTAAAAAAGGGTCTATCATTCACAAGATTGTTAAGACTTTCAGGTTCCGAGGTGTTCAAGCTGCATTTAAAGGAAACTTTGGCATGAAGCTTGAAAACATTTCAGGATATCAACCTAAAAAAGAACTCACTATTCAAAGAGCCATTCTTAACACAATATGAAAGCCCCTTAGAGCGGATTTCATATGACTGTAGTGAAACCAATCGCAAAGTAATTACACCAATTTTGAATAAAACCTATAGAGTGATTACAAAGTAATTACCAATTACTCACGACAGTCATCTGAAATCCGCTCTAAAGTATGGTTTGATTCTTAATTCTTCCATGCACACGTGAAATGTTTCAGCCTGTTTTTCAGTAACAAAAAGTCAAGATTTTTTATTTACATCAGAAAAAATTGAGATTGAGGACTGACAGGTTCAGGTTCATGTACATACATAATGGGATGAGTGAACTTGAAAGGCTCTCACTAAATCACAAATACTTTAGTTGCATTTAGACAAACAGCAATTTTATAAATAACACACACAAAAAACAGATTATTTCTTGCACTGGAGATTTCTACTTAAAAATCTTGATCAATGATGTCCTTCTGCATCCCCTTCTAATACGTGATGATGTCCCTGAGAAAGAAAGATAAAAATGACATCAGTCTAGTAGATTTGTAACACTACCCTGCCAGCAGAGGTTTCTTTCTGTCAGTCTTTTATTAGCTAGCAAAGTTGTTTGCATCAAAATACATGTACCAGACACACAAACAACTTTGCCAGCCAATAAAAGACTGAAAGAAACCTTTGCTTGCAGGGTATTGTATAAACACACACTTTTTTGGAAGAACCACATTGATAAGAATGTTGAAGATGAGATTTGCCAAAAACTTAAGAACATACAATGCACATAGCTCAGGCATAAGACAACATAAGATTAAGATTTGTATACAATTTTATAGGACAAATTATCTGCAGGAGTCTTTGTGTACATTTGCATCAAGTGGCCAGGCATTGTAATGTATTTAGAGTAAACCTTTCACCTTTGCACATGTTCTGCATCAATCACCCAACCACATGGTTGTCTTTGAAGACACAGTTAATTAGTTGGTGTAAAGTTTGCAAAATAATTAGGAGCTGATGTGTCCCATTAAAATGGCTTTGTCAAACCTTTCAGGCTCTCAAAGCTAAATAATAATAGTGACTATATCCTGGGGAGAGGGGGGGTGGGGGTACTTGAAGGTTAAAATGGTAGGGATGACCGTTGTGAAGCCAAAATTTCCACCCTAAAAAATATTCCTTGATCCTAACACCTCAGCATACCGTTTTAGTTCGAAGAACCCCTAAAAAATACCATATTTTCTTCAGCCTACTGTTTTCGTTCAGAAAACCCCTAAAAAATATACCAGATCACCGACTTTAACCCCTAAAAAATATGATGGTCATACCTACCATCCGAATATAAGGAGTAACCCCGGGAACTATATTAAAGGAGAGTAATATTTTAAAAACAAAAAAGCCTTTTCTATTCTGCTTTCTTGTGTTTTCCAAATTTACAAACGTAGCCTCTTCAAAACACAAAGCAAGGACAGAAGTAGCCCTGCTAGCAGGCAAGCTTTCAATTTATCCATCGGCTACACAAAAATAAAATGTCCCCTCTTCTTACCACAACATCTGGCCAGTCATGTTTCAGTCTCCACATAACCCAAAACCACATCGACGCTCCCAGAAATTTGGACCAAAAGACGTAGATCTTCTTAGGTTGGCTGACTCGTACTGCATTAAACATTTTTACAACTGCAAAAAGGTCAACCATTTCGATTAAGAGTTGTTTGTAGTGTTTGAGATGTCGACGAAGTGTGTAACTGCAAGTTAAGATTTGCAGGCAATAAACTTGAAGTTACCTCATAAAATACTGCTATGAATAGATGCAAGAGTAATTCCAGGGCCTAGATCCTTGATTTTGTGGCCAATACTCTTCAATATTCCCAGGAAAAAGCTCTCTTTTTTTCCTTCTGACTCGAAAAACAAGATGGCGCCTTCGCAATTAGTTACCAGTCTCCGTGGGTATGTAATCCCTTTCTTGGCCTGGGTTGCCTGTGGCAAAAATGGGAAAGCGTGATAACGGAATCAACAGGAGCCTTCATTTACTCTATTATAAGGCCATGCTACACGAAGCAATTTTTCTTGCAACTCGCAACGCAAAAAACGAACGTTGCGTTGCGAGTTGCAGAAAATGTGGAACCGAGCTAGCTCTAAGTTTTCGCAACGTTGCGAGACAAGTGTAGTCTACGTGTAGTGACATCGCGCAATGTTTTCCTTTATTATATAGACACGAGTGTTTTATGGGAAATACGCCACTCGTAGATCTCATACGAAGCTACATCCGGGACCTGAGTGACGTATTTTCCATATCCTCACTAGTAAGGATATCGGTCGAAACAAAAGTGCTTGGAAATCAATTTGGAATATTTTTTTCTGGTTTGTCTATATAGTAAAAAGAAAATTACACCGGTGGCTTGAAGATATGAGTTTTATTTTCTCGTGTCAAAAACAATATTTTACTCATTTGCTGCGCTCATTCGTAAAATATTGTTTTTGCCACTCGAAAATAAAACTCATATGTTCGCGCCACCGTGTAATATCCTCTATATGTATGAACCAATCCGCGCGCTTTGATTTTGATGGTGCCGCTGTAAGTTATCATTTTCCATGCGGGCGCATTGCAAGTTGCAAAAAGTATTGCGAGCGCGTAATAACATCCCGCGGCAACTCGCAATGATTTTTAAGTTGTCATCGTTGCGTTGCGAGTTGCAAGAAAAATCGATTGCCGCCATGTGCACAGGAGTTGAAGAGTCTATTTTAGATGTTGATTTTGTGACTGAAATTGATGCTTTTTAAGCCACGCAACGAAGAAGTATAGTTGGTATTTTATACTCCCCCTCCCTCCAGGAATAGATGGATGCAATGCCTGCGTACAGCCGGTGGGAGTATAAAATGGGAGGCTGGGCGGTGGCTGCATGGAAGGTGTAGTAGATGTAACTCACAAGTAGTAGAAAGGAAATTAGAGTAAGAGAAACGGGATTCCTGTGAACCGGGAGACTGTGGAAGGTGAAACTGCCACAGGATGCCCATGCTCTACCCTATCCTGCGCAGGAGACTAGAAGTGAAGTCATGGCTCAGCTACAGGGGAGGATCAAACGGCGAGAAGAGTCGGTAAGAGTTCCTACTTGGTCGTGGCTAGATGGGATACATACATACATAACATACATAAAGTTTTATTTACTTTATGTATGTTATGTATGTATTTATCCCATCTAGCCACGACCAAGTAGGAACTCTTACCAACTCCCGGGAAACCTTGAGAGTTGGCAAGTATGGAGCTGCTACAAGAGTACAT
The DNA here is from genome assembly GCA_033964015.1 of Scolanthus callimorphus. NCBI lineage: Eukaryota > Metazoa > Cnidaria > Anthozoa > Actiniaria > Edwardsiidae > Scolanthus > Scolanthus callimorphus. The sequence continues at coordinate 27,340,816 of CM066912.1, read as the reverse complement.
AAATAAGAGTGTACATCATGATAATAGGGCGTAAGAGAACCTTTAGACAGACCTAGTTATTTTTAGATTGGTACTTAGTCTTCTTTACATATCCCTAAGGTCACGCACAAAGAACAACAAAGGCAGAAAACAATACTCCTAATTAAAGAATGCAGTTTTGCAAGAGAGTGCGTATCGGTTGAGCGGTTGTAAAACCAATGTTTTAATGAGCTACCGATGAAATGAACTTGATTGGCTACAAAAACAATAGCATTATAATTCAGCGAGAAAAACAGTTCTAAAAATAACTAGGTCTGTACAAAGGATCTCTCACGAATACTGTATCGGAGTTGTTCACTCTTATTTATGAACTCTTGGTTGCCGAGAGTATTCACCGTTTGACTACAACCCAATGAGAGTATGGGAGAGTTAATGATAGTCGACTCTCATCACCCTTTGATCCCTGCTCAAAGTTTGAAAGAAAGAAACGACATTTCAATTAGCTTGGCTACATTTTATTCCTCTTGCACAGGTTACATAAAGATATGTGTATATAGAATATGTTTATCTATCTAGCTACCCCAAATACACCAGGGCTAGCTAGGATTATTTATGTTTCTTTATTCACTCGTTACGAATTTAACTAGCATATTATTAACGTGTGAGACGGCTGAAAAGAAGGTTGGAGTTAAATTGTAGGGATTTACCTGTAGTTCCAACCTCTTTTCACATTTTTACAACTAGCCTATTTTCACCATTTCTAAGGGACAGACCATTAGGAGGGGCGAGGGGGGCGCCGCCCCCCTTTTTCGGGAGATTTTCCCATGTATCTCAACAGATTGGAAATTTGCAATTTTTGGTCCCTATATTATCACTATGCGCCCTCGGCCTCCCCTTTTAGAAATTTCCTGGATCCGCCCCTAAAGGGGGTCTCAACGTTCGAAAATGTATGTGACCCTGACCATTTTTTCGATTTTTCTTTAAGCAATAAAAGTACTTTCCGCGTGCTCTCTGCTTTCTTACAAACACGAGGGGGATGTTGGGAGAACTGATCAAAACTTGAAAGACACGAGCCGAAGGCGAGTGTCTTTCAAGTTTTATCAGTTCGACCAACATTCCCCGGGTGTTTGTAAGAAACCAGAGAGCACGCAGAAAGTATTTTTATTGCTTTTAGAAAATAACATACACACGCGCGATAGCGTTGCGTGACAATCGTGTTTCTCAGGTCTCTTACAAACACGCTTTTTAACCAATCAGAATGCGCACATTCACAATACAACATAGGTGTTATTTTCTAATTAATGTTACAAAATTCGGGTTACATGCACCCTAGGACCCGCCCCCTAGCTACGCCCCTTTACATCCGACAAGACAACCATCTCTAGTTCATCAAGTCCCTTCAACCAAAAGAACAGCCATATCTATTTTAGCTGTTTTCTTTACAAAGTTAAATTATCCAAACAAATTCCATTCTCCACGTACAAAATCATATTGAACCTACAAGTATTGCATCTGTATCCCAAACCAGCAGATCGGGCTGGATAATTTTGATTTTCTCTCATTTTATTTTCCTCGCAAACAATGCAACTCATTACTGAGACTGGCTGTTCAAAATGAAACTTGCAGAGACCGGCTGTTAAAAACGTAACGTATTCTACACTAAAAACTATTATTATTGTTTAACTGGAAACAGAAACATATAAGTGAGTTATATGTTTCTGCTGAAAACTATTCCTAGCCACTAAGTGGTATTATTTGTATTTAAAAACGCGTATATATTTTGACTATCTGACTAAACTTACATACTTATCCCACACATTTTTATATAAATAGAACTTAATGCTGTTTGCAAACTTTCGTGTAGCACTAAATTTTTGTCGATTTTATTCAACTCATATTCTCCGCTAAACACGAAATAAATGTCCCCAGAAAAGACTCGATATTGAGCTAACTATTAAGTTGTTAGTGGAAACGAACTCACTCGTACCCAGAGTTCCTCGGCTCCACACTTCGCGGGAGAGAGAGAAGGGCCTGGGTACTCTGGATAAGAGAATGGAAAAAGGTCACGTGATAATAAACTCTGACCAAAATTTAATGCGACACGTTAATTGTGTTTGCAAGCCATGTTCCGAGGCAGAGTCGCCCACTGAAACATTAGGTAAAATAGAAAGCATTATTTGCATCTGCTACGAGGACTAAAAAAGAATTTTAAAGTCCGTGCAACAGCGCTGCGCACAGATCACGTCACACTCATTAAAATTCAGACCAGCAAATATACGTTTCTCCCATTTTCTCTGTATTCTCTTTAAAGAACGATACAAAATGAATTGGTAAATTGGTACTTCCACTCATTATAGCAGAGCTTGTATGTACTCCTACCCTGGCTCAAATTTCGCGCGCGATCCTTCTGAATGGGATTTCAGAGGAACTGTTTGTCTGAGTCTCGTGATAAAATTTTAGAATCTGTGCGCAGCGCTGTTAGTTTCCACTGAAACAAATTGCGCAGGCAAAATGTGCGAAAACACATTCCATGCTGTCAAATGTCAATACTTGGGAGTTACTACAGTGTTCATAATTAATTCTTGCGAACTCGGAACCGAACATTCAAACCGTGATTCCCAGCTTAATTCCTTCCATCGGAATACTACAACCCTTAGGGGTGGACCATTAGAAATTGGGGGAGGGGAGGGGGGGGGGGGGGGGGTGGCTTTTCCCAAAAAAGAATTCGAGCAAGGCCAGTCCTTCCAAAAAAAAATCTTGCAGAGATCCAAGCTAGTAAAATACATGATATAAATTCCGAAAAAAAATTCTTGCACAACCTGATCCCCGAAAAAAAAAATTCATGCGCAAAAAAATTGCCACCCCCCCTCCCCCAATTTCTAATGGTCCACCCCTTAGCAGCCACATACATCACTCAGAGGTTTGGCAAAAGCTACCGGATTGTACTGGGCGGGTACTGGGTGTTTTTATCGCGGAAAACCCGGTCCGTTCGCTGTTCGGGCGCCATCTTGGATTTTTGAGGCGCGCGGTCCCGGGGGCGAGCGCAAAAATCGGGCGAAGGGGAGGGGGGAGGAGGAAAGGAAAGGCGCCCGATCATCGAACGGACCGGGTTTTCCACGATAAAAACACCCAGTACCGCCTGCAAGCAGGCTATTTCGACGTTTGATTCAGGGAACGCAATGAAATAGACTGCTTGCAGTCCCGTCTTTGGCGAACGTCAGCGAAAAATAGCGCGTGAAAAGAGGAGGGGAGGAGCGCCCAAGGCGCCCAGAGGAGCGCCCAAGGCGCGACGATGGCGTGTCTTCGGTACTTCAAGCCATCGGCGCTCTTTTTTTCCACGTGCTCGTTTTTTCACGCGCTCGTTTTCACGGAAGTTCGTGAAAGAAGGGACGATAAGCAGTCTACTTTGAAAACGCAATTAATTAGTCGGTGCAGAGTTCGAAGAATTATGGAAACCGCAGCAAGTTTCTTTTTCTGCGACGTGAGTCGATTTTGCTGACGCCCTGCTGTGATCCCGGAATTAGGGCTTCGGCTGCGCCAGACACAAAAAAAAACATTAAGAACAAAGCACACGCAATGTACATGCAAACAAACAAGAACTATTCAAACCAGCTATGCACTTAACTACCTAATTACGAAGAACTCCGAGTTCTTTAAAACAAACAATAAAAATGGTGGACAATTTAATCGAAACGTGAGCGCGACGGCATTTGAAGAGCTCAGCTCTTTTGAACTTCAATTGATCAACAACTAAACACTCTCAATGCCACTACAATTTGATTTCAAGAGATTACCAAATTCTTCTAAATCACTACAATGCCTTGATTTTGTTCATGCTTATATTGCGCTTTTTGCATGGCGCTTAATTTCGCATCGACAATTTCAAGCTAGATTCACACTTAGAAAAATTACATGTTGCAAGCATTTACGCGTGCCTCTTGTATTTTCTTAGCATACAAACGCACCTAAAAAAGGCTCGTGTGTTTACCAGAAAATACAAGTGACGCGTGGGATATTCTGCAGTATGCAACTCGAAAGAATTGTATAACTAGTATATACACAATGATTTCACCTGCCATAACCTGCATATACCACGCGCCACCTTGTATTTTCTAATGATATGCACATTGTCCCTAATGAGCCCCACCTCATTTCAAAATCGGTTCCCCCGCCGATCACGGAGCATTTAGATTAGTATGTGCGCAAATGAATACACGTGGCAAGTGAGATATCCCAAGCCTACGCCACGAGAAAGCATTGTATAACTATTTTATACCATGCTGCAGTATATAAGAACAGAGCGGAAATTTAGAAAATCGTATCAGCTGTTTTGAAGGGGAATACCGATGAATATACAACGGCCCTCCTATATTCTGATTGGCTATAGCTTCTGTGGTACAATAGTCAGTATTGAATACTACTAAGCTGTCTGTCCGTCTGTCTGTCGTCTTAGTTTGGACACAATTGTTTGCCTTTTGTAACCTTTTGATAACCTATGTGTCGTTGTCAAGTCAATTCTAAGTTCTAGCAATGAAAACTAGCAATGAAACATTGTAACACGTTTTAGAGCGTGCACCTGGCGCTTTTGGTCGCTTAAAACCGCTTGAGGGGTATGAAATTAAGTTTATGCATCCAGGTATGAATTATATTGAGATAGAAGCTAGAAATGCTTTTGTAGCCGGTATTTGCTGTTCTCTCTCCCTCCTATCATGTGGACATCATGAAACTTTAAAAGCACCTTCTCTCGCGGAATACTCGATAAAACCGTTCGTTCCCCGGCAGCACAAATGTGGCCAACTGCAAGGCGCATGCCAAGCTCTAAACAAATACGAATTTCAAAAACGTTTTCATGCACTTTTCGCATTATCTTTTTTAAATCTTTCGATAGGAGCAGATGCCTTCTTTGTGACTGGAGGTATTTCTCTGGCCGACAACATGGAGGCTGAGCAAAACCTCTTCTTCAATTTATTGAAATTCCTTAAAACTGTAACTACTTTCCCAAGTGGAAATCTAATGAAGCATGTTTGCATTGCTAGTGTGAAAGCAGTAAATGTCAATCTGTATGTCTCAATGTCGGGTCACTATTTTGTAACCCGGTATTGTCTGACTAAGAAGTACTAGTGGTAGCTATACGAGAACTAAGCATAGAAAATGCTACATTTCTCGATTTTTCACCGTTTCACTCCTCCTCTCTCTCTCTCTCTCTCTCTCCGATATAAGAAGTACAAGTGGTAGCAGCAACCTTATTTCTGCCGCTTTGTTTCCCAAAAAGGTCCTAAGGTAGAACCTGAGTAACACCAATTACTGTGTGACTACCTCAAGCGGGCCATCCCGAAAAAACGTTACTGTACAGTTACAGTATTAAGTTCTGTTTGTTACAAGAATCTTTCGATAGCACAAAAGCCAATACCTTATGTTCTGTACTCGCTTTGTGACTGGCTAACTTCATACAATATGGCTCGCTCAAAGTAGTAATAAAACATGTCCATTGAGCATGTTTTGCACAAGGTTGACATTTCGTCTGTCATCCGAAGAAGTACATGTGGTAGGTTCAGGCCGCTTTTTGAACTTTTCATTTTTTTTTTTCAATTTTGAATGTAAAATTTCTTGTAGTGTAAAATGCCCGCGGCTAGCGCTTCTGTGCATTTTCGTGAGTCGCACTTAATCTGACGAAATCGCGGAATCTCACTCCCTTGATTAATTAGAATAGTAATTTTTGCCTAATATTTTGCCACTCTAGGGCACCTGACGGACAGAGTACCAAAGAGAAGGTGCTACAGCTACTGTGAGGTAGCTAGCGCGATAAATTCTTAAACCATCGTGATATCTAAACACATGCAAGACCTATAGTACAACTGGAAAATATCTTTTTCAAATCAAGAGTAGTTCTACGTATATAGATAGCGCGCAATTTGTGGATTTTGCAAGTGAGATTAGCGCGACTGCTGCTCGAGTAAAACATCAGTTGAGCTTTGTATGTAAAATTATTATACGACTGTGACATCATTTTACCATATAAGGTCACAATTGAGTGCATATATGGAGCCGAATTACACGCAAAAGCCGTATTTTACTCGTTGCTCGCATTCGTCCGCAACGCGTAAAATATCTGCCCGTATTGACAGAGCGGAAATGACCAAAAATGAAATGTCTAACTTCGCCATATTTAAATATATAAGCTCAAGATTCCGTATACAAAGAGTTACTATGACCGAAAGCTTAATTCCAAATTTTCAAGAAATTTGAAGAATATGAATTTTAGATATGTTTGAACAAAGTTTGCAGAATTCCTGATCAAAGTACTAATTCTCCCATAAAATGGCAGAGAAACCAAAGTTGAAAGCCTAATATCTCAAAGACGGATCCATTAGAAAAAAAGTCATTTTGATATTTTGTTGTTATTCAGGCAAGGAGTCTGTATGCAAAAAATCAAGCTTATCTGAGTTAACCTGTCCTTATTATTTGAAATTTAGTGATCTAAACAGGTCATTTCCGCTCTGTCGCCCGTATTACATGAAAAAACATCTAATAAGATATATTTACACTTCGAGCTCGACATGAAAGTTTGGTGAAATCGTCATCAAGTCAAATATCCACGCGCACGTTTCGCGCTCGAATCGAAAACAGTTTGTTTGTCTCAACTCAAAACGTTCTACACTACTGAGAGAAAGCACCCGCAGACAGTGCAACAGCTACTTATTTCAGAATCTCGCTTTGAAAAAGATATTTTCCGTAACACCTACAAAAAACCTTTGAGTGAAATTTCTACTTATCTTGCTTCTTTACATCCCCAGCGAAAGACTGCGAAAAGGACTTGTTCAGATTCTCCAATCTGCTTGCGAACTCTGCCTGTATCCCTGTCAAGTTCACGCGAAAATGATTCACGTTTTCCTCCCTTCTCTCCCCGTCCCCGCTCGGCTGCTCTCCGATCTTCTTGAGTCCGTTTGTGATTCGCTCCTCGTCGTCGGGCACCTTTCGTGGCGAGCTCGGCTTTTCCGTCGGGCAACTCGACCGACCTTCTATTTTCTCCATCTTCACAACGATGCTTTCTCGAGAGGTATCCGACTTCGGAGAAGACGTCGGATCAACGACGACGTCCGCGTCGGCATCTTCGGCAGGTAACTCCTTCACCGTCGGTGTTTGCGGTTCGGAGTTCTCGCCTTCCTTTCGCTTCGCGATAAACTCTGGCAGGTTGCGTTCACTGAGCCCGGAAGCCATGTCGAACGGCATATGACCAGGATATGGGAAGCCACCATAGGGGAAAGGGAACTGAAGATAGCGCATGCGCTCAACGGGGCTCATGAGGCTTGTCTGTGCGGCTAGCATGGGATTCATTTGCGCGCGGTACAGATCCGATGTGCTAAGCCAGCGCCTCATCGCCATTTGGTTGCACGGGTCGTTTCCAACATAACAAGGATTATGCGGGTCGAATGGATTGCGCATGTGCGAGACGTCCAGAGGCGAGTGCATGGGATCGAGGCGAGGGAACATAACATCCGGGTACATGAACTCGGGGAACGGGTAGAGGCCCGCGTAGGGGATCGGCATACCCGCCAGATTCACCAGTCCCCTGGCTGCGTCCAACCTGTTGTCGTAACTGTTCGGCGGTCTGCGGGTGACAGCTTCGGCCTTCGCTCGGGAAGCTTCCGTTCCAGCGCCGGCTTCCGATTTCTCTTCCGTTTTAATTTCGGCGATTGACGGAAGGGACGTACCAGCCCCGATTCCAAACGGACGACCGTTTCGCATCACTTCGTAATCATTCGGACGAAGCTCGGACGTATCGGCCACACTTCGGGATCTCTTCCTTGCACTCGACTCGATGTCCTCGCCCTGCGAGACTTCGCCGAAATTCATTGCTCTTCCTTTTCTGTCAAATCGGTAGCTCACCATCCTCGCCTTGTTCGCCGCCATCAGGCGCTCTCTCATCTCGTTATCCAAACTGGTTCTGGACGAGCTCGAATGTTCACTGATATCACTTCGACTCTCCTGCTCCATGGAACCGGTTCTTCCGGTTTGACTAGATGCAGGAGAGGGATGCTCGGAATCTGAAGATGCAGTTGGAGAGGCCAGCGGACTGAAAGGTGCACGGGCATCAGGATACAGGAAGGTCCCGATGTGAGATGGTCTCATCATCGCCTGCGGAGGGTAGGCATTCCGTCTGAAAAAATAAAAACATGTTGCCGTCATTTTATTTATTTATTTATTATTATTATTGTTTCCAATCAAACACAAACACCAAAATGTATCTGACTTAATGTCAAATGTATCTTATTAGGGGCCGACCATTTGACTTCTGAGGGGGGGGGGGGGGGGGGGGATGATTTTTAAAACAAAAATATCCTGCACGGCATAATTATTTGTTATAGTCCTCAACAGAGAAATAAAAACAAATCTTGCAAAAACAATCATCCACCCCTCCCCTCAAAAGTCAAATGGTCGGCTCCTTGCATGGTTTTTCATGTAATACGGGCTGAAATTTTACAAGTTGCGAAAATGCGAGCAACGACGTAAGATACCCGCCAGTATTACATGAAAAAACATCTAATAAGTTATTTATTATACGACGAAAACAAATATATTTTTTCTTTTCAAGATGCACTGGAAAACGTACATGTTCTGACTGGCTATTCAAATGTGCGCTCTAAACCGGTTCGTAATAATACTAGGCTGTCAATCGTGTAAAACGGCTGGGAATCTACACTCAACTTTTACCTTACATGGTCAAATGAAACAGCTGTAAGCAACCCTTAACAGACCTATTTCCACTTGAGTGGGGGCCCTGTGGTTTGTTTACCCAACTGGTTCTCAAGCGTAGAATGTTCTTTGTTTCCACACATCAATATTAATGAATTTTCACGTACATTACAAGAAAACAAAAGAAACCTAGCAAAACCACCAATCAAGCGGAAAAGGCGGTCTATTGCTATTTCCAAGCATGATATTCCAAGCATACAATCCTTACCTGGCTCCTAGTGGATCACTTATGGTTCGCTCGATTCTTTTCTGTGCCGTAATCGCGACCTCTTTCTTGACCGATGAGGCAGATGAACTGCCGTTTGGATTATGCGCCGGGGAGCAGATGGCAAACAGTCCGTATTCGACTACATCACCGTCTCTTTTTCGCGTCTGGATCTCACGAAGTCGGCCACTCAGCTTGAACAACTACAGAAATGAAAAATGTTATTCTTACTGTGGTGGAGCGGAGCTCTCGCTACTCCGGCGCACGTAAGCGGAGCACCATAGTTATAGAAAAGAATTGTGGGTCGGGTGGTAACCAGCCAATGAGCACTTCTTAATCCTTCGCATGCTAGTAACGGGGGGCGGTGTCGACGGGCTTAGACTGCTTGCAGCCCTTCTTCGGCGAACGTCTGTAAATCGAGGGAACTTTTTTTTCTTGCGGCGCGCTTCGATTTGTTTACAAGTGTCAAGTTATTCTCTCGATGTTACGGACGTTCGCCGAAGAAGGGCTGCAAGCAGTCTACGACGGGCTCGAACCACTTCATCATCAACCGGTAGCCTTTGCACCCCGTTTTCTTTCGTTTTAAAACTGATCCATTGTTTTTCGGCTGCTCTGATTGGCTAAAAGCCCGCAAATGCTGTCGGTTGATGATGAGTCTTTAACGCACCTTATAGAAGCCTCCCCCGTGGTTGAGTGTGCACTTCATTCGGCATGTAAAACTTCTGTTGAGTTTTTCAAGCTCGCTACTCTCGGCGACTTTGCCATTCTCCTGTTTGTGCGACACGGAATCGCGTCTTCGCATTTCACTTTCATTCTGTAATAAAACAAAGAGAACTGGCTATCAGCTGTCATTTTGCCATCAACGTGGCTAGTGATTTGCTATTTCGGTGTCACGTAGCTGAAATAACAGGCGAATTTTGCTGAATCAAGGCACTGGCAATAAAAAGCACCCCCTCCCCCATAATATTCCCATGAGTGAAGAAGTGATTGCAAGAACAATCAGGACAATAGACCAAATCGGCTAACGGCGTTTACATCTTGTTGCCACCCAATTCATATCATGTGATGATTCCTTTGGGTGGATAGTTTTGTTAGTTCTGCACATACACTCGTGCACTCGGTCGAGTGAGAAACATTTGACAATTGTAACGACCCAAAGGAATCATCACATGATCTGAATTGGGTGGCAACAAGACGTAAAGACCGATTTAGTATACAACGTTTTTTATTTGATTTACCAAATTCAATCAAGAATATTGGTCTACATTCTCTAAATAAGCCCATGGAATATGATCTTTTCTCTGACTCAGTATGTCGGTAGCCTAACAAAATGGGTGTTCCGCCGTGTAAGAACTATTCCCAGAGGACACCTTTGTGTTCAGCTCTCCTTTCATCAGGATTCGTTCTACTAAACAAAGGAAGCTTTTGTGACGTAACTCGTGGGTTGTTACAGGTTCGTACACGGGAGAACAGCCTACAAAATGCTGGTGGACAGAGGCTCTTTACTTACCTTGGCAGCTTCCTTGGATACATTATTTGGCCAGGCGAGTTTGAGCTTGACCATATCCTGATCGTCTATGTGTAGGAATTTGTAAATACTTTGGTGGATAACCGCAGCCTGGGAACACAAAAATTAAACACAAGATTACTGCGGTTTTCGTAATTCTGCGAACTCTCGTTATTGATTTCCAACCGTAAAACCGCCTTCTGGCTTCCGTCAATCAAACTCTCGAGTCTTTTCGTCGTTACTCTTTGTGCTTTTTGATTGGCCAGCGCCTAAGCAGTGCTAAAATGGCTTCCTGTCGCGACAACAACGTTACGTGCTGGCCAATCAAAAGCACTAAGAGTAACGACGAAAAGACTCGGGAGTTTGATTGACGGAAGCCAGAAGGCGGTTTGACGGTTGGAAATCGTTAGCGAGAGTTCGCAGAATTCTGAAAACCGCAGTAATCAACTACACCGCAACAACAAACAAAAAACAAATTTTATTACGAATGCAAACCCGCAAATAGCAAGCTAGTCGATGCGGGAAGGACTACATAGAACAATTATAGTATGAGAAAATTAAATTACACAGTGAACAACTGGGGATGTACTTCAGTGTGAAGCCTAGACTTTCCATAAATCAGACTCTATTTAGAATACTTCTCAAACTCACTAATTCATCAAGCTTCAACATAGAAAATTATAAGCGTGAAGGCGTTTAGAATATGCGATCTTAATTTGTATAGATTTTATTCCTTCTTTTTCTGGACATTAAATGATTCGTCTGATAACCTATATGAAACACTCGACATCGTTCTTCATCAGGCTTTCCACGAGACAGCGTGTTTACAGCTGTTTCAGGTAACACGCGACTTCGCCCTTGTCAGATTCTTGGAGTTTGTCAGTTGTTTTTTTCTGCGCTGTCCATCAAAGCAATCCGTGTGGGCCAATCAATCCTTGCCCAGTGCATTTGTTTGGCTTCCCTTGCGAGACAGGTCGCGACAGAAGCCAATTCACTGCACTAGGCGAAACTAGGCAAGGATCTGATTGGCTCACGTGGTTTGATTGGCTACACAGAAAAACCCAACTGCCAAAAAATGTTTTGAACGCGCTGGGTCGCGTGTTACCTGAAACAGCTATAATGTACCTCCCTAAATAATAAAGTGCTGATTCAACCTACCTGAGAATATCCCAAGAATTCACGAACATTTTCAGAAACATAAAAAAGCTGTCCATCTTGAGTGATAACCACTATAAAACCATCCAAAGCCTGGAAAAGAAACAAAAACAATGGGCATTTCTACAAAAAGCTGTCAAATTATGCACCATTCCTGGTTCTCACTGGAACAAAAGCGCAAGGAAGGTGTGAATCATACATTGATAATTTTGCTTCAGAAACATATAAGTGAGTTGAAACGTGTAACAATCATACATTGCTTTAGTGCCAAGCTGCGGAATATTCGCAGAATAAACACTAATTGAACTGATTTTTAAAGTAATGTTGTTGCAAGACCTCAAGATGTTAAATGTTAGTATATTATCACTTACCACTGTTGCTCTACTTTATTTTAGCAAAACATGAAATATCATGAAGAGAAAACCTGCTTGGGTTAGCAGTCGAGAGTTCATTATTGACCAAATTTGGTCATAAACTCGCCATGAATAATCCACAGCATGGTTCACCGTTACATGTTTCAACTAAGTTATATGTTTCTGTTTGCTTGTGCTTGCGTTCACTTGATTCACACTAGACGCAAGCGCAAGCACAAGCGAACGCAACGTCTCGAATTTCATGCACTTGCGTCTGCGATTGCGTTCTAAAGTGAACCGCAAAAGAGAAACGCCGGTATGAGTTTGATATCCTTGCGCTTGCGTTCAAGTGAGAATCAGCCTTTTTCGCGCACATGGTTAAAAATGCCAGTGACATGTAACGGAATATTGTAAATTTTAGATATATTGTATTTTTTAGTCCACACGCCCTTTGTGGAAATCAGCTGAGGTTGTCGGGGCAAGCGTGTTTAAATAAAGTGTTGCTACTACTACTACTACTAACTACCAACAAAGTGTAAAGAACGCGCGTGCAAACATTGTAGGTGGTCCATTCGGGTTTAAATACGCGAAAGTAGTATTGCCCGTTTTCACGTATCGTACTTTAAATTTACTTCTACAAAGCTATTGGTGTGATATGACAAATCTGGTGAGACATCAAATATCTTTCTTTTAAAGGAAACTATTGCCTGCATATAATGCACTACTTCTTTGATGCCATCACAATTCAGAAACTGGACAAAAATCAAATACTTAATACTGTCAGTCTGACACATTTTAGCATACAAACAAGGCTAGTATACATTAAAAAAAGTTGATCGTCACGAACAAAATCTCAAGAATACTGCACAAGAAATTTGATTTTTAAGTGCAATTTATTAGTTTCTTTTTTCGCGATGCATGCCCCGACAAATCATCTATTAGATCTGCATCAGAATTTCAATGCCTTTTAGGTGGATTTAATCAATTGTTTAGGAAGATTATCCCAAAGCTTAATGGCTCAGACACAAGAGGCAATATTGTAGTTATAGTATTTGTCCAGGCACGAGCTATTATTTTTGTATTTGGGAAATTAACTGGACTATTACGCGGAGGAGTGAACTCAAAGGAACAGCTGGTTTGACTGCACTAAAGCGTCCATGCTTGAGGATCAAGCTCACTTTGCCGCGTCCCGAAAGGTCACCACGCGCGGACGATATTAGCTGCCAATAAAACCAGCATCACGAACATGTACAGCACTTCTGAAAAGCCATCCATTTACAGCTAAATCCGTTGTTACGTACTACGCGTTCCAAACGTCGATTTTTGGTATATAACGCACGTTCAACCACCATCTAAGCCAATCGGTTCTTGCTCTTTTTCGCGCCTAGTGCACTCGACTGGTTTTCCGTCGTGACAGAAAGCCAGACTGCACTTGCGCGAAGCAACAAGTTCGGCTGTAATATCGCACAACCGGGTTTTAACTTATAGCATACAATGTTGCGTGAATAGTTATCGTGAATTCTTTTTCGCTTGTTCTGAAAGGTCCACGGTAGCGAGAAAACATTAAAGTTAAGCGAAAACATATTTGAAACTCAATGCGTAAGCTGTTGACTGAATTTTTCGCTTATTACGAGCTTTTTGTATTGTAGTTGAAATATTGAAATTTAAAACGCAATAAGTGAGCTGTTGACTGAATTTTGCGTTTATAACGAACTTAATTTTCGTGTTGTTCTGCAGTTGAGAAACATACGCGCAACAAATCGTTTGAAATTATTCACGAGCGTTTCCACGAATACGAAAGTAGAATCGATTAGAAATTTGCACGGAATATATAAAAGGATCCAAAAAATGGGCGCAAAATTAAATACAAGGAGTCTCGCTCAGAACGGAAGAAAATCTATTTAACAGTTCGAAAACTATGGCCTGTTCAGATTTCAAAAAGGTAAAATAGTTGAATCTCATCCGCTTTATTATAACAGAAAATAATATCTCCAAATCTGTAGTGTTCTGGTAAATAAAGGTTTATTGAACAAGCTTACTGTATACGAATGTTTATTGGGTATTCTAAACATTTAAACGGACCAGATTCAGACTAACTTGACACTAAATCCGCTTTCATTTTTTTCCATTCCTAAACCTATTTCACGCTAAATTTTCCAGATATTGCACTTCTACCATTTCTATTTGCATCCATTGTACTCTTAAGACATCATTAATAACAAGCTAAGTGCCAATTTAAAGTCTATACCCTAAGGGTAGATTTTAAAATGCAATTTAAGGACTCATTTGTATCAAGTGTGGTTGCTACTCTACACATTTGCCATGGTCCGTCATGCAATTAATGCAGTACAAAGATACAGGCTTTTTCAGAATGTCCTAGCTACATGACAAAAGTGGGATGAAAAATAGATAGGAAAAATACAAAATAACAAATTGAAGTTTGGGATGGAGGAAGGAAAGGCTGATTCAAGCTTAAGCTAGTCTCACACAAAAATAAACACTTAGCATACATCATTGCGATAGAAGGTCATGTTAGGAAACAAAGAAAATTGAAGTGAAGACATGACTTTAACCTGCTCACAACAAAACGTAATTTCAAATGAAAATTTTGTGGGAGAAAGGAAAGGCCGCGAAAAAAGCATTCAAACTAGTTTCTCACACAAAATAATCACCCTTAGAATACATATCCTTGAGTTTGGGAGGTCGTGTTAGGAAGAGGAAAGTGAAATCGTGTTAGCAGAACTCTTATTTACAACAAACTATAGGGCTATTACTGTAAGCACGACATGTCGGCTGAAATTTATGTACATGTGGTCTTATTCAAAAACAAGAAAGCAAGGGACGTGGAGAGGCATGTAATGCCTTTTTCAGGAGTCTTAACTTCAACAAGTGCTTGTGAAAGTCATGTGATTTTGAAAATCAAACTGTACAGTCTTAAGTCAAATCTCACGTTAGAGTTTAAGAGAAGTGCCGGACACTATGTACTTTCTTCTTAGGACAAAAGGCCAAAAGGCAAAATATTTATTGGTTGTAGATTACAGAAACATGTGTCTAGCTTGTACTCTACAGGTTTCCTCTTGTTAGAAAGAATGAAAAATGTTTAAAAGCCACTCAAGTGTTTTATCTGCTTGTGAAGCTCTTTAACAACATTAGCAGGTTGGACCACTTAAAGTTTGCTTTAAAAATAAAATTACCAGAGACAATGATACTTTAAAGACTTTTAAAATTGTAATCTTGCTAGCCACGAAATGGGAAAAATGATTTAAATGGAACTGCGTTATGGGTTGTCTAAAAGGAAATGATACAACCCCAGTTGCCTGGTCAGGAAACCCAAAATATTTCAAAGAAAATGACAAACATTCTCTATGATCTGCTATGATATTTCAAGCCTCATGAATCGAACCTAACAGAATTTCAAAGAGCTCAATTGCTGTGCAATTTCCTCCACTCATAGAGAAGAATCAATTAACTCCAAACCCAGCGGTATTTTGTCTAACAGTGGAAAGCCTATTAAAAGAGCCTCAGTCAGGCACTATTTTGTCAGCCTAGCAACATACTGAGTCAGAAAAAGCATCCATTTCCATCAGCTGATTTAGAGAATGTTGTATGATATTTTGATTGCATTTGATAACTTTGTTTTGAAGATGGCTCTCAACCCCCAAAAATCTGTCGCCCTCCATCATATTTTTAAAGGGGCACTCACACGCTTGCTTGACGAGCAAATCATTCAAATCACAATCCAATTCCATCCTCTTGATAATAGATAAAAACACTATAGATTTGTATTGATGTAACAGTTAAAAGGTCATTTAACAAACCTGGACTGTTATTTTGGTTATTCCTTGTAAACTTAAATGTATTTTTGGTGATTAGAATTAGACTTATTTTTTGACAGGTTGTACAAAAATTAAGCGAGTGAGTGCTCCTTTAATGAGTCATGCTATTCCTGAATACCCCCCTCCCCCTGGGGTTTCACATGTCATACTTCCTGATATAAGGTGATAAGGCGTACAGGTATGTGCCACCCTATAGGGTATATTTTTTTTAGTTCTGAGGCCTGGGATAGGGTGTTGTTTTGATGAGAAGAGGTCTGCAATAGGGAACTATTTCAGTCTGGGGCAGGGTCTCTAATTCCGGCTGGGGTATGTATTCAATTTAAGACCTATTAAACTGAGCGAACACGCTTTCTACTGAGCAGTGCCACAGTTCACGAATTATTAAATCAAATCACACATAGTTTTAGCACAAGTTCAGCTGAAAGGGTGGGTTGTGTAGGGTGTTTTTTCACTGAAAGATCTGGATAGGGTGTCATTTTTTGCAAATATAGGTCTGGGATAGGGTCAGGGCTTTGAGGTGACGGTGGCACACCCCTGCAATAATATAGATATGAAACATTTCACCTCAATTTATTTTGGAGTCTAACCATCAATCGAAATTCATATTGTGTGGTTCCAGAGAATATTCATTCCCCCTCCCCCCACAGAAGGGATTGGAAATTCTAGAGGGGTGGGGATGGGGATCACTTTTCAACACACCCTTCTGTGTGTGTGTGTGTGGGGGGGGGGGGGCTGGATATTTTCTGGAACCACACATTCTGAGTTATATTTACCTCAAGCGACAACTGTGAAAACAACCATTCCCTTCAAACTCCCGCACCAAATCTTCACAGCTCTCTTCTTGCCCATTTTTTCCATTAACTGGAAAAACAAAAAGGAGAATAAAGTTAATCAGTATTTTTAGTACTTTATTAATAATAAAGCTCTGCTAACTCCATGAAAAAACTTCCATACTCCCACCATATTGAAGGAATTTACTAACAAACATGTTTGCTAAGGGCACACCAGATCAAAACACATGCCCTTCACATAGAAGGGACTTGAAATTCCAGAGGGGTGGGGCATTCATGTTTCATTTTATTTCCCATACAACTGTATTTTTCAAAGAGGGAAGAGGGGTAGGGGGAATACCTATCTCAATCCCCTTCCCTGGGAGGGATATATGGTTAACTTCTGGAATTATACGTACAATGTTGTATATGTATGGACAATGGGATCAGGCAAAACAATCCTTTCAGAATTTCCCTTCTTGATAGGGTTTTTTTTTCAGAAATACACATTTGGTACAAATAGACACAATTTTGTTTATGATCCATTTGTGAAAGTAATTTTGGGACCATTTGGTGCAGTAATTTTTCTGTAATTGTTGAAATCACAAATCACTAGTGTAAGTGGGATCCAAGTTTGGTGTGATTTCTGAGCAATGTTTTGTTGATCAAGTTGCACAATGACAAAGTCACAAAATTTTTTAACGCATAAATGCAGTGATATCACCAGCCAAAAATTGACAAGATTGGGCATTATTATATAGACACAAGTGTTTTACCGGGAAATATGCCACTCCTAAATCTCATACGAAGCTACATCCAGGAGGCTCCATCCAGGACCTGAGTGACATATTTTCCATATCCTCACTAGTGAGGATATCGGTCAAACAAAAGTGCTTGGAAATCAATTTGGAATATTTTTTTCTAGTTTGTCTATATAATAAAAAGAAAATTACATGGTGGCTTGAAGATATGAGTTTTATGTTCTCGGGTCAAAAAAAATATTTTACTCATTCGCTGCGCTTATTTGTAAAATATTGTTCTTGCCACTCGAAAAAAAAACTCATCTTCGCGCCACCGTGTAATATCCTCTATATATGTGAAATTTGTTAGCACTAGAATTTTTTAAGTGCAGCATTTTTGTGAAGTTCAAGTGTTAAATCTGTTCTTTGAAATTCAACATAATAAAATTTCTTGCAACTGCACAGTAAAGTGATCTATTTTGGATTGTAAATTGAAGGAATAGAGGATAATATGTTATTCTTGTCTCTAGACAAACAAAATAAAAACTATTTTGGCAAAATGACAAGCTGCTTGTAGTTCATTTGCTTTCAAGTCACGTACAACTTTTGAAATTTAAACGAAGCCGGCGCTCACGTTCGGCGTTCATGTTACCAAAACGTGACCATCATTTTTGAACAAGAATCAAGAATTTCAAGCCTTGGAAGTGAAATCTATATTTTGTTTCTTTGAGCTCTTATTTTTGCTAAAGGCCCAGCAGCGCGTAAAGAGAATATGAAATCTTTACGATATTTGCATCCCGCTCTATCGATGTAAGCTTTATAATAAGGCTTTACTGAACGCAACGAGTTTTGCGCTACAGAGCACTTTATACTTTTGTTCGGGATATCCCGTAGAGGGGATTAGGAATTTTCTGTAGGTTCTCGGGGCGACGGATACTTCAAACGCAGGCACAAACAATGATGTCTTCTTTTCCCCGCTGAGACTGTCGGCCGTTTTAATCCCCCAAAACTGTGTTCTACACAAGGTTATTCCAACAGCCAAACTAAAAGCCCCGTATAGAATGACCTTTTGGGGACTAAGATTGGGACAAATTGTCAGGAAATCGCTTTCGAATTAGAAACGAAGGCGTGACTTCCTATGAATAGTGCGCGATCTTTTATGTTTATTTCGTAAAACTGAAAATCGCGGAAGCCATTTCGCAACAAGTTTTGAGTCTTTTTCTCGTAGAAAAAAAACCGAAGATATTTCAAGGGATCTAAAAGAATGAAAAGATTTTTATAGATCCTTTTATCTGGGAATGTTTGGTGACCGTTGCGTGAGCCTCATTTATAAACAATTTTGTGGCAAAGCGAAAGCGTGACTCCTGGCGCTGGAAAAGCCCTTTGAAAGGCTGGAAGGTGTGAAAAGCGCTCGGCTAGCGAGTCGTGGCCGTTTGCGAGACACCCCATTCACGACATATTTTTATCCCAATTTCTTAGCCAAGCAACCCTATTTCACTAGAAACAAAACCCCTACATCATTCTTCTAGCTTATGACTTGGATTAGGGTAGCAATTAAACGAGAAATAGTCCCAGAACGACGACTTTCCGTGCCAAATATGAATTTTGTTGGAATATTTAACTTGGTCAGTGACCGAAGACAAATACGCCTACGCCTTCGACGTTGTCCAGGCAAAAACAATTTGTTAACGTTTTTATTCTAAATTCCCAATTACTTTCGCTTTGGTACAATTCGTATTTTATGTCTAAAGCTTCGGTTATCTTTTTGGGAAAAATATGTGGTTCTTTGGGAGGATTTTGTGTCTTTTCACTTCGTGTCTTGCGCTAACGACGATGTCTAATTTCAATTCCATTGTGTGAATTGTGATAAAGCGAACACTAAAGGTTTAGCATTATCCAAAACAGTCATATCATGGTAGTTTAGAATGAAAACGTTAAATTCCTGGCATAAATAGAAAAATGTTAGCAATATGAAATGCCTGAGAGGTGCTTTGTTTAGTGGGATATGTTACAGTACTGTACATCGGCAGATTGTTTTAAAACTAGACAAAATCATATTATTATTTTCCAGAAAATAGATCATTTTAATAGTGTTGTAAGAAATTTAAATTGCTTAGCGCTGTTAAATATCGGGGTTTTTCCAGATTGAAATTCAAACGCAATTTGAGCGTGGAAATTAGCGAATACTTTTCTCGAGCAGATTGTCTGGTCAAATGCAAATAAAGTCAGACATGAACAACTCGCGCGACTCATGTTCATCTAAAAAATGCTTTAAATAACATACCCGCTAGACCATATGACCTTAGTCTTCAACCAAGAGTAGTATACTTATTAACTACACTTTACTTCTAGCTGACCTGAACTGAAAGTGATCGGCCAGGCCGAAGTTAAAATCGCGTTTTGGCAAAGCCAAAAGACATCGCGCGACGCGCAAATATCACAGAATCTCTCTTGCGATCTGTTAGAGTGCAATCGATCATATGGCCTTGAAAAACAATCTTGAAGAATCATCGATCGGACTTCCAGTTCTCTAGTCCTCTTTCTAAAGCGTTGCTACTTTTTGACTTCAATAAAACCGAAGCGTGCGGGAAACTAATTGGCTTATTTCACGTGTTGGTTCCAAATCGTGAAGTTATCGACAAGAAATCGAAGCTCATTTTTATCCGCGCGCTCGTAAAAGTCTCTCAGAAATATAAAACTTTGAGGCTTTTTATTAGGGGAAATATCTAAAAATTCATCACTTCTTACCTTGGAAAAAGCTCTTGGCTCTTAGGTAGCTAACTGTTAGTCGCAGGATAGAGATTTTGTCCAGTTTCGTGACTGTTTCTTCGGGGAATGGAAGCAAGCGTGCTAAGTTATCCAGCTCCGCGTTGAGGCGATCTCGGTGTCTTTTCGAAGGATTACCAGGCCTAAAAATAAACCATTCGGAGAAAACACTGAATGATTCCTAAACTATGGTTCCTCACTATAGTATATGGAATGTGCTTTGAGACTTTCGAGTTCGTGGGGAATCTATTTTTCACAAAACCAGCGCGAAATCCGAGGTGCGAATAGCACACAAACACTTCAGCCGTTCACGGACATGCTTCGAGCACGAAATTCAAAACGTCCACACTAACCCATGGTTTTCTTCTTCCTTTTTAGCTTATTCCCCTGGTTCATACTATCAACTTCCAGCCCCGCCAGTTTTGCAGATTTGCGCTTGAACGCTTCAAGTCTAGTCCAAGTTCTGATAGTGATAAACGATGCCGAATTTCCAAATCGTGAAGATTGCCTTTGCTACAACCAACAGCCATTCATGTCTCTGTCCCGTTCTAGAAAACACGTACAAATGCCTCTGAATTCTGATCAAAATACCCCTGATAAACGTTCGTGAGCCGCGTTCCAGCTCATCGGCTTGTCTGAAAGGCCAGAGGTTTGGAAATGGTTGAACCTGGCCCAAAGAACCTAAAGTGATATTGCTTTGGTTTTCAAAATGCAAGTTCTCGATCGCGAGTCGCGACCCCTTAGTTTGATTGACAGCTACGTATTGTCTGCTGCTGAAATCGATTGTCAGCTTGAAGCAAGTGACAAGTTCGTCTGGCGTTCTCGACTCTGATTGGATCATTGCTGCTTGAAATGTTTATTTTAATGCCAGGGCTGTTAATTTATTCTGTTCCTGGCCTCGAGAAATTATAATAACAATGGGAAATGTACGAAGCGTTTAGTACTTCGCTTTGTCTTGTAGAAATTACGAATACAACTTCGTATCACGCTGAGTCATGAGCCCTTACCCCATAACGCAATCATCCAAAAACCTCTCTGGATCACCCTATGTCTCGCCTACCTCTAAGAAATTCAACATTATTTCTCTTAGAATGCTTGTAGAAGCTTAACGCAGAGGTAAAATCGTAAAAAAACGTGATTTTTTATGCTAATGATATATTTTTCTCACTCCCGAAAACGATAACTCACGCTAAATGCAATGGACTCAGTAAAGTTGCATTGTTTCGACGCCAGCAAAAATTTTCTCCCGTCCTCCGTAAATATATAAATAAATTGCTAACTACTGCTGGCTTGACGGAATATACTTCGAATTTTTCATAAGCGAAAAACTAAAGGCGTGAAGGTATTTTTTTCCAGGTTCTTTGATGTCGAAAGTTGTTTTTAATAAAATAATTTGCATACGTAGATCGCGGACAAAACAATAACATCATTGATATCGGGTTCTGTACTGACAGATGTAATCTGTCTGGCTTTGCGACAGTGAAAGTGAAAAATTTACAGTAAAATTTTCCCGGAGGTAAAGATTTAACTATTGGATATTGTCTCCCACTCTAACTTCGTTTCACCAAGCAGAAATGAGCATAACTGTTGGTTTCCCTAGAGGATTTTTATTCTCACAAAACACAATTGAATCGCACTGTACAGGAAATAGGTCTAAGGCTCAAATATCATGAAATTGAATTTCCAATTAGGTAGCACACGAATTTGCGACGAACGCACGAAAATTTTACAACACGAATTCCGTATCTAAATCCTCACGAACTGGACAAGATAAAAATCGATAGTTTTTCCTAGAATTTAAAGTCAGTAAAGTAGATTTATTTCAAAGGAATGGCTCAGAAATGGACTTTTCTTGACAGCGAATGGTCTGACATTGTTGGGTGTGCCTTGCCAGGGCAGATTTTGCCAGGCAAAAGATAGCATGATATTAAATTCCAGCTAACGCAATTCTAGGAGATTAACCTAATGCTTTTACAAGATGTTACTTATTTCTAGTAACCGGGTTATGGAACAGACCTTGATGCAGTCCCTGAGACATAATATTTTACGTGTTAAAAAGTCTAAAAAATAGTTTTCCGCCACCAAAAAGTGGGTTTCTCCTTATGTCATAGCTTAGAAATATTTGCAAATTGGTCACGTGTACTCTGCGCTTGCACGAAATAATTTTCGAAAGCTTTCGAAGCGAAAAAGAGATAATTTCCAGCCAGAAATGACAACTGCTCACAGCAGTTCAATTCCTGGAATTGAATTTTTAAAAGATATCTCTATTTTTAAGAATTTTAGAGATAAGAATCACCATTGGCATTACGGAATATTGACTGCGCGAGCTAAACTTGAATAGATTAATTTTTCTTGTGTCTCTACGCTTCAACCAAATTGTTCACATTTGTACACGAACCAAAACCTACACGAAAAAGAAACAATTATGAGCTTGTCAACATCACAGATGTTGAGTTCTACGGTATCATTTAGCCCCTTCTAACCAATATATTTTTTTTCCTGGAATAAGTTTGCTTCGTGACTACAACACTAATTTTGTATTCACTAGCAATTTAGGTATTGGCGAAGGTGCAAGCAGATGAATTTTACCGCAAGAGCTTTTTAAAATATTATTTACAAAGGAGAAAGTTTTTACTCATATACACTCTTTTTTATATAAGAACGTCTAATTTTCAGTTGAGGCTGGGCCGTTCTTATTTTTGGAGCAGTGTGAGGCTGGAAATGTTCTTACGGATGTTCTTACATTTCAGTGACTTCGGAACCTGAAATATGCCTAGATCTTATAGCAGGATACATACCAATGAAGTATTTAAGAGAGTTATTATTATTAACACATTTGATTCTGGATTTTAGAACGCATCACTGAAAATAAATCTATTTTGCTCCTATCTGAGGCTCAGGCATTTCTTCAGCATGTTCTTAAAATTTGGGTAAATTTCAGGCTGAACGTTCTTATAAAAAAGGTTCTTATAAAAAAAGAGTGTATAAAACAAGTAATATTGAAAAACAAGGCGAAAAGCTCGTTACTTTTTGCTCTAAGATGGGAAATTTAATTTTGCTCTGCGCCAGGGAATAATACATGGAGTTTAATTATTGGGACGACAGAGCATAAAGAATGCTCATTAATCAAGAACACTGAGATAGAAGCACGGATCATAAAACAACATTTTTTGCGAAATGTTATACCGAAAATACTGTCAGATTTCGTGTCCTAATTTATGTCGTATTTATAATGAGTCGATCTGAAGACGACGTGGTAGCTGGACGTCAGAGTCAACAGGATTGTTTACAAAGTCTACGGGCAAAAAGAATCATAATTCACTTTTCTGCCTGTGTTTTTTCAGGCTTGGCAGTTGTTTGATAAGGATACAAATTTAAGTACACAAAACATAACGAAATTTTATTTTCCTCTCGAATGAGGGGTACGTTTCTTTGTTGGCATTTGCCAGGGATACTATTGGGACATGCTACACTAAATAAAGAATGCGAAATACACGGCGCACAAAAAAGATCAGCTTTCTGCTTGCTGGAGAATGGCGTCCAATGTACCCCACTCCCCAGTGCCAACTCAAGCACAGCTCAAGCACCCCTATTTTCTCAATCTCGGGGCTTAACCTCCTTGGGAGGTTAACAATAGTCTAGCTAGCGTAACAAAGCTCCAAGCATTAGGCTAATTGTTTTCATAGGGCTGCTTGAACTGAAGCAGTGGTTTCTATAGTAACGCTATTGTGCTTTAGGAACCCACGCCCCTGTACTGATTGTCCAACTCATCGCTGTTTTGTCATGCAAACTTTCGACACCGATGCTCTTTTGATCTTTGGTAAGTCAAGCTTGAAGAAGAAGTTATCTGTCAAAACTGTACATAATTTCAAACTCCTGTCTACACTATTATCGACTAGATCAACTAATTCATTGCCTTCGAAAAAGCTATCAATGGTTATCAATTTGGAATGGAAAATTTTGCCTTCGCGTACATAATTAATTAAGTCACAACAATTAACAAACAGCATTTTGCTATGATATTATGCTTGGCATACACTGGAGTGGTGACTTTTAGGTGATTTTAGTATGACTCAACCTTTAAAATCACCGAAATCGAAATTGCCATGCAAGAAACATAACCATATATTTCATTATCATACCCACCCTAAGCACTCGTACGTGCTTTGCAATCTATTATATTTTAAGAGCTCCTTCAATAGTCCCGGCGTAACAAATCGATAAATCGATACCCGAATAAAATCGATATTTGTCGATACTAATCGATTTTAATCGATTGATTTTATCGGTAATCGATAAAAATTGATAGCTAGCTCTGTTGTGATTATCGATTTTTCAATAATGATATCGATTTTCATCGATTTGTATCGACAAGCACAGGATTGATTAATGTATCGATATTCTTTGAAAAGATGCCTCTAATTTCACCCTGGAAACCAGAGGCTCGATCCTAAGAATTAGAGATCTGAGTTTCCCGAGAAACAACGCAAACGTTAGCGGGCAGAGTTTCGGCCTCTCCCCAGGGTATGGGTAGTCTAGAATCTTCGGAATCTTCTCGGATCTTTGTCTAGCATGGTGTAGTTTGCTGCTCGTCTGCTGCGTTCTTGGTCGAGACACAATAAATTAAAATAACTTTTATCTTTGGAACAGTGTTTTGCTATACTTTCGATATCAAGTGATATCGATTTTTATCGATCTGACGGGGATGGCTGTGACTATCGATTTTTATCGATTGCCGATATTAATCGATAATGATCGGTCAATCTGATCGACAAATATCGATTTATCGATCAGTTTTCGATGATCGATTTCTATCGATTTGTTACGCCGGGAATAGTCCAGACATTGCTACTTAGTTCGCTATCGCAATTTTTTTTAGCGCGCACGGAACCTTAATTCTTCACCCAAACTATTAAAAATATCAGAAGAATCAAATTGCGAATCAAATTGCTTTCTTCAGATCAAAGTGTAAATTTGTTCTGTTAGCTGTTTTTAAACTCAACCAATAGAAGATATAAGCAGGAAACAGGCACTGTATTGGTTCATTAGGAGATAAAGGCTTCTAAATATATATTATACAAACGACCAGGGCTGTCAAATGAATACTTTCATTTTGTAACTTGGTGATTTTAATTCACACCCAGTTGAAAAGGGGCTGCATCAGTGAGACCTATGACCTCGCGCGCGGCAACACGGCGAACTCGTGCACTTCGCGACGTTTCCCGGGATCAGTTCGTTGCAGTGTCAGCCATTCCGTGACATTGCCCTCGGGGTCTTCAGTCACGCCATAAAGTTCGCGCCAGGTCATGTCACGAAGTCACGTGACCAAGTCACGCGTTTTGAGGAGATTGAACTTTCGTGGCATTTTCGCAACGTGAAACAGGCTTTATCGGTTCGTGACAGGAATTCGGAACGAGCTGTTTTAATTGGATCAAAGATATGAGAGAGATTAGAATCCACGAGACACGATAAAGCTGACCCGTGACTAAAATTATCTCCCCAAATTTCCAACGAATCAAGCATCACTGTAGAGAACACAAACACTGTGTTTCTAGACAAAACCCAAGGCGGATTAGGTGGCCGGAGGGCCGGGGGACTCTAGGTTAAAATGCTAGGGGTGACCGTCGGGAAACTCGAATTTTGACCCTAAACTAAATACCTGGTCGGAAAAAATGTCCAGCCTAAAAATACTTCAGTCTGAAAATACCCTACAAAAATACCAAAATTTTGACAGATTAAACTTTATTCTGGCCGTTTATTTGATATACATCAAATGTATCCTCTCGAGTTTCAAATACACTGTCATTCTTTCAAATATTTTGGACATTTGCGTGGGAACCCCCTAAAAAATAACTATTTTTTCTTACAGTACCGTTTTTTTTTCATTTTCGAACCCCTAAAAAATACCAGATCGCCGATTTCAACCCCTAAAAAATACGACGGACACCCCTAGCATTCGAATATAGGAAGCCCCCCCCCCCCTTTATTATACGACTGTGACGTCATTTTACCATATTAGGTCAAAATTGAGTGCAGATATGGATAAACTTTGAAGTATTTGCAGGACCGCTTACAAGTAAAACTGAAGCTGGATCCAATAAAGGACCTATCAACCAGTAGATATGGAGCCGTATTACACTGTAGGAAACCAGTTACGAACCGGTTTCGCGCGCGCAGTTTCATGGCTTCCCGATTGTGTGCTAGTCAAATCACGTACGCGGTTTCTAGTGAATCTTGACAAGAAAAGACAAATATTTTGTTCGTCGTATAATAAATAACTCATTAGATGTTTCTTCATATAATACTGGCGGACATTTTACTCGTTGCTCGCATTTTTACCCACCCCTTCTCTAGTCGGTAGAGGGGTTTCGCGTGCACCCCCCGGAACTAGTAACAAGACATACGGAATTAGGATGTCTAGAAAATGATTTTAGATGTTAACAGCTCGAAAAAGTGTCCCACGGCCCTATTTTGCCAGATGTTTGTTTTTTAATTATATTTCTTTTGTTAATTTAATGAGATTCAATAAGGCAATTTTATAGACTGTAGCACCATTCAGTAAATCAGTAAAGCTCTTTAGATTCTAAATCTAGGCTTTTACGATCTCAGGAATACTCTGATCACATGTAGACAAGTTAAATCGCTGCCTTAACCTTTTCCCGTCACATACGCTTATCGTTTTGGTATTTCCTAATAGGAATACAAAGGCTGACAGGATCTTAGAAATATCTATCAGTAAGGAACGTAACAAGAACAAGTATAAAACGGGCATATAAAGTGTACAAAATGTGTACAGGCCCGGCCACAGAAAAAACGGCAAACCAGGACAGCCATATGCAGAGCAATTCAATTACGGTAGATATGTTCATTGGTATTACATGTTACATTAGATCAACAGCACTAACCTGTAACAAGCCTTCATAAAGAAAATGGTTCCCAATTAACAAATGCTACTGTCGCACACTCACAGCCTGATTCTCATCCGCTAAGCTAGCGCACGTTGCACTTTCTGAAAGTATGGCGCACTCTACCGTAGCGGTTACGATTCGGCAAGGTCAATCGCAGTATTTCAGTGATAACTTCCCCGCCGGGGGGGGGGGGGGGGACTCCCTATATTGGAATGCTAGGAGTGACCGTCGTATTTTTTAGGGGTTGAAATCGGCGGTCTGGTATTTTTTTAGGGGTTCGAAAATAAAATACGGTATGGTAAGAAAAATAGGTATTTTTTAGGGGTTCTCACGCAAATAAGGTACGCTGAAGAAAACCTGGTGATACATAGGTCCAAAATATTTGAAAGAATGATAGTGTATTTGAAACTCGAGAGGATATATTTGATGTATATCTAATAAACGGCCAGAATAAAATTTAATCTGTCAAAATTGGCGGTATTTTAAGGGTATTTTCAGACTGAGGGGTATTTTTTAGGGTGGAAATTTTTTCCGACCAGGTATTTTTTAGGGTCAAAATTCGAGTTTCCCGACGGTCACCCCTAGCATTTTAACCTTAGAGTCACCCCCCGGGCTTCCCCGACTCGGTTGTCTCTCAATAAATAAATATGTACCATATACATACAGCATTTTATTTAAACACGATAAAATCATCAATTTGTATAGACTGCTTGCAGCCCCTTATTTGGCGAGCGTCCGTAAATACAAGAGAAAAGTCTTTGCTACGCACGCCTTTTCTCCGGTAGATCCTCCTCCGTATAAATATCCCCCATGGCTTATAGAACGAGGATATACAGAAGGACCTAAAGTGCACCATATATGAAGGATCTAGGCCTTTTCCACCGGGCGCTGAAAGCGTGACATAAAAACACGGCGAGTAGGCGAACAAAAGCGCGCGTAGCAATGAAGACGAGTTTCTCTTTGCAGACGACAGCCGGGACTGCAAGCAGTCTACAGTTTGTACAAATCATATAAAAACTGGTTTCCATGGTTGCCGTAACTGGTCTACGTATAATCTGCGTAGCACCAAGGTAAAGTAATCTTATTTGGAAGTGACAGTAGATCCCTTCCTGATACGAATTTCGTCGACATTTGCAAGAAAACATTAAGGCCGGCACAGACTAGGGGGGAAATCTCAGGGACTTGTACCACGAACCTGCTTCAGGGACAAGTTCCCTAGTGTGTACTCCTGTTTTTTTGAAATTTCAGTCGCGGGGACTAAATATTTGTCCCAGGGACCGACAAGTCCAAGAAATCAAACTGGTTTGATTCGTGGGACTTGTCCCTGGGACAAATTACGCATTGTTTCTAGTTTGTAAAGGCCGGCACAGACTAGTGCCGGCCTTTAAACTTTGGGCGAGAACTTCCAGAAATTTTAGCGACTCCATCATTTTTCGATGCATCCTCCATGGTGGATCTAGCTTAGTAGCGCGGCCAGATCTGTTTCGACGGAGCATCCAAAGGGAACCCGAGCGGCTCGCCCCAGTCCCCTTTTAGGCATTTAGCAAAAATGACAGTTTATTTTGCTCGTTGTGCAAGGGTGTGCGCCATATATATCATGTGCGCGGAATTCCCGGGACCCTGTTGATCCTCGCAGTGTGAGACCACTGCTAGAAAAGGGCCATGTTGACCCTGTCCCTGAAGCCCCTGCTTTTCACCATATCATAGCTTGGGTTGTGTTGTGCAAAACATTCCATTAGAATCTCCTAGGGTTTGGGTTAGGGTTAGGTTTTTTTGATGGCTAGCAAAATAAATAAGCAAATAACATCAAATTTGCCAAATATTATCTCAAGTAGTTGCGCTGGACCAGCTTGCCGTCCCACATCAAGTTTTTTATCTTTAGCTGCTTGATAGCGTTAGTATCTTGTGGGATGAACAATGGTTCCTTTGACGTAACAGCAAGACAAAGAAAGAAGAACAAAGACGTTCTGAAGAGCTTCTCCCCCAAGATGCATCGCGCATCTAGTTGAAGGAAATGAAAAAACGCCAATCGGATACATTCAAAAATCAATAAAACATCCACAGCGCGCGCAAAATACATTTTTCTTTCGCTACTGTTCCCTTGGATAATGGACTTTTTGATAAAATGTAGTTGATTTCTGCCTTGTTTGGCACTTTAAGAATTTTAGGTACCACTTTTCGGGCAAAAACACTTAAAATCAACCTCGTTCGATCCCCTGGTTTTCTGAGTGATTTTCAAGATGGCAGACAAGTCGGGCAGTAAGCTGGGTCATTTTTATAGAGAGTGGCGCAAGCTTGAAAATTGCCCAGAAATTCCCGAGAGCGTGGTTGACGCCTCAAAACACAGATGGACAAGATTGAGCCAAAAAATGATAATTTAGCATCAAATGTTGACAGTCTCGTACTCAGACGTTATTTTTTGCGTCTCTTGCGGTGATTTCTCTGATCGATTTCTCTATGAAAATTGTTTGGAGGCGTAGAACTGGGAATGAGTATTAGACGGCGCGCAATGAACTGTGCATATCCCATAACTCTCTGCGCGCCCTGTTAAACTATCCCACAACTCCCTGCGTGCCCTGAACTATCCCACAAATCTTTGCGCGCCCTAAAAACCCATAAAAAGTTTTGGTATGAGATTGAAATGTTGATTTCCGGCTGTGTCGAGGAAAAGTTCAAACTATTCCTCGAGGGAAGTGCCAACAAACCCGATAGAAAAATAAGGAATTCATTGGACATTGTCTTGCTTTCAGACCTTGTGCTCTGCCAAGCGAGACTCTCTTTGTTCGGTTAAGTAACTAGCGCCGCCGAGTCGAATTCCCGTAAATTGTTTAGAAGAAATAGAAATCACAGTTTGATAACCAACATTGCTTATGCAAAAGAGTTTTAAAACCTTGAACAGAAGACCACCCCCCTATGATACTAGCAGACCAAAACAAAA
Source organism: Scolanthus callimorphus (assembly GCA_033964015.1). Taxonomy (NCBI): domain Eukaryota; kingdom Metazoa; phylum Cnidaria; class Anthozoa; order Actiniaria; family Edwardsiidae; genus Scolanthus; species Scolanthus callimorphus. The sequence continues at coordinate 27,310,905 of CM066912.1, read as the reverse complement.
CCGTGGATATTGGATAACAATGTCTCCGCCACATTAACGAAAGGGGCGGGATGTTAAAACCTTGAACAAAAGACGGTCCTCCTATCATACTAGCAGACCAAAACCGTGGATATTGGATAACAGTGTCTCCGCCACATCAAAGAAGGGGTGGGATGTTAAAACCTTAAACAAAAGACGACCCCCCTATGATACTAGCAGACCAAAACTGTGGATATTGGATAGCAGTGTCTCCGCCACATTAAAGAAACAGACGGCTGGAGAGGCGTTTAGAGATTTCTTTTCTATTAAGGAAAAACTGGGTTTTGGTCTATCGAAAGTACACACTAAACTGGATCCGGAAAAGGGGAAGTACTGGCGCTCTTATCTACGCTTCTATCTGAAGCGTTATGCAATTAAAAATAGAATGCCTCCGTTGACCAGCTGATGAATACCGGGCCAAATGCTTTGAAATCGAGTGATATTTCGTATTCTAAGTGTGCTGGTTCACTTTTTACACTGGACTACATTGCTCACTTATTTTACTGGTAGATTTAAAGATGAAGTCAATCACATTAAATTCATTGTCATATTCATGCGAAAGATATTTTCTCTCGCTTTTAATTTTAGCGAGAATCGACAATTCGAGGTGTGAAACCAAACAGACCATTTTGGAGTTATTTTGTCTGAAATACTGAATCAAACACCAGCAAAAATCGGATAGATAACAGAAGGACCAGGTAATGAATTGCATGGTACCTGGGATTGATTACAAAACAAGTACCCAGGTGTTCTGATGGTGGAGAATTTCATGAAAACCATTGTCTTTTTGAAACATATTTCACCTTTTTGTTTCCTCGAACAGAGTTTTTACTAGTCTTGCGCGTGAATAATTAACTATTTCCGAAAAGAAGTTTAAAATAAAATTTCGAAATATTATCGTTTAGCCAGATAGAGATGGATTTTCTTTCTTGACTCAGCATTTCGCTGCATTTACTGCGATTTTCATAATTCCTCATTTCATAATCGCGTAAAAACGGCGGATCCATTTTAAGTCTGGTTTCCATAAGGTCGTATTGAAGTCGTCCCAGTTTTAGCAGTCGACGGCGAAACAACAGAAAAATTCCAATGTAAAACTCTTTCAGACTGTAAATACGCTTTTGTCTGGTATGTAGAGTGGTTTTCATAAACCCGTGAAATAAAGTGTAATAGTCAAAGTGTAGTAATCAAGCGAGCACAAAAGAGAACAAAGAAATTAGAGTTTTTTAGTACTAAATACGCTAAAGTGTATTTCAGGCCCATCTCCAGTGCAAGAACTCACCAGCTGCGTCACAAAGCTTGCTTTGTTTGGTAGAACGAAGGTTGAACCAATCATGATTAAATAGTACGTAACTAAACACAAAGGTGTCCTCAGGGAATGGTTCTTACACTCTCAGGGTACTTAAGGCATGGGTCCAAAGCAAATCCAATATGGCGGACGCAAAACCAAGGGGGGTGGTCTATCTCTTAACGGTTTTATATATGCTTATGGATGTTGTTGAATATAAATTGCATTTGGCATTCTAAACCACCTTAACGATATTTGGTCTCCATAGCAACAAATCTCGTAACCTTTGACCTTAAAATAGATTTTTGTATAAACCTCTTCGGGAGGGTAGGAAGACGAGTAATATTTCGTATTCTTTTTGGTGATATTAGAAGACCAGAGTGGTACACAAATAAATCAAATGAGGATGGCTGGAAATGTTATTTACAATCATGGTTTTTACTGGTATGTAATTTGATACTTCTCATTATCTCAAAATCAGAATTGCTTGGACAGCCATCCTCATTTGAATTGTATTTTACATCCGATAGTCAACATTACAAACCACTTTCGAAAAAGGGCCAGACTGATTTACCATGCCTCCCGAGGCTTCAAAGAAAATAAGGCCTTTGTCACGCTCTGCCAGGTAACGCAATCGGTTACCATGGTTACAAAATATTTCAAAAGAATTGTCCCAACTTGAGGAACAACCTTAACGAATAACTGTTTGTGCTAGATGTTTTCTCTTCCTTGCAGAATTTTTTATAGTATTTTTTAGCATTTTTGCTGTTAGACCCGTGCCTTAAGTCCCCTGAGCTGGAGATGACCCGTATTTCACGGGTTTATGAAAATTGAATTTTCTTGTTGTTAAGTTTTATGACGTAATTCCCCTTGGGAGTCGCTATTCTTTTATATACCACTCCTTAACAGTGGCTGTTCACTTGACATCGCACGTTCCTGTTATCAACCGGGGCCAATTTTGAAAATGCCCATACAGGTGCGATCCTCCTCATACAGTTGTTAGTCATTACTGTATAAAGTAGAAATAATTTCTATTCGCCTGAGCGAAACGAAAGAGAATAGAACCACTCTATATCTTACAACAGAAGTTCGATAAAAAAATGTACTTTATTAATACGTCTCAATCTTCCTAGCCTTCCACAGTAATCCAGTGGCAGTAGACGGGGCCTAGGTTTATGGTCTCATCGGAAAGACTTTGATAAAATTATAGAAAAATTAAAGTGCGTTCCCCACAAAATGAACCATTGTCTGTGATTATGACAAGCGTAAAACCTAGACAGATAGCGTAACAACTCAACCAGGGTGCTTCTATTGATGGCACAAACATGAAAAGATAGCGCAGCCACACAGGGCCAATTAAAATATTTCCGACTCTTGAAGCTCAGTTTCCTTTTACAGCTAATTTGAATGCACCCAAGCTAGAAATTAAATAAAGTGAAATATTCATGTTAGTGGCTACGTGCATGCCCGGATACAAGGGACGCACACCAATACACAAGCGCGGGAAAATACCCATATAGTGTATGAAATTGGCGCGAAAAAGGGACGCGCGCGCCAAAAAGACGAAGCAGCGTAGCGCTAGCACATTGAAATAGAATGTCGTAAGCCATTTTGTAAATGTTCACACTATTAAAAGATAGAGATATTGAAAATCATCTGTTTGGTGAATTTACCCGACACAGAAAGTCTAGTTTTCAAACTGGATCTCAGATTTTACTTTGGATAGCATGAGTTGAAATATTTAGCCATTTCTAAACACGTAGACAAAGAAACATATCTTCCGAAATTCCAGGTCTTTCAAGGACATGGATTCTACATACTATCTATAAAACTCTTAACTTGAACATTCGCAAAAGATTTCCCTCAAAGAGGTTGCAAACACAAGCTTAAAGTCTTTTAATTTTTTTTCTCAGAAACGTTTTTACATGACTTTTGTAGTTTTAAGGTGGCCCGCGCCTGTTTCACGGGAAAAGTATACTAGTAAAAAAATCCACTGTGCTTATGAAAAAATCAGACATATCGGGAAAACCAACTTTGTAAAGCCTCTCACAATGTTAGCAAGTTAGAAAGATATCCAAAGTAGGAAAAGTAGAATTAAATAGTAGACCACGACTGGAAATTTCATACAGAGCATGAAAAAAGCCTACATTTGATGAAGTTTGGGCTTGCAAATTAAGCAAGTTAAGAATTAAAACGACAGAAACAAGTTAAGCGGTTCAAATTCCTAAACAAACATAACAATAGAAGAGAGGCACAGTGTTTTTTTCAAAAACATTACGAACTGGCACTTTTGAATCAGTGTAATTTCGTCATCCCAGGTTTCCCAAATAGTTTTCAAATGGGAAGTTTTCTTCGCGTACAAGGTAGATTTTCAAGACGTTTCGACAGACAGGAGACAAGGCTGGGCTACAGGTGCGCAAACGATGCACACACACACTGTGATACTTATGATTTTGACCTACTATTCTAACAAAGGCGTTTCCTTTCCGTATTGCAATTTGATTGATTTGGATACGTTCGTCCAATATGTACAGTTCAAATAGATTTTCTCCTGCTTTATAAAATAATCATTTTAAGAGGAAAGAAAGATAATAATAATAATAATAATAATAATAATAGATTTATATAGCGCCATATACACTAGCTGCTCTATATGGCGCTTTAATACTATTTTCAACCTCAAACTATTTTCTGCACGTCTATTTGGTAGCAGTGAATTTCAAAGATGACATTTAGCAAAAACAGTTGTTGTTTCGCGCTGCGCAGTTTCAAAACGTTGCTTTGGGTTTGGAAACTTCGGGGTCTTCTGTCCAGCCAAATAAAACCATCTAAGTCAATCAGTTTCTTGCCCTGTTTCGCCTAGTGCAGTCGACTGGCTTTCTGTCGCGGCGAAAACCTAGTCGACGGGACTGGGTCTCCAAAGTCAACAACTTTTAGCATGTGTAATCTATAAACTCGATCCGTTGGCGACAAACGTAAAGAGCTATGTTTCTACAAAAGAGCTACATTGTAGTTCCTCCTAGTTCCTGCTTAAAAAACCCAAACAATTACAAGAATGCCAAGGGACTGCAAACCTATTTATATCTAAATTTGGTCAAAGAAAGCCGAATCATTCCTTTTGTTACAATTTCCAATGACTTTGGGAAACATCGTACTGTGTACACGCAGAAAACCAAGCAACCCCGCGGACGTTTTTGTTTCAAAATGACAATGCTATCTAGCGGAAACGAGAAAATAGAATTTTACGGAAGCAAATTAGAAGCTTATACAGTAATTTCGAGGGAAATGGAGTTGGAAATGAGCACACTTAGAAAACTGAATGCTAGAATTTTAAGTTAAATACTAGAGTTGGTTTTTGTTAAGTACAGTTTATGATAAAAATTGATTGATTGACGACCTAGAATGCTTCGTGTGTGGCCTGGCGTAAAATTCGCGTGACCGCTTAAACTGTTGGTAAATCACTTTAAGTTTTCAGATAAACATACTCTTGTCCCAATTATACTTAGAAATACGCTAATAAACCCTGAATAGGTTCACATAATAAGAAGATGGCAAATTTTACACTTATGCACGAACAACTTTTTAAAAGTGATGCAGGCCTGAAGTAATTTACAAAGTGCTGATTCCGATTTAACGGTGCTTTATGAACGTGAAAAGAGGTGTGAAACACTATTAAGGTGTTATCAAAACATTCATTTAGTTGTGTAGTTTCTTTCAAGGGGTGGCTAATGTGTAGCGCAAAGTTGATAAAATTGTTCTAAAGTTTTGCATGTTTCGGCTTCTGGCCCAAGGTCGGAGCGGGAAACCTTAAACAAGTGCTCACGCTGCGTTGCTAAAATTACAGTTGTGTTTGAATTCACTAAAAAGGTGGCGAAAAGCGAGTTAAATGCGAAGTCGTGAAAGAAAGTGCAGTTCATTTTACGTCATTTGCAAGAGAAAATACTTTTTCCGCTTAAAGGAATATTTTTACTTTTCCCTAGCATTGTTTCTACAGGTCTTTCGCAACACGGAAGAGCCAAGGCATACAGCGCGCCAATCGATATAAAACTCCACAGGATCGAACTGTGACGTAAGTAAAACATAATAAAAACCGCCAAAATTCTACAATCAAATCAAATTCTACAAAGACAAAACCGTCTAAATACAAGCGACTTGAGAGGAAAAGCTTGAAAGTAGACATAAACAACAGGGAAGAATCACGAAATAGTTTATTTTTGTTACGGTAAAATTGGGAAGAATCACAGGTCTTTAAAGTAGTAAAAATTTAAAATCCTTTCCTAAATGAGTTTTTAAGGTTTGCGCTGTGTACGTGAGCTGCCTTACAAATTAGGGTTGTTTTGCTTTTTAAAATTCTTTATTTTACGTTATAGTTTCCTGAGATAGGAATTTGGAAGGTTAAACGAATTGCAAGGCTAGGAAATGAGCGAATGTTACGTCTAGGAAAATAAAATTTGTTCACTCTAAAACTAATCATTCCTACATGCCATTTTTTATTTAAAGAGATTCGAAATCTGACACTTGTATAATACCTGAAGCTACTATTCAAGTTAAATTTTGAAGTGAAAAAGTGGAAAGGATATTGTTAGTTTTATTAATAGCTTGAACTATGTTGAATTTCCATGGATTTTGAATTAGCTGGTGGTACGCGTATTGAAACTAGAGCTGAAATAGACCAGCGAAGATCAAAGCAAATTTTCCATCAACCACAGCGACTTCCAACCAGGATTTTCAGAAATCGAAACCTCTAAACGAAATTGCGTTTCAAAATAGCAAAATAGTTATACTTTTATCGCGGTTATCTGGAGTTCAAATATGGCGTGAATTTTTACGACTACAAGTTCGCGTGAGTTGCACTATCATATTGTTCTATATTCCAGGGTAAAATCACGATACACGCGTTTTAAGTTAAAGGTGAAATTGGACAATAAAACAATAGGGTCTGTTCATGATGGAATTATTTTGCAAAACTGAAGCCGGATAAGTTCTGAAATACTAAGGGGAAAAATATTAAAAGAGAAAATTCATCATATATCATATATAGTATATAACATATACTTAATGCGTTATGCTATTTTGAAAATTGCACAGGTTGCACGGCATTTCATTCTTGCAAATAAATTTATTTTTAAAAATGAAAAAAAAATTCACTTCTTGTTCAAAATACACACACAAGCCTAAGTGTACATAAAAAAATTCAGGTTTTGATTTCCTGAAGAACTTCGCGGTTTCCAAGCATTCAACAAATATCGGAAAATAACCTTATCCCTACACAAACATGTGTTTATCGATCAATTTGCTCAATAAAAGATAAAGAATCCCGTTCACCCTTAAGCTAATTTACGAAATAGATTTGTACCTGACTCGAGCTTTCTCATGGGTCGCTCTCCTCGCCTCTCTACGCACAACTGTTGGCGATTTAAATTTATGATGGTGAAATTTAGAATGCGGTAGCATTTTCGAGTGTCTTTCTCTCGTTTTCGACAATTGTCTGGGAATTCGTCTTCCTTCTCGCTTGTCTGGCCGTGTTAAACGCTGGAGAGTTGATTCTTATAGCGTGACTTCGTCGTGAAGCATAAATTGAGGCAAAACCACGTGTTACGAAATTAATGAAGTCTGTCTTCGAATCAATCCCCGAATGACCAACTGCAGAGATCAGATATTGCTAATCAATGGGGTTCAGCCCAATCCTCCTGAACTACCAGCGCATCGGGCACAGCGCCCTTTCAAAACAATCCCTATGTCACATCTTTTTGAAATGCCGCCCAGCTTTTCAAGCGCGAGCCCAAAAATATATTACTAAGCTCAACAGCAAGCGGTTGAGCGCTCTTAAGCTAAGAACAGGTGCTGAGGACTTTAAAGCCGGATCTCAAATATTAAAAGAATTCATTTAAAATAATAGTAACTTCTTCACGGTATTTACCGCTGTAGAATATTGATATTTATCTTGGTACCTTTCGAATGTTGACATTTTTGAGTTATGAAAATCTTGTATTCTAATTGTGCCTTAAGTTGAAAGCTAGAAAACTTTAAATCAGAATCAACAACTTCTCGTCAAAATATATCTATCGACGAAACTAGTCTTTGTTTTGGAATTGAGTTCTAATTTTTTTCATCAATATATTTTCTTAATATTACGGTGTCTTCCTAGAGAGTAAATTAATACATATTTTTCCTTTTCGATTCTGGTCCTTTGAACTGCCAAGTCAAGCATGAAAATCCAGTAAAGGATTTTTGGATTTTTTTTATTTTTAATCTCTGAATTCAAAATTATGTTAGAAAACGAAGTAGCGTTTGAAAAATCAATAAAGAATTTAAAGAAGAAAGGTATGTAAAATGCAAAACCAAGGTTAAAGTTCAGGCTGGATGGTTTCCGCTTCGCAGGTCGTTGTTTTCAAGGAAACAAACATGGAGGACTGCACCTCGTTTAGCAGGTCAGCTATTTTTAACGACCATCACGCGAACAAGCTATCAGCGAATGTTCGCGAAACGGAAGGAATTATGTGCGGTTAAAGGGGCTGTGTCACGAATTTAGCACACATTTGGTGATGTAAAAAACATCCAAATAACTGATGGATAGCCAAAATACTAGTCTAGGTTTGTTAAATAGCCCTTTAACTACAAACCGATCATGATTGTAGGCTTCATGGACCTATTACAGAGCGGATGGAAACGGATTGCAACAATGAGTTTTTGAAATCTTGTCAGGATGAACAGTTTTCAAACAGCGTTCTTCTTGCCGATAACACAAACCTATATTGCTTATTAGGCTAATTTCAAGTGATATAAGTGATCTGGGGGTGATTACATACAAATTTAGAGCTGTATTTACGAATTTATTCAAGTAACCGTGACACAAGTCAGACGCGCCTGTATTATTGTTTACATGTATTTTTAGAACTGAATTTATTTTTATTATTTGAATTATTGTTTACATTTATTTTTAGAACTGAAACTGTGTGTAGAATCTCAAAATAACTAGCTACAAACCAAGTCTAATAACTGATTTCCTGAATTCAATCGAACATATCGCATTGCATTCCCTAAATCATCCGATGGAAATGGATATTTTCAATTGCTTGGTACTTAACTAGGCCGACAGAATGGTGGCCGGTGCAGGCTCTAATATATAGATTTAGCCACTGGCTAAAAGCGGAGCTCCCGGTTGCATATTTTTTCCTAAATAATATATTATTATTATAATGAAACATAATTTCTATTGATCACGTGATTATCGCTACATTTATTATTATTATTATTATATATTATTATGTGTAATAAAAGTTTTTTAGGCCGATATTGTACGTAGTGTTTTATAGAGTTTATAAATTATTATTATTATTAATTATATTATATTTATTATCATTAGTATTAATATTATTATTATAAACTTGCTTAGTTGGCCTTGTGTAACAATCTATGGTGAAAATCATTATTGCTGTTAGATAATTTGGTAACCTCGTTCGTGAACTTTGACATTAACATTATGAAGTTAGTTGAAATAAAATGCAATGACCGTGAGCAAGGATCACTTTTGCAAACTTTTCTGACTTTGCGGCCATTTGGAGAATCTTATCTTCCCTCAGTGCAACTTCGATGCATAAATACATTTTTGAGAAATTCTCATAACTTGTCAGCATGGACAGACATCGTTATAGATGGAAGAAGATGGGAGAAGTAAAATACTGATCAGCTTGGGCAAATATATGGCGTTAAGTGAGTGAAAGCGACCCAGATCGACTCTCATAAGTACCTTCAATATCTGCTTCGATTTGTATTAGACAACAGAAGTAGAATTCTGTATCTTAATTTAATTTCGAAATACTTTATGGGTTTGTACTTTGTTTACCCAATTCTATCGAAAACGCAATAGAAAACGCATTTATTTTTCTCCCTGTGTCGTTCGAAATGTTAGTCAGTGTGCTATCCTTTTTTTTCTTTGACTCGAAAGTTGGCTAAGGTAGTCGATTTTATCGCTGAATGCTCACTGAAGCTCGAAATATTGCAAGCTTTTTTTGTGACCGCAACATTTTCACCAGCAACGCGCAAGGACGATCAATCTTGCATTGATAATTAAAGCATGGTTTCTACCACTCTCTCATAATCTATTTTTGTGGAGGGGGCTTTGGTTAATCAGGCGATTAGGGGTTTTAGGAGATCTGCTGTGCGTTAGCCAGATTAGTGTTAATCAACGTCGCTGATAATTTCCATGGTAACCCAGAAGGCTCACGTTTGCATGGCGTGCATCAGTCAGGATTCTTATCGAATCACGCAGTACTGCGTACACAAACAGCGGAAGTAGAAGAGTCTTTGAAAAGGACGTGGCTGGTTTTGAAAAGTAAAAGTAAGCAACTTTATTAACGTCTCAAATATTCTAGCCGTGCACGAGTGCACTACTAATTGGGGAGACGGTGCACTACTTTCTCTATCAAAGCTCCAGGTGAAAGGAATTCAAAGCTATAAGCAAGCTACTCGGAACAGGGAAAAGTCGATACGGTTACGCACAGTGTGCCGTGCACAAACACACTGCGCCACCTAGTCGTACCTAATAAGAAAGAATGGTGCGGTAAAGAAAACATATAAGATGGGGAATGGAGGGGGTAGGAGAAAGGGGAAGGGGTTAAGCGAAAGTGGTAGGGGAAGTCAGTGGTAAGGGGTAGGTGAAGAACTAGGAGAAAGGGTAAAGGGTAGGAGAAGGGGTAGCTGATTATCATAGCATAAATTTTTTGCGCAAGCATGTCGTTTTCACTGACCGAGACCTTAAGGTAGGAGAAGGGGATGGCTAGGAGAAAGGATAAGGTGTATGGAGGAAGGGGTAGGGAGAAAGGGGTATGTTTAGGGGGGGGGGGTGGTAAGGGTAGGAGAAGTGCTTAAGGTAGGAGAAGAGGATGGCTAGGAGAAAGGATAAGGTGTGGGGTAGGGAGAAAGGGGTATGTTTAGGAGGGCGGGGGTGGTAAGGGGAGAAGGGGAAGTGGTAAAGGTATTAGAAGGGGTACGGTTAGCTAAAAGGGGAAGGGGTAGGGGAGGTAGTGTAGGAGATTGGAAAGTGGTAAGGGTCGGAGAAGGGGTAGAGGAAGGGCTACGAGAAAGGTATTCCAAAATGTCACCGATGTTAATCCAGGTTTGGGCAATATGTCGCTAATATTGGACCAAGGTAAAAGTACGAGCACTGGTGGTAAGTTAATTAATTTTGAAATCCTTTTTTGTGTGAAATAGTAACTCCTGTATAAATAGCTATGAATTTGCATTATCGTAGTAGAGTTTTAAATATTCACGCCTGTTGTTTAAAATTTCAACATCACCGACAGGGAGATTTGACTGATGTAATTAGGATATTTTTTTTAGCATATTCAGCTAAACTAGCGCCGTGTTTTCTAGATGTTATCAGCAAGGAGTTAACACTTTCACCGAATGGAGATCTCTCTTACGGGGATACTTTTTATGATTTCCCAAAAATAAACTCCTTGCTCCCGACTGCTTTACAAATTCCCTAGATTTCAGAAACACTAGTTTGATGGTATATTGGGAAGCACGGTTGGCCCAGTGTTACACGGCGTTGGGTCTCTCACCGCTGTGGTCCGGGTTCGACTCCTGGCCGGGACAGAGGAAATTTTCTTTCTGTTCTGGTCTCAGTCGAAATTGGTTCATATTGTGGGTTGAACATCGTTCTACTGTGTTTCACGTCTTTCGGATGAGACAATAAACCGAGGTCCCGTCTCGCCTTTCTATTCTACCCAGTATCAGGGGGACGTTAAAGAACCACTGGGGACGTAATAAACCCTCTGGCAGTGACCACCCTCAGTGTCTGTGCTTATGACCGCTTGGCTGCCAGTGGCGCCGTTGGGACCCAGCGCAATTCAGCTTTCGAGCTGCAAGTCTGGGGAGTCGGTCTCTCGTAATAAACCCTCTGGCAGTGACCACCCTCAGTGTCTGTGCTTATGACCGCTTGGCTGCCAGTGGCGCCGTTGGGACCCAGCGCAATTCAGCTTTCGAGCTGCAAGTCTGGGGAGTCGGTCTCGAACATTTACATTTACATTTACATTACATTATATCTATTACAATACAAGTGGACGACTATAGATTGCAGGCGTAGCATTTTGCTCTTTCCCGAAAAGCACGGTCAAGGTAACCTCACGATTCTCGATATGAAGACTTGACTCCTGAACATGGTTCTATGGGTTGTCACCCCCCGTTACAGGTGCTTCTTTCAAAGAATGCAGGGGAGGATATAGGGGGGGCACGGCCCCCCTTTCTCGGGAGATTTTCCCATACATTTACTGTATTTGTTGAAGGAAATTTGCCAATTTTCGTCCCATATTTTCAGTATGCGCCCCCCCCCCCCCCTTTCTGATATTCCTGGATCCGCCCCTCTAATGGAGATCTCTCTTACTGATCGCGTGCGGTCGACTTCAACGCGTGACAAGCCCCACTGAAGTTTGATCGATCGCTTTACAGGTAGCCTTGCTTACCGAAATCCATCACGCTTTGCAGGAGATTACGGGTAACTCTGACAGCTAAACACCGCTGCAGAGATAAACAAGTTTAAGGCTATGAAACCACGAAAGCGCACGGAACATTTAGCTTTAAACGATTCCTTGGCACAGTCTTTTAGCCAAACAGACTAATAGTCTTATACCAGGTTCGAGGGACCCTCCATTTCCATCGGCTAATTTGGGAAAATAGAGAGGATAGTTTTTTGTGTGGTATATTTAGTATCACATTTTGTTTGTAATTGGTTGTATAAACTCTGCGTGGAGGTCGCGCAGAGATATGCCACTGTTTTGAAGTTAAGAGCTAACCTATAGCACACGAGTGTGACTCTTGGGGTATTTTTTTTCAGTCTTAGCGGAATTATTTCAGAATACATTATTTGCTACCAAACTTTCGTCTAAAAGACTCCACCGAAATGGCCAGGAAAGAGCAGGCTGGTCTGTTATATGAGAGCCAGTTCTAGTTTATTTTAAAGTATACAGTAGGTTTAGCGTCATGGTTGTTTTAACAAAATTCTATAAACCTAGGCTATTTCGCAACCATTTCCATCCGCTCGATAACAAACCAAAATAACCAAAATCTGTGCTTATCTGGCAGTTGAAAGGTTACTTATCAAACCTAGATGGTTATTTTGCTTATTTCTTGTGAATTGAACATCCTTATTTTAAGGCAATCTCGCCCGGATGCATCTATTTTGAATGGAGAAGAACTCAGCCCTGATTTTATGAGCGCTGGAAGGATTCAAAATTGTAATTTAGCGCGCGCTTGGCGGTAGCGCGCAATGCAAACGAGGTCGAGAAAATAGCTCTAGCTAACTAAACAACGGAAAATTGACATTTAGAGCGACCAGAATTAGGTAATTCGACGTCTAAAACTGGCCTCAGAAAAATCAACGGGTTGTAAGCACGACTTCAAATTGAACGTCATAAGCCGTGACGATAGCAATTTCATTCGATTTCTATGTGGTTGCGAAATATGTATAGACTTGTAACGCCAACAAATGGTCCTATAGGAAACCGCGCCTAAGTATAAATAACAGTGAAGGGTCCTAGGGTAGCAGGAGAAAAAGCGGACACATCAATAGCCATTGAAAGTCGAAAATTGGTCCTAAAATATATAAGGGATTCTAATGTATCACGACAATTCTACTACTTTGTGGGCGTTTTTTTCCTATGTCGATAAGTTCTTAAATATTCCTAATTATCTACTGTCCGTGTGCAAAGTTAAATACACTGGTTTTTATTCTGGTGAACTATTGTGACAAAAACCGGAAATTTGACTAATTGTGAATTACCTACCACCAGTGGCAGCTTGTACGCGTGCGAAGTTCAAAATATTAAGAAGTTTTAAATTGCGTCCACAAATCATTTATTCTAGTTATCTACTGTCCGTGTGCAACGTCCAATACACTGGTTTTTATTCTATAAGTATATCAATTTACAAACTACTGTGACAAAAACTGGAAATTTGACTAATTGTGAATTGCCGACCAGTGGTAACTTGTACGCGGGCGAAGTTGAAATTTTTATTAAGTTGTATTGCGTACACAAATTGGACTATCTTACAATTTGGACGGCGAAAACTCCAGAAGAATTTGGTCCTCCAAATTATAGTGTGCTAAATCGATTGACTAAAGAAGCACCAAAATTAAAACCTCTATTTGAAATTTTTTCATTCTCTTTATATAGAAACAGGTGCAAGAAGTGGCCGCAAATGCCAACTTTTACGAGGAAAAACGAGGTGGTTTATTGGTCAAAAGCTAGTACTTTGTTTTATTGCTCATGAAGTGAAATTTCGTAATTATATTTGAAAGGGCTGTGTCACGGATATTATAATGAGAATTATCTTAAAAATTGCGATGAACGGACTCAAAATTCAGTATGAGGAGATATGGATCATGTATATGAAAAATAGCGTAGAGTAGAATGTAACCCCTGATATACCGTCATTACAGTTGGTTTCTTCGAGAATACACATATACAACACATTTAAGAACCCCAACTAGCCGGGAGGCAAACCAAGTCGCTATGTATAAAGAATGGTCGAGGAACCATAGTGGGGACTAAAAAAATGTGATATATTCTAGATAGAGTTCACTAAAATATAGACTCATTCGACGTAATTTTAGACCATCTTCCAAAAGTTCAAACTGCAATTCAATTCTATGGATTCGTTCATTCGTTTCTATATAATGAGTCACCAAACCTTAATCTGTTAATTTGTAATGCCATTGAAAGCAATTGAATTCACGGCATTGGATAACGTATTTAGGATATTGAAACTAAGGGCTTTAAACCCGCAACATTGTTACAAATGTTCACTTGGTTTAATTCATCGAGAACGACAAGATACGCTGAAAAAAAATCAAAATGCTTTCTCATTTCGAATAGGAATTCCCCTCCAAGCGCGATCACCCTTTAGGTTAGCCAATTTCGCATTTCAAACTGTTTTTAAAATTAAACTACGATTATTTCAGACGTTAAATTGGGCACCTCAGTTGTTGGATAATAAATTGGTCTGTTAGAAGCAGCACCGGAGTTTCTAACTCGCTATCCGAAGTCAAGAATCTAAGGGCACCTAATGATGCCTGAATATTTAACCGACCCTATAAATGTGTTTAACTAAGAAATGTCACGAAACCTTTCACAAGGTGCGGAATTCACCTGCACGACTGCTGGGATGGTAAGCCCGAGAACAAACAGTTCTCAATTAAAGCATTTTGCTAGCAGTTGGCAAACAGCTGAGAAACGTTACTGAATGGTGTGTTTGTTATTTCAAGTCACGAACAAGAAGTGGGAAGACACCGATGAACAAGATAATGTATTTTGCTAGCAGTTGCCATTGGTGTCATTGTTTTTCTAGTACAAATGGCGCTATAGAAATGGTATTACTGAATGGTGCTTGTTTGTTTGAATGGTGGTGTTTGAGTCACGAAAGAGAAGTGTGAAGAAACCGATGCCCAAATTATTCGTAAAAAATGTAAATACAAATAGAATGCCGTTTATTCATAGCGGAGATTTCATTATTTGCAGTCAATCGTAGTTATGAGAAACGAAAAAAAAAATTGTTTTCAAACTTTTCACTTCCTCAAATTTTCTCACAATCAAGAAATAGAAAGCAGACTTCAAAATCTTCAAATTCTTAGCTTAGTAAAATATTTGTTGTGGGCTTCCTGTGTAGCACGCACTCGCCAAACTTGGCGGGAAAGTGAGACAAATCAAAAAAGGTCCTCGCACAGTTACTTAAGAAATTAATCATATAGATTATAAAGGCGATGTAGACGTTATGTGATTGTTCTATGAAACGGACTCCCATTTTATACTTGATGAAAGTGCTGAAATGACGCTCGAAGCTGAGATATAAAGAGAAAAAAGACCGGAGTTTCGCGCACGTTCTAAAACTTGTCGTCAGACATCTTAACCATAAGCGCTTATGCCGTTTGAACGGCTAATACAGAATCAGGCACGAATGCACATTAATATCCCCAGACCTTTTCTGTCGCCATTGCTGCCTGCTGTGGAATAAATTTGCATTTTAGTCGCCAATATCAAGTAAATAAGTTCTGTCAAATAAGTATGCATTTTTAGTCGCCAATAGCTTGGACGCCAGGCGACAATAACACAAGTGCTGACAAACAATTTTGCATTTTTAGTCGCCAAAGTCTTGGACGACAGGCGACAAACACACAAGTTATAACGAATAAGGTTGCATTTTTAGCCGCCAATAGCTTAGACGCAAAGCCGAAATGGATCAAAATTATCTATCAAATAACCAACTATTGATTGAATACCCATAACCATATTCGACAAATGAAGTCACCACTTATGACACAATACTTCAATTCATAACCATTACGTAATGACGCAACATCAACATCGAATTATTACATTCATAGGATGAAATAATGACCGGAACCGAGGTCACTCGTAAAGATGAAAGTTAATAATGTAATGAGTTTGAAATTCCATGACTTGTTGCTCTGCAAATATCAATCCATGACGTCACGATTATCTATTAATAGCAATGACGTAATGTTCTAAAATAACATCACGTAATCATTCAAAGATCTCATCTAGCCATGTGATGACGTAATGTTGTAGATATGACATTAGTTATAACGTCATAATTCTATTAATAGGTATGACATAATGTTCTAAAAATAACATCATCACGTAATCATTCAAAGATCTCATCTAGCCATGTGATGACGTAATGTTGTAGATATGACATAAGTTATGATGTCATAATTCTATTAATAGGCATGACGTAATGCTCTAAAAATAACATCACTAGGTAATCATTCAAAGATCTCATGTGATGACGTAAGGTTATAGATATGGCGTCATTAGCTATGACGTCATAATTCTATTAATAGGCATGAGGTAATGTTCTAAAATTAACATCATTCAAAGATCTCATCTAGCCAATGAGATGACGTGTTGACGTAAGGCTGTAGATATGACATAATTAGCTATGACGTCATAATTCTATTAACAGGCATTACGTAATGTTCTATAAATAACATCACCAGCATGTTGCTTCTCTAGGAGTGCATCTGCGACTCAGCGTATTTCGCTGCCCACTCTGGTGAGTGATGGTTGATTTTTTCGATTATCGTGTTCACCTGGACGCAGAGACCCTGGATTTGTTTGTCCCACGATGGAAGGGGCTCTTGAGCTGAAATTAAATCAAAATTATCTTCAACAAAGAGTCCATTACTAAGTGGCCGACCATTTAACTCTTGAGGGGGGGGGGGGGCTTTTTGAAAAAAAATTTCCTGCACAGCAAAATGGTGACTAAAACCCTTCTTTCTTATTCGAAAAAAAATTCTCAGTGTCTAACAGAGGTATAAAAAAAAATCTTGCACCGACAAAAAAGCCCCCCCCCACCCCCTCAAAAGTTAAATGGTCGGCCCCTAAGAGTAGCAATCTCCCATATTAGGTCTCTCCATCAGCGTCACAAAACTGTCTATTGTGATTTTGAGAAACATTTTTGCCATAAAACTGAGCAGAGACTTGCAGTTTACCAACCTACAGGACACTGCTATACGTAATATTAGCACCTCTAAAGGCCATGTAACGCGAGGCCAATTTCGTGTTACATTAACAAGTTCTGCAGAAACTTCTTGTGCTTACCTTCAAGTGTACGATGCCATCAATCTGATCAATTGAACCCGACATTCGACCCGACATGCTTACCTTCAAAGTTTATGATGCCATCAATCTGATCAATTGAACCCGACATTCGACCCGACATGCTTACCTTAGAAGTGTACGATGCCATCAATCTGAAAAATTGAAACCGACATTCGACCCGACATGCTTACCTTCAAAGTGCACGATGCCATCAATCTGACCAATTGAACCCGACATGCTTACCTTCAAAGTGTACGATGCCATCAATCTGATCAATTGAACCCGACATTCGACCCTCGCTGATCATCTGGGATGCGATTCTCTCGGCCTGTGAAAACACAATTAATGAGCGGCCACATTTATTCATTACCTGGACTAGATATATCCAAGTTCCAAAAAACCTTCAATATGACCTGCATCTGCGATGGTGGGTGGGTCGAAATGAGGTCCAAAGTGACAAACGGGAAGACTCAAGGCCCAGTTTTATGGCCAGGCGCGCAATGCATTATCAACTACCGGTATTACAAGTTTGACGAGATTCCTGGTATTTGCGCTCATTGCATATGAAGTGAGAATATATTTCATTTTCTGTACTAACCAGATTGTTTGTTTTACTCTTTGTTCACCTCCTCACATGATTCCAAGTGCAACTTATTATACATATATATTAGATGTTTTTTTCATGTAACGAGTGGATATTTTACGAGTTGCGGGCGTGGTTTTCCGAGCCCCGCAGGGGTGAGGAAAAATGCGAGCAACGAGTAAAATGTCCGCCAGTATTACATCTTTTTGACAGCATTACTCCTTTCTCGACGTTACGTGTAGAAATCTCTAAATCGACATCTAAAAACACAGTTTCATATTCGGTTTGCCAAATTCAATCTAGAAAATTGCTCTATATTCTCTAAATCAGCCGATGGAAATGGATGCTTTCTCCGACTTGGTATGTTATTATGAGGTCAAAATGGCGGCTTACAAAGGCTCTTTAATTGCCGTGCGCTACCATGTAACTATTGCTGTTGTTGTTGTTGGTGGTGGCGGTGGCGTTGCTGCTGCTGTTGTTGTTTTTACAGTACCTTTTGTGGCGGTATTTCTAGTAGTGCTCCCAGCTCATCAAAACCAATGTTATTGTACAGTTTACTTGCGGATAACAAGTTGTGCTCGATGACTGCACGGTCAAGGATTGTCGAGCCTGTTGCAATAATGTAATGAATGACCAGACAACGCAAGAGATGTGGTCATAAATGGACGATTCCAGCTATAAGCGGGCGCGCTCTTCTTTATTCAGAAATGCCCAAGCCATGGACACCGCGGCAAAACGCAGTTCACATGCGCTAAAGATTCACTGGCCTGTGAAATGAGACAATTGAAAAAATCTACATAACAATTCAGTGAACGATAAATTTTGACTTTAAACCAGAATTTTCGCCTCGGGTGTAAGCCTTAAATTGCGAGGTGGAAAAGTTCAGAGAAAGATACGGACATATTCTAGTTGCTCTGCAATTTTTGGCCTTACGTTTTGTGTCTGGAGCTTACGATTTCCAAATTTCCAAGAGAACACGAGATACCTTTGTTATGTATGATTATTTCTTTTGTCTTCATTTCACAGGAAAGCGAATCTTTAGCGCATGGCAAATGCGTTTTGCCGCGGTGTCCAAGCCATGTCCCACAACTACTACAATGCAGCGCGCGCGTGCGTTATAGCTAGAATCGACTATTGGGATAGGGCCAAAGTCGGATGAAAATTCTGCGACCCCTGGGTGAGAAGAATGTCATCGAAATGCGGTCATTTTTCCATTTGTCATTTTTCATTCGCGCACGTTTTGGAAACTCGTCAGGAGGTGGAGCTGTCCACGACCCCTCACCCGTTCTGGCACTGTACAAGCAGCAACTGTATCAAGCTTTCGCGCGGGAGATCACATGGTATTTCAATGGAGTTTACAAAATGATGGCTATTGTATCACAGGGCTTGAAATTGCGCTCGATATAGGCGTAAATACGGCTACAATTTTTTCTTTTATGCCTAGCGTTTTTCACTTATGCTTGCAAGCCTCTACCGGTATAAAGACGAGTTGAAGTCGCCAAGTTAAAAAAATATATATGTTCTTACCATCCGACATTTTTGCCTTCTGGTGAGCTAACAACATTGTTGAAAACTCCTGTAACTCAGGGCCGCGAATGATGCGATCTAAGTACCTACAAAAAGAAAAACACATAGCAATGAATTCCAGGAAATGAACGTTGACATTTTAGAAATTGTTCAATGTCATAACAATTTCAGCCACTGGGCTGTGCCATTTATATGCTGTTGTGGAGCGAGGAACGCCTGGTAATAAGGCTAATAGTCACCTTAAATTATTTCTTTGTTTCATTACACCTATGAAAAGAGAAGCTTTGGAAGAAAATGCCACTTCTAATGATATACCACTTACATTTTCTCAAGAATGCCATATGTTGGAAGGTGTTGGCATCTCTCATCTTTATAGAGGCTTGCAAGCATACGAGAGCGTTGTTGGCCTGAAAATACATCAACGGACAGACCAGTTAGCTCAGTAACAGAGCATTGGGCTCTTGAGAGAGATGCCAGGTGGTTCAAACCCAAGTGGGACCAACACTCACAGGGAAAAATTGCTTAACACATTAATGGTTTTGGTAGCGTGTTTCCATTAATGTGTGAAAAATGTTAATGGGAAGACCACACTTTCCCATTAATGATGTTAATGGGAAGACCACACTTTTCCATTAATGTTATAGTGCATGGAAAAACGCTACCAAAACCATTAATGTTTTTATGCAATTTTTCCTGTGACTTATGTTTTTTTTCAAAACAATTAAGGAAAAGGTGCTGCCTTTGCTCAACATCTTGCAATGGCTAGACCTCCATGTCTTCTTGGACTATAGGATGTAGTACAGTGTAAGACCGTAGGTCCCAAAACAGAAGAGGAGTCTTCTAGTGGAGCCATCGGTATACATCTCATATCTCAATATCCAGGCAGAGTGCTCTATACTAGAGCGATAGAACAGTTGAAGCTCTTGTAAAAGCAACCTCCTCCTAAACAGAAAACTGTGGTTGTAAAGCAATTACACTTGTCACTACAAGATTGCATTCCCTAGGTGAACACACAATGAATCTTATTCTCTAAAAAAGTTTTAAATTGATGTAGGTATAATTATTTTGACTTGGTTATTAGTCCGGTCAAATTAGCCCGAAAAAAAAACCGACCCTGGAAAAAATTGCAACATGGGAAATTTTTGGTACTAATTGTCAAAAACATATGTAGGAATAACATATCCAAATTTCGTAGAAATCCGACCAGGGGAAATTGGTTAAATTTTTGGTTTTATCGGCGACGTCAAGGGCGCCTTTTGTTTTCGACGGCACTTAGACAATGAAAACACAGAAACTGGGAGAATGTTTATAGACTGTGCAGATGAAACCGGGGAAGATTTAAGAAGGTTTTTCGGTTTAAACAAATAATTTCTGAGCGATGAGTTACGCCTATGATCAGTTTATTTCTTTTATTTCTTTTAGCGTATAATATTCGAGCTTTAGTGTATCACCACACGTGAAATACAAAGGATCATATGGGATTTGTCAAAACTCAGCATTATGTTGTTATTATTTTGCAGAATTGGTTATTAAAAAACACAAAAATTCACATCTATGCAATCACATTCTGCAGTAGAAAGAAATTGCTCGATATCTCGTTCAATATCACACCAAGTTACGGCTCTACAGTCAATAGCCCTCCCTTCGAATTTTTCGCTTTCATTGGCTAAGTGCCACCGAAAACAACGGGCTTTCCTTCGTGGAGACGGAAAACCCCGAATTTAACCAACTTCCCCGAACGGATTTTCACAAAATTTGGACACGTATTTCTCACATATGTTCCTGAGAATTTGCTGTATAAAAATCCCATGTTGCAATTTTTTCCAGGTTAAACGCTAAATTGACCGGACTATATTTCATTCTGGGCCTGCAAAAGCAAAATACTGACCAAAATTACTTTATACGGTAATTACAAACTAACTTTTTACTGTGAACAACAACAACCAAAGGTTGAGATTTATGTTAAACGCCGTGGAAAAATGGTGACTTGCTGACGTTTTGAGTGTTAGCCCTTTGTCGGAGCAAAAACGACGGAGCAAAAACTTCAATCAATCTTTATTTATACTGTATTTCCAGCGACCTAGACTATATTATCTGCTCACTATCCTATGTTTGCTGGCACTCTTTTGACACTGTTATAAAGTTTGCAAGACCAGGATTCATGCACAGCAACCATGAATGTGGTAGTGTTATAGATGTTTGTGGGTGTGATGGCCACATGAACCTGAGGGGGGGGGGGGGGGATTGGGGCTCATATCAGCCAGGCGGGGGTGCTCATCGTATCTTTTAGGGGTAGAAATTTAGGTCTGAGGTATCTTTAAGGGGAAAGAATGAAAAAACCTAACATTTTTAGAAAAATGTATCTTTTAAGGAGTTTGTGAATAGCCACACTGAACTTTAGAATTTGCCTATGGTGCTTATGTACCGGAGGTCAGTAATATACAAATATCTTAATCTTTGCAGTAACTAGCACTGTAGGCACTTTCAATGAACAAGATTTGTGTGAGTTTTAAGGTATCTTTTGGGGATTAAAATGAAGGTTGACCACGTCTTCATTTGCAGGAGGAGCATTTGCAGGAGGAGCACCCCCATCTGATTGATATTGGAGTCAACCCCCCCCATGCATGAATTTGCTTAATAGCCAATTCCACAGTTCCCTGATTTTTGTCGTCAATCTAGAGTATTCTTCCAGCTATTTTGAGCATACCTGCAGAAGCTAGAATTGTGCATATCAAGGCGTGCTTGAGTGCAGTCACTCTTTCTCCTTCAGCGACATTGGTTTTATAAGACAAGTCTAGGTAACGCTGAGCTGCCTCTATGAACTTTCTTCGGAAGTCCAGCACTCTAGCATAACAAACCTGTGTAGGCCATAATCATTAGTAAGAGCATATTTTAAATGAGTGTCGAAAACTGTTTTACATAGACTAACTTGCTTGGGGAATGTAAATTGTGCGACTCCATACCCTCTCCAGGGAAAGGATTGGCAATTCAAGGGATGGAGGACTCAATGTCACTTTCTTTTCCTATACAATGACTGCATTGTGGAGGTTTATATTTCAAACCCCTGTATGTATATTTTCTGACATCATATTGGGCAATTCCAGAAAATAAAGGTACCCTCCCCACGGGCGGCACTAGTTTTTGACCCCCCCCATGCATCCAGAATTTCCAAAATGGTTTAACCCCCCCCCCCCCCCCCCCCCATGCATATAGAATTCTGGGCAGGTTAAAGAAATCCAGCTTCGAAACCCCTCCCCCCCCCCCCCCTTGCAATCAGAATTCCGAGCTCTTAAACCCCCCATCCCATCAGAATTTCCAAATGCCGCCCGTGGGGGGTACCTTTATGTCCTGGAATTGCCCATTATATAAAAATTTTCTAAAAAAGTTCCACTTGCCTTGTACAGGACCTGCAAATCATCATCCTTGGTGTCTGCATACAATAGAGAGGCACGATTGACATAAGCCTCTGCTTGCACAGGGTCATCGTCCTCTAGATAAAGCTGTGCTATCCTAAGATAGGTACGCAACTTGTAGTCCACAGTGTACTGCCTGTAATGTCAAAGAAGTTGTGAATGAGTGTAGTTAAAGTCAGGATGTCATGATTAATTAACTTACTAAAAATGAAGTTCAATTCACAAGAAATTTGTTAAATAACCTTTCAGTTGCAATATAAGCAAAGCTTGGAGTATTTTGGTTTGTCATAGAGCAGATGGAAATGGATTGCAAATTATATTCTCTTAGCGAATTGAAAATATTTCAGATTGTTTTCCATACAAATACTACATTTTTCTTTGGAAATTCCAGAGGGGTGGGGGTAGGGGCACTTTTCAACACCCTTCCATGGGGGGGGGGGGAGGAAATTTTCAGGAACCACACAATACAAAGAACAGAAAAGATCTCCTCTAAACAAGATACTGCAGAAATTATGCTATGTCATAACTCTGATGAGCGGCCTTATGTCCCACTGGGGGCGAAGAAGATAAGTAAGTAACTCTGATGAAGTGTGTTATTATTCAGCACAAACATGATGCACTGCCAAAAATGTCATTGGCATGCTAATAGACATTTTCTGTACATGCATATATCCTGCAAAATCCATCATCTGAGGGAAATATGAGGCAAAAGTAATGTTTTTCATTGGGTTTATGTGCTGCTGAATAATAAAACAGTTATCCTGCTTGATTTTGCAGAGGATTGCAAGTCTGATTTAGCCAACTCGGGACTACGTCCCTCATTAGCTAAGTACCTATCAGACAATACTCTGCACATCTCAATTTCAATTCTCAATTTATTTGCCATTTCTTTTATATTAACAGTTATACATAAAAAAACATCTAAATAGACTAAGAAAAAGAAGATGGCGGAAGCGCCTCAAGAAACCACCGGGTTTGTGTGAGGAGGCATCCTAACCTTATAGGAAGACAATAGGAAAAAAGAATGAAAAAACAAATGCGAGACAAGACAGACGAACACAGATTACTAAAGTATATACATTTTAGGGGATAGAAATCTCACAGAATCGCACAGAATAATGATTAATTATGTACAGTACCTCTGTCCTGTTTCTAACGGGATTCCAGTGAGCACCTGGGCAGCCTCTCTCCATTGTTGTGATTTCTCATATATTGTGGACAAGTGGTTACGTACTACAGAAACCTGAAAATAAGGGTTGGTTTTCAGTAGCAACATAAGCATAAGCACAAGGATCAAATTAACTATTTTCTTTAGTGTGGATTCGGTTTCACTATGACATAAGCATAAGGATCAAAGGCTTCCGTTCTTCTTATGATTATGTCGCTTAGTTGTAGTGAAAACCAACCCTGTGTGACAAGCCGCTGA
Source organism: Scolanthus callimorphus (assembly GCA_033964015.1). Taxonomy (NCBI): domain Eukaryota; kingdom Metazoa; phylum Cnidaria; class Anthozoa; order Actiniaria; family Edwardsiidae; genus Scolanthus; species Scolanthus callimorphus. The sequence goes on along the minus strand of CM066912.1, from coordinate 27,287,030 downwards.
TGACTAGCTCTGGATACCAGAATGTTGGTCACAATAGTTCTGGTGTAACTCCTGGGCATGCTCAGTTTAATTTTGGCATCTGTTCACCTTAAACTCCTACCTGGCTGATAACATTGCACAAAATACTGCATGTACGGCCATGCAGGGAACAATTACCTGTTCTTCAAAAGAGATCACCCTTGGCTGAAGTTTTTCCAGGACAAAGTGTGATATGACTCTTGCTGATGTACTTGACAAGTTTGGCAGTTGATTGCAAAGTTCAGTAAAGATTTGACGAGATACTACCAGGCTTACTCCCTCTGATGCAACTGGTAAAAAGACATGAAATTCATCAATCTGAATATTTACAACACTAGTGCAGTGCTATGGTAATCAGGGCTAATGCCAGCCTAGTGCCTGGCATTTTAGGCGGGTTTCCTGTGGTAAGGTTGTAACATCACCAGGAAACATTCCAGCCATGGCATGAATAAAAAAATGCTCTGCTGTGCTGTCATCAATTGAAACCAATTGATTGAATTTGGTGCAACAATTTGGTAATTGGCTCATTGTTTACTACCATTTTCATTTTCGCATAGGTTTACGTTTCAAATGTGCATGTTTTGTCAAGAAGTAATTGCGTTTCTAGCACTCTGATTGGCTGAAAAATAATGGCCAAAACAGCAGCCAATCAGCGAGCGAGAAACACAACGACTTCTCTACAAAACGTGCAAGTTTAACGTAAACCAACGCGAAAAAATTGTCATGCTTCAGGGCTGAGCGAAAATGGTAGTAAAAACCATTGTTGTTCTTCAGTCAAGCCTAAATGTATTTGGTTCAGCCAAAGCTGTGTTAAAATGGGCCATACTCAACCCGAACTCAAGCCATAATTTGGTGTCACACAACCAAACACCTTTTTCATGGCCTCAAATGTTTTTGATTTTGGGTATACTGTAAACTTAGCTAGGCAAAACTTTGCTGGTATAAAATTGACTTGCTTAATCAATAAAATAAGTCTTATTGCGGAACTTCATACTCAAGACGCCAACTACAATTCTGGAGTTGCTCTCAAAAGTAAAACACTGCAACAAACAGATGGGATGGATGGTAATCGTCTCGAAGATTTCATGATTAAATCTCCTTAACTCACCAGCTTCAACAAATACTTGCATACAGTCTGATAGCTTAGGTTCTTGAAATTTCAGAACTTTGTCTAAAATCTCTCTATATTTTGCCACAGACGAAGACGAGCCGCTTACATTGAGCAACATTTGTCGCACTTCGGCAGCCATTTGGATTTTGAACAAGAACTTGTACCCAGCGCTTTGCTTACGACTTTACCACAGGGTACCCACACAGGAACGTTTGCGCTTCACTTTTTTCTTTATATCCTAGTTTCTCTCAATTTAATAAGATCAGAATTTCTTTTATTTCTGCACATTTTCTTGAAACATGCCACATCAATTAAATAAAAAAATCCTTGAAAAAATAAAGGAAAAGATCGCGCCGATTTGAAATTACCCAGAACTCCTCGCAAGCCTGGAAGTAACAAGATCCAAGATGGCGTCCTTCAGGCCGGGACATTATCGTCCTCAAAATGCTGAGAACGACCGTGCTTTATCTCTGCTTCTTTCTTCTGCGATGACATTAGTTACGCATCCCATGACCACCATGAAAGTATTAGTTCAGGTATGGTTTTTATCCCCTAACTGCAACAGTTGTTGTATGCATGGAAATGGAAGTTAGCGCCCAACTTGAAAAATTCTCTGAGAAGAGGGGGCTTTTTGCTTGATAAAATCAGTGCCCTTATGTATCTTGCTTTTCAGAAGATTTTAGGACGTATTCATTAAATCTATGCTCTGTCTACGCCAATCGTAGCTTCCAAGAAACCTTTGAAAACTTTGAATCTTACCGATAGAGACCGCATCTGTTGTTGTTTACAATCCTTGATACCAGCTATGTACCGGTACGGCTTTCAATTTCATTCATGTTTTGATGGACCGATCCCGTCTTCGCTTGATTAATCATCACACTATGGACACTATTCCCAGTGGAATTCAAAATGGTCAAGCAACAAACTCAAAACTTTGAGATTTTTTAATGGATTTTTTCAGCTTTTCCTGATGTATATAGAAACATACATTATGAAAAGCAACTTGTAGCACATTCCTGCAATCCATGTCTTTACACGCTTTATGTCAAAGAAACAGTTTAGCTTGCCCAACGTGTAAGTGACAAAAACAATGAATGCAGGATTGGTACCAATAGACCCCCTCGGCTTGGGCATAATTTTTTTCCATTTTATATATTAGGTCACATGGCATTCCCATGAGTATTTTTTCTTTCTTCTTCGGCTACGTACCGAAAGATATATGAATATGTAAGCATTCCAAAACAAGGACAAGGAAAGATTATTCAAATTAATGCAACATAATTGGAAGTGGGAAAACAGTACTCTCAAGCGTCACTACAAATCACTTCACATCTCAAGATTTTGATTGGTTGAGTTCAGTCAGGCTGAAATTTCCCTGCATTTACTTAAATTTACTTTTTTGCTTTCTTGTTTTCAGCTTTGCAAATGTAGCCTCTGCACACATTATATGTAATTTGTTCTCTTTCATGCGTGCCCCAGGGAAAGTTTGAATATTCAAGCTCACATAGCATGCCAAATATTTTTCTAATAAAACTATTTTCAGGTTGGTTATGAGCCTATACCACCAACAGTAACTACAACTGTGTTTGGTAGCAAGGTGTCCAGGCTTCCTGGTCTTATGCAATATTGTAAGTAGGCAATTATACAACAGTTAAGCTTCTACAATGGGAAATTCCAGAAAATATATTGCACCAGTCAATTGACAACCCCACACCCCCTCATTCGTGCATTAGCAGGGCATTCGAATCCCAGTCGGGGGCAGTTGGGATTTTTCTCTGCTGTTTCGAACCTTGTGTCCATCGTGGGTTGAAGTGATTCGTCATTTCTCCTGTGTTTCAAGTCTTTCGGATGAGACAATAAAACCGAGGTCCCGTCTCTCAGCCCACTACACTTAACTACTATGCGAGGGACGTTAAACAATCACAGTGCTCACCACAGAATGTAATCTAACAACAACTCATGATTGTAAACTGCATTGTATAAATTGCAGTCCGCATCTTAGGGATCAGACATGTCCACATCTGTAAACAGCATTTGAACATATTCATATGATAATTTGCGGTATACAAGTGCCTACATTACATTTACCTTTTTGGCAAGTGAAAGGCAGTGCGCACCTCGGTTTGCGGGGACAATCTGAGAGGTGAATGCACCGTCCCCAGAGTAACAATTAAGAGTGAATGCGCTCCTTGCCCAGCAAATTTTACTCACTGAAAAGAGAAACATAAATCAGGGGCAGATTTAGGGGGGAGGGACAACATCACCCTCTTTTACATGTACATGTACATGTACATGTACTGAAGAAAGCAAAATTATAGCTTTGTCAAACCTCCATGCCTGCCCCCTTCTAAAGTTCCTTGATATGCCCATGTAAATTACATTTAGTGAATTACATGCAGTAGCTTAGATATAGGGGTTTCAATAAGTTTTGATGTAGCAGGCTCTGTTTTGGAAGTAGAAGCAGCGGCGTAGCCAGGAATTTCTGAAGGGGGGAGCCGGATAGTGAAAACATGGGCAGAAAATGCGCAAATTTTCTCCAGCAAATACAGTAAATGTATGGGAAAATTTCCGAGAAAGGGGGGCCCGGGCCCCCCTGGACCCCCCTGGCTACGCCCCTGAGAAGGCTTTGGCCCCCGAAACCCAGCTGCCTAGGGGGTATGGGAGGCATGCCCTCAGGAAATTTTGAAATTTCAGTAGCAGAAAAGGCATTTTCCTGCATTTTGAGGGCAAGATAATTGGCATATTCATGTATTTACTTTAATATTGAGAAGTAATAAATATGAAGTTGCCGGCAGTCAGCAGTGAAGTAGGTGGCAGTTCACTGCCGGTAGCTGCCTTCTATTGACAGGGCATCTGGGGAAGTGCGGCAGTGCGATTCCGCACTTTTGCCCAAAAATCTCACTTTTCCGCACTTTCACACTTTCTTCGCACTTTTCCGCACTTTTTAAGAAAATTACTGAAAATTGTGTGGAAAAATCCTTCTAAACACGGTAATTTCAAAGATTTGCAGGTCAATACCTAGTTTATTATGTTGATGCGGAAGTATTAAGCGCAAAAACCTTGAAAACTCCACCATTTTCTTCCGATACGATCGCCACCGAATGCAAAAAAATACCAGGCGTTCAACAGCAGACCGTTTGAGAATAAGTACGAGATACCATCAATTAGGAGATCTGTAATTGGATGGAAGTTTAGATGGAAATAAGCCAATAGCTGATCTTGTAAGAAATGGGTAAAATACAAATGGCGCACGTTTTTTGGTGACCTCGATTTTTATTTGCTAAATAGGTCAAGTATTTAGGCGAAACAAAATAGTAGGAGAACGAAAAATGTTGGATGTTAGAAGTTCGTTTATTTGTACTTGAACGCCGTAAATATCCTATGAAACTGCCGGAGCCATTTACCCTAGATTAAGATGGTGATGACAAAGCACCAAGTTTCATTTTGGAGAACTTTATTGCAACGAGCAGATTTCGTATGGAATGAAATCGCGTAGTCGCGGTACGGTCACGGTCGCGGCGCGGAACAGCTTTGTGGCGGTACTTTTCACAGTCATACGAAATCTGCTCTATTGTTATGAACAACACATGCGGGAGTTGATTGTATGGAGAAATAGGTGCTCTTAGTGATTTTTGGGGTTCGAATTTTAAATGACTGATGCCGCGCAAGCAAGCATGGTGAGCCCTTCTTTTTTTGCATTTTTCCATTGTCCTTGACCTAAATATTGATCATGCGAAGTTTAATAATTTAGCTGTTACATCAGTTTCAATGAAATTACGTTTTAAAATGACAAAACAAATAGAAAATCAACAGAAACGACTGGTTATGATCCCCCAAAAGCGCAAACCTTAAAATTAAAGAAAATAATTTACCGCACTTTTTACCGTTTTACCGCACTTTTACCGTTTTACCGCACTTTTTTCCGCACTTTTTTCTAAAAAATCCCGCACTTTTCCGCACTTTTTTGCCGTTTTTTACCGCACTTCCCCAGATGCCCTGTATTGAAACCCCTGCTAATATCAGGTATCTTTTATGTATTTCCAGTGAACCATATCAAGAAAACAGATGGCTTCTTCAGCTTGTATAGTGGCGTTGTTCCTAGGTGTGTTGTTGTTAGAGGAGCTCCCGTGGGCCCCTAAGGTGCCCACGTAGTGGAGCTCCATAGCTACATGTAGGAGAAGAAGGAACAACAGAAAAGTGTATAATATGTGCATCAACCTTGATTTTCATGGACATCCGATTTGTGTGTGTGTCTGTCGTCACACAGGCAACCCACCAGTTTCTATACTACAGATGGGAAACTGATCAGCGGGAAAATGCTAAGACAACCATACTTGGGGTATTTTGTCTATGTTACCAGGGGGTGCTGTGACTTTATCACGTGATGTGACATCATCGATGATGTCAAAGTTTGAGAAATTCATATCTTTTGAAGACTCCAATACAACCAAACTTAGGCAAAATTGTCTAGGTCACCAGAGGAGTGCAATGAAGTGGTCATGTGATGTGATGTCATAGAGACTGACTGGAAGCTCCACTTTAGGCAGTGCCTAAATTTATATATTTAGCATTTTCATTTTCATCATCATCATCATCATCATGAGGGGAGGAGGAGAAAGCAATCACTGCCGCCATCTTGGTTTTGGGATATGTGTGGTCTGCGGCCAATTGCTTTCTACCAGTTTCCCGTTATACAAACAATGCTGTAAGCAGGCTATAATACCAGTATTTGCTTAAATGTGTTTTTATTTCAGAATTCTCTGTGCAGGTGTGGGGACTGTCGTAAATGATGCAGCTTTAGAGGTAAAAAAAGTGACTTAATTGTCATTTAAAACATTGTTACATTTTAGTTATTGCCTCTGTCTTTTGTGTAGCAAAGTTAGCTGCCAGAGATCATGCTAGTCTTAGTGGATTTTTGATGACTATTGTGAGGAATTTTCAATTACTTTACAATCAATTACCTGACAAAAAACTATGTTTTATACTTTGTGATTGGTGATTGGTTACTAGACTTTTTCAAAGTCCTTTAGATTTTTTTTCAGTATCAATTATATAACAGGTAGACTTGGAGCAAGTCTAGTGTTTAGCTTGTGATCACTGTGATTGGTTGCACTTGACTTTGTTCATGAAAACACTGTTGTGAAGTCATAGGTACAGACACATGGAAATAGTAGATATATTAATTTGTTAAATGTTCAGAAATTACTGTTATACCAAATAAAATTTGGTATATATATATGAACATGGCTCTGTCTAACAACAATAGTCAAAGCAGGTTACCAAGGAGCAATTTCCATTTCCTCAATTGGAAAATTAAACTCTACTTGTTTCACCACCAGGCGCTGGGCACCACGGATGATTTGTACAAGGAAGATGCAGCAGAAAAGGTTTGAAAGAACGACTGTCAGTAATTCCCTGAACAGTTTATATTTAGCACAGGGCTGCAGATTTAAACAAAAAAGTCCAGTTGAAAATTTGTGACAAGTTTCAAAATTCTAGTGGCATTTTCTAAAATGTTTTCACAAAAACTGAACTCGCGCCCGTGAGATAGACAAGAAGTGAGTCGCAAAACTTCGACTGACTGACAAAGTTTAGTCGCAAAAGAGAAAAAGAATTAAAGTTAATCCGAGGACGAAAGAAACCATAGTGCCAATTTTCAACACCTTACACTCTTTAATCAGGCCTTCATGACAACACCATAAACACCAAACAATTCTTACTTAACACTGTCAGAGAAAACACCTGTGTAATAGACACGGATAACAACTGGAATCTGCTTTTATTTAAAGAAGCTTTCTACATTAAGAACAAACAGGCCTTGCTTAACAAAGGCCTAAAAGCTGGTCGCAAGCTTTTGTTATTTAAATAATACTGTAGTATTTAAATCCCGCACTCTTTTATATATGCAATCGACCAGAGGGGCTCATGTTCCCACAGCCTTTGTTGTTCTCCCAACCTTTCACGCGTGCTACCATCAGGCTATGGTACATGGAAAAATGTGTTCTATTTCTTAAATAGTTGATGTTCGCAGTGTAAATATGTTTTGGGCCGACTCAGGCTCATTGTAGCCCAGCAAAGCGAGGGTTAAAATGAGCACTGAGAAGGATCCAATTACACCCAAGAACATCAACTACATTACTATCTTGGAGAGCATTGAGTACAAAAAATGAGAATTTATGGCAACCATCATAACGCCAATTGACTCGCGTGGGTACTAATATATTAATTAAAGGCTGCCAAAATGTTTCATTAGGGCCTGCATAATACACCACAGTGCTCGCCAAAGTTATAATAATAGAGCTCATTTGGTTCCAAGGCAGCCCCCCTGCATGTGCCCAGCACATACTAATGAAAATAGGCCTTGCATTGAAGCCCCAAACCCTCATTGAAATCAATAATCTCTACAAATTTCAAGTTAATTTTTACTTTCAGGGTTTCCCAGAAGATGCAAAGGATTTCACAGTAAAGGTATATGAGAAGATAGTCTTTAAAGGGCATCTGAAAATGGGTGCTGAAAAAAATCAGAAATTGTGCATGGAAATTTGGTTGATTGTGTGGAGAAATGGCAAATTGTGTAGAAATATGTATGAGCATTCACACAATTTCAAAGCACAATCCACCTTTGTATTCTCACACTTACTAATGATAAATATGCTCCCTAGTCAAGAGAGAGAGAGAACAATATTCACATCGAATAAAAAATATCCTGAACAAGACAAAAATCATTAGGAAAAATAATACTTGGCATGAAACCCAGAGAAAATGCATCACATTTTGGTGCTTATTTACCAGATTTTGGATCCATCGATGAAAAAGGAGCTGTCGATATAAAACATGATGGAAACAGTAGCTACTTGCTTATTTGTGCCTTGTAGCTATCAGATGTTATTATTCAGCACATCGATGCACTGCCCAAATATGGTCATTGGAACGCCAATAGCTGTCTTCTGTACATGACAGCTATCCTGCGATATCCGTCTCTGAGGAAAATATGATGTTTTGAGCTCGTAATAATACACAAAAGTCTTTTTTTTTCGGGGTTTTTTGTGCTATCGATGTGCTGAATAATAAAACCATTATCCTGCTCGATTTTGCAGAATATCGTCTGATTTTAGCCAACTCGGGACTTCCTCCCTCGTCGGCTAAGTATCAGACGATATTCTGCGCAATCTCGCAGGATAATGGTTAATTATTTTGGGTTCCACAGGGCCTTCAATATAATTATAGCCCCCACTTCTGACAGCCACTAATTTGAAATGTTTTGTTTGTTTGTTTATAGACATGTAAACAGACAGTAGCAAAGGGCATTGCAGTTATTGTATCTCACCCTTTTCAAGGTAAATAACCAAGTGGTCGCATCTGCAAAGTATGTTTTTGCACACATCTAACAAACTACCTTTCTCAAATTTCACAGTGCCCAGAATTTAAATTTGCTGTTAACTCATTTTCATGTTTTAGTTCTCACTATAACGGATGATTGTTCAGCATGTTGGAAAAGAGACGCTTTACAAGTATGTACCGTAATAATTTGTACTGGTTCATTAATTTACAGTACATGCCCATTTTACACTTGGTCATTTCAATTTAACAAGCCATAGATAGGCCATGGGGCTACTCCTGCCAATTTAGGACGGGTGTGTCCCGCCAGCGATTTGAACCCATACTCTATTTAAGGCATCCTTTCTAAGGATCGAAGTTCAATGACAAAAGATGCAAAAAGTATGCCCTTGGTAAGGGCCCTTGGGAACGACACATACCTATATAGCTTACAATTGGGAGTACCCGCAGGGCATGTATGCAAAAGAATTATACATTGCCAAAAATATAATTAATTGTTCTGATGAGTTTTTTTGCTGCCATTCAAGTGATTTGCAAGATAATAGCCGAATTCACACTAGAGACGAGTTTCTCGTCTTGAACGTTGGTGTTCTTCTGTGATCATGCGAAAAAAAGTTTTTTGAAGGAGAAAGTTTGGCGATAATAAGTTGACTAGTTTCCGACTAGAATTCACTTAAGAGGAAATGTTTCTGACAAGAAACTTGTCTCTAGTATGAATTGGGCTATTTGATGACTCAGCGCCGTCAATCAATACTGTTGCAATGTCTCTCGCGCACCTTCCTTCTCTCTACATAAAAAGAGTGAAACTGTGTAGGCTATTCTCTTGTCATTTTGACTTCGGTTTCCATACTAAGGCTGCTAAAAATAAAAAAACGGTTTTGATTGACATCGCTGAATTGCCCAAATGAAACACAGATTCTTGACTTTTCATTAGCCGTATTCACACTAGAGACGGAAAACTCGTCTGAGACGAGTTTCTCCTCAGAAAAAGTTCCTGTTTTATGTCAATTTTGCACAGAAGCGCTTGCTTGTTATCTGTCTAAATTTTCTCCTTCAAAAAATTCTTTTCACGTGATCACAGAAGAACAGGGAACCATATTCAAGGCGGGAAACTCGTCTCTAGTGTGAATACAGCTATTCTCGCGATGCAATGGAATTCGGCGGTAAAAAAAAACAAAGCTTGTTCGTGAAGAAAATTGTTTCAAGAATAAATGTGGATCACTGGATTCGGAGATAATTTTATGTATTTGATTACCTATTAGGAAACTGAAGTCTTGGACAAATACACTCTGGTAATCTAACTAATTTACACTCTTATATTTAGTGTATCTCTCTTGCAGTGGTGTATTTTCATCAGTCAAGGAGATTTACAACAGTGAAGGGATTCTTGGTTTTTTTGCGTAAGTAGAAAAATAATACAATTACAAAATTAATGAAGGTTTTCTCCTCATCCTGATGGAACTCCTAGCGGTCGAAATACACGACGGCTAGACAAGGAGAAGCTGGAGGAGTTACATGCCCTCGCAACCACAATCCTTTGCGCGCCGAGGTACATGTTCTCAATATAAAAAATATTCCTTAGCGATTCCCGAAACAAACTGTTTTACCACTGTATGCATTGCTACGCGACCTCAAAACTCAATGTTGCGATGGGCGATTGGCGATTTATAGCCGTCAATCAAACCTAAACGCTGGATTCGGCTCGATATTCATTGCAAAATCAACCAAAATGTTTTACTAGTAAGCTATCCTTTGGCTTCCTTGCCTAGAATGTTTTTTCTTTCTGTTCAAGAAAATTGATAAATGCATACGGTGGTAATCTTTCAATTATGTGCAGTTTTTTCACGAGGTATTTAAGTTTTTTTTCCATCCTATATTATGGAAACTTTGGTTTTTGTTCATGCTCAAATTCTGTCAGGGTTTGGTCCAGATTTCAATCAAGGAACAATGCGTGCGGCTTGTTCAGTTTGTAAGCAGATTTGTGAATGACTCCTTAGACATTTTTTCATTAAAAGGAAATCATACGACTTTTCTCGTTCAGTTTGGAATTTATTTACACTTGAAACCCAGTCGTGCAAATAAATTCCAATTGAACTCGAAGTCGTATGATTTCCTAATAATCACGAGGCAACCCACATAATCCAGTTGGAATTTATTTACACTTGAAACCCAGTCGTGCAAATAAATTCCAAATTGAACTCGAAGTCGTATGATTTCCTATACTAATCACGAGGCAACCCACATAATCCAGTCTCGAACAGAAATAGAATATTCTATGCCCGAGTCGGGAATCAATCCGGGAAAAATAATAATAAAAACAATAACGCTAAGAAACGTTTTAGTTCACTTTATTGACGAAATATAAATTAATTTTACAATGTTGAACAAACTTTTAAATGCCCACTAGTAATGTTGTTAAATTTGGACCATGCCATGAATTGATTATCGCCTTCAGATTGACGTATAGAAACATATAGAAACATGCTCCATATTACGCTGCTAGACATTTATAGTTGCTGCAACAAAATGAAGAACAAAGGGATTACAATGTTATCCAAATTTCATTTCGATTTTGCACGATATTTACTAAATAACCCATTTTGGCAGCTGTTTTTTAATATCGTCGGATAATATCCAAGGATGAAAAATGGAACGAAAAATGAACAGTGGGCCGAGAAGCGAAGCTTCGAGTGCGACTGTGAAATTTTGACGACCATTTTACATCCGCGGACATTATCCGCCGATATTGCAGCAAGCCAAGAAAGTGGTTTATGTTATTTTATATTCCAGCGACTTCACTGAAAAACAACTTTCTTACCATTGAACACGTTCACGGCGTATTTAGGTGACTTTTTGTGTTTTCCGGTTTCGCCTCAGCCACTAATTTCTTAATTTATAAACATTCTTAGACAAAACCTTGGTTGCTTGTTTTAACTTCCGACGGACAATATCGATACTATAACAAATGTTTTTCACAAAAAAAGTTTTGAGAAATCTGCAGCCGAATAAAATGATAGAAGAAATAGATCTACGTCCACTCCAAATGTTTTCCGCTGTCTGCGAATAAGCCGAGTAAAGATGTAAATTTGAGTTCTTAGATCTGATAGCACTTACGGGGAGCTGAACGATCCCTCATTAACGCATTTCCTCATGGTTCCCGTGTAAGGATCCCCTTCGCGGCAGCATTTTCCATTATTTCCCTCACAACCGCTCTCTCCAAGTGGAATACAGCTACGCCGAGAAAGGTACTCCTGAAAGCAAAAAGAAAGAACGAAAGTATTCAGTTGATTGGTGAATAATCCAGTGACACTATCATTCAGTCCCATACAATAGACGAGTGATGCATCATGGGTAATAAGGACAAGATGGTTAAATAATTCAGAATCGCACGACAATGTGAAGTGAAAGTCATCGCTCAAAAAATTCTCAATCTTGGACTTTCTCCGATCGGACATCTCTTAAGGGCCATTTACACGCGCCGATTTGTCGGGCCCGATTTTGTTTACGTTCGTACGGTGTCGGCCCGACTTCTAAAAATCTATGCGATTCAACAGATTTTTGTTGTCCACAGGGTGTGCAGGGCATGCAGGGTGCGCGGGCCCGATTTTTCATTTCGCATATCAAAGCAGAGGCCCGACAAATCGCAGCGTGTGAATTCACCGTCCGACAATCGGCCCGACAAATCGCAGCGTTTGAATGGGCCTTTACAAGTGTTCAGAAGCATCCCAAATCGTTTTTTCCCCATACATTTCAGTGTGTATTGACCGGAGAATAGACGTTTTCCGCTTCAGTGGGGGCCCTGTGGTTTATTTCCCTAACTGGCACTCAAGCGAAACAATGTCTTTGTTTGGTGACATGAATGTTAAAGAGCTTGCTCGTGCGTTAAGGGGAAAACAAAAGAATTCGTTCGCTTGAGTGGCAGTTGGGGAAACAAGCCACAGGACCCCCACTCAAACGGAAAAGGTCTATTGCTTCTTTGAAAACAAATCGTCTTATGAAACCTGAGTTATAACCGAGGGAAAAAAGTTCGTGATTTATGAATTCTATCGAAGATTCCAGGCTTGTTCTGTATTATTAAATCCGCAATCATGATGAAACATATTTCTATCTATTATATAGACACGAGTGTTTTACTGGGAAATACGCCACTGGTAGATCTCATACGAAGCTACATACGGGACCTGAGTGACATATTTTCCATATCCTCACTAGTGAGGATATCGGTCAAAACAAAAGTGCTTGGAAATCAATTTGGAATGTTTTTTTTTCTGGTTTGTCTCGTACCCTGAAGTTCTGTTGACTTTCGTCATCGTAGCCATGTCTAACCCATGTACCGTAGTGGATACGGCATGTTGCCATAGCAACGAGCCCAGCGAGGATGAACAAAGCAATGGTCAATTTGGAAGCCATTTTATCTGCAAAAGAATAAGAATAAACAAGGCATGAAACAACGGCAGCTTACTAGGCTGGGGTCAAATAAGGCCATGTTTGTATGTTGTATGTATTTTCTATTTCTTCCTTAGCGCAAAAGTTTCAGAGATATTGAGAAGATAGCACTTTCGAAAATGTTAAATCAATTTACACGACGAGATCCTCGGTTTTTTACGGGTCTTTTCACGAATGTTGACCGGTTCGACATCCTTGAACATGATTCAAAACGGTGTTCAACTTGATTTAACACGATTCAACTTTTCCCAAAGTTTTAGAAAACGACTTGAGAACATGATTGAACAACGTTAAACATGCAATTAAAAATATTTACTGAGTTTCGACGAGTTCTGAAACCTTGTCTAAGAGGGAATTCATTATAAATGTTGAATTGGTTTGTCGGCACCGGCCTTTCTATGGTTTTAAACTCAGCACCAATATGCTAAACACTGAGCGTTTTGGGTAGTTTGCATTAGTCAAACGAGACCCGAATAGTCCCGATTTTGTTTAGTTTCTATTCTGTTCCCTTTGAATGTTCATGATATATCAAACTATAGGCTGATTTACGCTCGGATCTCACGGCGCCAATGGCTGTCAAGCTGCCGATGGTCACTCCCGCGTCGAGATTCTTAAACGTCCCTCCGGTTGAGGCTTATGTAGTGTATGTGAGAGACGGGACCTACAGATTTGAACGTCCTTATCCGAAAAGACGCCTAACCAGGTCTAACCATTTGCGGATGTTAGAGCAAAGGCAGCACCTTCTCCTCTATTTTAAGAAAACTAGAAGACCCGATTGACAGACGATATCAGTGTTGGGGATTACTGACTCATTAATCGGAAAATTTCGTTTCTTAAGTATACATTGACTTACTTGTAGAAAGTCCAACTTTTGTATTCCCAGTTGAGTCAACTTGCTTGCTTGTTTGAGATCCTTTAGCTGAATGATGCAGAGCTCCAAACTCGCCGTTCTTTTATACCTTTATCGCTATGACTGGGGGCGGAGACTTTGTCAGGGATTCTAAGATGAATTTGCCCTTCACTGCTTTGTCAAGTATTTTTCACGTTACGGTTGATACGCGCCCAGTCATGCACACGTTCAGTGAAGCGAGGCAGTTTTCCGTCACCGGCTCGAACGCCTTGCTCCCCAGGTCACTACAGGAATTTCCCATTCTTTTACTAGGTTTACATTTCAAGTACATTGCTTATTGAATAATTCCTACTATTTTTTGTATAATTTATTTGTGTAAAATGAGATTGAATAGAATAGACCGATCCAGTCTTCGCTTGATGTATAGCAAAACAATGGACAAGATTTTCCCAGTGGAATTCAAAATGTCCGAGCAACAAACGCGGCGCAGATAATGAGATATCGTTCGGCCAGAAACCGTTAAATCGCGGTCAGCTCTAATAACAATACAATTATGGTCCAATATTGCGAACTCTGCATATGTAGATTGCGAAATATAAAGATCGTATATTAGAGTGGTTTCCATAATCCCGTGGGAAAGGGTACACTGTAAAAACGGACGGTCAAGTTTACTAGAAGAAATTATTCATATCAGACTCTTGTAATTGAGGCTGAAATCAGTGACCATTTTTTGTGGTCGAAATGACCAGTGCGTGTTTTCAGTGTACTAGCCCACACAATACAAAAGAGAACAATGGAGTTAGAGCGTAATACAAGTCTGATATGCTAAAGCGAGTTTCACGGGGTTTTGAAACCACTCTGTAGTGTAGATCCCATCGATCTGTGAAGATAAACACTTAAAAGCTTAGTGAAGGATAACTCCCATTGAGGTTTGACCAGCCAAGCGAGCCGAGTGAGCTTTCGATCCATTAGTGCAGTCATTCTACGAGAAAAATGGGGTCAACCCACAGAGTTCACGAGAACGTGGAAATGTCATGCATCTGAGTGTTTACTTTTGGGATAAAATGACCATCTGTTACAAGGAAAAAAGGGACAAAATGCAAGTAAAATAAATCTTACTTTCTCTGTGTTTGTCACCAAAGGGTGCCGCTTCTCCCCAGGGACGCCCTCCCCCATGTGAACAGGCCCTTAGAGTCCTTTTTGAGCGTGAAATCCAGACTCTAAATCCCTGGGAAAGTGGACAAAGCAACTGCCAGACAAACACAGAGCAAGTAGTCTTTATTTTTCTTGCATTTTGTCCCTTTTTTTCCTTGTAACTGATGGAATATTTATCCCCAAAGTAAACATTCTATGGATGACATTTCCACGCTCCTGTGAGCCCTAAACAAATTAGTCCGACGAAGGCCGATAGGCACTTCTTCGCATAATTAATAGCAAAACAATGGTCAGACTGTTTTTCCCAGTGGAATTCAAAATGTCCGAGCAACAAACGGGGCGCAGAACAAGTCAATAATAATAATAATATAATAATTTTATTTATATAACGCACAATTCCTATGCTCATGGCGTTTTACAGTGATTAAAATATACATAATGAAAAATTACATTCTGGCTTATAGAAATGTACACATTCATTTCAATCATCACTACATCTAAAATATCATAATACATAAATATCACGAAAAACTGATGCTGATAATTTTATATAAATTTTAAACAAACAATGAACCAGTGAAAGATATGTCTTGAGATTATTTTTGAAACTGTCACTAAAGCCTTGGCGCACATACGGACGTTACTAAATGGAGGAATCAGCGGTTTTACCCATGGGCATAACACAAGTAAATTCAAAATGCAATGCACGTACAAGACCATTCCTGGTTTTAGTAACGTCCGCGCACTTGAGAACGCCCTATGACCATATGTCTTTGTATATGATCCAGGCTGTGAGAGAAGCTCTTAGAGTGGTTTTTCATCCGACCGTGAAATAGATACTAACAAATATGCTTGCTGTACACTATGAAAGTCATTCTTATTGCATTTTCCTTTTCAATTATGACTAGTAGGCACTATTAAACACTGACTATTAATTTTTGTTTCACAGTCCAAAGAAAGCAGAATGCGCGCGGTAATAGTGCAGCTGTTCAGTTAGATAGCTGGAAGATGCCTCATTTAGCGATTTGAATACTAATAACAATATCTTTAAGCGGATACGATACTGAACTGGGAGCCAGTGAAGCTCCCTGAATACAGGCATAATGTGCTGGAATTTGCTAACGTGACATACAATTTGAAATTCGTGGGATCTACGCTAATAAAATATCATTCGGTCAGAAACCGTTAAATCACGGGTCAGCTCACATATCAATCATGTCCCTATATTGCGACTCTGCATATGTAGATTGCGAAATATAAAGTTCGTAATTATTATCAAAAGGTATGCTAAAGTGGTTTCCATGATCCTGAAACAAAGTGTTCCAAAGGTAATAGTCATAATACAAAAGAGAACAAAGAGTCAGCGAGTATCACGGGGTTTTGAAAACCACTCTATTAGATCCCATCGATCTGTGAAGATAAACACTTAAAGCTTAGTGAAGGATAACTCCCCTTGAGGTTTGAGCATCCAAGCGAGCCGAGTGAGCGTTCCAAAGAAAGTCAGATTGAATGTGCTCAACCTTGATCAATGCTTCAACGGGGCGCGGCTAAAATCGATAGGATCGTCGCTAGAACATATCACTCGGCATGAAACTGTTACATCGAGCCGTCAGTTATATAAGTAAGATTTATGTATACCGAGTTCGAGGTACAAAAGCGCGATCAAACCGGTGATGAGAGTTGATGAGAGATGATGAGAGTTTTCCCGTTTGATCGCAAACTCATCGACTCTCATCCGATGCCGCTCTCATGCACTTTGAACATTTTGAGTCCTTGCCGTTTGATCGCGCGGATGAGAGTTTTACAGTCAGCAGCTGCCGCCAAAAGAACTGCAGGTTCATTTGGTTCCTGAACTGCAGGCTTTCCTTCGCGGACAAGAACTGGGTGCTAGTGCTCACGCTGACTCTCATCAACTTTCATCGCCGTTTGATCGCTTCTCGTAGATGAGAGTGGATGAAAGTTGGAACTCTCATTAACTCTCATCACCGTTTGATCCCTGCTTAAGACTTTTTATTACACATTAGATGAGGTTTTTTAGATGAGGTTTTTTTCTAGAAATTTGAGTATATTTGGAAGGGCTTGTTTTACTTTTCTACAAGTCTAATGCCTCTTTTGTTGAGAAAAGTCAATAGGTTTTGTCTTTTCTGTTATTTCAGATTTCTGCTGAGGAAGTTTCTGTTATTTCACGGCGCGAAAACTAATACACAAGTGTTCTTAAGACCAACTCTACTGGGATTTCACCCTTTCAAGAGTTACGCTTCCTCCTGCAAGCCAATTAAGCATATCAATTTTTCTCCTTGGCTTGCTTCGCGCTAAATGAAGTTCTCTTTTGTTCTAAAAACTAATGGTTTTTTCTAATCTAACTATATCTAATCTATTAATTGTTATCATATATCTCACTAATCAGAACGAAATCAGAATGGTATTCCGGGAACACGCTTTGGCACAAAACTCTCACTCAACTGAAAAATAAATAAAGGGTCTTCTCTACATCGTGAAGAAACTCCAAGTGGTCGAAATACACGATCGCTAGACAAGGAGAGGTTAAGGGACTTATGGGCTGCATTAGATGGCACAAATTGCTGCCGCGCAGCTTACAATCATGAGGACTGTTTCTACAGTATATGTAGTGCCTTCGAGAGTCAGGCCATTGCACCGGGAGACAATCCCCTATTCTTGCGAAGAGTGCAAGTGATCGGTTCTTTAACGTCCACCTTAA
Organism: Scolanthus callimorphus; assembly: GCA_033964015.1. Lineage (NCBI taxonomy): Eukaryota > Metazoa > Cnidaria > Anthozoa > Actiniaria > Edwardsiidae > Scolanthus > Scolanthus callimorphus. The sequence goes on along the minus strand of CM066912.1, from coordinate 27,269,393 downwards.
ATAGGGGAAGAAGGGAAGGCAGACGGGAACTCGTTTTATTGTCTCATCCGAAAGACTTAGGAAACACAGTAGAATATATGTTCAACCCACAATATAAACATGTCTCAATCACGACTCGAATAGAAAGACAATATCCTCTTCCCCAGCCGGGAATCGATCCTGGGCCGACAACTGAGCCAACCAATCCAAGGCCGCGAGAGGACTTGAGAAGGGCATATGCTTGATTAGTGTCTTATGGAGAGGACCAATTACTTAGACCCAATGTGATAATATGTTAATGGACCAATCCCTATCTTGACGATAGCTCCGCCCACTCATAGCAAACAATAGGAAGTTTTCCCTACGGAATCCAAAATGTCCGAGCAACAAACTTGAATATCTAAGATTTTTCAATAATTATTCAGCTTTTCAAGATAAAAATATAAAATCCAAAGTGCATGCAACAACTTCCTCCCTGCAATATCGGTGTCTTTTCCGCGCTCTATGCCAAAGATAACATTTGACTTGTCCAACGTAGCAACAGTAACTAGGGGTATAACAATGAATGCGGGATCGGTGAATTAAGTGCCGGTCTCATACATCTGTGAATATAAGATTAACGAAGACTTACAAGCTTAGCGAAGGATAGCACCCATTGTGGTTTGACCAACCAAGCGAGCTCGGCGAGTTTCAGAATGAGGTCGGCATTGAATGTGCGTAACTGAGCGGTTTTATATTGTATTCTTTGAGACTGATGGATGTCTGTTAGTGAATGAAGAGCTCGGCAAAAATCCGAGAAAATAGACACAATTCAAATGTATAAAATAGGTTATTTTTAATCAGGAATATGCTCTAGCATGTGTGAGTGTATACAGGTATGAATGGGGCTTCGTAAAAATGAATAATGTATATGTATATATACGATGATATACATTCGTCCGTGGTGCCATCAGATAATCCGGTACCTTTTTTATAAGCACCATATAGGAAGAAAGTCCACATTGATTTGTAAAGTTTACAGCAACTTTGTGAAATAGCAGAAAAGCAGTTCCCAAGGAAACCTGAGAAATAATTTTTCACAGTTGTGAAGGAATGATGCAGTTGGCTGTTCATGTTAATTTCATGGTGCTGTCAACCTACATAAATCTTATGGATTTGGACAAATTTCAGGATTCATTTTCGGTATTTGGTGTTGTAAGAAATGCTTTTTTTAGTTCAGTTGATATCAAAAACAGCAAGACAGAAGTCTATACTATGACGCAAATTATTTTGTTCCAAGAATTTTTTCCAATCAATACTCGATTTTCAAATGGATAACGTCATAAATATCTTAAACTTTCAACACACTTTCCTGAGGTATCATTCCTGAATAAAAAAAAAACATATCCAGTTTGTAGAAAGGCGAGTTTAAAATCGAGCTCGCTGCGAAACCGAGTTAGACGATTCTCGGAGAAGACGTTTTTTGCAGGCAGATCTTAAAGTGAACGAAGCGTAGCCGACGTGCTATCTTTCGGTTTCAAGTCATCGCCCAGCAAGTGAAAACATGAAATCCGGCAACGAATTACAGTGACCGAGCCGATTTGTCCTTATGTATCTAAGAGGACACTGGGGTAAAGAGGTACTCGTGTAAAACTTGAGAAAAAGCGTTCATAGAGGGCAAAGAAGGTAGATGTGTTGTGACATAAATCGAACAATATATTCCTGAGTTGGCGATAGCTATATGCTGTGGTTTGTGATGTCGGGGTCTATTTCCGTGATGCGTCCCTAAAGATATTGCAAGTTCCTCTCTCATGCAAAGGCTGTTGGCGTTTTGCCGGAACGTTTTAATAAACACTTGTAAAAGCAGCCATATAGAAAGGGAGAAAGACGCGTGAGGTGGTCATGGCTGAATAGACCCGTCCACAGTTTCGTGATCTTTCGAAATTAGCAAGTTGATGAAGATTCATCAACCATTGAAAAGAGTGCCTGAAAATTAGTAAAGTTGCCGCCACAAGTTTTACAGCGACAGGTTGTAAAATGACGAAGAAACAGCCTGAAATGTCACGAAATTTAATGCTTAATTAATTTAATGCTTATTTTCGAGCTAGGAAAAAGGGAATTTCCCCCTGGAACTTTTGCTTGCGCGAACGAACCACATTTTATGCACAGCTTCAGGTTTCTCGACCACTTTACAACACTTGCTCCTAAAACTTTACACATTTTACAAACATTACAAATTTTCAGGTGCTCCTTTTCAGTGGCATGGATGGATTAACGCCAACTTCCTGATTTCAAAAGGATCCTCAAACCGTGGAGGGGTTTATTTAGCCTTGACAAGCTCACATTCCTACAATTCCTTTCCCTATTTCGCTGCTTCTACAAGTGTTTTATTAACGACGTATGGTCGACCGTAACAATCACGCAAAAATCACGAGAACTATTCCTCACAAGTGCCGATATTAATGACATCATGATAAAGCAATCAGTGGTCCAAATAGCTGATTGACTTCACGTAAAATGCAGTGGACTCGCTCGTTCGCGATATAACACGAAAACTGGTGTGTGTGAACGATTTCAGTCTTTTACATACAATTATCTTTTTTAATTTTCTGATTAACAAGTCACTAGAATGTATGAGCCAATGCTCGAGACACCGAAATTCTGTAAAGTTGACAGTTTGCCGGTTGCCCGTGTTTTCTGATCCAATAGGCCGTTATCACGCAATATTGATTAATCATATTTAATAGTTATCAGAAAAAATGAAATCCAGTTGTCAATTCTACACATCCGTATTAGTAAAATTGCAAAGTTTCAAAAGAATTACCTTGAAAACTGGCTGAGATATGAATTTTCAAAACTTTGTATTCTGTACTTTTTACAAAGAAATGTATGGGCAAATACGTCAAGTCGGGGCTGGACGGGCATCGATGCCCGTCCAGTCTCGTTTCGATGTATTTTCCCATACATTTCTTGCAAAAATAAGCCAGAATACGAAGTTTTGAAAATTCATATCTCAGTCAGTATTCAAGCAATATTCACCATACCTTGCAATTTTACTAATACGGATGTGTAGAATTGAACACTGGATTTCATTTTCTGATAACTATTAAATATTATTAATCAATATTGCGTGATAATGGCCTATATCCAGGGAATAATAGCATTTGCTGAATTCACACTAGAGACAAGTTGCCCGTCTGAGATCGAGTCTGAGACGAGTTTCTCGTCTTGAACGTGGTTCCCTGTTCGCCCTGTTCTTCTGTAATCACGCGAAAATAACGTTTTTGAAGGAAAAAGTTCAGACAGATAATAAGTCAGTGTTTCCGACTTTAATTTACATAAGACAGGAAATGTTTCTGACGAGAAACTCGTCTCAGACGAGTAACTCGTCTCTAGTGTGAATTTGGCTAATTGATCTAGTCACGCAAGCTTACTGGTGGGGAAACGTTTTGCTAACTGTAAACGGTGTGAAGTCGCGAAACCAGAACGTGCGGTTTTCATGTTCAAGTTCAGGGTTTAGGATCCCCTTTCGAGTGCTGATGTATATGTCTTTATTATTCAGCACATCGATGCACTGCCCAAATATGATTATTGGAACGCCAATAGCTGTCTTCTGTACATGACAGATATCCTGCGATATCCGTCGTCTGAGGGAAATATGATGTGTTGAGCTCGTAAATAATACAAAAAGTAATGTTTTTTTCAGGTTTTTATGTGCTATCGATGTGCTGAATAATAAAACCATTATCCTGCTCGATTTTGCAGAATATCGCCTGATATTCTCGGGACTGCGTCCCTCGTCAGCTAAGTATCAGACGATATTCTGCGCAATCTCGCAATCTCTGTAGTTTTTTAATTAATGTACATAGCTTGTATTTTAAGTGTTTAGAGGACCACAAGTTTATTAGTACTGTGTACTATTATGTGCCATCCTCTCTAAAAAATCTATCTATGGTTAAATATCTGTGAGATCTGAACCCATTGTATTCGTCACTCAAGAAGCGCGTGCTAAATTGGCGATAAATGCGATGATTTTCAGCGACTGTTTGTAACCTCTTTCGTGATTTTTTCACCGATGCTTCATTTCTTATTTATATAATACATTTGCATGGTATATATATTGTAAATACATTTTAATAATGTTGTAATCCCAGTATTCAATCTCAGATGTAAAGCTATTATCAAATTGTAAATTTCACTGTAATTCGCCATTTGGCGCTAGCATGAGATTTTAATAAACCATTATTATTATTCGTCACTCAAGAAGCGGGTTCTAAATTTGTGCGATGAATGCGCTGATTTTCAGCCCAAAGTAGAGGCTGTCTCTCGCAGATTTTACGTTGAAACTTTATTTTGCTGATTATCTAACTTTAACTGAGATTGAGCGAGTACAGGCTAGAACTTCAAGCGGTTTAATAGTAAGAGTGCCAAATAGAGCAGATTTCGTATGAATGTGAAAAGTGCAGCGACAAAGTATTGCCGCGCGGCGGCCATGTCGCGACTACACGATTTCATTCTACAGCAGAACAGGTTCCGTGCCGCGACCGCGACACTTTTTAAGCTATGGCTAAACTAGTACCCCATCACACCAAAACCATGTTTAGTTAAACATGTTTTTTCTTCGCCTCACATCTTTCCAAATTTCGTACTGTTTCTAACTCCTACTAGCTAAATGATCACTTAGTAACATGTACAGTACAGTCTATTCCGTTTTGTCCTTGGAACAGTCTTCTCTTGGGAGATAAGGATTTAAACCAGTTTAACTAAACCACCTTTAAACTGGTTTAAGCACCGGTGTGAATGGGGTATAGGACACATGTAGCGCGCAACATTTGTGTCCTGCATGTTTTCCCGAGTGGCTAAACTAGGAAACATTGCACGCGTCTCGGACACATGACATGTTTCTTGTTTTGCTAATAAATATATCTCTGTTCCCCGGCTGCAAAATTGTCGCGCGCAACAATGTTTCTCGCGTGGATAAACAGGGAAACATTTAGGAAACACGTGTCTGGCTACAATGTTGCGCGCTACATGTGTCCCTAAGCTAATAGCGAGGGCTTTACAGTCATACGAAATCTGCTGTAGTGATGTTGCCGCTGATCGCCCTGAAGCTCATCGGTTGCTTTTATTTCTTTATTCCTAGTGGCCTAGCACCCAGGCTTGTTGGAGAGATAGTGTCGTTATGGCTTGGCAGGACGGTCAGCTTCTTCGTCAACAGATTTATCTTAGATAGAGAAGTAAGTCGAGGGAAAATCCACGGACTCGTACCCAGTTCCTTAGTGCAAAAGTCGAAGAACACGCGCATGGGGTTGTGGGAAGGATTAGCGTGGCGCGCAATGGATTATGGGGCGAGTAGCGAAACGTGCTTCGTTTTGTCACGCGCCGCCATATTGCTTCCAGAAGACCCGACAAAGCAGGAAAAATAAATGAGCCAATCAACTTTTCGTTCTAAAACAAATAAGGAGTACTTTTTGGTAGGTTGGTCAACTTTTGTACCATAAATCCCAGCATCAGGCTTCGCTTTCCAATAAGAGCAAAACCCGCGCCCTGCTTGGCCTCGTTTCTAAGATGAATAAATCGGCTGAAAAATTCAAGATTGCACGCCACAATAATCCTTCCACAAACACCTGCACGTGCTCCCCGACGTTTCTACTAAGCGACTGAGCCAGCGTCTGTCTAGCCTGCATGCAGGCGGTACTGGGTGTAGATAGGTACCTTTTAGAGGTCTGTTCTAGCAAATCAAGCAAATCGCACTTGTTGGTAGCCTGAATTTCAGACGTATTTTCCCTTGTAAAAAATACGCGAGAAAATTACGAGGGAAAATCAACTAAGCGACGCCATGTTTGGTACCTTTTAGGGGTCAAAATCAACTAAGCGACGCCATCTTTGGTACCTTTTAGGGGTGAAAACGAAAGTTCCCGACGAGCACCCCCACCCAAAAATATGGGAGTCCCCCCCCCCTCCCCCCCGGGTATTGACGGGGAACTCAAGAGTTTTCATCAAATCTTCCAGATCCATTTCTGTAATTTTCTGTGATTCAGTCAGGATTTGTCTATCCCATTGGCATTCGAAGGGTGTTTGAAAAAAAAATTGTGCAATAAAACAGTTTGATACCTTTCCTGTAAAATAAAAATTGATAAACACAAATGGGGGTGCACTGGTACCCAATGCCCCCCCCCCCCCCCCAATCCCCCTATCCGCCACTGCGAAACTCCTTTCCCCTCCCCCTCCAATCCACATTTCTTACCTTTCTTAGTTTCCTTTCCTCTACTCCCTTCTGCATTCATTGTTTGCATTCTGAAATTCTCTTCTTTCTTTTCAGATGTCAGGAAAAAAAGAAGTCACTGTTTATGTCACAGCACTCTCCCAGGTGAGTAACAGATGACATTGGCTGGTACATTTAATCTGTTACCCCCTATAGAGGAACGGAAATCCACAGGGGGCTAAAACTGGATTTTTCACGTAGTTCTTGTTTTGATATGGAATTTCCACAGGGGTCTACCTTTTTCGCCCTGGAATTTCCAATTTCCACAAAGGTTCTAGTGTTGACCCTGGAATTTTCATAGGGGTCATGCTAGAAAGGTTTGAATTTGCACTGGGGTCATGCTAGGAAGGTTTGAATTTGCACAGGGGTCATGCTAGGAATGTTTGAATTTCCACAGGGGTCATGCTAGGAGTGTTAGAATTTCCACAGGGGCCATGCTAGGAAGGTTTGAATTTCCACAGGGGTCATGCTAGGAGTGTTAGAATTTCCACAGGGGCCATGCTAGGAAGGTTTGAATTTCCACAGGGGCCATGCTAGGAAGGTTTGAATTTCCACAGGGGCCATGCTAGGAAGGTTTGAATTTCCACAGGGGCCATGCTAGGAAGGTTTGAATTTCCACAGGGGCCATGCTAGGAAGGTTTGAATTTCCACAGGGGTCATGCTAGGAAGGTTTGAATTTCCACAGGGGCCATGCTAGGAAGTTTGAATTTCCACAGGGGCCATGCTAGGAAGGTTTGAATTTCCACAGGGGCCATGCTAGGAAGGTTTGAATTTCCACAGGGGCCATGCTAGGAAGGTTGGAATTTCCACAGGGGTCATGCTAGGAAGGTTTGAATTTCCACAGGGGTCATGCTAGGAAGGTTTGAATTTCCACAGAGGACATGCTAGGAATGTTAGAATTTCCACAGGGGCCATGCTAGGAAGGTTTGAATTTCCACAGGGGCCATGCTAGGAAGGTTTGCACAGGGGACATGCTATGAAGGTTTGAATTTCCACAGAGGACATGCTAGGAATGTTAGAATTTCCACAGGGGCCATGCTAGGAAGGTTTGAATTTCCACAGGGGTCATGCTAGGAGTGTTAGAATTTCCACAGGGGCCATGCTAGGAAGGTTTGAATTTCCACAGGGCCATGCTAGGAAGGTTTGAATTTCCACAGGGGCCATGCTAGGAAGGTTTGAATTTCCACAGGGGCCATGCTAGGAAGGTTTGAATTTCCACAGGGGTCATGCTAGGAAGGCTTGAATTTCCACAGGGGCCATGCTAGGAAGGTTTGAATTTCCACAGGGGCCATGCTAGGAAGGTTTGAATTTCCACAGGGGCCATGCTAGGAAGGTTTGAATTTCCACAGGGGTCATGCTAGGAATGTTTGAATTTCCACAGGGGCCATACTAGGAAGGTTTGAATTTCCACAGGGGTCATGCTAGGAAGGTTTGAATTTGCACAGGGGTCATGCTAGGGCTGCATTCATTATGTCTACTACAGGGGGGGGCAGAGGATTTTTTTTGACAATGCAAAATTTTCAGATCCCCCCAAGACACATCATATTATTTTTACGAATCCCCCTCTTGGTCAAAAGGAAAAACATGCCCCCCCCCCTCCCGAGACATTTTTCCAATTTATATGTCGAGGTAGGGTCACGTCAATAACATTTTTTCAAAAGATGCAGAACAAGGCTCAATGATAAAAAATACAAAGCGTAAAAATGCAAATAAAAATCCTAGGTGGCTGTACTCTTTTGTGTGTAGTGACTTTCTACCAAGCCTCAATTGGAACCTTACTACACATAGGCTGAGTATCATTTATTTTGTATTTGATTGTTTGGTTTGTTTTGCGTTGTGCGCGCGAAACGCGCCGCAATTTTGACAATGAAGCTACAAGATTAATCAAAAGCCCAAAGGCGTTTTTGTCTGGCAGACAAAAGTCACTGAAGAGGACCTCGAGGAATTGTGGTAAAACAAGAAGGCCTTTTACGATTTTTTAAGTTTATAATTCTTTATGCGCGCGAAGCGCGCAGCTTTTTTCAACATATTAGTTGAAAGAGGGTAAATACACGAGAATAGTAGTGCAAGCGATATTTCTTCAGGAGGTTCAAACTCGGTGTTCAACAATTAAGCCTTCCTTCATTTACTTTTCAAACTGCACAACCTTGTCGTAAATATATATAATACCTCAACAAAAATATGCATCCCCCCTTCATGTTATGAAAAAAACTTGACATCCCCCTTTTCCAGTTCCTAAATTTTGAGATCCCCCCTCAAAATCCTCTGCCCCCCCCCCCCCCCCCCTGTAGTATACATAATGAATGCAGCCTAGGAAGGTTTGAATTTGCACAGGGGCCATGCTAGGAAGGTTGGAATTTCCACAGGGGTCATGCTAGGAAGGTTTAAATTTGCACAGGGGTCATTCTAGGAAGGTTGGAATTTCCACAGGGGTCATGCTAGGAAGGTTTGAATTTGCACAGGGGTCATGCTAGGAAGGTTGGAATTTGCACAGGGGTCATGCTAGGAATGTTGGAATTTCCACAGGGGTCATGCTAGGTAGGTTTGAATTTCCACAGGGGCCATGCTAGGAAGGTTTGAATTCCACAGGGGTCATGTGAATTTCCACAGGGGCCATGCTAGGAAGGTTTGCACAGGGGCCATGCTAGGAAGGTTTGAATTTCCACAGAGGACATGCTAGGAATGTTAGAATTTCCACAGGGGCCATGCTAGGAAGGTTTGAATTTCCACAGGGGCCATGCTAGGAAGGTTTGCACAGGGGCCATGCTAGGAAGGTTTGAATTTCCACAGAGGACATGCTAGGAATGTTAGAATTTCCACAGGGGCCATGCTAGGAAGGTTTGAATTTCCACAGGGGTCATGCTAGGAGTGTTAGAATTTCCACAGGGGCCATGCTAGGAAGGTTTGAATTTCCACAGGGGCCATGCTAGGAAGGTTTGAATTTCCACAGGGGCCATGCTAGGAAGGTTTGAATTTCCACAGGGGCCATGCTAGGAAGGTTTGAATTTCCACAGGGGTCATGCTAGGAAGGCTTGAATTTCCACAGGGGCCATGCTAGGAAGGTTTGAATTTCCACAGGGGCCATGCTAGGAAGGTTTGAATTTCCACAGGGGCCATGCTAGGAAGGTTTGAATTTCCACAGGGGTCATGCTAGGAAGGTTTGAATTTCCACAGGGGCCATGCTAGGAAGGTTTGAATTTCCACAGGGGCCATGCTAGGAAGGTTACAATTTCCACAGGGGCCATGCTAGGAAGGGGCCATGCTAGGAAGGTTTGAATTTCCACAGGGGTCATGCTAGGAAGGTTTGAATTTCCACAGGGGCCATGCTAGGAAGGTTTGAATTTCCACAGGGGCCATGCTAGGAAGGTTACAATTTCCACAGGGGCCATGCTAGGAAGGTTTGAATTTCCACCGGGGCCATGCTAGGAAGGTTTGAATTTCCACAAGGATCATGCTAGAGAGGTTTAGTTGGAATTTGCACAAGGGTCATGTTTGAAAAGTTGGAATGTTTACAGGGGTCATTTTGAAACGTTCTACAGGGGTCATTCTTAAAGGTTGTAATTTCTACAGGGGCCATGCTAGAAAGGTTGGAACTCGGACATTTCTTGTTCCTGACCGGACAAGAGATGAAGACTCATGTGGTCGGTTAAAATGTCCGGACAGACAAAGACTTGACCGGTGAACTTGAAATTGTGGACGGACATTGCTTCCTGTAACATGGAAACGGTCTAACGATGTGATCGCACGTTTTCTTTCAGTGGTTGTCCGGCATGTTCACCTATCCATTCGTCATCGTATCCAACACCATGATTACTAATCATGTCGGGTAAGAAGTTGAACATTACAGCTGTTTCAAGTAACTCGCGACCAAGCGCGTTCAAAACACTTTTTGGCAGTTGGGTTATTCTGGTGCACTGAATTGGCTTCTGTCGCGACATTTCTCGCAAGGCAAGCCAAACAAATGCACTGGGCAGAGATTTGATTTGCCCACACGGATTGCACTGAATTGGCTTCTGTCGCGACATTTCACGCAAGGAAGCCAAACAAATGCACTGGGCAGAGATTTGATTTTCCCACACGGATTGCACTGATTGACAGCTGTAAAGCCCGTGTCCGATGGGCGTGACAATTTGATCTGTTTGCCGAGTTGAAGAAACTTTCAAAATAGCACCATTAGTTTGTTGTTCTATGACTGATCGAAATTCCACGAGATAAAAACAGATTGAGTTCACTACTTTTACCCTTTCCTCGTTAGGTAAGCATAACATCGTCTCAAGTATGAATCCGTTTAACTGATTCTTACACGACTTTTGTCTACTTTTTTTGCCATAGCCTTGCTGCTGGTGAGCTTCCCGCCATGCCTATTTACGCAGACTGGGTTGACTGCTTTAAACATCTAAGAAAAGCGGTAAGTGTAGCGGTGTTACGAACCTAGCCCCAGGAAAAGGATAGTTTGTGCTAAGTTTGTCTCGGTTGAGAATATAAGATCTTGGGTTTTCCCGACGAGGAATCGGCTTTCGGCAAACGCCCGTTTTCGAGTATGAAGTATAATGAAGTGGCATTCTTTGAAAAAGTAAAATTTCGACAGAAGAATTTCGGCGTTTTCGCTGGGCTACATGAGCCCGTTCCGGAAATCCCCAAACCCTTTGCAGCTCTTCGTATAACATAGAAAAGTAATAACGAAGTGTGACTTATTGTTTAAAGATTGTAGTATATGGTAGGCTTGGAAGCCGAGAGCAAAACCGAGTCGAAGAAAACATCAATTTCCATCAGTTTTTAGGAACTTCTTCGGGCCTTTCCCATGAAAGTTTGCATTCTTCTCAGTCCATTTTGCCTCACGTTACAACCTGGAATACAATTTTTCTTAATGATCAAATTCTCGAATTTGAGGAAATTTATTGTTCCAGGAGTTTGCTCGAAAATCCAGGCCTTTAATAAGAGTTAACGAGCCCTAACTACAGTACGTTGCTGTTCACATGAAGTATTCATTTCATTTCTTTGTTTTTGTCGTTTTAGGGTAATCTTTGGAGGGGATCAAGTCTCTTTAGGCGCTCAGCCAAGATGGCCATAACCAATTGATAAATCCTTCATTTTAGCTTTATTCAAACTTTTTCCCCTATAAGCAAAAGTTGACGTGGAAAAATGTTTAGGAGTGTCATTCTATAAAAGCTCTCAGGAACATTGATGTTAACCTGCGAATGGCTTCCGGGCTACCTATTACAGTTTCCTTGAGACAGAAATTAAAACCAGTCATGTCATTGTTAATGTGGTCACAGCACAGCTTGTTCTCACATTGATTATTTTCGCAGGCAGGGCCACTTTCTCAAAAACTTCAATCAGTTTCTTGGTGTAATTTTAAAGAATTATATTATGGAAATAAAAGGAGACATTCAATGTTGCTGTTGCCCAGTTTTGTTGGTTCCCTGCAAGTTGCTATGGTATTCCCTGCAAGTTGCTATGGTATTCCCTGCAAGTTGCTATGGTATTCCCTGCAAGTTGCTATGGTATTCCCTGCAAGTTGCTATGGTATTCCTGCAAGTTGCTATGGTATTCCCTGCAAGTTGCTATGGTATTCCCTGCAAGTTGCTATGGTATTCCCTGCAAGTTGCTATGGTATTCCCTGCAAGTTGCTATGGTATTCCCTGCAAGTTGCTATGGTATTCCCTGCAAGTTGCTATGGTATTCCCTGCAAGTTGCTATGGTATCCGTAGGCTCTTACCAAGTTACTATGGTATTTGAAGGGTCCCAGCAAGTTGCTATGATAACTGTTGGGTCCCAGCAAGTTGCTATGGTATTCCCTGCAAGTTGCTATGGTATTCTCTGTAAGTTGCTATGGTATTCCCAGCAAGTTACTATGGTATTCGTTGGGTCCCAGCAAGTTGCTATGGTATTCGTTGGGTCCCAGCAAGTTGCTATGGTATTTGTTTGTTCCCAGCAAGTTACTATGGTATTCGTTGGGTCCCAGCAAGTTGCTATGGTATTTGTCTGTTCCCAGCAAGTTACTATGGTATTCGTTGGGTCCCAGCAAGTTGCTATGGTATTTGTTTGGTCCCAGCAAGTTGCAATGGTATTTCTTGGTTCCCAGCAAGGTGCTATGATATTTGTTGGGTACCAGCAAGATGCTGTGGTATTTGTTGCGTACCAGCAAGTTGCTATGATAACTGTTGGGCCCAGCAAGTTGTGTGGTGTCCGTTTGGTCATAGTAAATTTCTACGGAATCTGGATTGGGTCCTAGCAAGCCATCTAACCATCGAAGTAAAGAATTGGACAAAGAACGGAGAAAAGATGAGTTACCCGGTATTAAAAAAATTAACTTTAATTTGTTTACTGCTATTAATTCTAGTGGCCTCGCGGGCCGAAGTTACGCAACGCATTTTCTCAATAGTCTTTGCAAACAAACTTGTAAACAACCCATGGGTTTCGTCTATCTAACGCTTTCGTGAGTAAAATTTTAGATAGAAAAAATGGGCGGTTGTCATTGTCACAGTGTCCTTTCTAAATCTGGTATACTTCTCTGAATTCTCATCGCACTTCTCAAAATATAAGTTCTGAATCCAAAGAAACAGATTTCCAAGAAGGTTAACTTCATTCGAAAAGACCATGATCATTCCTGAATGTCTTGCCCTGATCTCTCTCTTCTCAGAATGGACACTTTTATCTTGATGTTGAATTCATTTCCTGCGAAACTCCTCAAAATAGGTTTTTTTCAGAACGGCCACTTTTCCTTCATCTTAAATAGTGCCATCACTCTATTTACGCCTCTTCTCGGAATACTACTTTCTCAGAACGGACTCTTTTTCTTCATTTTGAATCCCTTACTCGATTGCGAATGTGTATTGAGCCAGGGTGGGACCTTCCGCTTAGCCGGCTGGGAGGACGAACTAAGGGTCCTATTCAGAGTCCCTTTGCTAGTCCCACTTGCATTCGTACCCTGTGAGGGACTTGTTTGCGGTATACAAGAAAGCTCTAATATGCTAATGACCAGTTTTATGTGCCCATATGTGATGTGATTAGGGAGCTTCTCCTTGATAGCCGCTAGCTTGGTGATGTCTAAAGCAAAATATAAGATACAATGGATATTGCAAACTGAATAAATGGTGTAGTTCTCGTTGCGGGGAACAATACTTGTATTGCGTTTTCAAGACATAATTTGGCGGACGGTAAAACAATAGACTCCTCTACAGTCGTTCTTAGAGGCTTACTGTCATGAGGTCCCGATAGACGGCTGTGCGAAAGGCTAGTTGAAAAGCCGCAAGTATAGATGTTTGAAAAGCCGTATAGATGTTTGAGATGTTTTACTGCTGGTGGCAAACTAGCCTGCGTAGCGGCTCTAAAAGGGAAGGGGAGGGAGTCGGGGCGAGCGAAAACCGGAAATAGCGCGGGCCGCAAAAAAAAATACAGAAAGTATTGTTCCCTTGTGGTCTGCAGTCCTGTGCGCTTCCGAAGCACTGGCCTCTAACCTCCATGGAACGTGTGATCTTAGGAGGGTATAGTTATTGCAGCGTGGACGTCCTACGTGGGTACCTTGTCTAAGCGGTGAAAAACGAGGCACCATGAGGGGCAGGACATCACTGGAACGGAGGGGATGAAACTACCCAGGGTGAATATAATATATTAAAATTTCAGGCATTCAAGTGAGTTCGCATTTATTGTTACCTGAATTGATTGGAGGAGATCTTATCACTCTTGTGATCTGTTGTTTCATTTCATCTGTCAAACCAACTGCAACCCAGCACACTTGTTAGTTTTTACCAAGTTATCATATACAACAACTGAAATTGTATGGCGCATTCAATCAGATTTACTGGCATGAAAATAAAACTTGCATTCTCTGCCAAAAAACTAAAGCGTCTTAAAATATCTGAAAATGTTTGCCCAGTTCCCCTATGGGGAGGGGGGGGGATCCCATATTTTTTGGTCGGGGATGATCATCTGGAATTTTCAGTTTCACCCCTAAAAGATACCAGAAAGGGCGTGGCGAATTTTTTACCCTAAAAGATACCAATCAAGAAATGTCTTTTCATTGAGATGCTGCCTTGGATGTTGTCTAATTTATCGTCTTGTCAAGGTTTCTCGCTGTGTCAGAACCCTAAACGATTCCAATCTCCCTTAAATTTTGTTGCAGAACAGGGTTCCCCCTAAAAGAGATTTTAACCCTTAAAAGATACGACGATCATCCCCGATCAAACAAATATGGGAGAACACGCGCCCCGCGTCCTATGGTACCATATCTGTTACTGTCTACTCCCAATGGGCTCTCCATGTTAGTAATATTACGCTCGCTAAATGTCCGAGAAGTCGCTGAACATCAAGAAACAAGAAGTAATAACAAGCCTTCTTGAACTTATATAATAATAAACTGCAAAATTAGAAACTTATAGAAAGCTCATTTACGCTCTGTTCTCGTAATGTGATTGGCTCACATATTCTACAAATCACAATAAACATCCCCCAATACATCACCTCGCGACAAATCCACAGGGTACCCAGCCTTGAGAGCGTCGGCCAGATGATTGATAATAGTGCTCTCTACAAAATTTCGCGCCTTGGCAATCTCCCTCTAGAAAACAGACAGACAACAAAACGCACGTTTAAAGGGGAACTCGCACGCTTAATTTTCGTGCAACCTGTCAAAAAAATAAGTCTAATTCTAATCATCAAAAATACATTTAAGTTTACCGGAAATAACCAAAATAACAGTTCAGGTTTGTTAAATGACCTTTTAACTGTTAAATTAATACAAAACTATAGTGTTTTTGTCTATTATCAAGTGGATGGAATTGGATTGAGATTTGAATTAATTGCTTGTCAGGCAAGCGTGCGAGTGCCCCTTTAAGTTTACAACCTATTTCAAAGCTGCGCGCACGGGCCGCCATTTAACAGATGTCCTAACCACTTGTTTACGTCATTTCGTGGTGTATATAAGAGGACATACCACGGAAAATCAGAGGACATTTGTTTTATACCACAACAAAAAGGCAAAAATAAAAACAGCGCGCGCGCACAGCTAGCCGGTGTTTTCATTAGTTCTTTTCAGTACGCGCGCTGATGATGGCGCGGTCCGTGGTATAATTAACAATTATTCCTCGAGCCCGAATGGGCTCTGAGTCAATAGCCCATGAGGCCGAAGGCCGAATGGGCTATTGACTCAGAGGCCATGAGGGCGAGAGTTGTTTTAGTCAAATCACACTAGTAGGTCAATTTGCATTGCCAAAAAATGTTTTTGTTCTGGTCATTTGCCATTTTCTGGCTTTCAAATCCGACACTTTTCGCTACTAGTAGGCTATAACTTATAGCCTACTAGTAGCTCAACCAATCAGAACGCAGCATTGATACCGTCGATTTCATCTAAGCGAAAACACTTGAAAAGAAAAACATCACTAATTAGGCGCGGTACCTCAACGTTTTGATGTCTAAAATCAGACAGTTTGGCGCTTCAAACTTTGACGTTTGGCGCATAGTAGCCGGTACAAAGGATTCCATTTGCCTTAAAAAGCTTCAAGTGATTCAAACTTCGGTTTGTAATTACGTCCAAAAGTATTTGTACGAATTATCATGTTTTCCCCGCCGAATCTGGCTCAAATTCTAACGGTTTGGTAAATTTACCGTAATGTTTACATGCCAAAACCACAAAGTTGGCGTGGCAAACGTCAAAGTTTCACGTGCAAAAACTTCGAGAACCGCCCCTAATTAGTGGCGGTTTTGTTTTCAAGTGTTTTCGCTTAGATGAAATCGACGGTAGTAGACCACTTGTGTGATTTGACTAATCATTTTTAGTCGAAACCAACTCGCACACTATCACGAATCCTGCAATCTGATTGGCTCCGCTACTCACTAACAATCACGTAATAGATAGTGAGTAGCGAAATCGCTAGCATACAACTCTCTAAAACCATGAAAATAAATACGTTTAAGCAACAAATCGAAGGTAGTATGCTAGTGGGTTTCTACTAAAACAATTAGACTACTCGTCCTCGTTTTCTATGAGTCAGAATAGTCAACTCTGCGCTACGCGCCTCGCTAACTATCTATTGACTCATAGAAAACTCGAACTCGTAGTCTAATTGTTAAATGTACCTATGGTTGAGAGCCAATCAGAATTCGATAAACGCGCGCGTTGTGGTATAACATTGCACAGTTTAACTGGATGTAATATATCAAACACGAGACAGCGTGTTTCATCAGGGTTTCCAAACAACCGAGAAGTGTGTTGTAAAAATGACCGCGCAACATGTAGCATGCTCTGCAACGAAGCAAGGTTTGTTGCAGAAATCGTTAATAATAATAATAATAATAATTTATTAACTTATATTGCGCAAATTAGCAAATAATTTGATCAGATGCGCATTACAACATTTTTAAAATAGTAAGAAGAAAATATATATATATATATTGCAATGAACACGAATGAATAAAAATTAATAAAAGCTAATTACATCATGAGACTTTAAAATACCGATCCTATAAAAATGCCTTAGTAAAAAAGTGTGCTTTGAGATGGCGTTTAAAATCATGGATGTCACTCTTGGCTCGCAGCTCACCAGAAAGTGAATTCCATAAACGTGGAGCTGCGACAAAACTAGAATTCAATTTTATCTATTGCAATAGTTTCTAGTCGCTGAAACTCGTCTCGACCTTCATAGCATAAGGTAGATGTCCTTCGGATCTCCTAACGTTAACAATCTGATGGTTCGATACTCACTATAGACATGCTTCTTTCATGGAATAGCGCGTATGTAGTCTTGACCGTGCCACTGAGTTCCCGACGAAGGGTACCCACGGGACTGGGCGTGTCAACCTGTTAAATAAACAGCCACATAGACGTAATAAACACGGTAAAAATGTATCGAAATGGAGACGATCATAAATCATGTAAAACGTAACCATTGACAAAGATCTTATAAACAGTAGGGGTCCCAGAATGGACCCCTGAGGCACACTTGATGAAACAGGGAGTGCAATTTGTGGATCACTTGAGATCAGAAACTCGTCAATTTTATCATTACCACGAACTCATTGCTACCATATCGCATGCATTATTACCGTGTGAACCGAAGACTGCATCCCATCCGTATTATCAGGGAACATGTTGATCCTCAAATTATTCTCCTTACAAAAGTTCGTCACTTCCTGTATCAGCTGGTCCCCGATTCTCTCGCACTGTCGCTCCGAGATACCGTCTATACGAAGCAGGTTCGCCTCGCTGTCTGGCCTGAGAAAAACAAGAACATCAAAAGAGACTCGTATTAAAGGGACATGGTCACCGAAAACATCAAAATTATAATATCACCAATAATAAAAATAACAACTTAAATTTGTAAAGAATGCTTTCAACTTGACATGGTGAAAATTTGAGGTCATTTCGATGTAGGATTGCAAAGATATTCGCGGATTGTAATTACAGCTTACAAGTGAGGAAATCCGACTCTTTTGAAATCGGTTTACCTCAATCTTTTTTCAAACATACTAAATTTGCCATCTTAATTCGCTCATATCTCAGCAATCCTTCATCGTAATCCAATGAAATGTTCCGTACTTCTTTCTTTAAACTGACTCTTTCAATTTCAGAGAATATTTTTGTATTTTGTGACAATAATTATTTTTGTGTTTTCTAGGTGACCATCTCCCTTTAAACCTAGGCAGTGTCACGATTTTAGTAAAAAAGGAAGTCCCAGCAGTCCCAGTGGAAATTGCAGAGTCAAACACAACGACGCATGTGGGGACCGGGGGTTCCTCGAGAGGGGGTAACGGATATTTCACCGAACAGCCCAATCTGACCCTAAAATAGTTCGGTTCATTTGTCAGAGTGGCACTTTAGTTTATGCTCTGCTCTACCTGAATTTGGCGACGTCATGTAGATGCTTATTGGTGGCTAACATGTACGGTGCGCAGTCGAGTTTGTGAGAGAGATCGGCTCTAAGTTTCAGCAAGGCAGTATACAGCATTCCCTTGATAGAAAAGAGACACAAGTTCATAACCGTGAAAATCAACACAATATTGGTGGCTAACATGTACGGTGCGCAGTCGAGTTTGTGAGAGAGATCGGCTCTAAGTTTCAGCAAGGCAGTATACAGCATTCCCTTGATAGAAAAGAGACACAAGTTCATAACCGTGAAAATCAACACAATATTGGTGGCTAACATGTACGGTGCGCAGTCGAGTTTGTGAGAGAGATCGGCTCTAAGTTTCAGCAAGGTAGTATACAGCATTCCCTTGATAGAAAAGAGACACAAGTTCATAACCGTGAAAATCAACACAATATTGAACACACATAGTCTTTTGAACTAATTTTGGCCTTCGTTCTTGTGATTCTACATTCCCGTATTTAAGGGCCTTCGCTAATTGGCTGACTTCGAATTTGGGGGCGGGAAATGCGCAGAACGTTCTTTTTCTCGACGGATTTGTACCAAATGTTGCGTGGCATGCGTCATTGGCTGTGACCAGAGTTGTTACCAACCTGGAGTTCCATCTCTTTCTGGCTGATGACCACCACAGAATGAGCTGCTGGTTGGGGCTGTGGCATCAGGCTTAGTCCGGGAGCTGTGTTAGCGGTCAGTGGATTCCGCCATGCGAACTGACTAAGTGATTCAACATTAGCGACGTCTGCAGGATCGGGTGGTAGGATCCTGAGAAAAGGAAGATTGAGAGACAAGTAAATTTCAAAAACGTTTTGGACGAGGAAGACTGACGAAACACCCGAAATAAGCAAAGTTGAGGCAAGTTAAATCAGGCGAGCCGAGGCCGACGCCGAGAATTTTCGTACTCGTTCGTATTTTCCGAGTTCTTGGTGACCGCATCGTTTCGTATTTTCCGAGTTCTTGATAACCGCATCGTGTACCATAGGCATAGTCAAAGACATTATCCTTATGCTTAACGTTCTTTGCATCATAAACAAGAAAGAACTTTGAGAGAACTTTGATATGCAGGGTGCAAAATCGGGGGTTTCAAGGATTGTCTGGGGAAAACCTGGGGGGGGGGGGGGCACGGCCCCCTCCCGGCCCCAGTAAGCGCTACGGCCCTGCAATAAAATAATAGTACATCTTTTTGCTATATTTTTCGCGCGAAATTTACCGTGGAATTCACGAGTGGAGTTATCTTTAGAATCACCGACCAATAAGAACTAACCTGACTGAAGGTGTTGTCTTTGGTTCATTGGCAATGAGATCCTAAAGAAATAGCAGATAAACATTTAGTTGGAAAGTGAGCCGGTTAACGCTGTTCATAACTCACAGTCGATGCCTTTTAGGACGGTCGTTGCTTTTT
Source organism: Scolanthus callimorphus (assembly GCA_033964015.1). NCBI lineage: Eukaryota > Metazoa > Cnidaria > Anthozoa > Actiniaria > Edwardsiidae > Scolanthus > Scolanthus callimorphus. The sequence continues at coordinate 27,249,907 of CM066912.1, read as the reverse complement.
TGTTTTTATCGCGTGTAACATTAAGTCAATATCAATCATATATTCATAGGAGAAGATCATGGAGGAAGGTGGAAGAACTGCTCGGGGTGACTAAACAGCAGGCTACTTCGAGCAGATGTTGGAGATCCGGTTTCCACCGTGCTCCAATCAGCTGCGCCACAAGGTCGATCATGCGCCAATAGGGAAGCTCTGATGATGATGATGATAAAATATTGTACAAAGGTACTTGAAATCCAGAGAATTCATTCGTAGCGCACTGGTTTGGGTTATAGGGTTAGTATTTAGGTCACAGGTTAGGGTTACGGTTCGAAGTATCGTAACGAAGCATCCAAAAGGCGACGACTCTTTACGAAAGGGAAAATTGCTTCACCATCATTTTTGATACCATCAAAATTGAGAGACCACAAAAAAGCTCAAATACTTTTAAGCATTTAAAAACACAATTTGTTTTAGTCTAGCACATTCTACAAGGCGAGAAGTGTAGTAACAGTACAAACCCGTTACATGAAGTCACCTTACCTGACTAGGCGTCAGCAGTAATTTATGAGAATCATCTTTCCTGGCTTTGTTCAACCAGTGTTCGCCTATATCTGAAAAAAAAAGAACAAGTTGCCATTTTGGCGATTAGATTGACACATTTGCTCGCCAAACCCTAAATCCATGGACTACAAATTATTTTATTTCCTCTATTGTCTATAAAGGCACCGGAAGAAAGGATGCAATATGCATCTAAAGTCAGAAGTACTTCCGTCTAAAGCTTAACATTTACCAGAAACCCGTCACTCTGTGAAGCTGCTGAAAGTGTCTGATTTATAATCTAAGCTCTCATACACTTCAATATCAGTGTAGACTTCACATTTAGCCCTGAACCTTTTCAATTTCTCAAAATGTCCCACCAAAACGAAATGGATCGTAGGGCCTGGCAGTCTTCAAAAATTCGTATCTTAGCAAAATATTTGTTTTGGGATTCCTGCGGGATTTTATGCACGCGCGCCAAAAATGGCGGGAAAATTCAACCAATCAGAACCATTTCTCAAACAGACACATCGAAAACTGATAGAATAGATAGAACCGATCTGATTGTACCTGTGAGAGCAATCAACGAGCCATATCCACCAGGATTAGTCTTTTCCTCTAAGTAGCTCTCGATTAGTAGCTGTCGACCTAGTGTAGAGAGCGACGCAAAACGATGCAAAACGATCTTAGAAGATCGATTAAGCTACGGCTAAACTAGGACACATATGTAGCGCGCAACACGTGTGTCCTGCATGTTCCCCGAGTTGCTAAACTAGGAAACATCGCACGCGTGTCTCAGACACGTAAAATGTTTCTTGTCTTGCGAAGAAACATTTCTTTGTGTGCCGGCTGACAGAGCGGAAATGACCAAAAATTAAATGTCTAACTTAGCCATATTTCAATATATAAGCTCAAGATTCCGTATACAAAGAGTTTCTATGGCTAAAAGCTTAATTCCAATTTTTAAGAAAATTGAAGAATATGAATTTTCGATATGATTGAGCAAAGTTTGCATAATTCCTGATCAAAGTACTAATTCTCCCATAAAATGGCACAGAAACCAATGTTTAAAGCCTAATATCTCAAAGACGGATCCATTAGAAAAAAGTCATTTTTGATATTTTGTTTTTAATCAGACAAGGAGTCTGTATGCAAAAAATCAAGCTTCTCTGAGCTAACCTGACCTTATTATTTGAAATTTAGTGGTCTAAGCAGGTCATTTCCGCTCTGCCGTGCCGGCTACAAAATTGTTGCGCGCGACAATGTTTCCCACACGGTTAAACAGGGAAACATGAAGGAAACGTGTGTCCCGCTACAATGTTGCGTGCTACATATGTCCTAGTTTAGCTAGCCTGCTAGCCGGCTCTCCAGTGGGTTTTTTCGGATATTTGATTTGTTTGGTGCGCGGGATTCCTGTGTCGCGGGGGGGAAGTAGCCTGCTAGCCGGCTCTCCAGTGGGTTTTTTCGGATATTCGATTTTTTGTCGCGCGGGAATCCTGTTTCTCTCTCCCCCGCGACACAGGAATCCCGACGCCACAGGAACCCCGCGCGCGCCCTAACGAATTCTTCTCTGGAAAACCCACTGGAGAGCCGGCTCGCAGGCTATAGTTTAGCTGCATTGAGAATGCATCACTTTGGTAGTTTAGGCATTGAGAATGCATTAATCACAGCATGGTCGAGGATCGAGCGTTGCTTTTCCTTTGGTCAGCTCTCGCGCTAGCGCTGGATCATCAAATATGTTGTTCACAGTGATTTCTCTTTTTAAGTCTTGCCAAAGATTTTAAAAGTCGTTGATTATTTCTCAATAGAAATGGTCAATTTCTAAACAAAAATAAAAAGACATCCTCAACGCGTGTTAAGGACCCAGTTTCAATGCCCCTTTATAGATGTCCCTCAGGGAGGGGAGGGGGAATTTTTGTAGCGAATGTCCAATATAATACTTTGCTTCTTATTGGTTTTTTTTTTATTGAGGTATCATATTTTGGAAACGTGCCTCCTGTTATGCATTGCGTTTAGATTTTCAAAGCATTATTAATTAATACCGCGCCATTTGCAGATATATTTGTAGACTCACCAAAACTCTTCCACCACTTCTCGTTATGGGAACTACAAAATAGAAGCAGAAAAGGTGTTTCGGTTTACATTATACACTCAATGACTGCTCCCGAGGGAAACAGCGAGTTTTGTTTTCCCGAGAATCTCGCTGTTTCCCGAGGATGCAGTTAAGTGTATAGCAAAAAGAAAAATACATGGCAAAAATAGCAAACAATTTTCGCAGCGAAATAACCCGCTCTAGAGATGTCGCCCGCGCAGGCAACAATTTTTGAATTGTAGCCCGCGCGGGCTACATTTGAGTTTGTAGTTTACCACGTGAACATGATAGAACAAATCAGAGCGCGCGCTTTGATCGAATAAACACCAGCTATATAATAATGGTCGTTGTCTTTTTAACGCTGAGATGAGTAAACATGACGATGTAGGCCTGCAAATAGCAGATGATAGATTGCTGAAGTTTTCATAATTCTGCGAACTCTGTGCCGACTAGTTAATTATGTTTTCCAAGCGTTCCCTGAATCAAACATCTATAGTAACCCGGTAGCTTTTGCAAAACCTGTGAGTGATGTTTGTGGTAGCTAAGTGTTAGTTGTGCGCAGTGGCGGAGCCAGGCATTTGGAAAGGGTGAGGCACATCGCCAAAGGAGGGGCCACAGTCATATAAAATATGACAATAAAATGAAATGAAATGTATGCACTTTTATACCACACATTATCATATGGATATGTTCAAATGTGGTTTACAGATGTGGACATGTCTGATCCCTAAGATGCGGACTACGATTTATACAATGCAGTTTACAATCATGAGTGGTTGTTAGATCATCATTCTGTAGTGAGCACAGTGGTTGTTTAACGACCCTCGCATAGTGGCTGAGAGTCGGGACCTCGATTTATTGTCTCATCCGAAAGACGTGAAACACAGGAGAAATGAGGTTCGAAACAGCAAAGAAAAATCCCAACTGCCCACGACTGGGATTTGGACCAGGTGCACAGAGGTGAGAGGCAAACGCTTTACATGCTGCGCCACCCGTGCTCCATCAAAATGTGTTCACATATTTCCTATAAATTTTCACATATTTCCTATAAATTTTCACATATTTCCTATAAATGTTCACATATTTCCTATAAATGTTCACATATTTCCTATAAATGTTCACATATTTCCTATAAATTTTCACATATTTCCTATAAATTTTCACATATTCCTATAAATGTTCACTTGTTAAGGTGGAGCACCGCCTCCTGGCCCCTCCCTAGACCCGCTAGTGGTGCGATCGAGGAAGCTGCAAAAGCACGGTTTAACTGACGCTCTAGAGTTCGCAGAATTATTAATATCGCAGTTAGATGGTCTCATAGCTGAATGTAATCTTCCCGGATTTCTCGGATTCTTCATACCTGCCGCTGCCAAATTCTTTCAGTTTGTAGAAGCGATCAGGCACTCTCTGGTTCGTCTAAAAAGGGAAACGTGAAGCTTATTTGGAAAGACGGTCCTATCGTTAAGGCTGAGATAATAACACAGGGGCATAGCCAGGAACTTTGGTTGGGGGGGAGGGGGGGGGGGAGGGGGGGGGGAGGCAATAGTAAACACATGGGACGAAAATTTTCAAATTTCCTCTAGCAAATACAGTAAATGTAATATGGGAAAATCTCCCGAGAAAGGGGGGCCACGGCCCCCTGCCCCCCTGGCTACGCCCCTGTAACAAGTTGGGAAAATCAACTTACCGAGCCCCGGAGAACGTAGACGCACATGCTCATCCCATATCTACCACTGCCTATCGTCTAAACAGAAAGAAAAATGACATGGAATCCTTTGGGAAGGATGATAATCTGGCTTGGCTTGTTAGATTTACCAGCCTGCTCGCAGGCGTTGGAGAGTAGTTTTTAGTGGATTCCTTCTTAAAATTTCCAACCAGAAATAAACAGTAGAAGTAGCGAAAATGAACCGACAGCTCTGGTCAATCCTGATTTTAATTTTGGGTCTCTGGGCTGAGGTGGTTCTCCGGACAGAAAACCACTACGTTGTATACTACAGCAAGCCATAAATCGTTGACAATAAATAACTCATTTATTACCTTAACAGTAGAAAGTAAAAGTTTTCCTTCTTTGGAGAAGTCTCTCGTTTCAACCTGGAGTTCAGGGTGTAGTATTCTGAATAAATCAATAAATGTCGTATTAACAAGTCAGTAAATTCACTGCAAATGAAACACGTGACATGTAGTTTAGTCTATGCTAATGAGGTGACGGTAGTGAACTCAATCCGTTTTAAGGGGCACTGTCACCATTTTACACGATTTAGTGTTAATTTAGGTAGCTTAAATACAGCCAGATTCACAAGAATTGAACAAAATAATCGTCTAGGTTTGTTAAATAACCTTTCAGCTACAGCTACACATTTGGACTATTTTCGTGTGTTATCGAGCGGATGGAATTGGATTGTATGGACGGGTTTCTGCAGAACTTCCCTGTGTGGTGACGAAGACATTCCAAAGAAACAAATCAACAGTATCCTACCGTTTCCTGCAGTTGTCGCAACAATCCTCGCTACCGCCGATGGTCTTGTCCACATCCTCAAAGTACGCCAAAATTGTTCTATGCACAAGAAACGACAGAAAAAATAATTCCGCTTGACAAGATATTAAGTGTCTATCCACTTGGGATGGTACAACAATGTGAAAGAAAAGGGCAGAAAATATTTGTTTAAAGCAAAAGAATGGCCAGCTACACCCTGCTTTCTCCGTAGATGGAGCAAATCACAGGACACTATCACTAAGGCCAGCATTCTCAGTTCGCTCCTGGAACTGATATAAAAGTGCAAGGATACGGAGCATCGGGACCTTTCGGCTAACAATACGAGCAGTGCAACACGCAGTTACCTCCGTCTGCACTCAGCAGTTGCCAGGTACTGCTCGAGCTTGTTTAGCATCTTTAGCTTGTGCTCCCTGAAGATGGCGTTTGGCACTTCATTGATGAAATACCTGGAAAATAGAAAAGTGATTCTTGCGCGTGCGACTATAAAAGCGCGGCGCTTCTAAACCAGATAGAGCAGATTTCGTATGACTGTGAAAAGTGCCGCGAAAGAGTTGTTCCGCGCCGCGACCGTACCGCGACTACGCAGTTTCATTCGGTATCTACAGCAGGCCAGGTTCCGTACCGCCACCGCGACCGTACCGCGCCGTGTCACGGTACTTTTCACAGTCATACGAAATCTGTTCTATACTGAGTCAGCAGAAGCAGCGCACGGTTAGAAACCGACAGGCTCTGGGAACAAAAAAGGATAATGAATCATTATCAGATCTTCCTCGTACCCAGGCGTGTTCTGAGTGATTTTCGAGGTGAGAACGACTGGGAGCGAGCTAGCGCGAAAGGCCTCATGGGAAGGTTGAGCCTTCCCATGGCCCTTTGCGACAGCGCAAAGGGCCTTCCCATGATGCATTGCACACCTCGAGATTTTGCCTTTTGATATGCCGTGGGGTTTTGCCCTGTTTTCTACACATTTCAGACGCCTGCGTACAAGTCAGTTGTCAGATTCACAACTTGTAACACTTCTGTGGTCTGTCGCTACGCTCCTCCTCAGAGAAAATATTTGTCTAATCTACATTAACAAGACACAAGGTGTAGGAGAAAACGTGTACCAGTTACGTTTCTTGGAGACGAGTTTTACAATAGCAGCATAATGATGAAATCAGGCGGGAAGTTGATAATTGCAATGTATGATACGATAGCAAAGTGAATGTCCCGAGAATCAAGATACTGTATTTAAAAAAAACACTCACCGGCTTGTGCTAAGTCCGCAGGCTTAAAGAATACAAAACAAGTACTAGCGTCCCTGTAAAGCAGAAATACAGAATAACAATGTCTGATTTGGCTACCCCAAGAGCACATTACTAAGAGCAAACAACGTGTATATGCTACCTTGGAGATCCCTTAAATATAGCTTGGTCAGTAGCAAACGTTGAAATGAGTACACAAAGCCTGAACAGTCCTCAATGGGAAATGATGTAAAAACTGACCGCTATCAAGTCAAGCGAAACACTGCATTTTTTTGCAGCCTTAAAAATATGGTTTAAAAGGATTTGGCAACACCCTTATGTCTTGGGTGCTCTCTTACCCGTCTCTTCCCGCACGTCCAATTTCTTGGTAGTAGGACTCGATGTCTTTAGGAGCTGAAGAAAAATATACAGGCGTTGTATTGTTTGCCTCTAATAATGGCTGATTGCATTTTTAAACCGCTCCGGGGGTTTGAGGACCTACGGAAATTTTCCAGGGGGGTGGTATTGTACTCTGGAAATTCCACAGGAGGGGATGTGTCTGGACACCCTGCATGAAAAACGTGTTTACTTGATGAGTGTGAACGCAGTATAAGATATTTACCTCCATAGTGGATGATCCTACGCACGTCAGGCTTGTCTATTCCCATCCCGAACGCGACAGTAGCCACAATGCACTGGTGAAAAAAATAGGAAAAAGTGAAATAATGAAAGGAAACCGGCAGAAAGAAAAGACCTGTCCTTGGCTAGCCTGCGTGTGGTTTCAGGGACAGAGATTTTCGATTATTTGGCCGCGCGAAAATCTCGAACTTCACGCTTCTCTGATGATTTGGCCGCGAGAAAATCTCGAACTTCACGCTTCTCTGATGAATTGGCCACGCGAAAATCTTGAACTTCACGCTTCTCCGATGATTTGGCCGCGCGAAAATCTCGAGCTTCACGCTTCTCTGATGATTTGGCCGCGCGAAAATCTTGAACTTCACGCTTCTCTGTCCCTGAAACTCCAGGGAAACGCTTGCTACGCAGGCTAGTCGATCCTTGGATGGCTTGTGACAAGTGATTTGTTTGGTTTGGTTATCACAAAATGAGAAGTCTTCCTGATAACATGAGTTACAACTTTTGAGAAAAGGTCTCGCTAGAGCGGGTTTCATATATTTATTGCAGTAAAACCAATCACAAAGTGATAACACTTATTCTGAATAAAACCTATAGGAATGATTACAAAGAAATTGCACATTACTCACTACAGTCATAAGAAAACCGCTCCATTTGAGTTAGCTCGCGTTGGTGTTTGGCTTCGGGATCAAAATGCCGAATCCTCCGTTTTATTTTTTCATTCTCGAACCCAGAGCTCCCCGGCTCGTCTGCTCGCAGGGGAGGCTCTGGGGACATCCATCTGATGGCTTTCGCTGATTGGCTGATTTTAAACGTTGGGACATGCGCAGAAAGGTGTTTCTCTCAGCGGTTCTGTATCAAATCTCGCGCATGCGTCAATGGCTGTCACCAGAGCCTCCCGCGCGAGGAGACGAGCCGGGGAGCTCTGTGTTCGAGAATGAATTTTTTTTTTTTTTTTGCGCAATACCAAATGGTATTTTGGTAGGCACGGTAATCTATACTAAATACGAGGTCTGCAGGTAAAATGTGTCACAAAAGCTTTGAGAGTGCAACTGCGATCCTGCAGCATTCTGATTGTCTGTATTTTCTATGAGGAGGTATAAATACCTGTATTTCGTCTCGGATAAATTTGTGGTGCGCATCTTTTCTGCGTTTGAGGGCCAATCCGGCGTGATAAACCCGACAAGATACTCCATTTTCTAGGAAAAGAAGAGAAAGCCATTAAAGAGTATTCGAGAATGGATGCTTTCTCCGACTTCATATGTTGCAGTATGCTGTCAAAATGGCGGCTGACACAGGCTCTTTAACGCAGCTTAGTTCCTGGCGTTCTGAGGGGTTCCCTGTGGTAGAGAAATGAGCCGAAAAATGCTTGAGGACTGATCTTATGAAAGAGTGCTCTTGGAAGTTGTTCTCTCGCCCACTACGGAATCGTTTTTTTTTTTCGGAGATAAAACAGAGTGTTCTGCATTGTTGCCCAAACAAATACTACCTATGCTATCAATAACTAAGTTAAGTCAACTCTCATTGAGTTTGATCCCTCCTTAGTGTAGTCTTCTGATTATTCATCACGCATTCATCACGCATTCATCACGCATTCATCACGCATACTTGTCTCATTAATCACGCTAGGCTATATACGGTATGGTTAGCCTGCGTAGCGGCTCTAAAAGGGAAGGGGAGGGAGTCGGGGCGAGCGAAAACCGGAAATCGGCCCGCGCTATTTCCGGTTTTCGCTCTCCCCGACTCCCTCCCCTTCCCTTTTAGAGCCGCTACGCAGGCTACGGTATGGTGAGCACCAGTTACCTTGAAGTGACTCTGCAACAGACTCCGTGGCCTTCTTTGTGGGGCAGTAGATAATTGTAGGACCGTCGAAAGAGTAATTTCTAAATAATACACGTTAGTGATACGTTAGCCTACCACAGGCAGCCCAAGCTTACAATCTGTGTATTAAATATGTGGGAACTGTAAGAATGAATTTTATATCGTTTATCTGAGAAAATAAAGATATTTATATCACATACCTTCATTCGAGTCTTTCTTCTTCCATTTATGCCACTTTGGGTTGAAATAGTGACATTTTCACATTTGCTCCCGGTGTCTATAAAATTCATTCTTACAGTTCCCACATAATTAATACACAGATTGTAAGCTTGGGCTGCCTGTGGTCGTTTGAGCTTTGGTCGAGTAGATGACAGGTATACATAGCAAATTTCGGACGTCTTTTGTACCTTTTTTTTTTCACCAGGAACGGCTGCAAGTCATCCATTATGCCATCTCCTTTCTTCTGGACCTCAAAGTATAAATTCGGTCTGCAAATATAATCAGGAATTCAATACGTGCTCTGGTCAATCTGGCTGGTCGATTCCGTCATAGCCATTCCCAGTAACACATGCAGATGGTTCCCTGGCAACGCACACATCCCAAGTACTGAATAAGGCATGCGTTGTCTTGAGATACGTTATCGATAGTTTTTGCTTGGAAGGGATTAGACACGTTGTTTCCACAAATGGAAAATAGAGCAGCTTTCGTATGACTGTGAAAAGTGCCGCGACACGCATAGTCGCGGTCACGGTCGCGGCGCGAAACAACTTTGTCGCGGCAGTTTTCAGTCATACGAAATCTGCTCTATTGCCCACTGAAATTCTTGTGAATTATGTGGAACTGCGCTTCCTGGAATCTCTTTTTATTTAAAAAAAACTGGCTGGCTGAACAATGACATCAAACCAGCGAAAGAACGTCCAACCCAGTATAAATAGCCGCCACTGTCACTTCAACGTATGCTTGATAATGGTTTGACCAAGATATTGCATGAAGTGACAGAATTAATCGTTACTGGGACAAATGAGCCTGCACGTTCTAAAACGGCCTAACTGCCCGTAATTAAAATTATGTTCTTCGGAGTAACATTCGTGTTATAGGATCGTGTTACCTGTCGAATCCAGTACAGACGACCGAGGGCTTGTTGAGTTTAAGTGACGCGCAGATGTCTTTGCGGACGGCAGGTGTAGCTGTGGCAGTGAGGGCTACTATCGGAACCTACAAACACAATGGATATGATGGCACGTTCACATGACGCGATTTGAGGTGTGATTTCTGTGATGTTCTCTTGGTGGTGCCACATCGCGTGGTGTGAACGGCATCTTATTGCCCATTTACACTTGCAATTTTTTTCTCGCACGTACTCGTCAACTCATCAAATAAAAATCACTAATGCAAACTCCACGGGATCTCCCGCGAATTTTGTGGCGTAAAGGCCCGTTTACACTTGCATTTTTTTCCTGCAATTTTTGTTGCAATTTTTGTCGCGCGAGTCGCGGCGATTTTTCTCCCACGTACGCGTCAACTCAAAATCACTAATGTAAACTAGGTGCAACTCGGTGATTTTTGCCGCGTGATTTTAAACATGTTCGAAGCTCTTTGCAACTTCATGCGATTAGAAGAAAAGGGCACAGAAATCGCTCCGGATTTGCAATTGCAACTCGCACGAGAAAACTCGCCGCGACAAATGCAACAACATCGAACAAAAAGTGCGAACCGGCTCTTATTCTTATCGCATGAAGTTGCAAAGAGTTTCGAACATGTTTGAAATCCCCGCGACAAAAAACCGCAGCAGGACACGCCGAGTTGCACCTATTTTACATTAAGGCCGGTTTACACTTGCAATTTTTGCTGCAATTTTTGTCGCGCGAGTCGCGGCGATTTTTCCTGCACGTACGCGTCAACTCAAAATCACTAATGTAAACTAAGTGCAACTCGGCGCGACCGACCGCAATTTTTGTCGCGTGTTATCGCGGAGATTTCAAACATGTCCGAAACTCTTTGCAACTTGATGCGATTTGAAGAAAAGAGAGCACAGAAATCGCACCGGATTTGCATCTAGTTTACACTAGAGAGTTGGAATTGCAACTCGCGCGAGAAAAATCGCCGCGACAAATGCAACAAAAATCGCAAGTGTAAACGGGCCTTATGGCGATTTCACTTGCGATGTCGCCGCGACGTCGCGGTCGTTTTAAACATGTTCAAGTTCCACTGCAAAGCGAATCTAGTACATGCTCCTTAGGAAATGTTCTGGACTCTTGAGATGGCGACCATTCTGTTGTGGAAGCGTGCGTAGGATCCATTTCTGGATCTCCCCACCCCTACGATGAGCGAGAGGATGCTTACACAGGGCAGGAATTTCGTCATTTGCCCCAACATATCCCCCTAAATACATATACACTTAGTTCTTTACCTCGGGCAGTTTCTTTCTGACACAGCCAAGAGCTCGGTAGGACGATCTAAAGTCATGTCCCCATTGAGACACGCAATGCGCCTCATCAATAGCCACCAGGGTTAAACCTGCAATATACATATACAGTAATTAACAATTATTGGATGAGGTTGAGCATGATAGTGAGATTTGTCAATGCCAAGGTTTGTGTTATCTGACAAAACGAAGCTGAGGTGGATAAGCACAAACAATCTCACTATCATGTGAAAACCGAACTAGCTAAACAAAGCTAAACGAAGTCGACGATGAGGCCTTGATTGGCGAAACAGTTTTTCAAATTCAGCTTACATCCGTTGGTATTTTCCTCTTTGTATTCAAATCAAATAGCCATAAGTAATGTTTAGATACCCTGGGCAATTATCTCTCGGCAAAAATCATAACAGATTCAAGGAGAATATTGGCAAAATTGGCTCCGCTTCTTAAATGAAAAATGAAAAACATGGCAGCCAAGCCTATTGACTTGCATTATGACGTCATTACAGTGCATCAATGTCTGCAGTGTGACGTCATGAACTGCGTGCCAACAACATTTCGCTGCATTCAGTATTCAGTCATGTGGCATGGCTGAATAATAAATATACTAGACTATCATTATTTACTGGCTCACAAGTGTTTATGATGACTACAATTTTGTGCCTGCACATAGCTGACTACAATGTTGGACAAAACCTTTTGTGGCTAAAGTTTGCTTGACCAAAAGGTGTTTCGGCTTTTCCTTTCCCTGTAAAAGAAGGAGGGGAGGGGAGGGGAGGGGAGGGGAGGGGAGGGGAGGGGAGGGGAGGGGAGGGGAGGGGAGGGGAGGGGAGGGGAGGGGAGGGGAGGGTGAAGGGGGGACTTACCAACTCTATTCTGAACACTAGTGAGGAAGTCTGTGCATGTTGATACGTATTCTGGAGTTAAATACACCACCCTGTAATCTCCTCTGAAAACAAAACCAGGAATAGACCTAATGAGCTAACAGTGTCAGGGCTTCAAATTAAAAAAAACAATTTCCAGTCGAAATTTTGTGACAAGTTTCAAAATTCTAGTCACATTTCCTAAAATGTTAGTCGCAAAAACTGAACCCGCACCCACGAGTTAGACAAGTGAGTCGCAAAACTTCGACTCACTGACAAAGTTTAGTCACAAAAGATAAACACTTAGTCGCAAAAGCGACCCCCCCACAAGCGCAATTTGCAGCCCTGAGTGTTTACCTGGGGTAGCTGGAGCCCTTCAACAGGGGATACTGGTATGATTTCATTTTCCATGATTGCCATGATGGGGACGGTTGATTAAGTGAATTTTAGACAAAGATGAACTTCTCATTCCCTGCTAGCAGACGTTTTCCGCTGATATTATTTGAGCCCCCCAGCGGAAAATGTCTGTATGAGTGCGCATATAGTGGGCTCAAGAAACGGTCAAAGGTAGTGGACGGCGCCAAACAAAGCGAGTTTCGACCCAGCACAGAGGTCTCTTTCCCTCTTGAACCTCAGCCAGCAAAATGCAGAGAAAAGAGGCCTCTGCTAGCAGGGATAACTTCTCATTAAAGAATGGCCTGTTTATTGCAAAAGCTCTTTGAAATGGTAGTTTATCTAGCTACGTATTATTTATACCTTAATATTCCTGCTTTGACACCAGCAGAATCAGTCTGTGCAGATCCAAGGTAACAAGATGGTATTTTATGCAATCTGGAAACAAACCATGCATAAATTGTAAGCAGTTTTCAAATTTGGTATTTTGGGAGTTGTCCAGTACAATGATAATTTTATGCAAGGCATTGTCTAAAACAACGGAGTGCAATGGAGTGTACTGGTATTAAAGAACAAAGCAAAACAATGGAGAACAATACCATGCATTGTCAGAGTATTAAACTAGTATGGATTTTCTAATTAATTAATAATATTATTATTTAATAATGTAGTTAACAGCTGCAGATGTGAGGCCCAAAAAGATGTTGAAAAAGGTTATGATAACAAGGATGATGATGACACATCGTCATATGTTCCATTGAACTTACGCCAGTTTCTGGACTTGGTCCTCCATAAGTGAGATGAGGGGGGAGATGACAACAGATGTACCACCAGTGAAGAGCGAAGGAAACTGATAACACAGGCTCTTGCCGTAACCTTCATAGAAATCAAAAGGCCTTATTAATGGTGCCATTAAGTGATTGAGCCAGGATCTCTGCTAAAGGATCAATTCATCCCTCATGCAAAAGTTCAAAGAGACAATTACAAAGTACAAAGGTACACAACAATCAACACCCCCTCCCTAAACTTGCAGAGGTTCTTAACATCCCCTCCCCTGAAATTTCCACTAAGACCCTGTTAGCATGAGGCATTGATAGGGATATGGGGGATAGGGGTATTGCAGGGGGTATGGATGAATCTGGATCTGTTTCACATAAGAAAAAATTGCACCGAGATCTCGGAAAACAGTTCTTGGTAACCTTGGCTGCGATTTTGTTGTGGCTAGACCACATGCGCCACAGCAATGCAGTTCCATTATTTGTATAAGTATAAAGTACCAGTTCATGTATATCTAAGTAACAGTAATATTTATCATTTCTTGGGGAAAAAAAAAGAACTTGGGGTTTGCAAAAACAAAAGCAGAACAAACCTGTTGCCATGACAACACAGACATCTTTCTTGTGGTTGAGGACTAAGTCAATTATCTTCCACTGCATTCTAAAGTGCACAAAGTTAAACAACATGGAGATGGTGGGTAGAAAAGGATTGGGCAATTCCAGAAAATAAAGGTACCCCCCAACGGGCGGCAATTGGAAATTCTGATGGGATGGGGGGGTTTAAGAGCTCGGAATTCTGATTGCAAGGGGGGGTTTTCTAAGCTGGATTTCTTTAACCTGCCTGGAATTCTATATGCATGGGGGGGGTAAACCATTTTGGAAATTCTGGATGCATGGGGGGGGGGTCAAAAACTAGTGCCGCCCGTGGGGAGGGTACCTTTATTTTCTGGAATTGCCCATTTGTGAAGGCTCCAAAGTATGATGGGTAAATCAGGGGTGCCAATAGCAAGTCTACTATTGCCACTGATCACCAAATATTTAACAATTATTATGAGGCTTAGCCGAATGGGCTAAGAGGCCATGAGGGCAAGAGGAATAACTGTTTTAGTCAAATCACACTAGTAGAACAATTTGTATTAGCCAAAAATGTTTTCTGGTCTGGTCAATTGCCATTTTTTCTGGCTTTCAAATCCAACACTTTTCGCTACTGGTAGGCTATAACTAATAACCTACTAGTAGCTCAACCAATCAGAACACAGCATTGACAATAGACCACTAGTGTGATTTGACTAATTTATTCAGGATTTACTGCAAAATGATTTTGATGCATTTACTTCCTTGACATCTGACACTATCAGATGCCCTGCTTATGCCTTGAAATCTAATATTATTAACTTACGGCCTAAACTTGGAGAATCCAAAGTAGCGCTTTAGGACTTCAATGTGCTTTGGCTCTGGTGATGCTGATGGGTCTGTAGATTAAGGAACAATAAATCAGAACCCATTGGGCAGATTCATAAAAAATCTGGATCCCCTGCCTGTTGATGACCTCAGAATTCCAGGGTGGGTGGTCATCAAAACAATGAATTCCAAGGTGGGTATCCTAGCACTGAAGCAACATTTCTCAAAAATATGGCAGAAGAAACTAAATGCTGAGAATATGATGTCCAAGAAAATTTCCTTGAATCATCTGTTTGTAGCCTTTTGTTGAAGGTTTCAAATTTTCCCATTTCAAAATTTCATTAACTAGTACTTTCCATTTACTAAACATAGAACAAAGTGTCAGTAATTCTACACTAACTTCTAACGTAACTTCTCAAGGGAACATGGATTTTCTCAAATATTTTTCACTGGCTTGTTGCTGTCTTGATAAGCTTCACAGGATTTGTACGCTTCCTGAATGAAAAAATCCAGGATTTTCCAGGAAGTCTTTAGTTATTTTTTCAGGAGTTTTCCATGAGTTTTTATTGGGTAGAAGTCTGGAGGATGTCATAATTTGCAGCCCAAAATCAGATTCACAAAACTGACTAATTCAACCACATTAATTGAGTTAAAACATTTTTCCAGGAGTTTTCCAGGATTTTCCTTAATCCTTAAAATTCCAGGAGTTCCAAGGACTTGCTAACCCTGTAAATCTTCCTCTGCTGAATCAGCATCACTGCTTTTGCTTGGTTGATGGTTTTCCTGTGCTTCATACTCTGTCATACTCTGATTACACAACTCATCAAAGTCAACTTGCGATATAGCTTCATCAAACATCTCATCACCATCTGCAAAGTCATCTATTAAGTCAAAAGTGTCTTCCAAATATGGTCTTTTTTCTCCATTGCCCTGTTTGTACAATAAAATGGCATAGTCAAGAGACACAGGAAAAATGCAAAAAAAAATTCTATAGTCAGGGCTTGCTCTTAATGTTTGAACTAATTAGTCAAGTGGCTAGTGAATGGCCAGGATTCCCTAGCCATGATATTTACTATTTTTCTACTAGGCACTCGATGTACAGGAATAAAAAGAGCATGAGCCAGCTATGTGTGAATTTTTGTTTAGTAGACTATGAATTTAGAATCTGTATCATTGCTCTTGCATAATCAAGATGGTGGCCAATGGCTAAAACCTGATTGTATGCAGAGTGTAGAATCATTTTACTTCTTGTTATTCTGACTATTTTTGAAGTGAGAAAAACTGTGAAAATTTTTCTTTTAGATGCAAAAATCAAGTAGCCAAGATAGCTAGTAAACAATAAAACCCACTTGTCAAAATAAAAGCTTTACTTGTATGTGGTGTTAAATACAGATTCCAGACCAGGATGCTATATTACATCCCAAATGAACAAGGTATAAGGATAGTGAAGCAGGTTACTTGTGCCATAATGTGCAATTCCAGAAAAAATCCATACCCCCACATTTGCTGGAGGAAATTTGAAAATTTTCATCCTATGTTTTCACTATCCGGCCTCCCCTTTCTAAATTTCCTGGATCCGCCCCTGAGCAGGATCTAGGTTTGAAACAGGCTCACCCCCTTGGATAATATGACCCTTGGAATTCCTAAGGGCCACAAGGACCAAGGGGAATTTTTGCAGAAGCCGAAAAAAATGTAAGAACAAAATTGGGAAGTGTTCGGATTTCCCATGGATAATATTGGGAAATCCGTTGCAAACACTTCCCAATAGTCCTTGTGCCATGGGAAATCCCGCTTTTCACATAATGCACCAGTCAATTGACAGCCCCGCACCCCCCCATTCGCGCATTAGCGGGGTACTAGCGGGGCTTTCGTACAGAATTCACACTACATTACTGCCCCGTTGGTCGGGAGATGCACTTTCTTTCACGGCTTCCCGCACAGTACATCGAGCGGGGAGTCACTCTCTTCCCCGGGACACAACACAACAGAAACCAGCCCGCTTTCCGGGCTGCTTCACCTCCATATGAACACCCCTTTACTTCACAAAAGACACGACAAATACAGATTTTTGTTACTTGAATTAAACATCTTAAATTTTAATCTACACTAGCGAAAGTACATGCAAGTAGAAAAATATGGTTTTATTACGCTTTGCGATCGGCTGCGGCTGCATTGAAAACTGGGCACCATTGACACGACTCTTTTCAGTGAGTAAAAATCCTTTGTGTTATCTTCTAAATTCATTGGGCAAGGAGCGCATTCACTCTTAATTATTACCCTGGGGACGGTGCATTCACCTCTCAGATTGTCCCCGCAAACCGAGGCGCTCACTGCCTTTCATTTGCCAAAAAGTGAATGCCCCGCTAATGCGCGAATGGGGGGGTGCGGGGCTGTCAATTGACTGGTGCATAAGCGGTTTCTCGCATACATTCCTGACACATTACAAACAGCTCCCCTTCTCCTCCGTCCTCTCTACAGCCGATACCCCGCCAGTCCGTTACCTTTTCTTTCTCGTTTTCCAAGGCCTCTTCAATCTCAAGTAAGTCATCAAAATTTCCATTTTCCTCACCATCTGAGATACCTATCACAACTCTGTCATCCTCTCTGTGATTCACAATCAATTCATAGAGCTCAGACACGCTGGAATCCACATCATCTATCGTCGAACGAAATGCAGCAACGTCGAACTCATAGCCTTCGTTTTGAACACATTCTAGCACCTTTGAAAGTCGGACAGAAGCCACCGAAAGCTTGTCTTTAAGCTTGACTTTCTCTTCTTCAGCCATCTATTACTCCTAGTTGAAGGCTTAAATCTGTAAATGACGAGAAACCGAGTCCATTTGAAAGAGATTTTCAAGGATATTTAGTTCAGAGTTTGTGGACAAAACGCGCCATTTTGGAATTTTACCGCGTTTGGGTACCAGGCTCCATGATTGATGCAACACAGGGAGTCCGCGACTTTGTCTTCTGTAAAACGGCAAAGAGTCTCAGAATATCTCGGTTTTTCACTAGAACTGTGTGATTGTGATCTTGGGATGTGGGTTTGCATTGAGAGGTAAGGGTGTCCTCTCCTAGCACACTTCCTGTGCCACCTCGGGCGGGGCAGGGGGATGGGCACTGACTCCCACAATATTTTTAATATGATGAATTTATTTACAACGTCTCGTTATATAAATATAATTACAGCAATATAAATAACAAATAATTTTGATAGGAGGAGAGGCTGCCAATGATTGATGGCAGACTCAACTTATTTTACAAATCAAGTGCGCTGGAACATTTCTCGTTTTTACATCAAGTTTTGCATCTATCAGGGGTGTAGCCAGTATTCGAGAAAAGGGGTTCACATCTGTACAAATGGTGCCCTTTTCCAGCTTACCGATAGTTACCTTAATGTTTACTGTATGTATTTGCCTTCTAAAAAGGCGGGGTCAGAGGCACCCCAGGACCACCCCCCGTAGCTACGCCCCTGTCTATTTCTGGGCCTTTCAAAGACGAGATTGAGTCAAAATCTGGTAATTTAGTACCAAATTTTGATGCATTTTCCGGTCGTCGCGAGGTCCAAAAAAAATTCAGAAAATGTTCTTTTTGGGGGGTGCATGGCCAATGGCCCACGAAAAAAACAACAACAGAGGATTGTTTAACGCAGCATGTTAAATTGCTTTTAGTATCGTGTCTTTCACATGTCGACCTGATAGGGATTGCTCGTCGTATTTTTTAGGGGTCAAAATCGACTCTCAGGTATTTTTAGGGGGTATCGGAGAAACATTGTGGCTTTCCCTAATAAATGGTATTTTTTAGGGGTACGCAAATGAATGAAAGGGTCACAAACCAAGCAAAACGTTTTCTTTCTTTCTTTATTCATTTATAGCTCTAAAATAAGCTTGTTTTGAGATGAGAGAAACAATAAACAATAACAAAAAAGGTTTATTGTTGGTATTTTTTAGGGGTCATTTTGTTTTATAAGGTGTTGTTTTTAGGGGGTGGATTTTTTATGTCCGTATTTAGGGTATATTGTGAACCTTTTTATTATTTTACTCATAGGATACTGTGTATTATTCAATTTATCGACCTGTATTTACTTTGGTACTTGATACCGAGTTGTTCAATATCCAATGAAATTACAAACGCAGAGCAGAGTGCAAGTTGAGTAAACATGTGACCGACCCAAGCGTGCGAGCAATCACTCGCTCGTTGTTGACCTTTACGGTATCCCTGTGGTGTGACAAAGATAAAAGCAGGATCACAAGGAACTCGGAGGCCATCTCCTCGGTGAGAGGTCACGTCGTTGAATGTCGCAGTATTTCTTCCAATTTTATTTCTTTTCAGGTGCTTAACCAAGATGTAGAGGGCTAGATTTCTTTCTCAGAAGAGCCCTAATGTCTAGGAACACGGATTCCACAGGGGAATATTACAACTACGCGAAATCGCGGAAAACTTCGAACACATTGCACTGGTTACGTAAAGGGTTACGAATCCACGACAATCCGGCTTTAAAAGATGCAATTCTGAATTGGGGAACTTTCCGCGTTATTTACATCTTGGACACTAAAAGCGTCGCAAATTCCAACATTGGTCTAAACCTGTGGAGATTTTTACTGCAGTCACTCGAAGATCTCGACAATAGTTTAAGAAAATTAAACTCAAGACTGTTTGTTATTCGCGGACAGCCAGCCGATGTTTTTCCCAGACTATTCCAAGAGTGGAACATCAATAAGCTTACTTTTGAAGAGGATTCGGAGCCGTTTGGAAAAGAGAGGGACTCCGCGATTCGCATGCTAGCGCGGGAAGTTAATGTTGATGTCGTTGTTTACAGATCGCATACTCTGTTCGACCTTCAGTCGTAAGTTATCATGCCTGTAGCTGAAATCTTTTGAAAGGGGTTCGTTGTCCTTACTTTTTCAGAGGGGGGTTCGTTTTTGCTTCTTTTCCTGGCTTTTGGCACGATTTTGTTTAGTTTCTTGGTTTTTATAGTTATAGGCAAAAATGTAGAGCTTTTTGGTTTGAGGGTCCGTTCGAACCCTTCGAATCCCCCTTTCTAGACCTGAGTATATGTTAGTTTACTCGTATGGTATTTACCTTAAATTTCAACTAATAGCTTGCCTTATGAACAATTCCTAAGTAAATGCACCTGACGTCCAAGTAAAATTGGCATTGTTCTGTATAGATATCAGAATGTTTGGTATAGACGTCAAAGTGTCTCGTATAAAATGTCATAATGCACGTGCTGTCCCCCAACCCACCCCTCTTCTCTATGAACTGTGAACTTTGAACTGTGCCACCTTCAGTTTGAATCCAAGTGGAAATAGTTTTTTAAAGGTTTACCTTTTCTTAGGCTAAAAACCTCAGGATGTTCTTATTTTATGTTTCTTTTATCTGTTATGATATTTGTTATGGCTTTGCATATTAATTTGCATAAAATAAGCTTGTTTTGAATATTATTGTCTCAACTCAAAAAAAAACATAAATGCTGAACAAGACCAAAATAAAGGCGGTGCATTATTCTTGTTGACAAAACCTTTTTCAGGCATCATACAAATAACTCAAAGAAAGTTTGTCGGATTATTATGGCTGTGTCAAAGGGGTCATATGAGTTTGTATTTTAATTTATATTTCATATTTGGGTCAATTTTTATATTACAGTGTGGCAATTTTAATTGATCAATAATTGATCATGAGCAATAGATTTATAAGGGACCATTATTTATAGTGACTTCTGGACTGGATAGATCTAATTATACAAGGAATTCTTGAATTCTTCTGGCATACTGCAAAATATCCCACTTATCACTTTTATTTTCTTAGCATACACACTCACCTGAAGCAGTGGCAGATCCAGGATTTTTTCAGTGGGGGGGGGGGGGGGGGGGGGGGGGGGTGTTGCAGCACTAAGTTGGACTGGTTATAATCCATACTACAACTACTAATCTATCACTCTCATAGGGGGGGGGGGGGGGTGTACCCTCCACAATCCCTCCCCTAGTTCAGCCCCTGTGAAGGCTTGTGTGTATACCAGAAAATTCTCAAGTGATGCGTGGGATATTCTGCAGTATGCCACTTGAAAGCATTGATAACTAGTATATATTTCTTTTCCATTTTTTTTTTCATACCTCTGTGCCAGTATTTCTACTTTTTGGCCTCATTTTTTTCTGTATAAATTTAAACTTCAAAACACCTCTAACCAACTGCCAGAGACAACAAAACTCACTTACTCAACTCACTTACTGGTTGAATGCCCATGGCTGTATAGCTAGCAGGGAGGCAGAGGGGACAGTTGCTCCCCAGCAAAGTAAAAATTTTAGTGTCAACATGTTAAGGTCATGTTAACAGTTAACGTCTGGGTAAAGGGAAACATTGTTCCATTTTATGGAACACTCCCCATAAAAATAGATGGGGGTGCTCATTGGGAAAACTAATTTAATCCTAAGGGATACCAAATTGGGAGTGATCAGCAGTGAATTTCACTCCTAAGAGTGGATGTGGAAAATCCTAATGTTATTGCCATCAAGTCGAAACAATTTATTCTGTTGTCGCTGAATTTCTAGGTCACCTTTGGCGTGATACCCCCTAAGGGATAGCAGACTCTTGGATATCCCCAAGAGATAGCAGTTAGGTGAATTTTATACCCTAAGGGATGGACGAGCACCCCCATCTATTTTAAGGGGAATCATCCCCCCCTCCAGGGTGAATATATAGCAAAACATATCATGAACATTTGAAACAATTAGCGTGCAGAATCATGTGAGTAACACAATATTATGCTATTATACTAATAATTGTCATTATTATTCAGCACATCAATGTACTGCCCAAATATGGTCATTGGAATGCCAATAGCTGTCTTCTGTACATGACATATATCCTGTATTATTATTCAGCACATCGATGCACTGCCCAAATATGGTGATTGGAACGCCAATAGTTGTCTTCTGTACACGACATATATCCTGTGATATCCGTTGTCTGAGGAAAACATGATGTGTTGAGCTCATATGTAATATGCAAAAGTAAATCATTTCTTAGATTGTTTGCGCTATCGATCTGCTGAATAATAAAACCATTATCCTGCTCGATTTTTGCAGAATATCGTCTGATTTAGCCAACTCTGGACTGCATCCCTCATCAGCTAAGTATCAGACAATATTCTGCGCAATCTCGCAGGATAATGGTTAAATGATTTTGGTTGCCTAGACTATCTGTGTTTGACATATCAAAGCTCATGCACAACAGAAATTAGTGAATATCATCAGATCAAATCATTCAGAGCATGTGGAATGGGATATCCAGTGATTTGGTGGATAATAAAATCTTTTTCATTGTTTAGTATAATTGACAAGAACAATGGAACCCCACCTCTTACATACAAGAAGTTTCTTTCCGTCATCGAGACCATGCCGTCACCAGATCCACCTGTTGCCCCAGTCAATCCAAGTTCCTTAGAATTGGGCCACACCCCTATTTCTGATGACCATGATGACAACTATGGTGTGCCGACAATGGAAGAGCTGGGCTTGGAAACTCGTCGGTTATATGTGGAGGTTTGGCATGGCGGTGAAACAGAGGCTTTGAAACGGCTTGACAGACACTTAGAAAGAAAGGTAAGGTGTTTATACAGTCACAGGGGCGTAGCCAGCACTTATGAGAGGGGGGGTTCCAAAATTCAAAAAAAAAAACTCCACATAAATCGGACGTTTTTTGCGTTCTCGCCACAGGAAACCCAGCCAAAAATATTGATCTCTGGAAAAAACTAGCGTTTGAAGAAATTTGCTACATTTTATTGGAGCTTTTATTTGTTGTCTATTAAATATTTACCGAATTTTAGTAATAAGTCGGTCCAGAACAGAGGCGAGGGGGGGTTCCGCTGCGGGAGAGGGGGGTTCCGGAACCCCTGGAACCCCCCCTGGCTACGCCCCTGAGTCAGGACACTCGAACCGTGAACACCTAATACACCTTTCACATTTTAGTAAGAATAGCAAGCATAAAGAACATTTTGGGGGGGGGACTCCCATATTTTTTGACCGGGAATGATCGTTGGAAATTTTCAGTTTCACCCCTAAAAGATACCAAACATGGCGGGCCATGGCATGGCTCAAATAATTTCTTACCCTAAAAGCTACCCTAAAAGATGAGGCCTTATGTGCAAAGTAGGCGCGAAGGAGACAGGTAACAGGTAAAAGATACCCATCATGAAATTTCCGTGTTTGTTTCTAATTTATCGTCTTCTCATCGAGTAATCTCTCTTTCTTACACGGTTTTTAGAAACACCATCATGAGAGAAAACAATTTGGACACATATTTCGGCCCTAAAAGATACCAATCTCCCTAATTTTATTGAAGATTAAGATCACCCCTAAAAGAGACCAAGGCCCCGTGATTTTAAACCCTAAAATATGGGAGTCCCCCCCCCCCCCCCCCCCCCGGGATTTTAACCAAGTCAAATTTTAACCAAGAATCAAAATTTCGAGAAGGAGAAAATAAATAGAAGACAGCTAAATTTACTTTTTGTTTTTGATTTTAAAAAAAACCTTGAAATAATTTCCCTCTATTTCAGTTTGAGAAATATTGGCTCTTTTCTTTTTCATTTGTTTGCCTGTCCGTGATGAACCGACTTTGAAAATGTTACATCCCATGCTTTTATTATCAAGAAATTAAGCTACTTTGCAAATATTTTGGTAAATTCAGTGTTTACTATTGACTTTTTTCTAACAACAAAAAATATAGTAACTAAATCCACTGGAGTAAGCTTATGCAAGCTCGCGAAAATATCATTTTTCCGTTTGAGCTGGCTATGCCATTTGGCAGAGATTCAAAAAAAATATATACAAAAGCACGGTTTCTGAGAGTGAAAAACTAGCGAAAATAGACAAATTTCTTTCCAAAACAAGCCATACTAAGAATTTAAAGCAGTTTTGCATGTGATACTTACGTTTTAACGTGGTTTCTTGTCCCCTATAACTATAAGCTGCAAAAATAGCCAACATGATTCGAAACTGCAAACTTTTCAAACCAGAAACTGTTTTCCCGCCCTTTTAGCGCGCGCGCCCACCACAGGAAGCCCACCACCTAGCAATGACAAGTTAAACTTACTATTAGAATTTCTCCGGGTGCCGTGGTCCTAGTGAGTTGTTTCAGTAGCTTAGAGAGCTTACTGGTTGTTTAACGGTCTCCCGATGATTCTCAGCACGCGTTTGGACACGTGACCACAGGGATCCCAAACATGAAGGAGTTTGAATGCGTTTTCGAGCTCTTATTATATAGCGGGCACTGTTCTCTCTAAAATTGTCCGCAAGATGATTGAGGGGGCTGGGAGCCTGGATCCTTTTTCTAGCAACCAAAAACTACAGTACTGTATGGGACATTATGATTTACTGATACAGGAGCAAGTTGCAACCTCCTTTGACGCAGTACTGTTTTGTAAGTGAGCCTGCAGTGGTCATTAGAGAAACTCCAGGATCCACGAGGGAAATATATGAGTAGACCTGACGCGCATCAATAATAGTTCAGCTCACCCATCACGCACCGCAGGTTACAACAAAATAGACGGCGAATGCAAGGCTTTTTTGAAACGGGTGTATACTGTTTTTCGTTGTATTTTAGGCTTGGATAGCTAGCTTTGAAAAACCAAAGGTAAACCACCAAAGCTTGATGCCCACGCCCAGTGGTGTCAGTCCGTACCTCAGATTTGGGTGCCTATCACCTCGATTGTTTTACTTCCGACTCATGGACTTATACAAGAAGGTATAGTAAATCAACTAGAGGTCTATAACAAATCCTGCATTTCTATTGTTCACACGCTACTACTTTCTATAAGTGATAGACTATGTTACAATATATAATTCTGTGAACGTTTTGCTTTGTTTGCAATTGATGCGAAAGGCGGGAAACCACCACATCTTTTCAATTACCTAATTTTATATTACCTTAATTTCATCCATTCCTCCACTCTCGAAACGTACCTCACTTTGCGAAAGGTCGAGGAGACGTTTCAATTCACCACGAAATGTTCTCATCCATTACGTAATTACTGACCCAAAATTGGTCATTTGAATGTGATTGGTTGCTTCCGTGATAGCTATTCTCAGACCCCGTTCACACGGTATCGCCTGGTGTTAATACGGTACCGTTACAATTCCGGCACGTTTTGCAGCGGTGTTCACACGGGACCGTGCCGGAAACAAAAATGTTTCAAGTTTTAACTTAGTATCTGCGCCATGTTATGGTCACCACCTAGACCCAGGTTTTACTGTGGAACCGGTGACCGGTCCGAAGTTGGTCCCAAAAAAGCACGTCTTGCCGTGCGTGCCAAAATCTGTCCGGTACCGCAAGTCCGTGCAGTCGCTGTGTGAACGCGCGACGGTACCGTACCAGAATTGTACCGGTTCGGTTTTGTGCCGGCCTCGTATGACCGGAGTCTCAGTAACACCTGCAGGTTTTGCTTGGCAGTAATTAGATAATGGTCATGCAATTAAACCTCACCTTTACATTCAATCAACATTGTGCTATTCTCAGACATATTTTCACTTTTGGTTGCATTTTAGGTGAAAGGCGGGGAACCACCCATATCTTTGTTTGGGCAGCTTCTCTGGAGAGAGTTTTTCTACGTTGTGTCCACCAATAATCCCAACTTTGACAAGATGGAAAACAATCCAATGTGCCTGAATATCAACTGGAGAAATGACGATAACGTAGCATCAGACATTAAAAAGTGGTCAGAGGTACATTATAAAGAGTCCGAGTCAGCCACTCCTATCTTGTTTTCGTTTCGATAATAGAAGACGAATTACGTGTAGAAATGACACAGGCTCTTTAACATAAAATGGAAGGTTTCTTTTTTATTCAACACGATTCGAACCAGCAGATTTCTTGCTCTCAAATTAGCCAATCAGGATGATTTTTGTTGCATCGACAAGCGTTCCTATAACATATTCTAAAACATATTCCACCTCCTCAGAAAACCTTGGCCTGATGTCAAATCTCAACTAGATTGATTCTTGTACGATGACATAGTTTTTGCGACCGCTTGGCTGCCTTTAGCGCCGTGAGATCCAGCGTAATCCAGCTTGCGAGCTGCAAGTATGGAGAGGGCGGTCACTATACATTAACATTTAGCACCATTGGACGATTCCAGCGATAACGCACGCGCGCGCAGCATGTCGGTTGATATGGGACATTTGTCGAACAAACTTTTAAAAAAGCGCGCGCTGCATTCTGGTAGTTGTGGGGTATGGCTTGAGCACACGCGCGATTATAGCTGGAATCGTCCATTGGCTTAAGTGACCATTTTAATTGAGGGGGGAGGGAGTGATGTGAAAGAAGTTTTTTTTGTCTTTTCATCAGCGTCAATGCATTTATTTACTCTTTCAGGGTCAGACGGGCTATCCATGGATAGATGCCATAATGACACAGCTAAAGCAAGAAGGTTGGATTCACCACCTAGCTCGATGCGCTGCGGCTAGTTTTCTAACCAGAGGAGACTTATGGATCAGTTGGGAATATGGGATGAGGGTATGTTGTTTTGGCAGTTTTATCACTCTTGAGATACAGTAACTTTATCATACCTAGTCCTGTCCCTGAACCCTCAATCGTGGCTCCATTGTTGCATGTCACAGGGGAATTTCTGCAGAAACCCATCCATGGGAAAAGCTGAATTTCCCAAGGCACACGTATGGGAATGTTCATATCAAGATAGCTCCCGTTGGAATGTGTCGTTTTCTAAAATTACCTTATATTGAAGTTTCTACTTACCATATTTGGAAGTCCAGAAGTTTTCCTAGCTTATTTCATACCCTAAATTGCCAAAACGTTCGTCAAAACTTGCAGATTTTGGAGAGCAACGCTGTCCGAGTAGGCCGCCATCTTTGTTTTAGTCCCATATGCTCGGAAATAGCTACACAGGTAGCCCGCGTCACGCACGGGTAAGCATTGACAAAAACGACACGTTTATCTTGATATGTGGAATTCATATGGATAGCCATGGGAAATCCGAACACTTCCCATTCTTCTACTCTTCTACCATGGGAAATTCAGCCAGAAACCTTTGAATGCGCATGCGCTAGATTTGACCAATAACGTTTTTTTGTGTATGTGTTTAAGGGCCTGTGTCAGCCGCCATTTTGGCAGCCAAGCAACATACCGAGTTTGAAGAGGCATCTATTTCCATCGGCTTACTTAGGAAATGTAGTGCGATATTTTTCGGTTCAATTTGGTAAATAAAGAAGAAAACTTTGTTTTTAGATGGTGGTTCAAAATTTATACACGTAATCCGTCTTCTAATTGGAGCACAACTTTCTATGACTTTATCAGCGCATTAGAGCACGCGTGATGTTGGGAGAGACACGAGAACGTTGTAAAATCACGAGCCGCAGGCGAGTGATTTAAAACGTTCCGAGTGTCTCTCCCAACATCACAAGTGCTCTATTTGCCGAAAAAGTCATAGAAAGTTGTGCTCTAATGCTTTTATGATATAGTGGGAGAAAACCATTACTTTATCGGTGTAATAGAGCATAGATTTGGACCAATCAGAGCGCGCGTTATATACCGTTTCCGGGAAACGTTGTCACCCAAAAAGCCTATAAGCTTGAAGCACAAAGGATGATGGGGGCATTTAAACTGCTACTGTTTGATCTGAATTCAGACAGTTATCGCAAACACAGGTGAAATGATTAAATTTCAGCTCATTTCCAAGCATGTTTGTTTCTAATATTTTACAGAAATTTAAATAAATCTTTACCCATACTCCCTAGCGCACCAAGCTTCTAGGCTTTTTGGGTGACAACGTATCCCGGAAACGGTATATGTAAATGCTTTTATAATACCGAATGAAAACAATAACAAAGGAGTGGCTGACCCAGACTCTTTAATGCGCATGGTCAAAAATATCTCGATATTTCTGGTCTCTGTCAAGCGAGGACGCCATTTTGGCCGTTCGTGATGCCCACAAACAATCTCCTAGTGACAGCGGTCCAATTTTTGAAGAAGGTTGCCTTCTAGTCACGCGACTATGTGCAGTTGAGACCTAAGTAAAGCTCGTCTCGAGGCCACTCGGTGCCTCGGGATAATTCCTATTTTTCATATAACTAATTCCTATTTTACCTTTGGCAAATGCATTTCAGGTATTTGCGGAGTACTTGCTAGATGCTGACTGGAGTGTAAACGCTGGGAACTGGATGTGGTGGTCGTACAGTGCATTCTCTCAACAGTTCTTCAACCCTCCCTGCCCGGTGGACTTTAGTAAGAATTTAGACGTGAGCGGAGACTATATCAGGTTTGTAAAGGCAGCAAAAAGACTGATTAGAATTAAGTGCGTATCTACGCGGGTATCTGTTTACATGTATTGACTAATTACATTCTCTTGATGATGAGAATAGAGCAGATTTGTATGACAAAGTTGTTCCGCGCCGCGACCGTGGCCGTGCCGCGACTACGCGATTTCATTGGCGATTTCATTCCATCTACAGTAGGCCAGGTTCCGTACCGCCACCGCGACAGTACCGCGCCGTACCGCGACACTTTTCACAGTCATACGAAATGAGCTCTAAGATGTTCTGATGTGAAAAATTACACAAAAAATCAATCCTCTCCATAAAAATTGAGACCGTTTTCTTCATTCTTTTTGGTGCTATGCAATTGTTAAATCTCCATAATTTTTTAAGGAGACTGTATATGAGGCACCGCGGGCGGTGATGAGAGTTGATGAGAGTCAGCCGGAAGCCACGCAAGCAGTCTTGCGTGAGCACTAGTACCCAGTTCCTTACCGCGGAGGAAAGTGTAAACAAGTGGAACCAAATAAGCCTGCAGTTCTTTTGGCGGCAGCTGCTGACTAAAAAACTTTCCTCAGCTCTCATCTGCGCGTTCAAACGGTAAACGACTCTCATCGACTCATGAAAAATTTGAACATGTTCAAAGTGTATGATGAGAGTGAATGAGAGTCCTTGAGAGTTCGCGATCAAACGAAAAAAACTCATCAGCTCTCATCAACTCTAGCCAAGAGAAAATTTTCTCTTGCTCTAGCTCATAGCCGTTTGATCGCGCCGCGCAATCGCGCGCGTCTTATCTCTCTTTAGGAAATACCTCCCAGTGTTGAAGGGCTACCCCGCGCGCTACATTCATGAGCCCTGGAAAGCACCAATCAGCGTGCAGAAGGCCGCAAAGTGCATTATTGGCAGGGATTATCCTGAGCCAATGGTTGATCACCAAGAGGCTATGATGCGGAATATGGAACGGATGCAAGACGTGTTCAAATCTATCGTGCAGTACAGGATATCTGGTAGGATATTTAGCAACTTTAATTCATTACAATTAGTTCATTTAAATGAATTTCGCTGAGTATGATAAAAATGCTACTGCAGCCCAATGTTACAAGGACTATCACCCAATCAGATTGCAAGTTTTTTCCTGTCTTTTTTTTTTTCTTGTAGTTATGTCCGCAGAAAACAAACAGGCATTCCAAGAACTACAATCTAACCACACAGCAGAGAATTCCATGTCCGGAGAGAGTTAACAAACCCAAAATAGCCCTTTGGAAGATAGGAAGGAGGTCCAAACAATTCAAGAAGTACGGTACTTCTTGGGTGGTTGGACAACCCTCTCACTCCCTCATTCTCAAGGTTTTTAGTCTACGGTGTCCGTAGACTATTGCTATCGAAGGCGTTGTGGGGTGTCCGTCCGTAAGATCAAAACCTGATCGGCCCAGGTTCGACTCCCGGTATCGTCACTAATTTTTGTTTCTATTTCCCCCTTCAGTCATATTTTTTTTTCAGTCATTTGCCTTATAAGGAAGTGACAGGAGATCCTCTTTTGATAAGAATTTCGGCAAATGTAGCAAGACAACGGTGAAATTTTGAATGAACTTGCAGGAATCACAGAGACTCGCTTTCTCGATCTGTCCAACATTGATTTTGGCTTGGTAACCACGCTAAAATACCCACAATAGCCCGCGCGCCACTCGACCCAGCCCTCCCAACTGCATTCAGCAAAAACGACAATGATTCATTGATATGCAAAATAATTTTTTTTTAAACATTTTGCGATCACAAAGACCGGATCGATCGAACGAAGAGCAAAAACCAAAGCACTTATTTATGGCTAAAATGTTTTCTTTTTACTTGTGAGATATAGCTAGCATTATGTTAAAGAGCCTCTGTCACCCTCCATTTTGTCATCCTAGCAACATACCGAGACAGAGAAAGCATCCATTTCCATCGGCTGATTTAGGGAATGTAGTGCAATATTTGCAATTGAATTCGTTAAATGAATAATAAAACTTTGTTTTTAGAAGACTATTTCAAGATTTCTACACGTAATTCGTTGTCTGATATCGACTGAAAACAATAACAAAGGAGTGGCTGACAAGGGCTCTTTAAACCCTTTTTGTCTAGAAAGCGGTTAGGTGAATGCCAGAGCAACGCATTCAGCTCAAAACGTGAATACATGCACGTTCTCGAATGCAGTGTCTTGCCGGTGTTTCTTTCGCAGCAAAGGCTCTGGGAACTGTGAACGAGATTGCGATCGCAGTGTCTTGTGTATCTTTGGTCATCGGTCACCGTAGACTAATTACCCATTGGGTACCTATTTTTCCTCGAAGCACGAGTACTTTTTTGATAGCCTGCCCGCAGGCTCTCTTTGTTTCTGTTGAGGTTTTCGTTTTTTATTGGGCGCGCGGCAGGCTACACGTGGCAGGAGTGGCAGAGCGCGCGCACGTTGTTTTGAGGCTAGTTTTTTGGTAGAAGCTTTTTGAGAGCTTCCACAGGAAACCCACAAAAACGAGAGTGACGAAACGTGCGCGCGCGAGCTGCAATTCCCGGCGTGCTCTGACACCAGAAGAGAGCCTGCGGGGCCGAGGCTACTTTTTTGACGATTTTCACGATGTTGCGCGTTACGCATGCAACACACCAGCACGTGGCATTTTCGAACCCAGAGCTCCCCGGCTCGTCACCTCGCGGGGAGGCTCTGGTGACAGCCACTGACGCATGCGCGAGATTTGATACAGAGCCGCTGAGAGAAACACCTTCCAGCGCATACCCCAACGTTCAAAATCAGCCAATCAGCGACGGCCCTCAAATGGATGTCCCCAGAGCCTCCCCTGCGAGCAGACGAGCCCTGAAGCTCTGGGCACGAGAATGAGCACGTGGCTGTTGAACACTGAGCCACTGCTAAAGTAAATTAAACATGGCCGATTGTATATAAGTTTGAAATATAGCTATATAAAAGCACCTATAACCAAGGTAGTAGTTTGATTAAGTTATCGTCCATGCAAGAAGGAAACGAAACTCCATTGTTTTACGGCATTGAGGGTTCCCCACATAGGATATGTCCCATTTTTTACCACAAAAAGTTGTCGCGACTAGTAGAATATTACAAGTGAAACAATTTAGATTTCGACTTACTTCAGAACATATGGCGATAAAACGTCCCCAGACTATGCAATCAGATTAAAGAATAACAAAAGAAGGAGAATCGCATTTTAGCTAGATCCCCATATACGAAGTTTTTAAAAATCGTATGATCCTGTTTATGAGTACCACATGTGCTTATATCTCCCAATAAATCCTGAGAAGCGTTTTTCTTTATGGTAATTTTACTGATTTTTGTGTTTGAGCCAATGAAATCGCCTATATTTTCAATAGAAAATAATTGCATTCCACCATTGCTGAGTTTCATATCGAGAGGGACTGGGTTCGAGTCCCCTAATATTACGGAAATCAAAACAAGACCAACCCAGTAAGAAAGAGCACATCGACCTGTGCAAAAGCCGAAAATGTGATGTTAATTGAGTCAACACTAACAAAGAAATAGCAATTCAAAAACTCCAAAATGTAATAAGAAACGTAACGGTGTGCGGACATTCTGTCGATTTTGTCCGGACGCCATACGTTTTTGATTAACTTTTTAGATTTGAAATTGTTGTATCTTGGTCAGTATTAATTCGATTAACACCAAATGTTCGGATTTTACTCAAATCGATGTGCTCTTTCTTACTAGGTGGGTCTTGTTTTGACTATCGTAATATTAAGGGATTCGTACGCAGTCCCTCACGATATGAATCTCGTTGCCGTTGGCTCGGGTAGTTATTACACGGACCATTACTTAATCATGAGGTTGTAATGAAGGAATCTGTGACGACCCAGCCATCTTGAACTAGCGATATTGTCCCCCAAAGTTTCAAAATCGCCACACAGTGCCCCCTCCCCATCACCACCTGAAAAAGGGCCTCTGGATAGTTTCAAAATCGTCACACAGTGCCCCCTCCCCACCACCACCTAAAAAAGGGCCCCATCTGGATAGTTTTAAAAATTGCCACATAGTGCCTCCTCCCCACCACCACCTGAAAAAAGGCCCCATCTGGATAGTTCAAAATCGCCACACAGTGCCCCCCTCCCCACCACCACCTAAAAAGGGCCCCATCTGGATAGTTTTAAAAATTGCCACACCAGTCCCCCCTCCCACTACCACCTGAAAAAAGGACCCATCTGGATATAGGTGTTTCGTTTGACTTCTTTCCAGGTTGTGATTGCCTCGAACCTTCTATTTATTAATACTTACAAAAAAAACATCCCGTCACGAATGCTCGATTGTCAAATGTTGTGTTTGTTGTCGTACGAAAATTAGAGATTTTGGGTTAGTATGGATTTTCTTTATTACAGCCAAACAATTAAACAATTACTTTATGCAGAGTTTTCTTTTGAGCTATGTTTTTATCATTTTTGAGCGGCACAACTGTGTTTTTGCGAAGGCTTCTATGGTTTTGTTTTTCCAAGAAACTGTCTCGTATTCAGTTATTTCGAAACAGGTGTGCAATTGTTTAGCTCAAGACAACAATCACAACAATTTAGTTTCTACACTTTATTTGTCTAGTAATTTTTTTTTTTAATTCTAGAGCTTTCGAAAGATGGAAAATCCATGTTTTGCTTTTTGAAAATCACATCGTCGTGATGTACGTGACTGAGGGCACAAAGCTGTGGTCTTGGGATCAATTTCAGCTCTCGGACACTGATTTAGCCAATCAGAGACGTTTGCACAGACAACCCGATTATAATAGTATAGATAGGGTTTTTCTCGGTTTACAGTTATCTCAAAAACGACATTTTGGTCCTATTATAAACAAATGTTTATTACAGCAGATTTCAGATGACCGTCGTGAAAGTAAGCGCAATTGTGTAATCACTAGCCAATCAGAAACAATAGTAATTACAACTTGCTGTTGAATGGTTTCCAGCCCAGACAATGAGGAGCCGAACCAATTGGGTAGTAACTCCTTGCTTGTAATTAGTTCGCAATTGATTGGTAACGATAAAGCCAACCAGTTGCAAATGCAATTAAGTCACGACAGTCATCTGACATCCGCTCTATTATTTTTATATATATTGTTATTATTAATACTATCATTTTTATTATTATTAGTAGTAGTATAGTAGTAGTATATAAGTGTCCCCTTGTCCTTTTTTTCACTCCACCTCCTTGTCTTCTTCCTTCTTCAAATTTCCTCCTCTTGCTCGTATTCCTCCTCCTCCTCCTCAACTACTTCCTTCTGACCGTCTGTCCGCTTCCTCTTCCACGGCTTCCTCTTATATTTTTTCTGTTCCCCCGCACTCCTTGCAACATATTCGTCCTCTTCCTTCTCCCCGACCACTTCCTCACTATCTGCCCTTGTCCTCCTCTTTGTCTTCCTCACTCCACCTGCTTGTCTTCTTCCTTCTTCAAATTTTCCTCCTCTTGCGCCATGCTCGTATTCCTTCTCCTCGACCACTTTCTTCTGACCGTCTGTCCTCTTCCACGACTTCCTCTTATATTTTTTCCTGTTCCCCCTCAGTCCTTGCAACCTATTCCTCCTCCTCCTCGACCACTTCCTCGCCATCTGTCCTTGTCCTCCTCTTTGTCTTCCTCTTCCACGACTTTCTCTTTCTTATCTTTTTTACTGTTCCCCCCTCAGTCCTTGCAACCTATATTAATTCTTAATCCTCCGACCTCAACCACTTCCTTCTGACCATCTGCCCTTATGTCCCTCCTTGTCTATCTCTTCCACGACTTCCTCTTGACAGAGCGGAAAAATCCTGCTAAAATCACTAAATTTGAAATAGTACGATCGGGTTAACTCAGAAAAGCTTGATTTTTTGCATGCAGACTCCCCATTTTATGGAAAACAAAATATCAAAAATGACTTTTCTAATGGATTCTGCTAGTTTTCCATGTTTAACTCTTCTTTAAATGTAATCTACGCTGCCAGATCATA
Source organism: Scolanthus callimorphus (assembly GCA_033964015.1). Taxonomy (NCBI): domain Eukaryota; kingdom Metazoa; phylum Cnidaria; class Anthozoa; order Actiniaria; family Edwardsiidae; genus Scolanthus; species Scolanthus callimorphus. The sequence goes on along the minus strand of CM066912.1, from coordinate 27,216,048 downwards.
GTATTTTAGAAATAATTTTATGTTTGTAAGAGGAGGGTCATCTCGCATAAGCCCTGTGGTTTCTTATGGCCTTCCTTGCCACATTATTTAATGTAAATGTATGTATAGTGTTGTATTTATATTGTGACTAAATTAATAAACTGAAACTTTGAGATATTAGGCTTTAAACTTTGGTTTCTGTGCAATTTTATGGGAGAATTAGTACTTTGATCAGGAATTATGCAAACTTTGGTCGACCATATCTAAAAGTCATATTCTTCAAATTTCTTTAAAAATTGGAATTATAAGCTTTTGGTCACAGAAACTCTTTGTATACGGAATCTGGAGCTTATATTTTGACATGTGGCGAAGTTAGACATTTTATTTTTGGTAAATTCCGCTCTGTCCTTCCTCTTACTTATCTTTTTTCCTGTTCCACCTCAGTCCTTGTGACCTATTCCTCCTCCTCCCTCCTTCTAGTTCTCCTCTTCTTCCTCCTCCTTCTCCTCCTCCTCCTCCTTCTAGTTCTCTAGTTCTCCTCTTCCTCCTCCTCCTCCTCCTCCTCCTCCTCCTCCTCCTTCTAGTTCTAGTTCTCCTCTTCCTCCTCCTCTCCTCCTCCTCCTCCTTCTCCTCCTTCTCTTCCTTCTCCTCCTCCTCCTCCTCCTTCTAGTTCTAGTTCTCCTCTTCCTCCTCCTTCTCCTTCTCCTCCTCCTCCTCCTTCTAGTTCTAGTTCTCCTCTCCTCCTCCTCCTCCTCCTCCTCCTCCTTCTCTTCCTCCTTCTCTTCCTCCTTCTCTTCCTCTTCCTCCTCCTCCTCCTCCTCCTCCTCCTCCTTCTCTTCCTCCTTCTCTTCCTCTTCCTCTTCCTCCTCCTCCTCCTCCTCTTCCGTACTGTAAGGCCTATTCCGGGTCCTAAGATCGCAACATGAAATATAGAAAAAATCCTAAAATCGCCCAAATCGCAACATGAAATATAGAAAAAATCCCAAAATTGCCTAAGATCGCCCAAATCGCAACATGAAATATAGAAAAAATCCCAAGATCGCCCAACTAGATCGCCTAAGATTACGGCGATCTTAGTACCCGGAGTAGGCCTAGGTAGTCATCCTTCTTCCAGTGGCTGAATCAGATTGGATAAACGCTGTACCGCAATTTTGTGCGTTAAACAATCTAACAAATCCGAGTCATAATCAAATGGAATTTTATGAACAAAAAGAAACCTCTTCTTTTTTAGAACCCAAGAAAGGTCCCTGATATTTATCCAGCAAATCATTCTGGTAAATCCACCTTTACAATTTCCATCAAATTCAGTCGAATAATTCCAACGTATCATTTTCAAAATATAAGGAGGTTGTGTGCCATGGATACCACCTGGCGTCCCGGGATGGTTATGCAGCGACGCAAAATAGGTTTCATCGCAAATATGAGTATCGCCACACCATTTTAAGAATTCTTGGGAGATATTACTTCTTACCAGAAACTTTACAAAGTTCTTTGTGTAAATACCGTGTACCGCTCCCTTGTTTAGCGCGATATTGTAAGGAACAGGGGGAAGCTTCTTTCCTGTTGGCATCCAATGAACCCATTTCTGAGTAACACGACGCATAAGCACTGCCGGCATAGGAAAACTTTCTGCATTATTAGTATTGTTCAGACTTTTAACGGCACGCACTATTTCATGGTTATTGTAGAGTGGAAAGTCTTGCCCGACAAGATGAAGGTAGTATTTCCATTTAATTTTATGCTTTAGCAAATCTTCCAGGCAGATCATTTCAGCATCCACTATGGTTCTTTCGCCCCATCTGACATCAATTCTTTTACTCGCTATAAACACGTTTGGTAAACATGAAATCATAGCACGTACGGCTTTGTAGAAGATTTCGAATTTACTGTCAATGTGAACGCAATACACGTTCTGTGGCATGTAAATCGCTTTTAGAAGCCTTTCGAGTAACGGACTCCCTTTGTAGGCCATTATACCGTATGCTAATGGGAAATCTTTTTCCATCTCTGAAGGTGCTGGGTGCTTGAAACCTTTTTTAATAACGTCCTCACCGTGAACATTTTCAGTGTATTTCTTGTAGATAGTTTCATCTGTTTGTGCAGATTCCGTTTTGGTTCTTTTAGGTATCTTTCCAATACCATAAATTAACCTCCTACATCGTCGCCACACATGCTGGCCACAAGAAAAACAAGTGATATATGATGAGCCAGATAATCAGATAGGTTTCTCGAGGGATGATTAGTTCTGTCAACGTGCAATTCACATTTCCACCATACAAAACATTTTAATGGGGTATGGACTTGGATTACAAAGGCAGGCGCGTAGCTGGCTTGCCCCCCCCCCCCCCCCCCCCCCCCCCCCCCCCCCCCCCCCGGGGAAGAAACGTCCACTATTGTATAGGGAGTCCATGGACCGGGACCGTGTTTTGTGGACACCCATATCCTCCAAATTTTGCAGGTAAACTGTTTCAGTCACTATCTCAAAACTAGGGGTAGCGAATGGTAAATCCGAGACTTGCCGAGACGCCGAGACTGGCAGTTTAAAACCGAGCCCGAGACTGAAGAAAAATATCAGCTCATATATTTAGCATTTTGCTGTATTTAGAAGTTTGAGGGCAAAAATATCCGAGATTCCGAGATACGCGTTTAAAATTCCGAGATTCCGAGACTTTGCTTAAGTTTGGCGAGACTCTTGATATTTTTACGGCCACTCGTTACCCCTAATACTCAGATTCATATTTTGTAGATAATAATGCATGTGTGATATTTTCGCAATGATTTCACTTGCTTCGCGTTTTGAGAGTTTGTGTGGTGTTTTGTACGGCAGCTTGCCACTCGCCAAAATGGCGGCCAAACCGAGGATAAGGCAATGGCAAGACTTTACTTACCAAACTGCTTGTGTTCTTTTTGTGTGACTTCCCCGGGGCGTCTGTACCAACCACAGCAGCAAAAGATGGCATTTTGAGAGGTTGATATGCATTGCCTTGTAGTAGAATAACATAAATGATAACCACAGCCGCGAAAAACAGCAACAGAAGAAAGATACGGCGTGTCCGTAATCTTTGTGTTATCTGAAAAAATACCATGAATACATAATCAGATACATCAAGATAAATGTGTCGCTTTTGTCAATGCCAACCCTTGCGTAACGCGGGCTATCTGTGTAGGTATTTCCGGGCTCCTGGGGACCAAAAAGAGGGCGGCCTACACGAACAACGTTTCTCTCCAAAATCTGCAAGTTTTGACGAACCTTTTGACAATTGACCGATCCCTATTTTGACGATAGCTCCGCCCACTCATGGCAAACAATAGGAAGTTTTCCCTACGGAATTCAAAATGTCCGAGCAACAAACTTGAATATCGAAGATTTTTCAATAATTATTCAGCTTTTCAAGACAAAAATATAAAATCCAAATTGCATGCAACAACTTCTAACACCTCCCTGCAATCGGTGTCTTTTCCGCGCTCTATGCCAAAGATAAAATTTGGCTTGTCCGACGTAGCAACAGTAACTAGGGGTATAACAATGAATGCGGGATCGGTGAATTTAGGGTAAGAAATAAGCTAGGAAAACTTCTGGAACTCCAAATATGGTAAGTAGAAACTTCCATATAAGGAAATTTTAGAAAACGACACATTTTAACGAGAACTATCTTGATATCCCTCAGCTGCTTGCTTTTCACGGTCTAAAACAGATACGAACGCTGTGCAGACTAAAAAGATTCCGCTATTTACAGAATATTTACAAGGACTATTGTGGGCCCCTTTCTGCACTTTTACAGACTATTTACGGAGTATGATTTTTACAGACTAATTGCAGACTATTTACACAGTATTCAGGGCCCCCTTTCTGCACTTTTACATAAAATTTACAAAGTTTATAACGGAGCTACAACATCATTTACAGGCTGTTTACAGACTATTGACAGAATATTTACAAATACTTATGTGGGCCCCTTTCTGCACTTTTACAGACTATTTACGAGTATGATTTTTACAGACTATTTACAAACTATTTACATAGTATTCAGGGCCCCCTTTCTGTACTTTTACATACTATTTACAAAGTTTATAACAGAGCTAAAACATCATTTACAGGCTGTTTGCAGAATATTAGTTTTACCGTAAATATGATTTAAATAGCCGATACTATACGGGTGTCCATCAACTATCTGCCAACCTGTGGTGAATGGCAACATAATAACACAACGAACTTTTTGCATATTTAATGTAACCAAAATTATTTCAACTCCACTCACTAAAACCCTCGCGAGACCGTGAAACGTAGCCAGTTTATATTGGAGGTTAAGTGAAATGGCGGTCGCGACTGCTGGCCGCTTAATGGAGGTGTCTACTGAATAGAGATAGTAGAGATAAGTACAGTATTATTGCCTTGGAAAGTGACCGCTGAATAGAAGATGTCCGCTTAACAGAGGTACCAATAAACTCTGTTAATATGGCTATGTGAGATGAAGTTTTCTACATAGTGTGTATATCTATATTTACAGACTCTTTCAGTGCATAGAAATAGCGTAGTTGGTGTACATTTTACAGCAGTGTGTAAATTAAAATTTACAAACTATTCACACACAATGTGAAAGGAAATTTCATTTACATACGATGTAAATAGTCTGTAAATAAATTTACGTACTGTGTAAATCGGATTTTACAAACTATTTACATAGTTACAAGAAGGACCGATTTTTTCCAGTGAATTCCGTCGGAGTCTGATTGAGTGTATTGGACATGTGTGATACCAGACACGCGAACAACTTCGCTTTTACGCTAATAAAAGACTAAACCTCTGCTAGCAGGGTAGTTGTGATTAGTCGCCACTGTGTTTGCAGTGTAGCCTGCGAAAGCAGCCGCCACTAGCGATTCCTTTCCCACCGATCGAGTCCTTTCCGACGAGTTCCGTCGGAGTCTGGTTGAGTGTATTGGACATGTTTGAATACCAGACACGCGAACAACTTTGCTTTTGCTAGCTAATAAAAGACTAAACCTCTGCTAGCAGGGTTGTTGTGATTAGTCGCCACTGTGTTTGCAGTGTAGCCTGCGAAAGCAGCCGCCACTAGCGAGTCCTTTTCCACCGATCGAGTCCTTTCCGATGAGCGCTAGTTGGCGGCTCTACGCTTACGGCTAGAAAACTGCATGGCGGCGTTTCTGTAAGTTGTGAATGCGGCCAAAATAAATAAAAAAACATCCTCTATCCTTCGACGTTTGCTCTAAGCCTCACTTAGAGTTTGTAGAATTATGAAACCGATGTTATTATAGTTATATTATAGCAACCTACCTTAAGCATGATGGAGATACTAAAAGCGAAATGGAATAATCAAAATTCCAAATTTAAATGCAATATCATATTTGTGGCCTTCAAAATAGCGAGGCTATGTCCAGGGGAGGTACTCCCGTAAATTTAGGGTGCCGATGGCTTTCTCAGAACATGTCCCTGTTCTGAAAAATTCAACATTCGAAAAATATATACCCTGTTCTAGAAAAGTTTCAAAAATAGGTACCCCGGGTCGAATAAAAGGAACTAACATTAAAAAGTATTTTATTGATAAAAGCTTGACTAGCTGATCTAGAGAGGTAATAGAAAAACAAGGCCCTGTTCAAGAGAAAAATTTCGATTTTAGGGACCCTGAAATTGGTGATTTAGCGACCCTGTTCCGAAGCAGGAGGGCTGAAAACCCTACCCTGCAACCCGACACTTATCCTTATAGTAAATCAGTTTAGTTCAGTTTATTATGCACTATTTTTTTTTTGTTTAAATTATTTACAATAGAAGAAAGATACATCCAAAACTAAGAGAAAAAAAGAGCTATACAGGATTAGGTAAGAGAAAAAGTAAAGGTGCGCAGTGACCATAAAATCTTTGAATTGAAAAAAATAAAATATTCCCTTTTTTGGGTGTCATCATGATTAAATCGTGCTAGGTCACGAGATCAGAAGCTTCGCGAAAGTGAAAATTTAATATAAAATTTTTAGTCTAGAAAATAAAAGTGTGTATAAGTTAGGTAAATTACAGAAAGTGCGTGGCGGGCAATACAAAAGAGTGGGCCTCGGAAAACAGTTGACGCGTCATCTGATGTTCTAGATATACTTTTAAGGAATTTATCCAAATGAATTTCGGGAAAATTTTATGTTTAAATTTTAACTATTTCCGAGACCTTGACATGACACCATTCGGCCTTCACTTTTACAGTCTATTCAGAGTAATAAGTATACACTATAAGCGAACAAGTCATAGACTTGGAGAAAAAAATATAAGTAAATATACGTGCCCCCCGGGCGAATACCAACGCATTCAAATCTACGTTCGTTGTACCACAGGTATGTTAATGAGTAGCGAAATGTCACAAAAGAAGGAAAAAGTATCTAAGATCAGCTCAGAAAATCCCAAAAAAAACCTGAACAACACGTAACGACAACACGTATTATCCAAACACGCCGACGATCGAGTGCTGTAGTTTTGAAAATAACATTTAAATATGAAAAGTTATTTGGTAGATATTGATATTGATCTCGTCATTTGCCGTAAGCGGATTTCAGATGACTGTCCGTGAGTAGTTGGTAAAATAGCTCTGCATCAGAGAGTGTTGCATTGTTATTTGAAACGGTGGGAAGCTCTACAAATTATAATATAATTTACGTGGTGGATGTACTAGATTTGTATTGCCCCGCCCAAATACTGGATCTTTAAAAAAGAGCTTCTCCTTTAGCGGTGCCAAAATTTGGAACAGTCTCCCAGAGGATTTGAGACAAACTCAATCATTTGAGAGCTTTAAGAACAAGTTAAAATCTGTCACTCTGCTCGACAACGGGTAGTTTGATATATTGTCATAGTTTTATTGTAGAATAGTTTTATCCTGAATTATTATTATTATTATAGATATATTTATATGCACGACTTACATGTAAACCAGCCCAATAGCTGTTGCAACTTTCGTGGTTAAATAAAGTATTATCAGAAACATATAACTTAGTTGAAACATGTTACGGCGAACCAAGCTCGTGGCCAGTTTATGACCATATTTGGTCAATAATGAACTCTCGACTGCTAACCCAAGCATGTTTTCTCTTCATAATATTTCATTTTTCGCTCAAATAAAGTAGAGCAACAGTGGTAAGTGATAATATGCTAACATTTAACATCTTGAAGTCTTGCAACAACATTATTTTCAAAATCTGTTCAATTGTTTATTCTGCGAATATTCCGCAGCTTGGCACTAAAGCAATGTATGTTTGTTACACGTTTCAACTCACTTAAATGTTTCTGGTATCATTCATACTTGTAAATACTCCTAGAGCGGATTTCAGATGACTGTCGTGAGTAATAGAGTCCTAAAGTGTGACGTCACAAATTAAAAAAAAAATCGATTTTCAGACTTTAGTCCACGGATAATGAAAGACCAACTTCGAAACGTTGCATGCAAAAAATGAGGTGAATCGGTTGAAACACGACCGAGCTATGGCCCAATGAATACAGAATTTTCTTTAACAAATCACTGTATTTTGGACTCAGTTCATAACTTTATGAACTGAACCAAAATACAGTGATTTGTTAAAGAAAATTATGTATTCAGCGGGCCATATCTCGGTCGCGTTTCAACCGATTCATCTCATTTTTGGTGTGTAGCTTTCAATCGATATGCCCTTTCGAAGTCAAGGAACAAATATTGCGAAATCGAACATTTTGTTTTTGTGACGTCATCACTTTAGGACTCTATTCGCAATTACTTTGTAACTTTACTCAGGATTCGTGTAATTACTTTGCGATTGGTTTCACTACAGTCATATGAAAACCGTTCTATAGGTTTTATTCGGAATCAATTGGTGTAATTACCTTGCGATTGGCTTTACTGTCATGTGAAAACCGCTCTTTGTATGATTAATCGATCTATCTAGTCATAGACTGTAAAAGGTGTTACATATCTTGTTGCCACTGGAGAGGGTTTGGATACAACGTGTACCTGAACTTGGAGCAAGTCGAATCTTGCTGCTTTGCGCGTTGGTATGTATTTCAGTCGATTTTGTAACGGAATCTCGTTACTTGGGCTTCCTGTGGGAAGAGCCCGAGTCATAAATCCGGCTCTGCTTTTATTTTTATATATTTATTTATTTTTTCCTGCTTTCAGTCGCACAGAGCAGTCAAGCTTTTTGTTATGATATCTTAATTACTCGTACCATATTACAAAGCAAAAAAATCATTGTATGCGAGGCGCCAAATTTATCTTTAACTTAATATGGCGATATCACATCAGCTCAACGTAAGTACAACAGTATCAATCAACATATGGACAAAACCGTTTTTTTTTTTCGTGAAAAATGCATCTAAAATAATCGAATGTAGCCCTGAAATGTTAAGAAAGTGTTTTTACCAAAAGTATTCCGATAAGTTATGATTTTTTAAATTTTTAGAGCGTGAAAATTCTATAAAATTTGACCTTGGAAATTTAAAAGTTCTATAACGTTTGAACTAAGCAAAATTTCAGAAACGCAGACACGGTTTTTGAGAAACACCTTTAAGGATTAAAACTATGTGTTATTTGGGAATCAAGGTCAAGCAGTTCTGCAGGGGTAGCTCTTGAAAGTGTCACACCCACATTTTTAATAAAAGCTTTTAAAAATTGTATTTGTTTAAAAATGATTTCTTTTTGCCATAGCCCGCTAGTCCATTCTCTAAGCTTTCCAACGATATATAGGTTGACATGTTTTGGTTAAACTAACACAGGAGTTGTATGATTTTTTCCGAGGAGGTGCGCGAAGGTTCTCAGTAACCTTAAACGAGCTCAAGATAGCACAATTGAATAAAACACTCTATTTTGTTTGGCATAAAACTGTAAAAGAGGGGTTTATTTCTCAACGGAAGCAAACCAGATATAACTACAGAACTACCCGAAAGAGAAATAACGCCTCTGCCCACCAAGCTACCCCAAACGTACTAATGACAGCTACAATCGAATAAGCATTTAAATTTAATTTATGATTTCTCAAGATACATTTCGATTCAATATACTGACATAAATATAGACAGAAGCCCGAGTTCATCCAGTTATGTGTCAAGTTTTCAGTAAAATTCGGCGCGGGTTACCTGTGGTTGGCACGCATGCGCGCGACGTTCATATTTTCGGGTCGAGGTGTTACGATGCACCCTTATAGACGTTTTTCATAAATGGCGAATCTGGCATGGGAACGAGGCTGAAACTATAAACAAACATGGCGCCTGCCCAGGAAAGTTTCAGCCCGTGAAGAGAGGAACAAAAAGCCAGGATTTTGGGTAATACAAGGTCAAAACGCAGTGATCCTCCCTCTATAAGTACAATGATTAATGTGATCCCCCCTCAGAGCAGTTAAACGTTTTCGTGATCCCCCCGACCCCTATTTAACCTAGTAGAAGACAATTGACAGATAGAGGGGATCGCATTTTTCTTTGCGAATTTTGATAAACGTAAAAAAAGTGTAGTGTAGATGAACATTCCATTCTTTTTTGTGTATAGTAAACAAATCCTGTAGATTTTATTATTCATGCGCGCAATTGCGCGCCGAAATGACGAAATTGTTATTATTCATTTGCGTGAAGCGCGACCCAAATGACGAATTTCTATGCCTGTAACGTTGCCAAAGACTATATGAGATTATTCAAATCACACTAGTGGTCTATTATCAATGCTGCGTTCTGATTGGTTGAGCTACTAGTAGGCTATAAGTTATAGCCTACTAGTAGCGAAAAGTGTGGGATTTGAAAGCCAGAAAAACGGCAAATGACCAGAACAAAAACATTTTTTGGCAATACAAATTGACCTACTAGTGTGATTCCTCGAGCCCATTCGGGCTCGAGGAATAATTGCTAATTTAATTATATAGCCAGCTCGAAATCCCATTGTGCCGGCAGATCGATTTTTCTTGAATCGTCCAATTATTTTTTAATTGGATCGCGCGCGCTCTAATTGGACAGTTCGCGCTAAAATTGGACAGTTTGGGTTTGAACATGGATGTTATATAATTAATAAATAACAGGACTCCATGCTTGTCCAATTAAGAAAAAAATGGATGATTCCTCGGAACTCCAAATTGGACTCGGCCTGCGGCCTCGTCCAATTTTGGAGTTCCTCTGAATCATCCAATTTTTTCTTAATTGGACAGCATGGAGTCCTATTATATATACATATTCTTTATATGCGCGCGAAGCGCGCCGAAATTTTTCTTATGTATTGAGTAAAGTGAAGTACAAAAATGCAAATGTTAGAGAAGTTGCTGGAATAACTACTTAGAAAATTTCTTGTGGTCCCCCCTTTCAGGGCTTCGGGCTTTGAGAGATCCCCCCTTTCGCTCGCCCCAAAATGAAGTGACCCCCCCCCTAAAATCCTCTGCCTCCCCCCCCCCCCCCCCCCCGGCGATAAATAATGACCGGTCCCTTAGGTTAAAATGTGAGGCATTTATGATGATTTCAAGCGGAAAAAAGTGGAGGGGTTTTCTCGAGTTGGCTCTTTCTGCGTGAGCTGCAGCTTTTTTTCCCGGGGGAGGGGGGGGGGGGACTCTTTTTTATGATCTTTTTTATGATCGTCGGAAAATTTCAGTTTCGCCCTTAAAGATACTAAACATGGCGTGGCTCAAATAATTTGTTACCCTAAAAGATACCCTATAAAGATGACTCCTTCGCGCCTAAGTTACTAACAGGTAGCTACCAGGTAAAATATAGGCCATGAAATGAAATTTCATGAAATTTCCGTGTTTGACTAAATGCTGCCTTAAAGGTTTGTCTCATTTATCGTCTTCTCATCGAGTAATCTCTCTTTCTTGCACGGTTTTTAGAAGCACCATCATGAGACAAAACAATTTGGACACATATTTCGGCCCTAAAAGAGACCAATCTCCCTAAAATTTATCGATCACGATCACCCCTAAAAGAAACCCCCGTGATTTTAACCCCTAAAAGATACGACGATCATCCCCGACCAAAAATATGGGAGTTACGATGTCCCAGTTACAAGCATGTTAGGTCGTCTTCGTGGCAATTTGACTACTCACAGTGCGAATGTTATCTATACGACTCTCATACGACCAATTTTAGATTACTGTGATAGTGTGTGGGGCTGCTGCGGTGAGGTGAATAGTCAAAATCTCGAAAACATACAGAAGCGCGCAGGTAGAATTGTAGCGCGAACCAGCCGCAGTTTCCCTGCTATGGAATCACTTAAATGGCCAACTCTAGTGGAAAGGCGCCAGAAACATGTATTATCTCGTCAAAAAAAATGCATTAAGGGGCGTTGCCCACAGTTCAACAATGCCATATACGCGCGCACTACAAGGCAACGCAATTTGCTGCATGTCCCGGCTGTAAGGACTGAAACTGCAAAAAGGTCTTTCTATTTTTATGGCTGCACCGTTTTTAATAAATTGTCTAAATAATTTTATATATACATATAGATTTTTTAATCATATATAGATTTTTAATCATATATAGTTTTTTAAATTTAGAATTATTATTACCTATTTATATATGTTTTATATATAGATGTATATTAGTGCTCAGGGCTCCTATTGATAACAGGTTGTTTTATTCAATCTGAAAGGGCTACCCTGAGCCTTATAATTAAATAAAGGTTTCTGTTCTGTTCTGTTCAGAAAATAACGTCACACAAAATAGATGCCGGCCGCCAAGGATATGACAAGTGAATGAAATTTGTAGCCGCGAATGGCCGAGAGAATACTGTAATACCTTAGTAGAAGAAAAATTTCAATTACGATTTGAGACTGACGGATGGTCACCGCTGGAATTGACTGATTGTTGGATTGCATGTGACGTCACTGTCGGCCATGTTGGATGTACTGAACAAAGAAAGTTCATTTGCTCCCTTTGTTTTGTACATCGAACATGGCCGCCGCGGTTTTGTTATTTAATTCCCAAAGGAATGATTGCAATCCAAGAATACATAAGTTCCAGTGTTTCTGCTCAATGGCAGTCTCATTACGTGTCCTTTCGGGGAATAACGTTTTGTTTGCATGTTTGTTGTTATCATTAACTTGTACAACTAATCCCCTACATCCTTAGAGAACACAGAACTTTCTAAAGCATTTGTTTTCACGGATAAAGGATTTCAGCTTATTTACTGGGCTAATACACAAATAAGATTTATTTTTTATGGTATTTCGAATTTTGACGAGCTGTGTTATGTTTGTATAAAAATGAAAGGGGAAAACATTTCCAAATTGCTTGTATTATTTACCCCCCCCCCCCCCCCCCCCCCTTTAATGGTCTAGCGAGAGGCCAAGGGGACTTTATAAAACTTTTCTGACATATGCGTTTCACGCGCTTGATGTTTTGTTTCCGCTCTGTTGGTTTATTATTTATTTATTCAATGTTAGTACTAATGTACTGTCAAAGAAAAGCCCTTTAGACGTGGTGTATTTTACTGGGCTTTATTGAACTCTGGAGTAGACCGTCGAGAACAAACTTTGGTCAGCTTTTATGCCGAACAAGTGTGAATATTTTACACCTTATTACACTATTTACTTGGCCAATACAAAAGACTTCGGAAACTAATTACGTTCTATACCATTACAGCTTAATTAAAACCAGACCTAATTACATTTTTACGAATAGAGCTTAATTACAACCAGACTTAATTACGTTCTATACAATTGCATCTTAATAACAACCGGATTTCTTTGTTCATTTGCTCACATGTACATCGTCATCGTGAAATCATTTTTCAATGGGTTCAGTTCGGCCTTAGCCTATTGAACTAAATTTTCCAGATCTGGAAACAAAATTATCACGAAAATCTTCAGATCAAGCTTCAGATCTCAGTAAAACATCTAAAGGTCATAATTGTACAAGTCCTACATTCGTTAATTGTACTCTTCTGCATTGTTATGACTGTGTGGTTTTCTACTGTTGTCATGGAAACGGCTTGCACTATTTCAAGATGCAAGATGCAAAGATGCAGAGATGCAAAGATGCAGAGATGCAAAGATGCAAAGATGCAAAGATGCAAAGATGCAAAAGATGCAAGGGTATCAAATTACAGCATTAGTGAAAATTCCTAATACAGTGTTGAGACAGAAGCTCATAAGTAGGAGCGTGCATCCTACGAAATGGGTGGGTCTCACATGTGTTTTATAGCTTGAGCTATTTTTAGAAACAGTTGCGCGGGAGAAATTAGCCAATCAGAATTCTTCCTTACATTTGACGTCACGCGTCATCAAAAATTCAGATGGAGCTCTGCTTTTAGCCAGTGGCTAAATCTATTTTTACTTGCAGTTCTTTTCGAGATGGAAAACCGGGTGAAAATGTTATTTCTTTGCATGGTTTCTGAATGTACAAGTTGAGTAAACTAAAACAGATAACAGATGGCTTCAGACATCAAGAAAAATAACTTGAAAACAATATCTAAACGACTCAGGGAAAGCAGAAAAGAACCGCGGCCTCGTCGCTTCTTCTCACGGTTCTCGCACAGCGAAAGTTCATGAAGGACTATAAATTTATGCAATAAAGCTGATGAATTTGGTGGCAACGGATGGATTAGGATTTACAACGAAGTACCAGGACTATGTGGATGATTTGATTTCTAATTTGGTACACTGACAGATGAAGTTCGCTACACAAACGATCCAAGCAGGAAGGCGAGAATGAAAGTTTGTCAAAAACTTTACAACGTGTTCGCCGAAAAAAACTGAACACATTTACAACTCGGTATAAGCCGGGACTATGAACTTTTTCAATTCCTAAGTCGACATGGATGTTTTTAGTTTCTTCTTTTTGTTTTCATTTGTGTGAAATTATTTTTTTGATGCACGAAATTTGTCAAGTTTGTTTTTTGTTTGCGAGAACTGGAGTCGGTAAGGACGTAGTAGAGTTGAACTTGTACTTGAACTGCTTGAATGAAGCACGACTTGAAAGAGTTGATCAGGCGTTTATTAAAGGGTATACTTTATAAACGACAGAAGTTTATTGCTTACATTCTATAAACTATTTGAAAACGAAATGAATGGTACCGGTGCGAAAAGTAGGCACTGCATGATGGCACTCTGCGAATCGACAGGAAACAGCAAGCGTTTTCTAAAAGTAAAATTGTCGGCCAACATGTGCCAACGGCAACGGAGCACTGCGTTGATTTCCGTGAAATACATGGCAGTCGAGGATGGCATCTCCTTAACAACCAGTCAGTCTGAGGGCAGAAGTTAGCTTATTAAGTTGTCGTTGTTCCTCTGTAGCGTACTGCTTTGCTCTTTTTATTTGCCTTTTCATTTGCTGTTCGCTAACAATCATAACAATTTTTAGCACTTCGTGGATATGTACGCCTGCTAGCTTGGCACTTCATCGTGTGCTTTGCTATTTTTGCACCCTGGCTCTAAATCACTAGACTAGTAAAAATATTTGCTTCATTTTGGCAAAAAAGGGATAAAGTAAAAGCCGTTCTTGTCGGTCGTGTCAGAGGAAGATTTTGTATTTCGTGCGCCTGCTGCGTGTATGACGTAATTTGTTTACTTCTCTCTGATTGGTTGATTTTTCGCGCGAAAATCTAAAAATAGCCCAAGCTATAAAACACATGTGAGAACCACCCAATAGGGGATGCACGCTCCTACTTATGAGCTTCTGGTTGAGATAAATACATTATTGGCGGTTGTACGCGGGAGCGGAGTATGAACTTATTTAGCAATTTCGCATTATTATACCAATTTTAGAAGCTTCACAGTGAAAACAAAAATACATAGAACTCAATTGCCCAGAACCCTTGTTTTACCTTGAGCTCTCCAAGATAATATATTGAACTCATATCATAATTCAAGCGGAAAGCGCGAGCCAAAAAACAACGAGAAAACGTCACTTGAACCAGAATTGGCGTTTCTACCAAGAAACAAAAATTCGTTCTGTAAATTGTAGCAGCCAGCTAAAACGGGAAACTTATCCACATACCTCGGTGGGGGAGGGGACGTAAGGGTTTTTCGAGCTTGTCATAAAGAGCGTCCTTTTCCGGATTTACCCGGTTTTCGAGTTTTTTTTTTTTTTTTTTTTTGTCGTAAACGCGGTTTTTATTTTTAAGATTTTATCAAGTTATACGTTACGCAGAAAGCATCCATTTTCCGCGTTTTAGTCGTAAATAGGGTCAGCTGTTCTATGTAGTTTTGTTTCATCGTGAAGCTTCTAAAATTGGTATAATAATGCGAAATTGCGAGATAAATCGATACTTGGCTCACGCGTACAACCGCCAATAATGTATTTATTATGAGACATTGCGGCTGTCAACACTGTATTAGGAATTTCCACTCATGCTGTAATTTGATACCCTTGCATCTTTGCATCTTTGCATCTTTGAATCTTTGCATCTCTGCATCTTTGCATCTTGCATCTTGAAATAGTGCAAGCCCATGGAAACGCAGGTAAATACGAGGAAAGCGCGGGAAACTATGAGTTGTTTGTTTACACTCAAAAAACAAAAGAGAAACAGCATTATAAAGATGTGTTTCCTATATCATGTCAAAAACTCTTTCAGCTATAGAAAACAACGAGTCATAGTTTGGACGCGTGACTGACTCACAAGAAATGAACTAACGAAGTTTAGCGCATGTCATGCATGTTAATGGTCCCTGAATCTGAGCAACCCGGCAGCTTGCAAAATGTCTGCTCGCGGGGGTGCTCGTCGTACCTTTTAGGGTTAGTTAAAATCAGGCCTCTGGTACCTTTTAGGGGGTAAAATTCGAAAACGTGTAATTTTTTCCAGATAGGTACCTGTTAGAGGTCCGTTCTAGCAAATCAAGCAAATAACACTTGTTGGTAGCCTGAATTTCAGACGTATTTTCCCTCGTAAAAAATACGAGAGAAAATTACGAGGGAAAATAGGTCTTGTTGGTACCTTTTAGGGGTCAAAATCAAACCGCAGATGATAGTAATGGACCTGTAACTTAGTGAGGTGTGTCTGTCAAATCGTACATTACTTGCGATCACCATTCTTATTTATTTTTATATAATATACTGAAACAGTTATGAAGCGATCTATCATAAATCCAGACGATCACCAAAATGGCAATGCAAGGCCACCAAGTAATGCCTGGCCGCAAACTGATTTTTGAACCAGTCAAGCTTCAGTACTTCACGACTTCTTCAGATCGACCTGGATTACCTTCAACTTTGCATGGCTACGGTTATCTAGTTGCACGCCATTTAGCGTGCAGTCACGGTATGGACGCAAATTAAGACCTAGTGCATTTTCACAGCGAGTAAAGATGCTTACAACGTAGCCTGCGTAGCCCGGCCCCTCTCCGGCTCTCTCGCCTATCGTACCCCCACAGCATGCACACACACACTCGGTGCAAACTTCACGCATTTCCCACGGATCTTGCTCTCGAACCAAGCTAAAGCTCTGCCAACATTCTCTTACGTCGTGGTTGTCACGCCTAAAGGCTAAAAATCAGGAATGTCACGCCTAGAGAGGAACACGCCTGATACGGTAGATCGTGTGGAGGCTAGAACGTGCATTTTGTGTCCAATTTTCACATTTGCAGAAGAAGGCTGTACTGCCAGCAAAGGCCAAACACTGTTAAAGAGCCTCTGTCAGCCTCCATTTTGTCAGCCTAGCAACATACCGAGACAGAGAAAGCATCCATTTCCATCGGCTGATTTAGGGGATGTAGTGCAATAGTCGATTGAATTCGATAAATGAATCACTATTTCAAGATTTCTACACGTAATCCGTTGCCTGATCGACTGAAAACAATAACAAAGGAGTGGCATAAGGGACCGTTCATTTTTTGTCAGGGAGGGGGGGGCTGGTGGAAATGAGGGGGGGGGGGGGGGGGGGCACCCAAAAGAATACGGCCTCAAAGGGGGGGGGTCACCCAAAAAAATACGCCACTAAAGGGGGGGTCACCCAAAAAAATACAAGCACATAACAGGGAGGAAACGAAAAGTTTGTATTTTTACAGCATGCAATATGTTTGTTACATGTTTCAACTCGCTTATATGTTTCTAATTTCACTCAATACTTAATAAAAATTTCGGCGCGCTTCGCGCGCATGCAGAATTTAACATAAAATATGCACTGATAAGCCTGCCGGGCGGTCTCTATGTTTGAAAGAACACACCTTAGGTAAGCGTGAGTTCAACGTTTAGTCATTTGGGCCGCGCTTCAAGCAATGAATAATAATAATTTCTTCATTTGCGGAGCGCATGAAAAATATTACCTAAAGGCTCAGGAGCCCTTCATCTAATCTATATAATTAGCGTATTTCGCTCCTGATAGGCTTTGTTTACTATACACAAAAACAATCTACCCTTTTTCTGAGGCTTGATGAAATGCGGTTATCAAAAGTTGGGCGCGCTTCGCGCGCAAAGATTATGTGACCCCCTCTTTATGTAAAATGTCTTCTACTAGGTCAAATAGGGGACCTGAGGTGGGTGTCACGAAAACGTTTAATAGTTCTGAGGGGGAATTAGCTTTGACAGAAGTAAGAAAAACGTTAAGAAGAAAAAGACTGCATCACCTAGGCAAGAGTCTATCTTACAGGGCAAGCACTTATAGGGGGGGGGGGGGGGCACCAGAAAAATACATTGGATTTTGGGGGGCCACCTAAAAAATACGGACATGAAAGGGGGGGCCACCCAAAAAATACAGGGTCTCCCCTCATTTCCACCAGCCCCCCCTCCCTGATAAAAAATGAACGGTCCCTAAAGTCCTAAAGTGTGACGTCACAAATTTGAAAAATTTCGAATGTCAGATTTTGTCCACAAATAACGAAAGACCAACTCCAAAGAACCCCCTGTAGCGAATCAGAGGCGAGGGCAGCCTGTTTTGAATTTATCACGTGGTCGCTTGACTGTAAACATTTCGAATTTGTCTGATTTGTGTTTTTCAACGGACTTTCTGCACGCCTAATTGGACGTACGCCTAATGAGACATGGAAAGAGCAAATTTTTCGACCTTAAATTCCTAAACAACGTAAGTTTTGCACCGTCGGTCGACGGAGATGAATAGTTCTATCCTTTTGCTATGGCTCAGTGGCGATTTTGAGCGGATTCGAGCATTTCTTTCGAATTTATGGCTGTTTTCGCTCGGGTGGTGGTGTGGAAGTCTCCTACCTTGGAGAGATTTTATATAGAGGGAAGAGGGGTGAAATAGAAATCGCTAAAAACGGACTCAAAGCTCAAATTTATCGGACTGTCGGATGTACGAGATGGCTAAATGAAAGTTTATTGAAAGTTTATTATTGTACTGTTATTTCTCTTACAGAAGGGATATGTGATGACTCAATACAGTCGCTAGCGAAGCAAAGCTCATGTAAGTGAAGTCAATAACAAGCATTATGGCATTGAAAGGCCCTTGAAACTAGTTTAGCTTTGTTGAAATAATTATTTTAAACTCCCACGGAGCTTGGGGAACCTGTGGTGCGACTCCAAAATAAATCCATTACCTCCCGAACAAAGGGATTTTTTTTACTGGAGTAGAATGGATTTGTAGCAAATTTGGCCTAGGGAGCAGCCGCTCGGCGAGTTTGCGCTAGGTCCCCCTCCTCCTTGAGGAGTTTTTGGTAACGGCCGCCATTTTGGTTGTCCAAGCTGTGTCGACACCGGATTTTTAACGACCGTTACAAAGGGGGTCGTGCGAGTTTAACGGGGTCTGCTACCTTCGCGTATGTAACTGCAGGATATTTATTGATTTTGCTGCGTCGGTAACATGTATATCTACGATCCTGGTGTGTTTGTTTGTTTGTTTAGTTGTGGAATTCGAATTTTGTAAAAAAATCCGTCTCGAAGTGCGTTCTGCCGATCGGTCCGTCGAGCTGATTTTGGGCTTCAGCCTCCCACCTTGTCTTTCTCTCTGTATGGGGGGCGAATTGAAGATAAATCCGTGAAACTTCACATGAGCATCAAGGACAACCACAACTAACAACATGGTAAGTTTCAGTAACTTTTATTAATAATTTCCTAAAAATTTCCAGGTCCAAACATCCCTTACCACAATCCCCATATATTTAAACCCTATATTACTGTCAATACTTCGATGTTGTACACAAACATTGTCCTGGGTCACCTGTGCTGCTAGGCTGACAAAATAGCGGCTGACAGAGTTAATGGAAAGCCGTCAGTGAATTCATTGGAGCAATTTGCTTTCTTGATGTTGATGATTTAATCACCTCTGGTGTAATCGGATGCTAACGGTTGCTTTCTTTTTTCACTCAATCAAATTAAAGACGGTACGCGCGAGCTAGTACCCCCCCCCCCCCCCCCCGGGGGGGGGGGGGTGGGACTCCCATATTTTTGGGGCGGGGGTGCTCGTCGTACCTTTTAGGTCTGGTGACAGCCACTGACGCATGCGCGAGATTTGATACAGAGCCAAAAGTCCAAGTTTTGCCAGCACCGGGTTTTTGACACCGGCCGTATGTGTGTATGGGACATTATATTATTATTATTAAAATTATTATTTAAATGCCATATGACGAGAAAATGTCTTACGAAGGGCCCCCTCCTATAAAAAAAATCCTGGCTATACACCTCTTTCATAATTCAGTTTTCCTAGCAAAAGGCGAAAGAAATATTTATTGTAGTCAAAAACTTTAAAAAAAAAAAGTTTTTAAAACATCATACATCAAAATACACAGTTTCAGAAAATTCCGTTTAAATTGGTTAAATATTGACGAAATTAGAGAATATACAGAGTCAGAGTTTTGTATGAGATTTTGACTAGGAAGCCTTTCTAGCCTCGTTTTGGTGTATTTTGAGAACTTCAGATGCTTATATCTCGCCCAAAAATTGCTGTTTTAAACTCAACTTTACAAATGCTTTCAATGTCATCAGGCGCTATAACTTCTAGTAATTTTCATGTCAAAATTTTAAATAGCCTGAAAGTTTAAATGCCTCATGCAAATGAGCGGCGGCCATTATGAAAGAGGTGTATGCCCCTGAATTTAACAGCATAATGAAAAAGTTATATCTTCAGAACCCCAAGAGAAGGAGCCCAATAGGCCATTTGCGCTAACTGGGTCACGAGACCAAAATCCCATACATTGTGAAATGCAACTTGCTGCCATTTCCTCCAGGTGAGAGATTTTAAGCTGAAACTGGAGTTTCTTTCTAATATCAAATGGTTCTTTGTATTTCTGGAATAGATTTTGACAAAACATCTTGGGGTCACGTGATCCCGTTAGTGCAAATAGCCAATTAACATCATTCTCAAATACAACCCACATCATTCCACATTCTCTTGGACCCCCTATAACGTATGCATAATACAAAGGAGGAGGCGGGTAAATTCAAGAGTTGCAAAATGTCTGTTAAAAAAAATGGAAAAAAACAACAACCTAATTCCAGATTCCTTGATACGAGAGTATTGGATGTAAAGTTGAACAGCCCATACAGATAAACAGACCCCTCTGATGGAATAAATAAAGGCAATTGTGGGCTGTTTTATTATTATTTTTTGGGGTTTGGACTGTTTTGGATCATGCACATTTATAAAATTGCTTCATTCAATAGCATAGAGATAATTGGAATATAGTCATGTCCCCCAAATGATGATAATCTTCATTTTAAGAACATTCAACAATTGATGATAATCCTCAGTTTAAGATCATGTCGAAATGCAAGAAGAAAGATGACATGCAACGGTTTCTGCCATAATAATAGTTGTGAATGAAATGAAATGAAACATGGTACATTTTACATAGCCTGCGTATCAAGTGTTTCCGTGGGGTTTCAGGGGGCAAAGAAGACTGATTTTCGATGATTTGGCGAGCAAAAAATGTGTCTCTCGCCCCATACCTCGCGCAACCAAATCATCGAACTTCAGGCTTCTCTTCTCCTGTCCCCTGAAACCCCACAGAAGCGCTTGCTACGCAGGCTACATTTTACAAGAAAGATACAGACGACAAACCAATTCAGAGACATTTCAAGCATGATCAAAAACAAGAATTCAAACTCTTTTTCTCATAAACCAAATTTTATTTTCTGAATATACACATTTACAAAATGTGCACTGTGTTTTCTACATTCTTTTACAAGAATAAAATACCTCTCTCAGAAGTTTTATTCTGTGGAGTTATTTTAGAAAAAGGCCAAGGAGAAAGTTGATTTAAAAGGCCAATTTTGCATTAATTAGGTCCTTAATTCAGGATCAAACAGTGCTAATGGATTTTTAATTGTTGCAAGAATTTTGCACTAAGAGTCTAGACTCTGTTATCTAAAGAATTTAAGAAAAAATTAAACATATTTCCAAACAAGAATGGTTTCTCCAACTTGGCCTTTTTTTCTTTTTCATCCATGGGATGAGATAATATTGTAAACCTGAACTGATCAGAACTGATAACTTTAACATTATAACTCTCAAACTTCAAAGAAATTGCATGAGATTTTATATTCTGTTCAGCAATAATTTTTAGCCATCTTGTGCAAATAAGCTAACTATGTACACATTTACATAGAAATATCATCATTTCTTGTAACATTCTCTTTAACTTTACATTTCATCCGAAGCTGCCAATACAGTTTCAGCTTATTTTAATAGCATTTCTATTATTTCTCAAATTTCTTGTTTCTGCAGGAGCTTTCTTTCCTTCTTTTCTTGCTTCCTTGAATTTTGTCAGCAGGCAGCAACTCCACACAGTGGAAAATAAATGACATTTTTATTTACCTGGGGAAATAAATAAAAAAGACCAACTTTTTAGATGTATATGTTTTCATACTTTACATGCGCCAGCACTATTTTTCAACATTCCGTAAGTAAAATTAAATATATCTCACTTCAAATTAGTTCTCCACACATAATAAGTATCTCTTATTATAAAAAGCTAACTTCCAAAGAGATCCGATTGATAAAATCGCTTTGAAGCAAGAGAATCTTGAAGTAAGTTTCGCATAGAATTAACGGAGAAAAAATCTAAACTATTTCTTATGCATTGCGATTTCGCGCATGCGTTTAAGTTCTGCTGAATTGCTTATTTTAAAGCGGATATTGCTTTAGGAGTGCCCAGATTAACAGAACAGGTCCAGACATGTTTAGAAGCACCCAGCCGGACATCCAAAAAAATTGTTGTGACTTTTCAATTGCTAACGCGTGCTCGCGATTTCATTCATTGTCTTTTCTGAAAAGAATTTCGCTTTGGGAAGGAAAGTTTTTGTTTGGTAAGAAATTCGCATTCTTTTTAGGAGGGAAAAATCTTTTGCCTGAAAACTCGGCTTTGTTGAAAAGCACGCTTTTGATTTTCTTATACGACAATACATCGTTGATGAAAAAATCTGTTAACATCTGTTACGGAAATAAATATGGCAATGAAATTCAAAGCAACAGAGTACAAAGTATGCATAATCTGGCGCGTGAAAATAAAGCCGGAAAATATTCTTCTCAAACCAATGTCTGCATAACGAAGAACAGGAACTTTCTGAGTGTTCAAAAATTATTTTTCAAGAAAATAGGGGCTTTTTCAATATCGCGCACTAAATGTGTGACTAACGATTTGTTTTCATAAGTAAAGTAAAGCGGATCGAAGGTTGATTTCAAACAGATTTTCAAACATATTTTATAGTCACACTTTCAAGTGATAAAACAAATTTCGCACATTTAATAACAATGTGAAACGGATTTTTTGGCGGGGAGATTGAGAATACAAACTATCATTTCCCGGGAGTTTACTTCTAAATGTGTCAACATTGACATGGCTTCCCGGGTCTAAACTAAAATCGCTTAAAAATAAAGTCGGATTTTAAAAGCTAAGAAACAGATATATTATTGAACTTCACTCTTGTGTAATTTATGCGAACATAAGGGCTTTTTGTTTGGTTTGACTCGTTAGATTCTAAAGATAACAAAAAAACACGATATAAATCGTGTAAAATATTCTTGCCTGCCTACGCTAGTCGCTTGAAATCGACAAGGGGTAAACACATCTGTTAAAATCTGTCACACGCGACACTTACCGAAAATATCATTAGTGCTCCGGGAAAAACTTGTCCAAACACGTTTGTCTTTGCGTTTGTGACGATCTTGTTTGAATTCTGCGTTTGATTTTCTCCTCGTGAACTTGTATCGTTTTCCCTCTAGGCTTTTTCTGTCTTAAATAATCTGCAAAGAAAAAATAATCATAGCTAAAGATTTGACAAAATCGCACAAAAGCCCCTATTGTGCGAAATCACCCCACCGTCGAATCAAAAGTTCTAAGTTCTATGCACGACTTTTTCCCCCCTCAGAAACCCGGGCCACTAAATTTTCACGCAACCGCTAAAAATTATTCCTCAACGGGCTTCGAATCGATGCTGAAGGCCATATTGAGTAAAATAGTGGTAAAATGGAAATCCGATCGGGTTAAATTTATGCGTGCTGGTCATACGATCGCGGCGACTTGAACCCTGGGGGCATGGAAAATATAGGCGACGAAGCAGAATTTACGCTATAACAAATACTTACTACTACGGCGAAATTCTCAGTTCTGTAAACGAAATTTCCAAACCTAACCCCTCAGAATAGTAAATAACACTCCATACCTGTGATATTCAAGCTACTTGGTCGCTTGCGAAGCTTTTTAGATGTCAAACTTTGAGTTTTCACTTTCTGACTTTGGTTCTCTGTCGAGTTTGTTGTTGTGAAGTCTTGAATTCTACGTTGCGTTGGTTGAGGTCCGTTTCGATTGTTCTCGTCCACCAAAACTTCACGATCCTTTTGCGCTGGAGTCAAACTACAACTTGAAATAGTCGCAGAACTCAAAGCCTCGGTTTTGTTTAGTTTTCCCCAAACGTAGCGTCCTGGAAGAGGGGTTTCAGTTGTAAAATCAAAATTCCATTGCTTTGAATGAGATTCTACGACCTTCTTCAGTTCGCGCTGCAAATCAGCCTTCGTTTGCTCGTGATTAACAGGTCCAAATAAACATCTTCGAACGGTAGAACCAGCAGGGATGTCTCTTTTAGGTACAGGATCCCGCATTATCGTAATTCTTTGGACCTTCGCAGTCATATTTCCCAATTTTGTTTCTTGGGCAGTTCACTCTTCGGAAGCTATCACACAACTGCGTAATACTCTCGTAAGCGTTTATAAATACCCCATGCTTGGAAATGCACTGATGTGATTGGTCGCGAGCTGGTTGTTATGACTACACACAAAGGTGTCACAGTTTTGGCGCGAGAATTACTCATTGTAGAAAATGGCTGATGAGGCGGAAGACAAAAGGAACTGATTTTCATTAAAAAACTTTTCAATTTTCTAATTACAAGCTTCTCTGCCTATTCAAGAAACATTAATCCTTTTTTTTCACTCAGGATAATGAAAAGAGTTTTAAAGGAGTTTTGTTTGAGCCGCTGCTTGAAGATTGCTCAAATGAGATCTTTATCTGGCTATATTTACGAAAAAAACTCATATCGCACAAGGAAATCTTCTTTTAAAACCTTTTCGCCTTCGAGATACCAGTCCTCGCTCCACCTGTATAAAGTACCAGGTTAAAAGGAACTCTACAAACTAAGAAAAAAAAAAACACACACGTGTGTATTTACATATGAATAGCACCCCGAGCTTCGCACATAAACTTTGGCGAAAGTCTCTTCAAACGTTTTAAATGCCTGGAAAGCTTTGTCTAATCTCAAGAAACACAACATTGCAGTTTCTTATGAGTACATTTACTACGAAAACAATGTTGATGTAATTAAATAGAGGCAAAGTGCGAGTAAAGCTTGTTCTGATGCAAAAGTCCCTTCGTAAGTTAGTGCTGCCTGTCCGTTTGCAAACAATGACGGATGGCCTTTGTATTTTCTTTTGTCCTTACTTTAAACAGGCGCACGTGTCGCAAGCAGCTACGATGAAGTCTTTAAACTAAATCACTACTTTGTTTGATCTGGTCAGCTGGCCCGTTTGATTTTCTTTGTTGAGTCCCAGAGGCTTATCATAAACGAGGCGTGTGTCGTCTTAATTAGTCAACTCATATTATCAAAGAAACTATCACTTCGTACATAAAAAGACTTGCTAATTGGCTGCTGTTAATTTGTTTTTGAGTACAGAGCAAAAGAAAGAAGAAAATTAACTCATGAAGATGCACCAAGAGCAAGAACATGCATAGTTTTCTAATAAAAAATAGCTTGATAAACTGTAATTCGACTGTGGGCTAAACGCCCAGACTTGGTATTAGGACCGTGACCTTTGAGGTTAGAAAAAAGTGGCTGTTTTCTTCCGTCCCGCCTTCAAATTAATCCCTCGTTGTCTATGTCATTTTTGCATGTAGGCGAATAACAAACTCCGCTACTTAATTGTTTAACCAAAGCGTGATAAAAGTATCAGTGGTAAAGCCGTTGTTGTCTTGTAGATCTGTGATCAAATTGTTTGCTTAAAAACATAAACAAAATAAAGAATAGTGAAAGTTCCGAAACTTATATTGAAAAACTAGGTTCAAGACCGGACGGCAGAGCGAATAAATATATTAACACCATTCCACCACACATATAATAGATATAATTATTCGTATGTGCGAAGAAACGTCAACATACATCCAAATCCTTTGGTCTAACTATAGAAAGTACATAGCTCAGTTGCTTCAACTTTTTACTGTAATAAAATGAAAGCGAGACGCAGTTGAGCTCACAAAAATAATTTACGAAATACACATTGCCCTGAAGACTAAAAATGTTTGCTAACGAACCATTTAACGTTGAGTATTCATAATACAATGGTATGACTAGTTTTACGGGAAAACTAGGTGGTCTGCGTCGGCGGAGACGTGAACATGAACAACAACAACCAAAGGTTGAGATTTATGTTAAACGCCGTGGAAAAATGGTGTTTTGCTGACGTTTCGAGCGTTAGCCCTTCGTCGGTGCTCCGACGAAGGGCTAACATTCATAATACAATAATAAGAACCACGCGCTACGGTGATCACTTGCCATAACCGAGTAGGTGTTAGATGTGCTTTGAGACCTATATTGCCTAGGCAAAATGCATCTTCTTTTTTTGACACTAACTGGCTCATTACATTTGGACCACGAGACAGGTCCCAAACGGGCCGTCCCAAACTGCTGAACTGAAGAATGACTGGTTACCCCTTATATTGCTAGGCGACCTCAAAATTCAATGTAAGTTGCATGGGCGATTGGCGATTATTAGTCGTCAATCAAACCAAGGCAAGACGCTGGATTCGGCTACTTCAGAGGGTCGACATTGATTGCAAAATCAACCAAAATGATTTTCTTTTGGCTTCCTTGCCTAGAATGATCAACAAGTAAATTGACATTACAATTTTAGTTTTTGACGTTTCGTACGTTGGCGCTCCGTCATAAAGCAAAGGGAAAAAGGAAATAGTTGTTGTTCTGCAGAAACTTCAGCCGGATTTTCTTTTTATTCTAGGAATATGGGAAGTGTTTTTGTTTTCACGTTGTTTGTTTGTTTATTTATCTATAACATAATGAAACTGCGCATTTTATAGTCTGCTAGTATATTTAACAATTAGACCTCAAGGCCGAATGTGCTATGATGAATAGACCATGAGGCCGAAGGCCGAATGGTCTATTGATATCATAGCACATGAGGACGAGAGGTCTAATTGTTTTAGTATAAACCAACTAGTTGGTCGGTTTTGGCAATGAATTCCATTATTTTATGTTGAAAAAATCAAGTTTTCTTGCAAAAAAAGGTGGTGGTTTTGCCAGGCACGGTCTATCACTAATAGACCATTAGTATCTCAGCCAATCAGAATGCAGGATTTGTAATAGACCATTAGTTGGTTTATACTAAAGTGAGTTGGAATGGGTGTGAACGGGAAACCCCTCTGGAAAGTTTAGAAGGGGTAGAATGACCAAATCCGAATAGATCGTAACACCTTGTATTACTGGAATCCGAACATGAGTTTTTGAGACAGCGAATCTGGGCTCAAACATTTACAAAGTTAGAATTCATCATCACAATTCCGGGCGTTCAACATAGCTTTTTAAAAATTCGAAAATTGGTTTTCTTGAAAGGGGCTAGAATTCGAAATTAAAGAATTTTTCAAGAAAAAGTTTATTTCTGTCGATTTGAACACTGCTTGGAATTTTCTCGATTTACCTTCTCCTAAAAACAGCTGAATATGACTTTTTAATATAGTTGCCTAGACGCTACCACAGTAAAAGTTTCATGAAACAATACCGATAATGCTAAAAAGAGGTTTTCACACTATCAAGAATCCTGCAATCTCATTGGTTCCTCTACCATTATCTACCTAAATTTAACTTAGACTACGAGTTTTCTGTGTCAGTCATTCAGGTGCCGAGTTGATTATTTGACTAGACATCAATCTAATTGTCGTTTATAAAATGTATAAATTTGAAAAGTTTAAGATATTTTTCTTTAAACGGTAGTGTTTGGTTCGCAACACAAACAGACCTTTTATTTAGTCTACAACCCAGATTTCCAGTTTTTATTGTAGTCTTATACATCTTATACAAGAAATAACTGTTGCAACAGCTTCTTGATGGAACTATCCTGTTTCTATTTTTATTAGTGTTACTGTCTAAATCCCTCAGAACTTGTGTGCAGAAAACTACTCAGTTTTACATGCTGCACTTTCCAGCTAAAACGTTTTTCTTTAGAAACATAAAACAAAATAACTATCTCATATAGTCATAGTCTTAGCATTACCAAATTAAAAGCAATGTTACTGGCCATATAAAGTATGCGTCACGAATCAGCTACTTGGCAAAGTTTTCAATGCGAGTGTTTTATAACGCCCTTTAATACAAAATGACCTGCGAAATAATGTACCACTTGTCGTGAGAGAAATGACAAAGGCTTTAAATGGACAATTACACCAACAAGTATTTGTTTGGGCCATGTGCGGTTCGTTAGGTCCATTGTTTTAGTCTTTTCTGAGTGAGTTGAAGGTAGTTTCCCAATCCAAGAGAATTCTCTAGTATGGTAAACTAAGCTTACAATAGAGTACTAGTTAAGGTTACTGAGAACCTTCGCGCACGTGTTCGAAAAAAAATCCTACACGTCCTTAATATCCTTAATATCAACCTATATATCGTTGGAAAGCTTATAGAATGGACTAGCGAACTATGGCAAAAAGAAATAATTATTTCATAATAAGAATTTTTTTAAGGTTTTATTAAAAATTCAGGTGTGAGAGTTTCAAGAGATAACGCTGTCGAACTGCTAGACCTTGACTCCCAAGTAACATATTGTTTAAATCCTTAAAGGTGTTTCTCAAAAACCGTGTCTGCGTTTTTTAAAATTTTGTTTTGTTCAAAAGTTATTGAACTTTTAAATTTCGACGGTCAAATTTTGTAGAATTTTCACGCTATAAAAATTTAAAAAATTCATAACTTCTGAACTAACCAAAATTTTAAAAATCGCAGACACGGTTTTTGAGAAACACCTTTAAGGATTCAAACAATATGTTACTTGGGAGTCATGGTCCAGCAGTTCGACAGCGTTAGCTCGTGAAAATAGCACACCAAAATATTTAATCAATGCTGTAAAAAAAATTACAGGTATCAATAAGTGATTTCTTTTTGCCATAGCCCGCTAGTCCATTCTATAGGCTTTCCAACGATATATAGGTTGACATATTTTGGTTAAACTAAGGACGTGTATGATTTTTTTTTCGAGCGACGTGCGCGAAGGTTCTCAGTAACCTTAAGAGACCTAAACTTGTTAAAATATGCCACCAGGTATCCCAAGGAGAGAGGGGAACACTCCCGCATGGTCTTTGTTGGAATGCAACAACACGTGCTAGTTCGGTGCTAGGTTGGGGATGAAAAAGTCCAAATGTAGCCCTCTTCTGTGTAATTCTATTTTTGTCTTTCATACATTTCCAGTTGTTCACTGTGTTATGTAATTTTTTCTTCTCATATTATGATAATTGTTCTATCATGTAGTGTCCTTCCCGCCTCGACTAGCTTGCTATCTGCGGGTTAGGGCTCTTAATGTAAATTCTCTTTTCTCTCGATATTATGAGCATGAAATATTTTGTAAAACGTTTTTTTTGAAAGCCAAAGACAACCACGAATGGGTGAATGGTGCAGAACTTGTGCAAGGGTGAAAGTTTTTCTGTAAATAGTACCTAACGCTAGAAGTTTTCATCGGCCCCCACACTCGCTCAACATTTCCCAGCCCTCGGTCACAGTTTTCCAGCCGGTAAATAACATCCAAAGGCCGCTTTACACTTGTCGCGGCGATTTTTTTCGCGCGAGTTGCAATGCCAACTCTCCTGTGTAAACGAGATGCAAATCCGGTGCGATTTCCGGGATTTCTGTACTCTCTTTCTTCATGAATCGCATAACTAACACGTTTGAAACCTCCGCGACATCACGCTACAAAAATCGCGGTAAATCGCGTCGAGTTGCACCTACTTTACATTATTAGTGATTTTGAGTTGACGTCCCGGGACGTACGTGCGAGAAAAATCGCTACGACGACTCGCGCGACCAAAATGCGAGTGTAAAACGGGCCTTTTATGTTGTGGCCCAAAAACATATTTACGCCCGCAAATATTGTAATTACATCACAAAAAAGGGCAATAAAACTTGTAATATAACGGCACTGCTTTAAACCCACTGAGATACAGTCAAATTCTTGACGCCCCCCTACCACAGTCAAACTGCGTAGAAGTGATAGGCCATGCTCGTAATATCTCTGAATGCGGGTATATTACATGAACACTAAAAACGTCTAATTTCATGGGCAAGTGTGGACTATGCACCTAGAAAACAAAAGCCAATGTACACGAAAGTCAAGTCAAAAGACGTTGATTTAAACCTGGCTCTTTCTTAAAAAAGGAATAGGTCAATACAGTTTAAAGAAGCAACGAAACGAGAGGGTCATATGATTAGGGCAGAAATCTATTTTCGCTGTCCTCAAGGATTTCCTGACGATTCCCAAGCGACCCGCGTTTCCTTGAAACTAACATTCCGCCTAATACGAGCCGTAGCTATAAATATGAGAAAGTTTACCAACTCAACTGAAAACACTGTTAATCTAAACTGTTTGATCGGACCAAGACGCCGATAAATAAGGCGAGCAAAGTTTAGTGTATAGTTCTCTAGCTTGTTCTCCTTTCGCTTTGATTGCGTGCATAGGGTAGTCTTTCATAGGAAGAAAAAGTTGACTCTATGTCGGAAAACACAGCTGGATCCTTCTGGTGGTAAAAAAACTATTGTGAAAGAACATTTTTAACACGATTAAAGTTACGAAAAGCCCTTTGTTTTTCATAAATCAATACGGGGGGTTAAGTTGATCTGTCACGAATAGAGTCATGCGCCGTTCTTTTGTCAATATGAAATAGCAATAGAGGTAATTTTACATTGCTTAGGGTGAAAGCTGAACGAAAAATTACACGCAAACAAACTTTTTCTTTTCGTTTTCTACCATGAACAAGCGATATAGCCTGGTTTTCCGTGATTGCTCTGTGAGTTTCGGAAAATATGTCGAAGCATGTTCTCACTAAGGGGCCGACCGTTATATAACTCATTGCTATTGTAGGGTAGGATGGGAAATGAGTAATTCTAAATAGTAATAATATACAGATAGTACAGATTTACAGATTTCTCATTGCTCATTCTGTCAATTATGCGGCTCTATCTGTCTAAAATGGCCCTTACTCGGGTAAAAATTGGCGCCCCGCGAACTTCAACTGTATTATGTAATCAATGTAGTAATTAATAAGCCAAAGTGTAGCAATGCCTTGATGTTGACATATGGAATGCGACACCAGGGAAGCGACGAACTGTTATTATTATTATTATTATTATTACTACTACTCAGGACAGCCGCCATTTTGTCAGCCTAGCAACATACCGAGTCACATAGAACATAAATTTCCATCGTCTGATTTCGAGAAATATACCGCAGAAATATTTTCGATTGAGTTTAGATTAAAACATTCTTTTAGATGGTTTATTATTTCGATTTTCTATCGACTACAAAAGTGCAATAACAAAGTGACAGAGTGACTGATTAGGAAAACATCGAAGTGAGGGGGCTTATAATAGAGATGTATCGTAAAAAGTGGGCCGCACACCATTCTCGAACCCAGAGCTCCCCAGCTCGTCTGCTCGCAGGGGAGGCTCTGGGGACATCCATTTGAGGGCCGTCGCTGATTGGCTGATTTTGAGCGTTGGAGCATGCGCAGAAAGGTGTTTCTCTCAGCGGCTCTGTATCAAATCTCGCGCATGCGTCAGTGGCTGTCACCAGAGCCTCCCCCGCGAGGTGACGAGCCGGGGAGCTCTGGGTTCGAGAATGGCCGCACACAATACAGAAATTGTATATGCGCACTCGAAATGCAGGGCTGTCACCAGCTCTCTGAAGCTCACTTCAGATGGCTCCACCTGGGCCATATTGTTTTAAGGGCACACGGGCCGACTTGCGGGTACTGTACCAAAGTTAGCCCATTGTTTCAAATGGTACGCAAATGTGTAGTCTTTTAAGCTTAGAAAATGATATGGCCGTACAAATAATTGTTCATAGGGGGATAGGTTAAATTGGCTGATTGCATTTTTAAACCGCACGGGGGGGGGGGGGGGGGGGGGGGGGGGGGGGGGGGGGGATTCCACGGGAGGGGAAATTCCACGGGAGGGGGTGTGTCTGGAGACTGGAAATTGCAAGGGGGAGGGGTGAAAAGGTGACTTTCCAGGGGCATTTTATCCAAAAATAGATTTTCCAGGGGTATTTCGCCGGAAAAAATGGAAATTCTAGGGGAGGGGGTCTGTTTCACGAGTGGAAATTCCAGAGGAGGGGGTCCTTTTAAGGGAGGTCCTCAACCCCCCGGTGCGGTTTAAAAATGCAATCAACCATTGAAGTACGCAGCTGCGTACATTGCGTGTATGGTAGCTACGTTACTGACCACCTCCCCCGCCCCTTTCACAGAGGATACTCACTCGTGGCATACGACAGATCTGAAGCGAACGAATCCGAATCAAATCTACAATTTCAAAATCCTAAGCTAGTTTTCACCCGTTAGTCTGAGATTTGGTAGTGTAAAATATTGTACTATCTGCTACGGGGAAAATTGAGGTCTCGTGTGATTGGCAACAAATATTTTTACCTGCATTAAATTAAAGAGATTCTGTACGTAAACCAGAAGTCGAGAGCTAAATAAGGTTCCCTTTGGCCTCCTGGGTCGCTTTGTTTAAGGGAGCACGGGCCGACTCTTGGGGTCCTGCACCAAGGGGATCCCCCATACGTGACTCTTATCAGCGAGGGCTAAATAAGGTTTCTGGCCACCTGGGGCCGTGTTGTCTTAAAGGCACACGGGCCGACTTGGGTCCCGCACCAAAGCTACAATAGCCCGAATCAGCAGGGGGTCTAAATAAGGTTTCTGGCCACCTGGGGCCGTGTTGTCTTAGACACACGGGCCGACTTGGGGTCCCACACCAAAGCTACAATAGCCCGAATCAGCAGGGGTCTAAATAAGGTTCCTGGCCACCTGGACCATTTGTCTTAAGGGCACACGGGCCGACTTGGGGTCCCACACCAAAGCTACAATAGCCCGAATCAGCAGGGGGTCTAAATAAGGTTCCTGGCCACCTGGGAAATTTGTCTTAAGGGCACACGGGCCGACTTGGAGTCCCACACCAAAGCTACAATAGCCCGAATCAGCAGGGGGTCTAAATAAGGTCCCTGGCCACCTGGGCCATTTGTCTTAAGGGCACACGGGCCGGCTTGGAGTACTGTACCAAAGCTCGTGCACGCGATCCGAATCAGCAGGGGGCTAAATAAGGTTCCTGGCCACCTGGGCCATTTGTCTTAAGGGCACACGGGCTGACTTGGGGTCCCGCACCAAGCTACATTGTAGCCCGCGCAAAGCTAGCCCGAATCAGAAGGGGGCTAATAAGGTGCCCTTTCCCTTTCAGCCTCCCGGGACGTTTTACCCCAAGGGCTTACGGACTGACTAGGGGACCTGCACCAAAAGTAATCCCATACACACGACTCTAATCCCTTAGACAATGAAGATTAGTTTTCTCGCGTGGTAAGGATTTCAGTCAATCAAAGTCCTCGTTGCGCGATTTGCATTTTCACTTTAATGAATTCTGCGTTTTTGTTCTCTTCTAGCCGCGCCTCTTTGACCGTCTGGGCTAGGGAAAACTGCTTCAAGAATCAAGGATCAGGAATCACAATCCCATAGACGCGACTCTAAAGCCTAGTTTCCATATACCTAGTCTTATCTGTCGTATCAGAAAACCGTGAAACAAAAGAATAATTCCAATTTCCAATGTTTCACGGTCGACTGATGCGACAGATACGACAGATAAGACTATATGGAAACCAGCCTTAATCGGGCGGCTGGCAAAGTTCAATTTGCCCTAAAAGGGCTTACGAGCCGTGCAGGGGTCCTGATCCAAAGGGATCTCGCATCCTGACCCGAATCAGCAGGAGGCCCTTGGCCTCCTGGGCCGTTTTACCCTAAGGGCCTACGGACTGACTAGGGGGTCCTAGTGATCCCCTACACACGCGGCTTAATCCCTTAGATAATGAAGATAAGCCTTCTCGCGTGGCGAGGAGATTACATTCAATAGAATTCCTTGTTTAAATTCTGGATTCTTCTTTTTGGATTTTGTTTTTATTCTTTTTGATCGTCTGAGCCAGGGATAACTGTTCATTATTCATTAAGTGTTATTGAAGTGAAATGATAAATCTTCTAATACAAGCAATTCGCAGACAGTGGGCGTATCGAAGCTTTTTGGTGGTCTTGGAGGCTATCCCGGGACTGAAATGAAAATATCCTAGTTGTTCGATCTTTTTTGGAGGCGAGAGGCAAAAAGGTCTTCTTTAAAGGAGCGGTGTCACGATGTTAGCACACTTCTGGTGATGTAAATAAACATGTAAATAACTGATTGATAGCCAAAATACTAGTCTAGGTTTGTTAAATAGCCCTTTAACTACAAATCGATCATGATGTAGGCTTCATGGACCTATTACAGAGCGGATGGAAACGGATTGCAACAATGAGTTTTTGAAATCTTGACAGGATGAACAGTTTTTAAAGTTTGAAGTTACATCAAAATTTGTTTGCAAATCGGCAGCCTTGCAGAAAAAACTCACCTACATTGCTTATTAGGCTAGTATCAAGTGATATAAGTGATTTGGAGATGGTTACTTTCAAATTTAGAGCTGTAATACGAATTTGTCCAAATAACCGTGATACAGCCCCTTTAAGCTGTTCTGGTAAGCAGGTGCTTCATTGGCATGTAGGCAGATATGCCCCTGATGCGTGCTTGTACAGTGCACAGGCGCGTGGAAGTATCATAGAATGTTACTATGATACTCATAGAATGTTACTATGATACTCATAGAGTGTTACTATGATACTCATAGAATGTTACTATGATACTCATAGAATGTTACTATGATACTCATAGAATGTTACTGATACTCATAGAATGTTACTATGATACTCATAGAATGTTACTATGATACTCATAGAATGTTACTATGATGTTAAGAAGGAAAAAAGGGACAAAATACAAGAAAAATAAAGAACACTGACTGTGTGTTGTGTCTGGTGGTTGCTTTGCCCACTTTTCCGGCAGGGATTTAGAGTCATTTTTGAGTGTGAAAATTTTCAGTGTAATGTTCCCTGCAGTACACTCGTTCTAACAGTCAATTCTTGCTTTTCACATGACGTCATCAAAATGCTTCTAAACTAAACTCTCTACGAATACACACTTTCATTCTTTATTACAACTCTACCGAGGGAGTCTGCACACAAAATTTTAACACTTTCTAACAAATGGTCTCGGAGATATCGCCGAGGTGATTTATTTCACGCAACACCAGTCACGTATTTTGATCGTGCCGTATTTCGCTCAATTTGTTCAGTGCTTATAATTTTTGCAAGCCAGCATGTCATAATGGTTGATATCCTATCGATCCAATAAGATTTTTATCGATAGAGTCCGTAGAAATAGCCTTTTAGACAACTGGTAATTTGGCCGCCATGTATAACCAACATGGCGGCTCCATACAATTACTGAACAAAATGGCGGGCATTCAATCGCTTATATTTAGGCCGGAAAACACCTAATCAATCTCAAAATTTCACAAGAAACATATCTTATGTTCTCTTCACGGTTCTGTAGCGCATTTAGTGTTCGAGATGGGAGATAATTTAGTCACGTGACAGTGAAAAGCACCAATAGGGGGCGAGTGCATTTCACTGCAGGGGACATTTACGGCACTGGATTTCACGCTCAAAAAGGACTCTAAATCCGTCCCTAGAAAAGTGGATAAAGCTAAAGCAACCACCAGACAAACATAAAATAAGAAGTCTTTATTTTTGTGCATTTTTCCTTTTTTCCTTAACTGATGGAATATTTTATCTCAAAAGTAAACATTCTACGATATTTCCACGCTCCTGAGGGCCCAGTGTACACTAGCGACATAAAGGAAGTTATGTTGCAACGATAAAAACATGGGAAAATAATTGAAATACTCAATATTTTCCATAGATCATCATTAGATTACTTCACCAAAGCAATCTTCTGTTATTTTTTGTGGACTTCAACGTTTGGAAACCACTAAATATGGTTCGCGTGATATTTTTGTTATGTCGTTATGTCGCAAGTGTGCACCAGGCATATGAGCGACCAAGTTTCCTTGTAAAGACATAAGCTCAACTTGGTTCCCTTCGCGTCTGTACATTTTAATTCCATGAATAAGCGCATGCATAGTGTGGAAGTAGGACAAACAATTTTATGAATGAAACTTCGATTCCCCATGCTTTATAAGCTTACTACAATCAAGGTACACTGCCTCGTTTACAAAAAAAACTCGGTTCCCATGCTTTATACTATCATACAATCATGCCAAGGTACACTGTCTAGTTTAGAAAAGATCTACTGCTTCCACGGATTCTAATCTTTTTAAATCTGACAGGCAGGTGACAAAGAACCATCCGTACAACCTTTCGCTGTGAAACTTGGCAAAATGACTAGTTTTAGGTGGCTGCTCTTCGGCCAAAAAACAAATTTGAAGTATTTACCTTATTTGGAAGTGACGGAAGATCTGGTGCGGGTTGTTCAAAGGTGGATTGAATCTAAACCAGGTTTAGTTCAAAACAAAACCATCGAGTCACCATGGTAATTAACCCTATTCAGATATTCAGACTGGGCTTTTTTTGACCATCTGTGACTGGGGGGGGGGGGGGGGGGGCTAATTCGCCCCCCCTCTATATCTAGCTTAGCAACCAGGCCAGATCTATTTGAGCATCCACAGGGAACCCGAGCGGCTCGCCCCAGTCCCTTGGCATTTGGAAATGAAAACGACAGCGTATTTTGATATATCATTTTCTCTTCTCTTGATTTCAAAAGATCAATTCAACTGATCGATTCAAAGAATGTGCACACTGTCATTCCCTGAAAACATCACGTTTCAGGGAATGACCTCAAGTAGAAAATGAATCCCCACGCTCAAAATACATACAGTGGGCCCTTAAAACTTCATTTGCATTAGGAACGGTAAAAGTAGTGAACTGAATCCGTTAAAATCTCATGGAATTTTGATCCATTCTTTGGTGTGAAACTGTTTTGTTTTTAACACTGACAATATTGGGGATAACTAACCAACCAACTGCAACATCACACTGAGGGGGCTGGGATTTGGGGGTGGGGATGGGGGGGGGGGGGGTGTACGTGCCTTCCGTCCCCACCCGTTCCACCGCTCCTGCCCGTAGCTAGCTCCTCTTGGCCCGAAAGCTGAGTGTCATTTGAATACTACACTTTAGCGCACTGTGACGGGACGATCTCTCTTGTACTTCCCCTTAGACCTCGACGGAAGTCTCGCCATCTCCAGGTATTCCCTTCCTCGTTACTACAAGATTGTGATAACTGTACTATCTTAGATTCAGGTAGAATGTAGTTCCAGAGATTCACCTATTGCGAGAAGAAAAGCACCTTGATAATTTTGCAGCCTGCTCGTAGGCGTTAGGAAGCAATTTTAGGTTAAAAAAAAACCGAGTTCGCTTTTTGCGTGGCCGCCTTGGTGACATCCCCCTCGATTACACAGGGCATTTCTGTAGGAACCCGTCCATGGGAAAAGTTGGTAAAAGAATGGAAGTGTTCGAATTTCCCATGGCTATCCACGAGAATTCCAAACAAAATGGGAAATTCAAGGCGCAAAAACATTGTGCCCCCACCCTCCCCTAATTTCTAATGGTCCACCCCTTAATATTACTCTGCTCTTTAAAGTGGGTCGTTACGCAGTTTTTACTCAATAAAAAAACATACATACACTCACGATATGAACACGACAACTTTCTTTGCGGAAACGAGAATATTCATCGGACATCCATTATGTATCGGTCTAAATGACAACCCCTTTAATCGATGATGATCAGGATGCCTTTCTCCCAACCCAACTCATTCCCCGTCTCCTCCCATTCCCCCTCTCCTTCCCCTCTCCCCCCTCTCCTCCCCCTCTCCTCCCCTCTCCCCCCTCTCCTCCCCCCCTCTCCTCCCCTCTCCCCCCTCTCCCCCCCTCTCCTCCCCTCTCCCCCCTCTCCTCCCCCTCTCCTCCCCCTCTCCTCCCCTCTCCCCCCTCTCCCTCCCCCTCTCCTCCCCCTCTCCTCCCCCTCTCCCCCCTCTCCTCCCCCTCTCCTCCCCTCTCCCCCCTCTCCTCCCCCTCTCCTCCCCCTCTCCTCCCCCTCTCCTCCCCTCTCCCCCCTCTCTCCATTTCACCCTCGCCCCATTTCGCGCGGCAAATCATCGAGTCGCTCGTACTTTTTAAGGTTTTCTCTGACGCTTGCTTTGCAGGCTATATATTTAATATATAGTGATGACGATAATTATAATACTAATGGATGATTACAGCTTCATTACCTGAGAGATATATCCAGCAAAAGCCTCGTTAACATCGAATCCACTCCCTTGTGTATCCTGATCTTGTCCGAGAACTACCGTCCCGTGTCCGGAGATCACATGACCTTGTTTCAGGACAGCAGCAGACTCGAACACTTTGCTGCCATCCTTGTACATCTTCCAGGGGGCACTGCTAGACCACGTGACCGCCAGATGGTGCCACTCGGTATCGCGGATTGAGACGTTGCTCTTACTGTTAAAGGATCGGAAGAGTACATTAAGGCCTGCTCTAGGACCTTATCTCGCCTTATCTCGCCTTATCTCGCTTTATCTTTCCTTATCTCGCAGCTCCTAATCGGCACAATTCATTCCTTATCTCGCCTTATCTCGCCTTATCTCGCCTTATCTCGCCTTATCTCGCCTTATCTCACCTTATCTCGCCTTATCTCGCAGCTCCTAATTGGCACAATTCATTCCTTATCTCGTCTTATCTCGCCTTTCAATTGGACCATTTTCCCCTTATCTCGCCTTATCTCGCCTTATCTCACCTTATCTCGCCTTATCTCGCAGCTCCTAATTGGCACAATTCATTCCTTATCTCGTCTTATCTCGCATTTCAATTGGACCATTTCCCCCTTATCTCGCCTTATCTCGCCTTATCTCGCAGCTCCTAATCGGCACAATTCATTCCTTATCTCGCCTTATCTCGCCTTTCAATTGGACCATTTCCCCTTATCTCGCCTTATCTCACCTTATCTCGCCTTATCTCGCAGCTCCTAATTGGCACAATTCATTCCTTATCTCGTCTTATCTCGCCTTTTAATTAGACCATTTTCCCCTTATCTCGCCTTATCTAACCTTATCTCGCCTTATCTCGCCTTATCTCGCCTTATCTCGCCTTATCTCGCCTTATCTCGCATAAACTCGCGGCGAGATAAGGTCCCAGAGTATAGGTCCACTACCAATAACTAGGAGTAAGAAGGGGAGGGGGGGGGGGGAGGGGGTTAAAAGTCAGGTTTGACTTCTACTTACGCGTAATCATTGCCCACGTATATATGCAGTTCTGCGGGTTTGATAAAGATGAACTCGTCGTCTTGAGACTGAATTGCATAACTAACCATGGTGTCCTCGATGCTTGTATTGTCAAACTTGACCCATAGACTTAACGTCAGTGACGTCATATCCGGTGAATTGTATGCACTTATGACGTAATCAGAGGCACTGTGTGTAGGAAAATGGACATCGTAATCTGTAACGCCTGTGTTGAGATCACATGAATAACATAAGAATCAATGTTCAATAATAAAATTTTAATGATAATGTGGATAATAATGTTGATGATGATGTTTGTGATGATGTTGATCCATTTTTCTGGCAAGTAGAGATTTAAGGAGAAAAAAAGAAAGAGAATCGATGGAGCTTAAATGATGAAATAGTTTTAATCGCGCGTTCCCGTGCTATCGAGGTTGAGCTCGCGCGCGCGCTTTTATCTACTGTATACACCTATTTAACGTTGCTCTGCAAAACGTAAAACCATGAACCATGCATCATAATGAAGACGCTATTTATTGTATTTTCCTCGAGTTTGGCAAACCAAACTAAACTAAACCCACCCAATGGCACTTTGTTTACTACTTTGAGACACAATTTGGCGTGAACCGCTTCGTTTTAGGAAGGAATTACCATTTCGACTTATGAAGCATGGTTCATGGTTTTACGTTTTGCAGAGCAACGTTAATTGAAACAGGTGTACACTATCGTAAAACCATCAACCATGCATCATAATAAGACATTTTTTGTCTTATTTTCTAGGAATTTGGCAAATCAAACTGCACTTATATCACTGAAAAGCCCCTACGGGGAGTGTAAACTTATTATTATTATTAACACTCATAATTTGAGATAAATATAATTGCTGCGATTTAGGTTCCAACTATGAAGCATGGTTTATGGTACATGGTTTTTAGGAGCAACGTTAATTACGCAAGTAGGACATACCTTTCTCACATCTGGTTCCTATAAAGTCCGGGGTACACGAGCACGTGAAGCTCACGTGGTCGTCCATTACATGACAGGATCCGCCATTCACACAGGGGTACGTCATACATGGACCCTGGAGAAACAAAATACAGAAACACGTGAAGTTCACGTAATATTCCAATACAAGACAGGATCATAAAAGGGAACGTCCCATTGGCCCTGGGAAAGAAATAATGCATGAACACGTGATGTTCACGTGATATTCCGATACCAGACAGGATCATAAAATGATTCATAGAAGGGAACGTCCTACATGGGCCCTGGAGAAACAAATACAGAAACACGTGAAGTTCACGTGAAGTTCACGTGATATTCCAATACAAGACAGGATCATAAAATGATTCATAAAAGGGAGCGTCCTACATGGGCCCTGGAGAAAGAACTCAGGAGCACGTGAAGTTCACGTGATATTCCAATACAAGACAGGATCTTAAAGGATTCATAGAACGGAACGTAATACATGGCCCCTGGGTAAAGAAATCAGGAGCACGTGAAGTTCACGTGATATTCCAATACAACACAGGACTATAAAAGGATTCATAGAAAGAAACGTTCTACATGGGCCCCTGGGTAAAGAAATCAGGAGCACGTGAAGTTCACGTGATATTCCAATACAAGACAGGGCGTCATTCATGTGTCCGGAGAAAAAAATAATACAGAAACACGTGAAGTTCACGTGATCGTGCAATATGACTCGGTCAACGTTATCACGCAGGGGTACGTCATACATGGACTCTGGAG
The DNA here is from genome assembly GCA_033964015.1 of Scolanthus callimorphus. Taxonomy (NCBI): domain Eukaryota; kingdom Metazoa; phylum Cnidaria; class Anthozoa; order Actiniaria; family Edwardsiidae; genus Scolanthus; species Scolanthus callimorphus. The sequence goes on along the minus strand of CM066912.1, from coordinate 27,175,553 downwards.
AAACAAAACACAGAAACACATGTTCACGTGATATTCCAATGAAATTCGAAAACAACACTCGAACACGAGAAGTGCACGTGATCGTCAGGTGCACGTCCTACAATGGACTCCAGGAGAAAGAAAATAATGAAACTCGTGAAGTTCATGTGATATAATTCCCGCGATTTCCAGTAGCGTGCGTGCACCGAGTTTCCCGCGCTTTTAGGTTCCTTGTGCGAACGTGCATTAAAGGATTAAACCAGAATTTACCTCCTTGCCTTGTTTCTAAAATATGCAGTGGGGATCCTATAAACGGCGTAATATCTTTTTAGTTTCTCTGACGTAACATTCAAACTGTGTTTTGATTAACGTTATCGCACAACTAACACTTAGGCTACCGACAAACGTCGAACTTCAGTCGCTCTTCTTCTGTCAATCCTTTCCTTTTCCAATGCCGCTACATTAGACTTTATATAGAAAACTTTCTATTGTTTTGTGGAACGGCGAAACTCTGGCGCGACGTTTGTCGCACTAGGCCTTAGTAGCCGACATAAATCACTCACAGGTTTTGCAAAAGGAGAGGGTTCCCGGGGGGGGGGGGGGGGACTCCAATGTTTTTTGTCGGGGATGATCGTCGGAAATTTTCAGTTTCACCCCTAAAAGATACCAGACATGGAGGGCCATGGCGTGGCTCAAAAAATTTATTACCCTAAAAGATACCCTAAAAGATGAGATCTTATGTACCAAGTAGGCGCGAAGGACACAGGTAACAGGTAAAAGATACCCATCAAGAAATTTCCGTGTTTGTTTCTAATGTATCGTCTTCTCATCGAATAATCTCTCTGTCTTACACGGTTTTTAGGATGCACCATCATAAGAAAAAACAATTTGGACACAGTTTCGGCCCTAAAAGATACCAATCTACCTAAAATGTATTGAAGATCAAGATCACCCCTAAAAGAGACCAAATCATCGTGATTTTAACCCCTAACGACGATTATCCCCGACAAAAAAATATGGGAGTCCCCCCCCCCCCCCCCCCCCCCGGGAGAGGGTTGCCATGCACAGAGCTCGCAGATTTATGAAAAAACGCAATAAAAGTTCAATACATTGGAGTTCGTTAGTGTGAGAATTTTATCAGCTGATGCACCACGGGGATCCCCTTTTGAGAAAATCGTTATCTTCTGTTTTGATCTAACAATATTAATAAAACAAAGAGAGTTTGTTGTTTGATAGAATTGTTCACACAAGATCACTATATGTGGGATTGGCAACTGTTTTTTGATGTCAGGGTTTTTTAGCCAAAAAGCATAAAATTTTATCACTTGTGTGCGTTTCAAGTGCTTTCGACTTGTTTTCTAAAAAAGAAACGAGACATTTATACCATGCAAAAACCCACGCATACACAAAAAAACGAGTACGTTTTTTTAAAGCAGTAGCGAGAATGAAAGCGGTACAGCTAGAAACAAAAATTACACTTTTTTAAGTTAGAGTTAATTCCCTTTTAGGCTGAACTTTCAGGAATTTGATCCACAAATTTCCACCAGCCACACAGGCGAGCCCAGCTCGATATAAAGTGTTTAAACAGCGAATTTAGTCATTTCTACGCGCGTAGCATGAGCTTAGCGCTCCTGGCAAAAATACCGCTAGGACAAGGTCCGAACAAAAAGTGACAACTGAAATATACCTCAGATTGACTTGCTAGTGAATCAGGCGCGGAGCTACCTACATGAAGCCGGCCAACAATATTTATTATTCAGCACATCGATGCACTACCCAAATATGGTCATTGGAACGCCAATAGCTGTCTTCTGTACATGACAGCTATCCTGCGATATCCGTCTCTGAGGGAAATATGTTTTGAGCTCGTAAATAATACACAAAAGTCATGTTTTTCGGGGGGTTTTGTGCTATTGATGTGCTGAATAATAAAACCATTATCCTGCTCGATTTTGCAGAATATCGTCTGATTTTAGCCAACTCGGGACTTCGCCCCTCGTCGGCTAAGTATCAGACGATATTCTGCGCAATCTCGCAGGATAATGGTTAAATATACTGCACTAAATGGGAGTTAAGCTGCGCCTGTGAATGGCTTACCAGGACAGTAGGGGCGCGGAGCACCCTAAAAAGTGGGGGTACCGAAGAGGCCAAAAGTAAAGCTGACACGTTATTTCGTTTTTTACCTCATATACATTTTGATGAAAATATGTCACAATGTAATCTTAACCCCTACGTTCTTTGAGCCTAATGTCAAAACAGAAACAAAAAGGACACGTTTCTGTTCTTCTGTTCCTTTTCTTCTTTACGTGTAAATACAAAAAAAATATATCTAGCTTCAAAAAGTGGGGGTGCTGAGCCCCCCAGTTCAAAAAGTGGGGGTGCTCGAGCAGCCCCTCCCCCCCCCCCCCCCCCCCCCCCCGAGTCCGCCTATGCACGACGAAGAAGATTCGTGTGATAGATGGGATAGATTGGGATCATTCTATCTAACTTTGTTTGTTTATGTATCGTTTATTGAAACAGAAAATTGACGAAAGAACTTCAAATTCATTGTTCTCCTCTTCACCAAACCTCAGCTTAAACGTTTATTTTAAAGTGGTTTCTTATAAAAAGAGTGTGTTTTACTGGCTATACTGCTTGGGGAATTAGCTCCAACTTACCACTAACGAGTAATAGAAGTTTCCTATCTCAGACTCAACTAGCTTTGTTTCATCCGGCTTGTAATATTCATTCGCCTCCAGTAACTCACATCTGAAACCGCTCATTCCACTTTCTCGCAAATTATAAGCCATGCACTTTGGTTGATATCTCAAGCACAGGAAACCACACGTGGACGCATCCATGACTTGTGATATAAAAATCCAGGATGCTGAAGCGTGTAGTTCGGTTTTGCATTGAAATAACCTTGGGAACTTTCACCGTGGACGATACACCAGTTAAAATGCCAGACGAACGACAGAGAGAGTAACAAAATTTGCTTTAAGATAGATAAGGCGGATCTGCATTTGGCTGATATTGAAGCGTTCTCGACCATTTTCATATTTTCATCTCTAAACATTTGTTCCTCTTAACGACGAGAAATGCATTGCTTGTGTCGTTAAATATCTTTAGTTCTGCGAGTTTAAGTAGCGTTACCAGATGTTCTGTCCTGTCAGGCTTGCAAATCCTCACAGTTGTTTTTCATGCCTAGAAATTCCCTTTTCTTTCATTTTACATTTATTCAAAGGCAGTCGTGGGGAAGCACTCCAAGAGATCACATTTTGTAGCTTAAAGAAATTTGTAAAATATTAAGTGAGTAAATGCGTTTTAATTGAGGAATCGCAAAAATCTATGGTAAATAACAGTATACAATTTTCTTATCAGCGGGTTGTAGTTACAGCAAATAATAGAACATATAAAAAAAGTAGTAGTGATGGATCACTTAAAGTTATTACTGGTTTTATGGTTACAAGAATCGATAAGGCCAAAATCGTAAGCCTTTTGATGAGCGATTTTTAATTAAAAGTATATAGGTCTCTAGTAATTTCTTGGTAATATAAAACTCCATGTGAGATGTACCCGTCTTATGAACGACAAAAAACGTAAGCCTTTTAGATGAGGATTTTTAATTAAATGTATAAAGCAGATAAAGGTGTCTATTATTTTTTTGGTAATAAAGGGATATCAACTCTCCCGGTTTTTCCTAGTATAGGCTCGGTTTCCAGCCTTGGCGGTTGAGGGTGAGCCCTCGAAACTACGGCTGGAAACCGAGCCTAGGTTTTTCCGAGAGTCTCAAGATTTTTCGCTTCGTCTCTCCCGAAAAAAAAAAAACGACTGCCATACATTTACTGTATTTCTCCCGAATGTCAAGGCGGTCTCCAGATTTTTGAAGTTCTGCAGTTGACGTCCCTGTAATATAAAACTCCATGTCATATTTATATTTATTTTTATTATATAGACACGAGTGTTTTACTGGGAAATACGCCACTCGTAGATCTCATACGAAGCTACATCCGGGGGTCCTCAGTGACATATTTTCCAATCCTCACTAGTGAGGATATCGGTCAAAACAAGAGTGCTTGGAAATCAATTTGGAATATTTTTTCTGGTTTGTCTATATAATAAAAGAAAATTACACGCTGGCTTGAAGATATGAGTTTTATTTTCTCGTGTCAAAAACAATATTTTACTCATTCGCTGCGCTCATTCGTAAAATATTGTTCTTGCCACTCGAAAATAAAACTCATATCTTCGCGCCACCGTGTAATATCCTCTATATATTTACTAGTCTCCTACGCACCCGTGTTTTGTGTCGGTCACGCAACGCTTCCGTGCGTGACCGACACAAAACACGGGCTGCGTAGGAGACTATATATTTACAAGTTTGGCGAAGTCCTTTGATATTTAGCTCGTTCGCGACGGACGCGGGAATCCCGCGGGAAAGGAAGACCGCTGAGTTACTGTATCGCGGACAGTAAGGTTTTGTACATTTTCAGCTCAGGCTGCATGTTGATCTATTTTCCGCGAGCAAGTTTTGCTGCTGTTTATTTGAATTTACAGATTTTACATCGGCAAAGGTAGGAATTATACCCTTCTGTAAGTCATTTACGGATTTCTGGTGAAACTGCGTGATTTGAGAGGAAAAACACGACTGCATCGGACTGAGGCCAATGGTTCTATGGATTCGTAGATTGAATAGACCCCTTTGTTCTGTGAACCAATCGATCTCTGGTTAGCACATTAATAACAATAGATGAATATACTCCTATTATATCTACCATTAAAATCCCCAAGAAAATCATTACGTAGTATAAATTTTGACCGCATGAAATTGCATTATTTTTATCAATGCCCCATATATTTGCCACTGGAATGAGGCAACCCTCAGAATTTTTCATGTTTTTTTTCAATAAAAAAATAAAGACAAAAAAGAACCTTTGTCGTTTTGATGAGATGCTGAGGATTTAAAACCCCTAGAGTACTCCTAAAATGTTTGTCAGTGGCAGACCCATGGAACCCCCTTGAGCAACAAAACAATGAGGATTTTATTCCATGCATGGCCCTAGCTCTGTAAAATCGTGGATCCACCACCTATGGATATAGTCCTCATGATTCCCAAGGGCAATTCAACAGCTGAGCATGACTGGAGAGCAAACAAACTTTTTAGTTGACTTGTTTAGTACGAAATTGCAAATAAACTCGATTGAGATAGTCCAGCATAATTATTCAAATTGATATATGACCACATTTTTACCAGCCTGTTAAAAGATTACAGATCAACATGCCTTGAACATTTTTGCTCTCTAATAACAGAGAAACTGCCTATTCCATGGGACTAGTTCCTGTGACTTGTCCCCTTGTGTGTACAGAGCTTAAAAGTTTATATTTCATAAAGTCTTATTCTTTTAATTTAGGATGAAAACATGACTGAGCATACCCCTTCCAAAGATGCCTTTCGGCAACGTATGTGGAATTACTTAGAGGACAACAACATTGCTGAGTTTCCAAGACCAGTTCACCATAGGATTCCCAACTTCAAAGGTGCCAACACAGCAGGAGAAAAAGCTGTTTCTTTGGAGGCATTTCAGAAGGCTAGAACTGTGAAAGTAAATCCTGATAAACCACAAGAATGGGTGCGATACAAAACTCTGGAGACCAGAAAGACTCTTCTTGTGCCTACACCACGACTGAGAAAAGGGCTGTTTAATAAAATAACACCACCAGATTATAGCACAGGGATGCTGAAGAAGTGTGCAACCAGAGAGGGCATTAACCATCATAGTTCACCAGTAGGACTGGAACAGAAAATGACGGTAGATTTGATAGTGATAGGATCAGTAGCAGTATCAGAAACAGGTATGGGCAGGTGAATATTATAGGATTATTCAAAGCTTCAGGAAACTAGACTCCGCTAAGAAAATAGCACGGAAAAAGCGATATCGCACGAGTCGCACAGCAACATTTTTTTGCATGCAACATTCTTTGGAGTTTGTCTTGCATTATTCGTGGTCAAAAATCTGACATTCAAAATTGTTCAAATTTGTAATGTCACACTTTAGGACTTTATTGTGCTTTCAGAGGTTCATCATGGATAATCAGGTGTATCATGGATTTCCCTGATAACGGCGGTCTCTCATGGCACGTGCCATGAGAGACCGCGGTTAACAGGGAAATCATGGATAATCAGGATTTCAGCCATAATTCAATAGAAAGAAGAAAAGGCAATAATATAGGATTATTCAAAGCTTCAGGAGGCTAGATTCCGCTAAGAAAATAGCATGAAAAAAGCGATATCGCACGAGTCGCTGCGCGACTCGTGCGATATCGCCTTTTTGAGTGCTATTTTCAGCGGAATCTACCGACTAGAATCTACCGAATAGACTTGAATCCTACAATATCTCGTCCTCAAATTACACAAAAAGAGATATTATCATAGGATTCTACATGATAATACATGTACTTAATTTTGTCTTTCTCAGAGGCAATGGCACGTTCTAATTCTTGTACATGTAAATACCTAACTCGCTGCCCAAAAAAGGCTCATTTTACTGGCTGGTTTTATGTGTTTTGATCTGCCGAAATATATGTATCTTTTAGCCATTAGAAAGATGAATACTAGTTATAATTTCATTTTCCGTGCCACAGAAAACCTTAAAGAACACTTCAATTTCTGTGAGGTTGTATTGTATTAACCATAATGACAGCAGTCCCTTCACTCTTGATTGTACCCCACTTTGCAAGATTTTCTCATCCATTATGTAACCAAGAAAAAACTGTTACTTTTTTTACAATGTTTCCAAGACAACACATGCCTTCTTCAACAGTTGTGGTGCCTGGTTGTCTGGTTTGGGGTTTTTCACATGCTTGTTTGCTTGGGGGCATGTCATGCGTTGTCATGGAATCATTCGCCTGCACGTCCTACTGTGAAAAACAACCAATCAGATTCTACTGACTCATTTTGGGTAAGTAATGGCGTAAATGGATGAGAAAATCTTGAGGTGAATTCAGATTTCCCCTCTCGCAAAGTGAGTTACGTTTGAGAGCGAAGGGACAACTGAAATTCAGTTTAGGAGGAGATTTGGGTTACCTAAATGGAATCATGAATCATGGCCTGCAGAACACACTTCTTAGTGAGGTGGGAAATTGTCCCTAAACATTTCCAGGGAAGGTTGTCCTTTCCCATAGGGTAAAAAAATATCACCCAATGTTTATCTTTTAGGGGTGTACATCAGGTATCTAATGATATCTAATACATTTGCTGTGGGCTAGACCTATCTGATTGCTATCCCTTAGGTCTGAAGTCATTTTTATCATACAATCATGCCCATTATGTCTTAGGGGGAAGAATTTTGACATGGATATTGTCTTGTTCTCACCAGTTGTCTTTTCTATCTTACTTTCCCTGTTATCATTCCCTATTTTTTAAGGTCTTCGGCTAGGAAAGGGTGAAGGATATGCTGACATGGAATATGCAATGATGAGATCTATGAGAGCTGTCAATCAAGATACAGTTGTCATGACAACTGTACATGACTGTCAGGTTATTGACCTTCCTGAAGAGTTATTTGGCAGCCATGATCTAACTGTAAGTTTAGACAAATTTCTTTGCTTAGTCACATAATAAGTTAAACATTTAAGGGCTTTGATCACCATATGGACGATATGGATCTTCACAACTGTGGCGTTGTGTCTGAAATTGTGCTGCTCAGAGTATCATACACATAAATGTATGCAAGCCCGACGCCCCACTACATTTCTTAGCTCACATGAGTCTTATTGCTCTGAAGATTTCATGTGGTCCTTGGACCACTGCAAAAGCATGAAAAACACCACCAAATGAAGATGGAGGCCTCGCTAGAAATACAAAGCGTACTAGAGTATATGAACCAATTGAATTATGAGCTGATTGAACCAGTTGATTTTTACCCTAAAAATATATCTGAAACACTACTTCACAAAATGAATCCACCCAAGAAACGTGATATCATATTATTCTCCCTACAGTTTCTCCAGGAGTGACCCCTCAAAAAGGAATGTAGTTCTGATCTTTTCTCAATCGTTTGAGCTCCCAGTTACACACATTCCGGGTGGGTTGGGACAGCTAAAACATTCCAGGGAGGGTAGGGACAACCAAACAATTATAGAGTGGGTAGCTGAAACTGTGGTCCTCAGACCCCGGTTACACGGGTGTGGATAAATATTTGACCGGGCGAATTCCGTTTTCGTACCGGACCCGTGTAAACACTGGGACCGTGCAAGTTTTGGCGCAGTTCCACGGTAATGGCCTGGAAACTAGCCCTCTTCAGGCGAGGATGCTAAGCTATTATTCAACCTTCAGCCAATCAGAGAACGAGACTGAAGAAGCCATGTTAGTGTCAGCTCAGTTGCACGGGCCCGTGTAGACACCTCTGCAATTAACAAATAAAACACAGTTTCCGTGACTGCACAGGCTTATGCAAACCGAGATGTGGCTGGGAGAATTCGAGAGCAGATCAGTGGAAACACGAGCCGCAGGCGAGTGTTTGCACCTGCTCGAGAATTCTCCAAACCACATCGAGGTTTGCATAAGCCTGTGCAGTCACGGAAACTGTGTTTTATTTGTTTTATAAAATAATTATCTACATAAATAAAATCCGCGTGGACAGGAATAGTAAGATTTTGAAGCGGATGAGACTCTAAATTCTCCATACAGATGAAAAGGCTGCATCAGCCAATCAGAGCGCTCCGTCTATCGCATGATTTGTCAATCTCTTTCTGATCGGACTGCAAGTTTTCTGAGATGGCGGCAAGCGAAGTGGATTTAAAATGACATTCGTGGCTTAAAATGGAGGCTTTTTCCTTACAAAACACAAATAATTACGACAGAAAGTGAACAGAAGACTTCAGTACAGAAGCCGTTGTGTTACATATGTGTGTTGGCCCAGTTTCTTCCGAGCAAGAACTTGCATGTGGCAGCGGAACTGCTTGGAAGAGCGTATTTGAACGCTTTATTTACGGCAAGCATGGAAAAGAAGGAAAGAATTCACTTATCTGTACCTTCTTGTCTTGTAAAACATTATACGAGGATCCAGGATTAGTTTTGGAAGCATTTTTTTCAAGATCTGCAGAACGAGTCTGAACTTGTGACTGTTGCCGAAACAGCTCTGACAGATAAAGAAGCGAAAACAATGTTATTTCACGAATCTCATGCTTTATGTGAATTCAATGTGCTTTATCAAATGTATGTCCAAGTAATATTGACTTCTTAATAAATGATTTTGCCTAAAACATGTTACTTTTTTCTAAAAGCTATTTCAAATTACCGGCCCGAAGCTCGCCAGTGGTTGACGTCACAACTGTGTTTGCACAGGGAAATGGGCTGTTCCATAAAAAATTTGTACCCCCCCTATCGAAGAACTCCAAATTTTCAGAAAACAGCTCTACCCCTGTGGAAATTCCAGACTTCTGTACAACCCCTGTGGAAATTTGAAGCAACCCCTGTGGAAATTCCTCATTCTCTTGTGTGCCTGTGGAAATTCCACAGTTGCAAATGAATACCCTGTGGAAATTCCAGGGTAAAATGGATGGCCCTGTGGAAATTCCAGGGTCAAAATCACGGACCCCGTGGAAATTCCAGGGTCAAAATCGCGGACCCTGTGGAAATTCCAGGGTCAAAATCAACATACCCTGTGGAAATTCCAGGGCCAAACACAGCGACCCTGTGGAATTTCCAGGTTCCTCGATAGGGTGGGTACAAATTTTTTTTGGAACAGCCCAATGCAAACACGGCTCTCGACCAATCAGAGTGCGCGTACTATCTAAATTATTTTATAATGTGGAATAAAACTTGCACGGTAACGTGTATACAGGTGTTCCAGGTACAAAATTCGCCCGGTCAAAAATTCTTCCGGACCCGTGTAACCGGGGTCTCAGTGCAGTCTTGTTTCAAACTGACACGCTCTGTTGTGTGTATTTTTCAGGTCGATATTATTGTAACTCCCACTCGAGTTATTCATTGCTGTAGTGACAGAGCTAAACCAGAAGGCATCTATTGGAATAAGCTCACATGTGAACAGCTGGAACAAATTCCTATTCTGAGAACTCTACGGGAAAAGGAGAGAAGATTTGGAAGAAACATTGACCTTGTAAAGCCAAACTCCCACTGATGACCTAGATTCGGTGTATTTGCTCGGTTAGTTCTAGCCAAAGGCTGAAAATAGAACGCATGTACCAGCTGTTGTTGCATTTCACGGAGTTCATATATTAAACCATACAGCTGTTGTTGTATGGATAGGAGTGCATAGATTACACAGGCAGTGCTCTATGAGTTGGTGAGAGCAGATTTAGTTTCAGATGAGTTTCAAAACTAACGCAAAGCAATTACACTTAGCCAAACAGAAGCCCATTCTACTGATCCGTGCCAAGACAGGATTCAAAGGATTGAAACTTAATCTGGATTTTACGGATTCATGTTGTGATTCTTGTTGTTTCTTGGGGGAAGGGGGGGGATCTGAAAACGATGCTGTACGCTTTGTCGGCGGTCCTTCTTTACAGGCGTACTGTGATTGGCCGATTGTCAGACAGAGGGCACCACTTTGTCTGGGTTTTGTTACAAAAAATCCAGTTTCAGATTTTACGTTTCTTTCGTTCAAGGAATATCTGTACGATCCAAAAGAAAACATAATCCAGATTTTCCCAAAGAAACGCCCGGCACTTCATGCTACGAGGCTACGGTTCCGTATTCAACCTCGTACCCAGGCTTTTACCTTCACTTTGAGGAGCGTGAGCGAATAAAAGGGAAAAGCCCTGGGGACGAGGATGCTTGTACTGAAACAAAACGAGACCCCAAATCGGTCATTTCTAAAAAAAAAAATTGTTTGACTTGAGAAAATTACAAGTAAAATGAAGTACCAACTCGATGGTTTTTTTTCTTTAATTATGGTATTCCGCTTGACGGAGACTGTTAAATCAATGCCATTTGTGAAACCATGGCTTTCTTTACTTGCGGCTTTCTTTACTTGCGAGGGACAAATGTGACAATTGTAAAATCAAAGTGAATGGGCGAAGAAATGGAGAAAAACACTTTTTATAATACCATTATCACACCCTTTTTTTTGGTTGTTTGTTGTTGTTTAGAGGAAAATTTAACTACCAAATTGTCTCAGATTTCCCTCATTCGTGCACTAGCAAGCTCTTCTACTGAAAAAAATGTAAGGAATAAAGGTTCGGTGTTACGTATGTTGTAACAAAATTATACACAACTAGGTCCCGTGGTCTGCATAAATAACAGAATTCTATATTGTACTTCAACTTAGTTCAAGAAAGAAATCGGAACTGAAATTCGCATTGTATAAGCATGTAAGATTGAATAGCTTTCAGAAATCATCAAAAACGGCAATTTATTCAGAATCCATTTCCATCCGCTCGATAACACACGAAAATACTCAAATGTAGTGATCTGCCAGCTGGAAGGCCCGCGCGTAATCAATTAACAAACCTATAAGATTAGTTTACTCAATTCAAAATAACAAAACAAATCGTGACATTAAACCTTATATTTCCAGAGAGAGAGAGAAAAAACTCTTCTCGTTCCTGGTGTAACGATTAATTTACTTTTGTATACGAATTTATAGGCGAAAACAGAAGACAAGTTTGCTGTTGTCTGCTTCATTTCAATGAAGGACACTTTTTTTTAGCCTTTTGTAGTCATTAAATGCATTCTCCATTCTACAATGGTTCGTTAAGTGAATTGAAGAACGGAATAGGGGAACATCCGGATAAAATTCGAGAAACAAATTTTAAATTCGATTTGATGAATGTTACGCAGCATTTCTCTCTGGCCGTGGTGGTGACAAGACAAATTCCAGGTAATAATAATCTTAGTATTCAGAGCCAACCACTGTGTGCATTCCTACACGTCGGCCTCAAAATTCAATGTTGCGATTTTTAGCTGTCAATCAAACCAAAACGCTGGTTTCGGTCACTTCAGCGGGTCGAAATTGATGGCCAAATAACTATGGTTCTAAGCTATCATTTGGCTTCCTGGCCTCGAATGTTTAACTTTCTCGTTCAAGAAAATTAACATTACAAATCGCCAATGACAACAGTGAATTTTGAGGTCGCGTAGCAATGCATACGATCGTAAGATTGCGGCACAACCAGTCAAAAACTTGTGAATATTTATTCGACAATTTCTTCCTGAACAAGCTTTCAGAAAACCCGAGGACTCCGGCGGTTAATATTTTGCAAAGCGCGTTCCAGCGATAAACGTTGTTCAATCAATGCTTCTTTAGCTTTTTCTAAATCAAAACGAAAAAAACGGGGAAAAAATCATGCTGAATACCGTGTCGAATCATGTTCAAGGATGTTGAACCTCCAACACTCGTGAAAACGATTCGTAAAAATCAACGTTTTCGCGTCATGCGTTTTCACTAGTGCTATCTTTTAGACATTGCTTTTAGCTCATTTGAAAATTGCTGTGTATCTACACTTAGCATCGCAGCTGAAAATCTTGCGCTTAGAAGAAAAAGCGACGTTCAATGGGCATATTGTACTGTTTGACCCTCAGGGCCCTCAGCCTAATAACGATTTAAAAGCTTCAATTTGTCGGGACGATTGTACAATCGAGCCGTCGTGTTGCATTTGATATATTTGATCTGGCAAATTTTTGCCAGCCAGCAGTTCAGTAGCCTGCCAGCCGGCACGCTGTTTTTGTTTTTAATTTTGCCTTTTGTTGTGGTATAAAACAAATGACCTCTGATTTTCTGTGGTATTATAAATGACGTAATAAAGTGGTCAAAACGTTCGCCGAGTGGGTCCACAGTATATTTATTAATAAGGGACCGGTCATTATTTATCGCCTACGTTCATAAAAATTCGGGCGCGCTTCGAAAGAAAAAAAATGCGATCCCCCTATTTGTAAATTGTCTTCTAACTAATAGGTGAAATAGGAGGGGGGGGATCACGAAAACGTTTAACTGCTCTGAGGGGGGATCACGTCAATCATTGTACTTATAGAGGGAGGATCACTGCATTTTGACCTTGTATTACCCAAAATCCTCTGCCCCCATCCCCCCGGATTCGACCGTCCACACTAAAACGATATGTATACAGATTCGTTTTTATTCACTTTCGAGAGCGTTTTCAAAATAAAACGGATTCGATGAAAACGATCAGCGTGTTAGTGTGAACGGAAGGACTAAACGTATCAAAACGTATATAAAGCCAATCAAAAATATTTTAGGAAGGAATTAAGGAGTATTATTTTGTTAATCTATTTGATTATTGCCACAATTGTTGTACAACGAAGATTTAGCTTGTGTAAAATAATGATTTAGATCAATTATCGTCCAACTTTTACAGAGCAGGTGTTTCGTCCTCGAATTTTCTAAAACGTTTCAACGGACCCAAAAATGGTTTCGTGCTTCTCTGTCTTTATAGACATAAGGTTTCTAACTTGCATGCACACTCTTCTAGTGACTAATAACAAATATCGAAATTTTTAGCAAAATTGAAAGAAGTGATTTTGAGATAAGGGGTGTACACGTCAGGAGAGGTGATACTTTGATCAGCAAAAAATAAAGGATTTTCTGCAAAACGAAAATGTTTCTCGTCCAAACTCAATTTTTTTATTCAAGCAACAAAAAGAGAAGTTATAGAATAGAAAAAAAAACGAGAACACTAAAAGTGGAAACGAGAGTGAAAACAAATGTCTCAACCAATGTTTGGTCCTGGCGTTCCATACCCCCATTCACACCCGTTTGTTAAAAGAAGGTTTACATGAAAGCAGAAGATTGCTTGGAAGGAATCACTGATTACATGCAGTCATACTATATTTGTATGCTTGTTTTAAAACAAAAAGCAAATAAATAAATAAAAAGATAAGGACAAGAGATTCAATTGAGAAAATTCAAATGATTCAAAACCGGAACAAGACAAACCCATTTTTTATCGTTTTTTTTTATCCTTAGGCCGTACGTTTTTGTGATTGAGGGGAGCGTGCGTTGTCATGGAAACATAGGTTTCGGCTTGATTATTATTGGTCCGTGATTACGTAATAGACAAGGAAATCTCGTGGTGAATTCAGACGTCTCTCGCAGAGTGAGATTTATAGCCTGCATAGCGGCTCAAAGGGCCGACCATTTAACTTTTGAGGGGGGGGGGGGGGCTTTTTTGTCAGTGCAAGATTTTTTATACCTCTGTTAAGCGGTGAGAATTTTTTTCCAATAAGAAAGAAGGGTTTTAGTCACCATTTTGCTGTGCAGGAATTTTTTTTTCAAAAAAGCCCCCCCCCCCCCCCTCAAGAGTTAAATGGTCGGCCCCTAAAAGGAAAGGGGGGGGGGGGAGTCGGGGGGGGGGGGGGGGGGGGGGGAAACCGGAAATAGCGCAGGCCACAGTTTTCGTTCGCCCCGATTCCTTCCATTTCTCTTTTAGAGCCGCTACGCAGGCTATGAGATTTACTATACCATTAACAATTAACATTAGAATCGTATGAGATCTCTTTTTTGTGGAAATTGAGGACAATATATCATACGATTCAAGTAAATTCAAAGTCTTCAGTCGGTAGATTCGTCGTGCAGCGACTTGTGCGATATCGCCTATTTTCGTGCTATTTTCTTAGGGGACACAGGGAATTTCTGCAGAAACCCATCCATGGGAAAAGCTGAATTTCCCAAGGCACAACATGTGAAGTGTTCAGAATTCACATGGATAGCCTTGGGAAATCCGAACACTTCACATGATTCTACCACGGGAAATTCAGCTTTTCCCTTCCTCCTGAAGCTTTGAATAATCCTATATTATTGAGCTGAGGGCCTTACCCCACCTCAAAGATTGTTAGGGGTGGGGACATGTACCACCTCCGTCTCTCCCCCTCGCCCCCGACCAACACCCATCTGCACCCCTTAAAGTGAGGCTGTCACGCAAATGCGCAGCTGTTCTGCGCATCTCAAAACAAAGTATCGCCCCGTAACGATGGCCAGCGAAGGCTGAAAACCACGAAAACAATCCGTTTTAATCTCGCTGTTTCTCGGTCCATCCGACCAAATGTTTACGTTTTACATATTCTTTAATAGTTATCTGATAGGATGATCTAAATAGTTTTGCTCAGTTTAATAGTTATCCGATAGGATGATCTAAATAGTTTTTCTCAGTGATGGTCCCTGGCGCATGCGCGTATCGCCACAGCCTCCCTTTAATCATAACGCTGTATGCTTTCCTTGAAACTCTTTCTCGGTTTTCATTTTAGCAATTCGAATGGATACCATGCCGTCAGTTATGTTTTCAACAAACCACACTTTTGACTTCACAAATAAACACGAGGAAAGTCCAACCGCAAACAGCACAGATCAACCGCAGTACATCTACACGCCTTTTGGAGACGTTGTCTTGGCAACCTTCGTTACCCTGCTGATAGCCTCGGGTAGTGTTGGTTTCCTAGGCAACACAACAGTACTTTACCTTAAATGGCAACAACACGAAGCCCAGAAACACAAAACTCGTCGAGCGTTAGAACGCCAAATTGCGAATTATTTCATCATCAGTTTAGCTGTTTCTGATGTGTACGCTTCCCTCGTTGCAATACCCTTGTTCGCCGTTCAGAAATCGACGGATCTCTTTTCCACGCCGGCCGGTTGCAAAGGTGTGCGTTTTTTTATACTACTTGCACCTTTCTTCACAGTCATGAATCTGATAATCATAGGGGCCGAGAGGTACCTCGGGATATTTTACCCCATGCGAAGTCCAACCCGAAAGACGGCGAAAAGGCTTCTGTTTACGGCTTGGCTGTTGGCATTAGTTTGCGCTGGCCTATCAATGATCCCCGTCGAGCAAACTCCCTACGTTATACCCGGCAGGAATCTGTTCACATATAAATGCAAAGCTAACGTTGCTATCCCAAGGAATAAAATCATATTCTACACCTTAACGTTCATCTTCTACATCATACCAAGCATTTTACTAACCTACTCTTGTTTGGCCATCACACGGTACATTCATAAACGACAGAAACAAAACCATCGAGTTCCCGAAAGCGCCCAAGAGCGCACAAACCTAAAAGCCGAGAGAAGGAAACTACGCACCGCGCAAATGTTCGTTACTGTGATAATGACTTTTGTTTTCCCGTACATGCTGTTTGTTGTTCATCTAGGCATCTACTCCACCGTGCAAACTGAACCAAACATTGTCTTCGATTTCACCGTTCCTCTCTTCAGTGGGGTTCTATCTCTGATGAACTGCACAGTCAACCCGTTTCTTTACATCCTCGGATCGCGAGACTTGAAGAAATGTTTCAAGAAGTACATTTTGGAGAAGCTTTCATACAAGTCTCCGCGTACTCCCATAGCATTAATGACACATCAGCCCAGAAACAACGATAAACCACAGGAAGACCAAGGGAAGCTTGACTCAACACAGGGAACATTTTCGGACAGCCTTGGTAATGACGGCTCCGTGAATCTCGACCTCGGAGCAGTACAACTGTTACAGTTTGTAGCGTGAACTCTGTAGAGAATAGTATGAAAACAAGGAACTTAAGCGTAAGGGCGAAGCTCAAATTTGACCAAGTAATACCTGAACAAAAATTGAGTGCTCTATGTGAAAAGGAGGAGAAAAGAAAAACATGTCCGTTGGTATCCAGAAGGGCATCTATATAAAGAAATGTAAATCTTATATGTAAACTCTTTACCAAGAGCCTTCAACAGGAGCCTCCATCACCTATTGGTGGGCGACCGAAGCACAGGGAGCCCGTCACCAGGAGTCTCCATCACCTATTGGTGGGCGTCCGAAACACAGGGAGCTCATCAACAGGAGCCTCAAACACCTATTGGTGGGCGACAGAAGCACAGGGAGCCCACCAACAGGAGCCTCCATCACCTATTGGTGGGCGTCCGAAGCACAGGGAGCCCATCACCAGGAGCCTCCATCACCTATTGGTGGGCGTCCGAAGCACAGGGAGCCCATCACCAGGAGCCTCCATCACCTATATTGGTGGGCGACCGAAGCACAGGGAGCCCATCACCAGGAGCCTCCATCACCTATTGGTGGTGTCCCAGGCACAGGAGTAGATGGATCTATTCTAAAGATTGCGAAAGTTAGATGCCATGGTTACAAATTATGTGCCACATCTAAAAAAAAGATGGCAAAAAATGCTAGCATTACACGAAAACATATTTTCTTGTTAATTAGTATTAAAAAGCCCTTGTCAGCCACTCTTTTGTTTGAAATAGTCTTCTAAAAACGAAGTTTTATTATTCATTGATCGAATTCAATCGCAAATATTGCACTACATAACCTAAATCAGCCAATGGAAATGGATGCTTTCTCTGACTCGGTATGTTACTAGGCTGACAAAATGGAGGCTGACAGACTTTAATCAATCGGAGCAGGTTTCACGTTTCTAGAGATATTCATGGCAAACCTTTGTTTGGAAAGTCCCTAAAGAAATTTTGCGCCAAAAATGACGTGATTGAAACCTTGTGTAGTAAATGTATATAGATTATCTCAAAGCGCAATGATCACTGAAGCATGAAAATAGCTTTATTTATGCACTTGCGTCTATATTCTTTCAAACTACTCCTTTTATAGGCTTCCCCTGCCGAAGCGTTTCCCGATTGCTCCATTAATTGCACGAAAAAACAATTCGTCGCCTCAGTTGTGAAAACAATCTGTCCCATTGTCATGACTATTGGATATGTACACGTTATTCAAATACAGCTAAATAAAGGTTACTCCCACGGCAAGGTTTCTTTACTATACATCAATACCATTTGGATTGGGTAATGCCCCAGCGTTATAAGTTCCTCGTACATCGATTTAGAAAAAAGCTAAGATAGTACGCGCGTTCTGATTGGTTGAGAGCTGTGCCTTCTCACATTATAAACGCACGGCAGATGCATTGCTGTTTTATAAAAGCAATAAAAAGCGGATTTTTGTGGTTTATGATAAACACACATGGGAGGCTGGAAAAACACTCGAAAAGTTTGAAACTCCCTCGCCTGCGGCTCATGTTTCTTCTCGTATTTTTCCAACATAAACCACAGAAATCCGCTTTTTATTGCTTAAATAAAATCTGGTAACTATTTCTTAACAATAATCCTTTACAATGCATTATTATACGACAGTGTCGTGAATTTACCATTGCAGATGACAGCCGCATGACACGATTGAACGCCTTATTACACTGCATAGCAAACCGGTTACGAACCGGTTTTGCGCGCGCATTTGAATGGTTTCCCGCGTGTCGCTGGTAAAAATGTGTTGTTTCTAGTGCTTGAAAAATACGGTATTTTAGCTTAAAGTTAACGAGGCTCAGTCACATCCTGCCTACAGTTGTATCGTCATTAGAAGCCCTTATAGAAACCACACGATAAGAGGAAGATTCCTTTATTTTGTCAAGAAATTTGGAATCAGATAAAATAATTATAAAGTGAGTGAAGTTGTCGACAAGGAGTTCCATCGAGTAAATAAAATTAAAGTTAGATTCCTAACGAACTACCAAGCGCGATTTTCCCACTCTTTGTCAACAAACAACGCTATAATATAATTTGTCCTATTGAATTTAGAAATTATTTGAATTTTAATCCTTTGCAATTTCCTGTGGCTGTTCTTCGGGCTGCGAAAAATTTAAAGAAACAATGGCACCGCGATATGAACAAAAAAACAATGGAGAAAAAAAATAGATTTATGAAGCCTGCGTAGCAAGCGTATTGGCCGCCTTTCTTCTCGCCCCTCCGCCTTTGTCCATGTTCGCCCACGCATCATTTTTCGCCCCGTCAAGTTTTTTTTCTGACGGAAACGCTTCAATCAGTGATACGCAGCCTAAGATTTATCCGGTCATGTAGTCCCTATAAATGATGAACGTTCTCATATGGAAATCTTCGGCAAATGAAAGATATTCAAACTTCGTATTTAAAATTTTGTCTCCAACTTCTAAATTTGCATCTTTATTTAAAGATATGAAATTCCAACTTACACCTCAATCTCTAACTGCAGTGAAGAACTTAAAAATATGAAACTAATAACAATCAGATTCACTTACAAAAATGTCACTTAGCGCTTACTCAGTGAAACCATTTCGTAACCTCAATTGTCAACCTTTCTTAGTCAAATAAAACGCTGTTAGGGAGCCTCATTCGTAAAAATGCGGCCACTACTGTATAAATAGTGACACTACCGCCTAAATTAAGAAACTCAGGGTTGCTCTAATAGGTCAACTTTGGGTAGACTCCAATTATTAAGGTGTAATGACTAAAACTTGAGAGCGAATCTAGTCGGCTGGATCACACCGCGTTGCTATTCAAAGATGAGGTGCTTTGCTAGAGTGGTATCGTTACTGGTCTTCTTTTCGTGGTCTTTCGGACATAAAGGTAAGACCTTTTTACTTAGGAAAAGTAGAATAACATTGCTGAATCATCCACAAACGGTGGACAAGCCCCCGGACAAAAAATGACGATGTTTAATTAAGCTGCAGAGACCATCCTTAGTTTCGGCTCTTATTAAGTCAAACAACATGTACTTGCTTCTGGTATTGCTATTTTTCCGTTTTTTTTTTTACCTCGGAAATATGAAGGATACGGCCTTTATCTTAGAAAAGGTTGAGAATGACATGGCGACATGGTCGAAAGATCTCCCTCCGTAAAAAGGGGCAGTTGTTTTATCAAAGAAGTTTCAGTGATCTACATTACTTTCAACTCGCTATGAAGTCAAACAGCATGTAGTAGGTTCTTGCCACGCCATTTTACCTCCGAAATATGTATTAGCAGGGCCATTTTCGTAGAAAAGGCAAAGAATGACATAGCAGAATAATCTAGACCATCCACGGAAACAAGCGGCAGAAATTTATCAATAAGAAACTTGTAGCTGCGAGAACAACCTTTTCGCTAGAAGTTAAACAAATACCAGGTTCTTATGCTATTGTTTCGGTCTTTTATCTCGGATATGCATAGGAGAGGCCTATTTTCTTAGAAAAGGTAGAAAATGACGTCCAATATTCCAGACCACCCTCCAGAAAAAAGGGCAGATGTTAATTACGAAGCTACAGTGATCAACTTTAGTTTCGGCCTTGAAGTCAAACAACATGCACTAGGTTCTTCTAAATCTTATTAGTTTCCGTTCTTTTTCTATAAGTCGATCAATTTAGCGTAGTGTAACGATTTGAGGGTTAAATTTAGGTAGCTTGCAAGAAAAACGAGGCCCAATTATCGTCTAGGTTTTGTTGATTTTGTTAACTAACCTTTCAGCTGCAAGACAAGTAAAAATTTGGAGTATTTTCGTGTATTAAATCGAGCGGGTAGAATTCGATTACTAATGGAAATTTTGATTTTACCAGGCTGAACAGTTTTCAAACTTGGAAAGTCGATATATTAAATCTTACTTAAGAATACCTATATAATTTAAATTTAAGTTCATTAAAGAATACGTTGGAGCACAGTGTAGGATATGTAGACCAATGGCCATATTTTCGAGCAGTTTTTTGAAACAATCGTAACACAGCATTTTAAATTTGAAAAAAAGACGTCGCCAGATGATTGACATTCAGTCATCAGATCTTCATTATTTAAAGCTTTTTGATGAAAACGCTCACGTTAAAGAAATGGAATTTGCTGTTGCTGAGTGCTTCTTAGGGAAAGTTGTAAACATGACCAGGAGGACTGCGATCGAGGTGGTGAAAAATTACATGGAACCTACAAACACACGACGATAAAGCCATATATATGCCCAGCTTTGTTTGTTTGACGAGAACCTCGTAACTGCTTCGACCAAAAAATAGCAGAACCGTCAGTAAACCACCCCATGCAAGAAATACGCAAGCTAAACCTTATCAAGCAGCCACACCCTTATATTAATGTTTTCACACACGACGATAAAGCCATATATATGCCCAGCTTTGTTTGTTTGACGAGAACCTCGGTAACTTCTTCGACCAAGAAAATAGCAGAACCGTCAGTAAACCACCCCATGCGAGAAATACGCAAGCTAAACCTTATCAAGCAGCCACACCCTTATATTAATGTTTTCACTTAGTAAAAAGACAGTTTTTCCTTATACGGACCGACCTAAAGCCGGCAAATAACTTATTTATTTTTTTCCAACTCTAAAATTTTATTTTTTCGATGGAAACAAGCGCGCGCAAATGGTTACCGTGACCTAGGTCAGAGATAGAAAAATATTGCCCCCGCGCGCGCGCTCTAAGAACCAATCAGAATGCAGAATTCGTTACCGTGCCCTCTAGGAAAAAAATAATATCTTATAGTTATCAGGAAATGAAGTCCATAAATCAAATCAGCACATCCGTAAATTGGAAAAGCTGCAACGTTTTGGAAGAATTACTCGAAAACTGGCTGACATATGAATTTTGAAAGGTTCGCTTTCTGGCCTATTTTTTTTACAAAGAAAAAACATAAAAACAAGGCTGGTAGCACATCGATGCGCTACCACCACATTTTATTGTAAAAATCAGCAATTTAGAAAAATCATATCTTGGTCAGTATTCAACCAATTTCACCAAACTTTGCCTGTCGTTTCCTGATATCTATAAGATATCATTAAGCCATCATATTAGCGTGATTAGGGTCTATCCGTTAGGCTCTAACCCCTTACCAGTGTTTTCATCCACCATGAATTTTTTAGTTCCTAATGTATTCCTTTTTTAATGTGCATGGATTTTCAGTCTATGACTTTGAGCAAGACAGCGAGCTTAACGAATTCATAGCGGAGGGAGGATCCGCTATTTCGCTAGCCAGCGGTATCTCCAAAAGTGGCGTGAAATCATTGCTGTGGTCTTGGGATGAAAAAGACAGGGGACCCATCAAACTAAAGCTGGGTATCAAACAAACCATCAGCAACTATGAGGTCTTCAGGGGTGGTGTACGTTTCTGGATGTACCGGGAGCCAGACTTGCCAGATGCCGTGATGAAACTGAGATTCTCAGGTCCTAAGCTTAATATTACCGCGGGGAGCCTGGACAGGAAGCGGAGAGAGCTCAAAAAGAGGTATCGATTGAAAAAAGAGAGCGTTTTCGCTACTCATTCTTTCTCGTAACCTGCGAAAGCCGACACCTCTTACTAGCGCTCGCCGAAAGAAACTCCCGCAAAGAGGCGTCTGGCCAATTTAAGTTTGTTGCATCATTTTTCGTCTAATTTGAATTCCTTGCTATAAAATACTTTGAGTGCTAAACAAAATAAACATCAAATAGTCAAATTGGTCGCGTAATACTTTTACTTAGATTTGGGTCAAAATACGTCATCAGTATGGAATGTTTTGCTTTAGCGCGCAGACGCCTCTTTGCGGGAGTCTCTTACGGCGAGCGGTAAGGTGTGTCGACTTTCGCAGGCATCTTTCTCGCTGACTACAATGACATTTGAATTATTAAATGCCTCTTAAAGAGGACTAAAACAAATGTAATCGGGCCAAGCGAGGAGGCCATCGACAAGAGCCTGCATCTACTCCAAGTTCTAGATAAACGTCTAACCAAACAAGAGTAGAAGAGTCTATTTTTGGACTGTGAATTTTGAAGATAAACGGGAAATAAGTAGTTCGAGAGAGAGAATACTGGGTTCAATGCAATGGCGGCGCTAATTTCAGCCATCATTCGTTTGAGAGAGAGGATATATTTTGTTAACATGACAACTAATTTGCGCGGAAAATTCAAAATCTACAATCTAAAAATAGAGTCATCTACTCCTGTGCTTTGGACGCCCAACAATAGGTGATGGAGACTCCTATTCATGGTCTCCTGGTTAAAACAACGCATTCGGTTTCTCTAAAACATTTTTTCAGGTTTCTCTGGCATCAAATAGGTGTCACCGGTCACCAAGCGCAGGCCCCAAGCAGTCTACCGACAATGCCACAGCAACCAACATCAACCAATCCACCTCTTCCCACCACACAACCAACTGTTAATCCACCACCAACGCCCGCTCCAGATCCAGTCGACGCAACTGTCCACCTTAACTTCGAAGGCTTCCGAGGAGTGTGGATAAAGTATTCAGAGATGGCTCTAATTGGTTTAGCTGACTTAGACCAGTTAGAGTTTGAAATTGAAAGTCCCGTAACACAGGGAAACCATGTGTATTTCGACTTGTTAAGGCTCGTAAAGAAGCAGTCACGGCACACACGTGATCTGATTGTTCCACCAATGGGAGTTCAGACACCTGATCTTAATAGCCATTGGCAACAGTCTTATCGCTGGTGGATGACCTACCCGCCGCCGGCCTATCACCATAGTAACCAGGCGGGGCTGATAAGAGAGATTGACATGATAGAGGAAAGGCTGCATAACTGGTTTGCGGACGAGAAGAGAAGCTCGTATGACAAGGTGTATGACGAGGAGTTTGATGACTTCAGGAAAGCCAGGTGGAGCTCACTTATGAGGTAAAGCATGTTGGCTTAGATGTAACGTTGTGTGTCGTGTACATTGGCTCGAAATTTATTGACATTAGGAGTTGCAATTTTGCGCCTGGTAGAATAAAGAGACGTTTAAGTCGCATAATTGGAGGCAAACCTTCAGTATGATCCACAAATCTATGCCACATTTTGCGAGTAAGTGA
This sequence comes from Scolanthus callimorphus, assembly GCA_033964015.1. NCBI lineage: Eukaryota > Metazoa > Cnidaria > Anthozoa > Actiniaria > Edwardsiidae > Scolanthus > Scolanthus callimorphus. The sequence continues at coordinate 27,152,073 of CM066912.1, read as the reverse complement.
TAAGTCGCAACGTTAAAATTTTGGTCTCTTTCAGGTCGCAATTTCGAGCTCTGGTGTAGGTAGCATGGTGAATGTTGAAATAAAAGAGATGTTATAATATAGCTACGATACAACGCTCGCTCTGATTGGTCCAAACCTATGCTCTATTTCATCGATAACTAAGTAATGATTTTCTCCCGCTATATCATAAATGCATTAGAGCACAACTTTCTATGACTTTATAGCCGCCCTACCATCCAGCACCGTCAATCAGTGTCAATTTTAACAAATTTATTTTCTCCATAACAGTTACATTGACGAGGCGCAAGGCAAATACGAAAACCTTACGTTTAGCGCAGACGGGAGGAAAATCACGAGGCCATCTCTGTTCGGCAAAAATTCCGAGTATGGGAAAGGGCCGATCCAAAAAGGACCAAATGCTAAACTGAAGTTTGGAATCATCATGAAGGAGATTCTACTGCCACTCTCTCTTGAGTACCATCTCAAAAGCCGGGATGTTCAGGTGAAGGCCGCAGCTAAGGCTGAGTGCGACCTGCTAGCATCAAGTGACTTGACGGAGCAGGACAAGGGCATCATGTCCATAGCTGGAGCGAATCCCTTCATGGCGAAATATTTCAAGCAGGCACTTCCGAGTCAAATAAACTGCAATGACAGTGGCAAAGAGGTAATCCCTGCGATTACGAAACTCAATACGTTGAGACTGCAGCGAGTGATGAAGGTTTTGGAATACGTTACAGAGCAGGGGTGGACGTGCGGAAGTGGAATCGGATCTTTGGATCATCAGATGAACAGGAACGGTGCTGGGTATATGAACAGTCTGTTCCTTCTCCGTGAACATCTCAGGAAACCTGAGAATGCCAAGTTGTTGGAGAGGTATATCAAGTCTATGAAATGGTATAACGACTATAATGAGATCTATCAAGAGGATAGAGACTATGCCTATGATGGATCGACTGCTGATAGAATAAGAACAATTCTGGCGTTCAGACTTTTCACAATTCTGATGATACCAAACTCTCGCGCCGCCGAGAAGATCCGTGACTTGTTTTACCTAAAGAAGTGGGCCGAGCATGCATTGAAAGTAAATAAAGGAATGGGTGGACTGATAAAACCTGATTATACCGGTTTTCATCACAAGGCATTTTATGGCTCGGCGTATGTTCCAATTGCGTACCATAACGCAGCTTTTGTGGCGTACCTCCTGAGTGGGACATCTTTCGACCTGGGCCCAGAGGCAAGGGGTAATTTACGCAAGGGGCTTGAAGTGATGAGGATGGTCTCGGTGAAATATTCATCTCCGCATGGAATCTGTGGCAGGTTTCCTAACTACACCAAGTCAATTCTAGCCGTAACGCTGCCCATGTACGCCTATATCGCATATGAACCGGCTAACGCCTATGGAGTGAAAGGAGCCGAAATGTTCCTTCGTCTTTATGACAAGGACAACCCCAACGTCAAAGAGTACCTCTCGGCAGGTCAAATTCTGACGGGAATATTCTATTTGAATTCCCTTGGATCATTAGGTGTCCTACAAAAAGTAAAGGCCTTGGCTCTGCAAGCGGGGGAAAAGCCGGAACCGTCGCCTAATGGACACTGGAGTAAGACTTTCGGATCGATCAACATCCATCGTCGACGTGACTGGGCAGTAGCTGTTAAAGGGATGAATAACTATGTATGGGACTATGAAATGTCGAGTATTGAGAATAGATTCGGTCTGTTTCAAAGCCATGGATCGTTGCAGATTTCTAACAGCGAGGAATCGCTGAGTTCATATGACGTGGATAACGGATGGAGTTGGAACCACATCCCGGGCGCAACCTCTGCTAATATAGAACCTGCGAATATGGTTGCAGCCAGAGGACGCTGGTTCAATCCAATGGACTTCGGAGGAGGTTCAACAATTAAAGGCACAGCAGGGAAAACCCCGCAGAATGGAATTTTCGGAATGGAATTTACGAAACCGAACTACTTTGTCAGGAAGACCACACTCCTTAAGTATATGACTTTCTCATTCAAGAAGTCATTTTTCTTCATGGACCACCTTATAGTTGCCATAGGCAGCAACATAAAGCTTGGCAACATTTCCAGTCAATACCACCCGTTGACGACTCTCTTCCAGGACAAAATGGTGGATCTTAACGGTGCAAGAGGGCATATCGTGGTTGATGGTATACATCATTCCCTGGACAAGGATTTACCAGATCGTACTTCCTGGACTACTGGTGATGGTGCCAGCACTCCAAAGTCTTCTGTTGAGCTCATTGACACGAATGGTAACATTTACCATATCCCTAATCCTGACGCCCAGGGACTTCATGTCAGAGTGCAAGAGCAAAGGTCTAAGTTGGACTCTGGGCGCGAGGACACCAAAGCAAGATATGCTCTTTCCTGGTTACAACATCAGAGATCAGGTAATAACTAACTTGATCGACAGAGGCAGAAATGAGCTTTCTACGAGTTTCTAACTTCGCAGTTAATGAATATATAAGCTCAATCGTGCGTGTGATGTTATTATCGTTAGGCACAGCTTGAAAACTTAGTGAAAAGTGCAGGCCCACAGAAAACCATCAGGACCTGCATGAACAAATTTGAATGTACCATAGAGTATCAAAGGAGAAATCCAGCCAAATATTCTACTCAGAATACAAATATTTGTTTTGACAGGTGCTGACTTTAACTACGCAATCGTCATTGACGGGGGCAATCGCACACTGTTGACCCAATACTTCATCAAACAACAAGATGCAACAGCCCACATAGTTCAGTTCACAGACCTCCCAACTCCACGAAGCAATACCTTTGGTTATGTGTTCTTCAAGAGTGACGTTGACGTAAATCCTGGTCCGGTTACTAGAGTTTCGAGTCCATGTACCTTGATGACCGAGGAGACAGGGGATGAGCTACACATAGCATTGAGCAATCCTAGGTTTATATTAGTCAGAGACGAGGACAAGAAACACTCGCCAGCATGTGAGGTCGTGGGGGGAGCTGTAAGGCGGGATGATGGAGGGGAGGGTGCAGAGTATTTTGACGAAGTAAGTTATGATGAGGAGGATGTTGAAGATGATGAAGGGGAGGAAGGTGGGGGGATTTTTGGTCCTGAAGCGTCTTACTTAAACGACAATAAAGAAGGTTTTAGTGAGAAATTGAACGAGCTAAGGGAGCGCTTAATAGGACACAAAGCACCACATGGAAGTGAAAACTCAGGTAAAAGTTACAACTCGAGATCGAGGGCGAGAGAATTCAGAGGGATGTCAGAAGATAGAATTGGGCAGTGGGGAGGAGATAAAGAGAAAGAGCATACAATCTCAAAACGAAGTCGAGGACTGTACCCTTTCAAAAATTCTAACGATATAAAATCAGATTATCAATACTGTCGTAAAAGTGACGAGGTAGACATTGCAGTGACATTAAGATCACCAATAAGAGTGGAAGAGATCTCTAACGTTCTGGTAGATGGGAAAGGAGTTGAGAAGGCAGACAGACATAAGTTTGTCAGGATTGAAGATGGTGGAAGGAGGGTCCGCTTCAGGAAACTTGCGAATGGTTTTACGACAGAAGTAGAGTTGGAATTGGAAGACTGAGGTAGTAAAGGGTATATGAAACTTACTAGAACAGCGCAATAAATTCAGATTGTGGTGAGTGTGAGCTGAAAGGGTGCAACTGATTAGCAAAAATACTAGGTTTTAAAAATTGTTGTAGTTTGTGTTACCCTGAGTAAAAACCTGTCCTTTAACAGTTCATGGGTAATAGATCAAATCGGCTAACAGTGTTTACATCTTGTTGCCGCCCAATTCACATCATCTGATGATTCCTTTGGGTGGATTCTTTTGTTAGTTCTGCACATACACTTGTGCACTCGGTCAAGTGAGAACAATTTGACAATTTTAACGACCCAAAGGAATCATCAAGTGACCTGAATTAGGTGGCACACACCACTAGACGATTTGGTCTAAGCGGGAAAAGACGTCTAGGGATAGATACATACTGTAGATATGCTTAATCAGGCTTCTTGTAGCATTAAGCTAAATTACAAGAGGGGTAAGTAAAGCTGAAGCAATAAAGTCTATAGATATATTCAAAACATACTATGTGTACTTGAAAGTAATGAGCCTGACTGTGAGCTGGAGTCTGAGCAACAAGCTAAAACATACTATATACTGAATCCCCCCTCTGCCCCCTCCCACCATTTGATCTGTTGTATGCCCCAAAAGTCGATCGTATTGGATGGGTCTTGGTGATATTACAGAGTTTTTCATTAGATAATCTGAAACTCCAGGGTAGCAATCTACGACTGCATATTCTTCAAACTCTGACATATTTCATACTTTATTTACAATCTGTGATTAAACAAAATAAACTATGCATTGCACATAGCTGAATGAAAAAAAAGAGAACTGCTCCTTTGAAATGTGTAATATTATTTTCACTACTTGACAATGTGGGTTGCACCAAGAGCAATTACCACGGTGGAAAAATAGACCCCATTGTTTTTAACAAAATTGCATAAAGTATTATGACTCTCTTACCTTAATGGTACAGTACTTTCAGCCATTATTCAGATTGTACCAAAGCCACAGACACATCGCTCTTGATTTTGATACGGAATGAAACATTCCATGATTTTTAATTGTATGTGTTCTTTGTCAAAATGACAAGTCTTTCTTGCTCTGGGATCCATATTCTGAACTCACACCAAGCAGAGAACACACCTTACAAGAATATTGAAAACAGAAAAAAGTCAGTGTTGAAAAGTCAAAGGTCCTGCCTCGTACCCAGGCATCTCAGGTGTGTCAAAAAGGTGCAGTGATCCGCGAAAGGTAAAATCTCAAGACATGCAATGCATCATGGGAAGGCTCACTGCTGTCGCAAAGGACCACTACTGCTCCCTGTTCCCATGATGCCTTTCACACTAGCTCACTCCCAGTCACTCTTGTCTCAAAAATCGATAGAATGTAGGTACGTATGAGGCAGTGAAAAGTCAGTGAAAGGGAAAAGGGAAAGGGGCCAACTACAATATGTCATTGCAGCCTGAAGATTGGGTTACATAAGTTTTATGTAAAAGACTACTTTCATGCAAGAAAACATCTATACTAAATAAATGTCTTTTAGGGGAATGACCATTATCAACCAAGAGCCTTGCGGTCTATTAGCCAATCAAAGCTGCTGAAAGACAATGGATCAATTTGAAAACAAAAAAAACGCAGTGCAAAGGCTTCCAGTCTGATGATGGGTCTTTAAAATGTTTAATCTAAGTTAATGTAAAGCACCTGTTTGAATTTTGCTCTGATCTTCTCCAGACCTTCAAATAGGAGTTCATCTGTTGGATCAAATCCTGATAGACTTGATATATGTTTTTGTAGGGAATCTAAAGCCTTCTTTATTCTAGATGTCAAATAACAAGAAAAACAATATATTATTATTAATTCTAAAGGGCAGATAATTTAAATTACACAAGTCAAAATGTGTTCAACATTAAAGGTTCACCACCAGCCACAATCCTTTACACCTCTAGGTACATTTTCTCAATCAGTTAACATTCCTTACAGTGATACTAGACACAAACTGTTTCAATCATGCTATTTTTGAAGTTTTTACCAAATATTGAAGTTGTTTCAGAGAGTCATAACTATTTTCCATCCAAGTTTAGGCAATATGTTTCTTTAAAAAAATCCAAGATGTAGCCAATTAAAACAAAAAACACATTACAGTAGCTCGCAAAGGATGGAGGTTGGCAGTTGTTCTTTAAATTTGAAATTGTCTTGAATAAAATGAAGAGGAAGTTAAGAGTTAAGGCTTGCCAATTGTCCTGGTGCCCAACATTAATGAACAGAATTTAATTGATTACACTGACCTTTCCTTCTTTTTCTCTGGCTTGGTGGATTTATTTAGCAAAATCCACGTAGACACAAATCCAGAATAGAATCCAAGCTGCAAAATTGTAAAAAAAAGTGAGCTAATGGGTTAAGTTTTAGTATTTTCTTTTAAAAAGCTGTACTTTTTTACATGATGGTACATGTAAAGAACAATTAGAATCTGCAACTCTCTCCCTAGCACTGTTGCCTCCTTGAACACTTTGTCTAAGCTTTAAAGAGACCACCTTGCCTGCAATACAGGCATTGAAGTAGGTGCCAGCCCACCTTCGGAGGCTATAAAATGCACCTTGACCACCCTTCTAGTATTAGCGGAAGCTATCATAGAATTACATGTATCATGTCTAAGTTCTAAGTAGGTAGCGCAGTATGTTTGAGTATGGTGTTTGAACTCTGGGTCAGCCAGGCTCTTTCTGTTCAGAGTAGCTTGCTTATAGCCTTAAATTCCTTTCAAATGGAGCTGCGATAGAGAAAGGGGTAAAGCCATGCACCCTTGACCTCAGGTTTGTCGACTTAAGGCTGTTAGGAGTTATCAAAATGCATTATTACAATAAGGAGCTTTATGACATGCTCCAGCATACAGTAATATGTGCATCTATTACATAACAAGCTCAGAATAATGAGATCTGCAATGTAATTGTTTTTCTTTTTCATTCAGCTGACAAGAAATTTAAACAGGAAATCTCTATCAGCATACGCAAGTCAAACAGTTTTTGGAATGAGTGCACAGTCATTGCTATCATCTGTGTATCGTTACTTTAATCACACATTCTTGGCTCGAAGAATAAGAGCAGGTGAACAGTGTCAGTTGTATTGCATTGTAGAATGGCTTAAGACTTCCATATTGTTTGTTATTATCATGAAAAAACCTTTTGTGTAATAAGTTTACCTCAGAGCCAACCTCTCTTCCTTTCTCCATGCCTAGCCTGTGACCTTCCAAAATACCTTTTTGCTTTCCAATATTCCAGCCTTCATTGTAACCATCTCTGTAGCATCTAAAGTCAGGATAGTTCTCATAAATACGGGAATATTTTTCTCAAAAAGTGAGCATTTTATACGGTACATTTCCACGCTCCATGAGCCTTTGACTTCGCAGTCAAAAAGTCTCTCTTAGCAGGTTGTCCAAATGTTTTGATATGACTGGAAAGGCCAGTCGAAATGTTTATATGCGATTGTGCATGTCTAGTAATTTCTGTAATCAGAAATATCACCAATAATATACTACTTGCCTATCTTCAAGGAAAAGAACCGATTCAAAAGGGTCATCATCTGCATCTGGTGGACTCGCTCCTTCCGCCATTTTGAATACTACCCGGCGTGCATCAAGCGCTTGCCTCACCACAGGGATACCAAAAAAGAATCATGCAAAACTGACGCTTTCGACTGGTGGATATGCGAGTAATGACGTTGTAGATCGAAGGGTTGGTACAAAAAAAAAAAAAAAAATAAGAAAAACGAATAACAGTCTGCCAGGGAAACGGCCACCAGCAGGAGGGGGACATAATTTATAACCATGACATCAAATTCTAAATGTAGATTCATGTACTCCAGTATATCTGACGTCCACCGGCACCAATGCAAACACTATATAACAGAAGAAACGCGGCGAACGGTCAGGACAGTTCAGCTAATAAGCTTAACTCTGGTGTTTTTTTCCATCTCTTTTTCGATGTTTCCCATGTAAGGTGATGTTACTGCACTAAACAACAGCCCGAGACTTCAAGAAGTTTCAATTCTTTTCACTGTTGATATTTTGTAGGATCATTCGCCAATTCTAAAGCCTGGACGCCGACTTGTACAGGACTTGTAGGTCTGCGAGGCAGAGGAAGGCAGAATATATATCCTTCTGTCTGCCAAGCATGGGAGTCTGACTCATCCCTAGCGTATTTTAATACGCTCTTGTCCCCAGTCACAGGGTAAAAATAAAAAGCGCAAGCGCTAACGAAAAGGAACATGCGTAAGCGCCCTTCCGAATGGAATGAACGGTGAACAAACGCAAGAAAAGACACTTTGCTGCTAATGGTTTCCCCCTAAGCCAAACACAAGTCAAGTAAATCCGCTATTACGCGGTGAACACGCGACCGGTCTCTGTAAAACACCCAGAGAAGGGATGAATCATGCCCAAGGCAAAACAATAACCACGGCTCATGCTTTTCCTCATAGTTTTGTTCCTGCATACTATTCGCCTTTGTCACACGGCAGCCATCTTGGATTTTTTTCTTACAGAAATGACTATGCGTGGGTGAGCTTACACGCTTGGCCTCGCTTTCATGACAGTTTCTCTGTATTAGAAAATCCAAGATGGCTGCCGTGTGACAAAGGCGAATGTAAATGACTAGTCCATTCAACACAAAACCTGCTACTAGGAAGATATAGCTCAAGACTGCCTTAGACACCTTTTAAGGTGTATCTAATGGTCCGTTCCTTTAAACAACGTAACACAACCGGTGAATGAGGTCTGATAACCGAATACCTCATTCACCGGTTGTGTTACGTTGTTTAGGGAACTTCTTCAGCGATAGATCTTTCAAAATTTTGTCCCAGCAATATGTTCGTCTAGATCCAAGGAACACTTTTATCCAGCGGAGACCTCGGCAAGAATATCAAACTTTCGCTAAGGATCAATCAAAGTGGCCAGTTTTAAACGTCGAACTTAATTCTGTCGCGCTAAATTGACTTGGTTTATTAGCCAGTAAAAACAAGAAATTTCGATACCAGTGATTTTATGAGACTAATATGGACTGTCTGGTGAATGGGGAAAATCCCAGCTCTGATTTTAGGAGTGCTGGAAGGATTCAAAATTGTAATTTAGTGCGGCAGTAGCGCGGCGGTTAGCACGGCAGAAAGTGCCGTTCCTAATGCAAATGAGCTCGAGACAATAGCTCTAACTAACTAAACAATGGGAAATTGACATTTAGTGCGGCAAGAATTAGGTTCGACGTCTAAAACTGGCCTTAGATTTTAATCATCAAGTTGGCCTCTCCACCAAGACTACAGACCACACTGACTGTTCTTTTCTCGTGTTAGAGCGGATCGATTGACTTGCAATTCATACACATCCAAGAGCCAATGTGGTGTTTAGTGAACGGCACGCCTCCATATATATCTGCATGTGGATAACAGGCTGCGCATTTTGTTTACGCGATATTTGTATGCCAAATACTTTAGAGAAATTTAATGATTTTTATTAGCTCTTCTAGCCCCCGCAGGCATTCACAATATAATGAAAAGAAAGCAATTGAAAGGGGGCGTTAATAATGCCAGTAGGTTTTTTTACGAAAGGTCTATAAAATGCTAGGCGCAAGGGTGAAATGCCGCCTTGAGAAAGACAATTTTTGAAAGCTGCCTTCTTAAATTACATTACATTTTGTCGCCCGGTATCTTGCCGGCACCAGTATATACAAAATGTTCTTACCCGCCATTTCGTGCATTCTTTCATTTTTCTAATATAGAGATCCAGATAGGCCAAGGGAAATATTTTCTTATTTCCTAGTAGTTTTGTTTTGCTATTTACCCCACGCAGTCAGTATAAACAGAGCCCGTTGAATAGATAATTTACCACTGTTGCCCGCAGCATGCAATGCAACTTTTTGTCAAAAGTACTTGCGATTTTTAAGAAGGACTGTCTTAATTCAAATTCTCAACAACGTTTGTTTTACAAAATTCAGCAATTCAGCTTACGAGCTGCGAGTTTGGGAAGTCGGTCGCAAATACGTTTTTTTCCCATGGATGGGTTTCTGCAGAAATTCCCTGTGTAACTCGTGATATTACATCAGTTGACTACTGTTGTGGCCGCAGCATGCAATGCAAATTTTTGTCAAAACTAAAAAAATTACGGACTGTCTTAATTCAAATTCTCAACAACGTTCGTTTTACAAAACATATTTTTTAAAGAACTTCGAAAGTCCTCGATGAAAATGAAATATATACAAGGACGGAGCAAAGAGTCGGAGGAAGAAACATAAATTAGCAGGTTAACTAAGACACTAGTATCTAACATTGTGCCTACATTGTCATATTTGGATGTCAATACAAGAACGGCAAGTTGATACGGTACCGTGAGGACAACATAGGAGGGCGACGCTTCCGAGCCAGCTTTTGAGCAATCTCATACCCAGAACCCGTCATCTTTTGGCCAGCGGCAAGATTCAGGGCTCTGGGGGAATCGATTTTTTTAAAACCCAGATTCTGGGTTTCCGGTTTGAACGTTGTATGAAAGTTCGTTGCGTTTTTGACCTACCACGCATGACAGAATCGGATTCCCCTAAACTTCAGTTAGGTTATTAAACGTTCCAATCCCTCCCAGTTTCCTTAAAACCATACAGCCTAAACTAATAGTACTGAGATAGAGGGAGGTATGTACAGTCGCAATTTGTAATAACTGTCGCAATTTGTAATACCTGTCGCAATTTGTAATAAAGTTGTCGCGATTTGTAATACCTGTTGCAATTTGTAATAAAGTCGTCGCAATTTGTAATAAAAAAGCTGTCGCAATTTGTAATACACCTCCGTCGCAATTTGTAATAAACAAAGCTGTCGCAATTTGTAATACCCCTCCGTCGCAATTTGTAATAAACAGCTATCAAGAATTATAATTGCTGCCACAGCCCTCGTTTAAAAGAAAGGATGACAGGTATAACAGTTTCATAATATTCGGCAAACATTCTGGCCAGTAGATATGCTTCGCATTTACTGATAAGCAAGTTGCTCTACAGCGAAAGTTGTAGGTCAACAAGGTGCAACGGAGCTATGAATTACTTTCGATGGCACAAGTCTTGGTATCTCCACAAAACAGGCCAGTGCTAATATCGCCCAAACAATCATTCAACATTCCTTTTAATTGGGCAATTTTATTGGAAAATGCGGATTTTCCAAAAACTGTGAGATATCAGGGAAGCGGTAATACATTGTATAGAATTTTACTCTCAGTCACGTTGGAAAAATACGCTGCTGGGCTCCGAAACCCAGTGGTTCTCGTGCAAATCTCTCGCAGATGTGCAGGTAAAAGCTCCGAGGAAAGAGCAACGGAGAATCGAAATGGAGAACTGGAGAAGTAATTACCATTCCAGCATTACGCGACATTTCCTTTACATTTTCCACGAATGAAACCTTGCAGAAATACCAAAATCAACTTAGTTCAATGGCAGTGGCCATATTCAGTTGAATTGCTTTGCAATTTCATTTGTAGCTCAAAAATAATTGCTTATTACAAATTGCGATGGAGGGGTATTACAAATTGCGACAGCTTTGTTTATTACAAATTGCGACGGAGCTGTATTACAAATTGCGACAGCTTTTTTATTACAAATTGCGATAACTTTATTACAAATTACGACAGGTATTACAAATTACGACAACTTTATTACAAATTGCGACAGGTATTACAAATTGCGACAATTATTACAAATTGCGACTGTACAAGGTATATACTATAGCTTTGAGCATCAAAAAGTAGATAGTTTTTGTTATATGCCTGTCGCAGTAATCATTCAGCGAAGATTTGAGACTTTCAGTAAAATACGACATTGGGCCGAGTTAAACAAGACAGAATCGACCACGGCTACAACTATCAAGCTCTTGCATCTTCTTAGCGAGTGGCCAGATATAATGATCGATGATACACCGTGATGTCTTTCCGCCATTATCAGGAGAAATATTAAGAGAGAAAACAGACAGGCGATAAAATAGTTTATGCTTTTTTACATAGTTTTTGTTCCTGTATACTGGGTAGGTGACTAGTCCATTCAACACAAAACCTACTACTAGGAAGATAAAGCTCAAGACTGCCCAGGGGCGTAGCCAGGGGGAGGTTCCAGGGGTTCCGGAACCCCCCCTCTCCCGCAGCGGAACCCCCCCTCGCCTCTGTTCTGGACCGACTTACTACTAAAATTGTAAATATTTAATAGACAACAAATAAAAGCTCCAATAAAATGTAGCAAATTTCTTCAAACGCTAGTTTTTCCCCGAGATCTATGTGGAGTTTTTAATTTTTTTAATTTTGGAACCCCCCCTCTCATAAGTGCTGGCTACGCCCCTGCTGCCTTAGTCTTAGACACCTTGTGTCTAATGCTAGCGTTGGGCATTGTGAAGAGTTTCGAGATGTCACTTACAGGAAACTCCTTCAGCAAAATTTTGTCACAACAAATAGAATATCAGCTCGTCTAGATACCAGGAACACTTTTAACAAGGGGAAACCTCAGCAAGAATATCAAACTTGCGCTAAGGATCAATCAAAGTTTCCCTAGATTTTAATCACCAAGTTGGCGTCTCTACCAAGACTACAGACCACTAATCGTTCTATTCTCGCATGTGGATAACAAGCTGCGCATTTACGCGATATTTGTAGCAAATGCTGCAGAGTTTAAAGCAATTAATGATTTCATTAGCTCTCCTACAAGCCCCCGCAGGCATTCACAATTTATATGAAAAAGTATGAAAACAATCAATTGCTTGAACAGGAATGATATTTTCGATGCTCATTGCATTCGAAGGTATAATAGCAAATCCGACAAAGGACTAGCGCTCAAAACGAGTTCTCCACGGCCATGTTTAACACAAATTTTAGCCTTTGGATGTTATGTCGACCAAATAACCATATTGTGGCTCATAGCTACCTTAAAATTCTATAAAAAGAATGGAAACATCATTATATACACAGCTCCTCAGAATAGACGTTTACCAAAACAAAAAACAATTGACAGGGGGCGTTAATAAGGCCAGTAGGTTTTTACGAAAGGTTTATTAAAGTGAATTCCGTCTGGAGAAAGACAATTTTTGAAAGCTGCCTTTTTAATATAAATTGCATTACATTTGTTGTCTCGTATCCTGCCTCCGCAGAATACACCTATTTCAGAAAAGGTTACACCGTTAAACTAACCGTTGTAGCCCGCAGTGCGTCATGGGAAAAACTAAGAATTCTTGTGTTAACCAGTGCAAAATTTCTTGCGAGCAATGTATTGTAGAATGTATTGTATAATCCTAAAAAAACAATATCCATGATTCTGTTTTGGTATACCTGCTCCCACGACGCATTGCGGGCTACAACAAGCAGTTGTTACGGCGCAACCGTTTCTGAAATATAGTATTCCGCCGCAAAAAAAACGGGTAATTCGGCCCCTCCTATACTACTGGGGGGTCCTGCGGTGTCCAGGACCCTCCTTTGGAGACGCACAATACAATAAACATTAAGGAAAAAATCGGTTGTGACCTCCCTTTGGGGACGAAAAATACAGTAAACATTAAGGTTGTGACCCCCCCCCCCCTTTCTGAGGACCTGGCAACGCCCCTGAAGGGTGCCATGCTCGACCAAGGAAACGCGCCAAAAGTTAGGGTTAGTCATTATAGCTATTGAGGAATAATTGTCATATCAAGATAGTGCTGTCGTTTTTATGGCAAATCCGCGCGGGCTGCCTGTGGTGTTCAGATCGCGTCTCAGGCCCCTCGGCGGGGGGTAAAAACAAAATGGCGACCAAGAGATCGATGTTTCTCGAGTATCTGCAAGTTTTGGTCAATTTTCCTGCTTTTTTCGCTAAGATATGAGGCCAAAGTACTTACAGACCTTCCAAATAAGGTAAGGGGATTTCTTGATATGTTAGTCAAACGTTAACTAGCAGGTCATTCTTTTAGCCAAAAGGAACTTTAAAAACTATTTATTTGCCATTTTGGAGGCTTCAAACCTCAAACCTTTTCGCTACTATTGAGAAGACTACTAGTAGCTCAGCCGTCCCTGTAAATTATGAAAAAAATGAAATGTGAATAGAGATTGTTTTATATTGTTATAAGATCGATTGTAGCATTGATAATAAACCACTACACTAGTGTGGATTTAACTATCGTGATATTACATCAGTTTACCACTGTTGTTCGCAGCATGCAATGCAAATTTTGGTCAATAAAGTACTTGCGATTTTTAAGAAGGACTGTCTTAATTCAAATTCTCAACAACGTTTGTTTTACAAAACATATTTTTTAAAGAACTTCGAAAGTCCTCGATGAAAATGAAATATATGCAAGGACGGAGCAAAGAGTCGGAAGAAGAAACATAAATTACCACGTTAACTAAGACACTAGTATCTATCATTGTGCCTACAATGTTATATTTAGATGTCAATACAAGAGCGGCAAGTTGATATGGTACCGTGAGGACAATATAGGAGGCCAATGAAACAAATACCATTCGAACTGCACTCTTCATGCGCCGCTTCCGAGCCAGCTTTTGAGCTTCAGTGAGGTGATTAAAAGTTCCAATTCCTCTTAGTTTCTTTAAAACCATACAGCCTAAAGTAAAAGTACTGAGATAGAGGGAGGTATATACTATAGCTTTGATGATCAAAAAGTACTTATAGTTTTTGTTAGGCTTGTCGCAGTAATCACTCAGCGGAGATTTGAGACTTTCAGTAAAATACCACAATGGGGAGTTAAACAACACAGAAGCGACGACGGCTACCGCGATCAAGCTCTTGCATCTTCTTAACGAATGGCCTGGTATAATGATCGATGACACACCGTGGTATCTTTCCGCCGTTATCAGGAGAAATGTTAATAGAGTAAAAGTCGTACAAGCGCCACTAATGGTAGAAACACATTTACAAAAGATTGTCTCTCTCGTCCAGTCCATTGCCAAGAGTACGGGTGCGCGAGCATGGTACATAGTAATTGTAATACTATCGCAAATTGCCAGACTGGCGATAAAATAATTTATGCTTTTTCTCATAGTTTTTTTCCTGCACACTGGGTAAGTGACTAGTCCATTCAACACAAAACTTGCTACTAGGAAGATAAAGCTCAAGACTGCCTTAGACAACTTAAGTGTCTGATAACCGAAGAGCTCATTCACCGGTTTTGTTACGTTGCTTAAGCTATCGTTGGGCATTGTGGCAGAGTTTTGAGATGTCACTTACAGGGAAACTTCTTCAGCGTTTATTCTTGCAGAATTTTGTCCCGACAAACAGATTATAAGTTCGTCTAGATCCCAGTAACAATTTTAACCAGCGGCGACCTCGGCAAGAATATATATCAAACTTGCGCTAAGGAACAATCAAAGTTTCCCTAGATTTTAATCATCAAGTTGGCCTCTCCACCAAGACTACAGACCACTGATAGTTCTATTCTCGTGTTAGAGTGGATCGCTGGACTTGCAAGTCCTACACACCCACAGAGCCAATGTGGTGTTAAGTGAACGATACGTCCATTTATTATATGGCTTGACATTTTCCTGTGATCTGATTGGCTGGCGCACGGGCTATATTTTGTGTATTGCCCACGGGATATATTTTCCGTATTTAGCCCCGTGTCCCGGATGAAGACAAAGCAAAAAGTCAAATTTAATTGAGCCATATAATAAATGATTTATTAACCTCGCTTGCTCGGTCTGTACGGGAAATATCAGACCTCGGTCTTTTTGTACAGACCTCGCTATCGCTCGGTCCGTACTGCAAGACCTCGGTCTGATATTTCCATTACAGACCTCGCGCTCGGTTAATAATCTCTTAATATATATCTGCATGGGGGCAACAAGTTGCGCATTTTGTTTACTCGATATTTGTAGCAAATGCGGCATACTTTAAAGCAATTTAATGATTTCAATAACTCTCCTACAAGCCCCCGCAGCCATCCGAAAACAATTAATTGCTTGAACAGGAATGATATTTTCGATGCTCCTCGCATTCGAAGGTACAATAGCAAATCCGACGAAGGGATAACGCTCGAAACGTCAGCAAAACACTAATTCTCCGCGGCCATGTTTACAGGCCTTCAACTGATCATTTCTCAAAAAATAGGGCTAAATATAGGGCATTTTTCCAAAATATATAGGGCCAATATAGGGCATCTAGAGATAATATAGGGCAAAAATAGGGATGTAGGACATTGGCAAAACTTTATATCCTCTACACAATCTATGCACAATAAGACTTTAAGCTTCAAGACTTTCAGCACATCGATGTTTCATGTGACAATAACGATGCAGGGCCTGACATCAACTTTTTTCAAGTGGTGCCATTGGTGCCTAAATAAAAAATGCAAATAGTGAAGTTTGGTCGCCATAATAGAATTCTAGTCGCCATCGTTTTCTCTTCTGTTTGTTATAAGAAAGAGTTTTTTCGTTAACTCTAAAAGTATGAGCTTTAGTGTAGCAGGTTTCAGGTTTCTTTTAAGGCCTGCCCTTCGCCTCAGAATACAGTGATTTGGCTGCATGTAGCTTCTGGTCTTTCGTTTTTCATACTTTAGTAGTTACAGGGGCCGTAGCATGCCTCGCCAAACTGATTTTAGGGAAAGTTTTTACTGTTTTGCGCGCGAAGCACGCCGAAAATTTAGAGTCCAGCATGTGAAATTACCAGTTTAAGAGAACTTTGATATGCAGGGTGCAAATCGCATTGCCAAAATTCCACTTTCAATCTTTTTCAAGAAAGGGTTCAAGAAAGGATTCACGTTTTTGTGCAAAATATCCAAAATATAGGAAATATAGGGCATTTCAAGACAATATAGGGAAATATAGGAGAATTTTAAAAAATATAGGAAATATAGGGCCGGTTGAAGGCCTGTGTTTAACAACCACATAACCAAATAACCATATAGTGGCAATAAGAATGGATACATCATAACACAGCTCCTCAGCAGAGACGTTACCAAATCAAAAAGCAATTGACAGGGGGCGTTAATAAGGCCAGTAGGTTTTTACGAAAGGTTTATTAACTACTGGCGCAAGGGTGAAAAAGCGCTTTGAGAAAGACAATTTTGGAAAGCTGCCTTTTTAAATTGCATTACCCTTTTTACCCGCCATGCATTTTGCGTATTCTTTCATTTTGCTAATATAGAGATCCAGATAGAAGGGACATATTTCTTGTTTTGCTATTCACCCCACGCAATCGGTAAACAGAGCCCGCTAAATAGAGTTGGGTTTAATTTCTAGAAATATAAAAAGTTTTAATTACTGCATAGTTAAACTGTCCACGATTCAAATCCTGCGAAAACAAATCCATACTTTCAAGATATAGCTCTGATATTTGACATGACACCCATAAACAATGAAAGAAGAAGGTCCTATCAAGTTGTCGAATGAAACAATTCCTCGTGGCCACTGAGTCAATAGCCGATTCGGCCTTCGGCCTCATGGACTATTGACTAGAGAACCCATTCAGGCTCGAGGAATAATTGTTTTAGTCAAATCACACTAGTAGGTCAATGAAAGAAGAAAATCCTATCACGTTGTCGAATTAAAGATTACTAGCTGATGCCCGTGAGAAATTCACGGAGTGTAAAGAAGAAATGGATTTACTTAAAGTGTTCTGTTTTTATAAAAACAGGAAAAGGAAAAAATCACAATGATGGATATGGAGAAGCATGAGTACCCCCCAAAAAGGCCGTTTTTTTGGACTGGTGTCTCTGATTTTGGTGCGACAAAATCACTTACGTGAGTCCGTCTCTCAAATCGGTCAAAGAAACCGCGAAAATTGAAAACTTAATTAAGCAAAAAAGCATAAAACCCATTTGACTTCGGAATTGTTTGTATGTTTATCATATCTCAGTTAGGGGAGAAGAGAAACAGTCAAGTAAAAATCTTGTTTTTTTCGGCTTTGTCCCTCGCTTAAAAAATCGCTTGAATTACAACTTAGCCTAAAAGCCGTGAATCATTCCAACAAATTAAACACACCCTGGATCAGAGGCTTCCTCCTTTTCTTGGGATTGTGTCCTTCGTTTCGCGATACAGCCGCCAGGATTTATACTTAGAGTATGATTTATTTGAGGAAAAATGACAATCAAGGGAAAAAGTAGCAAACTGATAATATTGCCTCGGTCAATTTTTTTTCTGGCTATACGGCGCTCGTTGTAGACTTGATGGTTAAAACCATTCAAATATAAATGCCCAATATCCCTGAGCTGGATTACATCATGTTTTTTAGTGTGAGACATTCTTTGAATCAAAAGTCATGCAAAAATCTCGATTTATTTACTAAAAATTCACCTACCGTTGTCTATTAGACCGTCCCCCAGTTTTGTGAAGATCGCTAAAGCTATCTGAGCCATATGCTAGTACAACATTCACCAATAAATTGACAATCATCTACATCAGTCACAGCATTCAAATGCGAAGGAAACAGATATCAGAAATACAAACAGAAGTGGTCGGATATACTGGGCCCCATATTGTATAGTCAGTATGATATACTTGCAATGAGCAATTCCAGAAAATAAAGGTACCCTCCCCACGGGCGGCACTAGTTTTTGACCCCCCCATGCATCCATAATTTCCAAAATGGTTTACCCCCCATGCATATAGAATTCCGGGCAGG
This sequence comes from Scolanthus callimorphus, assembly GCA_033964015.1. NCBI lineage: Eukaryota > Metazoa > Cnidaria > Anthozoa > Actiniaria > Edwardsiidae > Scolanthus > Scolanthus callimorphus. Next base: position 27,133,910 of record CM066912.1, on the reverse strand, counting down.
TTAAAGAAATCCAGCTTCGAAACCCCCCCCCCCTTCCCCTTGCAATCAGAATTCCGAGTTCTTACCCTTGCAATCAGAATTCCGAGTTCTTAAACCCCCCCATCCCATTGGAATTTCCAAATGCCGCCCGTGGGAGGGGGGGTACCTTTATTTTCTGGAATTGCCCAATGCAGACTCATTTGAATTGCAGACCTTGTGTATGTATACAGGGTAGCGAGCGGAAAAGAAAAAAAAAAACAAGGGAAAACCAGTTCCAACGGCCGAAAAGCTTATCCAAATGACAATCCTAGTATATATAAAGAGAATTATGCGAGTTCCATTTAGAATAGACAAAAGTGGCTATCGGTGTTTACATAGCTTGTTGCCATTTAGATCATGCGATGGTTCCTTTGTAGATGGTTCCTTTGGGTGGATACTTATGTTAGTTCTGCGCATACACTCGTGCACTCGGTCGAGTGAGAAAAAAATGACAATTGTAGCCACCCAAAGAAATAAACACATGATCTGTTGGGTGGCAACACCCCAACAAATTGACACTTGTAACCACCCAATGGAATAATCACATGATCTGTTGGGTGGCAACACCCCAACAAATTGACACTTGTAACCACCCAAAGGAATAAACACATGATCTGTTGGGTGGCAACACCCCAACAAATTGACACTTGTAACCACCCAATGGAATAATCACATGATCTGTTGGGTGGCAACACCCCAACAAATTGACACTTGTAACCACCCAAAGGAATAAACACATGATCTGTTGGGTGGCAACACCCCAACAAATTGACACTTGTAACCACCCAAAGGAATAAACACATAATCTGTTGGGTGGCAACGCCCCAACAAATTGACACTTGTAACCACCCAATGGAATAATCACATGATCTGTTGGGTGGCAACACCCCAACAAATTGACACTTGTAACCACCCAAAGGAATAAACACATGATCTGTTGGGTGGCAACACCCCAACAAATTGACACTTGTAACCACCCAAAGGAATAAACACATGATCTGTTGGGTGGCAACACCCCAACAAATTGACACTTGTAACCACCCAAAGGAATAAACACATGATCTGTTGGGTGGCAACACCCCAACAAATTGACACTTGTAACCACCCAATGGAATAATCACATGATCTGTTGGGTGGCAACACCCCAACAAATTGACACTTGTAACCACCCAAAGGAATAAACACATGATCTGTTGGGTGGCAACACCCCAACAAATTGACACTTGTAACCACCCAAAGGAATAAACACATAATCTGTTGGGTGGCAACACTCCAACAAATTGACACTTGTAACCACCCAAAGGAATAAATACATAATCTGTTGGGTGGCAACACCCCAACAAATTGACACTTGTAACCACCCAAAGGAATAAACACATAATCTGTTGGGTGGCAACGCCCCAACAAATTGACACTTGTAACCACCCAAAGGAATAAACACATAATCTGTTGGGTGGCAACACTCCAACAAATTGACACTTGTAACCACCAAATGGAATAAACACATGATCTGTTGGTTGGCAACACCCCAACAAATTGACACTTGTAACCACCCAAAGGAATAAACACATGATCTGTTGGGTGGCAACACCCCAACAAATTGACACTTGTAACCACCCAAAGGAATAAACACATGATCTGTTGGGTGGCAACACCCCAACAAATTGACACTTGTAACCACCCAAAGGAATAAACACATAATCTGTTGGGTGGCAACACCCCAACAAATTGACACTTGTAACCACCCAAAGGAATAAACACATGATCTGTTGGGTGGCAACACCCCAACAAATTGACACTTGTAACCACCCAAAGGAATAAACACATAATCTGTTGGGTGGCAACACTCCAACAAATTGACACTTGTAACCACCCAAAGGAATAAACACATGATCTGTTGGGTGGCAACACTCCAACAAATTGACACTTGTAACCACCCAAAGGAATAAACACATGATCTGTTGGGTGGCAACACTCCAACAAATTGACACTTGTAACCACCCAAAGGAATAAACACATAATCTGTTGGGTGGCAACACCCCAACAAATTGACACTTGTAACCACCCAAAGGAATAAACACATGATCTGTTGGGTGGCAACACTCCAACAAATTGACACTTGTAACCACCCAAAGGAATAAACACATCATCTGTTGGGTGGCAACGCTCCAACAAATTGACACTTGTAACCACCCAAAGGAATAAACACATAATCTGTTGGGTGGCAACGCCCCAACAAATTGACACTTATAACCACCCAAAGGAATAAACACATAATCTGTTGGGTGGCAACGCCCCAACAAATTGACACTTGTAACCACCCAAAGGAATAAACACATAATCTGTTGGGTGGCAACGCCCCAACAAATTGACACTAGTAACCACCCAAAGGAATAAACACATAATCTGTTGGGTGGCAACGCCCCAACAAATTGACACTTGTAACCACCCAAAGGAATAAACACATAATCTGTTGGTTGGCAACGCCCCAACAAATTGACACTTGTAACCACCCAAAGGAATAAACACATAATCTGTTGGGTGGCAACACCGTTATCCGATGTCTATACATGTATACGAGAGAGACATATTCAGAGTGTGAATGAATCATGGCCGATTTATTTCTGTAATGACGGGTCTTTACACTGTTGTTTCTCACTTATCCGACAAACAGAATGGTGCATATGCCATCTGGGGAAATAATAATAATAAAAAACAGTATAAATATTTGAAGATATCTTTAAGCACGCACCGAAGTACGGCTAGGTGGCGTAGTGCACAGGGAATTTCTGCAGAAATCCATCCACGGGAAAAGCTGAATTTCCCATGGTATAGAAGAATGGAAAGTGTTCAGATTTCCCATGGCTACAGGGACGTCAACCCTGCCGCTCGAAAAACCTTGAGACACCAAGATATGGGCTTTTGAGGCAGGGAAATACCTAAGTAAGTCTAACATTTTCGCTGTATTTAGCGTTTTTTAAAAGTCCAGAAGCGTAAAAAAAATCGTTTTTTCAAAGAAAACCGGGAGATTTTACTTATAAACCGGGAGACCGGGAGATGAGGTAAAAACCGGGAGAGTTGACGTCCTTGTGGCTATTCATGTTAACTCCCTCCGAACACTTCCCATGTGTGTGTCTTGGGAGCTTGGGAGGTAGCAGCTCGCGAGGCAATGTTTTCTAAGATTTTTAATTCGTCATCGTTGCGTTGCGAGTTGCAAGAAAAATTGCCTCGTGTCAGATGAAATACTTTGTGAAGACATCACTTACATCGACAGACTAGAGTACCCGAGCAATCATCACTGGTTCTGCAACGCGTCAACGCTGGACTTCCTGGCCCAACAAAAACAACAATAAACAAGTATTCGGTGAGTAAATATCGGTGAATGGTCACTGCAATTCAGCGAACTTTGAATAGAATCCCTGCTGATTTTTGGAAATGATCAAATAATGATATATTTCCGACTAGTTAAGGGCATTCTTTGTTTTCTTACGTTTATTCATGGCCTTGACCGGTCCATCCTCGCCAACCGGCACAGCTTTGGTCATGTGATTTACACACAGAGTGACCAAAAGAAGAACAATAAGAGACTCTCTGAGCATGATGAACGATTCTGAGAACAAGCAATGAAAGGGTTAGCTGCTTATTTAGCTGTTCCTTTTTTTCAGGAGGCACCTCATTGAATGATTTTTCCCAGGAAAATTTTAGCTCCAAAGTTTTTTCCCAGCCAACAAAGGGAGTTTATAACCTTTTTAGTTAGCTAGGAGAGAAACATCTTTATTGATCGAACTATGTGATTTTTTTTTTGTAAAGCGATCAATGTTTTTTTTTCAAAAACATTTTTCTCCATAAAACGTTTTCCCAGGTAGATAAAGGTAGATAATTCGAGTTTTTCCAAAAATGTTCCCAGCAAGCTAGAGTAGGGACTGCGGAACAGCAGTTTTGTGTACCTGATAAATATGGTTAATCTTCATCAGACGCAATCTTACCTGATCGATGTCCTGTTGCAAGTGATACGAGGGCAGTGAGTTTTAAATAAGCTCTTCTCGCGTATTTATGCCCCAAAATGATTCGATATAAAGCTGAGTAAATGCGTACATATGTAAATGCTTGCATATGACAAGCTGTGTTTGGTTACCAACTAATGTGGGCGGGGCGAGCAAGGCTATTTACCATCCAATAGTCATGTGGAGACCAGCCCCCGGCGGCCTCCCTTCGAAATTTTAACAAACGTGGCTGATATGTCTTATTAAATTTTTCCCTAGAGGGAATTATGCGTTTTGATTGGTTCTTAGAACGCGCGCGCGAGCAGCAGCAGTATTTTCCTATCTTTGACCTCACGGTAGACACTTTGTTTTCATCAAAAAGATATTTATTATACGACTGTGTCGTCATTTTCCCATATAAAGTCAGAATTTATAGTGCAGTAGACATGGAGCCGTAGTATACAGTAAAAGCCTTATTACACGATTCAAAGCTACTGACCGCAGCAAACCAGTTACGGACTGGTTTTACGCGCGCATCATAATTGACCCCATGTACGTTTTTGTAGTGAATCGTAAGAAGAAATATTTTTGCTTGTCATCTAATAAATAACTCATTATCTGCAAGCCAAACGGCCTATATTCTGGAGGTTTAATGAGGAACTAGTTTTAGTTGGATAGACGTAGCTCAGGGGCGTAGACAGACGGTGGGAGGGGGGACAGGGAATTACAACAAAGAAACCCAGTACATTCCGTCATGGACCCTGGTTGCTCACGGAATTATTAGTTAAAGTTTTTAATACAATTGAACATATAACTTGTCTACACATTCAAGGAACAATCTTGTCCTTGTTTTTCTTTCTTTCTGAAAATATTCAATGACTAAGCTACACAACCCTCAGCGACCACTTCTGATAATTTTCAGGAGTACATGTTTTCCCTGACAAAGAGGGCGAAGGACATCATGAACAGAACAGCTCTATTTGGTTACGAAAACCATTTTGAGGGCAATATGAATTTTTGGCGGTTCACCTGTGTTGACCGCGTACAAGGTGACTACAACTACTTTATCTTCTCTGTCAATACATCCCGTTTCTTTTGTATTTTTGATTGACAGGAAATCTAAATTGGAACTGTGTAACCTCCTCAATGGGATATGTGGCACAGGGCGGTCAGCGGGAAGGACATGAGTAGTAATGACTGGGAGCCATTACATGTTCCACTACCCACGTCTTTGCTAATATTAAACAATTATTCCTCGAGCCCGAATGGAACAGTGCGCGCGGTAGGAAACTAAACAGCTTTTTCTTGCGTGTATATCTTGGGTCGACCCTCTTAATGTTACTCTTGTTCTTTTCAGCTAGGCGTTTGACTTACCCCTGAATATTACACGGGTACCGGGAGAATTTCCAAGCGGACACATTTTCGTCCGTTTTGGTTGGGTGAAAGAGTATCATTCATTTACAGGATGAAAAATGTGCCGGGCGAATGAATTCGACCTTAAACCTCGAGTTCTCGACCGGCAGAATCCAGCACTCGATATTGTATTTCACCGGTCGAATTATTGAGTGACAACGCTGCGTCGTTGCGCGCATTATAGGGCACTAATATGACCCCTCTTTCAAGCACGCTTTATACTGGTCAAGAAAAAGGCCTTAGAGCTCTACTATAAAATGTAATTACTATAAAATAGAATTTTGAGATATGGGCGCGCGTAATATAAGACGGACACTTCTGGTTATGCACGTCTCACGTGAACTGTTGATATGCGACGTACAGTAGGTTTGACTAGGATGCGATCGAAAAAAATAAAGATAAAAACGGTTTCTAGTTTTTCGATTGAATCGCCGACGTCGCCCAAACTGGTAGCCAGTCGTTGTAGTGGCGCGCAATGGACTATGGGACGAGTAAAGAGGCGCGCAAAGGTTTGTGGACCGTAGAGAGAAGAGTACTTGCCTTCGCCCGGCCATAAACATTTGCGCATCGCCTGCCAAGTAACGCAATATCGATAAAACTACGGCTAAACTAGGACTCATGTAGCGCGCAAATTGTGTCCTGCATGTTTCCCCGAGTGGATAAAATAGGAAACATCGCACGCGTGTGTGAGGCCCTTGCCATAGATGCTACAGTACGGCGACATTAAAGTTTTGAGTGAGTCCAATCTTTTATTGTTAATTTTCGGCGCCGGATTAATTGACGAATTTGTGTGAAAACCAAGAACAATAAAATCCCAGTTTTTAATATTTCAATTTTCAGCGGTACATGCATAATCTGCTACATGTTGCGCGCTACATGTGTCCTATTTTAGTCGGAATGAAAGAAATGAGTCTGGATATATGTTAAGCCGGGGAAATACGAGGCACAAAATCCCTCAATTTGTCGCGCAACATTTGTTGCGTTGCAAGTTCATGATCAATGCGGCGCGTTTCTCATCTCGCGCAACCTTGTCGCGCAACAAAACTTTTGTTGCAGGATGTGAAAACTTGTTGCGCGAAGTAGAGCCCGGGTCTACCGAGCAACAATTTCTTGTGCTTTGTTGCTTCTTTTTCATCAAACACAACTTGTCGCCTTGGTCTCGCATGTGTGATCTTCAAACAAAATGTTGCGCGAGAAGTTGTATTTGATGAAGAACGAGCAACAAACAGTAGACTTGCAACGCAACAATGTTGTGCGACAAGTTGAGGGTTTTTGTGCCTCGTATTTCCCCGGTTTTAGCGGCCTGGTTGGCAAGCGACTCCATGGTCGACATTTAGGCCGCGCGATAAACGAAAAGAGGGGGAGGGGTTGAGGTTTCTCTCGGCCCGCTCGCTCGTCGCCTTTTTTCTCTCCTTAAACTCCACCGTAAAGCTTTGTGCTACGCAGACTATCGATAGGTCGGGAAGTGACGGGGATCTCTGCAGAAACTCATCCATAAAGTTGAATTTCTCATGGCACAATAATATGAAGTGTTTGGCATTCCAACAGTCAATATTCTATTATTTTTTCGGCGCCGTTTTTTATTTGTGTGAAAAACACCAACAATACAATCCCAGTTTTTAATTTCGATCTTCAGTGGTACATGTCTAATCTAACTCTAGTTGAGGTAACTAATATAGTGAGGTAGTTATATAAAGGATGTAGATATATAGCAAAGTACTTATTCATTTAGCAACTGGAGAGGTCTTCTTAAACCGCAACACAGGTCAGGTAAGTCTCGCCTTATTTGTAGTGTTTTTCAATTATAGTTTGATGCCGGCTAGGGTCAGGTACGAGGACTCCCCAGTGAAAAAACAAAACACACAAACAAAAGCAGCATAAAAGAAATAAAAACAAAAAGTTACGCCTGAGCGCAGCTTGCATTGTTGTTGTCGGGATTGTTGCTTCTTTTTTTTTTGTTAGAAAAAAAGCCCACATATTAATGATAGAATGCAATTAGTTTTTGTTGTTGTACGTCTAAAATGCTAAAATTATTCTACTTCGTTTCTATTTCGCTCAAAATTTGGTACTTTCTTTTGCCTCCCATGATGTTAATAATTTAAACAAACAATAAACATTGTTGTTGCCAATCAAGGTGTAATTCAAGGCTTGCTTCTTCTAAAACGTATCAAGTAAACGAAATAAGAAATGAAAATAATTGACGTACATTATGGTATCATTTTGTCTTCCTGATTCCAACTTGTGTTCTATGTGTCTTTTTTGATATAAATCGACTAATCTTAAGAAATATTCGATTATAACTTCCCGGGTAGAATTTAACAAAAGAATTATAAAAAAAATCCGAAAAAAGACACGAGTTCTAGTTCAATAAAAAGGAGGACTGTCGAAACAGTATTAATATTTGAGATTTTTTTAATTTAAGTCCCGAATACTTCCAGTTATAACTAAAATAACTATACCAAATAACTACGCGTTACTGCCATTTTCGTTCAACCCTGAACCTTTGATGATTTTTTTTCGCGTAGTTTTACGCAAACGTGCACGTTTTGTCGAGAACTGTCGCGTTTCTCGCACTCTGATTGGCTGAAAAGTAATGATCAAAACAGCAGTCAATTCAACCAGCGAGCGAGAAACGCGACAACTTCTCGACAAATCGTGTACGTTTGCCAACATAAAACTACGCGAAAAAATCGTCAAGCTTCAAAGGATTGAACAAAAATGGTAGTATTTGCTTCTTTTTTTCCAGTACAGTTTTAAACAGATATTAACCATGGTCAACAAGAGCGTCACCTTTTATCATGTGGTCTTCCTGTGCCTTTATCTGACGTCGGACCTCGCCGTCGCTAAAGACAAGACGAAGGACAGTAAGGACGTCCCGCGCAAATGTGGTCATGCGAGGGATAGCATGCAATGGTACACTAAACAAATTGGGGTGGGGGGGGGGGGACTCCCCCATAAACATAGACGGGGGGGGGGGGTGCTCGTCCTATCCCTTAGGGTATACAATTCACCCAACTGCTACTTCTCTTAGGGGTGTTCAAAGAGTTTGATATCCCTTAGGGGGTCTCACGACAAAGGTGACGTAGAAATTCAGTGAAAACGGAAGAAATTCAATGAAAACAAAATTTTTCAACTTGATGGTAATTTCGTAAGGACCGCAATAACATTAGGATTTTCCATATCCAATTTGCTATCTCTTAGGGGTAAAATACACTGTTGACCACACCCAATTTGCTATCCCTTAGCTCTATTCAGACTGGGCTTTTTTTGACCATCTGTGACTGGGGGGGGGGGGGGGGGGCTAATTCGGCCCCCCTCTATATCTCTGGAACCACTGGGACTATGATCATCAAACTTTCACACAATGACCATGAGCCTTAGACAAATCACCACACCTATGTTTATCACGTGGGAGCAAAATGTGACGTCATTCTCAATGTTTTATCAATTTTTAAGTAATTTTAATTAACTTCCAAAAACTTGGTAGATAATACTCTAATGCCCGGCTAATGATCCACCATTTCTTTGCAATAGAGGTAACATCATATCTGGTGCGTGAAACTCGTCTCTTTTTCTATCTGAAAGCCCGCTCACACGGCGCGATTTCAGCTGAGATTTGAGGTGCGATTTTTGTGGCGATCCCATGACGATGTCATCGTGAACGGTCGGCGATCTTATGGAGATTTCATCCTTGCGATGTCGCCGCGACGTCGCAGGCGTTTAACATGTTCAAATTCCACTGCGATGCGGGTGCGATTTCTTCAGATCGCCAACAAACTGACAACTATCGCAGAGCTAAATCGCTGGCCGTTCACACCGCACGATATTACGTCGCCGATCGCGGCAAAAAACCGCAACTCAAATCGCAGCTGAAATCGCGCCGCGTGGACGGGCCTTAACATCTTTAAGCGAGCAAGCAAAAGGTTTCCCTTCTCGATCTTTTACGACGTAATTCTGAACGAATTTTACTTCCCAAGGGGGGTTCGCGAACCTCAGCCAGCGAAATGCAGATAAAAGAGGCCTTTGCTAGCAGGGAAATAATTCTGGGAACGTGATGTCTACGGCAAGCCGCGCCGGCCACAGGCAGCCCAAACTGACAACATGTGTAATAAAATATGTAAATATGTGGGAACTGTAAGAATGAATTTTATATCGTTTATCTGAGAAAATAAAGATATTTATATCACATACCTTCATTTGAGTCTTTCTTCCTTCCCTTTATGCCACTTTGGGTTGAAATAGTGACATTTTCACATTTGCTCCCGGTGTCTATAAAGATTTGGAAGGCTGGCAACTCAGGCGCCATTTTGACAAATACCACGCTATAAACACGCTACCAGCTGTATTCGAGGCCCCGAATTCCACTCAATTTTCAATTATTTAGCATTTGACCTCGGAAACATTAAAGTCAGATGATGTATCTTTCCTACCAACTGAGCTATAACTTTCGAATTTGCTTTTTCCCCGTTCTATTTTAACCTTTTCTAAAAATTTAACCGGCAAAACGGATGTTCAGTACGATCTGCTGAACAGTTTGCGAGTCACGCCACTCTTCCGACTTCTTGGCGACGGCCCGAAACCTTGAAAGTGTAGCGATAAGTCCCAAGAGGGCTGGGCGAGAATTTTTTTTTATTTTGCGAACGTCGTCCCCAAGGATTCTTCCTTGAGCCATCACACCACGACGATCATCGGGGGGTGGGGGGGGGGGGGGATGCAAGGGCTATTTTGCCGTTATAAACCACTTTTGTATTGCGCAAAGGGGGGCAAGCCTGCACCAAACGCATCTCGCTTGTATCTGCCAATGCTATTGCCATGTACTGAGGAGTCTAGCTTCCCATTGCCAGTAAAGCCAGTAGTTCTCAGGAAAAAGCCGTAAAATATCAACACGTCGCCTCTATGATGGCTTTCGGCTAGACTGACAAAAAAAGTCCTTTGAAACGCATGTTCCCATATGTCGACAAAATTACAAAAAGGTACCGACATGCAGGCTCACGCCAGGGTCACTGCCAATAGAGCTTGTTCACTCTTGGCGTTTGCGTGACTGCATACGATTGTGTGACTCAAATCATTACGTCATTTTGGTTATACAAACAAAACACCGACAGCGTTCACCAGGTGACACTTCACTAAACCAGCTTGCATTTGGTCATCGACGGTGCTCGGCACAACGCACTTCACAAGTTTAGATAGAGACAAGGAAGCTCTATTAAAGCAGTGTAAAGACCCAAACCCAAGATGAAATTGAAGCTGACTTATTTCAATTTTCGAGGGCGCGCTGAACCGACAAGATTGTTGTTTGCCGCGGCGGGCGTTCCGTACGAGGATGTTCGGGTCACGAAGGAAGAGTGGGCAACTATGAAAGCCGGTAAGTTCAGGTCTGGATTCTTTATTTTGCTGTATTTTTGGCGAGTTTCTATCCTTATTTTGTACCTCTTTCGCCAGTTTTACACTTTTTTAACAGGCAAGCTGTCAATGATATGATAATTTCTCCATACACAAATATTTATTTTATAAGAACTAATAAAAATGCACCGTTTATTTTGCGCAGTTTTTATTTGCAAAAGATCGGTGTCATCCTTAATTACGGGTGGGTAAAACGAGGATCCGGATGAGAAAATTCGGACATGCGGACTCACAAAATGCAGACTGTTTAGTCTTTAGAAAAAAAAAGAAAAATTCGGCATTGCGCTCTTTTGTATAGAATCTAAGACGCTACCATCACAGTTTAATTGCCAGTGGTAACTGCTCTCAACAACATGTTTTAAAATAAAACGAGTCATCCACATAAATAACTCAGAAACCTATATTGATTTATTTTTAGAAAGAAAAATGAACTGTTTGCATTATAAAGGAATTCTCACATAAGATTGAATAACTTTCACTATCGAATTTCTTGAAAAGTTTGAAAACTATTCAGCCTGGTAAGAATCAAAAAGCTATTTCGCAATCCAATTCCATCCGCTCGATAGCACACCAAAATACACCAAATGTTTACCTATCTAGCTGTTGAACGTTTTTTTACAAACCTAGACGATTATTTTGCTCATTTCTTCAGTGAGTGTGTTCCTAGATAAACCACCAAATCGTGACGCTTTAAAATGTGCTGACCTTTTCAAGTTTTCCGCGGCCTTCCCAAATGCTGCAATGAAGGGCTCCATGTCATATTTAGCCGCAAGAATTAATTAAACATGCGTCGTTTGTTTTATGCCTATTGATTTGCAAACTATCGGCGTCCTAACACATTTTTTTCGTCAACTAATGAAACACGTAGGATAACTTCTAAAATCACATGCAAAACTTCTAATGTTATATACATGATTCACTGCAAGCGCTGTAAACTTCAATACATAGGTGAAACCAAACGACAATTACGGGAACGTTTCAATGAGCACAGACGCACACTTGACTCTGACAGCCAATCTACACCCACTACCGCCGCTCTCCATTTTCATAACACCCCTAACCATACATCCACAGACATGCTACTTATCCCTTTAGAACGACTGACTAACAAAAGAGATTCTGTTAGGAAAGCTAGGGAGGCTTTTTTTATCAACAGAGGTCAAACTTTATCCCCCAAAGGTGAAAGGTCTCAATACTAGAGACGAAAATTTTAACAATTTCAGCTGTTAGATCTTTATGTATCTATGTATCTTTTTGTGTCTTCCTGTTACGTTTTATCATGTGACACTCCACTTGTATGTATCTATTTCACGTTTGAATTTTGACGGTTATTTTATTTATAGTAGTTACCAATGTAAATATTCACCATTACCTGAAGAAGGTCGGTACTGGCTGACCGAAATATCGTGTAAATGAAAATTATAAGCTGTTAATCAACCATTCAAGTTTTTATTCTTTCCTACAAGTTCGGATTAGGATGGGGCAATTTTACTTGCGAAGGGTGGGGAGAGGGAATAAGAAAACTTCGACTTGGACGTCTTGGTTCGAGTTTGTAGAAATGAAAAATCAAGGTAATTGGCCACCAATGAAATGTAAAATCTGACCAATTTTCTGGCGTCTCTGCCTGCATCACCGATTTTGATCATTTTGAAATTTTAGAGGTATTCGCTGGTGTTAATAGGAAAGCTTTGTTTTTATGCTCGAGGTCTTTGTACTCTATTCCATTGTCTCGTTTTCGTGGCATTTGTTTCAAGGACCAAGACCTCATACATCCATATGCTAATTAGTGTTTCCATGGTAACACATTTGGCTGATTCCTGGAAAAATAGATATAAAATCTGTAAAATATTCCCTAAGTTATGAACATCTTCGAAACTTCCTGATTAGTTTGTCAACACAACTCAGAGTATTTTTGGCAAAGTATTGTAGCACTTCACTTGTAGGTGAATAAGTTTTAGATTTTTTGTATTTTCTAAACAGACAGCCCTAGTGTCAATAGTGTTACCATGGAAACGGTAATAAACATATCAGGGGTTGTAGTTTTGGTCCTTCTTTGTTATTACCAAGTTTGAAGTGAATCTAACGATAGTATCCCAAACAGAATTATACATAAAACATTGTTGGCCTCTTTTGCCTTAGTCTTGTTGTGACGTCATTCTTTTGCTAATTTGCATGTAAAAATCTTGAATATCTCTGTAACCAAAAGAGCTATGGACGCGAAATAAACGACATTCTTCCTTATTTTGTTATTTTGTGCTATCAAATAAGCCATTAAAATTTCAGCCTTGTGTGGCACTTTAAAGGATGCGTTTGTCTGTTTGTGTCTTTCAGAGAACAAAACTATCATGGGACAGCTGCCAGTGCTTGAAGTGGATGGAGTTCAGTATGCCGAGTCCCTAGCTATCTTTCGCCTTGTGGCCAAAGTAACGAGTAAGAATTTGTGTTGCATCGCCAATAAAGCGTTCCAAAAGAATCTACAAAATATTGTCGTTGCCGTTGCCGTTGTCGTTGTCGTTGTCGTTGTCGTTGTCGTCATTGTCATTGTCATTGTCATTGGCATCTTACGACATGCCATTGTCGTTGTCATTGTCATTGTCATCTTACGACATGCCATTGTCGTTGTAATTGCCATTGGTATTACCATTGTGATTGCCATTTCTCATTATCATTGTCACTGCCATTTCCATTGTTGTCGTGGTAAATGTCCATTGTCGTTTGTCATTGTCATTATTAATATCGCCGTTGCTCAACGTTAACACCACTCTTTGCCTTTTGTCATTGTCAGGACTGTTTCATTGTTCTTCTCTTTTTTTCGCAGAACTCTGCCCCTCCTGTGATTTTGAAACCGCTCGCTGTGACATGGTAGTTGACGCTATAAGTGATTTGACTACGAAAGCCTCGAGTTTCTGGTTCGAAAAGGATGAAGAGAGAAAGGTACTTTAACACAACGTCAGGAAATAATTTTGGGGTTGGTTAGGGTCGCCCCCCCCCCCCCTACTGGCATAGCAAAGCTGCAAAGTAATTCGAATAACAGAAGTTGCAAGTCATACAGGAGATGAAAGGTCTGTCCTCATGTGTCCTCTTTTCTCTCGCTTGAATGAAAAATTCGTATTTTTTGTTGATTCCTTAGAAAACGCTCCAAGAAAAATTCAAAAACGAACACGTGCCACACTTCATGGAAACCATGGAAAAGTTACTGACCGCCAAGTGCAACTTTGGCGGCAAGGCTGATTATATGGTTGGAAACAAGGTAGGATTTTTATTGTCATTTTGTTATTATTCTCGTTGTCATAACAATATTGTCGTCGTTGTCATCCCTATCCTCTCTCCATCCCCTTCCGCCAAGTCCTCATCCTAGCCCTAGCCCGTCCCCGTCCGCGTCCCCGTCCCCGTCCCCGTCCCCGTCCCCCAATTTGAAAGCTGTTCCGCCGTCCCCGAATCATCTTCATGATTAGCTCTACATCTTCGCCCTTGTCTTTTGACAAGAGAAAGTTTGCGGATTAGACTATTTGAATCATTTGTTGATAAATAATGTTTTCACTTCCCTTTCAGTTGTCTTATGCTGACATTTTACTATTCAACGCCTTCGATAATATGCTTCCCCATCACCCCGACCTGCTTGACAACTATCCGGGCATGAAAGGCCTGTATCAGCGTGTTAGCGATAACCCTGGTATCAAGGAATGGCTTGAGAAGCGTCCTAAAACGGACATGTAAAGGCTTGACTAGTATAATTGCCAATAAACTGTTTCTTTATCAGTTTCTTGTTGTCATTTTTAGAATTTTTCTAGAGCGTCACAAGGGGAAGCGATGCGTACCAATTTTGAAAGTCTCCTCGAATTTTTGTGGCCTCTGTGTAATGAAATCGGTGGCGGATCCAGAGGTCGTTGCGTTGGGCGAGGACTGGTCCCCTTTGCAACACAATAAATAGTTTAAAACGGCAAAATGTAGTCCTTGAAAGACTAGGTTCTAGTTGCCCTATTGACAAATCTGGCTCTTCAAACCAGAAACGCACCCTCCTTTCAAAAAACCTGGATCCGGCCCCAGGGCTCTGGTCTACCCAGGCCTGATGCTTATCAACTTTGATGTGCTTTACATGAGGGTTTTTTCTCCGGGTTCTCCGGTTTCCCTCGCACCATATTTTGACTATATAACTTTGAAGGCATACGGCCACGCCCCATATCAAGAAAGTGCTGTCGTTTCTATGGCAATTTCGCGCGGGCTGCCTGTGGTGTTAAAATCTCGACTCAAGCCCCTCGGCGGGGCACAAAAACAAAATGGCGACCAAGAGAAGGATGTTTCTCGAGTATCTGCAAGTTTTGGTGAATTTTCCTGCATTTCTCGCTAAGATTTGAGGAAAAAATACTTACAGACCTTCCTTTGCAAAGACGGCAAATCGACAGTTTTTGGCGAAATTTTCTTGATTTGGGTCATGTGCATAAATTTTCATTGCACGGTATGAATTCCTTTGTCAAGTTGTTTTAGTCTCGGCTTAGACAAAAAGACTCTAATACTCCTACAAGGTAACAGGAAAGAACAAGTTGATTAGGACATTAGAGGGGCATTGGAGCCCCCCTTTCCTCGTTGCCAATCAAAACGACATACATACATATATACATTATCGACGACAGAACAGAACACGATGCTTGGAAGTCTACATACCGACGACCGGTTAGCGCAGTGGTAGAGCGCCGGGCTTATGTTCGGGAGGTTGGGAGTTCAAACCCTGGCCGGGCCAACACTCAGGGTCTTTTTCTAATAATTGAGGAGAAGGTGCTGCCTTTGCTCTAACATCTGCAAATGGTTAGACCTTCGCGTCTTCTCGGATAAGGACGTTAAAACCGTAGGCCCCGTCTCTCACATACACTACACTAACCGGAACCAGAGGGACGTTAAAGAACCACTAGGACCGTCGGAAGTTGCCCAACCTCAGTGTCACAGAACTCACAATACTAACACACACTCATGTTTGTAAAAGCTGGTTCTTATAGGATGAGTTATCCAATGTAAAGCGCTTTGAGCCGCGAGGATAAAGCGCTATATAATTAGTTATATAGTAATGTGAAGCGCTATGAGCAATTAGTGTAATAGCGCTATATAAATGCACACTTTTTTTTTTTTTTTACATCAAATTACACCCTTAATTCCCGGATGAAAACTCGTACAAGTCCAAATTCCACATTGCTACTTTTGTCCAGGCGTTTACCACTGTTTATCATTTATCACATTGCTATGCGACCTCAAAATGGCGATTTTTAGCTGTCAATCAAACCCGAAAACGCTGGATGCTACTTCAGTGGGTCGACATTGATCGCAAAATCAACCAAAATGGTTCTGAGCTATCCTTTGGCTTCCTACTGGCAAAAGAAGACGATGGCTAATAAGTTGACAGGAATAATCATATTGTCGTGCAGTGCAAATTTATTGAGAATTAACGATCGAATTATGATCAGAAAAATATTCAGTTTCATATTAGTGAAACAAAATAAGATCACTGTTATTTGAACAGTTCGTATTTAGGATTTGTAAAGTAGATTTAGCCTGAAAGTCAATGAAAATGAATAAAGACTCAGAAGAAACTAACATCTGGACATTTTATTTATTGATAGATTTTTTCTTTCATTTCTTTCTTGTTTCTTTCGTCTTGTTTCGTTCTTTCTTTCTTTCTTTCTTTCTTTCTTTCTTTATAATGATATTAATAATAACTTATTTAGTGATCCATCAGTGCTCTAATATCTTCCCATTTCTCTCTTTTTCTATTCAGTTTACGCGCGAGCCCGTGATTTGTTTAGCGGTCAGCGGACACCCCACAAATCGAATCACTCAACAAAACTCACACGCGCCATTTTGAATTTCATCTGACACACGAGGTTTTGGTGTTTGAGGCCAGAATTCCAATAAAAAAATGCACAGTAAAACTACTCCTTGACGCCGTGACACTAACACAGGTATGTACAAGCGATATTTTCTGTGTTACGTATATGAAATCGTACTGAAACTTCGAACGTTGTTCGACATAACTTCATGCTCCATTCCTTTGCGTTCCAAACACAAAGAAAACTAATTTCAAATTCAACAGAACCACCTCGAACAAGCTTCTTGCTGGATCCATACTGTATTTTAGCTTCAATAACAATTCCCTGTACTCAAAAACCGATTCCAGCTTCTAGTACCTTTTTAGCCTCGCAAATCGTTATCTAAAGTCCCAAAGTGTGTTTGATCGAAGTTTTTGTTTGTGAATTTCTTTTGTTTGACTACGTGCGATTCCGATCGTGAATAAAAGCATATACCCCGAACTTATAATAAACACGCCTTGGCAACTCATCGAGATAACTCTCTTCTTGCTTTCTGATATATATTTAACTAACTGCCTTAGGGGATATCCCGGGATTTGTAGATGATTTCATGGTGGCGTGTAATTTCTTGTGCAGTAGAAATGTAGACAGAGAGCAAGTGCGACACGTACTTGAATAATAACGAAGCTTTTGAGCACGAGCTATAGGAAACTTCTCAAATGTGCGCTGTGAAACATTTTCTTAGTTCGAGTTGACATAGATTTGTTTAAGGCTCAAATAAAGAGGGATTGCGTGTAAAAATTACAAACTATAGATGAATAATTGTACTGTATTTTAGGCACATTGACTACAACTTTAATAATACCACGACAGGTGTTGTGGCTGAGGCGAAACTCAATGGCAGGATAGTATTTCAATTTAAAGTGCAGTTTTAAGTGCTTGCATGTTCACATATTTCATATTACTAAAACATACTACTATATTTCACTGGGAACTTTTATTCACTGTCATTTAATGCAATTATTATGCAAAAATTTAATGCTGTGATCACTTCTTAAAATGCAAATTCATTATTTCTATATAGAGCAGATTTCTGTCAGTTATCCGATTGATTGATGCTGACTTTCTGGCAATTAACAAGTGCATCATTCCCCCCCCCCCACAAATTTCTTATGTTATAATTATGTAAGGAACTTCAAAACAGTCCACTTCCAAAAGTTAAGTTTTGTTATGATCACTAGTGGTAAAAGTTACTGTGTATAGATTAAAGTTGGGAATATTTTGTTGAGAGTTAGGAGGTTTTTATTGAGGTCACTTGTCCTGCCCTCATATAAAATTACCAGCTTTAGATAGCTAATGAATGCCTCTTTTATTTCTAATATTTAAATCAACCCCAGATTTTCTGAATATAGCTATTAGTTTTGGAGTGATTGAAACTGCACTATTAGAAATTTAAAGGAAGAAAAAGACTTAGCATGATCATTCATTATAGACAATACTCAGAAAGAACATGCTACTAGTCGTAAGGGACTACAACGGGTATGGATATCATACTATGAAAAGCAGACAAAATGGAAGCAATGAAATGTTTATTGGGAAACTTAATTTCAGATCAAAACCTAAGCTAAAAGGAAAGAAATTTGGCCACATCCAAAAGCAGTGCAACTCAAAAGTGAGCATGATTCGCTAAGGATTTACTTACTGTAGACACAAGAATGATCGAGAAAAAAACAGTCAAAGGCATTTAACTCATCACAGAGAAACAAGACATATTTTGGAGGCTCTATGGGGTGTGAAAACCCTAAAAACATCTACAGATATTGTATTTTGGGGGAAGCTTGAAAACATCCAGGACGTCAACTCAAAAAGAACAAACAGCCAGGGTTGTCACATAACCCCCCTCCCCTCCCCCATAAGGTCTTGTTGTACCTGAAGGAAGGGATACCCTGCCAAGCCAGGTTCCCAACAGCAAAAGAAATGTTCTTTACTGTTATGTATTAACCACTTCATAATGCAGCTAAACAATATTCAATTTATTTGTTTGCCACTTCAGATTTTTTTCATTAATTGTACCTTATCTAATGCACTCAGGCAAGCATCTTCATGTCCATGTTTAACCCACTGTTCAAACTGCAACCATCTGATAGTAGAGCCATGAGTTGAAAAAAATTCATAAATGAAAGTAAGGCAACATGTGAAGTACATCGGACATTTGTGCTGGCTAGTAGATAACAGCTTTGTAAAAAACAAGTATTGTTCAACATTAAAACGCCCCAAAACTACCCTTGGTGTGCATAGCTCTCAGGGAATGAGAATGCTGATGACAAAGACAGGCATCATGCAACTGCGCTAGAGTGAGATATACCAACTCTCTAGCGGTAGAACCCCAAGGCCAGAGATGAGCCTGACGATGACGATGAAATACAAAACATAAATAAAGTATCTATAATAATAATAGGTGTTGGTTAGCTCATAGTTAATGGGGTGGCCTGGCAAACTTCAAAGGGTCAATACAAAAGCATGGGTGGATGTTAATGAGGGGCTATCACATGATTTGATCCTGCAAAGACAAAGGATTCCTTTGAAAAGTGAACAGAAATTGCACAAGTCAATAACAGGGTGTCAGGTTCCCAAACCATTTCCCTCTATAAACTTGAAATATTGGTTTGGCCAAGAAAATGCCATGATATATTTTAGGTAAATTAGCATATTGCATGTTTTGAGTTTCAGAATTTCATGATTGCATGGCCCAGTAACTACAAGTTCATTTTTGTCTTTATTTCTATGCCAGATCAATGGCATACTGCCACTTCAGACACAACAAATGTTAACTTTGATTAATATAATATATAGTGTCCCTAAATTATTAGAGCCTCACATTTTCAAGAGAAGGTTGATGGAAACAAACTTGACATATCCTTTCACTAATTAGGAACACAAGCAATGCTTGGGATACCTGTGGAATCTTGTTGACAAATCTCCCTGGCCCAGATAGGACAAGTAAAAAAAGATCCATAGCATCAAAAGAACAGACTAAGAAACAAAAAGAAATGAAAACACTCAATATGCATTATTTTCTTAGAATTGCAAACAATCATACATTGTTTTTTTTTCCTATGGCTCCTGGAAAACCTGGCAAGTCCTGGATTGATTTTTTTTCTTCAAATTTTTGAGAGTACAAACCAAAGAGGGGCGGGGGTGCTTTTTTTATCTCAAACCCCTTCCATTGGGAGGGGTGTTGATAATTTCTGAGATCAAACAATAATAATGGGAATTATTAAAGATATAAATCTTAGCTTTTTCGGTCACGTTTCACATCAAAACGTTGAAGTTGAACTGTCAAAACTTAAAGGTTTCACATGCCGACTGGGCACGGTTTTTGTTGCATGTGGAGATGGCTAATGTTCTGTATTATTTAATTTCGCTATCATTCCTTCTTGTTAATTTTTTTCATTATTTCTTTCTTTGCTTATTTGATTTTATTTGTCTATTTACTTGTCTAGGAGGTCTAATTTGTTTATTTATGGAGTTTTTGTTTATTCATTTGTTTAGGGTTATTAATAAAATGCTCTTATATCTATATCTCTATTTTTAACATACATTTTTAACATTTAGATTTAGGATAGTATTTGTATATATAACTATTTTTAGCTGAGGGCCACAAGTTTACTAATGTATGCTCACTATTATGTGTTTTACCCTCTTTAAATAAAGTATATATTATTATTATAATTATTATCTATAAAGTAATTGACATTTTATAGCCCTTTAACTGCATGCCACCATCATCATCAGGGTAAACCCCTCGTAGCTGAGTATGATTGTCCAAATACCAATAATATTATTTGTACACCCTTACATACGCCACTCTTATCATGAGCCGTAGCAAACTGTTACCATCGATTCTACATTCCCGGTTTGATTTAGAATAGTTTAGGCTACAAGCAGACGAGAGATGGCCAAAAAATATTGTTTTATTGAGATTTTGCATTAGGATCAGCTCATGATAAGAGCGGCGTATGTACTAGGCCTAACAACTCCGATTCACAAGGAATTCCTTTTTTATTGCTGACATTTTGACATTTGAATAATCCTCCCCCACCCGCATTGTTTCTTTCAAGGGCCAAATACTTCACCATGGACACAGACATCAGTGTTATCACCAAACCACCGGGGGAAGTGCAAGTGCTGTTTTGTTATATGACGGCTACTGGTGAACATGAGGGACCTCACATGCCTGACTGTCCCTTATATGTATGTACAATAGACCCTTTTCCAAAATGGCCGCCGCAAATTCACATGTCTTAAAATTAAACTTACTAAAAATCAAATACTGGCACTAGAAAGAGTATCCTCACATTAGTAATCCTTTAAATTTTCGTTGTGCCAAATGCCATGTCGGCTGAGAAATCAGAGTCTGAAAATTTTACAGAGATTTGTATGATTGGGGGTATGATGCATACCCCCAGTCATACAAACGTCTGTAAATTTTCAAATTTTCAACGTTCGTTTTCTCCGGAAGATATTGGATATCATGCAGCGAAATGTTGTAGTTTTACTAATGTGATGATGTGTGTTCTAGTGCTGGTGTTCATTTTTAACAAAAATCAATTTGAATTTTTGGCGGCCATTTTGCAAGATTGCAAGATATCTAAAATCATAAAAACGTACAATAAAAATATTAAAATAGTAGTAAAAATTGCAATAATAGAATTAAAAGAAAATAAGATAAATAAAAAAATAGAATAAAATAATAATAGTATACTTCACTATAAGTTATAGCCTGTGTCGGATTTGAAAGCCAGAAAATGGCAAATGACAACATCAGTAAACCTTTTTGGCTATAAAAATTGACCTACATGTACTAGTGTGATTTGACTAATAATTGTTAATTATGTTTCCCTGCAGGGCCAGACGTCATCAGAGTCGGACAAGCCACCAGATCACTTTGACAAGCAAGAAAACTTGGAAAAGAAAGAAATAACCATTCCACGCGCAAATGAAAATAACCGTTTGTCTGTAAACAAAACGACGAAAGAGCACCCTTCTGATTCACTAAATTCTGCACCTAAAGGCAAGTCGCTCATTGAAAATGTTCAGAAAAAGAATTTTTCGCCATCTAGGAGAAAGGAACTACCCGTGAAGAGAGAGAAGCTAGAAAGTTCGTCAAGTAGCGAGGATGAAGAAGATTCCGTTGCTAATAACTTAGTCGAGGACCATTTTGCAAGGTCTCTATTTCTGCTGGAGAAAAACAAAAACAAAGTGGTCTCAGAAAAACGACAACGGAAATCCAATCATAGCGCGGAGAATGTGCGAAAAGTCACGAAAGAAGAGGTTTTTCCCGTGAATGGGAACAGAGGCCCGGAAGCAAAGACAAATGTAGTGGTCTGTAAGCGGGATGAAGCACAAGAGGGCTACGCCGTTGATGTACCAGCGTTAAGTATTAGATCCAATGGTGCGCTACTCTCGGCCAAACTTGGTAACACTAAAACAGCGAGATCGCAGGAGACCCTGAAAGAAGTGAAAAGAGTTTCGTCTGAAGAGGAAGTAGTTCCACAGAAATCTGGGGGATAAAGAACAGTGAACCGAGAGTTGACGAGCCAATGGGAGTTTCGGATACTTACTTGGCCAGCGAAATTGACAGCCACTTTTCAAAATCCCTAAGGGTTTTACTACCTAAGCCTGAAGGTTATGACGAAACTAGAAAAGAGGAAGATCAACAGGAACTTGACTGCGAAGTTTGCGGTATTTCATTCACTCGCCACATTGATTTAGCACATCACAGACGAAGACAGCACAGGAAGCCATTTATCTGCAAAACCTGCGGGCAAGGATTCCGGTATCGTGGTCATTTAACAAGTCATGAACTCATTCATAGCGGAGAGAAACCCTTCAAGTGCCGCGAATGTGGAAAGGCTTTCCGTCAATCCGGGACTTTATTACGTCACATGAGGCTACATTCCGACCTGGGGAAGCCATTTAAGTGCCCGTATTGTAACATGTGTTTCGCGCAGGCGTATAGCCGGCGAGTCCATATGAGGTCCCATCCTCTGCATACCAACGCGGGCGCTGATGTGCAATTGGCGACGGAGTGTGATTTGAGCGACACGGACGAGAAGATACGTAAGTTGATGAAGCTTTTTGAAGCAAACCCGCATGAACTTGGGAGCCCGGATGACGTGAGGAACGGTAGCGCTCAGGATGGAAACCAACTGGTTGATAATGCAAAGTCTCCCATTCCGTCACCGTCCAGGTACAATGGAGAAATGACGCAAGAACAAGTCCCAAATAATGTCACTGATAACAGCCATGATATTTTGGCTAATGCTGCTCAGCTTAACACATGTAAAAATAACCCGGAAAAGGGATGCTACAAGAAAGGAAGAACCATCGGCAGACGCACTGACGTCCTAGAGGTTCCTCTTCAGGGGAATGATTCAGACTGGGAAAGCGGTATAGGTAAAATAAAGCTACCTAAATTGGATCCCATTGACAATGACGATGAGTCTCCTGCACTGCGCTTTGGGTCCGGTTTTAGGAATACTGATTCCAAGACAAGGTTTCCAAGAAACCCTGTGAAAGGTTCTGAGAAGTCCATTGACTTGAAAATTGATGGTGTAAAATGTCAAGAGCATTCAAATGAGAAAAAGGAGGCTGAAGCTGATTTACAATACCGTATCGGAGAAAACCAAACAAATAACAGGGAGAAAACGTATGAAGGCAATAAAAGGACTACGCCAAAGAGGCTAGCGGCTGCCCCAAACGTCGAGATTTTACCCGCGGGCGACAGTGAAATCGCGTCGAAAGCACCTCCTGTGTTTTACGTGACTAAGGAACTTGCAAGTCGCAGTGCTACCGGAGGAAGAAACCGCCAGGTGAAAAAGCCATTTGAATGCCTCGTTTGTGGCGTACGTTTTCGTTACAAAAGTCATCTGGAAAGTCACATGCTGCGACATTCCGGCGAGAAACCTTTCAAGTGCTCGTACTGCGACCGAACTTTCCGTCAAGTCGGAACATTAGTTCGGCATGTGCGAACACATACGAGAGATAGGCCATGTGAATGTCAACAGGGGGAGTTCTCGCTAGTGAATCACGTCCACGAAGGAGAAACGCCATTCCAGTGTTCCGAGTGTAATGTGGTGTTTAGTATTTCAAGTGACTTGTTACAACACGCGCGTACACACTCGACGGAGCGTGCCATCGCGCTGGCACTCGACTAATTCGCTACGTGCAACGTGATGGCCTTGCACATGACATTTACCGTTTCAAGGAAATCTAGTAGAGTCTGGCAACACAGTATAAAGCTCTTGCGCACTCGACTGAGCGTCCTATCGCCCTAGCACTCGACATATTCGCTACGTGCAACGTGAAGACCTTACACATGCCATTTACTGTTTCAAGGAGAACCTTGTCACATCTATGACAATGGATACAGCACGTACGCACTCGATGGAGCGTCCTATCGCCCTAGCACTCGACATATTCGCTACGTGCAACGTGAAGACCTTACAATTGCCATTTACTGTTTCAAGGAGAACCTTGTCACATCTATGACAATGGATACAGTACGCACGCACTCGATGGAGCGACCTATCGCCCTATCACTCGACATATTCGCTACGTGCAACGTGAAGACCTTACACATGCCATTTACTGTTTCAAGGAGAACCTTGTCACATCTATGACAATGGATACAGCACGTACGCACTCGATGGAGCGTCCTATCGCCCTAGCACTCGACATATTCGCTACGTGCAACTTGAAGACCTTACAATTGCCATTTACTGTTTCAAGGAGAACCTTGTCACATCTATGACAATGGATACAGCACGCACGCACTCGATGGAGCGACCTATCGCCCTAGCACTCGACATATTCGCTACGTGCAACTTGAAGACCTTACAATTGCCATTTACTGTTTCAAGGAGAACCTTGTCACATCTATGACAATGGATACAGCACGCACGCACTCGATGGAGCGACCTATCGCCCTATCACTCGACATATTCGCTACGTGCAACGTGAAGACCTTACACATGCCATTTACTGTTTCAAAGAGAACCTTGTCACATCTATGACAATGGATACAGCACGTACGCACTCGATGGAGCGACCTATCGCCCTAGCACTCGACATATTCGCTACGTGCAACGTGAAGATCTTACACATGCCATTTACTGTTTCAAGGAGAACCTTGTCACATCTATGACAATGGATACAGCACGTACGCACTCGATGGAGCGTCCTATCGCCCTATCTCTCGACTAATCCGCTACATGCGACGTGAATACCTTACACATGCCATTAACTGTTTCAAGGAGAGTCTAATCACGTGGACGTTATCAAACAGCCCTTCGATTCAAAGGTACCGCATTAAGTAATGGGTTCACATTCCAGTGAGGACCATACGTCATTCACGTGTCAAGCACGTGCACACCCACTCGATCAAACGGTAAAACCGTAACTACTATACGTGTTTTTTAATCCCGTCTCTCAAGAATAACACCTATGTTGTATTGTGAATGTGCGCATTCTGATTTGTTAAAAAGCGTGTTTGTAAGAGACCTGAGAAACACGATTGTCGCGCAACGCTCTCGCGCGTGTGTATGTTATTTTCTAAAAGCAATAAAAATACTTTCTGCGTGCCCTCTGGTTTCTTACAAACACTCGGGGAATGTTGGTCGAACTGATAAAACTTGAAAGACACTCGCCTTCGGCTCGTTACTTTCAAGTTTTGATCAGTTCTCCCAACACCCCCCTCGTGTTTGTAAGAAAGCAGAGAGCACGCGGAAAGTACTTTTATTGCTTAATACAATAAGGGGGTGTCTCGCGGTAATGAGCAAATTCGCAAGTACAGCTCTAAATGTCATGATCCCCAAATCACTTATATCACTTGATATTAGGCTAAAAAGCAATGCAGGTAGGTTTTAACGGCAGGACTGCCGATTTTCATACAAATTTTGATGTAACAACTTTGAAAACGTTTCATTCCAATAAGATTTCAAAACCTCTCATTGCTGCAATCCGTTTCCATCTGCTCTGTAATATGAAGCATACAATCATGATAGCTTTGTAGTTCTAAAGCAAGATAAGAAGGTGCTCTCAGATAAGGCTTGCGATGTTTGTGATTCTAGATATACCCAGTCACGCGCGTTTGGCGTGTTATTGATTGATTGCGCTGATTCCGTGTCTATGCGGATAGACTGAAGGCGAATAAGAAAGTGTTATGAGCTTTTATATTTATTAGGCCTATTGTAGACGTATTCTTACAAACAAAATTTTTATGTAAATATTTAGAGCTGGTAGTCCATTTACAGCTAAAATCTTTGCATCGCGACCCGCATTTCAAAACATCGATTTGTTTTTATCTTTGCAGCTGTTCCGCCAGTCAAATCTTATGAGCCAATCAGATTCTTGCCCTGTTTCGCCTAGTGCAGTCGTATGGCTTTCCGTCGCGACGTTGTCTGGTTTTAGTTCAGAGGGAAGCCAGTTGACTGCACTAGGCGAAACAGGGCAAGACTTTCATGGGCCCAGATAGTTTGATTGGCGGAACAGCAAAGTCAAAAATCCCCCCCCCCCCCCCCCAAAAAAAAAAAAAAAAAAATTTGGATGTTTTTGAAATCGTGGGTCGCGATATTACCGGGTTTTAGCTGTGAGACGCGCGAAATAATTATGTGTGTGATAGTTCTCGAAAGCGCCATGCGCACTCCTTAAAATCGAAAAGGTCTTCTTAATCTGGGTTTCGAAGTAACGCCGTCTCGATGTGGAGTAAAATGTACCCATGCCGGAAAGATTAAGCACCAGAACTTGACCGCGTTTTCGTCTAGCCTGTTTGCTGGCGGTTGCGTTTGTTTTTGGTTGGGGAAAACCCAGAGCACAGGGAGCTCACCTTTACAGGTTTAATAAGAAATGTAAAAAATTATTTCTATTTTCCGCCGAATAAAATGAAAGAAGGTGCCCCCTGGTCTGATCTTTTCTGATAAGCAAATTAAATTTTGCCCAGACTCGCCTACTAGGCCTCACAGGGCCTCGTTACCACGAAATGGCTTCCGTCGGACCTTGCAAAGTATGGGCAAAGTATTTAGCCAATTAGAAAATACCAGGGCACAGCGCAAAGAAAATAGACTTTCTTTCGCTTTATTCGGTGGAAAATGGAAAGCGTTTTTTACTTTTCCTGATCAAACCTGTAAATGTGAGCTCCCTGTGCCAGAGAGTTCGCGATGGTGGCCGCTCTCCTAAGGCTCTTCCAAAAAATATGGCGCCCGGAATTACTCGACCTTCAATTTCGCGCTTGAAAACACAACGAAACCGGCTATAAGCAGGCTAGTTTTCGTCACGTGCGTCCAAGGGCTGATGCAATCGACGTTAAAAGTCGGATAAGATGCTTGAAAGCATAGGATGTAAATTGATTAATGTAATTCTTAATTTAAGACTGAAACTCATAGTACCGGTCTCCAATTAGCTCTTTTCTGGGGAGCTGTTCTCTCAAGCGTACTTTACACTAGTGTAGTAAGCGGAGATGTGAGCTCTTGCGCTCATTTGAAAACTGAATGACGGAGATGGAATCGTTCGTTCATTCGCGTGTACGGGTTAGCGCGGCAAAAGAACAGGCACCCAGTGCGTACAAAGTGTATGCATTTTTATAGGCGAGTCGGGATTGGCTCTTTCGCTCCGTCTGCTCCGTCAATTCAATAGACCCTTTTCCAAAATGGCCGCCGCAAATTCACATGTCTGAAAATTAAGCTGACTGAAAATCAAATACTGGCACTAGAACGAGTATTCTCACATTAGTAATCCTTTAAATTTTCGTTATGCAAAAGCCACGTCGGCTGAGAAAGCAGAGTCTGAAAATTGAATTTAGTGACTGTTGAACGCTTTGCGTTGTTTAAATGTCAATAAAGTTATTATATATTTGTATGACTGGGGGTATGCATCATACCCCCAGTCATACAAATGTCTGTAAAGTTTCAAATTTTCAACTTTCGTTTTCTCGGGAGATATAGCATATAATGCAGCGAAATTTTGTAGTTTTACTAAAGTGATGATGTGTGTTCTAGTGCTGGTGTTCATTTTTAACAAAAATGGATTTGAATTGTTGGCAGCCATTTTGGAAAAGATTAGACGATGAAGGAGCCGTTACAAAAAGGAAACCTTCCTCATTCTGCTTCCATCATGCTTAGTCTCCGTCTCTGTATTCTTTGATTTTCACATGTACACGCAAGAGTCCAGAGAGTCCTTCGACCCTTCTCCGTCTCCGCTTACTTCACAAGTCAGTGTAACTTAGTCTATAACGTACCGTCGGTGGCCCATCACGTGTATTTAATAGCTTTGTATGCGCCGTATGTGGTATACTGTATATTTATAGGATATTTATTGGTGGATAATGTAAATATTGTTCAGGTACATAAAATAAATGCATACGTCTGTCCAGGTGGTTATGATGTAATATGCCGGAGGGAGGGGGTCCTTTCCTTTATTCTATTTTCTTGGTCTAATAAATTTCTAAAATTTTATACCAAGTTAGCCAGATTGCCTGTTTTTTCTTCTGGCAAAAAGGAACAGGAAAATGTTTGGACATATCGTAGACTCGCAAAAAAATAGACAAATGTGCGTGGACGCTTGGATAAAACGAAAACAAAGTTTTGTTAATGTGGATACTTTGGTAAATCGCTCTAAAATGGTGTTATAGTGCAAATGGTATAAGTAAAACGCATCTTCGAATTGGTTGGTGTCACGAAAACAACGCTTTGTAGTCTCTTGAAGTCCGAGTCCCTAAATCCTATATTAGAGGAACAGTCCGATATCTACTGAAAAAGCTAGCTAATGTGTGCATCTTCACACGCGCGAATCTTTAATTATCAGATTATGCGAGCCCGCCTACTACCAAAGCGTCCCAATGTCGCTTTCTTTGGGCTACTTTGTTCTTTTAATCTCCATGGAAACGCTACAGATGACAGAATATCGCGCAATGCTAGTAAAGCTCGCTTGACCTTTGCGCCACACTCTAAGCCTCGGGGCATAGCTTATGCACTCGGCCATCAGGATGGCGAAATTCCACGTCGTAGCGGGCTGCATTGCCGTCTTTTCCATCACATTTGGCGTGTCAAAGTTTCTATGGAACAACCAAGATGCAGATTTTGGAGTTCTTTTCTATGAACGCTTCGGGGTAGACCCCGAGAGTTCCTTGCGTGGCAAAGTAGTGTGGATCACTGGAGCTTCTAGTGGCATAGGAGAGCAGTTAGCATATGACTTTATCAAGTACGGGTGCAAGATAGTCATTTCTGCCAGGAGAGTGGAGAAACTGAAACAAGTGAAGAAGAACTGCATAGGTATGTCGACAAAATATTCATAACAAAATTTTTTCACGGCACCCTGCTGGCATGCGTGGTCATGTGCAAGCGTTCTCGCAGAGTTCTAGAGCATCTCCTTGAGTGGTCCGTTTGCGTGCAACCGGGCTTTCCACTGCGAAGCCGACACTTTATTTTAAAGGCAAATGCGCAAACAGTGACCACTGGAGCAACTTAGCGAAATGTCCAACAACCGCGACTGAACAACTTGGCAAGCAATTTGATACCCAATATCACGCAAACAATAAAAACAATCTTTCTAATTCTGGGACGGTGTGGAGCCGGCTATGGGGGCTTTAGCCAAGTTTTCATACAATTTCACTATAACTGTTCAGCCGACGACAGTCAATTTTTGATGGGCCTAGAATCGACCATTACCTAGTCTAAAGGGTAGAAAAAAGGAAGAGGCGAGCTGAGCCTTTTCTATCCGGAGGTCGATTCTCTACCCTACAACTCGACGGGTAACGCTAAAGCTTCCGGGTTATTTTATATCCCCACATATGTCGCAAGGCGTGACAATGATCACTCCTTATTACAGCTATTTCCATAAAGTTTGTCGGCCTTGTGAGCGATCAAACCTTCGCGACCGAAAAGCATTATGGAAAGAAACAGAATAACCTCACTGGTCTGGCCGCTAAATTTTACAAAACAGAGCTTTGTTTAAAAGCTAGTGATGTCCAGTAGTTATCTAGAAACTCGTCTGTGCTAACCTGAGACGCTAAGACAACTTTGCGGCCTAGGCGCGTACGGCTTCCGGCAAGGCCTTTTGAAACAGCTGTATCACACTGTATCATTGCCAACAGTGGAATCGTTAAACTCATGCATGGCCGGGTATTAGTACAGAACTACAAAACGTCAAGCATCGTATCAGGGTGGTTTCTCAAAATCGGCTCGCTTTTCTAGGTATCATAAAGGCCCGTTCACACGGCGCGATTTTAGCTGCGATTTGAGGAGCGATTTCTGTGGCGATCCCATAGCGATGTCATATCGCGCTGTGTGAACGGCCGGCGATCTTATGGCGATGTCGCCCCGACGTGGCAGGCGCTTTAACATGTTCAAATGCCACTGCAATGCGAGTGCGATTTCTTCAGATCGCCGACAAACTGACAAATATCGCAAATCGCCGGCCGTTCACACGGCGCGATCGCCACAGAAATCGCACCTCAAATCGCACCGTGTGAACGGGCCTTAAAACAGGTCGACTTTTAACCTGCTGGCAGGCGTTGGTATTTTTATCGCGAAAATCCCAGCGAGTTCGTAGTCGTGGCCGTCATCATGGACGCTCGTAGGAAATGGCCTCCCCTCCCCATTGTACCACGGTTGGGCTGGGTTACCTTGTACACGTGACGGTGAATGATAATATTTTGTGCCCGCTTTTGTTCAGCACAAGCCCGAATGCGAGATCTGTCCTTCGACGACAACGACATTTTCGTTTTACCATTGGATTACACACGATTTGAGAGCCATAGTAATGCCACAAGCCAAGTGATTCAGAGGTTTGGCCAGGTAACTCTAGTTTCTGTAGTAGTAATAATTATAATATATAGATTTAGCCACTGGCTAAAAGCGGAACTCCCGGTTACAAATTTTTTCACAGGCGCGCAGTATTTCCCGTCAAAATGAGAGACGGTTTCATGGGTTGTCTGTGGTATATTGGGCAGGCAGACACGCACGGCCGCGCCCACGGTACTCATGTGAATACCGCTGAACCATGAAAAACGAAGTCGATCGTATATCTGAGTTATACTTTGAGCTATTGTATTTTTCCTGCGATACCTATGGTGCTCCGCTCTGCGGCCTTTGGCCGCTAAGGAGCTCCGCTAATAATAATTTGGAAAGGAAGTGATCATCGCGGTTAGAGCGATGGCTTTACTTTGTAAGACAGTTAAAGCGCGCTAATGTGCTACAGTCTCGTACCCAGATTATTGTTTACGTCAGTTGCGGTGATTTCTCCAATCGATTGCTCTGAAAATTATTTTGGAGTCGTAGGGACTGGGAAAGAGTACTAGACAAGGCGCGTAACTTCCCTTTTTTCCTGCGCATATCCCCATAACTCTCTGCGCGCCCTGTTAAAACTATCCCACAAACCATTGCGCAACTAAAAAAACGGAAAGCGCCCTGGGCCGAGCGGTACGAGACTGCCCATTACCATTTACTCGTCCTACTGCAAGTGATTCTCATTTATTTACACTTGGCCTCATTCATTTTAATATATACCCTTTCCGGGATACGTTGTCACCCAAAAAGCCTATAAGCTTGGTGCGCTAGGGAGTATGGGTAAAGATTTATTTAAATTTCTGTAAAATATTAGAAACAAACATGCTTGGAAATGTGCTGAAATTTAATCATTTCACCTGTGGTTGCGATAACTGTTTGAATTCAGATCAAACAGTAGCAGTTTAAATGCCCCCTTCATCCTTTGCGCTTCAAGCTTATAGGCTTTTTGGGTGACAACGTTTCCCGGAAACGGTATATGTATCTCCTCGTTCTGAGAGAGCGTCGCTTATTCCTTTAAATACGGTAACACTACTATTTGTATTCAATCTTGTTGCCACCATATTGTTCAAGTTCTTCGATTTCTTTGACTCCAGATCGACATCCTGATACATAACGCAGGCATATTTGAACCACTCTACGTCATGCAGACCCCTCTTGATGTTCACAAACTTTTCGTGGACACCTTATATTTGGGAAGAGTGTCGCTGACTAGAGAAGTTCTCCCCTATATGATAGAGAAGAAAAAGGGACAAATTGCAAATAGTTTGAGTGTGTTTAATAGGTTTGGTAAGTGCACTCACTTTCTCATAAACAACACAAACGCGAACGGGCAGGGTACAGACGAATCGACGGACGGACGGAAAGACAGGCGACATACCGGACAGACGGACGGCCGGACAGGCCGGACAGACGGACGGACGGACAGACGGACGGACGGGCGACAGACCAGACGGACGGACGGACAGACAGAGCGGACAGACGGAAGGACAGGCGACAGACCGGACAGACGGAAGGACAGGCGACAGACCGGACAGACCGGACAGACCGGACAGACCGGACGGACCGGACAGACGGACGGACGGACAGGCCGGACAGACAGACGGACAGGCGACAGACCAGACAGACGGACGGACAGACGGAAGGACAGGCGACAGACCGGACAGACCGGACAGACGGACGGACGGACAGGCCGGACAGACGGACGGACAGGCGACAGACCAGACAGACGGCCGGACAGACAGACGGAAGGGCAGGCGACAGACCGGACAGACGGACGGACAGGTGACAGACCGGACAGACCCTTTAACTAGAGCTCATTTCTTTCCTGTCACTGTTTTATTTTTTTATATTCTGTATGCTTTCATTAGCGTTTCCAGTATGTACCTTATACGTTGGGCCAACATCTGCTGTTAAGGTGAGCTATTTAATTTGTCGCTTGATTCAATATCCCCTTGGGGAGGGCCTGGGGCTGCGGAGGATTGTAGCTGTGGGGAGGGGGGAGGGTATAGGTTCCGAAATTAAGAGCAACGTTTCACGCTCCATTAGAACAAAAGGAAAGTCTCTGGTCACTTACATGGAAATATCTTTTGAATTAGAATTAGAATGCAGGTAGCGTATGCTTTGTTCAGAGAAGTTTATTCAAGCTCTTGTTTTACAAATAATCGAAATAGCTTCAGATCTGCTTCATTTTCCAATTCCCTGTTACACCTTCCTACCCCTAGATGGACGCTCCTCCGGGTAATGGGCCACTGTAGCAGATTAGTGTTGCTCTCCGCTTACTACGAGCAATAACTTCAGACATGCTTCTTTCCAATTCGCTGTTGCACCATCCTAGCACTAGATGGACGCTCCTTTGTAATGGGCTCCTGAGATTATAGAATCTCAAAACATATTGAATAATATAGTTTTTTATTTATTCGACAGGCATATGTAGATACGCTTAGACTGGAGATGCTGCACCATGGCATTAAGTTTACAAACTTCATGATCGGAGTAGTAGACACTCCTTTTCTTGTCGATCCGGAAACAAACGAGGACAAGGTACGTATCCTAATAATAGTCAGGTTATTAGCTTTGGCGGCCTTGACAGCTAAAAGATATCACATCAAGATTTCACCAAAAGCTGTCTTGAGCCTGGCTTCCACTGTTGCAGCTGACGCAGCTGACATGGACAACAATGTTCTGCAACAGCTTTCGTGAACAAAGTTTTTCTACGACCTTTGGCGGATCCAGAATGTTTTGTAAGGGAGGGGCACATCGCATTTGAGCTCAAACCCCGGCCGGACCAACACTCACGGTCTTTTTCTGAATAATTGAGGTGATGCCTTTGCTCTAATATCTGCAAAAGGTTAGACCTTCACGTCTTCTCGGATAAGGACGTTAAACCGTAAGTCCCGTCTATCACACTATACACTAACCGGAACCAGAGGGACGTTAACGTACTACGGGGACGCGGAAGTGACCATCTTCAGTGCCGACCTCACACTTACTAAACATACACTCGAAGATACTAGCTCTACCAAGCTACTCCAAAATTCGAGTATATATAAAGTTACCTTTACCTTACCTTTATCGCCGACTAGAGGGGGCACTCTTATATAAAACATATGACAATAGATAAGCTTACATCGAAATTTGCTCGCCATATTTCCTGTAATTCATTTGTAAGGTGGGAGCACCAGCCCCTGTGGCCCCTCCTCTAGATCCGCTAGTGACGACCTCTTTAACATTATGTAAACCGGCGGCGTTCGCCACTTCTGCAACACGCGGCGACTCTTACTTCGCCTTCTGATTGGTTTGTTGTTGAATGGGTTTCGTTTTTGATTGGCTACATGCACTTTCTTCGTCCCCTGATTGGTTTGTTGCTAACTGGGTTTCGTTTTTGATTGGCTGAGTGCACTTTCTTCGTCCCCTGATTGGTTTGTTGTTGAATGGGTTTCGTTTTTGATTGGCTGAGTGCACTTTCTTCGTCCTCTGTTGGTTTGTTGTTGAATGGGTTTCGTTTTTGATTGGCTGAGTGCACTTCCTTCGTCCCCTGATTGGTTTGTTGTTAAATGGGTTCCCCTCGCCCTCCAGCGAAGGAAGTAACAAGGTTCTGGTCTACCCCCAATCACAATCGTTTCTCCCACAGACGAAGCTCACCGTACAACTTTACTCCCTCTAGCACTTCAGAGAGTTGTATCCGGATCAGCCCGATCCAATGAACATGATAACAGTGGAGCGGTTCTCTGCGCAGGCAGTGACGTCACTAGTGAATGAAATTGAAGAGGCGTGGATGGCTCGCCATCCTATGTTGAAAATGACGTACATGAGTCAATATACCCCAAGGATTTTTCAGTGGTAAGTAAGCCTGAAAAGCATTGATTTCTCGAATGCGTGAATCTCATTCCATTCGCATTTGTCGGGCAATTCGGTAGCTGCCTGGTAGCCCTGACAACTTGCATATTATCAAGAAAGTGCTGTCGTTTTTATGGCAAATCCGCGCGGGTTGCCTGTGGTGTTCAAAACGTGACTCAGGCCCCTCGGCGGGGGGTGAAAACAAAATGGCGATCAAGAGAAGGATGTTTCTCGAGTATCTGCAAGTTTTGGTCAATTTTCCTGCTTTTTTCGCTAAGATATGAGGAAAAATACTTACAGACCTTTCAAATAAGGTAAGGGGGCATTTCCTAATAAGGAAGTTTTGCAACGTCGGCAAAACGACAGCTTTTGGCGAAATTTTCTTTACAAAAAGGCCTGTATCCCTACAAAAACATGCCATAGCAAGTAGTGGGCTCCTTGACCTCACGTGCAAGTTGAGTAATCCGTGGCTAAACAAGGATCACCTCATGTCATGTAGCGCTCAAAACATTATAGCCGGACGCATTTTTCCTTCATGTTTCCCAATAATTGAGCCACGCGAAAATCAGTATTACGGACGACACATTTTGTAGCCAGGAAATCAAAAATGTTCTTCGCCAACCAAGAAACATTTTGTGTTTCCGAGACACGCGTGCGATGGAAAACATGCAGCAAGGGAATGTCTACAAAAGCCCATCCATGGGAAAAGCTGAATTTCCCACGGTAGAAGAATGGGAAGTGTTCGGATTTCCCATGGCTATCCATGTGAATTCCGAACACTTCCCATGCATGTACCTTGGGAAATTCAGCTTTTCCCATGGATAGGTTTCTGCAGAAATTCCCTGTGCAGGACATAACTGTTGCGCGCTACATGTGTCCTAGTTTAGCCGTAGCTTCAGTCTGCCAGAGAGATGACACTAGGGTACGGCGAGGACATAGTTCTACCCTCGCTTCCTCCAATTCCTTCTTCTTTCCTCGCTTTTACAACAGACCGACCGACGCCATGTTATTACGCCTTCCCACCTTTCTCATTCCGTCAGATGCCAGATCTGAGGTGACATTCTTAGCTAACATGTTTACGTTTGTTTCAGGTTTTCGAAGACCTATATGATGGAATATTTCTTCCATCTCGCAAAGACTCTTGGGATACCTCCGCCACCATAACATACATGACCTCTATTTGTTGGACGCATGTCTGTGGGCAATATTAGGCAGGGCTTAACCATAACAGCCAGCGAATCGCCAGCGACTTTGAAACTGATAAAACCACTCAGTCTACCAGAAAACGTATATGTTTCTGAGTGTACTAAACAAATGTCCTTTCCGTGGATGTACAACGGAATGCTCACTATTCGGTTTTATACCACAACAAGGGCAAAAATAAAAACATAAAACGTGCGTCCAAGGACTGATGCAATCGACGTTAAAATCATGGATTGTGGGGGGCGGCGGGGGCCCCCCTTTCTCGGGAAATTTTCCCATACATTTACTGTATTTGCTTGAGGAAATTTGAGCATTTTCGTCCCATGTTTTCACTATCCGGCCCCCCCTTTCAGAAATTCCTGGCTACGCCGCTGGAGACGGAAACGTGAGCTCTTATTCGTGTGACAATTGAATGACGGAGATGGAAGCGTAAGCCTCATTCGCGTGTACGGGTTGACGCGGTAAAAGAACTGGCACCCAGTGCTTATATAGTATTTTTTTTATAATCGAGACATGATTGCCCATTCGTTTCGTCTCCGCTTCCGTAAATTCAATTGTCTTTAGAATGAGAGCGACGGAGACGGCGAAAGAGACATGGAAACCTTTCATGCTTCCTTCACGCTTAACTCTTTTTCCTCGTCTCCGTCACGAAGATAAGTGGTCCTTTCTCATCCGTAAGTGGTCCTTTCTCCTCCGTAAGTGGTCCTTACTCATCCGTAAGTGATCCTTACTCATCCGTAAGTGATCCTTACTCATCCTTAAGTGATCCTTACCCATCCGTTAGTGATCATTACTCATCCGTAAGTGATCCTTACCCATCCGTAAGTGATCCTTACTAATCCGTAAGTGATCCTTACTCATCCGTAAGTGATCCTTACTCATCCGTAAGTGATCCTTACTCATCCTTAAGTGATCCTTACCCATCCGTTAGTGATCATTACTCATCCGTAAGTGATCCTTACTCATCCGTAAGTGATCCTTACTCATCCGTAAGTGATCCTTACTCATCGGTAAGTGATCCTTACTCATCCGTAAGTGATCCTTACTCATCCGTAAGAGATCCTTACTCATCCGTAAGTGATCCTTACTCATCGGTAAGTGATCCTTACTCATCCTTGAGTGATCCTTACTCATCTGTAAGTGATCCTTACTCATCCTTAAGTGATCCTTACTCATCGGTAAGTGATCCTTACTCATCCGTAAGTGATCCTTACTCATCCGTAAGTGATCCTTACTCATCCGTAAGTGATCCTTACTCATCGGTAAGTGATCCTTACTCATCCTTAAGTGATCCTTACCCATCCGTTAGTGATCATTACTCATTCGTAAGTGATCCTTACTCATCCTTAAGTGATCCTTACTCATCGGTAAGTGATCCTTACTCATCCTTAAGTGATCCTTACCCATCCGTTAGTGATCATTACTCATCCGTAAGTGATCCTTACCCATCCCTAAGCGATCCTTACTCATCCGTAAGTGATCCTTACTCATCCTTAAGTGATCCTTACTCATCGGTAAGTGATCCTTACTCATCCTTAAGTGATCCTTACCCATCCGTTAGTGATCATTACTCATCCGTAAGTGATCCTTACCAATCCGTAAGTGATCCTTACTCATCCGTAAGTGATCCTCACTCATCCGTAAGTGATCCTTACTCATCCGTAAGTGGTCCTTACTCATCCGTAAGTGGTCCTTACTCATCCGTAAGGGATCCTTACTCATCTGTAAGTGATCATTACTCATCCGTAAGTGACCATTACTCATCTGTAAGTGGTCCTTACTCATCCGTAAGTGATCCTTACTCATCTGTAAGTGATCATTACTCATCCGTAAGTGACCATTACTCATCTGTAAGTGAACATTACTCATCTGTAAGTGATCATTACTCATCTGTAAGTGATCATTACTCATCTGTAAGTGACCATTACTCATCTGTAAGTGACCATTACTCATCTGTAAGTGATCATTACTCATCCGTTCCACAAGTGTTCCTTACGGTTTTCGAAACTTAAAGTTGTTACAGAACTGGACCCAGGAGAAGTAAAAATGACGGGGGGTCCGACAGAGCTCAAAATTTCATACCCAAAAAACCTGCTCCCAAAATTTGATACCCAAAAATATACCCAACTTGTTTAGCCTACTTAAGGCCCTATTTAGTACGAGCGAGGAAAAAGCTTCATCCTATGGCAGTATCTTGATGATCAACTAGCTAGCCTGTCAGAAGTTTCAACCCCCCAAAAATACCCGCGGATTTTTCAAACCCTCCAAAAACAGTTAGAATTTTCAACCCCAAAAAATATTTTTACCACAAATTTCATACCCCAAAATACCCCCCCCCCCCGCCATTTTTATATCTGAGTACCCCCTGGGGAACTGGAGTTGAAAACCACTGCATTATGCGTGTATGTCATCGTTAATTGAAGTCTCATCTGACAAACTGCGATGCGAGAGGAACTTTCTTTGTAGAAATATAAATTTATCGCCAAATTATCCAAGTTCCCAAGTTCAAACAACATATTGCTCATGCGAGCCAAATAATGTTATTCCAAACACTCTCTCGTTATTGGACCGGGGAATATGTTCAGAAAACTACCTGAGTAAAAGTTTGAACGTGTTTCTTCCATACGGTTTGAAGAATTAGAAAGCTTAAGTTTTCCATTCCACACGACTGTGAATGCACGCAGTTTTATAAAAATGTGGATACTTTGGTAAATTCGCTTTAAAATGGTGTTATAGTGAATCTTAAAATTGGTTGGTGTCACGAAAACATAACGCTTTGTAAGTCTGAGTCCCTAAATTCTATTTAGGAGAATCGGCCCGATATCTAAAAAGCTAATGTGTGCACCTTCACACGCGTGAATCTTTAATTATGCGAAACAAACCTTAAAACAACCTGCTTACTTGATTTCTCTTTAGAACGGGGTCTCATTTTGGGTGCAAAAAAATTGAACGGGGTAGCCTTTCTTCAAAAAATCGTTTTAGAACGGGGTCCGCATTTGATATTCGCAGCGGCAAATACCCACCCTATATCAAACCAAGTACCCCCCCTGGATGTAACGCTAGTAAAACCTCGCTTGACCTTTGCGATACCAAAGCTTCGGGGCTATAAAGCTTGTGCACTCGGCTATCAGGATGGCGAAATTCTACGTCGTAGCGGGCTGCATTGCCGTCTTTTCCATCACATTTGGCGTGTCAAAGTTTCTATGGAACAACCAAGATGCAGATTTTGGAGTTCTTTTCTATGAACGCTTCGGGGTAGACCCCGAGAGTGCCTTGCGTGGCAAAGTAGTGTGGATCACTGGAGCTTCTAGTGGCATAGGAGAGCAGTTAGCATATGACTTTATCAAGTACGGGTGCAAGATTGTCATTTCTGCCAGGAGAGTGGAGAAACTGAAACAAGTGAAGAACAACTGCATAGGTATGTCGACAAAATATTCATATTCACAACAAAATTGGTGCTTTATTTGCATTCTTCGCCCTGGCATCATTGCGAATCATGCTCAAGCCTTACAGTATGCGTTTAGCATTGTGTGGCAAGCGTTCCCGTGGAGGTTATAGGCGGGGCATCCACCGGGGTTTTCTCTGCGAGGCCGATTGTTTTCAATAAAGCAACAAACAGCAAGCCGTTTAGCAACGGGAGCGAAATTTCGATAACATTTTGTGAGTACTTCATCCAAACAACTTAGCGAGCAATCAAGCACGCAATATCACTATGCGAGCTAGTCTCCAGACAGCCAGCCAGATCGGGGGTCACGCAGTTGCGTGACTCCGATCTGGGCGGCTGCGAGGAGACAATAAGCGAGCAAGCAAAATATCTCTGCGTGAGCCTCCACCAGAGCCAAAGCCTTCACCAATACCTCCCCTGTAAAGCAACGAGCCTCAAGGTTCGAGAATGAGCTTTTTCAATAGAGGTTCTCGATCTAACGCAGCATGCAGGCGTGTCCAGACCGAAAAGGCAGTTTGGTGAGCCCCCTCTGCCCCACTGTTGGGGTGATTTACCTTGTTCACTTCAGAGGGTAGACATTATACACTTAGGGTGCGTTTCTTTGGGAAAATCCGGATTCAGATTCGACGTGAAATTTCATGGAATTTTGTAGAACGAAAGAAACGCTGAATCCGAAAAAGGATTTTTACCATGGCAACAGTCGCTGGACGACCCTCTCTCAAGCGAAGGACGCACGCGTGATGATAGCTAACCACTGACCCAAAGTATTCTTTTCGAATCCTTTCGCAAAGATACGCAAAGATTCAGAATCCGTCGAATCCGGATTTGGATTGAATCTCCTGAATCCACGACGACAGTGGATTCGTTGGATTCAGAGTCCTTTTTTGGATTTCTCAAAAGAAACGAAAAATCCGTTTTTGGATTCAAGAAACCGAATCCGGATTTTCCCAAAGAAACGCACCCTTAATGACTGCTTCCGAGGGAAACAGCGAGTTTTGTTTCCCCGAGAATCTCGATGTTTCCCGAGACGAAGTCGAGGGAAACATCGAGATTCGAGGGAAAACAAAACTCGCTGTTTCCCGAGGGTGCAGTCATTAAGTGTTTTATTATATAGCAAAAAGAAAATACGGTAAACATGGGTAAAAATAGTCCGCCGAAACTTCTCGCTCTAGCGATGTCGCCCGCGCGGGCAACAATTTTTTAATTGTAGCCCGCGCGGGCTACATTGAATTTGTAGCCCGCCACGTGACCATGATAGAACCAATCAGAGCGCGCGCTTTGATCGAATAAACACGAGCTATATAATAAAATATGTTGTACCCGCCTTGCAGCACAAGCCCGGAAGCGAGATGAATCCTTCGACACCAACGACATTTTGGTTTTACCATTGGATTACACACGATTTGAGAGCCATAGTAATGCCACAAGCCAAGTGATTCAGAGGTTTGGCCAGGTAAACTCGAGTTTCTATAATAATGACAATTTGGAAAGAAGTGATCATCGCAGTTAGAGCGGATTTTCAGATGACTATCGAAAGCATGAATCAGACTTGCGTTTTCTACGCGTTTCTATTGGTTTTGTTCCTCCTGGATAAGGTCCAGTAGCCAATGAAAATGCGA
The DNA here is from genome assembly GCA_033964015.1 of Scolanthus callimorphus. Classification (NCBI taxonomy): domain Eukaryota; kingdom Metazoa; phylum Cnidaria; class Anthozoa; order Actiniaria; family Edwardsiidae; genus Scolanthus; species Scolanthus callimorphus. Next base: position 27,093,350 of record CM066912.1, on the reverse strand, counting down.
AGAAAAACTTGCTTTCTTGTGTCACGACTAATGGTCGACAAGACGTACTTACTTCACCCCCTGTTTGCAGGTTTGGTTATATTAGCTGTTGAATTTTCTTTTCTAAAAAGAGTTAGAATCTCTGAAAACTTAGAATCTCTGAAGGAAATATGGTGTTATGAATGGCCATGGACCGTCGTTCTTGACGTCATCAGAAGCCCCAGTACCTCTTTTGTTTACAGAACAAAAGCAAATAGCTTCTCGTACGCTCTGCATACCTATAGGTTATCATCTTATTGAAATACTCTGAATACTCGTAAATACGGTAACACTACGGAATCATAATATGGGTATTCGATCTTGTTGCTACCATAACTCGTTTACTGCGATTTTCATAATTCTGCGATCTCGACATTTCCGAACGCCAAACAGCGTTTGACTTCCGTCAATCAAACCTTAGCCAAGTCCACACGTGTTTTCTGAGTTTGGTTTGCATTTTTTGTATGTTTGGAAGCCTTAAGCTAGCCCCTATGTGATCACAAGATCTACCAAAGCCTCTTTGAAATCACCCAGAGCTGTTCACTCGTTTGATTGACGGAAGCCAAACCGTGGTTTGTTGGTCGGTGTAGAGTCCGCAGAATTGTGAAAATCGCAGTAAGTTCTTCCATTTTTTTTTATTTCAGATGGACATCCTGATACATAACGCAGGCATATTTGAACCACAGTACGTCATGCAGACCCGTCTTGATGTTCACAAACTTTTCGTGGACACCTTTTATCTGGGTAGAGTGTCGCTGACTAGAGAAGTTCTCCCCTATATGATAGAGAAGAAAAGGGGACAAATTGCAAATAGTTTGAGTGTGTTTAATAAGTTTGGTAAGTACACTCACACGGAGACAGACAGACAGACAGACAGACAGACGGACGGACGGACGGACGGACGGACGGCTGAATGAAACATATGTACAGGACGGACGGACGGACGGACGGACGGACGGACGGCTGAATGAAACATATGTACAGACAGACAAAAAAACCAGACGGACCCTTTACCACTGTATGCATTGCTACGCGACCTCAAAATTCACAGTTGCGATTGGCGATTCTAGCAAAGGAATTGTAATGTCAATTTTCTTGAGTCAGAATGTTCATAATTCTAGGACAGAAAGCCAAAGGATAGCTTACAATTATTTTAGTTGATTTTACAATTAATGTCGACCCACCGAAGTAGCCGAATCCAACGTTTTGGTTTTGATTGACGGCTAAAAATCGCCAATCGCCCATCGCAACAGTGAATTTTGAGGTCGCGTAGCAATGTATACAGTGGTAAAAGGTCATTTCTCTCCTGTATGCCACTGTTTTATATTCTGTATGATCTTTCATTAGCGTTTCCTCTCACTTCCTCGTATGCTGGGCCAACAGCTGGTGTTAAGGTAAGCTAATTCATTTGTAGCTAGTTGAGAAAGAAGATGTAATATATTGGGCTCCCTGTGTAGCTTCCTATGTTGCCCATATTTGGAGGCCCCACGAGGTGACACTCGGACGGCCATGTTTGGACAGAGAAATAAATGGACTCAGTTGTTGTTGTTCAACGAGTGGATTCTCCTGTTATTTTAGCGTAATATTTAGGGCAAATATTACAGAAGACACCACGGGTAAAGGCATTTGTAGCTATAGTTGTATGATTCAATGTCCTCTTGGCGAGGTGGTTGCGAAGGGGTAGGGCCCACGTTTTTGTCTCAAATTTGCCTCAGTAAATTTCTTAACAAAATTAATATTTCTTAGAAAGCAATATTTTGGTATCTTTGTCCACAATATAGACACCAGCGATGAAGGTAAAGTCACGTGCAGCTGCAACTTGAGCGTCTAATTTGTATACAATTGTTATATCTCCAAATACTGTATGATATAGAGTTTTTTATTTATTCGACAGGCATATGTAGACACGCTTCGACTGGAGATGCTGCACCATGGCATTAAGTTTACAAACTTCATGATCGGAGTAGTAGATACTCCTGCTCTTCCCGATCCGAAAACAAACGAGCACAAGGTATTTCGTTATAGTATGGGCACAGGAGCCCATTACTCATGGGTGTCCATCTAGGGGTAGGAAGGTGTAACAGCGAATTGGAATATGAAGCAGGTCTGAAGTTATTGCTCGTAGTGAGCGGAGAGCAACACTAATCTGATACAGTAGCCCATCACCTAGGAGCGTCCATCTAGGGGTAGAAAGGTGTAACAGCGAATTGGAAAATGAAGCAGGTCTGAAGTTATTGCTCGTAGTGAGCGGAGAGCAACACTAATCTGATACAGTAGCCCATCACCTAGGAGCGTCCATCTAGTGCTAGGAAGGTGTAACAGCGAATTGGAAAATGAAGCAGGTCTGAAAGTTATTGCTCGTAGTGAGCGGAGAGCAACACTAATCTGCTACAGGAGCCCATTACCTAGGAGCGTCCATCTAGGGGTAGGAAGGTGTAACAACGAATTGGAAAATGAAGCATGTCTGGAGTTATTTTTAGAACAATTTTGCCACTCTTGGATAAACGTCTCTGAACAAAATGCGCGTACGGTACCTGCACCCTAATTGGTTGAGCGAATGTGTGATGTAATCTTCGCGTGAAAATTTGAAACCAAAAATAACTTCATCCAGGCTTCATTTTCCAATACGCTGTTACACTGTGAAACTATGGAAGATCGACGGACACACTCCTAGGAATGAACGCCTGTATTAAGGGTATCAGCTTTGACGATCGTCACTACATAAAGAGTTAACCAAAAGCTGCAGTCGCAAAAGGAGTGGCTGACACGGGCTCTTTAATATTTCCCTTTAGCACTTCAGCGAGTTATATCCGGATCAGCCAGATCCAGTGAATATGATGTCAATGGAGCGATTCTCTAAGCTGGCAGTGACGTCACTAGTGAATGAGATTGAAGAGGCGTGGATTTCTCGACATCCTATGTTGAAAATTACATACATGAGTCAGTATACCCCAAGGATTTTTCAGTGGTAAGTAAGCCTGTCTCGAAAGCATTGATTTCTCGATGCATTATCTGAATCTGACTCCACTATTTGTCGGGTACTCCGGTAACGTTGCTCTACAGAGCCCACATGCAGCCAGCTAGGGAGTTCCTCGCACTGAAAGGGGTTCCCCTTATTCAGGACAAGGCTTAAGGTTCCCTAATATATAGATTTAGCCACTGACTAAAAGCGGAGCTCCCGGTTACACATTTTTCTTTGTTAATGAGACATATGTTAGATGCCATTACATACTAAGATAGCCTTTCACCGTCATACCACGTGACTAAGCACTTGCACTCCCCTTGCCACTTAGATAATTTCACCAAGTTTGGTTGTCTGAGGCTCATCCTATCCAAATATACCAACCTTTTCTCGTTTAATAACGTCATCGATGACGTCATGCCACATGGCCAGGCACTTTGCCCCTTGCCACTTAGACCCCGTTCACACTAGACCGGTACAAAACCGGACCGGTACAACTCTGGTACGGTACCGTCGCGCGTTCACACGGGACCTGCGGTACCGAACCAATTTCGGCACGGCTAGACGTGCACGGTCCCGTGTGAACACTGTTGCAAAACGTGCCAGAATTGTACCGGTACCGTATGAACAGGCGGTACCGTACCAGACTTGTACCGGTCCGGTTTTGTACCGGTCTCGTGTGAACGGGGTCTTAGATAACTTCACCCAAGTTTGGTGACTTCAGTGACGTCATGTAGTCCTTTTTCTGCTAACTGACCACATCTTGTGAAAGCACTTATTTACTTTGGGTGTTGTTTGGGCTGCGAAAGAGTCTATTTAACAATGAGACCTCGAGCCCTTGAGGGCGAGAGGTCTAATTGTTTTAGTGAAAAATTGTGAAAAATTGTGTTAAAAAATCACCAGAAACTTCGACAAAACAAGAGCGGCCGCCATTGTTTTCATGTTCAAAATCGGCGCTTTCGCTACTAGAGGTCTATTGATAATAGTCGCCTAGTAGCGTAGCCAATCCGAATGCAGCATTGGCAATAGTCCACTAGTTGGGTGATACTAAATAAGAATAGTACTAGTGCTAGTCCTTGTCCTCCCAATACTTCCAGTCCTTTTTCTTTTCTCTCTTTTTCAATGGGACCGGCCGACGATATGTTGTTTTTGCGTCATCCCACCTTTCTCTATCCATCATGAGTTAACATGTTCACGTTTGTTTCAGGTTTTCGAAGACCTATATGATGGAATATTTCTTCAATTTCGCAAAGACTCTTGGGATACCTCCGCCACCATAACATACATGGCTTCTATTCGTCGGACGCACTTTAAGCAGTGTACGTGGACGCTTGGATAAAAGGAGAAAACAGTTAATCAAGTGTGGATGTAAATAGGCCTGAAATGCAAACATCCATCGTGAAAAATCGCATCTTGAAATGGGTTGGTGCCACGAAAATATCACAGTCATCATACTTAGGCTTTGTAATTTCCTTGAAGTCTCAATCTTGAATTAAATTCCAATTTTTGAACGTGCCAAATATCTTAAATAAATACATGTTTCTCGTCCCTGCCGCGTCACTTTTTTGGGTCGCATCAATATTTTTACTATTTGTTATACTTGTAACAATTGTAAAACCGCCTACGTACAAAGCAAGACCGTAAACTATCTTTCTCTGTTTAGGCGAGCGCCGGGAATAACGGCCAATCAGAATCGGCCTATGATCTCCTGGCGCGAGAGCCTAGACAACAACAAACAGCGGAACCTCTGGGAACGAGATTGAAAAACAAATATTCATCTGTTTTAGCCTCCTCCGCAGACCCCGGGCTGAACTCTGGGGCCATTAATTCAAGGCACGGTGGTGCGCCCGGGCACCAAGTGTGTACGCAGCCTTAGAGGAGGCAGGGCCACATGTTAATTCATCATGGTTCGCGGATCCTCAGTAGCTTTAGATAGAAAAAATTCTAGTTGTGCCCCCAGTTTTATGCGGCTTGCTACGGCCGGGGGGGCCTTAAACTATCGAGAACATCACGCTTGGTCGTAATCCTCACTTTACCTTTGTAAAGCGACCCCTAAGCCTCGGGGCATAGCTTATGCACTCGGCCATCAGGATGGCGAAATTCCACGTCGTAGCGGGTTGCATTGCCGTCTTTTCCATCACATTTGGCGTTTCAAAGTTTCTATGGAACAACCAAGATGCAGATTTTGGAGTTCTTTTCTATGAACGCTTTGGGGTAGACCCCGAGAGTTCCTTGCGTGGCAAAGTAGTGTGGATCACTGGAGCTTCTAGTGGCATAGGAGAGCAGTTAGCATATGACTTTATCAAGTACGGGTGCAAGATTGTCATTTCTGCCAGGAGAGTGGAGAAACTGAAACAAGTAAAGAAGAACTGCATAGGTATGTCAAAATATTCATAACAACACATTTGATCCCTTCACATTACAGCTAAAAGACATGAGGCGCATGACGGCCCCCTTGAGTGCAATATTCTATTCATTGCTGCATGCATTATTAATTTCATTATTCAATCCAAAAATGCAATTTTTTATTCAATATTGAAAGTTTCTTAAAAATGTACTCTGGGTGAGCAATTGCATATTCGGAAATCAAATCCAGGGTTCTCTACCCTACAGCTCGTTGGATAACGCTAGTTGCTCCCGCAGGTTATTTTAACCCCACATATAGCGTGACGATGGTCACTCCACATTATGTATGCAGCAAGTCAACTGAAACGGAAGTCTGAAGACCCAACAGCTATTTCAATAGAGTTGTCGGCCTCGACACGCACACGCGTGACAAAAACCCGCTCTAACCTCTACCCTGATACTCACGCCAAATCCGCCAAATGTTGCTAAAACAGTTTCTATATAAATAAAGGAGCTCATTAGGCCTAACTTCATATCAAGATAGTAGTGTCGCCTTTCTAGAGATTGACCGGGCTTCCTGTGGTATCTTGTCTACCTTGTTGCCAGGCTCTTGACCGTGAACAACACAGTGGAAAATGCACATAGCATGTTTCCTCGAGTATATTTGAGTTTTGGTCGAGTTTTAAGCTTTCTAAGCCAATAGAAATAGTGAAAAACTTGGGATTCCAAATATGGTATGCAGATATTTCCTTATAAGGAAGTTGGAGAATGTCGACTTTTCAAGGGAACTATCTTGATATGTATCCATTTGAGACACCAATAATACGAGAACCGTAAACATTTAAAGAAATTCTAACACAGAAAAAGTCCATTCATTTCAAGAAAGTTCGGCAAAAACTCTCGAATTGCCGACGTTGCAATTAAAACTTCCTTACTAAAAAATCCCCCTTAACTTATTTGGAAGGTCTGTAAGTATTTTTCCTCGTATCTTAGGGAATGTTTCAGGAAAATGTTCCCACCAAAACTCACCAGATGTTGGAGAAACCCCGGGGGACTCCCATATATTTTGACCGGGGATGATCGTCAGAAATTTTCAGTTTCACCCCTAAAACAGGGTCCTGAAGGGGTAAAACGGGAGCCGGGATTCGCCTTATTTTAGGCCGGGAAAACGGGATTTGGGTTACCGGGAACGGGATTTATCTACCGGGAATGGGAATCAAGATGCTTCAACGGGAATGGGATTTTTCAAATCTCCCCTGGTATATCCTAATAAAAAGTCGTTAATTTATCTCATTTTTCGGACTTCAACCTGGAAATAGAATTTTACTTCTGATCCCTCGCAATTTGCGAGGTTTTGGACAACGGTTTGATAAATTTGCATGGGCATTTTTAAAATGGCGGATCCACTATTTAAGAAACGTTGAAATCCGGATTCTTTGAGAGTTATGGAATCCGGAATCCACTGGTATGGAATCCGGAATCCAGTAGGTTGGAATCCGGAATCCTAGGGCTGGAATCCGGAATACAAGATCTGCTTGGATTACCTTACATGGGGCGAAAATAGAATCGTATGATATCTCTTTTGTGTCAAAATTTGAGGACGAGATATCATACAGGTAGAGGATTTGGGGGGGGAGGAATCATTTCATTTTTGGGCGAGCGAAAGGGAGGATCTCTCGAAGTCGAAGGAACTGAAAGGGGGATCACTAGAAATTTTCTACGTAGTTATTCCAGTATCTTCTATACCATTTGTATTTTTCTAGTTCCCTTCTTTCGTACGCTAAAAATGTTTGCGCGCTTTTGCGCGCACAAGGAAAATTATATTGTAAGCGGTGAGATCGACGTTAAGCATAGAAATTCGTCATTTGGGCCGCAATAATAACAATTTCGTCATTTGCGGCGTGCATGAAGAATAAAACCTACAAGCTTTATTGACTACAATACAAAAAGTGCAATAGGCCTTATCACGGTTTCCGCCGCCATTTTGTTCGGTAGGCAAGATGTGCAAAATCCCACATAAACTCTGCAAATGCGAAGTGAAATCGTTGCGAAAATATCAAACATATCGGTAAAATAAGAATCGTAGCATTGAGTTAGAGGCTGACAGTTTACCTGTAAAGTTTGGATGTTATAGCTGCTGTATGAATCGAGCAATTGCGTTTTTAATTCTTCATACTGACGCCTGTAAAAATCTGTGTGCATCGATGCGTAAAAACCCTTCAAAATACAGGGCTAGATGTGGAAAAATAAAATATACAATTGCTCGCTTTTAATAGAGAGCGTAGGAAGCTGAAATTTGCTAGAGTGATTATTTGGCCAAGTAGCATTACTTTACGTTAAGTACTTTGCTGATATGTGCAATATTTTCGCAACGATTTCACTTCGCGTTTGCAGAGTTTTGTGGGATTTTGCAGATCTTGCCTACCGAACAAAATGGCGGCGGAAACCGTGATAAGGCCTATGTTCATCGACCTTCTCTTTGAGGCTTGAAGAACTGTGTTTATCGAAATCAGGCCTGCCTTAACATTCCCCGAGTCAGCTAACGGCTTATAGACATATTAAATTCGTTTTAAAAGTTTCGATAAATTGAGAGTACCAAGAGATAGTGCCCATAAAAGCAGAAATCTCAATTTCAATATCGCAGTTTTCGCGCGCCGGGATTTTTACTATTGATCCTACCGGGACCGGGATTTTACCTACTGGGAACGGGATTTTGCCCAAAAAACGGCCGGGAAACGGGATTGGGACCCCCCCTTCAGGACCCTGCTAAAAGATACCAAACATGGCGGGCCATGGCGTGGCTCAAAAAATTTATTACCCTAAAAGATACCCTAAAACATGAGTTCTTATGTACCAAGTAGGCGCGAAGGACACAGGTAAAGGTGAAAGATACCCATCAAGAAATTTCCGTGTTTGTTTTTCTAATTTATCGTCTTCTCGAATCGAAAAATCTCTCTTCTTACACGGTTTTTAGAAGCACTATCATAAGAAAAAATTTATCTGGGTCAATCTAGCGATCTAGACGACAAAGCATCATGGGTATTTTAAATAATGGAGGCCGGAAGCGAGCGAGAACTTTATTTCACACCAAAGAATTTACAAAAAGTTGAAAGAAGAAAGCTAATGAAGAAATGAGAGTATGCACTACATCTTTAACGTGATAAAGGTGGACGGAAAAGCTCGCTATTGCTTCTTGAAGCACGGAGAATTTAAGGTAAAATCTGTTTACAATATTTGGAAAGAGAAATCGAGAAGCTTCATTTTACTTGCAATACAACACCATATGTCTTCTAATTGATTCGGATTTCTTTCGAAATAAATTCGCTGCATTTTAAAGGCTTATAATGTTATAATTTATAAGTTATTGTAGCATTATAATGGAGGCTCAAAGTACTTGACAACTGCTCATGAGCAGAATATCAACATCTTCTGATTCTCACTAGGAGGAAAGTAATACTCAGCATCCCTGTTTTTGTTTAGGTATACAAATTCAGGTTGCAAGAGACTGGGTATTTAAAAGCATCAACTTTTTTCATGGATAAAATGCATTGTTTCGTGTTATCCTAATTCTTTCAATAGTGATTTTACGGTTTCAAAAAAAACTGTGGATCTTGGTTTTCACATAATACAGTAAAAACCCGCATAAAAGAACAGGTGTTTTGGGGAATCAGGCTGATTTTGTTCTTGTATATTGGGTGTCTTCTGCAAAATGAGCCTTAAAATGTTCTTAAGGTGTTCTTAAAGTTTTTTCTTAACATCAAATACTGCATACACTACCAACAGTCAAATAAAGAAATATGTGATTGGTAGATGGTGACAGTCATTTAGTAACAACAATTAGTCAAGTCTAAAAAACAATTGCTAAATGTACCCTGGAATTCCTGCTGTAGAACTGTGTGTGCATGGTCTAGCACATTATATTGTTCTCCTCGGTACTCTATTAGACAGTGGGTTACTGTACTCGAATCTAACTGGCAGCAATTGTTTTATACAAGAACAATTTTCATTTTCCAGGTTGATGTGTTCTTATGTATAAGGTAACTTTTTGACCAAATTTCAGCCTGAGTGTTCTTAAACCACTTGTTCTTTTATGCGGGTTTTTACTGTATTTACTTGTAGCACTAAACAATTAAGAAAAAATTGAGAGACAAATTCAGAGGATCGGGTACACCAAAATTGGACGAGGCTGTAGACCGAATCCAATTTTATTGGAATTTTTTGCATTCATTTTTTCTTAATTGAACAAACATGGAGTCCTGATATTTATCAATGATATAGCATTCAACATACATAAACTTAAACTATTCAATTTCAAAATATTCCGGGCACTATCCAATTTAAAGATAATTGGATACCTCAGCAAAATTCAAGAAAAATCAATCTGCAAGCACTATTGGATTTTGAGGTCATGTGTATGCTTGTCATGCCCATGCTAGGGGTAAACCAACTTTCAAAGGCAGGATACAACAACATTTGTAAAAAATCAGAGACGTTTTCTTGAATTGCCAATATCTTCCATGTGGCTACTGATGAGAACAGACCCTCACATGCCTGTACCCAGTATTCTCCTAAGGGGGGAGACTCCCCTATTTTTGGTGCAGGGGTGCTCCTAATTGTCTTTCATATTTTTTTACAAATGGAAAATATGTCTGAAATTCAGGCTACCAACAAGTGTGATTTGCTTCATTTGCTAGAAGGGGCGAGGTACCTCTGGAAAAATTGCAAGTTTTCAAATTTTACCTAGGGAGGGAGTCGGGGCGAGCGAAAACTGGAAATAGCGCGGTCCTCAAGGCTACCCGAGCTAAATTTTACCCCCTAAAAGGTACCAGAGGCTGCCCCCAAAATAGGGGAGTCTTCCCCCAGGGAGTATTTTCAACATTTGAAAAATTATCAATTCACTAATTCCAAATTCATGAATGAGTTGGCTCATAGAGCCCTTTGATTTCTAGACCAAAAGGCCTGTATCTGAGATTTCAAAAATACCACAGGCAGCCCGCGCGGATTCGTAAAAAGCGGCCGGACTTTTTGATATAAGGTTCTTATATGTGGAGTTTTGCTGTAACTTCCCCTCCCCCCTACCGATTGTGGGGGTATGAGTTACCTTGTACACTTTAGGGGGTGAATAATCAATATTTTTTATTCGCCTTTTAGCACAAGCTCGGATGCGAGATCAGTCCTTCGACGAGAACGACATTTTCGTTTCACCCTTTGATTACACACGATTTGAGAGCCATAGTAATGTCACAAGCCAAGTGATCTAGAGGTTTGGCCAGGTAACTGTAGATTTTATAATCAGGAGCGTATAGTCCTGCCTTTAAGCGCCGGCCTAACACATTTTTGGGAATTTTTTTAAAGACTGAGGTATTAAAAAGAACTAGTTCAGGTTTTGTAGCAGCTGAGAGGTGGTTGCATTGAATTGGGTCCTCATAAAGTTATTTTTACACGGGGGCGTACTCTGAGTACTCAGCTAGTACTGGTCTGATACTGGTAAGATAGAACATCAACACCGATGTATCGTTTTCTTTACAAGAACTCGACCTACTGAAAGTGATTCTCATTGCCAATTGCTTTACACTTGGCCTCATATCGACTCATTGCCTTATTCAGTTCAAACTTATCTGCTGACGCCTGCATAGCCATATAGTCTACTATTTGTATTCTTGTCTGACCGCGGCGCTTATTCGTTAAAGTATGGTCAACACTACGGAATCATAAACTGGGTATCCAATCTTGTCGCCATCATAACTTGAGTCAAGTTCTTCGATTTCTCATTCTCGTACCCAGTCGATACCCAGAGCTCGCCAGCTCGTCACTTCACAGGGGAGGCTCTGGTGGCGGCCATTTGAAGACCTTCGCTGATTGGCTGGTTTTGAACGTTGGTGCATGCGCAGAAAGATCTTTCTCTCAACGGCTCTGTATAAAATCCCGCGCATGCGTCAGTGGCTGTCACCAGAGCCTCCCGCGCGAGGTGACGAGCCGGGGAGCTCGGGGTAAGAGAAGTCGCGATTTCTTTGATTGCAGATTGACATCCTGATACATAACGCGGGCATATTTTATGCAGTAGAAGCCATGCAGACCCCTCTTGAAGTTCACAAACTTTTCGTGGACACCATATATCTTGGTAGAGTGTCGCTGACAAGAGAAGTTCTCCCCTATATGATAGAGAAGAAAAGGGGACAAATTGCAAATAGTTTGAGTGTGTTTGATAAGTTTGGTAAGTGCATTCACGACGCGGAGACAGACGAAGAGATGGATGGACGGACAGACAGACAGACCATAAAACCCGGGGGGGGGGGGGGATCCCATATTTTTGGGGCGGGGTGCTCGTCGGGAACTTTCGACTACCAAACATGGCGTCGCTTAGTTGATTTTGACCCCTGGCCTAAACGGTAGCAACAAGACGAATTTTCCCTCGTAATTTTCTCTCGTATTTTTTAAGAGGGAAAATACGTCTGAAATATATTCAAGCAAAAGCTCATGATAATTCAGGCTATCAACAAGTGCGATTTGTTTTATTTGCTAGAACGGGCCTCTAACAGGTACCTATCAGGAAAATTACAAGTTATAAAAGGTACCAGAGGTCTGATTTTAAACCCTAAAAGGTACGACGAGCACCCCGCCCAAAAAATGTGTGTGCCCCCGGGGCATAAACAGACCTTCTAGACAAAAAGACAGCGAGATAAAAGGAAGACATCCATACATCCGAATGTTTATCTTTTTAGGGGTTCCCCTATTTACCTCGTATTCTGGGCCATCAGCTGGAGTCAAGGTGAGCTATTAATTACTTTGTAGCTTTGCGAAAGAAGACACACCACGGCTAACCAAGAGAAAATGATCATTTTCTCTTGGGCTAACTTATTTGTAGATAGTTGTATGATTCAATTTTTTATTTATTCGACAGGCATATGTAGATACGCTTAGACTGGAGATGCTGCACCACGGCATTAAGTTAACAAACTTCATGATCGGAGTAGTAGACACTCCTTTTTTCCACGATCCAGAAACAAACGAGGACAAGGTATCCAAATAATAATAAGGGTATCGGCTTTGACGGCCTTGCCTTGACAGCTAAAAAAATATCACATCAGGAAGATTTAACCAAGAAAGCTGTCCCAAAAATTCGCAGATGAGGCTCACCTTACACCTTTATTCCTTTTAGTACTTCAGAGAGTTGTATCCGGATCAGCCAGATCCAATGAACATGATAACAGTGGAGCGGTTCTCTGCGCTGGCAGTGACGTCATTAGTGAATGAGATCGAAGAGGCATGGATGTGTCGGCATCCTTTGTTGAAAATAACGTACATGAGTCAATATACCCCGAGGATTTTTCAGTGGTAAGTAAGCCTGTCTCGACAGCATTGATTTCTTGAATGTATGATCGATCCGAATCTGACTCTCGACTCATGTTTAATGTCGGGTAATCCGGTAACGTTGCTCTACATGGATCTCACAGAGACCACGTGCAACCCACTAGGCGTATCAAGATAAATGTGTCGCTTTTGTCAATGCCAACCCGTGCGTGACGCGGGCTACCTGTGTTTGAATTTCCGGGCTCCTGGGGCCAAAATAAAGATGGCGGCCTACAAGAACAGCGATTCTCTCCAAAACCTGCAAGTTTTGGCGATTTGTTTGACAATTTAGGGCAAGAAATCAGCTAGAAAAACTTCTGGATTTTCAAATGTGGTAAGTAGAAACTTCCATATAAGGAAATTTTAGAAAACGACACATTTCAACGGGAACAATCTTGATATGGAGTTCCTCACACTGGTGTTGGACATCGAAAGATCTATTCATGCAGGGACACCAATAAATGATGCTATTATGCTATGTCTGACGGCTCTGTGACGCTAGTTGCAGAGTGCTTTTAGAAACTACTGTATACTTCAACAGTTTAAAGATCTGTATTGAATATCCTGGGTTTATGTCTTAAAAAAAAAGAAAAACATTATTTTATGGTCAACTACATTGGAAAAGCGATGGAGCTTGACATCTACAAGAAACGCAACTTTCGAGAAGTATTATTTCTAAAATTCGGGCACCATTTAAGCACTTTTTATGCCATTAAGGCGATGTTACACGGGATAACTCGCAACAAAAACTTTCCGCGCAACATTGTTGCGCGAAAAGTTCCTGACGTCGAGTCATTCAGCAACGGGCATGTTACACGAGAAAACTTTTAGCGCAACAACATCTGATACACGACCGTTAAAACAACTTTTAGCTCGAGCTGATGACGAATTTCATTATTGCCTCGCTTCCAGACAAAAATGTTGCGCGGAAAGTTGTTGGACACATGTTACACGAGACAACATTTAAGATATTCGTCATTTTGTGTTGCAAGTTTTTGAAGCCAAGTCAAAAACTCGCAACATGTTGCCGAGTGAAATGTTGCGCGAAAAGTTGTCTTGTGCCACATGTTACACGGTAAAAACTTTTCGCGCAACAATGTTGCGAGGAAAGTTTTTGTTGCAAGTTGTCCCGTGTAACACCACCTTTACGAGCAGACAAGCCTTTTAAGGTTCCCTAATTCAGGACAAGGGCGTGTCAGTAAGCTGCTCGCGGACCTTCCTCCCAAGGGCTTCCATTCCTTTGTCTTTTCTCTCTTTTTCAATGGCCCGCGGCCATGAGACAGTCTTAGTTAACATGTTTACGTTTTTTTTCAGGTTTTCGAAGACCTATATGATGGAATATTTCTTGCATCTCGCAAAGTATTTTGGAGTACCTCCGCCACCATAAGATATATGGCATCCAGGGCGCGTAGCTACCTGTACGCCAAAATATTACGCCATGGTGTACCTGCAATTTTGTAAAACATAATAAATGAATTAGCGCCGCTTTCCTTTTACCTGCGGCCAGAAAGGGGTATTAGCCCCCCTCCCCACGGAAATATCGGAGAATGTCCAATTTTGGCATGTACAGACCTCTCTTTGTTGGACGCACTTCATACAGAAACTGTGCATCGACTTAGGGCAACTTAACCAGCGAATCGCTAGCTATTTTTACACTTTCAATTTGACACTGATGAAACCACTCCCTCCAGCGGTTTGCTGTACAATTTTGTCGCTATAACTATGCATTAATAGACTGAGAATTGTTCTTTTTTTACCCGCGTCGCGCTTCGATTTGTTTACAGTGTCGAGCGGCTCCCCCCCCCCCCCCCGTGTCGCGTCACTCCCTCTCCTGAGTCTCGACACTATAAACAAACCGAAGCGCGCCGCGAGGAAAAATATTTCTTGATTTACGGACGTTCGCCGAAGAAGGGGCTGCAAGCAGTCTATGCATTAATAAAGCATCAGCAACTGCTGTATATCATTAGAATAGGTCCGTCAAGAAGGAACCAATAAAAAAGCTAAATTTCCCGATGCTGTGGAGTCTGTGTAGTCGGGTGACGCTCACCCTACCCACATTTCCCCTGCTGGTGGACGTGGCGGTCGAATACCGCCTGCTTGCACTCGCCGCGTGCCTATTGCCCGGCAGTCGCCACCACTTCCCGTGATTCCCGTGACTGTGGCGGGGTAATTAACAAGTAGATCTCGTTTTGCGTGCGTGTGTACTGTAATAGATACACAGATGACGTCACAGAATGTCATGAACAAAAAAGTACGCAACGAGACGCAGTCGAGTTGCGTGACTGTTGTTCATGACATTCTGTGACGTCTTCTGTGTATCTATTACAGTACATACGCACAAAAAAAAACAGATCTATTTGTTTTATACAGCAACAAACATGGATTTTTGTCAACCGTGTATCTGGGGTGTTTACCATTATGCCAAAAAATCCGGGGTGATCCTACGGGGTCCCCAGTTGGGTTGTCTGTGCATAATGGTACAGGTTTGCCACGTGTGCTATCCCAACCGGGTGGGACGGACCTTACCATTTGTGCCCCGAACGAACGCGTGCAAAAAAGGACTGCAATCTAGGGGTTTTATTCTATTTTCGCAAATGGTACAAACCATCCCGCTCGGGTTCGTCCCGCCTGGGATGGAAGGACAACCTTTTTAGAAATCCCAGATTTTTCTGGGGGCCCGAAGCGGGGGCTCCGAAAGTTGACTGTACCACTTACGTCCAACCCGGGGGCCCCGGGATTTTGGGCATAATGGTAAACACCCCTGGACTCTTATGACAACATGGCTCTCGACCAATCAGAGCACGCGATTGACTAGTGCTGTTGTATAATAGTAGGTATAAATATGCAGTGGAGATAAAATACTGTTTCTCTCTGTTTGATGATAAGGCTTTGGGCCTCCGGGGTTGTAGCCTTCTTTCTTGAAAAAAGATAAATACAAATATGCTCGTTATTTTCTGAAAATCGAAATGCTTGATCGTTCGTTCTCGGCAATCCAAAAGCGCTCTGAATTATAAGCGCCTAGGCATATCTACACCGGCAAGAACTTACAAAAAGAAAACAAGAAATTTATCGGGATACCTGTGCTACAGTTCATGACTCCTTCCCATGCTTCGCCCGTGTTTTCGCGCGATTTCAAAAATGGCGGCTGCCCTACAAAACCTAGAAACACTTCACAGTTTCTGTAATAACAACTGGGAATAACACCTAAATGGCGTCTTCACCAGAGAAAGCTGCTGAAGAGGTGAAGGAAATTTTTCCAACTCCCGAATTTCTCAGTTCTTTAGTGTCGTCTTTCCCGATGGAGTGGCGAGGTTTGTTTGCAGCGCTGAACACGACTAACAACCCAGTTTCCAACGCTAAATACTGGCTTGAAATAAAGCTGTATGACTCTAGTATCCAAGGTTACAAGCCCCCTTTCTGGTCTGAACTTATGGAGCACTTAGCCCTGGATTTTCCACTGATTCTGCAGTCAGAAATATCGTTTAAGCCCAAGTTACTGCTTCTACCTCAGAACCTTCAAAGGAATACTCTGTCTTTTGTGATCAAGTATATAAGTGAAATTCCTTTAGAAGGGTTAAAACTGTTAAGAGACAAGATGACACAGTATGAAGAAGGGTTGCAAGGTTGGGTTTTCAGCTTGCTTAAGATTTTGAAACTGAAAATGTATGAACTTGAAAGCAGAGATACATCTGGGAATGATTGTGTGTGCTATGTGGATGTTATATCAAAGGAATCGAGACCAATGTTTAATGAATTGTGTGAGAGAATAAAGCAGAAAACTGGTGGTCATGGGGTAGATGAGAATTTTCATTGCATTAAGTGGATTTCTGCAGACAGCAAGCAAGTGGCTACTTGTTTCACCAATAAAAATATAAATGAATCCAATGTCCATGAAAATAATGATGTTTCAGACCAAAGCCAAGTAATGGAAGTTGATATGATGAGCTCCGATGCTGAGCTTGGAAGAAATGTAGACTCCGTCAGAGGGAACAAAGAAGCTGACATACCACTGATGATAGAAATTAATGATAGTCCTACTAAAAAAGTTAAACTTGATACTGGAGATGAAAATAATGTTACCATGGTAACCAAGGTGCCAAATTCTGTTGTCAAAGAGCCACCACAAGAGGCTAGTTTTATAGATCTAGTAGCTGAAACAACTGAGTTGACTCCAGAAATAAAGTCCAAGGCAGAGTCATTGTCCTCTTTATTACAAACTTTGCCAGGGTCCACTAATCTAAATACTCATACAGATTTCAGTGCATTAGAAGTATTTACAGAGTTGCCTAGCAACCAGCTTGAAATTCTGTGTAACTCGGTTGGGTTTGATGAAGCCAGTGAGCAAGCTATCGCAGTCCTGTGTCATGAATTTATCACTATTTCACCAGAGCCTAGTTATATGAACTCGTGCATGTTTTCAAGATTCTGTATTTTGCCACAGGTAAAGAAACTCAAACATGCTGCCTCAAGAATACTAACTGCCGCGCTAGTGTCATTTGGTAAAAAGCACCCTAAATGCCTTTGTGATGGAGTCTTTATGAAACTATTTGAGGAAGAAAATTTGAGTATACATCAAGCAGAAGTTATTGGTAAATCAGTCAAGGATATTTTGTCACCTGCAAGCTGTAATAGTTTCCTTGCTTCAGTTTTAAGCCTGAGTTCTAAGAATAAAGAGAGCATATTCAGATGGACCGAGGAACATGTAGCTGTGTTGACTTTCATAATCGACACAAAACCTGTTCTGGATCAAGAGCTGTTTGCACAGCTGGTCAGTGCTCTTACCTTCAACTCACCTGGCTTGTCAAAGTCTCTGAAATTCTCCAAATTCTTACTTGAGACAATTAACAAGAACAAGCAGTTAGCAGTATGCCATAAGGACACATTTCTACAAGTGGGTGAAGGAAATCAGACATTTTTGAAGAAGGCCATTGCAACAGCTGTGAAGAAGCTGTGAACATTTTGGTCGACGTTATAGTACTTTACAACTTGTGAAGAGGTAAGCAATACTGTTACTAGTCTAAGAGTGGATTTCAGATGACTGTTGTGAGTAATTCGCAATTAATTTGTTATCACCCCTACATATAGGATTTGTTCAGAAATGGTGTAATCACTTTGTGATTGATTTCACTACAGTCATATGAGATTTGCTCTATAAAACTCGAGCCTCCATAGCAAGTGTTTCATATGGGTTTCAAAGGTCAGAGAAAAATACGAGCAAATTTTTGGCCCTCTCACTCACCCTCGCCCCACATTTTGCACAGCCAAATCATCTAAAATCTCTTGTACTTTTCTCAGACTTTTTTCTGACCCTAAAACTCCATGGAAACGCTTGCTACGCAGGCCATAAAACTCTAATTGGTGTGATTTTACCCATACCCCTACCATGGGAGGGGTTTAAGATATGACCCCCAACCCCTGAAAGATTTCCAGTAAAAAATACAGTGATTGTATGGGAGTGCCAGTTAGGGGAACAAAAGCCACAGGGCCCCCACCCCCACTCAAGTGGAAAAGGCCTTTTACTCACTCCTAATTTTTAACATCTAATTTTTGAGTGTGCCTGCGTATGTATACCTATGTACAGTATGCTTGCAATTCAATATTAAAAATATTGAACATTCAATGTGTCCTTTATCAAATTGAAGACACTCCCAAAAAGTACAAGCCTTGTCTGAACTTTCTGGACTAACAACTCAAAGGACAAAAAAAAATCTTCCTGATGAAGATGATGGCAAGTTTAATGCAATTGCAGCTTAATTATAGATGGATCAATAGACCAATTTCAATTATTGTGTGGTTCCAAAAAATATCCATACCCCCTCTCACGGAAGGGTGTTGAAAAGTGACCCCCCACACCTCTGGAATTTCCAAGGAAAAATACAGTATTTGTATGGAAATGATCAGGTAAATTGACCCCCCCCCCCACCCCTCCGGAATTTCCAATGCCCTTCCATAGGGGGGGGTATGGATAATTTCTGGAACCACACATTATATTAAAATTCTTACTTGAGTGCAAACAACATAAACTGCATCAGCATAGACAAATGAATATTTCATTCCCCTGAGCCTCCTATTCAAGTTAGAATTTTGATATATTGAAATTAAAGTCTAAATTATACGATTCCATACATTCAAACACAAAGTTTTGGAATTTTTTTTTAAATAGTAAATGTAAACCTCACCGGTACGTCCAAATTGTTAGAAACCAGTCTGAAAAAATATCATTTCTTTATAGTAATCCAAAGCATAATTGTTTATATTCATCAAACGGTACTTTATCTTTGCAGTTATAAAGCCTAACCATTGATATCACATAATCATCAATGTCCGCAGCGCATCCACGGCAACCATCCACTTGCACGCAATCACCAAAATTTGGACTCTGTTTCCTTCCGCTCCCTTGTTGAGCAACTTTCCCTTTCGCTGGCGGCCTTACTTTCGTTCCTTTTCGTCTTGACTTTTTGTCCTCAAAAGCCCGAGGATTTTCTCTTCTACCAGGAAAAATTTCATTCCCACCTCCCTTTAGACGCGCCGTGCTAATATCATTCGAAACACCTCTCGATCTGTCTTTGACTTTAGGTCCCAATAAGTCATGATTACCAACGCTGTTCTGCTTTCTTAATGGACGGAGCTTTGAGTCTCCAACTTCGACGCACAAGCTGTCGCATCCATCTTCTGTTTCGAGATCGCTTTTTTCTAATTTCTTTAGCTCTTTATTCGTCCACTCGTACGTAAAATCCAATGAATCCAAATTTTTAGCCCCGTGTTCCATCTTTTTTGTAAATTCTTCTATTTTTCTACCGTTATTTGCGGGAGAACCGATTTCGCTTTTTTGTCGCAAGACGTTTGTTTACTTGATTTTGTAAACTTCAGTTTTACATTCCCTATCATGTTCCATTTTTCTTCTACAATTTTCGGCAGGATTACACCTCTTTTACAATTTTTGTTTTCAGTTCTACTAACACGAAGTGCCTTCTTTTTCATCTGTTATTAAATATTAACGACAAGCGTGTATATGTTAGGAAAAAACTCTGCGTGATTTTGGGACTCTTTTGAGAAAAGTTATTTTGTAAACACATTATTGAATGCTATTCGTTCTTCTTTACCTCATACTGTGATAAAAAAAGCCTCAAACAAAAGTTCAAAAGTCCCATCAAGCTCTTGACGATTATTATGAATTTACACAACGGATGCCTCCGACAGATATCCTTTTAAGTCAACTACTTTTTATTCAACAATGTTTAAACGTGCACTAAGAACAAAGTTAAAGAGCCTGTGTCAGCCGCCATTTTGACAGCATAGCAACAAACCAAGTCGGAGAAAGCATCCATTTCCATCGGCTGATTTAGACAATATAGAGCAATGTTCTCGATTGAATTTGGTAAATCAAATACGTATGAAACTTTGTTTTTAGATGTTGAATTAGAGATTTCTACACGTAATTCGTCTTCTAATATCCAACGAAAACAATAACAAAGGAGTGGCTGACATGGGCTCTTTAAAGTTACCAATCATTCAATATTACCGTCATTATATACGTACGCAGCTCATAGTCGCATGTTAATTTCTAAAAAGATAAAGACGACAAAATGTATATAATGAGGCTACTGAAGTAAAATTGTGACTTCTTAAATAAAATAGTATCAATTCTCGGTTTTCATGTGACGTCATCAAAAAGCTAACTTCTAAACCAAGAGAACTACAGAGATGTCCTTTCTGTGATGAATATAACTCTATTCAAGGATTTGTCACACGAAATGTTGGCACCTTCTGCCAAGTAGTTCTCGAGATATCGCCAAAGCTATTTATGTCACGCAACACCAGTCACGTATTTTGAACTTGCCGTATTTCACTCGATTTGCATCGTTCTTACCTTTTTGGCACGTCAGTATGTTATAAAATTTCATATCTTACCATTCTGATACTATTCTTATAATTTGGATTGAAAAAAGTTTTGGAGACCCGACTAATTGGCCGCCATTATGGAGCCCCTCTGCTGGGGCTCCAACATGGCGGCTCCATACAATTACTGTACAAAATGGCGCACATTCACTTGCTAATATCTCGCTCGGAAAGTGACCAATCGGCCTAAAATTTACCCAGGAAACACAATTTTGTAAATTCTTTTTAATTCTATTAGCCATCCAGTGTTTAGAAGTTAATTTAGAGAAGTAAATTTCGTCACGTGACAAGTGAAAACCAAGAATATATAATAAGGAGAGAAAAGGCGAAAAAGAAACTCTAGACACTGAGAAAACCAAGTAAATTTTCGCTTTCGTGTCGGCATATACAACATATGGGAGCCCCCCCCCCCCCCCCCCCCAGGCTATAGCGCTCAGCGTTTGAAGAGTAGAAAGCACTATTTAACAACGAAGTCGAGGTGACTATTCTCCGATATTTACGGAGCCTGAGGCGACTAATTGTTTTAGTTCATTACTCAGACAAGAGATTTTCGACAAAAAATCCACGTTTCGGGGATATTTTTTAGTTTCTCGTAATAAAGTGCGCGCAATCCCCATTGCTTTCGATATTATATTGACCTATAGGTGAGTATAGCAAAGTATGACGAACGTCTCGACCAATCAGCGCGGGAATAGCTTGTGTAGTTATACTAATGTATATTATTAACTATTAAAATATTTTTCGTATAATCCCGTTGGGAAATTCATTTTTTAGCACTCAGTGGTACTAGTGAGGGGAGCCAATCACATTGGCTGATTGCATTTTTAATCCGCACCGGGGGGGTTGAGGACCTATGGAAAATTTTCCAGGGAGGTTGTTTTGGACTCTGGAAATTCCACGGGAGGGGGTGTGTCTGGAGACTGGAAATTCCAGGGGGGAGGGGTAAAAAAGGTGACTTTCCAGGGACATTTTATCCAAAAATAGATTTTCCAGGGGTATTTTGCCAGAAAAAATGGAAATTCCAGGGGAGGGGGTCCTTTATGAGGTTGGAAATTCCAGGGGAGAGCGTCTGTTTCACGAGTGGAAATTCCAGGGGAGGGGGTCTTTTTAAGGGAGGTCCTCAACCCCCCGGTGCGGTTTAAAAATGCAATCAGCCATTCTACGTGGGTAAATGAAATAGTATTGTGTGTACTGAACATAGTTATCAAGGTTCTTTCAAATCAACGCAGTCTAATAGCAAAACGGAAGTCAAGTCTTCAATTAAGTAAGATGTTTTAAAAATAACGCTATGTTCTAAAAATGCACGTTTATTTTTATTTATAAAAGTTTACAAATGTGATTTGTTCGTATTTCTTGACCTTATCATAGCAATGAAAATAATATAATTAATGTTTTAGTATAAAGGATTTCAACTTTTAACACAGCAAAGCGGACGTTGCGAAGTCGCACCACTCTCCGTTCTTGTATTAGTAGCAAACTAAAAGCTATTTATGCAACGTTTTCAAAATATGGACAGATTTTTCACTGTGTTTTCCACCCAATTATCAACTAAACAGGACGTGTCAGGTAAAAGAGGACGCTTTTAAATTAGCACATTTAAGAAGAAAAAAAGGTGTTCAAAATTAAACATTTATTTAGAAACAAAATACCTATGGTTTTGCTAAACACTATTACACTTTAATAGAAGAGATCCTTGCAAACATCTCTTTTCACTCTTCCCCGACTTTCTTCTCTTTCCCTAAGCATCAACATAAAACGGTGTGCAGAGAGGAGAAAAGTCGATAACAAGGTTTAAAGGTTTAAAAGTTTTTTTTTGTGTGGAGCCAGTGAACTTGGAGTGGACAGTTCAGTGAATACAAGAAATAATTTGAAACTTTGGGAATCTACGAGCTTTTGTTATTTCGAGTGTTCTCTTGCAAAAACAAGCTATGCGGCGGAGAGCATATATGAACAATGAAATCAAAGAACGATGCCTTAGACTTAGGAGAATTTAACTACACTGCTTATTACGAACCGAGCCGGTCCGAATTCTGCGAGTTTGGTATTTCCGCGAGAGATCTCTTGTAAAAGCAAGCTAAAACCGGAACAAATATGATCAGTGAAATCAAGAGAACGACGCCTTTGGAATAAGATTTAGTGCCACCGCTTGTTAACCGAGCCGTAAAGTTTGAAGTGTAGTTCATGACTGAGAACAGTCCTCGAAGATTAAGGAAAACATCAAAATTCGTGGAAGAAAAGCTCATCAGCATGAGTGCGCACATATCGAGGGAGAACAAAGCATGCTCAAGTTCTAGTTCGTGTAGAATTAAGCCCATTGTCAGGCAGAAGCTTAAAACAAAACCAATTGAACTTACGCTACCGTGGTGTGACCTGAAACTTGACCATCGAGTGGGAAAAGGGGTGAAATTCGATTGTGAAGTTTTGGGGAAAATTTTAGACACAAATTTACGGGATCCCTTTGTTCTTTGCCTTCAACAAGAGAACAATTCAAAGTGCGAAGTGAAAATTAATATTGGGCAATTCCAGAAAATAAAGGTACCCCCCCACGGGCGGCATTTGGAAATTCCGATGGGATGGGGGGGTTTAAGAGCTCGGAATTCTGATTGCAAGGGGGGGGGGGGGGGGGGGGTTTCGAAGCTGGATTTCTTTAACGTGCCCGGAATTCTATATGCATGGGGGGGGGGGGGGGGGGGGGTAAACCATTTTGGAAATTCTGGATGCATGGGGGGGTCAAAAACTAGTGCCGCCCGTGGGGAGGGTACCTTTATTTTCTGGAATTGCCCATTCACAGGCGAAGGTACAGCACTGGGGTTTTGAAGCCTTCACATTTGTTGTTTCTACGAGAAAGTTCTGATCTACAAAACGGTGAAGAGTTTTTGCCGTCTAGGGAGAAGGAAAGCTTTCCCTCCATTGAAGCAAGACCACTAAGCCAGACATTTTTCTGTCCTTACAGCGTGGAAAGCATCGAAGGTCGGAACGGCTCAAAAAAGACCTCCAAAAAGCGTGTTTTTTCTACTACAGAAGAAAATTACGAGAGAAAATGGCGTTCTTCCGAATATATAACACGACCACCCAAACCGGCCTTGCGTTGCTTAGCAACGGCAGAGGCATCAAAGATGAAGACTGGAGCTGTAGAAAAACGGGAGGAAAGAAGGATTGATGGGATTCTTGTTTGTAAGAAAATCTTAGGTGACTTGGAAAGTAAGAATGATTTTATGAACAAAATAATTCAGGAAATTGTCAAGGAAGAACAGAGCAACGCACGGACGATAAATACAAAACCAGAGCTTTCTGACGTGCCCAAAGAATGTCAACGCACAAGGATGAATAACACTGCTGCGATCCTTGGAAGACTAGGATCTCAAGGAAATATTGAAATCCGCGGTATTGATATTTCAAATGGAGATAAAAAGCCACTCAGGCCAAGGCGTTCCCGTGACAACGCAATCGCGCATGCGCACAAAGAAGGTCCGAGATTGAGGCTGACGTCACGTGACCAAACGCACATTCCAAAACGGAGGAACCCGCCTTGCAGCCCCACGCATGCGCACCAGGCGACCACATCGAAGGTGTCAGGCGAGGATCCATTCTTAAGCTTGGTTTGCTTGAAAAAACTTTTTCCGAACGCGAAACTTGAATTGTACTAGTTTAACTACAGATTATATAGCCAGCTCGAAATCCAATTGTGCCGCCGCCTGGGCAGATCGATTTTTCTTGAATCGTCTAATTATTTTAAATTGAACCGTGCGCGCTCTAATTGGACAGTTCGCACGCTAAAATTGGACAGTTTGGGTTTGAACATGGATGTTATATATTCGAAAATAATGCCACATAATCGAAAAATCCTCGGAACCCCACATTGAACTTGACGTTCGGCCTCGTACAATTTTGGTGTTCCTCTGGATTTTCTCATCCAATTTTTTTCTTAATCGGACAGCATGGAGTCCTATTATATGTACTAATAGTATAATCACGGAGCCTGAGGCATGGCAGAGTTAATATAGTAAAATGATTAGGAATCTACCTTCAAAGGCTGGCCACAATTGCGTGGGCTGGACATTCTCGTGCTCTGAGCTCCCCGGCTCGTCTGCTCGCAGGGGAGGCTCTGGGGACATCAATTTGAGTGCCTTCGCTGATTGGCTAGCTGTTTTGAACGTTGGGGCATGCGCTGAAAGGTGTTTCACTCAACGGCTCTGTATCAAATCTCGCGCATGCGTCAAGCTGTCACCAGAGCCTCCGGAGACTAATTGTTAAAGGCCCATGCCACCGTTCCATAATGCATAGCGCGCCGTGTTCTTGATATCCTTGATATCCTTGACATCTCAACTAAAAAATAGATTGAAAGGCAACTTAGATTTTAACCTCTTGAAGAGTTATTTTTGTTTTGTTATCTTTTATTCGTTTTCAAAACCAAAACATAAACTCCACGGCGCGCAATGCATTATAGAAAGGTATAATGGGCCTTTAAATATACTGTTCATAAAAAAAACGCATTGTTGTACATATCATTTCCGTTTTGTTCTTTATTGAATTTTCTTTCTCTTGGTGTAATCTTTGTACTTGGTAGCACGTAGCCCTTCATACTTCTTTATTTTCCAAGATCAGGGGACACGTCTCTGCATTTTCCCTCTAGTAAAGAATACGAGAGAACAATCATCTGTCATGGTCATTCATTGGTTTAGCTGAATCTGAACGACCACCTATTACAATACAATAATTCTTTATTCTAATCAAAATATCGTACATATTTTGTATACAATCAATGGGTAACTTATATTGTAAATCTGGCAATTACAATCAAAGCGCTACATTATATTTGTAGTATAATCTATTAATAAAGCTGCTCTTGTATCTTTTTGTATTTGTTTTTGGAAGAGTACTGGATGCGTGGCGAAGGTTGTAGTATGACTTTTTACGCTTAGGTAGTAAGGGTCGCATGGGGTTTGCCGTGCATGATTTTTTTTTTAAGAATGTTCCGGGCCTGTTCACATTTCTAAGAATGTTTAGGGCCTGTTCACATGGAGATGGGGGACCCCGGCTAGCTGGGGGCTAAAGCCAGGTGAGGTCCCCCGCCGTCTCTTCATATAATTTCTGTTTTTCTCTTCGTCCTCAGTTCACATGGCATGTGTGGCGAGTTGCTCGCTCAGCCTTGTGGGATATTGTTCCCTGGCCATTCAACTGTGTCGTGCCATTTGAACAGATCCTAATTTATCCCAAATTTTTGCACCAATGAGTTAATAGCCAGTAAGTGTTTACGGCGTAGCACGTCCGTTGTCAAGTTTTTGAGAAGTTTGGCGCCCCGCCTGACAAATTAGTGAACACATCACCCCTGATCCCGACCTGAAGCAACTCTTCTCAAACTCATTAATAATTCATAAAGCTTTTTACAAAGAAAATCATAACCGTGGAGGAGGTCCGAAAACGCAGTCTTAATTCGTTAATTTGCATAGAATTTTGAGATTTTATTCCTTCTTTTTCTTGGCATTAAATTTTTCGTTTGAGAAGTAATATCAAACACTCGATAGAGTTTTTCATCAGGATTTGAAGCACCTCGAAGTCGGTTAAAAAACTCGGCTTTACCTCGTTTTTCGACCGACTTCTCATTGTTTGACGAAACACGCTCTCTAGTGACCAGAGTTTGATATATCACTTGATCCCCATCCTACCTGAAAATGCCAATTCGGCGTGTGTTTTGTTTGGATGGTCAAATACGGCATATACGCAACACATTTATTAAAGGGGCTCTCGCACGCTTGCTGGCCACTTCTCTGACAAGAAAATAGCTCAAATCGCAATCCAATTCCATTTTCTTGATAACAGGTCAAAACAACCTAGAATTGTCTAACACTTGAAAGGCAGAGTTGCGTGTAAAAATATAAAATATGAACATATTCGAGAAACTAGCTTTTACACCATTCTTGCATTGAAACCGTCCTATTTTTACAAGTTTCATCGGCTGAAAAAATATTTGTGTACTCCTGATGTTCTATCATGCGAAACTTCATTTGTTAGGCGGTCTTGACCGCAATTATAAATCCGTGCCAATGTAATAAAACAAAGAACTAGATAACCAAGAGCATGAAAATTTGCCAGGAATGCGACGTTTGCGCAAACTCGCAAGCCTGCCCTCTTGGCTGCGCCCACATTCATTTGTTAGCGTCGACAAATTTCCCACCTGCTCTCTGGGACGGTTCTTACACGGCGCGGGAACACCCCCAAAACTGACTATGAATTTTTAATGTGTCCAAAATGAAATGCGGCTAAAGTACACAAAATTGACGGGACAAAGGAACGCACGATGACAAAGCGAATGAACTGACAAATGTTACGAGCATGCAGAGCATGTCACGCCAAACTTGTCAAAAACTAACCGAAAATTGATCCTTGTGGCAACCAATTCTGTTGCTCTAGTCTTTCGGATGAGAAAGACTGATTTCTCATCCGTCTGCCTTCACTTCTACCCCCTGTTGAAGGTGGACGCTAAAGAACCTGTTGCACTCTTCGTAAGGGATTGTCTCCTGGTGCAATTGCCTGGCTCTCGGAGGTATTATATACTGTAAAACAATCCTCATGATTGTAGGCTGCGCGGCAGCTATTTGCACTACCCAATGCAGCCCGTTAAGTCCTCCAGCCTCTCCTTGTCTAGCCGTCGTGTATGTCGACCGCTTGGAGTTCCCTCACGATGAGGAGAAGACCCTTTCTTTTCTTTCTTTTCTACTGCGAGAAGAAGTACTTACTGATGCACCCAACATAAAGCCCCGAACACCAAACTGTAGGTCCACAGGGCTCACCAAGACCTTAGAATACAACGAAACAATATCACTGTCATCTGTGTTCTTAGTAGGCTAACTGAGTTTCTCTTCATCATAAATACATCGGCTTTCGGATGACTAATAAGAGCGCAGCAACCAAGCCAATTGGGCAAGGGGGGGGGGGGGACTGCTATCCTGTCACGATTAACAATTAATATGTTTATGAGCTTTTGCGCAAAAAAATATTCTTCCTTCCCCATGGAATATTACAAAAAGACAGATATTAAACGTTATTTCGAAAATGGTAAGGCTTATAAAATGGTATATTTGGGTCTCAGAGATCCCTTATTTTTGGTAGTCATTTTTATCCTTGAGCCTAATGTGTTGCCTTAATGTGTGATCCGGACCTTAAACTATTTCCCCACTCCTATCCTTTTGATCCCCGGGCCCGCTCCTCGAGCCCTGTACAACACGGCTGCTCATGTTGTAAACATTACTTACAAGCCTGACAACAACACAGGGTGACAGCGTGAATCGCGATGCTCAATATAATATTATCGACTACTAAAATCACTAACCTGCCCGACGCACCCGTTGCGCAGGAACGTCCTGGTCGTTACTGTCACGCGGAATCGGGTCGGCGATGCTTACGTGACAACACAAGACGACCAAAAGAAGAACGGCGAACGCTTTCGACGAGTTCATACTGATTATAAGCGTTTTGTATTTGATCTGATGAATGTAAAATGCACAGGAATAAACTTTTAGTGCTAATTGACGCAGCTACCACTCACTAGGCAAAAAAGAGTTTGAACATTGCACTGGAAAATGTCCATTCAGGGGGGCATTTCACTTTAAGCCAGTTAAGCATGGACTTTAAAATATTTTAGCGAGATTTTTTAGGAATAAACTTTCAGTACTAATTGATAGCGTTTATCACTGACGCAGCTACCACTCACTAGGCAATAAAGGGGTTTGATTGAACATTCCACTGTTTGGCTTTTGATAAATATCTTCAATGGAATGTTCGACGTTAACCATTCAAGCAAAGCAGAATTTACTGTTATTTCTGAGTAGGCAATCACACCCAATCTCTATACAAAACAAAAAGAAGTTGTTAGTAGTGCAGTGTTGTTCTTAACCTGCAAAACATCGTCCTTCAGAATAATAGGAGAGCTATCCGCGGCTGCGGGCTTAAAGGCCAAACATGCCCAGGAACGCCCTTGCCATTTCAGATATCAATAAATTTTCGCAAAAGAAAAATTGTTGACTTGCCGACGTTGCAAAACTTCCAGCCAGCAGAAAAAAAAAACGTTTTTAAAACGATCAATATTTCCTTATAAAAACGGGGAACACAGACATTTTGCAAACCGCACATTTTTCTCCCCAACTTTTCCCAGCAGAACATTTTTTCCAGCAACCTTCTTGTCCAAATTTTTCCTTCCAGCTCTTCCAGCTAAGAAGAGACTGCAAAACTGATATTTTGCAAAACAGATCGCTTTTTTGCCCCTGTGTATTTAGTATGACTAACCTTCTAACTTGTGTCTTTGATTACAAGATTACATTGAGTAAGATGTCCATCCCTTTGCCAGTGCCCCATTATATTTGATCTTTATTGCTCGGAGGCGACCGCAGGGAGCCGGAGAGCAAGTCTATTCTTGACGTTGTATATCAGATGGGAGTAGATTTTTCATGTCCAGTAACAGTAATGTGACAAGTCAAAAACTCCTTCATCGCGTTTCCGGTTTGATCGCATGATTCGCGAGGGTACAAGGGTCAAGTTCCGACTTTGTTTACAGAAAAGTCTTTGACTCGAGGTTCTTTCGGCACATTTCGTATCTGCAGGTCAGCGGTCAATTTCTGCGCATGCGCGAGATGTTAATATAGCAGGAGATAGTAGGACATTTTTCATGTCCACAGGTCATGTGACCAGAGCGATCGGCACATTTCCGTTGTGCATTCGTGCATGGTTCGCGAGATACAAGGGTCAAGTCAAGCTCCGACTTTGTTTAAGTCTTTGTTTGTCTCCGGGTCACCGGGATATTCGGCTATCGTGACTCGAGGATCTTTCGGCACATTTTCGTTATTCATTCGTGTTCGTATCTGCGGGTCAGCGGTCATTTTCTGCGCATGCGCGAGATGTTAATATAGCAGGACATTTTTCATGTCCACTTAGTCATGTGACCAAGGCGATCGGCACATTTCCGTTGTGCATTCGTGTGACTCGAGGATCTTTCGGCACATTTTCGTTATGCATTCGTGTTATTCGAAGAATAATCGACTCAGTTGCGCGATGTCATGTGAGTCGGGTCCCGGGACGCGTGGTCCAATCGTAGGTGCAACATTTCCACAGGCACAAGCACATTCTGTGGGTTTCTGAGGGTTTTTATCTGCGATTTGTGGTGAGTATAAGGCATGAATTATTTTCAATATCTTCGCAGAGGTTATCTCAGCTTTAAAAGTACGTTGTCAAACGAGTTTCGTGAGAATTCTCTCAAAATTCGTGGCGTTTTAGCGCCGCCAAATCGCACATTGCTACAGTCATGGCCGCTTCCTCTCTCAAGCTCAACACGTTTGGCTTCTAGGCCAAATCTCGCCTATTTAAGGGGGCTGCCTGGATGTGGAATATCCAGGACTCCTCCTATTTGGAGGGAATTATATCAGTCCCGGTGTGGACTTTCAAACGCCCGACTATTACAGCGGGCAGTCAAATCAACCCGAATTCGGGCAGTCAAATCAACCCGACTTTTACAGCGGGCAGTCCATCACCTTTCGCCTCGTTGGAATGCGTGGCGTATGGGTATCAATCAGAAATTCAAACACAATTTGATGAGTGTAAGGCTTGGGAGAGTCAAACAACGGATAGAACTGTACAATGAGCTAAACAATGTTTGTTCGGTTTCAATTGAGAACACTGATAGCGGTAACAGAACTTTGAAAGCTGAGACGACCTCTTGCTCAAGCAGCTCAGGCATGCTGTTATTCTCTAAACCTTCGTACCAGTGTAAGGATAATTTGCATGTGATTGTGTATAGACATTCTATCAGAAAGCGTGTCAAAGACAAGAAACGAAACAGTCGCAGGGAACGATCTCCCTCGAGATTTTCTAGAAAACAGTTAATGCAAATTTTACGTAAGAGAAAACTAAGAAAGACATTTAAATGCATGCTTAAAAAAGCTGCTCCGCAATCATCAGAAATTTATAAACTTGCCAGCAATTACAAGTATTATTTTGTGCTTTCCTGCAAGAAAAGTTGCAGTTTTTTCAGCAAGTATTTTTATTCATCAAGTATCAGAAAGTTATGTTGTGCTAAAAAAAGCAGAAACTTACTATACACTGTTTCAAATGTTTCATGTTGCTGTAAAACACTGCCTGATTTGAAAGGTGGCATGTTTAGAAATAGTGCAATTAGTGTATCACCTTGGAATGTTTTAGTCCGAAAGTTGTTGTTACAAGGTTTATCACCTCTTGATGTTGGTGGTGATGGCTCATGTTTTTTTCGAGCTTGCTCACATCAGGTTTTTGGTCAACCTGAAAGGCATCAAGAAATCCGTATGGCTGGAGTTAATCACTTAAATAACCATCCAGAACATTATGTGGAGAGTTTTTCAGGTAGCTGTTGGCAAAATTACATGTTAGAAATGTCTCAACCACAGACTTGGTGTGATAATATTATTATTCAAGCTGTGTCCAATGCATTGAATTGTTTGATTCATATAACTGACTCGACTGAAGGGTCACCTGCAAAGCTAATAACTCCTTCTGTTATGACTCAAGATGCAGAAAGACCTGTGCTCTTTTTGGGTTATATAAATGGTTTACATTATGTTTCAGCTGTACAAAATCAGAATATTCCAAATATGAATACAATGGCTGGTCTGGAAAGAAAGATTTTAGTAAACAAAGATGCTAAGAAAAAAGACTGACAGAATTAAGAGAATTTAAGAAAACTAAAATATCCAGTGAAACTCCTGAAGCCAAAACTACGAGATTGGCAAAACAAAGAGAGTACAAAAGAGCCCAGAGATCACGTGAGACACCAGAAGCCAGAGAAAAAAGACTATCAAAAGAAAGGGAACGCTATAAGGCCAAGAAAATGGCAAATATATTAACAAATAAACAATATACAGATTCTCATGTGATTATTGATAATGTGACGGAATCACAAGAAACTCAGACTGTAAGAACAATGAATGTGGAAAATTCTTCAGTAGGTCAATCACAAATTAATGTGCAGCAAAACTATTTAAAAGCATTTAATGTAACCTTTGATGGTCCCCTCCATGAGCAACCTTGGGCAAGATCTAACATGCAGAAATTTCATCAGTCTCTAGAATACTCAATAAATCAGTGTGTGATTTGCAAAGAAGCATGGCCATTAAAAGGGATGGTTCAAAATGTTAATTTATTTACTTGTCAACGATGTTCCAGAGATAAGCACACCCCTAAAGCATTTTGTGCTGAAAATTTTATGATACCAGGGCCTGTACCACAAGAATTACAAGGGCTCACCCAAACTGAAGAAATGTTGATTGCTCGTGCATTACCTATTATGAGAGTTTATATTAACCTGGTGGACAAAGGGTTATTCAGGCCATTGTATAAATTTGCCCCAAAATATAAAAGAGCTTGCATCCACTTTACCAAGATATCCCAAAGATATTCCGGTCATAATAGTAAGAACAAAAGGGAAAAACAACACCTTTAAAGATGTTAATGTTAGAAAACAAAAAGTTTACAATGCTTTGCATTGGCTTGTACAGAATAATCCACATTATTCAGATGTAAATATTGATAACAATGCACTGAACTGTTTACCAGATGATGGCATTCCTCCTAGCCTTTTGACAGTTGAGTCAGACAATGATATTTTATTAGAAGATACAAATGAACCAGATCAAGGCCCTACTGGGGAAAATGTAGATGATGTTGTATATGATAAGTCAGCAGAAATGAACAGTTTTTTACCTGTTGGTCAACAGCAGCCACAGGAATTGACTGCAATTAGGAATTGCCTCTCTGCCGACAAACCACTGAATTGGCCATCACAAGATGAGCAACCAATAAATGAATATAATACTCCATTTCTTGCGACCATGGCATTTCCAACATTATTTCCTTATGGGCTAGGTGATCCAACAAATCCATCAGTTGTGAGAGATGTAACACTCCATGAAAGTATCAAACATTTACTAAAGTTTGCAGAAAGACGGAAAAATAAGTGGTATTACCGATTTGCTAGCCACCCCAGATTTTCATACTGGGCTTTTGACATGATTCTAAGAAAGAGAACATTGCAACAAAGTGGAATATTTTTAAAACAAAACCCAGGAGAGGCTCATTTGACAATTGATGAATTACAAGAAATGGCTGCTACTGATAGTTCACCAACTTTTATGTCTAAAGTTTCCAGGTATGTTGCAAACATACCTGGCACGAATTCATATTGGTATAAAGTTAGAGAAGAGCTTAAAGCTATAGTTACTACAGTTGGTACACCAACTTTCTTTTTCACATTCTCATGTGCTGATATGCACTGGCCAGAGTTACATGATTTGCTCAGCAGTGGTGCTGTCAGCAGTGAAGAAAGACGCCAGAATGTTATTGATAATCCACATATTGTTGACTGGTTCTTTACTAAACGAGTTGAAAGTTTTGTTAAACATTGGCTATATGACACTCTTGATGCTGAGTGGCACTGGTACAGGTTTGAGTATCAAGGACGAGGCAGCATCCACTGTCATGGTACAGCCAAACTTAAAAATGACCCTGGCTTATGTGAGCTTACAAAGATTGCACTAAAAGGTTTCCTGGCAGAGAAATGCAGAGATAATAGTAATGACAATAGAGCCATTTCAAATCTTGAAGTTGAAATTGAGGCTGGTATTAAGGCCAGCAAGAGAATCTGTCAGTATGTGGATTGGTTACTTACTACAATAAATCCAAATCCCCCAGATGAAGACATGTGGATAAGACCACAAATTCATCCTTGCCAGAAGAGATATGGTCAGGACATTATGAATTCTGACATGCAATCAGATTATTGTGATTTACTAAACATGGTGCAGCGTCACACTCGATGCAGCACTGCCTATTGCCTTAGAAAACGAAATAATGAAAACGAATTGAAGTGTCGCTTTAATTTTCCTATTGACTATTGCCAACAAACTAAATTAGTTTTTGAGCCAATTCACAGCAACAGTGGTGATACACAATACAGAGCAAAGATTGTTACTGCAAGAAATGACAATCGCTTGAACAATAATCAGCAGCTACAGTTGCAAAGTTGGAGAGCAAATTGTGATATTCAAGTAGTTATTGATCACTATGCTTGTGTGGAATATCTTACCAAGTATGCAGCCAAAGGGGAACCACGCACTCCACTGTTAAAAACAGCCTTTAATACCATTGTTAATGTCCCAAGTAATAGTAACCCTCACAGGGCTATTAAAAAGATAATCATGAAAACCCTGGGTGAGAGAGATTATTCAGCACAGGAGATCATGCATCACCTTCTTTCCTTAAAATTTCATAGTTCTTCATTCCATGTAATACCTGTCAGTTTGATAGGGTCTCGCAAATTAAAAGTAGCCTCTACTGAAAAAGGAAAAGCTTGCTCTGAGGACTCCCTCTTGGACCTTTATGCCAATCGATTGAATTATGAAAAATCCAATGAAGTTAGTAACCTCAATTTTGTAGAATTTGCAACTAAATATAAAGTTGTCAATAAGAAACTTACCAAACAGGCAGATAATGTCGTACCAAGAATTTTCCCTACCTACTCTTCAAATCCAAAAGGTCCAAATTTCCCATTTTATTGTAAATATCAATTAATAAGATATAAACCTTGGAAATTATCACAAGATGATGCTTGGAATAATTTAGAGGCAACAAATGAGAACTTCATCCAACAATGGCAAGAATTTCTTCAAACACCATATGCACAGAAGGTTGTTCCAGAATGGTTTGACAAACTCCAGGATGTTATCAAATGCAGCAGGTTATAGATGATGAAACAGACCATTCTGAATCTGATACCAACATTCGTGAGGAATGGATGATTTTAAGTGATCTCCATACACCATTCCAAAAATCTTTTCAAGATCGCTCAGAAGATGGATGTGACTGGCACCAGGACAGGATTTACTATAATCATCAACAGATTGGTGAAATGCCAAAATGGGTGAAAACAAAAAAGAACAATCAACATTAAATCTGCCAACCTACACAAGTGTAAACACGGCTACATTTAGTGAAATGCAAGATATAGCTTACAACATTGTAAGGTCACATTCAGATAATGCTTTGATTGCCAAAGAAAGTCTTTGCCTTATTTTGATTGGAGTAGCGGGAACTGGAAAAAGCTATCTCATCAATGCTATCCGTTCACTTTTAAAAAAAGGTGTGCTGTAGCTGCAACAACAGGAAAAGCATCTTATAACATACAAGGAGTTACTATCCATTCCCTGTTGAAACTACCTGTAGGTCCAAGGGGTCATAAAGACCTTACTGGGCAAAGCTTGAGTAGATTACAAGAAGCTCTTAAGGATATAGAGTACATAATCATTGATGAATACTCAATGCTAGGACAAGTTATGTTTGGCTGGATAGACAGACGTTGCAAACAAGTAACAGGACATTATGACCAGCCATTTGGAGGCTTTTCAATAATTTTAACTGGCGATCCTGGACAATTACCGCCAGTTGGTGACAAACCTCTTTACCATGCTAAACCAAGCAATAATATTGGAGAACAAGGTTATCTTGCATACAGAATGTTTGATAAAGTTATCAAATTAACTGTGAATCAGCGTGTCCAGGGTACTGACCCAAATCAAGAACAGTTCCGCAACTTGTTATTACGGTTACGTAAAGGTCAAACAACTGTTGATGACTGGAAATTGCTACTCACACGGCAACCTTCTAAAGTCTCTAATTTACAAGAGTTTGAAGAAGCTATAAGATTATTCTACAGTAATGAAGATGTTGGAAAATTCAATTTTAACAAACTAACGGAATTGAGGAAACCTATTGCTAACATTAATGCCCGCCATTCATCACCTTTAGCAAAAAAGGCCAGCCCAGATGAAATGTCAGGTTTAGAACCATACATTATTATCGCAAACGGTGCAAAGGTGATGCTAACCATGAATTTATGGCCAAGTGTTGGTCTCTGCAATGGAGCTACAGGAATCGTGAAACATATTATTTACCATACAGATAATCAACCACCGGATTTGCCCATTGCAGTCATTGTTCAGTTTGACAACTATACAGGCCCATCTATTTTAGACACAGAACCATCATGTGTACCTATATGTCCCATAACTGCATCAGCTTACTTGTTAGATGGCATCCATGAAAGACAACAATTACCTCTTAAGCTTGCGTGGGCAATAACAATCCACAAAAGTCAGGGACTAACTTTACCAAAAGCATGGGTTGGTATTGGAAAAAAGGAAGCAACTTTTGGCATTTCATATGTTGCAATAAGCAGAGTAAAGGCTTTATCTTCATGTATTATAGAGCCCATGACTTATCAAAGATTATCACGTTTAAAGTCATCACCAACACTACATTTTCGCTTAGAAGAGGAAAATAGACTTGATATGTTAGCAGAAGCAACATGCAAGGCATTCATATAATTGCATAAATAAATTGCTTTGAAAAATCTCAGGCTGAAACTGCATGGACCTACCCCATATTAAAAAACAGGAAAAAAGATGTTTGACACAAAACTGAAACAATGTTCAATTTGGGTTAACTACAAAGCAAAACAAATGTTCACAGTGCGGCTACGCCAACCAAGGCCAGCCAAACAATATTTTTGATTTTACATTATTTTGGTAAAGTTTGGTCAAATGAATGGATCAAAATGTATTCTTGGGCATATTTATTGATTTCAGGTAAAATATTGCATGTTTTCATTGAAAACAGGAAATCTATTATTCCATCTGTTGTTGAAATGCTCAATTGTGATTGACTAACTTGTAAGAAAAATTGTTTGGGTGACTTTTGCTGGATTAGTTGCACTGTAAAATATCTGATAAAAGTTGAAACTATGGAACCCAAAGTAAGTACGATTGCAACAACATTAACACATCTTATCCATTC
Source organism: Scolanthus callimorphus (assembly GCA_033964015.1). NCBI lineage: Eukaryota > Metazoa > Cnidaria > Anthozoa > Actiniaria > Edwardsiidae > Scolanthus > Scolanthus callimorphus. The sequence goes on along the minus strand of CM066912.1, from coordinate 27,056,908 downwards.
ATATATTAATGCATTTTCTTTTTACAGAATGCCAAGTTTTTCCAATAGTGTTGGTAAGTTACCATTGTTTAGGTTAACATTTACAACCGTTTTCCACCACCCAAGGGTTTCGCAAGCAATTACATCAACACAATTGTGTTTGTCACCTGTCTGCCTTCCCATCAGGGAAAGATCTTTTGCTACATGTTTCTAACAGGTCTTACAGGTTCTCCCTTACCTCATTCCCCCAGTAACATTGACCTGAGATTTTTTTTTGTACTTTCTATAAATAACAGAAAATCTGAAAATCTTTTAATATTATTTGCCTTTGGAAACAAATCACTCAGTTACCCATACACTTTGATCAAAATAATAAGGAGCCTCATTGCAGCCGCTCAGGATTTCAATCTTATTTATCTTATTTTCTAGTTTTTTACAAATTACCACCAAAATGGATTTAGACAATAAAGGTAAGAACTGTTTGTAAAATAAACTTTATCTTAAAATTACAGACTGTTAAAATTATTGTTCTCTAGGGGATTAGGTCAAAATCCTCATGAAATATTACAATACATGTTACCGCATGTACCGCTGGCAGTAAAATACACATTGCTAGTCATTCCTTATGAAAGTTTATGTAAACAGAATTATAATTATTAGTAAAATCTCAAACAAAAAACTATTTTTAATCGTAGATGCACCAAGTACTTCATCAAACACAATGGCAGAAACACCAGATACAAGTAAGTTTATAACTTGCTCCTAACCTGGACAATTCACTGAATGTGCATTCAGAATGTTAAAATCCTTCATCAATATCGCCATTTTAACATCTGTCCTTATTGTTCTCTAAGCGATTAGGTCAAAATACTCATGAAATATTACAATACGTGCAACTGCGTGTACTACTGGCAGTAAAATACACATCGCATTGCAAGTCATTTCTTATCAAAGTACATTGTGCCTTTGAAAGCAAGGCACTGAAAAGCCGAACTCGATCAGTTAAATTAATGCTTATTCATAATCTAAATGAGTGTCAATCAATCTGATTACAAAATGGATGTAATAAAGTGGTAATTAGACTTTGTGTCGGGCAATTTTGGTCCGAAATCACTGCACGCCCGGTCGATTTCCGTATGATTTCAGACCAAATTACCCTCCACTTAGTTCAATTTCCATTATAAATCTCAAACAAGAAACCATTTTTAATCTTAGATGCACCAAGTACTTCAACAATCATCAAGGCAGAAACACCAGATACAAGTAAGTTTATAACTTCCTCCTAACCTGGAGTGCCACACATAAGAGAAACCGTGCATTCAACCATAAGGTACGAATGCATATGGCATATGCAACAGGCAGTAACATACAAATTGCTGACTCAGCATTCATCCAGATGAAGTCTGGAAATCTGGAATGACGGATGTCATTTTCAGTTATGAGAAAACAAAATGTCACGACGAAACATTTTACTTTTGCATAACTGGGCATGACAGCTTACATTAGCAATACATTTAATCTGACATGATGTATCTCCCCCCCCCCCCCCTCCAAAAAAAAAAGAAAATTAACTGTTCATATCTTTTTCAGATGAACCAATACTCGGGTATGTCCATAACTTCACGCCAGCTCCAAAATTCTCGACATGTCAAGTGCAAAACTCCGAGTCAGCATCAGTTAAGGCGATATGTTTCTCGCCATCCAAGGCAAAAACGTTGAAGCAAGCGTTTGAGAATAAGAGCCCAATCAAAATTAAGAAGTTCGACTACAATTCACAGTATGAGAACATTGTTATCCACAATTACACCCAGGTTCAACTGTCAAATGAGCACCTTTCATTCACCCCGTTTGAACAAAAAGCAGCAACAATACAGACAGCAAAGACCCTCCCAGTGTACAACCTGGTGTCCTTTAAAGCCAAGGTCCACCACCTGACGGCAACAAGAAAACAAATCACAAGCTCTGGGGAAAAACCTAAAGATGGGCAACCCTAGTAGATGAAACAGATTCCATTTCGGCAGCATTTTGGGGAGAGCTGGAAGACATAGAAGAAAACAAAACATACGAGTTTGTTAACTTGCAAGTCAGACGAGACAACACGACTTCGGAGATTTTGGTTACCAACCCACAAGATGGCTTCTCGTTCAAGGAAACAGCGCCACTTTCAAAGATAGCGGATGTCAGAGTATCCCCGCTAGTGTTATCAACCAACACAGCGACATTTGTTATTTTGGGAGTGAAATCAATACAGCAATACAACTGCTGTTCATCGTGTGGAAAAAAGGCAGTACAACGAGGAAATCTATTACATTGCCAACCATGCGATCTCAAACAAAGAGCTACAAATTCCACCCAGCGTTGGTATGCAAGGATCTTTGTGGAAAACACGGAAACTAACAAGAAGTTATATTTAACAGCATTTTCAAATGAGTTAAAAGCCATCTTGGAGCTCAATGGCGTGGAACTGAAAACCACTCTTTCACAAACTGATATAGAGGAGGCACTCTTAACATCCTCCGATGTTAGCATCACGTACAATATTTCGGACTCCAAGATACAATCAATCAACAAATAGGATTTACAGAAAACCTGTCATTGAAGACGGTCATTCGCGACAGACTATGAGAACAAAATACAAATCGTTAAAACGTTTACATTTGAATATGCTATGTCACTACGTTACAGTTTTTTACAATAAACCGTCATTGTTTAATTGGACCTTAGATAAATCAATCAACAAATACGATATCGTATCAATTAATTTTATACAGCAACGCCCATGCAGCTTTTTCGTATACGTCAGCTAAACGTTCCAGTTTTAAGTTATTGGTTATACTGTTATTAAACAAGGGATTTTTCCGCATTCCCTTCCATCATCACGAAACAGTCGATACAGAACATTCATCTGGCTATCAAGGCCCGCCTCGACATAAAACTTGTTTCGTGATCTTTGAAACGGATGCGGGAAACGTCTATTGTTAACACAAACAACAGGACATATGCTTCCATCAGAAATTGCAACAATTGATAATTACATTTAGGACGGACATTTTCATGCTCTTTGAAACAGCAATCATTCGAGATGAAGGAAACAAAGCCTGATACGTTCAGAGAATATTTTATCGTAAACAGAGAGACCTAATTCATAAACGGTTGCTTTGGTCTTTGGTCGATGAAAGTCTTTGTCATTAAAACAATAGAATCCCTTGTTTTATTCAAAATTGAAAGACCATACACCAAAATAACCTTTATTGAAATAGGAATATATGGATTTATACTGGATCTTTTGTATTTACAAATTACAGTTGATTTTTAGCATCGTAATAATTTTTCAAGTTATTGCACATTAAAATTGATGTTTTATTACATTTAGTCATAGTGTTAAAGATCCGACGTGATTCCAATACTATTAACAGCTAAGATCCGACGTATTTCCAAAATTGAATTTCATAGCAAAACGCCATGCTAAAGGTCATCAAAGCGTCAATGGCACACGAAGACCTGTTTCGTAATACACTAGCATGCTAGCAGACGCTAGAGAATATGAAAGCCTAGTGCACACTAGCGACTTAACGACATAAGCACAGCGTCACGCGAACAAAATTCTCACACTCGAAAGGCAAAAAAAGATTAAATAATCACACATTGCTATAGAAATAAAGCAATCTTTAAAAACGGTGTTCATTTTTGTTGTTTTCTTACAGTTTTACGGGGTTCACATAACACTCTAATGTCGTTATGTGGCTAGTGTGCACAAAAGCTTAATTTTAGGCCAAAAAAGCCAACTTTACTGGCGCGACCGCCATCTTGGATTTAGTAACAAAAAGAAAAATCGCGGGAACGGGTTGGTAATGGGAGGGGGGACTGGCTACCACAACACTCGTATGTTGGTTCAGTGTCTAGCTACCAAAACTACGTCACGTATGACACGTAATCGCGTATGATGGAACTACGTTGTTGAAACACTTCATAAATCACGTTTCGAAGAACACTTTCCCAATGATTATTCTGTCTACTCCCCCTCTCAAATTGTCACGTCACGCAACACTAGTGTCGAAATAAACTACCAGGCATCCGAGCATTCCCCTATCTGAAAGATATTCCTAGTTTACGCAGCTTTATACAATAAACAAATACAACTGGCAAAGGCACGATAACATATATGCAATAACCGTTAAAACGCCTGGACAAACATCAATTTAGTTACAAAGTTACATAATTTGAAAACGTTGCACCTCTATTGAACGTGGATTGTATGGTGCGCAAATATTTGGGAAGTACATGGTGCCAATTCGTATAAATTCACCGTTTTCTTCTGTGAAAAATGGATACTTTGGGGTTCTGAAATGAAGATTTGTTTGGATGTGAGGCGCGTCTGTCAATCAATGGAACACCAGCTTTCGTATTGGACTGATAGCTTGTTTGGTAAAGGTTAATCAATTAAAAAAAATTCAAATGCGAAGGACCACTTTTCAAGGAGTAGCAAATGATCAATGCATTTAGCTTTACCATTTCAACAAATACACACACAAAATGAAATTTGTGTCTTTGAGGAACGAAATTGACATAAATTAATATTTTGCTGGCACGGTTCAGAAGACTGGGAATAAATGCATTGCATTATGGGTATTTCACCTTGTGCTTGGCTGGCTTACATACCCAAGTAACAAAATGGTGTCTGTCTGGCTGTTTAGTGGAGGCAAAATACATATATAAACGTTAAAGAACCTCTGTCAGCCTCCATTTTGTCAGCCTAGCAACATACCAAGACAGAGAAAGCATCCATTTTAATCGGCTGATTAAGGGGATGTAGTGCAATATTTTCGATTGAATTCGATAAATGAATAATAAAACTTTGTTTTTAGAAGACTATTTCAAGATTTCTACACGTAATTCGGTGTCTGATATCGACTGAAACAATAACAAAGGAGTGGCTGACAAGGAATTAGTACCACAATCAGCTTTCGCCATTTCAGATCACGTGGCATTCCCATGAGTATTAATCTTTCTTTTTTTTTTCTGCTACGTACCGAAGGATATATGAACATGGAAGCAACCCAAACAAAGAAAGATTATTCAAATGAATGCCTCGTGATCTGAAATGGGACACATTACGCCCAAGGTAAAGAGGTCTATTATTGTGACCTCTTGAAATACAAAAACGATGAGATTGCCTTGACTTCGAACCCGAGACTCCTTCGGTATTTTTTTGGTCAAGAAATCTGCTGCGTATTTTTTCCCACAAATACCACAGGCAGCCCGAGCGGATCTGTAAAAAAATATATTTCTTCATGATGTGGGGTCACTTTAGTTTATTGTGATAACTTGAGCTACAAAATAATAGTAAACTAAAATTACTACAATTCACAATAGTCATGTCCACCGTCACATGTTCGGTGTACCTACACAATGCGATTGTCACACGCCTTGATGATAGCTCTACTTGTTTTTCCGTCACCTGCGATCTCTACATACTAAGTAATCAGACCACAGCATTTCACCTTCATTAGGAAACTGCTATTGATTATTTTCAACGATTCTAACTTCCCTTCCAATTGGTAACATGGACTGTACTATATCACGGCTTCCGGTTTAGCGGCTTTGGAGCCGTTCTTCTTCATTTTTTTAGACCAGGCGACTGAGGCGATACGCTTATGCATATTCCATCTGATAGGAAATGGATACAAAAGAGAACACATCTAGTTTTTCTTCTTTTCAATAGATTAACGTTAAGCCGGCTTCCACTAGTGAAGTAAGCGGAGACGGAGACGTAAGGACGCTTGCATTCGTGTGAAAATCAAATTACGGAGAAGGAGACGTAAGCGTGAAGGAAGCAGAACGGAAGGTTTCCTTTTCCTTACGTCTCTACTGTCACCTGGTCACGACGATTTTCACACAAACGTAAGCTCTTACGTCTCCGTTTCCGCTTATTTCACAGAAAAAAGCCGGCTTTATGCGAAATCGACAATTTCCATACATAGAGCAGCCCCTTATTGGCGCACGAAGTCTTTGGTACGTAGCGCTGCATTCTCGTACCTCCTCGCATATTTGCGCGTACCTACCCTCGCCTCTCCCCAGGGGGAAAGAGGAGGTGGTGGGAGAAACCTGGCGCGCGAGGATGGCCGGCACGAGTCGTCACTTCGCGCGGGAGGGACTATTTATTTGAGGACCTTTACTGATTGACGAAAACCCGCATGCGTGTGTTAAACGAATTGATCTCGCTTTTGAAAACGTTAACGCATCTGACTAAGACCCCGTCCACACTACACCGTTTTCAAATGAAAACGGATACTTTTTGCTCCGGATACGGCTATCGTCCACACTACAACGCCGAAAAATCACCGAAAACGGATCAATCCGAAAACGCTCTCCAGAGTGGAGCGATTTGAAAACGGAGCTGTTTGAAAACGCTGTTTTCTAGTGTGGACGGGTGAAAACGATGCTATCTGAAAAGGATGACGTCACCACAGTAAACCCGACAAATTTTGCGGGCCGACAGATCAAAATGCGCATGCGTTGAGTTTATTTGAACTGCGCACTGAATGCATAAAAGCGTTTTCGTACTGATACGCGTTGTAGTGTGGACGGGCGAAAACGATACGAAACGACAAGTGTGGACGCAAATCGTTTTGAAAACGGAGCAAAAGTGTCCGTTTTCGTTTGAAAACGGTGTAGTGTGGACGGGGTCTAAATAACATCAAAATTCGTTTGCCAGTCATTTCAATACCTACGACTTCTACGCTCTACAAGTAATTTCGAGCCTGTGTCAGCTGCCATTACATTTCCATCGGCTGATTTAGAGAATGTAAAGCAATTTTCTCGATTGAATTTGGTAAATCAAATCTGAAACTTTGTTTTTAGATGTTGATTTGGAGATTTCTGCACGTAATTCTTCTTCTAATAAAACAGGAGTGGCTGACATGGGTTCTTTATACGCATGCGTTAGTGGATGTCACCCTTCGAGGCAACTCGAACGCGTTCACTAACATATGTGATTAAAGAGCTACTGACAGGGTTTTTTGTACCGATCTTAAACAACTTGGTAACTGAAGCGGTAAACAGACGTACTATCCGTTGAGGAAATTTATTCAAGCCTTATAGTTTTTAAGTTACAGACGTTTTTCTAGTCAAAATATTGGTCAAACCCTGTCAGTAGCTCTTTAAGTTTTTTAAGCCGACAACGTTCAAACGTTTCAGGTTCTGTTACTTACTATGACATCCCACCAGAAGACCCCTACAATAAATGGTAGGGCCACACGGCTCGCCAACATCTGAAACATCAGAAACAAACCGCGTGCTTCCATTGGTCAGGAGATATTTAAACTGACCTTTAATTTTTTTTTCAGGGAATTTTTCGGGTGAATTTCACCAAACTCTATATATCAAGCACAGGATAAATGATCTGGTTTCGCCTCACCTGCCCAAATGACTGGCCGAGGATCTTGTTGATGGTCATTAGCAACAGTCACGTGATAACACAGGACTACCACAACGAATACAAGAAACATCTTGCCAGAGATATTCATGGTAATAAAACTTGTCTGTGAAGTGAACTCTGCAAAGGAAATACGAGATAATAATAATGCGTGACAGAGATCTAACGGAGGCGTGTATTCGACGCGGGTAAACGAGCTATGTAGCTCGAGCGCATTGCCGACCTAAAATTCACCTTCTCGACAATGTCCTCTGCTAGCACATTCTCTCCTTTGATTATCGAAAATCCGAACCCTTTTTGACGCATGTCCGAAGAAACACGTCAAAAGCGCTTGAGCCAGAATGAGGCACAGCCAGGCGCGTAGGCAGAAATAGGTACGCCACTGCATTCAGTGTTTTCATAACTGAGCTCCCACTTTGTGCTGTATATTTATTGTACTTTTGGGCTTCACGTGTACGCAAAAGCGTATTATTTTTCAGCCATGCCACTATCTCGTTTGCGAAATCTTTGTTGGCGCGCAGTTCGTGACGTCTACTGCAGACATTGGCCGTTTTCACACTAGAAGACGAACAAATCGTCTGGACGGACAAATCGTCTGACGATTTGTTCGTCTAGTGTGAATTTAGGTCGGACTTTGGTCGATTTGTTCGTCTACATGAACAAAGCGTCTATGAAAAATCGTCTGGACGGACAAATCGTCTGGACGGACAAATCGTCTCAAGACGAACAAATCGTCTGATGTGAAAAATGGACGAACAAATTTGCAGACGAACAAATCGTCTAAATTTGTTTGTCTGTTTGGCCGTCTAGGAAGACGATTTTTCATAGACGATTTGTTCGTGTAGACGAACAAATCGACTAAAGTCCGATCTAAATTCACACTAGACGTACAAAAGACGAACAAATCGTCCGAGATGTGATAACGGGACGAAAAATTTGCAGAGGAACAAATCGTCTAAATTTGTTCGTCTGTTTGGCCGTCTAGGAAGACGACTTTTCATAGACGATTTGTTCGTGTAGACGAACAAATCGACTAAAGTCCGATCTAAATTCACACTAGACGTACAAAGACGAACAAATCGTCAGACGATTTGTTCGTCTTCTAGTGTGAAAACGGCCAATGTCTCGCCCGAAGACTAAACGAACTTAGCCAACTCGGTATCAGACGATATTCTGCGCAATCTCGGAGGATAATTGTTAAATAGTGAGATCTAAGTTCAATCTAGAATCGAAACCTATCATTCGAGGCTTCTCGAAGCTTTCCGTGAGACAGAAACACCACTTCCAGTCTTTGAAGCGCGTGGAACCGGGAATCAAACCTACCGGACCGAAAACGGCAAAAGACCCAGTGAAACAAAAAGACGAAAAACGATGGAAAGCAAGAAAAGGCAACACACGTTTTTGTCACAAACTTTTAGAGTTTACTTACCGTTTCGCGTATGGGCGTTTGAATGACCAAGGGATAACCTTTTGCCAGTTTTATACCAGTGAAGGTTTGCTCAGCCTACCCGCGTAAAATACATTAGTCCTCCGTAAGTAAGCAAAAAGCTTAACAACAACTTGCACAATTATCCATAAAGCGCCTGATAAGCATTGGTGTCGTTCATACCTTGGTCTAAGCTTTGTGTAGCTGCGACAAATTTGAACCACTATTTATTTCTAGGTAAGCTGCGTCGACTTGATTGGCAAGTGATGCCATAAATTTATACCGAAAATGATTAAGATTAAATATCTCATATTTAAGTTTGGCAAATGTCTGATCCCGTTGTCTGACATTCAGCGTGGATTATGTCTAGCAGGGGCGGCGGAGCACCCTAAAAAGTGGGGGTGCCGAAGAGGCAAAAAATGAAGTGGACTCCTAATTTTCGTGCGCGAAAAACACTTTAGGACAATGTGAAAAAGCGCCCGTAGTTAGGTGTGAACGAGCTAGTTCTCTTGCAAATAACAGAAACACGCTTCTGTTCCTTTTCTTCTTTACGTGTTAATGCAAAAAATATATCTAGCTTCAAAAAGAGGGGATGCCCCCCCCCCCCCCCCCCCCCCCCCCCCCCCCCCCAGGTCCGCCGCATATGTCTTGGCGTGTATTTATATAGATATTATTGTGCAAAAGCCTGAGCAGATTAAGGTAATTCCCTTGAAAAGGAAGTAGTACTACCAATATTTTTTCAAACTTGGTACAAATCATGTGGTTCCAATGATTGGGTCACCATGCTCGTTTTGCGCTGCTGGACCAGCTCAAAATTTTGCGCTAATTGGACAGTCGAAATAATACATGTTCTACTACCCTAGAGTTTTTTCTGCTTTGAATATATTATCTGTATCGCGCGGTGTGAACGACCGGCGATCTTATGGCGATTTTACTTGCGATGTTCAAATTCCACTGCGGTGCGGGTGCGATTTCTTCAGATCTCTAACAAACGGACAAATAGCGCAGAGCCAAATCGCCGGTCGTTCACACCTGTCCAAGCGATATGACCGACGATCACCGCAAAAAATCTCACCAAAAATCGCAGCTAAGATCGCGCTTGAAGATGAAAACATCACATGATTTCAAATGGGCAATTTGCAGGTTGCATACAAAGGTAAAGAGGTCTATTAAAAAGAAATCAACTAACACAACATATATCTGTTGAGTTACTACAACTGCCTCATCCAGCGGACTTGTTTTTAACCCAACGGTTACCTATTTTTTGTGGGTTTGGGGTCCCTGTGTTTTCAATTGCATGAAAACGAGGCTGGGTACGAAGGAAAACGAAAATGGCGGCCCTCCCGCGTTGTGTGAATGTTCTCGTAACTGGCTGCAATCGTGGTATCGGACTGGAATTTGTCAGGCAGTTTCTAAAATCAGTGAGTTCTACATCGCAAGTTTTTGCTACCTGTAGATCTCTAGCCGCGGAGAACGCGACCGAACTAAAAAACCTCGCAGCGAGCTTTTCCAACTTGCATCTGCTCGAACTTGAAGTGACCGATACTTCTTCCATTGAACGTTGCGCCGAAAAAGTGGGACATATTCTGGGTGACAACAAAGGCTGAATGTATTGATGAACAATGCGGGTATAGTTCAGAGGCAGACGGTTCACGAGGTTACCAAAGAGAGCATGCTGCGCGTTTACAAAACAAACACAGTAGGGCCACTGATGATGGTGAAATATTTCTTGCCGCTTCTCAAAGAGGCAGTGAAACACCCATACACGGAAGCGACAAGTTTTCCGCGTGCGCTGATCCTGAATATGTCTTCGAAAGTAGGATCTGTTGAAGATAATTCATCAGGGAAAAATTACCCCTATCGGGCCAGCAAAGCAGCATTGAATATGACTAACAAGTCCCTTGCTGTTGACTTAAAGGTAAGGGGCCGACCATTTAACTTTTGAGGGGGGGGGGGCTTTTTTGTCAGTGCAAGATTTTTTTATACCTCTGTTATGCGGTGAGAATTTTTTTTTCCAATATGAAAAGAGGGTTTTAGTCACCATTTTGCTGTGCAGAAATTTTTTTTTCAAAAAAGCCCACCCCCCCCCCCTCAAGAGTTAAATGGTCAGCCCCTAAGATACAAAAAGCTGGGGAGAGGGGGTTACCCATTTTATCTGTGATGGGTTAAAATCACAGTATGCATTAATATATAAGGGTATACAAAAACTGGATCACACTGAACTGTGGTACTGCCTTAAAGTGCCACTAAAGGCAGAAGTCAACTACATTTCATCAAAAAGATCCATTATACAAAGGAACAATAACAAAAGAAAAATGTGTTAATATTTTATTGATTTTTAATATTTACGATTGGCGATTATTTTTTTTCGTTCAACTATGCGTTTCTGCATCCTGTGACGTGAACAATGGTTCCTGTGACGCATGAAGAAGACATACAGCTTTGCTTCTTTAGAAGCGTGACAGCAAACTGTGTGGAGAATTCATTGAGCCGTAGAAGCAGTGGTCGATTCCCATGTTGGAATGTGGCTCGCTTTAGGGAAAACCGACATGAAAAGCTATAACAGGCGAAAACAAAGTACAACATGACAAAAACCAGGTCAAGCAATGAAGTTTGAATTTTTTTCTCGGTGCCTTAAAATACCTCAATGAACTCAAGACTTTGGTGTTGTCTTTGGTATATATTCAATAATAATTTACGGAAGTTGCAAAAGAATTGACATATTGGATTTTTGTCAGAGGAGAAAAACGTAATTTCTCAACTTTTGCAGTTTACTTACACAATTGAAAGAATTCTAAGAAGGGAAATGTGGCTGACATATTGCATTGGGTTTTGTAGATAATTCAGGTGGCAAGGATCTTCTTATTACGCAAATATCAGCCATTCTTTTTACAGGAAATCTTTGCGGCATAATAATTTTGACATTTTGGAGCTTTAAAAATGACCTCTCATATAACATAAAATCGGCCCAATGAATTCTCTTCAAACATACTGGGATTATTGTCTGCTACTCAGGAATTAGTGTGAGGGGTGTCATTTTAAAAGTTTAGATCGAGCAATGCGTTTACTGGCCCCTAATAATAAATAAGGGCATGGCTATTACGTTGCTATAGCAACTCAGATCACAACAAAATACACATTACAATAAAGTTCAAACCCTCCAAGGTAACCATTTGAAAGCTCAGACCGCTAAACGTTTGTGTACTTGAACAGCAGGCAAACAAAGTTTGGTGGTTGAGAGAAGAAAAAAAATGTAGGCAGCCTCCTTAATTCACACTTCTTGGTTACATCAATTAAATATATACCTGTCATGTTTTATGATAATCAACACACCTATGGTCTCTATTGTTCTTATTGTTTATGCTTATGTTCTATTGTGCAACGGGATGAATAGAATGAAGATTATTAGATATCATAAAAAATCATGATATATGATTAAAAGGAAATAATGTTTTTAAGTGATCATATAGAGGGGAATGTGAGAGGGATGTGGGTGCCCTCAACACCCAGGAACTCGCCACTTGCATGGCTTATTGGGAGTACTAGGCCAGTCCAGGCATGTGGCTTGGCTGAGGCTGCCATGAGTGAGTGAGTGAGTGAAAGTTAGAGTAGGTACAAATTGTTACACAGTCAGAGAAGTTGTTAGAGAAGTTGTCTGGAGGAGCATGAGCTTTTGAGCCAGTCACCACCACTGATGTTTTCAATCTGGAAGAGAAAATAATTTTTATCACCCTCATCAAAATAATCACCAGGGACATAATCTCTCCCAGTTTTGCCGGAGTCTCAAGATCTTTTGCTTTGTCCTCCCAGGAAAATTCAATAAGACTGCCATACAATTATTGTATTTCTCCCGGGAGAATTTCATGAAATTTCACAATTTCAAGGTGGTCTCCAGATTTTTGTCCTGGGGTTGACATCCCTGTATCAGCTAAATCATCATTATCATTATCACCCTCATCCTCAACACCCTCATCAGTATGACCTTCATCATGCTACTGTAATTTTAATTAACTTTTTTAAACTGAACTCCATTTACCTTTTGAAGGGAGACGGCATAACAGCAGTGCTCTTGCACCCAGGGTGGGTTCAGACGGACATGGGAGGTCCAAACGCCATTACCCCAACTGAGGAAAGTGTAGCTGGGATGATGAAAGTGATCTCTGGCCTAGAGGATTCCAAGAGTGGCAAGTGGTATGATTTCCGTGGGAATGAAATACCTTGGTGAATTGATAAATACCTTGGTGAATTAATTGAAGGTACTAACTTGAATGCTGGCCAGATCATTACTTCATGGAAAATTCTAAATAGTTTTCAGAACAATATGGTTAGCCAAACACAAGCTTGGAAATAAAGGAAAGTTAGATTTTTCAGAAAGAGAGAGATAAGAACTAGTCTGGTATACACATGTGTTCAAGAGCTGCCTTGTACTCTGGGGAGGACTCCCCCATTTTTTGGGCGGGGGTGCTTGTCGTACCTTACAGATTTAAAATCAGGCCTCTGGCACCTTTTAGGGGGTAAAATTCAAAAATTTGCAAGGATCCATCATGTTAACTTAGCTGTTATTGAAGCATGTAAAATAACATCTTGGTCCATATTCTTGGTATTTGTGGGCATTTGAGAAGGTTGGTAACTTGGCTGCCATATTTGTGCCCCCCAGCAAGAGCACAGTAATGGCGTCGGCATACTATTACTGCAACAAATGGTGTGCGTTCAAACACTTATATCTCGGTCGGAAAAAACGCTATCGCCTTCAGATTTTCTCTCCAAACATAATTTTATATCTTCTGTTCATCTATGCGGTTGATTTGGCATTTGGAGCAAGATTTCAGGAGATATTTTAGTCACGTGACAGGTGAAAGCCAAGAATTTCCCATTGTAAAAAAAAAATATGAGAGAAAATTACAAGGGAAAATACGTCTTGCTGGTACCTTTTAGGGGTCAAAATCAACTAAGTGACATCATTTTTGACCGCTGACCTATGTGCACTCTGCAAAAAAAAAAAACGCAGTGGACTTCCTATTCATGTAAATGGGCTATCTGATGACAAAAGTACTACCACATTTTTTAAGCAAGAGTGTTGCCTTTACTTCTTTTCTTTGAAAATGTTGTTCCATGTAATCGAGAAGTCGTTTTAGTTGAGTTCAGCCTTCAAAAGACAACTTTAAGATGAGAGAAACATTCCTCGCAGGATTTTATTTGCCACAGTTTGTCTGCATATGTCCATGATTAGCCATGGATGAAGGACTGAGCTCTCCATTGTTTTCACCAAGTCGCGCGGATTAATACAGACAACATCGAGTTGCATAATTTTAAAACTCACTTAAATCTTGCATTCTTCTAGAATACCAAAATGGCGACTGGTTTTCATGAATGGATAAGAGTTGACGGTTCTAGCGAATTCCTAGCGGAGGCGGGACGGTATCATTTATACGTTGCTCTTGTATGTCCGTTTGCTTGCCGAACACTTGCAGTTCGAAAACTTAAAGGTCTCGAAATGTTGTCTCAGTTAGTATTCTAGATTCGGTGAAGCGACAAAATAAAAGTTACGAATTCAGCCCCGAGAAACCAGGCTGCACTGCGGACGAAGTTAATGGTTTGAAAAACCTCGAGGATGTTTATTTGAAAGCAGACCCGTGTTACAAAGGGAGGTTCAGTGTTCCGTTGCTTTGGGACAAGAAAAAAGGAAAAGCAGTGAACAACGAGTCAGTGGATATCATGCGGATGTTAAACAAGGAGTTCGATGCATTTGCCCGACTCTAGAGCAGAGAGAGTTGGATCTTTTACCGGATGACAAGAAGGATGAAATTGAAGAAACGAACACATGGGTCACGTAAGTATTTAAAACAGTCTTATCGGTTTTCAGTCAAAACGTTGCTAACTGTGGTTTTCATAATTCTGTGAACTTAGAAGCAGCTTTGAACAACAACAAAAACAACAAACAGAACATTTTGAAATCTTGGTCTCCGCGGTTCCCCCCTCCGATCGCACAGCTAACATTAGCAACCGCAAACACCACTCAGAAGTTTTGCAAAAACTACCCGGTTGCTTAGATGTTTGATTCAGGAACGCTTTGAAAACACTAGAATAAGTTGGTCCAGAGTTGTGCATTTCATGTTCAATGTATACTCATACCGCTCTTGTTATGTAAGCCGTATGCTTATAGTCGCTTATAGACGCACCCCCATTTCCAAAAACCTGGATCCGCTCCTGGGGCTAAGCTCAGGCTGCCGGGGGTCTGTAGTTTTATCGCTATAGGGACGTCGCGGGATTTCCGAGACCTCACCTCAAGTCGCCCCTACAGAGGACATAAACTCTCCCAGGACTCTGACTGACCGTGTATCTCACCAACTCAAGTCACGACACTGACAATGACCGTGTATCTTTCTCGCAGGAAGATCAACATGGGCGTGGTAAAACTGGAAATATGGACACTCAAGAGGCGTACAACAAACAAGTGGAAGAGCTGTTTAGTTATCTTGACAAGGTGGGGCATGCAAGTTTCTTATAAGTGAGAATGCACCAGGGGCGGATGTAAGGTGCCTCCCTTCCCTTTCTCGAGAGATTTTCCCATACATTAACTGTATTTGCTGGAGGAAATTTGAATATTTCGTCCCATGTTTTCGACCCCCCTTTCCCTAGGTACCTTATTATTGCGTTTGCCTAAAGTGTCTCAAATCTCCCCCTCTCATGTTTAGATGAGGCCATGTAAACACGGAAAATATTGGTCTTCTTTTTTTAGCCTGCTATATTTATTTTATTTACAGGCCCATACGTATTGTATAACGGGTTGCCTGTGCAGCAAGCGCATAAAAACGAAGAGAAATGGAGATGGGAGAGACCAGAGGGAAACGTGCGCGCCTTCCTTCCCCGTTGACCCCCGTTTAGGTTGCTTCAGCCACTGTAAATGATTCACAGTAATTAGTCGAAGCAATCTGCATAAAGAACCCTTATAAAGAACCTCTAGTCAACTTGGACACACCTAAAGCTGGGGAAAATCCAAGGCACAAAATCCCTCAACTTGTCGCGCTACATTGTTGCGTTGCAAGTCTAATATTCATTGTTCCTCGTTTTTCATCAAATTTGGCGCGCAACATTTTGTTTGATAATCAAACATCCGAGCGCAAGGTGGATTTTGCCCATAGCACCTCTACTAGCAACATCTACTGACTCAGGGTTAGAAATTCCTTTTTTTAGTCACAAGATTAATTTATCTTGTAGAGATGAGATCTGCAAGCTAAATGGGCAAGACACATGCTTTCTTCATTACTGGATGCAGTAGCAGCACCAACAAACTTCGCTAGAAAATGCGAGCGATTTATTTCCACACTCGATAATTGGCAACTTCTACTCGCATTAGCGGCAAAAGTCTTCGCGCGCGCATTTTTACTGTGCGTTTATGGCGGGGTCACGTCTTGTCAGGGGCGCAACAACATCCATCTCTTGCAATGCAACAATGTTCCCCGGCTTAAGCAAGGCGCGTAGGTGAATAAAAGTCTTTTCTATTGTATTAACAGACGCTTCTACAAATAAGGAGCTGCAAGCAGTGTACTTAACACCCGCTACTATGTTGATTTCTTTATATAGGCTGAGTGTTTACTTTCCAAACATCGCTTCTTGGTTGGCAATCAGCTCACTGAAGCTGATATCCGCCTGTTCACCACTCTAGTGCGATTTGATGCCGTTTACTACTCCCTCTCTAAGGTATGATTTATTTAGGTGGGGAGCATCCATATCTTTACTATTTACGATGTGTCTATGCGAAGTGTTCCGTCAAATTCCCGCCATTAATGGCGCGCGCGTGTGCGACACAGGAAACCCACAACTTTGGGGATGTGTGTACAGCAAAAGAGCAATGAATTCGAAGTTCGCCCGCTATTAAAATAATTTCAGGTAATCTCAACAGCAATTTGTTATTTCTTTCATTTATGATTGGCATTAGCTAGTAGCTGCCATTGAAATTTACTCTAAAGGTATGGATTTTTCCATTGAAACAGCTTCTTCAGTCGTGGAGACCCTTAATTCATCTTATGACGTGTGTTGTACTCTTTGGACATTGTTTTGTATTTTGCCATATAAATAACGGAAGACCGCAGACGTACTGCATTCAAAGTTAAATTTCGTCGTAATTCTTTTGCAGTGTAACAAAAAGAGGATAATAGATTATCCAAACCTACAAGGCTTTGTTTGTGATATCTATCAAACAAGCGGCGTTCAAGAGACGGTGAATATGGACCATATCAAGAGTGGGCTATGGGTAAGGCTATGTAAGGAACTGGTTTGTTCACCTTCTTTGTTTTGTCCAATGAATAACACATGAGTTTTAGAACTATAGTTGTAGTGAACCACCAGACAAAGAAGGGGAGGGGAGGAGGGGAGGGGGAGGGAGGGTATTCACCGTGGGGTATCCAAATTTATATAAGAATTTAGAAAATAACACCTATGTTGTATTGTGAATGTGCGCATTCTGATTGGTTAAAAAGCGTGTTTGTAAGAGACCTGAGAAACACGATTGTCACGCAACGCTGTCGCGCGTGTGTATGTTATTTTCTAAAAGCAATAAAAATACTTTCTGCGTGCTCTCTGGTTTCTTACAAACACTCGGGGAATGTTGGTCGAACTGATAAAACTTGAAAAAGTTTTGATCAGTTCTCCCAACATCCCCCTCGTGTTTGTAAGAAAGCAGAGAGCACGCGGAAAGTACTTTTATTGCTTAATATAATGGCGGAAACGGAAATATATACATTAAAGGCAACTGAAGGTAATGGCATCGCCTCGCCCCGCCAGACAGCAAATAGTATATAGCAAATAGTAAACTAACTCAACGTTATCTTCCCTTTTTTTTATCTTCATATATTCGGAAAATGCTCGTAATTTGTTTTGCACGGCACCAATAAACGCGTCTATGTCTTTGTCCAAAATTCGACTCTCCTGTCAAATATTCTTTCTTACGGAACCGCCATGGTACTTTCTTGTCAACCTCCCCCAACAACGGATTCTAACTCAGTCATGTTACTTGTGTTTTTTTTTCTGTTAGTACTGTACTAGTGCGTTTTTGCGTTACTGGCTGTTACCGACATTGCGTTACTTGGCAGACGCGCAAAGGAAAAAGCTTGTGGGAAGGACGACGGAAATTTTTATTTTCACCCGGTCCGCAAACTCACGTGCTCGCTCCACAATCCATTGCGCGCCATTCAGCGACTGGGCACGATTCTGCGCCAACATCATAACAAATGCTGATCACGACTATGTTTATTGTTGCAGAAAGGTGCTATCACTAAGAACCCCCATGGAATAGTGCCAGTTGGACCTCATATTGATTTCAGCGTCCCACATGGACGAGATAAGATGGGCTAGCGACACGACGTCACATCAAATGACGTTACTATGAGTCTACGACATAGTTTGTATTTTAGTATCTGTGGTATAATTTTATATTGTAAAGTTTTAATATACAATTCAGCTCACGTAGCTGTAATTCAATAATTGAATAAAGATCTATCTATCCTATTCGACATAGCTTCAGCTCTCGGGAGATGTCTGGATGAATGGTCTCGTTTTTCTTTACAAATCAAAGTATTGAGCATTTTACTATAGATTAATTTGCAATCATACACTATCGAACCTATCGTGATCGAACCAAATTTTACCCTATAAAAATATAGCACCAACAACATACTCATTTATGGAAATAAGTATATTCAGTCCTACCTCGCACGGTAAGCATATTTAGGCATAACAGAAACAGGCATAATCGTTTGCTGTGCAAGGTCGAATCGACACCCTTAAACATACAATATTAAAAAAGGCCTTCGGGCGAAACCGCAGCACGCGATTCTTCTAATCCCTAAAACTTACGACGAGTATCCCTACCCCAAAATATCCCCCCCCCGGGTAGAATTCTAGTGCTTGGCGTGTGTTTTGGTCTCTAATAGTAGAAGCTATACACGTCTTGTTTGAATCAAATAAACTGCCGCTGGGTGTAATCTGGAACGAAGTGAACTTAAGCGAATTTTAATGAGTTCTCCTTTCACCACTTTGCCCTATGTGGACCGTATGTAAAATATACTTTATACTAAATGACTTAAAAAATTGAATTACGTGTATAAGACGCGGGGGGGGGTGGGGGGGGATTCCATTATATTTTTAGGTCGGGGATGATTGTCAAAAAATTTCGCATCTTTAGGGTTAAAATCAGGGGTTTTTGGTATTTTTTAGGGGTAACCTTGATCTGCAATAAAATTTAAGGGAGATTGGGTATCGTTTAGGGCTCTAACACGGCGGGCAAACCTTCAAGATTGACAAGACAACATCCAAGGCAGCATCTCAAAGACGGTAATTTCTTGATGGTATCTTTTAGGGTAGAAAATTATTTTTGCCCTAAAAAAAACATTTTTACCACGTCCTTTTGGTATCTTTTGGGATGAAACTGAAAATTCCCAAGAAAGCGAGCACCGCAAAAATCATCGTTGCGCGAGCTGCGAGTTATGGTCGATTTTTGATAGACCATCTATTTGTATTGGGGCCTTGTATTTCCGCTGTCAGCTCGCTACACAGTCGTGTCTGAGTGCACGTAATCTAGAGACAGTGGCTATTTGTGGAGAACCCTCTGAACCCTGCTAAATCTGCTAATGAAACCACTTGTCTGTGACTAAGAACAATATTTTACTTTCCGGTGTCTGCGCGCTCACCACACCCTAAGAAAAACGTGTGCGGCAAAGGCGCAGTGCTGGCCAGAGCGAAGAAGAAATTGCAAATCAAAGCAGGACAACAAGAAAGAAAACAAGAAAAAACGGAGACTCAAAGCGATGTGGTAATAAGCATGCTAGAATTAGACAAATTCCATCGTCTTTCTTTATATATATATCCACGCATCGATCGACAAACCTGCCCCTCCCCACCCCCCTACGAGTACCAAGCGGTTGAAGGATTGCGGGCTCGTCTTTAACATGGCGGCCGAAGAGGAGAAGTTTACAGAGCTCGATGGTCATTCTGTTAGAAATTACCCATTTATTGATGCGCTAAAAGTACCAAGACTTCACTACCAAGATCCTAAAGCTACTGAACTAATAAAAAATGAGGTAGGACTGTTTTTTGAGTATTTCCATCCATAGAAGTACACACCTTTTTTATCAAACAGGCGTGCAAACCTTACTTAAATCTTAACTGAAGTGATTCATTTGTTTTGTTCTTTAGAAATCTGTTTCAAATAGCAGAATGATAGAAAGCATTATTTAACTAAATAAGCTAAACGACAATGTCATTGTTGTATTTCTATTTTTTTAGTTTAGGATTTTGAATATTTTTGTTTTAGCCTCGCTGCATATTTTTGTTTTAGCCTCTCGACATTTTGTTGACATGACATTGTCAATCGAACAGTTGATCACATGTTCTTTTCATACACGTGACTCTGCAAAATCAAGGATGTACTTAAAGGTTCTTTTTGTCTCTGAATAAAACATGAGTGTTTTGAGACAGAGTTTAAAATATTGTGTGATAGTACAGTTGACATGGCATTTAGACACTCAGACAAACAACATGTTTTAGTTGGAGCCATGAAAAAATAAAGAATTAATACATTGACTTAGTCCGAATATTATTTAAAATAAATTAAAAATAGGATTAAAACAGACGAAAACAATTTCTTTCTGTGAGAAGCATTCATTGATGTGTTTTGTAAAATCATGCTTTGTATGTTTGGCTATTTTGCTATTTTCCAGCACCAAGCTCAAGTGGCATGATGTCATTGATGTCATCTTCAACAATAGAAAAAAATGATATCTCATTTGTCCAGTTGTATATTTTTTTTGCCAGCCATTTTTTTCTTCTTCAAGTCTTTGATTATATTTCCTTCTTGGGACTCATGTTCTGGGTATTCTTTTGATGACTAAAGCCTGGTGCACACTTGCGACATAACGACATAAGAAAAATGTCACGCAAACAAAATTTAGTGGTTTCAAGAAGTTGAAGTCGACAAAAAATAACATAAGATTGCTTTGCTGAAGTAAGCTAATGAAGATCCATGGAAAATATAGATTTTTTCAAATTTTCCCGTGCTTTTTTCGTTGCAGCATAACGTCCTTATGTCGTTATGTCGCTAGTGTGCACCGGGCTTTATGGCTAGCATGTTTTTTAATAGAGCGGATCTCAGATGACTGAGGTGAGTAATTCGCAATTACTTTGTAATTACTCCTATAGGTTTTGTTCGGAATTGGCATAATCACTTTGCAACTGGTTTCACTACAGTCATATGAAATCCGCTCTATTTGTGCCCAGCAAAATTCAATGGTTAGTCATTCTTTAAAAATTACAGCAAAATGGGAAAATCTTATCAAGCCTGCTTAGGCTGTACAGAGGTTAATTAAACAATCTTGATCTATACCATTCTCTTTCAGTGTCCTGTTGTACTTACTGACTCAGATATCATTACGTCAGCCATGAAATGGAACCTAGAATACCTTAATGAAAACATTGGAAGTGGAGATTTTTCAGTGTATGCATCAGAGAACTGCAAATTCATGTACTATGATGAAAAAAGAATGAAGAATTGGCCTCGTTTCAAGGCACCCACAGTTAGAATAGATATGAAGTTTGATGCATTTTTTGAAAGAGTAAAGAACTTTAATCCAAATAATCCATCCGAATTAAGATTCTATTTACAACAGATGTTAAATGATCAAGTGGGTAAAAACATTGTTGCAGACTTTTTGGGTTTTAACTGGAGTTGGTTGAACAGTAAGCAGAAGGAGATGGGGTGGGGACCGTTGACGTCAAATCTGCTCTTGATTGGTTTACCTGGAAATGTCACACCTGCCCATTACGATGAACAACAGAATTTCTTTTGTCAAGTTGCGGGATACAAGAGAGTGATGCTGTTTCACCCTGAGAAGTTCAAGTGTCTTTATCCATATCCTGTGCATCACCCGTGCGACAGACAGAGCCAGGTTAGTGTAGGGAAGTTGGTAGCAGTCAGCCCTGGTGGCATTGCCTATAATTTTACCAATGGCTGACCCAGATGGAGACAGCAGCCCTTTTTGTTGCTAATTTCCCATATTCTGAAATTTTGCCCCATGCCTTTCTCTGGATGCTGTATGTACCCAAGAAGGAGAGGGAATGGGAAGGCTCTTCCATCTATTGACTTGAATCCAGACCTAGCTTATGCTGCTTACTCCCCCTATTATCCCCACTCTCCCCCCCTTTTTTATTAGCCTTCACCCTTCCCCTTTAAAGTGTAGCAATTGTGCTCTCAATCAATTTCACTGTTTCAGGTTGATTTCGATGCACCTGATTACAAGAAATTCCCACTGTTCAAGGGCTTAAGTGGAATGGAAGTGATTGTGGGTCCTGGAGAGGTGCTTTATATCCCCATGTATTGGTAAAGATTATGTAGCTGCCTGCCTGTCTATTAGTCTCTCTGTCATTTGTCTTCTGCTGTCTTTAAGTCTGTATGTCTGCATGTCTGTATTTAATAGTCTGTTTGTCTGCTGTGTCATTAAGGTGGCGTACACCTATTCAAAGGCAAAACAACATAAGGTTTAAACACCGAGTTTAGTCATAAAATGTTCCCCGATTCAGGGCATCTGGGGAAGTGCGGCAGTGCGATTCCGCACTTTGCCCAAAAATCGCACTTTTCCGCACTTTCACACTTTCTTCGCACTTTTCCGCACTTTTTAAGAAAATAACTAAAATTGTGTGGAAAAATCCTTCTAAACACGGTAATTTCAAAGATTTGCAGGTCAATACCTAGTTTATTATGTTGATGCCGAAGTATTAAGCCCAAAAACCTTGAAATCTCCACCATTTTCTTCCGATACGATCGCCACCGAATGCAAAAAATACCAGGCGTTCCACATAACAGCAGACCGTTTGAGCATAAGTACGAGAAACTATCAGTTAGGAGATCTGTAAAGCCGGGGAAACGTTGCGTTGCAAGTTGATGATCGATGTTGTTGCGCGCGTTTTTCATCTCGCGCCGCAACTTGTCACGCAACAAAAACATTTGTTGCAGGTTGTGAAAATTTGTTGCGCGAAGTAGAGTGCGGGTCTACTTTGAGACACAAATTCTGGCTTTGTTGCTCGTTTTTCATCAAACACACAACTTGTCGCGCAACATCTTGCCTACAATTCAAGTTGATTAGTCAATAGAAATGAGGTGCTAAGGGGCCAAATTCGCCTTGGGCTCGCATGTGTGATCATCAAAACAAAATGTTGCGCGGCAAGTTGTGAATTTGATGAAAAACGAGCAACAAAACTTTAGACTTGCAACGCAGCAATGTTGCGCGACAAGTTGAGGGATTTTGTGCCTCGTATTTCCCCGGCTTAATTGGATCGTAGTTTGAGATGGAAATAAGCCAATAGCTGATCTTGTAAGAAATGGGTAAATACAAAACGTTTTTCGGTGACCCCGATTTTTATTTGCTAAATTGGTCAAGTATTTAGCGAAACAAAATAGCAGGAGAACGAAAAAACGTTGGATGTTAGAAGTTCGTTTATTTGTACTTTTAAAAACGCCGTAAATATCCTATGAAGCTGCCGGAGCCATTTACCCTAGATTAAGATGGTGATGACAAAGCACAAAGTTTACATTTTGGAGAACTTTATTGCAAGATAGAGCAGATTTCGTATGACTGTGAAAAATGCCGCGATGCGGCGCGGTACTGTTGCGGTGGCGGTACGGAACCTGGCCTGCTGTAAATGGAATGAAATCGCCAATGAAATCGCGTAGTCGCGGTACTGTCACGGTCGCGGCGCGGAACAGCTTTGTGGTGGTACTTTTCACAGTCATACGAAATCTGCTCTATTGTTATGAACAACGCATGCGGGAGTTGATTGTATGGAGAAATATGCGCTCTTAGTGATTTAGGGGTTCGAGTTTTAAAGACTGATGCCGCGCAAGCAAGCATGGTGAGCCCCTCTTTTTTTGCATTTTTCCATTGTTCTTGACCTAATATTGATCATGCGAAGTTTAATAAGTTAGCAGTTACATCAGCTTCAACGAAATTACGTCTAAAAATGACAAAACAAATAGAAAATCAGCAGAAACGACTCGTTATGATCCCCAAAAGCGCAAACCTTCAAATTAAAGAAAATAATTTACCGCACTTTACCGCACTTTTCACCGTTTTTACCACACTTTTTTCTAAAAAATCCCGCACTTTTTTGCCGTTTTTTACCGCACTTCCCCAGATGCCCTGCCCATGAAACTGCCGGAGCCATTTACCATAGATGGTGATGACGAAACAGATTTTTTTTTTCGTACGAAGTTTACATTTTGGAGTAGTTTAGACCGTTTATTATTGCAAGACGTTGATAATATATGAACAACTCCTGCAGTTAAATTAATGTTACAGGAGTTGATTTACTGGAGAAATAGGCCTTTATGATTTTTGGGGTTCAAGTTTTTCTTCACGCAAACCAGTAAAGCACATTAATCTAAATGACTTATGGTGTGTAAGCTAAGCATGGTGAGCCCCTCTTTTTGCATTTTTCCGTTGTTCTTGACCTAAATATTGATCATTCAAAGTTTAGAAGTTAGCTATTATCAATTTCAACGAAATTACCTTTAATAGGGACAAAACAAACAGAAAATCAACAGAAAACTGCAAATTAAAAAAAAATATATTACCGCACTTTACCGCACTTTTGACCGTTTTCCGCACTTTTTTTCCGCACTTTTTTCTGAAAAATCCCGCACTTTTCCGCACTTTTTGGCCCATTTTTACCACACTTCCCCAGATGCCCTGCCGATTAGTGTCATTTTTTGCCAGTCAATAAAACGACTATTCAGCTTTCCACTTGGTATCGTTTTCTTTGAATAAATTTAACCGATTTCTTGAAATCAGTGAATAGACAAAGTGGGGTAAAATTAAATATGGCCTCCTATTTCTATAAAAACTCATAAAAACTATAAAAACTATAAAAACTTGATAGTGCTCAGATTTTTAAAAATAAATTGATACTACTGTTCACACCATACATTGCTCTACACTCTTGTTTTATTCTAAGGTGGCATCATGTTGAATCTACAATGAATGATGGAGTCACAACATCAGTGAATTTCTGGTACAAGGTAAAACATGACATTAAATTATTCTTCCATCTTTTTATGCTGATACCAGTTCCAACTAAAATAGTAGTCCAGGGACAGACATAGTAGTCGCTAGGTGCCATTGGTGGCCAATTCAACAAATTTTAGTCGCCAAAAAGCAATATTTAGTCACCACATAAGCGTGGATGTCAGGAAAACTCAGAAAGATGGGGTGCCATTTGGCGACCAGCTTAAAAATGTTGGTCGCCAAGCCCCCAAATTTAGTCGCCATTGCCGACCATATGGTCGTAATGTCGGGCCCTGTAGTCCATGTATCAGTGTCAGTAGTATCAGGGGTGTAGCCAGGGGGAGGCCAAGGGGGTCCAGGCCCCTTTCTAGAAACCAAAAATACAGTAAATGCTTGGGACACTATCTTTTCTTTTCTATTAAAACTCTTGGCTGTGCACCAGGGTATGATCCCAGTTCGGCAATGTTTATAGCTCTCAGCTCACTTGTGTAAGGTACATTTTTATTATTATTTATATTCCTCCCTTGCAATTATTCCTCCATCTTATGCTGATACAAGTTCCAACTAAAATAGTAGTCCAGGGACAGACATTAACATTTTTCGCTAGGTGCCATTGGTGGCCAATTCAACAAATTTTAGTCACCAAAAAGCAATATTTAGTCACCATATAAGCGTGGATGTCAGGAGAACTCAGAAAGATGGGGTGCCATTTGGGGTCAGTGCACGCGATTATGCCATTCCAGTCTTCCATTCTTCCTTGCCTCTTTATCTTATCAAAGATCTCGAACGGGTCCAAAAAAGAGCGCTGTCAATCATTTATCCTTATATTAGCTACAACGAGGCGATGGTACAGGCAGACCTGGGTCCGTTAGTCAAACACCACCAGGAGCTCTGTAAGTCTCTTTTTGATAATATTGTTAACGACACAGAGCATCGCCTGCATCATCTCATACCACCTCGTTTTAATTCTACGTACGCGCTAAGACATCCAAGAACATATAACATCAAATTCAACACAAACAGGGCAAAGAGCACCTTTTTTAACGCACAATGCCATCTTGTAAATAGTTTTTAAAGCCTCGATATTTTTGAACAAATTTTGTAATTTTATCTTAAATTTTCCTTGTAAATATTATTGTTATTATTATTATAGTTTTTAGTATTGTAAATAATATTTTCATAATTCAGCCTATTGGCTGCAATGATTATATTTAATAAACTATCTATCTATCTACTATCTATCTATCTAATAGTTTACATCTGCCCCCTGTTTCTTGGTCTGCTTTCTCATGAGAAATTACTAAGGTTTGAACCGTGTCCAGATGATTGTTTATAATTATAAGCTGCCTTTTTCTTGACTACATGTTGTCAGTCTGAAATTCTTCATCCTTTCACAGGCTGGCCAGACACCTAATGAGATAACTTACCCTCTGACGCATCAGCAGAAAATAGCAATTATGAGAAAATATTGAGAGAATGTTGGGTGATGCATTGGGCAGTCATACAGAGGTAAGAGGGGAAGGACTGACATTTTTGTGTCCTTGTGTAGTTCCAGAAAATATCCATACCCCCCACGGAAGGGTGTTGAGAAGTGAACACCCCCCCTCTAGAATTTCCAAAGAAAAATACAGTATTTGTATGGAAAAGATCAGGTAAATAAATACAGTTTTTGTATGGAAAGATCAGGTAATAAATACAATTTTTGTATGGAAAAGATCAGGTAAATAAATACAGTTTTTGTATGGAAAAGATCAGGTAAATTGACCCCCACCCCTCCAGAATTTCCAATCCCTTCCATGGGGGGGGGGGGGGGGAGGGATGGAGGGATGGATAATTTCTTGAAAACACAACTTGTACCCAAATGATGCATCAACCAAGAAGGAAATCATAAAAATATTGAGGAAAGAGTTTATAGATGCATGCATTGTCAATGATAATGCTCTGGTTTTGACAGCCATTTGAGGGCCTTTGCTGATTGGGTGATTTGAAAGGTTGAGGCATGTGTACTGGGTATTTTTATCCCAGAAACAGACCGGTCCGTTCGCTGATGGGGCACCATTGGTCCCTAGGGACCCCGTGCCTCAAAATTCCACGATGGCGCCCAATCAGCGAACGGACCGGGTTTTCTGCGATAAAAACACCGAGTACAGTGTTTTTATTACCCTGTACCATCTGCAAGCAGGCTGAGGCATGTGCAGAACATTGTTCCTCTCTAAATGCCTCTGAATTAAATCTCACCCATGCATCATAGACTGTCACCCAAGGCTCCCACACTAGATTCGATTCATTTCCATTTATTAGTGGCTTATACAAAGTGTGTACATGACCAAGGAGATCAGCCCCCAAACCCCCCAACCCTGTTGTTAATGACTGTGGGTTACATGGACATCATTCTTAGAGATTCTTAATGTTACCATCTCCATCTAGAACTTAATAATAGACTCATGCAAATACTGCCGACTGTCTTCTGTTGTCAGCGGCCGTGTCACTCCCTCCCCCCCCTGACAAGGAAGCATTGGGCAGTGTCTGAGATGCATGGATGGAAAAGTGCACCCCCTTAGACACACAGATTAATCACTTATTCTTGTTCTAATAATTTCTCCTTTTAGGTTGGCCCTCTGTTAAATACAATTGTGAATGGCAGATACAATTTGGAGGAACAAGAAGAAAAACAAGGCAAGCCAAGCTAACTCAGCTAAGTTGTTTTGACTGACAATCCATACAAAAGAACATTAACTACCATAAACAGCTGGGCACGATAGGCAATGCATAAGCCTTATGAGCTTTAGAGGGAGGTCAAAACATAATAATTTTAGGTACCCAGTTTGAGGGTGGTGGGGTATGACCCGGCACTACCAAACGTATTTTCAGAAAATTCCAAATTTCAAGTCTTAATTTCTTGTGAAATATTTTCAACTGAATCACATATCAATGAAAATGGGCCACAGAAACCTGTGGTGGGTAGGGAGGGGTTGTGCAACTTGTCACCTACCACCTTCCCTGACAAAATCGGTTACTCTAAAAGTTTGCCTGTTTTGACTTCTTTCCTAAGAATAAAACAAACAATGGTATTATAACGAGAAAATTTTAAAAAGATTAATATCTGCCACACTTCAAATCATGAATTAATCTAACTTCTTTGCTCACTGGCTATCACAAATCTCAGCCTTTGTTCAAGATCCAAATATCACCAGAATGTTTCTAAATTTCAGATTTTTCCATAAAAATGGTTCATAACTTTCATAACATTTCCATAAAAGTTGGTATCTTTTAGGGTATCCGTTTGCAACAGGTTTATTCTACTATCACTGTGAATGTTTAACAAAAAACGTCCTCTGATTTTCCGTGGTATGTCCTCTTATTTACCACGGCATGATGTAATAAGTGGTCAATAATAATAATAATAACTTTATTTATCCACAGTTTAAATTAAAGCTATACAGCTTGTGGGGCGGTGCCTAAAATAATATAATTAATACTAACATAATAATATACAATATACTAATTAATAATAGATAATAATAGTCAAAATGTCGTGGACTCTCGAGTGCAACGGAGTGGGTCCGCATGGTATATAAGAGGACATACCACAGAAAATCAGAGGACATTTGCTTTATCACAACAAACAGGCAGAAATAAAATCAGAAACAGCGCGTGCGCGATAAAACGGTTTGCGCAAGCGCAGCCAAACTGTGTTTCCATTGGTTCATTCCTTCGCCTTTGTCGTTCTATGCTGAATAAATCGGCTGAAAATTTCAAGATGCCGCTTGTGTGACAAAGGCGAATGGCCATTTACAATTCAAGAAACGCGCGTGTTGTGGTAAAAAAGACATGTCGTGTGAATTACTTCGCTTGAGGAAATACTAGCGAGTGACTTGTACAAACCGGTTCAATTACAGAAAGTAAATACATCCAAGAGATAATTAACCGAACAAGGACCGGACAACATTTTATTTCTTTTAGGAATTAAAAGTGAGTTATACGGTCAATATGTAATCCGCGGATTTAACGATAATAAATTATTTAAGAATTGCTGCAATAATGGCTCGCAGGCATGATAAAAAAATTTAAAATGAAAGTTATTTTTAGATATCATTGCTCGTTTAAGGATATAAATAAAAGCATTGTTGTTGGCAAGAAACGTCTGCATTTATAACCCACAAATGGGATTACCTTATTGGTACTAATTTTCGCGGCACTTAATTTCTTGAAAAAAATCGGCATATTTCGCTGTTCTTTATGTTCGCGATTTGGGAGCAAAATTATTTTCTTAGGAAATTAATTTTCGCGAAAATGAAAAAAAAAACCGTTTTATTTACTGAATTTTATTACTTTACAATTCTTATTGCTGAAAATCATGAACTCATAACAAAACCAAACTCTAGAAACCGCATCGTGAACCTAGTAATAGTCAAGACATTATTCTTATGCTTAAGGATAATTCATTAAATTAAGCGTCGCTTTCTCCCCGCTATAATATATTCCAATACTATGTAATTAATTATCTCAGAGGACAAATAAAGTATTTTGTTGTTGTTTAAGTTTGATATTTTTTTTTAAATCGCGAAAGTCGCGAAATCAAAGCGACGCCAAAGTTAGTACCAAAAGGTACCTTGACTGCTTGTAGTCTGTTATTTGGTGAACGTTCGCAAATACTGAAGAGAACAGTCAAACTCAAGCAATTTCTGCAGAAACTCATCCATGGGAAAAGCTGAATTTCCCATGGCACACGCATGGGAAGTGTTCGGAATTCACATGTATAGCCATTTTTTTTATTTTTTATTTTATTCCTCCAAAAGCTGTGGCAATCTTGAACAACAGTAAACTATGAACTCACCAAAGTTTTGAATACTGCAATGCCAATAAGTTATCTATTATATCAAGAAACAAACTTTATGCTAATTGCTTCTCCTAGGCGAAGGGTCTCTATTAACATTACTGCATGCAATATTACTCAAGAAAGCCATATCAAATATTTAGGTATCTTTATTGATGACCACCTTAAATGGGATGCACAAATCAAACATGTTAATTGCTCTTTATCAAAAAACCAGGAATCCTAAATAAATTACGATATTATCTACCCCTTAGCACACTCAGGCAACTCTATTATAGCTTTATTTACCCTTATATTTCCTATGGCCTTATGAGCTGGGAACTGCATGCCAAACTCGCCTTAAATCTGTAAAGTTCAAAATGAACAAATGTATAAAATCCATATTGTTTGCTTCCAGAAGAGAAATGCATCCAAATATTATAGCTTTTAGAAATTCATAACCTTGATAGCATGTTCAACATTAAATAGTTTCTCTCATATATCAAATCAAACAGTTTCCAAATCAACCCCAACTGCCCTCCATAACTTGATTGTCCCGGCCTCAGAAATACATAAATATTATACCCGATATGCCTCAAAGGAAATTTATACAGACCACTTCCAGAACAAACTATGGACTCTCCGCTTTCAAACAGTTGCAAGTAGTATCGCGATTCACCCTGCCACTCTGTGTTGTTGTGAGCCGTCAATATTTTGTGGTATTGACGGCTCAAAAAGAGCTAGCAAAATTCAACTTTTTTCGCACGAATTTATGTTTCATTTCATTGTCAATAGTTAGAAATAACGTTTAGCTATATTTCTAGCAATATCTTATGGCAGAAAGAGATTTTTTTTTCGCCGAAAAAGATGGAAAAATGTAAACAGAAATGCTCGAGCTCGTGCGAAAAGCCCATGTGATTGCGTGAGATCGTGCGTAAATGTAATGAGAATTGAAATTTCAATCGACAATAAATAGCACTATTTCTTGCCATTTCCTCCAGAAAATCTTCAAGAATCGCGATACAATATTAATTACGATTTTGAGACGGCAATTCCACAAAATATTGACGGCGTTGGAAGAAAATATTTTCACGTATTGGGCTCCGTCGCTGCGCGACTCCGCCAATACGTGAACATATTTTCTCCCACTAGCCGTCAATATTTTGTGGAATTGCCGTCTCAAAATCGTAATTAGTATATAGAATCTGGGAGATGGTCCCCTTACAACATTAAGATTATGCCATTTTAAATTTTTGTTTCTCATTATAAAAAGCACCTCCTTCACAGCCAAAATTATTAATTCCTTTTTCTTTTTCTTTACACAAATGGGCAATTCCAGAATAAAGGTACCCTCCCCACGGGCGGCACTAGTTTTTTACCCCCCCCCCCCCCCCCCCCCCCCCCCCCCCCCCCCCCCGTGCATCCACAATTTCCAAAATGGTTTACCCCCCATGCATATAGAATTCCGGGCAGGTTAAAGAAATCCAGCTTCGAACCCCCCCCCCCCCCCCCCCCCCCTTGCATCAGAATTCCGAGCTCTTAAACCCCCCCATCACATCGGAATTTCCAATTGCCCAATAATGAATACTGATAAAAGTAAACAAATGACAAAATATGCCAAAAAAAAACTACACTGTAAACTTTTTATTATTATTTCTATGTAGGTAAGCTTATGTAATTGTAATTAGTCTCTCTATTTTCAGTGGTGGTGACCATCTCGAAAGCCATGCGCTACTATGGTCACTACACACTTTGCTTTTGTTTCTATACATTATAAATCTTTATTATAGTTGTTTTCTTTTTGTAGTGTATAACCTTGCTTGTTTGTAATATAAATAAGTGCTAATAAACTGAACTGAACTGAACTTCCCATTCTTCTACCATGGGAAATTCAGCTTTTCCCATGGATGCGTTTCTGCAGAAATTCCCTGTGACACCGTTCCGGGCGGCTGCGAGGAGACAATTCACCTACGCGACTCGCTCGTCGAACTTCTCGCCGCTTTCTCCTGATTCCCTGACACATCGGAACGCTTCATACGCCATGGCCCGCGGAGCTCACTTTGAAGCGCGGGGGCTACTAGAAAGAATGTATCACCAAAATGGGGGCTGACTAATAGAAAATGTGTGGAAATTTGTCATAAAGTGGGGGTTCGTTGAACTAAACTGGTATGCTGAAGAAGGTATTTTAGGACCGAGGTGCATTCTTTAGGGTGGAAATTCTTTCTGACCAGGTATAGAGTGGAAATTGGCATTGACAAGCAAAACCAGAAATAGAATTAAGAAAAGAAAGTTCACTTTAAAAAAAAAATCACGTTTTTTTTATTTTGACAAAGATCATTGTTATTTTGACCTTCTTTGGTTTCTTGACCCTTTCCTTCTTTTGGTTTCTTGTT
The DNA here is from genome assembly GCA_033964015.1 of Scolanthus callimorphus. NCBI lineage: Eukaryota > Metazoa > Cnidaria > Anthozoa > Actiniaria > Edwardsiidae > Scolanthus > Scolanthus callimorphus. The sequence continues at coordinate 27,024,807 of CM066912.1, read as the reverse complement.
TTTAGTGGCCCTTAAATAGCCCGTGTCAGCCACTCCTTTGTTTATTGTTTTTATTCGATATTAGAAGACGAATTACGTGTAGAAATCTCAAATAACCATCTTCAAAGAACGTTTTATGCTCCATTTACCGAATTCAATCGAAAATACCGCACTACATTTCCTAAATCGGCCGATGGAAATTGATGCTTTCTCTGACTCGGTATGTTGCTTGTCTGACAAAATAGCGGCTGACTTAGGCTAAGCATTCGTATTTTGCTCATGTATTTGCAGTCTTCATGCTCGCACCGTTAAACTTTCAGAATAAGAGCTCTTGTTTTTTTGTTGCTTGTTTATTGCTTTTGTTTCTCCGCGAACAAGAGACGAAACGATAGAAGCAGTTGTTGATTTTGTTTTCAACTCGAGGTAAATACTGTTGACATCGAATCACTTCAAGGAACAGGAGCTGCATTCCATCTTTAAACTTTCTTTCAATTTGTGACATGTCAAGTTAATGATTGCCTTTGCTTTGTTGAGGGATAGGGAACTTGGAATTTTTTTTATCTAATCATTGATGGAACAGTTAATTTTCCCATCTGGAAGAAGGAAAGGAAGCAATAGATGAATAGCAATTTCAGAAGAATTGCAGAATTCAGAGGAAACGTGGAAATGCTAAATAGTTCACGGCTCAGAAAGCGGTAATTCTTTTGAATATTTCTATATTGTTTTCTCTTGGAAATTCTCTCTCTAAAAGCCCTTCAAAGTCCTAAGCTACTGTTTTTTAATGTGAGAGGATAATTAAAGGGCGTATTGTTTTCGATTGACGAAAATTACCATAGAGTAACTAGTTTGTTCGTCATTGGCTCGGCGAGTTCACTAGGAATTCCTACAAGTTACCAGCGAAATTTTCCCGAGAAATGACGTAGAAAAAACACAGGACAAACACAGGCTTGCTTGGACAAGTGGATAGTCCTCGTTTATGGTTGTTTTTAATCGAGAAAAAAACATGGGGAGTGGAGTTAGTGCTTATAGTGCTGGAGCAAGCGGAGCAAATGGTGAGATTGGGAAGTCAACTGATAGTTTGAATAGTCCAAAAATACAACTACCGACGTGGAAGCGAGAGTTAAAGGAGAAGGATGAGTTAATACAAAGGAAGATGGAGAACTTCAACACCGACTGCGAATTATCGACGATAAAGATGCCGAAATATCGAAACTGAAAAAAGAAATCCACGAATTGAAATGCGTAGTTCAACAGACTACGAACAAATTGAGCGTAATGTCTACTATCAATGAAGATGCCACGATGGCTGGCTCGACTCCTCACAAGAAGAAAGTTCGCTCGAGCAGAAAGGAAAAACGACAAGCAGTGAGCGGAGAAAGCAGCACAAAGGCACAGGAGGAATCGAGGAAAGAACTGGAGCGTTTCCCAAAAGATTTCAGGTAAGATGAATGTTTTTCTTTGAACAAAAATAACATGTTTTTATTATTTCTGTAACATTCACGTCGATATTTTGTTATGGGCAGCTTGGTTCTCAGTACAGAGACGATGCGAAGGAATTCAGTTACTATAGTATTAACATTAATTATCCCAGTTTAATTTCTTTAATTTCACAATGAAACAAATAATTGCGATATTAGTTCTTAATAAATTAATAAGGAAACTTTTATTAAACTTACCATAGCTGATTTGATAAATAAACTTAAGTTTTGCTTGAACATGTTACCCAACAGCGATAATTCAAAAAAGAAATAGCTCCGAGCGGTAAATTTAGGGTGGCAGAATTGAGGACTCTTCTAGATTTATATTAGCTTTGCAATAAGCTGTAACACTGTAATTTTGATAAATAATTTTTGTTCATAATTAAGTCAATCATCTTTAAATAATTGCTATAGATTTCAATTGAATTTGAAGTCGGATTTTTTTTTTTATCATTAATTCCTTCAGTCCCTTGCTGGTGGATTTGCAGTTAAGATTTTTCTTTAGAACAGCTCCAAGACGTGTAGTAATCGCATCTGAGACTAAATACAAACACTCCGTGGTGTTGATTGAACGTGTTTTGTGTTCCCCATGCAAATACTGTTTGTATAAACACTGCTGGGTCATGCCGTAGATAATGGCCGTCTTTTTTGCAATGTCCCTTTCTTGACAAATGCTTTTTAACTCGATGACAACATTCTTTCAAGTTTATTTGAAACTGACATGACGTGCACAAAAAGTCATAGATAGTTTTTCTCACCATTTCGTTAATAATACATTTTAAAGAAGTAATAACGTAGTAGGCAAGGTTTGGAAGCAAGACTACTACATAAACCCAAGGGGCTTTTGGTTTAAATAGAAATGCCAAAACAGCCATCCAGTGGGAAATGGCACGCCGTAAAATGCTAATTGCGGTGTCCTACCCAGGATCCAGCATTTGATATTCTGACAGAGGTCACCATTTTCCTTTCTTCAACTTTTTCCTAGAGTATCAGACTTGACGTGGCATTTTACAAAGAGCTGTCCTGGGTACTATTCACTCGTTTGTTAACACGCTAAGCCAAGAGGGCGCGTTTTAGTAAACGAGGACAGAGCGGAAATGACCAAAAATGAAATGTCTAACTTCGCCATATTTCAAAATATAAGCTCAAGATTCCGTATACAAAGAGTTTTTGTGACCAAAAGCTTAATTCCAATTTTTAAAGAAATGTGAAGAATGTGACTTTTAGATATTATGATCGATCAAAGTTTGCATAATCCTGATCAAAGTACTAATTCTCCCATAAAATGGCACAGAAACCAAACTTTAAAGCCTAATATCTCAAAGACGGATCCATTAGAAAAAAGTCATTTTTGATATTTTGTTTTCCATCAAATGAGGAGTCTGTATGCAAAAAATCACGCTTATCTGAGTTAACCCGACCTTACTATTTGAAATTTAGGATTTTAGCAGAGTTTTCCGCTCTGTCGTAAACGAGTGAAGCTTCGAGACTGGTGGTACTCATGGTAACGAAGAGCGTACTCCCAAAACGCCATCTGCAATGGAAGTAACTTCATACTCGCTAGCAATTCAGTTCTAGTTAAGCTAAAAAGAAAACACATTTTGAGTAGCCCGTAGAAATCTCTAAATAAACATCTAAAAACAAAGATTCAGATTTGTTTTACCAAATTCAATCGAGACAATTGCACTATATTCTCTAAATCAGCCAATGGAAATGGATGAAAGAAGAATAAAGAATTGGAGATAACACCGAGAAGAAATTCCGCTGGAAACCTGAGGAATAATATTTCAAAGTTCTGAAGGAATGGTGTTGGCTGTTGATGTTCATTTCACGGTGCTGTCAACCTAACAAAGGGCGCTATTCAATCTACGGTTGGCACATTAGCAATGTTGATAAACAATGAATAGCGCTATATGAATTATATGGATTTGGATAAATTTCAGGATCATTTTCGATGTTTGGCGTTTAAAGAAATGATTTTTTTTAGATCAGATACCAGAAACAGTAAGAAAGACGTCTACACTATGATGTAAATTATTTTGTTCCAAGATTGTTTTCCAATCGTTACTCGATTTTCAAATGAATTACGTCTTATCTCTTGTGTTCGCCAACAATGGGGAGTTTGCAGGTGTTGTGTGACATGTCACGCAACACCTGCAAACTCCCCATTCTCTGCGCGCCTACGAAATCCTTCCCACAATCCCTTGCGCACGCGGTACTGGGCACGAGTCGGCATTTGAGATACCCAACCGTTGTGATATCTTACTACCTGTACTTTCTAGGTCGAAACAGCTCATCAAGGATGCCATATTTGAAAATGATTTCCTCAAGAATTTGGAAGGCGCTCAGGTCCGAGAGATTGTAGACTGCATGTATCCAAAAACGTACGAGAAAGGAGATATCATTATTCAAGAGGGGATGCTGGAAATGCGCTGTACTGTATCGCAGGTAAGAAAAAGGAGAGAATGGGGATGGGGAAGGAGGTATTGATTTTCTCAAGAATTTGGAAGGCGCTCAGTTTTTGTATACGATGCCAAATAAAAATATCTGTCTGTCTGTCTGTCCCCGGGGGGAGGGGGGACTCCCATATTCTTTGGTCGGGGATGATCGTCGTATCTTTAGGGGTTAAAATCGCGGGGTTTGGTCTCTTTTAAGGGTGATCGTGATCTTCAATAAATTCTAGGGAGATTGCTATCTTTTAGGGCCGAAACTGTGTCCAAATTGTTTTTTCTCATGATGATGCATCTAAAAACCGTGTAAGAAAGAGAGATTATTCGACGAGAAGACGATAAATTAGAAACAAGGACGGAAATTTCTTGATGGGTATCTTTCACCTGTTACCTGTCTCCTTTCGCGCCTACTTGGCACATAAGACGTCATCTATTTAGGGTATCTTTTAGGGTAATACATTTTTAACCACGCCATGGAGCGCCATGTTTGTTATCTTTTAGGGGTGAAACTGAACATTTCCGACGATCATCCCCTACCAAAAAATATTGGAGTTCCTTCCCCCCCCCCCCAAAAAAAAGACGTACGACAAAGGAGATACTATTGTTCATGATGCTTGAAGGCGGATGCTAGGAAGGCACTGTACTGTATCGCAGGCAAGAAGGAGGGGAGGGAAATGGGGTAAGCAGGGGGGGGTAAGCAGGGGGGGGGGGGGATAGGGATAATATAAGGACCAAAAGTTGCAAAATTTCCATCAGCAAATACACTAAATGTATGGGAAAATCTCCCCTAAATCCCCCTGGTAAGAAGAAGGAAGGTATAAAGAGGGAAGGAGAGAGGTAAGAGGGAAGGGATGGGAGAGAGGGGAGGGAGGGGGGAGATGCAGTAGAGCTGTTCAACACTGGTAAGAGGGATGGCAAGGAAGTGAACGTCGCTCAACATGTCACGTTAGATCTGACATAGATGTTTCGTTCGTTAACAAATTAGTGATTAGATTATTTGATTTTCTATTAATAAACCGGTTAGTAGATTGACATTTGATTGACAAGACATAAACGCAGCTTAGCGTCGTGTACTCAGTTCAGTTCAGTATGTTATAAGTAATACACGTGAAAAGTCGATAAGAAACACTGCTAACCAGAAACTGCTAACCAGCAATCAAAAGGGCACAAAGAAGCATTACAAGACTTAAACCCGCCACATAAGTAAGTTTTCATTTGTGATTTTGAAGGTTTATACAGTAGGTCTAGAATATAGGTATCGATAAGTAATAAGTCATTGTATCATTTCAGATCGAATAAAATTATAATCAAACTATACGATTTGTGGCTGAGTTATCTGTTACGGAGACGCATGGGATTTACAAGGAACCATTACATTCGATTTATCGGGTTGGCATAAACCACGCACACGGACGGAGAGAATGGAAGACGCCAAGAAAAAGGCGAAGATTAACAGGAGGACTGCGAAAGCAGCGCTCACGAGAGCCGGTAAGACGGTGAATAACCTAATCACTGGAAAACGACCAGCAAGTGAAGTAAGTGATTCCCTCATTAAATACCAGGAAAGCTTTGAAAACCTAGTTCATCTGCATGAGGAATTTGTCAAGCTTATCGAGGATGATGTAGAATTCAACAGTGAAGAAGCGTGGTTAGGCGAATGCCAAGAGAGTTTCATGGAAGCCGAATTTCAAGCTAAAGTTTATTTAGAAACCAATGTTTGTAAGGGGAAAGCAAGCGAGAAGGGGAAAGGAACTAAATGTAAATCTAGTGAACAACAAAGTTCTATTGTTTCACCAACTCATCAGGGAGAAACTATGATCGGAATTTCCGGCCAAGACAAAGGGGCATTAGGGAAACATGACACTGGCGCAAACAGTCCTAGTACAAGTAACTTTGTTGACACAGTAACTATCACTGAATCAATTAACACAAACGTATCAATGTCTAATCCGATGCAAGATAACCAAGGACCGGAAGTGTGTAGTTTCAAGATAGAAAAGCCAAAGCTTCCCAGTTTCAACGGAGATGTAAGAGAATACGCGATTTTTAGATCGGACTTTAAGCACGCAATTGAAAAGCGCTACAGCCATCGGGATGCGATGACGATGCTACGCACGTGTTTAAAGGATAAGCCCCTCCAATTGATACAAGGCATCGGCAGCGATTACAATGCCGCCTGGGATTACTTGGATGCCATCTATGGCGATCCGCGTTACGTCTCGGATACGGTCACGCAAGACATCACAAGGTTTAAATACTTGGAAACAGGAGAAGATGCACGCTTTTGTGACCTTGTCCACTTAGTCAACAGAAGTTACAACACGCTGAAGGAAGTGGGACAGCCCCAGGACATGGACAACAGCCATATGTTGGCCATAATAGAAAGGAAGATGTGCGCTGACGACAGAAAAGTCTGGGCAAGAGAACTGGAAAGAGACAAAAAACCTGCTACACTGAAAGAGCTCTTGTCATGGATGACTATCGAGATGAAGTCAAGAATGAGAGCCACTGCCTCGGTACGAAGCGGCGCTACAAATCGAGGAGGAATCCACCACTTAAGAGTCGGCGAGCAGGAAAGAACCAACTTTAAGTGCTGGCACTGCAAGTCCAATGCGCACTGGCCAGATCAATGTCAGAAGTTTGCCGGCCTTAAACAAGACGAGCGCATGAAAGCAGCTAAAGAAAATCATGTGTGTTTCAGTTGTTTAAAGCAAGCAGGCCGCAACCATCGCTCTAGTATCTGCACTCGAAGGAAAAAGTGTGACAAGAAGGACAACGGCCAGGAATGTGAGTTCTTTCATCATCCGCTATTGCACAAGACGATGAATCCTGTGAATGTGGCAACGGCACGCGAAGACAATGGAACTCTGTTACCAGTGGTAACGGCAACGCTTCAAGGTCAAAACGGTATCCTAAAACATGGCAATGTACTGTTGGATTCAGGCGCGCAAATCAGCCTCATCCGAAACGACACCGCCGCATCTCTTTGCTTGAAAGGAAAATACACGTCAATAACAATCACCAAAGTCGGAGGAGAAGAGGAAACAAAAGCGACTAAAGAATACAAGATACCCGTTTCATCCGTTGAAGGTGGTTCACGTTTCACTATTCGAGCAGTAGGAATTCCCAGCATCAGTGACGAGGTGGCGAGAGTTCAGTTGGCGCCATTGAAAGCGAAGCTAGGATTGGAAGAAGAGCGCATCCGTCGCGGAAAAGGTCAAATTGATCTGCTCATTGGAATCGACCACGCCCACATGCACACGGGCCCAACTAAGCAAGCAGATCAAGTGGTAGCCCGCCAGACCCCACTCGGATGGGTGATTTTGGAGGTTCGTCATGTCAAGTGAACGAAAGAAATCACGGAATTCTACATGTACGCTTAGCAGAACCGATTGACCTGACGCACTTTTGGAAGACAGAAGTGATGGGAGTTGAAGTTCAGCCGTGCACCTGTGACGCAAACAAACTATCCGAATTGAAAGAGAAGAAGCGCAAGCTATTAATAGTACATGTCAAAAAGTAAATGATCAATGGCTCATCCCTTACCCGTGGAAAAAGGACCCAAAGTTACTGCCAGACAACAAAGAGCTATGCCAAAAGAAACTAGAAGCAACAGAACGGCGCCTGAAGAAGAACCCAGAACATGCGGAAGCCTATAAGAAGCAGATGGACGAAATGTGTGAACTTAAGTTTGCCCGGAAGTTGACTAAAGATGAGATAAAGAACTACCAAGGTCCGGTACACTATATCAGTCACCATGAAGTCAAGCGGCCAGAGAGCTCAAGTACCCCACTGCGCATAGTTTTTAATACGTCCTCCAGTTACCAGGGTCACGTGCTTAACGACTATTGGATGAAAGGACCAGACCTGTTAAACGATCTGTTTGGAGTTTTGCTGCGGTTTCGAGAAAAAGAATATGCGTTGATAGGCGATCTGTCAAAGATGTACCATAGAATATTGATACCGAATCTGGATCAGCATGTCCACCGCTACTTATGGCGTAACCTGGAGACTGACAAACCCCCGGACGTCTACATAAAAACAGTGTTGACATTTGGAGACAAGCCGGCGCCAGCCATGGCTCAGATAGCCCTCAGAAAGACAGCGGAGGAGGGAGAAGATTCGTACCCAGAAGCAGCGAAAGTGCTGAAAGTGGACGTGTACATGGACGACATCTGTCATTCAGTAAACAACTTGAACGAGGCAAGAAAGTTATCTGCAGAGATGGACATACTTCTCAAGAAGGGTGGTTTCAGTGTGAAAAAGTGGATCTCGAATGAAGCGTTAGTGGAAGGAAACATTAACGAAGATGAAAAGAAAGTATTCCAGCCTGAAGGAGAAGAGAAGGTACTAGGAGTCGTGTGGAATAGCAAGAGGGACACGCTGTCTCTTAAAGTGAAGTCAGATCTAATGAAGCTTACCATGGATCATCAAAGCCTAGAAGAGTTAAAACTGACGAAGCGATTGCTGCTTGGACAAATCGCAAGGATATATGACCCTATTGGACTCGCAGCTTCGTTCACGATTCGCCTTAAAATCGGCATGCAAGACCTGTGGAGAATGGGAGTCGACTGGGATGACGAGCTATCGGTACAAGTGAAGAAGAAATGGAAATGTATGTTTGAAGAATTGAAAGACCTCGATAAAATCGAGTTTAAGAGATGTCTTCTCACACAAGGAGCTGCAGAACCACCGCTATTATGCGTGTTCTCAGACGCATCAATGGAAGCTTTGGAAGCTGTGCGTATATCAGGAAGAAAAATCCGGACGGGAACTATGATGTCAGATTAGTAGCCGCCAAGTCACGAGTGGCACCCTTAAAGCAGCTAACCATTCCGCGTCTCGAGCTGCAAGCAGCTGTACTCGCTTCCCGTTTAGCGCACACGATCCAGGAGGAATCAAGAATTCAGTTCAAGGCTGTTCAGTTTTTTACTGACAGTACTATCGTGTTGGCATGGATACGAAGCCCATCACGACAGTTTAAGCCCTTTGTATCAGCGAGAGTGGGAGAAATCCAAAGCAAGAGTGATCCAAGTCAATGGAGGCATCTCCCAGGTGAATTGAACGTAGCCGATGATTTATCCAGAGGCATCCGTGCGACGGACCTGAGTGGAAGATGGAGCAACGGACCCGAGTTCCTGCAGCTGCCGGAAGATCAATGGCCTAAACAAGATACAGTACAGACGCCCCCCGAGGAACAAATGGAACGTCGCCGAGCGGAAGCAGTACTTCAGGCACGAGTGACCGAAAGCCCTGAAGCGAACGACGGCCCCATAAATCCGCAAGACTTCTCTAGCTGGAGAGGACTCATACGAGTGACGGCAAGAATTCTGAGATTTGCTGATAAAATTAGACTGAGAAAGCACGAGCAAGATGGCAAAGAAGGACCGCTAACATCCGAAGAGCTACAAAAGGCAGAAATATATTGGGTAAAGAATGCGCAAAGAAACCTTCATGCGCGCATGGCAAAAGGCGACTTCAAGGCACTTAGCCCCTTTATAGATGAAAAGGGCATCATAAGGGTAGGAGGAAGAGTGGATAGAGCCGTCGCGTCTTATGAGACCAAGCATCCTGCTCTGCTCCCGAATACACACTGGATATCATTGCTGATAACGCGCCATGCACACCAATTCGGTCACCCAGGAGTAGCCACCACAACTGCTAAGACCAGGCAGAAGTACTGGATCCTAAAGGCCAACAAGCTGAGCAAGTCTGTGAAACACCGCTGTGTAGTCTGCAGAAAGATGGCGCATACACCAGAAAACCAAGTGATGGCCGACCTACCCGATATTCGTCTCGCTCCGCACACACCGCCATTTTATTATACATCATGTGATTACTTTGGTCCCTACAATGTGAAGATTGGAAGAAACAAACAGATGAAGCATTATGGTGTGATTTTCACCTGTTTAAACACGAGAGCAGTGCACTTGGAGCTTGCAGTTGATCTGTCAACAATGGATTTTATGCAAGGACTACGAAGATTCTTTTCGATTCGTGGTCAACCCGCACTGATCATGAGCGACAACGGATCACAGATGGTTGGAGCAGAGAGAGAGCTGAGAGAAATGATTGAAGATTGGAATGTAGAGGAGCTGAAATCGTTCTGCGCTGAGAAAGGAATCCAATGGAAGTTTGTAACACCCGCGGCTCCACACCAGAATGGGTGTGTTGAGTCTCTTGTCAAGTCATGCAAGAAAGCGCTTAAATGCGCCATCGGTTCTCAAGTTTTGACCCCGTTTGAATTATATACCTGTCTGTTAGAAGCGGGCAACCTGGTGAACCAGCGCCCAATCGGACGCCTGCCAAACGACCCGGATGACGGTTCTTATCTATGCCCAAACGACATGCTGCTTGGACGTGCCTCGCCTACAGCACCGCAGGGTCCATTCAAAGAAACAAGAAATCCAAGGAAAAGAGTAGAGTTTGTTCAAAGGATCGTGGATTCGTTCTGGAAGCGCTGGGCTAGGGATGTATTCCCGATTCTTGTTCCAAGAAAGAAATGGCACGCAAACAAGCGGAATGTGAGAGTTGGCGACATTGCAGTCCTGTCCGACGACAATAAAGTGACAAGAGGCAAGTGGACGATGTGTAGAGTCATCGAGGTGTTCCCAGGGCCAGATGGAAAAGTACGGAATGTCAGGGTGAAGACAGCCGAGGGAGAATACAAAGGCCGATTTCAAAGATCGCAGTTCTACACCCAGTAGAGGGATTTGATGAATAAACTAGTGGAAAAGGACAACGCCCTTTTCGGGGCGGAGAATGTTTCGTTCGTTAACAAATTAGTGATTAGATTATTTGATTTTCTATTAATAAACCGGTTAGTAGATTGACAAGACATAAACGCAGCTTAGCGTCGTGTACTCAGTTCAGTTCAGTATGTTATAAGTAATACACGTGAAAAGTCGATAAGAAACACTGCTAACCAGAAACTGCTAACCAGCAATCAAAAGGGCACAAAGAAGCATTACAAGACTTAAACCCGCCACATAAGTAAGTTTTCATTTGTGATTTTGAAGGTTTATACAGTAGGTCTAGAATATAGGTATCGATAAGTAATAAGTCATTGTATCATTTCAGATCGAATAAAATTATAATCAAACTATACGATTTGTGGCTGAGTTATCTGTTACGGAGACGCATGGGATTTACAAGGAACCAATAGACTATATGCACTGTTTAAGTGTACCTTATTCTTCTTATTCATTGCTAGACGGTCGCCTGGAGGTCACCAAGGAGGGTAACGTTCTTGGGGAGATGGTAGCGGGGATGTTGTTTGGAGAACTTGCTATTCTTTACAACTGCCGACGAACTGCTACCGTCAAAGGTAGGAATACAGTCGTGCTAATCGCTTTATTTATACACTTTCGTCCCTATTTTCACATGCAACTGCCATGGCATCAAATGGACTGGCAGTCCAAGCGATTCATTAAGGAGCCTGTGTCAGCCACTCCTTTGTTATTGACTAATCATCGTGCCGAATTTCTTATAGTGTCTTGAGTGATTATACTATCATGCTTGTCAAAATTCCTTCTAACTAGTTGCCATGGCATCAAAATGTTAGTCCAAGCGATTCATTAAGGAGCCTGTGTCAGCCACTCCTTTCTTATTGTTTTCGTTCGATTTTAGAAGACGAAATTACTTGTAGAAATCTCTTGATAAACATCCAAAAACAAAATTACAGATTTGATTTACCAAATTCAATCGAGAACATCACTCTATATTATCTAAATCACCCGATAGAAATGGAATATGCTTATCCGACTTGGTATGTTGCTATGCTGTCAAAATGGCGGCTGACACAGGCTCTTTAACAGCAGTTTAACAGTACAGCTGATTTAACAGTGCAGCTGATTCTCCGAAGAAATAAATTGATATTTGATGCATTAATCTGTGTGTATTGCAGCCATGGACCCTGCCAAGATCTGGAAAATTGACCGAAAGATCTTTCAGATTATCATGATGCGGACTGGAATGATACGACAAGCAGAACACATTGCCTTTCTTAAGAGGTTAGCTAGAAGACAATCGTCCAGCAAGAGCGCGAAATTAAAGAGCCCTTGTCAGCCACTCCTTTGTTGTTGTTATCGTTCGATATTAGAAGACGAATTACATTTAGAAATCTCTAAAAACAAAGTTTCAGATTTGATTTTAATACCAAATTCAATCGAGAAAGTTGCTCTATGTTCTCTAAATCAGCCGATGGAAATGGATGCTTCTCCGACTTGGTATGTTGCTATGCCGTCAAAATGGCGGTTGAATCAGCAGTGTGTATTATTCAGAGACAAAAAGACAGTCGTTTTAGTGGCTTGGCGTCAAGGTTTTGTGACGTCACCGTGAAAGTTTAGAGGCTTTTGCTTAGTTTCAGAGGGCTTTTGCCCGTGTTGAGAGTGCTTTTGCTCGGGTTCAGATGGCTTTTACTAGGGTTCAAAGGGCTTTTGCTTGGGTTCAGAGGCCGTTACTCGGGTTCAAAACGCTTTTACTTGGGTTCAGATTCTGGAGGCCTTGGCTCGGGTTCTCCACCCGTTTTATCCGTAGAAAAGTAACTTCACGTTCTACAATCTATTTCGTCCCGAATACTACACTTGGGATGGCGACGGGGAGTTGCGTTTAATACAGTCGCCAGTTTACTAGATATTGATATCTGGATACTTCTTTTTTCCGCCGCCACCAGGCGCTAAATTTGATATAACAACCTTTCTATAGGACCAATAGTCAGTCAACTTGGCGACCATTTTTTATCAGGATATAACGTGCGAAGTGACCTTAAAAAAATACAAACTGAAGAAACATCGAATCGACTAAACCAAGGTCCAAGCCCTTAACCAATACAGGGGCGTAGCCAGCACTTATGAGAGGGGGGGTTCCAAAATTCAAAAATAAAAAAACTCCACATAGATCTCGGGGAAAAGCTAGCGTTTGAAGAATTTGCTACATTTTATTGGAGCTTTTATTTGTTGTCTATTAAATATTTACAATTTTAGTAATAAGTCGGTCCAGAACAGAGGCGAGGGGGTTCCGCTGCGGGAGAGGGGGGTTCCGGAACCCCTGGAACCTCCCCCTGGCTACGCTCCTGCAATAGGAAAGTTGTCGTTTTGTTTTGGAGTACTTATCTCTCTCACCCGCGGTGAAGAAGCAAATCAAGCTTTAAGTAAGTGTTAGAGTAGATTTCGTATGAGTGTGAAAAGTGCCGCGACAAAGTTGTGCCGCGCCGCGACCGTGACCGTGACCGTGACCGTGACCGTGACCGTGACCGTGACCGTGACCGTGACCGTGACCGTGACCGCGACCGCGACCGCGACCGCGACCGCGACCGCGACCGCGACCGCGACCGCGACCGCGACCGCGACCGCGACCGCGACCGCGACCGTGACCGTGCCGCGACTACGCGATTTCATTCCGTATCTACAGCAGGCCAGGTTTCGTGCCGCGACACGGCGCGACACTTCTCACAGTCATACGAAATCTGCTTTATTACATGTTTAACGCATCAAACCTTTATTTCAGTGTACCCCTACTGAAGAACCTACCGAACGCCCATTTATCGAAACTTGTAGACGTTTTAGAAGTGGTAAGCATTTGAAATAATTATTTCTCTGATGTAATATATCAGCACGAGACAGCGTGTTTCATCAGAGGATTTCAAAGACAGAGAAGTGGGTTGAAAAAAAAAACGAAGCAAAGCCGAGCGTCTTCGAGGTGTTTGGAAATCTGATTGAAAAATACTGACGACGTTTCATATAGCTTCTCAAACAAATCATTGAATGTCGAGGGAAAGAAGGAATCTCAAACATCTACGGAAATAAAGACCGTGTATCCATATCGCCTTCATGCTTATGATTGTCTTTGTTTAAGCTTGATGAGTTATTTATGAGTTTGAGGATATTTGTTCTCGCACTGAGTTTTTGTGGAACTTGAAGAAGAAAGTGTGCTCTGATTAGTGAAGGAAACTCATCCCTTTATGTTTTATTAATCCTTAGGACTTTTATCACGCCGGTGACTACGTCATTCGCGAGAATGAACGGGGAGACACGTTCTACATCATCACCAAAGGCGCGGTACGTTCTTAAAATCCGCAACGCTGTCGACCAGGGTGTTTTGTCCTTGAGCGTGGTGGGAGCCTATAAATAAATTTATAGAGTAGCCTGGAATTCCGGGAGTGGGTACCCTAGTAACGACCTACAATTTCAAGGGTCGGTAGCTGAACTAGCAGGCATCTAAATTATCACCAATGTTAGATTCACAAATTAATTTTATTGGTAAAGAGGTTTGGAAAGTGTGGTCTCTTTGGGGAAGGAGAGGCTAAATAAGCTGACGCTGGCTGTTGTGCAGGCTAAGGGACCGTTCATTTTTTACCAGGAGAAGGGGGGGGGGGGGGGGGGGGGGGGGTCGGTGGAATTGATTGGGGCTAGCCTGCTAGCAGGCGTTGGAGGCTGTTTTTATCGGCGAAAACCCCGGAGTTCGTAGTCGCGAGCGCCATCTGGATTTTTTTGGCCGAGTGACAATGGGGCGAGTGACAAAACGAGGGGGTGGGGGGCGGGAGGCTAGCAGGCTAGATTGGGGCAATGCAAAGTTTTACCCGAATGTCTCCCCCCCCCCCCCCCCTTCCTGGTAAAAATGAACGGTCCCTAAGGTAGTGTCTTGGACATCCTCGCAATACAAATACAAATGGCTCGAGGTATCGACATATGTATCTAGGTATGGGAATTTACAAACTGTTGTTTCTTTTAAGGCAAAAGTTACGCAGAGAATTGAGGGACACACAGCACCCAAAGAGATCCGACTGCTCAAGAGAGGCGACTACTTTGGAGAGAAAGCGCTTTTAAGGTAACAGCTATGTCTTTAAATTTACGCCTAGTACTTGCCTAAGTGCAATGTTCTCTCTGATTATCGTTCATATTTAAGATCGAATCTAGTATTCCAAGATGATGTATCTCCGAGGTGCTCCTGGTTCAACTCACGCTTTCTCTTTTAGCGAAGACCGCAGAACAGCCAATGTTATTGCCGAAACGAATGGAGTGGAATGCCTTGTCGTGGATAGAATGTAAGTAGAAGGTCTCCGCCTTCCGAGTTTTCGCGACATTGCTACCAGCTGATCTCAGCTCATGGGGCGCAAAAGATTGTTTGCCAAACAAGTCCATCCCCGTTTACATTTTACATCAGGCAAGATTTCCTGATGCTCAATTGCAACATTTATCTGTCTCGTACCCAGGCCTCTCAGGTGTGCCAAAAGGGCAAAAACCCGCGGCGATCCGCGAGAGGTAAAAATATCGAGGCGCGCAATGCATCGCGGAAAGTTTCGGGCACCGTCGCAAAGGACCACGGGAAAGCTCGATCTTCCTCTCGCCCTTCCCATGATGCAATTCGCACCAGCTCGCTCCCAGTCATTCTTGTCTCGAACATCACTCAGAACGCGCCTGGTTCCGAGGCAGGCATTTATAGAATCGTATTTAAACGCTTGGCGATGCAACACAAATCGTACATTTGAGAACAACAAGTCTAGTACATTTAGTACATTTGAGAACAACAAGTCAACTGGTATCATTTTCTATCTACAACATTGTAATACAGAGCAGATTTCGTATGTGAAAAAGCGCGAAACCATCCCGTACCATTGCATTATTATAAACCATTCTTACTTACCTTACTTGGCAGGGCATTCATGGCCGTTATTGGAAACATTAATGAGCTCCGCGAAAGGGATTATGGGGATGAAGAGAGAGGGGCGAAAAGGTGGGCAAGGATATGAACAAGTAATTTTGCAGAACTTCCTTATTAGGAAATCCCCCTTACCTTATTTGGAAGGTCTTTAAGTATAGAGTCTTAAAGTGATGACGTCACAAAAACAAAATTTTCGATTTAGCAATATTTGTTCCTTGATTTCGAAACGGCATATCGATTGAAAGCTACGCACCAAAAATGAGGTGAATCGGTTGAAACGTGACCGAGATATGTCCCCGCTGAATACATAATTTTCTTTAAACAAATCACTCGGTCGCGTTTCAATAGATTCACCTCATTTTTTGCATGCAACGTTCTTCGAAGTTGGGCTTTCATTATCCGTTGACTAAAATCTGAAATTGGAAATTTTTCAATTTGTGACGTCACACTTTAGGACTCTATTGTTCCTCTTATCTTAGTGAAAAAAGCTGGAAAATTCACTAAGACTTGCAGACGCCCGAGAAACGTCATGCTCTTGGTCGTCATTTCGTTTTCGGTTTCTCGGCCAAAGGGCCTGAGACGAGACTTAAAAACCACAGGCAGCCCGCGCTGATTCGTAAATAAAATAGACAACACTTTCTTGAGTATGTTAACAGGATAGCTCCCCTGCAGGATCGTCGCGGCCGAAATTATTTTTGGTAACGTTATTCGTCCAGAAAAGTGAAGTAATAACTTGTTTTGGACGCCCAAACGCAGCAATATGTTGCGTGACAAGTTGAGTGATGTTGCGTCTCGTATTCCCCGCTTAAACTCGGCCTCATTCATTAGTCAGTTATATCCTTAGCGAAGGGTCTGTTGTGCTTGTAGTTCAGAATCAGTTAAACAATAACAAAGCAATGCATCATTTGAAGTCGGCTTCTAAAGCCTGGTGCACACTTGCGACATAAGAAAAATATCACGCGAACAAACATTTAGTGGTTCAAAAAGTTAGAATACACAAAAATAAGATAAGATTGCTTTGGTGAGGTAATCTAATGATGATCCATGGAAAATATTGATGATTTCAGTTATTTTCCCACGGTTTTTCGTTGCAACAACGTCCTTATGTCGTTATGCCACTAGTGCGCACCGGATCTGCAGTATTAGTCCTGCAGAATGGTGCATTGGAGATGCTAGTTATCGGAAGTCACTGTAAAACATCAGTATGGCTATACCCCATATATTTTCGCTTCTCGTAGATGTTTGGACGTCGCAGACATCGGAACAGAGGTGAGAAAAGTCTCTAAGGAGTTCGTTGACCTGACTTTGGAAGACCTTGACCTAATAGCTACACTGGGCACAGGAGGATTTGGACGAGTCGAGCTGGTAAGTGATATAAAAACTCCATGAAATCTGATTGTACCATTTACTAGAGGGTGGGGGGGGGGGGGGGGAGGGGTGGACTCCCATATTTTTTAGTCGGGGATGATCGTCGGGAATGTTTTAGTTTTCTCCCTAAAAGGGTGTGGCTCAAACATTTTTTTACCCTAAAAGATACCCAACAAGAAATTTCCGTCGTGTTGTCATCAAGTTGTCATTAAGATTTTTAATGTGTCTTGTATTTGCCGCTGTTTTAGGGCCTAAAAGGTACCTTTCTCTCTTAATCTTAATGATTAGAGAAAATATGGGAGTAATACCAACAATATTGGAGCCCCCCCCCCCCCCCAAAAAAAAAAAAAAAAAAGTGAGGGATTCGAGCCTTAGATTGGAGCCTCGCTCTGTGCAGGATTTGCGGTCCTCGGACAAATTGTGTTAATAAATCCCGTGTGTTTCTCTTTCCCGTGCGGTTTTCAGGTGCAGAATATCAAGGACAAACGGACGTACGCACTCAAATGTCTGAAGAAAAAGCACATCCTTGAGACGAGACAACAGGAGCACATCTACTCCGAGAAACGAATCCTGATGGAAACTAATTCGCCTTCATTATCGAGTACGTTCTGCCTACCTAGACCAGTTATTAGGCCAGTCTACACTTTGTTGTTAAGGCTAGTCTGCAATGTTGCACCTAGTATGGCGTTTGTTTCTCGCTGCGAGCACGCTACAAATATGAAAGATCACTAATGTACTCGTGTCATCGATGACCACCTCAAACCAAGCTATTCCTGGCGCGTACTTCTTTTCTACGGCCGGCCAGCGACCTTAAAGTTATTAGGGGGAGACCTCAACTATGCCCGAGGCGAGCAAGTTCTGAAATTTTTTTTTTCTCTCTCTTTCTCTCTATCCCAGGATCTATCGCACCTTTAAGGACCGGAAGTACGTGTACATGTTACTGGAGGCCTGTCTCGGCGGCGAACTGTGGACTATACTGAGAGACTGGTAACCACATTTCTTAGAATTGAACCCGCTACCTTGCGACAAAAAACGTTAGCCTGATTGCTAGCGTTAGAACCACTTATTTCTTCCTCCCCTCCCCTCCCCCTGATTTCTCACTTTTTATCAAAATATTTAAGTAGTGCTCCATCTAGGAACGATAGCGTGAACGGCTATCGGGAATTCGAGTTATGCTTGTGTAAATTTTTAATTTTAAAAATTTCTAAAAAAACTAATTGGCTTGGTCAACAAATCCTGGCCTTCTGATTGGTTGACGTTTGTTTTTCACTGTTTTTGTAGCGAAATACTTCGTTTGCAGTGCTGAATTCTATTCGAATAGGTCTTCCAGATATGTCCGAGCATTTTGTTGGGTCAATAAGAAAATCGAGTGTGAGCATCACTAGACGACCACTTTTTCCGCGGCCCTATTGTTTTCGCTATAGTTCTTAAAAGTTGTTGGTTACTTGTGTCATGGCTTGCCAAAAATGGCGACAATAATGTCGATGGAAAAAACTCAGCCATATTAAGAAACGCTCCACGTAAGACACTACGCAGATCAATGATTTAGACAAATGTAAAATGTGCTGGTTGTTTTGTTAGCGGGACATTTGAAGACTCCACAGCGCGATTCTGTATTGCTTGTGTGGTAGAAGCCTTCGAATATCTCCACTCCAAAGGAATCGTGTACAGAGACCTCAAGGTAAGAAATTGAAAATTCGAAATCGTCGCACACCTCCCACAGGAAATTCCTGCAGAAACCCATCCAAGGGAAAGGCTAAATTTCCCATGGTAAAAGAATGTGAAGTGTTCGGAGTTCCCATGACTGGTATCCATGTTAATGGGGAGTTTGCAGGTGTTGCGTGACATTTTGAATATTGATCCTAACAAAATGAAAATACCATATTTATATTTGAAAAGAGCTTGCCGAAATTAGAAAAAGCCGAAAATTTGAGTTGATTTGGATAAATATTAGCAAAGTTATTGACGCCCGAAGTAGGCTGTTTCTCTATACGTTTAATGTTGTGGTGGGCAACTGTTGCCCACCACAATATTAAACCTATAGGAAAACAACCAACTTCCAACGCTCATAACTTCTGTGTTATTTGTCAAAATCACCTCAAATTTGAGGATTTCACACATTTCGGTGAGCTCTTTTCTAATATGGTGTTTTTATTTTGCTAGGATCAAAATTCAAAATGTCACGCAACACCTGCAAGCTCCCCATTCCGAACACTTCCCATGCGTGTGCCTTGGGAAAATCAGTTTTCCCATGGATGGTCTCTTCGGAAATTCCCTGTGTCCCCCATGTTTGTCTGTTCGTTCATTTGCTTCTTTGTTTCTTATTATCCTTTTCTTCTCACCAGCCAGAAAATTTGTATTGGACAATAACGGTTACGTGAAGTGGTAGGTAGTCAATACCAAAAATATTATCTTTTCTACTTTTACTTTCTATTCATACACGGCATCTCTACCATTCATTACATTATTATAGCCTCTTCCGCAGCGTGCTATTGTCTCGTGTTTTCGGTTCTTTCCCGTTTTGCAATTGTGGCGTGTTTTAGGCTTCCTGTGACTAGACATAGTCTTCTCGCGCATTTTCACCCCAGCACAGCAACCCCGCGCTTTATACTTTGAGATTTGAGCGAAGAGATGCTTGCGGAGGAGGCTAACATCACTTAGAACCCAAAGATTGACCTTTAGCCAAGTCATGAGTTCCACTCCCTTGGATGCCTGTCGTTTGGATTTAGCTGATCATTTAGCTGTTTATCGTTTTCGATGTATAGCAGGGCGGAGGAATTCTTTGCCTCCACCTTTCGGCAAATCTGGCTGCACAAATCTTTTACAATGACACACGGCTTCCACGAAAAGCAGGAAACTTGTAAATTAAAATTTAAAACTGACTTTAATTTTAGAATCCTTTTCATTTATTATAGCCTTTTAATGTATATATAGTAGAGTAGAATAATCAAATTAATATTTTTATGTCTGATGTTTTTTTACAAGTGTGTTTTAATAATAATAATAATAATAATCTTATTTCATTCAATAAAAAACATACTGAACGTTACAAACAATTCCCAATTATATAATTCTAAAATTCTAAAAATATCTAAAAAGTCTATATATATATATATACAAGCCCAGATAGCCCACCCTATATTGCTAAATTATATCTAAAACTAAGTCTATTAAAAAATGTGTTCTTATACCGTCCGTGTTTACTCTCGGCAGAGTGCATGAAGCACTTCTCAGCCTTCTAGAAGCTTCCTTAACCCTAGGCAGAAGGGGGTTTAACGGGTGATTGTTGTGCGAAACATTTCTGAACAACTTATGGTCTTTGAATAATTACTTCATGGAATATTTCACCAGGTCGACTTTGGTTTCGCCAAGAAGATCGGTTTTGGTCGTAAGACGTGGACTTTCTGTGGTACTCCTGAATATGTCGCCCCTGAGATTATTCTAAACAAGGTAACACCAGTCTCGTACGGGGTTTCTAGGGTGCGCAATGGTTTGTGGGATAGGGCGCGCAGAGAGTTATGGGATACCCATGTCCCACAATTCATTGCGCGCCGTGTCTAGTGCTTATTCCCAGTCTCTTCGGCTACAAAAAGCTTCTGTCCACTTTAAGGGCCTTAGGAACAATTGTTTTGTGTTTTGGAGCGTAATTTAGTCGAAGGCCGTTCCTGGTGTGCAATGGATTGTGGGGCTTGTAGTCAAGTGCGCAAAGGATTGTGGACTGTATGAGCTCCACCCTTCCCATAATCATTTGCGTGCCCGATAAATAACGCACAATCGGCAAAAATGCACCGTTTATACGCGGGCTAGAATGTAAATCAATTATTATAAAGTTGATGTTAGAGGCAACATTTCACTAACCTCACTGGCCTCATTAGTGTGAATATAAGGAATGCACTCATTAGCATATCGGTGATTCGCTGCTCCTTGCGCAGTCAAGGCGCGCCTACCGTCCGGCTACCCCTATTGGCATGTGTTCATCTCGTTGTACTCCCGTGTCCTGGCTAGCCCTTCTCCTGCTTCCCGCTTTTCCCGCCCACCCACCCTCAGCTTCATCTTTCCCGCAATCACTGGGCTCGCCAGGTCTCCTTCCCATAACTTATATGAGCACAGCGAGACCAGTGAGGATATAGTACTAGTTTGAGCTCCAAAAACGCAAAATAACGGTTCCTAGGGCCCTTGGCCCTCTGACTTTTATGTTTGCATTTGTCGTGTTTTCAGGGTCATGATCTTTCTGCTGATTACTGGTCGCTTGGGATACTTATATTTGAGCTTCTCACAGGGAGGTAAGAACCTTAAAATGATATCTCCCTTAATTGAGATAACAAAACATTTAGAAAAAGCTGGAGGGCTGGGAGGCAAGATTACGAAAACTTCTTTCGAATGCAACACATTTTGATATTTCTTAGTGTTTTTTTTTTTATTTGAAATTGTCAGTGTTTTTTTTTAAATCCTGATGAAACACGCTGTCTCCTGTTTGATATATTCTGCTTTCTCGAAAATCGATCTAACGAGGGAGCAATAAAAAGTTAGAGAAACATTATCTACTTTCACCTCTCTTTAGCCCTCCATTCTCTGGGGCAGACCCTATGAAGACTTATAACATTATCTTGCGCGGTCTCGACATGGTCGAGTTTCCACGGCGGATTGGACGGAATCCCCAGAACTTGATCAAGAAACTCTGCAAGGACAACCCAGTGGAAAGGCTCGGGTACCAGAAGGACGGTCTCAGGGATATCAAGAAGCATAAGTAAGTCCAGGAGTCATTACTAAGAGTGAGCATCTTGTATTAGTGTAGTTTCCATCAGCGGCATAAAAGTGTCTATTTTTAGGAACCTATGGTCTTGCCCCATGACGTTCTGTGTGTTTTTCCTCGAGGCAAAGTGACTGAGAAAAAAAACCTTCTTGTATCCAGAGCTCCCCGGCTCGTCTGCTCGCAGGGGAGGCTCTGAGGACATCCATTTCAGGGCCTTCGCTGAATGGCTGATTTTGGGCGTTAGAGCATGCGCTGAAAGGTCTTTCTCTCAGCGGATCTGTACCAAATCTCGCGCATGCGTCAGTGGCTGTCACCAGAGCGGTTCCCGCGAGGTTAGGCGCCGAGGAGATCTGGGTTCGAGAATGAGAAAAAAAAAAGAGCACGTCGATGCGCAGAACATGTCTCCGTGCAAAGCGGGACAATTCGCAACAAAACCTTTCCGCGCATCCTTGTTGTGCGATTTACAAGACAACTTTACGCGCAACATTGCGTTCGGCAACCTGTTGCGAGTTTTTGACTTTAAATACTCGCAACACAAAATGACGAATATCTGAAAAGCTGTCCAACAACTTTCCGCGCAACATTTCTGTCTGTGATGAGGTGACCGTGAAATTCGTCAGCAGCTTGCCAGTTGTTGTTGCGCTAAAAGTTGTCTCGTGTAAAATGTCCGTTGCCGAATGACTCGAAGTCATGAGCAACTTTCTGCGCAACAACGTATCGTGTATATCAAGTTTTTGTATGGTAATGTTTAGTAACTTTTTTTTCCGTATTTCCTTAGATGGTTTCAGGGTTTCCATTGGCAAGCTCTTATACAGAGAACACTGGAACCACCAATCAGACCGAAGGTGAATATCTCATTTAAGTTTTTTTCCCTTTCAAAAGAGTGCCAAGGTTTTTTTTACTTTGCGGGTAACTATGACTGAATATGAACTAGCCTGCCCACAGGTTCTCGTTGTTTCCGGTTTTCGTTTTCGTTTTTTAAATAATATCTTTATTGGGCGCGCACGGGCGGTTGAGCGCCCTCTTCACACTCGGCGGGGTTCCTGTGGCAAGAGCGCGCACGGGCGGTTGAGCGCCCTCTTCACACTCGGCGGGCTTCCTGTGGCAAAAGCGCGCACGTTGTTTTGAGGCTTGTTTTTTTTTTTGGTTGGAGCTTTTTTCTAGAGCTTTCGTGTACATACAGAGTCCACAGGAACCCCACAAAAACGAGGGTGTGCAGGAATCCCATACAAGGCAAACCAACACTTCCCGCGTACTCTACACAAGAGGCAAAGAAAGCCTGTGGGGGGAGGCTAAATATGAACATATTTGACTTGTCGTACTCTTCTCAGGTGGAGAGCAACACCGATTACTCTAACTTTGATGTCTACTCTAAAGACATGGATGTGCCCCCGGATGACCTGTCGGGCTGGGACGAGAACTTCTAGCGCAAGCTTCTATCAATGCCCAAAAGATGTATATTTAAACAGGATTCTTCTGTGGAAGACGGTATCGTGATATAGTTTGCGCGAGGAGATTTGATGTTCATAATCAGTCGTCCCAGTTGTATCGTGTTTTTTTTTTTACTCCAAAAGAGTGCTGTGCGAGCCATTACAAATTCGGAATACCTTGCCCACTCAGCAGAGTGGTCAAAAGGAGGAATTGAGAGAGTCTGTGCTTCCTGTGTTTCGGGTTTATTGGACGTGAAGGAGTGGGGACAAATTTGCCCCTTGCCCATAACACAGGAATTCTGAGACGGTGCTTTCGCGTTTTTTTTTCCTCGTTCTTCTTGGGAGATGCCGTGGAGGGTGCTACAAAGGGCGTCATAATCTGTGAAAGTAATTTCAACTCCAAAGATGTGATAATTGACCACCGCGGGCATGCACATCTGAATCTCAATGACTTTGCATAGAATATTATTTTAAAGGATAATTATATATATACACGGTATTTAATTTGTAAATAGCAGACTTATCAAGTGAAGTGACACAAGCGAGGTTATCATTATGAATGGTGCTGTAGTCGTTCGAGCTGTAAACGTCCAAACCCACATCCTAACGATTCTAACGTGTATGTTTTCGATAACATATCCTTTTATTGGCAGCGAAACGGCGAGTGTTTTTCAGCGAATTAGAAACAAACTAATCCAGAGCAAGCGGCCACCGACAGTTAAATATAGTAGAGTAAGAATGTAACACCGTTACATAATAAAGTAATAGGATAAACGTCGTGTCGAATAGTTTAAAACAATATATCATTTGTTATTTGAAAGTGTAATGAGTCGGTATCTTTTGAAAATAAATAGACGCGACCCTTCGACGTATGTCCTAGGCCTTTGCATTCGTTGTTGGACATAGACAATCGTTGGTTCCTTTCTAAAGAAAAATATAATAAATCAGTGTTGATCCAATAAATTGTTAATATAGTAAACAAAAGTTGTAAATTCAGGTTTATAATGGTAGTGCACTTAGCTATCCCCAGCTATTTTACAGACACTCCTCGAATAGTATTTTAATCTAAATTTCTTTTCCTTCTTTCGAAGAAGTTGAATACATTTTTGGAGCAATTGTTTTGAAGACTGGGTGGAGGGGGAATCATAATCTTAAGAAGCCGATCGGGGAATGACTTGCGCTAATAGAAGGGCTTGCAGTAAATCTTCATACGGAGGGCAGTTAATGAGGTAATGTTTCTCGTCCTCTACTAAATCCTTGCAAAAAGGGCAAAATCTTTGACCGGGCTCCTTACGGTTTAGGCCGTATCTTTCCTTTTCTATTTGGAGTCGACTGTATGATTGTTGGTGAGTATCACCAGGGGTAAATCGTTTGGTAGATGTTGTTATACATTTACTTATTTTGGTCCCTATAATTTCAGTATCCGGAAATTGGGCTGTTCCATTCTATAGATGTTACCCCCTATCGGGGAACCTGGAATTTCTACAGGGGTCGTTATGCTTGACCCTTGAATTTCCACAGAGTTGCTTCAAATTTTGACAGGGGTTGTACGGATTTCGACAGAGGTAGAGGAGGGTACAGCTATTTTTTGGAACAGCACATTCCTGGATCCGCTCCTGACGTGAGTTACATTCTTATAAGAAAAAAAATACAAAAGCGCTACTACACTCGTTTAAATTGCTGATTATTTTTATTGGAGTTTTAACCATTACTCGGCATTACAGAATCTAATTCACGAGTTCCGACTAGCTATCTCTGAATCATGTTTTACCTATCGTTTTTACTGCGACAAAAAAGCATAGGGATCCTTCTCTCGATTTCCAGGAGCTTTCTTGTCATCACCACTTAGCACCGTGATTTAGAGTAGTTCTTGTAAGAGTGGCTAAACCTGCTGCGGGCGAAGCACTTAGCGGCGGCGCTGTCACAATAACAGACTTCCAGGGCACATCGTGGCGATCCTGAGAACCAAGGCCACGCTGGAAATCAATGGAAAATGTCATTGGTCAGTAGACAGAGTAGAGTCAATGTTCTTTAAAATAAAACGTACAGGAGAAATGGAGCACGCGTGATGTTGGGAGAGACACGCAAAATCAGTACTTTATTGGCCATTCTCGTACCCAAAGCTCCCCGGCTCGTAACCTCGCGGGGGAGGCTCTGGTGACAGCCACTGACGCATGCGCGAGATTTAATACAGAGCCGCCGAGAGAAAGACCTTTCAGCGCATGCTCTAACCCTCAAATGGACAAGGCTTTTAAGACCGAGAGTATTTTCTAGGGTGGACATTTTGGCTTCGGGACGGTCATCTCTACAATTTTAACCTTTTTAACCCTTGTTTTATCTCCAGGAGAAGGTGCGTTGTCCGTTCACCTGCTCGTTTTACTGTGAGACATGTCGGTTAGTTAAGTTTGAATGTGGATTGGTTAATTTCGTTAGAATTAACCAATCACATTTAAACTTAACTGTGACCGTTGACCGATTTTGACATGAGAAAATCTCGTGTCCAATTCAGAATTCTCTGAGCGAAGGGCTGAAATTCAGGCTTGTTTCTAGTGTGGTCACCGTACGTTTACTTACCACATCCAGTACAGCCACTTCGTTTGTAGAGTATGGTGTAGACGTGGATATTCAAAGGACAATGGCCGCTCCGCTGTACTCGTCTGTAGCATTCGTCATGCGCTTTGCAACAGCTAAAAATTGAGTGAAGCGAAGTCAGAAATCAGCCACATTTCATCAAAAAGATCCATTATCCAAGGAAACAGTAGCGAAAGAAAAATGTGTTTTGCGCGCGCCGTGAATAGTTTATTGATTCTTTAATATTTTCGATTTTCGTTCAACTATGCGTGGCTGCATCTTGGTGGATGAACAATGGCTCCCGTGACGTCTTTGTTTTTCTTTTTTGTCGTCTTGTTGCGACACAGGAACCATTGTTCAGAAGAGGTTCAAGCTTCAAGAGCCCCAACATGCATCGCGCATAGTTGAACGAAAAAAAAAACGCCAATCGGAAATATTATAAAAAATCAATAAATATTTACGGCGCGCGCAAACACGTTTTTCTTTCGCTACTGTCCCCTTGGATAATAGATCTCTTTCTCATGAAATGGTTGATTTCTGACTTTAGCGGCACTTTAAGGATGGATGTAAGGATTGATGTATATAGTAATGAATTAAATTAGATGATCTTATGATAATAAAAATGAAAATGTAGTAAAACTTGCCATAGAATGCTCGTCAAACTTTACCTATAAACTCTATGGGATATTGGAACCAAAAATATGAAATTAAATATTAGATGCCGCCAGTATTAATCTTGAAACCGGACAAAATCGCCATGTCAACTGATGTTTTAAAAAGCCGCCTGTGCACGTAAGTGTGAAATCGATTGAAATGGACCATTCCAGCTATAACACATGCGCGCGCTGCATGCAAAAAAAAAAAGCGCGCGCTGCATTCTGGTAGGTGGGACACCGCTTGGGCATTTCTGAATAAAGAAGAGCGCAAGTATAGCTGGAATCGTCCATGAAAGGGGTTGTGTCACGGTTGTTTCAACAAAATTTTATAAAATAAAACCAGTGATCTACATAAACATCTCAGAACCTTACAGTTATACTATTATTTAGCGTTATAAAGACAAATAAATTGAAACTGCTTGCATTATATAGGCATTCTTACATAAGAGTTTATAGCTTTCCCTATCAATTTTCCAAGTTTGAAAACTGTTCAGCCAAAACAGAAATCACTAAAATGTCATTTCGTAATCCAATTCCATCCGCTCGGTAACACACGAAAACTCCAAATTTGTGCTCGTCTAGCAGTTGAAAGGTTATTTAACAAACCTAGATAATTATTTTGCTTCGTTTGAATTTGACTACATTTAAGCAACCTAATTTGCCTCAAAATCGTGACACTGATTTTCCCGTGTTGTTCTCTCGAATTGGATGATGGGAGACTAAAAAGTTTAAAAATCGCGAGCCGCGACCGGTCTGATTCGGTTTCCTAGTCTTGGCGCCAACAACTTTTAGCCAATCAGCGTGCGCTTTTTGACCGGACGTAGACGTTTTTCTTGAGTTCGAATGCGATAATGAATCCTTTTCAGATAGGATTCAAGAAACACTGCCGAACATCTGATCATATTTTGGTCCTCAAAACAATCCTTGATTATTATAGATCAAAGCGTTCCCCTGTTTATGCTTGTTTTATAGACTTCAGAAAAGCATATGATAGTGTGTCGAGGGAAGGTCTGTTTTTTAAGTTAATCAACTCCGGATGCAGTCGCAAGTTTGTACGGTTGTTACTTTCAATGTACTCTGATGTTCAGTCTGCTGTGAGGACCCGTCGTGGTTTAACTCCTTTCTTTCGGTCTGAAATTGGTGTAAAGCAAGGGTGCAATCTTAGCCCGTCTTTATTCAATCTTTTTATAAATGATATCCCCGAGCTGTTTACTGCGCGAGAATGCGGCTCAGTTCAACTGAGCGATACAAGACTCAGTTGTCTACTTTATGCTGATGATCTGGTTCTTCTTTCAGATTCATCTTCTGGTTTACAGGAAAATCTGAAACAGTTAGAGGCTTATACTATAAAATGGAAGTTGCAGGTGAATTTAAAGAAATCAAAGATCTTAGTTTTCACTTTCGGTGCCAGGCGTTTAAAGTTCTCTACCTGTAAGTGGTTTTTTCGAGGTGATGAGCTTGAACAAGTCGACCATTACACCTATTTAGGGATTGTCTTCCATTTTTCTGGCGGTTTCAAAGTAATCCAGAAGTCTCTATATAATAAAGCCTTAAGGGCTTATCATGGTATTTTGAAATGTTTCTCTTCTGTTGACAATGTCCCAGTAAAGGTTCTCCTGAAGCTCTTTTCTTCCCTTGTGGTACCGGTGGTACTATATGGTTGTGAAGTCTGGGGTGGTGAAGTTCTTGGGAAAATCAAGGATTTCGATTCTTTTAGAAGTAAATTTTTACAGTTATGACTCTGATGGAAAAGTTGCATTTAAAATTCTGCAAGCGTGTCTTGGGTGTCCATTCAAAATCTTCAAATATAGCAGTTTACGGAGAGTTAGGCCGCGCCCCACTTATTACCCAAATGGTTCCCTTGGTAATCAAGTACTGGTTACGTTTGAAACATCCCTTTTATCTTGATTCTCTAGTTGGAAAAGCTGCTTCATTGAATATAAGTAACAACTACAAGCCCGTAATTTTTGTAAATTATGCTCTCAAACTTTGTGGTTTACGGAATGCTTCTGAGATAACGGTTGATTATAAGGATTTAGGCAATTTTGCAAGGAATATTAAGATGAAACTCACAAAACTTTGGTCAATATATTGGAAATCTAAATTATACAGCAGTTCCTCCGATGATCCGCAAAGCCAAGGAAAGTTGAGAACCTATAGAATAGTCAAACCTACATTTTCTTACGAAAAATATTTAGATCTTATACCCAATCTTAATGACCGACAGGCTGTAACACGGCTGCGTATTTCCGCCCACAGACTTCCGGTGGAACGAGGCCGATATAGCAATATTGCATATACTGATAGATTGTGTACTATTTGTGACAACTCATGCATTGGTGATGAATTTCATTACATAATGGAATGTGATCACAGTATGTTCAGTCGTTTAAGATTTGATTTCCTAACAAGCCTGTACCGAATTAACAGAGCCTTTAGATATTTGATAAAAGGTCATTATTTCTCTATATTTTAGCAATGAAAGATGATTTGGCCCTTAAATTGTCTGCAAGATATTTTAGTGAATTGCTTAACAAAGTCAACTTGTTGGACGTCTCTGAATAAGTTTTATTATTATTATTGTAAATTATTAACATGTATGATTAACCGATGTATCTAGTTATTGGATATTAGGTCAATAAATATTATTATAATAAGTATTTTAATTACCTGTCCGTTCCGTCGACTGGTTTACCGTGGCCGCCAATACCACAGTGGCATCCATAGCCATCATAGTCAGTCCATGGGCGACCTGTACTGCATTTAATCATTGACGCAAACTGGCCCACAAAACGCTTAGAGCGTAACAGGATGTCTAACAGAAACAATAATTCTGAGATCAGCATAACAGCGAAAATGATCTATTCTTTCCTCAATTTCATTGAACGATACCGTTCGTGCAAAATAACAACCAATGCAAAAGGGACTCTCGCACGCTTGCTGGCCACTTCTCTGACAAGAAATTAATAGCTCAAATCGCAATCCAATTCCATCCTCTTCATAGGTCAAAACAACCTAGATTTATATTTGTCTAACACTTGAAAGGTTTTTTATATTATTTTTTTTATTACTACGGGCAAATGTACATGTGTTTTCACAGTTACAATTTTACTTATTTTATGTCCACGGTGGCCGAATATTAAGCTTGCGATGGGTGTGGATAAAACGTGGACCCGGAATGGCGGAATGGCGGACTGGCGAAAAAAAAGAGGTAAAAGGCAATTTATCACGATTACTAGATTATTCTTGGCTTTCACCTGTCACGTGGCTATAAATGTCTCCTGAAATCTTGCTCTGAATTTCAAATAAACCCATTGGTGTATAAAGGAAACATAACATTATGTTTGGAGAGCGTTTTTTTTTTCACCGAGAAGTGTTTGAACGTACACGATTTGTTGCAGTTAAAGTATTCCACCACCATTACTTTGGTGCTCCTAGCCTGCTTCGCCAAATTACAAAATATCTAGAATATGGACCAAGATGCTATTAACATGCTTCAATAACAACTTAGTTAACATGATGGATCCTTTAAAACTAAAGAACAAAATGAATTTAGATAAATATTGTACAAAACGACTCTTTAAAATACTCGTGACTCGTGCTGCGTGACTCAAAATCCCTTCATCATAACCTTCAGCGATAGCTCCGATCTGGAAGAATGACAATCAGATGAAACTTTGTGTGAAGGCTCACATGGATGAGTTGTAAACAATTATAAATTCGTCTCTGTAAAGTATTTAGTTTTGAACGCCACTGTTTTTTTTATGACGTCATTGTTGCAGTTCTGTGCACCACATATGTTACGGTTACGGAGACTTTAAAACCTGCGTTGTGTCGACTTTTTCTGTAAAATGTTTTAAAACCCGGAGGGCTTATCGGGCATCCACCTAATGACCTTGTGGTAGTGTCGCACACCAGAATTTTTCGATTTGATGAATTCGTGATAGTTAACAACTATTCCCCAAAGGGGAGAATAGTGGTGGATATATACCGAGACGCGAAGTAGCGTCGAGGTATATATCCACCGCTAGGCACCGACCCTGAGGGGGATAGTTGTTTTAGTATATACCAAATCAGTAGAATAAAATACGGTGATTAAAAGATTCAAAACGCAGTATCGCGCGCAAAACGAGACGCCATTTTGAAAGGTTCTCAAACAGTAAATCG
The DNA here is from genome assembly GCA_033964015.1 of Scolanthus callimorphus. Classification (NCBI taxonomy): domain Eukaryota; kingdom Metazoa; phylum Cnidaria; class Anthozoa; order Actiniaria; family Edwardsiidae; genus Scolanthus; species Scolanthus callimorphus. Next base: position 26,994,294 of record CM066912.1, on the reverse strand, counting down.
TGTTTGATATCTACTATTTCAGGAACCAATTAGAGCGCGCGAAAATTATGAATATTCACTGATTTGGTACAGGGTCCTGAAGGGGTAAAACGGGAGCCGGGATTCGCCTTATTTTAGGCCGGGAAAACGGGATTTGGGTTACCGGGAACGGGATTTATCTACCGGGAATGGGAATCAAGATGCTTCAACGGGAATGGGATTTTTCAAATCTCCCCTGGTATATCCTAATAAAAAGTCGTTAATTTATCTCATTTTTCGGACTTCAACCTGGAAATAGAATTTTACTTCTGATCCCTCGCAATTTGCGAGGTTTTGGACAACGGTTTGATAAATTTGCATGGGCATTTTTAAAATGGCGGATCCACTATTTAAGAAACGTTGAAATCCGGATTCTTTGAGAGTTATGGAATCCGGAATCCACTGGTATGGAATCCGGAATCCAGTAGGTTGGAATCCGGAATCCTAGGGCTGGAATCCGGAATACAAGATCTGCTTGGATTACCTTACATGGGGCGAAAATAGAATCGTATGATATCTCTTTTGTGTCAAAATTTGAGGACGAGATATCATACAGGTAGAGGATTTGGGGGGGGAGGAATCATTTCATTTTTGGGCGAGCGAAAGGGAGGATCTCTCGAAGTCGAAGGAACTGAAAGGGGGATCACTAGAAATTTTCTACGTAGTTATTCCAGTATCTTCTATACCATTTGTATTTTTCTAGTTCCCTTCTTTCGTACGCTAAAAATGTTTGCGCGCTTTTGCGCGCACAAGGAAAATTATATTGTAAGCGGTGAGATCGACGTTAAGCATAGAAATTCGTCATTTGGGCCGCAATAATAACAATTTCGTCATTTGCGGCGTGCATGAAGAATAAAACCTACAAGCTTTATTGACTACAATACAAAAAGTGCAATAGGCCTTATCACGGTTTCCGCCGCCATTTTGTTCGGTAGGCAAGATGTGCAAAATCCCACATAAACTCTGCAAATGCGAAGTGAAATCGTTGCGAAAATATCAAACATATCGGTAAAATAAGAATCGTAGCATTGAGTTAGAGGCTGACAGTTTACCTGTAAAGTTTGGATGTTATAGCTGCTGTATGAATCGAGCAATTGCGTTTTTAATTCTTCATACTGACGCCTGTAAAAATCTGTGTGCATCGATGCGTAAAAACCCTTCAAAATACAGGGCTAGATGTGGAAAAATAAAATATACAATTGCTCGCTTTTAATAGAGAGCGTAGGAAGCTGAAATTTGCTAGAGTGATTATTTGGCCAAGTAGCATTACTTTACGTTAAGTACTTTGCTGATATGTGCAATATTTTCGCAACGATTTCACTTCGCGTTTGCAGAGTTTTGTGGGATTTTGCAGATCTTGCCTACCGAACAAAATGGCGGCGGAAACCGTGATAAGGCCTATGTTCATCGACCTTCTCTTTGAGGCTTGAAGAACTGTGTTTATCGAAATCAGGCCTGCCTTAACATTCCCCGAGTCAGCTAACGGCTTATAGACATATTAAATTCGTTTTAAAAGTTTCGATAAATTGAGAGTACCAAGAGATAGTGCCCATAAAAGCAGAAATCTCAATTTCAATATCGCAGTTTTCGCGCGCCGGGATTTTACTATTGATCCTACCGGGACCGGGATTTTACCTACTGGGAACGGGATTTTGCCAAAAAACGGCCGGGAAACGGGATTGGGACCCCCCCTTCAGGACCCTGTTGGTATATACTAATAGGCATTATCATAATTTTTCACAATTTCTCAGTGGCCCAAGTCCTGAATTTTATAATTCGTAAACTCCAGAAATTTTCAGTTTCTGCCGCCAGTCCGCCAGTCCGGGTCCTCGTTTTATCCACACCCCTTTAAAATCCAAGCTAAAGCCTCGTAAAATATAAAAAAAAACTATCGTTCTTGTAACTGCCAATGCGTGCGTGTGTATATTTGTGTCACTCAACCCGTGATTGTCGCTAATGTTAATCCAGGTTCTGAAATAGTAGAAGTCAGTCTACGTTTTATTTTACCTACCTCCTTTCCCCTCTGAATGCTGAAGTCCTGCGTTGGTCTGTAAGGAATAAAGATACACGACACAGATAAGGTGGACCCCAACTACGCTTATTTACGCCTTATCCCAGAAGACGCGAAGGTCTAACTCTTAGAGCGTCGAGGCAACATCTCCTCAATTTAGAACGCCATGGCCTCCTGCACAACAGCTCGACGCTCTACCACTGAACGTGACTTGTCTTGTAACTTACGTCATATTTCAAAAACCTGATCGGGGAGACGGACTTTGGTTTAATGTCTCATCCGATGGACGTGAAGCACAGGAGAAATGACGAATCATTTCTGCCCACAATGAACCACAGAAAATTCCCTAGTAGCCCAAGTCGGGATTCGAACCCACCAGGTGGGTACAGAGGTTTAGAGGCGAACGGATTAGATTTAGAGGCGAACGGATTAGATTTAGAGGCGAACGGATTAGATTTAGAGGCGAACGGATTAGATTTAGAGGCGAACGGATTAGATTTAGAGGCGAACGGATTAGATTTAGAGGCGAACGGATTACCATTCGGCCACCTCTGTAAGTTGCTGGTGCGCAAGGAATTGGGAAGATATTAGAAAACATGCCGTGACAGCGACACTATATATCGTTTTAGTATAATTACTCAAGCGATTCCGCGCGCTGATTGGTCGAGACGTTCGGAATATTCTGCTTTAATTAGTCAAATCACAATAGTGGGATATTGTCAATGCTGCGTTCTGATTGGTTGAGTTACTACTAGGCTATAAGTTATAGCCTACTAGTAGCGAAAAGTGTCGGATTTGAAAGCCATAAAATGGCAAATGACCAGACCAAAAAACGTTTTTGGCTATACAAATTCATCTACTAGTGGTGATTTGACTAAAACAATTATTCCTCTCGCCCTCGTGGCCTCATGATTCAATAGCACATTCGGCCTTCGGCCTCATGGGCTATTGACTCAGAGCCCACTCGGGCTCGAGGAATAATTGTTAAATATTCACCTATAGGTGAATATAACATTGAAAGCATTGGGGATCGCGCGCGCACTTTATTACGAGAAACTAAAAAATATACCCCTAAACCCGATTGTTTGGCAAAAATCTTAAAAGTCGCTTGAGTAATTATACTAAAACAATTAGTCACCTCGACTTCGTCTCGGTGACTATTCGCCGATATTTTACGTCGCCGACTAATTGTTAAATGTTGATCATCCGTGTAACAAATAGAAAAAAGGGTCTACTCTGTGGCTTACCGTTATAACGAGTACTGCTGACAACACAAGAGCGCTTAACTTGAACATCATTTTAAACCTTCGCTAAGTCCGCTTACTTTCCAGAAATTGAACCTTTTCACTCTTTCGATACTGAGCTGACTTGAACTCTGAAGATGAGTGAATTCTTACATCTTTGCATGCTGCTTATATGCGCTTGAATGATACGTAGCACGATGCCCACTGGATGCCTTGGGAAGATGGATGATACCCTAGTACACTCGATTACATACTAATCAGTCTTATTTTAGGTACTTTATTCCTGTTATAACTGGTTCTAGGTCAATAGGAAGTTTCATCCAGCGTCCGAGATTTGCATGACGTTCGTTATTTGTTTCCATTGTTCAGTTTCGTTTGAAAACGGTGTAGTGTGGACGGGGTCTTATTCACATTGCCACTTGGGTGATCGGAGGCAGCGTATATTAAGGTCTTGCTGAACGGAATAATAATTTCTGGGAAACAGAACCGGGGGCCACACGCATCGTCTTTTCGCGCAAACTTAAGGGCTCTCTGTATAACCGCGACTAATGATTTTGAACTACAAAGTGGAGCAGGCCCAACTGTGAGTCCACGTCGCGTTCCTTCTCCTAGGAACTGTCGAACTCTGTCACATGTACTTGTTGTTTATGAAGATGGACAATAGTGTTCTGAAAAGTAACAGTTTCTTCCTGTTGTATCAGCTGTGCGAGATCTATAACCTGTAAATTTCTCCAATATTATGACTTCCTTCTCGGAATCAATAGGCCACTTGCGCTTAACTGGGTCACGTGACCCATATCCAAAACATTCGAATAAAATCCCGAAAATTCAACGCTGCCATTTGCTCCAAGTCAGAGATTTTAATGCTGAAACTTTTTAAATGCTGAAATTTTAATTCTGACTCATGTCAATTGTTTCTTTGTATTTCTGGAATTGATTTTGACAAAACATCTAGTTAAGAGGTAGTTGGGGTCACGTGACCTAGTTAGTGAAAATCCTATTGCGCTCGGATGTTTACTTGTGTAGACTGTTTCGTATCCTTCACTTCCGCATTTCCACACAGGTCCCGTCTACAGCTATTTTCACAACACGGAAGAAACTGTCTCTTTTTGTGACACTTATTTTAATAGATTAAAACGTCATGTATAATTGCTGACAGAAAGAGAATTAGTACTTTGATTAGGAATTATGCAAACTTTGTTCAATCAATAATAATAATAAATTACATTTAATATAGCGCGTATCCACGATTTAAAAACGTTTAGTGTAGGATACGAAACAGTCTACACAAATCATATCTAAAAGTCATATTCTTCACATTTGGAAGCTTTTGGTAATAGAAACACTTTGACTTGTATACGGAATCGTAAGTTTATATTGCTTAAATGGCTAAGTTAGTCATTTAATTAGGTCATGTCCGCTCTGGATTGCTGACAAAATGCAGCGCACGTTTTGACTGCAAAGCCAACAGCCAAAGCCAATCACAGCAAAAGTAATTTTGCCCTCTATTAAGAAAAAAAAATAATGAGTAACTTTGCCCTGTATATTTAAGACGACGAATTACATGTAGAAATTTTATTTGATTTTCCGAATTCAATCGACAATATCGCATTACATTCCCCAGATCAGCCGATGGAAATAGATGCTTTTTCCGACGTGGTATGTTGCTAGGTTGACAAAATGGCGCCTGACTGAGGCTCTGAATCTAACCGCTACCCTTTGATTTTTCCACACTTTCTTCAGTTTTAACCTTTCCTTCGGATTTCCCTGTCTTTGTGGCTTTCTTCCAATGCGTCTTCAAGTGCCTGCTTAACCCGCTTTTCTGGTGAAACCGGTTTCCACACGAGTTACACTGATGAGGTTTCGCGACCTCGATAGGCACGTTTGCCTTGACAGCCTCCTCGTACGCATGCGTAACCATGTGTCTTGTTAAACTGCTTTTCTGTGGAAAGCAAGCCTCACAAAGAGAGCAACTAAAGGGCTTCTCCCCAGTGTGTACCCGACGATGGTCTTTTAACGATCCTTTTTGTGTAAATCCTTTCCCACATTCATCACATTTGAAAGGTCGCTCCACTGAATGTTCTTTCTTGTGGTAGTAGAGCGCGCTAGGGTCGTCAAACTTAAGCTTACAGTGCTTGCATTCCGGCAGTCTTTCGCGTGAATGGAGGCGCGTATGCTTGACGAGACTGTATCTCTGACGGAACATTTTTTCGCAGACTTGACATTGGAATCGTTTGGTGTCATCGTGGGAAGTTAGATGTCGATTCAAGTTGCTCCGTTTGTAAAACGCCTTGCCGCAGATATCGCATTTGAACTTCTTCTCCCCGCTGTGCTTGTGGCGATGGTCTGCAAGAGAGCTTGCGTGACGGAATGCTGCGCCACACTGCAATTTATAGAACAAAACACCAATCACCTACTTGATATAATTGTATTCCTCTGACGAAATCTACATATTTTAAACGAAATTCCTCTCAATTGGACTGCACAAGGGGGGTGGGGGGGCTCAAAAACATGGTTTCATTTCGGATTGTTCTGATCGTCATCAGCCAAGCTATCTTGTCCAATCAGGTCCTTGCCCCGTTTCGCCTAGTGTCGTCACTTAGTGCAGTTTCCTTTTTGTTGCGACAAAAAAACAGTCAACTGCACTAGGTGAAAAATGGCAAGTTTGTTGACCGGAACAGGGAGACCTTTCAGGGCCAATTCAATGGTTGTGGGTATATCGACTGCACTAGGCGAAACATGGCAAGAACCTGTTTGGCCCAGATTGTTTGGTTGACCAGAACAGGGAGAAAACAGGGCCTGACATTTTTTTCTAGACGTGCCATTGGTGCTTAAATAAGAAATCCTGGTCGCCAAAAAGTTTGATCGCCATAAAGCAATCTGGTTAACAGCTAATTTTGAGAAGGGCATTTTTTAAAAAAACCTACAGACTGGTAAAACCTACGGACTGGAAAGGTTAATTGTCATTTGGTGACTAGGCTGAAATTTTTGCTTGCCAAACCCTAAATCTAGCAGCAATTGGCGACCGCCATGGTCACAACATTGGGCCATAGTATGATAGTATGAGATATTATTATTAGAGATATTATTATTACTCACCTGGTCACATTTCATGGGTCTTGGAACAGTATGAGTCCGTACATGGTATTTCATTGACATTTTCTGCCTGAATCCCTTATTACAGATCTCACACTTGAATGGATACTCCCCTGTATGAATCTTATTATGATAATCTAGTGATGTTGCGTGACGAAACGTCTTGTCACACAATTTGCACTTGAATGGCTTCTCATCGGAATGTGTACGGAGATGGTATGATAAATTACTTGTATAGCGAAAGGTTTTCCACATATTTGACAATAATAAGGGCGGTCTCCTAAATGTGCTCGCGAGTGCTCTCTCAGTTCTTTTTGTTGATAAAAGGCCTTTCCACAGACAGTGCACCAAAATGGTTTGTGTTTCTCAGAATCAAATTTTGCTTTCCAGGCCTCTTCGTCACTGACTGGCCGATAACAGACACTTGATTGACTGTCCTGGGTACCAGTTTCTGTACTCATAGCCAAATCTTGTTCTCCTGTTGAATTCTCCTCAATTTGTTTTTCAACTTGACCACCAGATGAAACCTCAGAACTTTTGTTGTCTATTCTTTCAAATAATTGTATTTTCATTTCCCCCTCATCGTCACTAAGATCCTTGATTTTTTTATTGCATTCTATTCCATCGTCCTCACTCTGTGATGTTTCATTTGATCACCTTGAGTTTCCTCGCTCTCCTGTTTTTCGCTTTGCTGATCCTCAAAATGTTCTTCAATAGGCTCTGTTGTTTCTTGGTCTTTACGGGTTTCCTGTGGAAATAAGTAAAAAGTCATCCTGACCAGTAAAAACCTCGTTCAAGAATACCTCAGTCCATTCTTATCACAAGGCAGAAGCAGATCCAAGGTTTTGGAAACTGCAGGAGCGTAGCCAGGGGAGGGGGGCAGGGGGCCACAGCCCCCCCTTTCTCGGGAGATTTCCCATACATTTACTGTATTTGCTGGAGGAAATGTGAAAATTTTTGTCCCATGTTTTCACTATCTGCCCCAACCAAAATTCCTGGCTATGCCCCTAAACTGGGGTGTATTTCTGGTCTGAAAAGCCAGATCTGTCAATAGAGCTGCTAGAGCCCAGTCATTAGGACAGCAATTTTCATATTATTTGTATCACAAAGGGGGTACATCTGCACCCAAAGTACCTCCCTGGGACTGCTGCAAGGGTTCAGAGGAGAGAGGTGGTTGACGCTTTAATGGTACAGCTCAAGTATGATTGGTCAGATCCAAAATATATGAACTAAAATATGTAACTGTTACCCATGTAAAAACATAGACGGGATCCCGCCTGGGATTGGGCGGGATCCCGCCTTTTCACCAGTCGTGATCCCATCTGGGAAAGACGGGATCCCACCGGGATCCCGCCTGGGATTAGTGGACATCCCGCCTTAGCGGGATCCTGCCATCCCACCCGGGACATATAAAACTGTAACTGTAACTGTTAGGAGCTATTAACAGAATAGGCATTTTGCACTAGAGGTCACGTGACCAGTCATCCATAAAATGAGCAGCTTCACCAAAATAATGCTCAGAAATGAAAGAGCATTATTCATGTTAAGTAAAAAGCCAGAGTTTCAGCTCTATATGATGTATGAGCGAAGAGGGAGAGCAAAAACCAAACTGCTTATTTTACAAGGATTTGTATGATTGGATTGGCTTGCAAACCAATCATACAAACCCTATTAACAAAGCAAGTTTTATTTTTGATCCCATTCTTTGAGTTTGCATTGTAGGTGGCTGAAATTTGGGCTTCTCACTAAAATCAATATGCTCTTTTCATTCCTGGGCATCATTTGTGTAAAGCTGCTCAATTTAAGGGTGGCCGGGTCACGTGACCTCTAGTGCAAAATGCCTATTCTCTCCCCCAAGTCAGTGGCTTACACCCATTTAATCCTAAGAAAGCATGGATCATTGTAGCTGTCACCTCTCCCACACTACAAGTAGGAGTCAAGTCTATTTACTGGACCAGTGATATTTCGCCCACGTAACATCCACAGAGGTATATTTGTAGCATTTTTTTTTCAAAATCAGAAAAAACTCACACAAAGTTTGCAGCCTGGTGTGTAAGAGCCAACATGTTCTCCCGTTGACAGAGTGTAACAAAAGGCCACTTCTACTTTGACATCATCCATTGCCATGGCAACTACTTCTGGTTCCATATCTAGAGCAGTTGCATCTAAACCCTGCAAATCAGACTGCTGTTCAGTTTTTTCACCATTGTTTATTTCCTAATGTGTGTTTCCAGAAATTATCCATACCCCCTACGGAAGGGATTGGAAATTCCGGAGGGGTGGGGGGTCAATTTACCTGATCTTTTCCATACAAATACTGTATTTTTCTTCGGAAATTCCAGAGGGGTGGGGGGTCACTTTTCAACACCCTTCCGTCGGGGGGGGGGTATGGATATTTTTTGGAACCACACAATGCAAATTACTCAAACCAAAAATCATGCAGAAAGGAATAAAATTGGTGAAAAATTATAAAGGAAAGTGAGCCTTCTGTTTTAACTTTTATTTTACTCTCTTTCACTGCTTATAATTATTTTTTCTTGTACTTGCTAGAACTGTAAAAGGGAAGTTATTAATTTTCACGCCATCGTGTAGCATATCGGCGGCTTCTTTTGATGCAATGTTCGGCCCGAGGAGGAAATTTAAAATTTACATAACGTGAATAACTATTATGCTGCCTGCGATCATGCTATGAATGCATTTTTGAGTCAGTTCTGCTAAGACACTATCATTACTCTCTCTTGCGGCACATTTTCTATTTCTATTTCGTGTTGCTTTCTGATCGATCACATTTCCGATGCGTTATATTCCACGTTTCGAACCATCTGCCGCCGAACGTTTGATGAAAAGACACGCCGCCCCGCGCTTTGTTTGTGAATGAATTCGTCTCATGAAAGAGCAACATCTAAATTTTCCTTAATTTCTAAGGGATTATTGACTGAATTATTCCATCAATACACAACTAAACACGTTGCAAAGGTATTTCGTTATGTTTTTGGGATAAAAATTGGTGAAAACTGTCAAAACACTGATCCACTCACCGTATGTCAAAGTACCGACGATCCGAATCAACTTTGTTTATCAACGCCTAAATGCATTATGGGCTACCACAGGGGTACCACAAACATATTTCCCATGAGCCTTTGCTTCAGTACTACGGTTTCTGTCGTCGATTTCTGTGGAAGGTGAGTATTTTATTTTGATCAGTTTATTTTGCAGGTTTTAAAAGCTGGTTTTCGTTGTATATTGCAGAAGGACGGAATTAACAATATTCTATTGAATTCCAGCGAAATTGCTTGCTTCGTTTGGCGAGAATGCTTATTTCAGTGGCAAAAAACGACCGAATGAATCGAAGAACTGAAAGAAATCGCGGTTGTTTAATTTGCCTTGCATTCCTTGCACGCAGACTTTCTTTTACTCTCTCTCCTTGAACAAGATACGTGTGAAAAGATTCCCCTAAAAGGGTTCTCTTCAGGGTTCTCGAAAACAGAACATCAATTTGGTCACTGGCAGAGGGGGGAGCATGGTCACCGCTGGAATTGACTGATACATTATTTGAGCCCCAAAGCGGAAAACGTCTGTAGATATGCATGCACATATAGTGTGCTCAAGAAATGGTCAGCAAACCACCCAAGGTTGTGGGCGGCAGCAAAACAAAGCGAGTTTCGACCCAGGGCAGAGGTCTCTTTTCCTCGCGAACCTCAGAGAATTGCAGAGAAAAGAGGCCTCTGCTAGCAGGGAAAAAGATGTGGAACACAGTAGAACCAATGAGGTAGAACAAAGTTCAACAACAGATAGATGCAATACGTTCTAATTTATTCATATATTCTAATGAATTCATACAGTCGAATTCCCAGAGCCTCTCGGTCAAGCTAAACTATAGTTTATAGGAGGAGAATGGTTAGGAAACCTGATATCTTGTTATTGTACTATGTCTTTGTTCACTTTTTCAGAGGAATCCTTTTGTTTGTGCAGGGTCACGGTACATAAGTACCAAAATCCAGCCAGTAACATTCAGTGTACAACCAGACATGCATATTAGATGAGGGTGAAACAAAAGATTGTGCAGGGTCAATATCACGTGATAGCCCCTTTTAACATCCAGCCCACGCTATTGTGTTGGTCCTTTGAAGTTTGCCGGGCTTCCTAACCATTCCACTCTATTAACTATGGCTAAACTGAGTAAAATCGAGGATGTATAATATTGTAGTTAACAACAAACATTTCATAGGGCTCCCCCCTCAGTTTCCTACTGTATCTTTAAAATATTGAAGGTTGTTATTCTGAATGTGGTTTTCTAATTTTTGTCACTTTTTGTGTATTTTGCAGAGACTTCCCAGGCATTTAATACTTGGTTATGAACAAGAGGCAGTGATAATGAATGATTTAACAACTGTCACAACTTGTCAACAACTCATTAATGGAAATCATGATGCTGCAGCACTGAATGTCAACAGGGCTTTGGATAGTGCTTCAGTGCCAATTAAATCTGAACAAAATGCTTCTAATAACTTATCCTGTAGTAACCACATTATACAAGAGTTACTTGAAATGAGAAATCATATAGGTTCTAGCTTCATAAAAGATGTGGGAAGAATAGTTATAAACATAGAAAAGTCTGATTCACTAGAGACCACTGATGATATAATGAGACTTATACAAGCAAGAATTGAATTCTCTATTTGCCCTGAAGAGAATCATGTACAACTAGGAATAATAATATCACCTTTGGACTCAGTAGATGTATTATCAAGGGGTACACCTGGCGAAATGGATGGTGAAATTATAGTTCACCTGTCAAAGCAAAGTGAAGAGTCTATACTCCCTGCAAGTTCAACCTCAGTTCCTGGAACAACAGCAGGTGTTCATGTGAAGCTGGAACCTACTTTTACAGAAAATAGTGAGGGAACTCTTCACTCTGGTTCAGAAAACGTCAATATTGCTGATGTTATGGAAATTCCTTTGCTGGAAATGCTACACTCTAGCTCAGAAAATGCCCATATTGGTGATGTGAATGAAAGACCTTTTCTTGGCTGCACTGAAAGTGGTACAAGTAGTTCAAATGCATTCATTGTCAATACAAGTTCTTGTCATTTTGAGACAACAGAAAACCTTGACAAGAGCAGGCAGTTAGTAAACAAAAAATCCAATCCAAACAAGGCAAGTAATGTCATGTCTTGCCAAGTAGATAAGGTTAAACAAGCTGGCAATGGTTTTGCTCATAATTTAGATGCAAATGGTGGGTTGAAAGAAAACAGTAATTATGATGGCAACAAATCATCAAGAGATTTCTACAACAAGTCAGCTACTGTTGTTGAGATAGCTCAACAAAATTCTGATGAATTCAGAAGTAATGGACGTGCTCTTGCTGAAATATGCAGGTCAGAAGATACATGTACAAAATCTTGTGGTTCCAACAAAGTCAGTGATACAAGTTCTGTGTTAGCTCTTTGTAGCAACAATGTTAATGAAAGCTGTCTTACAACCAAGAGTACAAATGGAAATGAGTGTTCAGTGTTGGTTTCAGACAATGATCTTAAAGCTAACGAAATTACTCATACACATGATGATTTAAATAACCATGGTCATGAACCATTGCCACATATTGTGACCTCTGCTGTTGAATTGTGTAAAGATGATCATATGAAAACAGAAAACATATTAAGAGCTGCAAGTAGGTCAAATGGAAAGAAGAACAGGTTCCCTTGCCATGTCTGTGGGAAGAACTTCTCTTATAAGCACTGCCATAAAAAGCATTTTAAATCCCATTACACTGGAAAACAGAAGAATTTTCAATGCAGTAAAGGTAAGCTCCTTACTACTGGCCGGCTTGAGTATCACGAAAAGGCCAATTCGGAGGACTCCAACTGTTGTGAGATTTGCAATAAATATTTCCTCTCTCCTCGTACTTTAATGAGGCACATCAAACAAGTCCACAACAAAGAGAGATGGAACTGTGAAATATGCGGAAAGGATTTCTGTCGAAGAGAATACTTAAATAACCATATGGATATACACACTGGTAAGTTTTCTTTTCAATGCCAGCAATGCAACAAGGTATTTATTAATAGGTACTCGTTGAAAACACATATGGCTAAAAAGCATTCATGTGGCTAAAATAAAACCTGGGATCCAAGTCTCTTTTAAGAAAGCCAATACTGTAATTATATGAAACAGACATGCAAATATACAGCTATCAATGCTTATAAGTACATCCTCAAGATGTAACATCCTTATGCAAAGACACTCTAAATTTGCATCATGCTTATGCATGCGAATGTAACTTTGTTGTTCTGCATTAACCACGTTCTATACAGCATCCAATGCGGGTGTAACTTGAGTACATCCTCAAGACACACCATGCTTATGCTTGCGAATGTAACAACGTTGTCCTGCATCAACCGCATCATCAAAGCGTGTGCAGTGCAAGTACATTCTCAAGACGCACCATCCTATGCAAGTACATTCACAATGTGTACCATCTTAATGCGTGCGAATGTAACGGCGTCAATACAGCACTCAATTCGCACCATTTTCGTGCAAGTACATGTACATTGAAAATCTCTATGGTTTTAGTAGTTGTAATATGAACAATTACGATGAAATATGCTGGAAGTGCCTCAAAATCGCTTGATACTTTATTCTTATAAGACGTATCATGATCAACTCTAAGTCCAATTACATCCAAGCTCTGTCAAGCCATTATTGTGCAAGACAATGTAGAGGGAGAGAAGGGTGAATCGAAAACTTATCATCAAGATGGCGCCAATTGTATTTTCACCATGCTTGCGAGTCTAAATGTAACAACGACGTTCCTCATCAACCACATTCTTTACAGTACTCGATGGTTATGTAATGCAAGTACATCCTCAAGTCGCGCCATCCTCATGTACACCATCATCATGCGAGTACATTCAAGATGATGCCAATTGCATTTTCACCAGGACACAAAAATGCTTTCACGTTATATTCACATATAAACCGCCACCTCAACACAGCACGGTGTACTAGGTGAGCTTTATGAATCAAGTTGTCCTGTTATCTCAAGGGAGGGCACCCTGCACCATTAAAGATAATTTACACTCATGACTCACGATCACCAATCACAGGTATGAATGTATTGAATACAAATATTATGATGTGCTGTGTTTGTGAATAGCAAATTTTATCTTGAACACGAATTGTTGTGTACAGTATATAATAGTTATAATAGTATATAATAGAATGCTTTCTAGTGGCATACTACAGAATGTCTCAGACTCGCACAATACAAGAGTCAGAGACAAGTGGGATATTCTGCAGTATACCATTCGGAAGTATTATGGCTTTTAACTATAGGCTAGACAAGCGTATAATTTACAATAATAAACATTCATTGATTTTAAAAAGACCTAAACTTGAGTTAATGAATTTAATGTCATCCCAACTTTTGCCTATCCTTGCGTCAACAAGAAACCTTGTGCGAGGTTCGGCCTTTATCTTAACAGTACAGGCCAATGTAGCGAAGTGACAACTTTTGGGGATGCTTGGGAAAGTCTGGGGGAGCCACGCCGCCTTCCCTCGCTCTACGGGCATGTACCCGTACTCCCAAGTACGTATGGCGCTTATTCGACGCCGGCGGTTAATCTGGCGCGTCGCCTTTTCGAGTAAATGGCCTTATTCATAATGGCCGCTTCTCATTTGCATAAGGCATTAAAAATTTAAAGCTATTAGAGATTTTGAAAGGAAAATTATTAAAAGGTATAGCATGTGATGGCTTCTAAAAGATGTGTTGAGTTGAACTGAAACCAGTGAAAAATGGACAAGATATAATATAAGCATCTGAAGTAGTCTAAATACACCAAAACGAGGCTAGTAAGGCTTCTAACGAAAATTCAATACAAATCTCTGCATGTTTTAGCTCCTAATGTTACGAAGTTTTCAGAACATTTGTAGTCTGGAGTAATCTCTTGAAGAGCATGATTTTTTGACTGAAATTAAAGTCTCTTTTCATCTTTATCTGGAAAGAGTGAATTATGAATTCGGTGTATACGGATTGTAATATGAAGGATTATATTAACTTGAAGTCAGATCACTCTCTAGTTCAGCTCTCCGTCACTGTACTCATTTCTTAAACAAGTGCTTTTCCTATAGTTCATAAATTGTCTATTTAAGGGTTTATCCTTCAAACATTGCACAAGTGCGGCGTCACAACTGCAGAGGGCCAATCGACACGCATCATTTTCCGGATCTGAAGGGAAAAAAAGAAAGAACGGGAAGAACATCAGTTTCCGCCCTTCGCAAGTAGCAAGGCATCCGATAGTCCATGAGCCGAGACCCAAAAAATGGTTCCGTAGCACCCCTTACCGGGCAAATTGAATTTGGTATCAAATTTAAGGTATTGAGCGATATTGTCAGAATCTGCCTGTTTACATTCACAGTGAATTCATAGCAGAGTATTTCCAGGGCATGACAGTGCGAACAATAGAGTCAGGCCCGTAGCTCGCGCTCTGGGAGAGGATTCGTTGTCCTCAGTTTAAACCAAATTTATAGCATTTTATAGTGTTTCCTACCTGTTTTGTGACCAAAAACATGATTTTTCTGGCCCCAAGGGGATCCGTTCAAATCCCTCGGTACGGGCGGCCTGACAGTTGCCAATGCAACTAATGTTTTGTCCATGGCTACTAGCTTTCCAGTTCCATTCGCCACGTGACGACTTAATTTAATAGAACAACGTTATTCCAAAATGGCTGACTGGCCCTTGTGGCCTCGTTCTCGTGAAAATATTATTTTCTTTCATATTCACTCGAGCACAAACACAAAAGATAATTTCATGAGAGTGAGGCCACAAGGGCCATTGGAACAAAAAGATCGGCCATTTTGGAATAAGGTGTATGCATTGAAAAATAGTGCACAAACCGCATTTGAGGCATCCCATCGGGCTCTGCGAACTCGACGTTTTGTATTGCGCGAAATAAACAACCAAAGGGAATCGACAGTATGATGACGTCACATGATCGTAGCATTGGTCATGCTCTTTGCAACATCTGCAAAATAAAAACAGTGTCTTAGTGTTACAAATGATTTGTAGCCAATTGAAATAGTACTTAATATAACAAGGCAATGTGAAAATAGTGCGAATTAAACTTACAGGGTGCATTGATAATAGACACGGCCAAAACCATATTTGGAATCATTTACCTTATAAAGAAGTGAAAGGAGATCCTCTTTTGATAAGAATTTCGGCAAATGTAGCAAGAAAACTGTGAAATTTTGAATGAAAACTTGCAGGAATCACAGAGACTCGAGTTCTCGATCTGTCCACCATTGATTTTGGCTTGGTAACCACGCTAAAATACCCACAGGTAGTTCGCGCTCGACTCAGTCAGTCCTTCCAAGTCCTTCCTTCAACCAGTCCTTCCAAGTGCATTCAGTAAAAACGACAATGACTCATTGATATGCTTAGTTCTATTTAACAATTAGATTACTCGCTCTCGATTTCTATTGAGCCAATCAATATTTCTATTGAGCCAATCAGAATGCAGGATTCGTGAAAGTGTGTGAGTGTGATTTTACTAAAATAATGTAATAGACTTTTGTCACTTATCATGGTCGTTATGTTTTCTTTCTGGAGCTTGTTTTGGTTCACTTGTGCTTGTTCTTTGCACGTTAAATGCCTGGTTCTCACTGGAACGCAAGCGCAAGAGACAAGTGTGAATTATAGCGAAGCAAGATCATCCGCAAGCCATTGATTAATTGCTTGCGCCTACTTGATTCACACTAGACGCAAGAGAACGCAATTTCTCGATTTTCTTGCGCTTCCGTCTGCGCTTGCGTTCTAGTGTGAACCACGAAAGGGAAATGTATGCGTTCCAGCGAGAACCAGCCTCAAGACTCCTACTTGAGTCAAATAACAATAGCATTTCAAGCTTGTTACCTGTCCACCTCGTCCACAGGGTTCCCGTATCCACCGGGCCCACAATAACAGCCATACCCGTCGTATTGCAGTGGTGTTGACGTCACACATTTCAACATTCTTCCAAGTTGTAAAAGGCTTCGTTTTGATCTTCTTGTATGTGGCCCTTGAAAAGAGAATATGCAGCCTATATGCAGTTCTGGGTGGGTTTCCTGTGCTCGGAGATGAACCGTGGGGATGCACGAGCATTGGGCCGAGCTCACCCGCAGAACGCCTAGTGAAATTCGCTAAAATCTACCCCGAATTGGCGAAAACCTACCCCACCTCAAATCCACTTCGAAACATCGAAAACTTAACATCTTTCTAGCTAAGCGAACCAAGTTGATCCTTAAAAGCAAAACAAGCACCTTTAAATGTATTGCATTCGCCGTTGTTTGCTATTTGTGAAAGGTTTTGACGTGGCAACCGCCATCTTGGATTTGGCGAATTTCACTAGACGTTCGGGGAGAGGGTCTCCTGTGACGTCACGTCACACGTGTCTTACCGACCACAGGAAGCCCACCCAGAACGCCAGGGACTACTCCACATCTGCCCTCCTCCTCCTTTCCATCTTTACATTGATACCTCCTTAAGATTTTGTCGAATATTTGTTAGCATGTTGAAAAATTAGACAGTACAAGCAACGAGTGTTGTTGATACACGGGTAAAAGCTAAATTTCCCATGGCAGAAGAATGGGAAGTGTTTGGATTTCACATGGAAAGTCGTGGGAAATCCGAAAACTTAGCATTCTTCTTCAATGGGAAATTTAGTTTTTCCCATCATTGGGTTTCTGCAAGAATTTCTTGCTTGATCTGCTACTAAGTTTGCCGCTAGCATAACACCGTAGAATAATCACTATATAGCCAATCAGAACGATTTTCGTTGCATCGCAAAGCGTTTCAGTTAGGTACTAAAGCAATAATCTAATTGAGCAAAAAACGTTTCCATCTCATCTGGACCCAGGAACGTGTCATTTTGACAAACAAGGCATCCCGTATCAAGGGAAAAAAATTGTCATGTGTATTTTTTTAATCTAAGAAATCAATATGTTTCGAAAAAATACTTTTTGACTGAATATTCTTGGGGCTTATAAAAATAATTGAGCACCATTAGTGATAATTGTTAAAAAAAACTAGCACATAATCTCATTACAGTGTTGGCAGATAGTCCTAATGTCAAAGATGGTCACTCTTAATTATTGCATTGCAAAACCTAGTGAATGCCAAATTAAAAATATCATTTGCAGAAGAATTAATAGACGGATGTTACTAAAACGGGGAGCGGGGACCCGCGGTCTAGGGACGAGTTTCGATGGATTTTTCGTGGAAAACCACACTGATGCGAGAAAAATGAAAATAACAGAGAATTGTTTCTCTGATGTGAGAAAAGGAAAACCATTATTACGTTTGCAAGAGCAAGTTGTCTCAGCCTGGTAATTGACAAGTGGGATATTTTCATCGGCATGTTTTCATTCTTGTTGTTAAAACAAAAGCCTTCAAAGAACATTATTGAAACCCAGGAATTATGTTGATGAGAAAAAGTATACTGGTATGATGGTCTATGATGGTCTATGATGTATGGGAGGATGGAAATTACACGACTTCGCACTACTTCATCTTAACATGCCAGACAGTAAAAGCAACACAAGCCATCCTCTGATTTCCTGTATACAGAAACATGAGTTCTCAAATAACCTTGAGTGGGACACTCATGAACAAAGAAGAGTAAAACTTTTAGAAAAGCAGCTGTGGCCTCTCACGTTTGTGTCATTAACCTCTCTCCAGTGCGACTGAAATCCATCGCACACATCATCACAAATTCATCTGCTTGACTTTGACTGCATTTAAAATGGTATTTTTTAGCACGAAAACCGGTAAAACGGCTGGCATTTCTTCGAAAGGAATTTCCACTCGCAAACGGTCGCCATGTTTATATTATGCAAAATGGGCAAAACCGCTGGAAACTCGTCCCCAGACCGCGGGTCCCCGCTCCCCGGATCCCTGCTCCCCGGGTCCCCGTTCCCCGTTTTAGTAACATCCTTAATAGACTCGAAATATTTTTTGCAAAGCTTATTCCTGCGGCGAGTTAATATGCATGCATGGTAGAAGTTATGAAATTGTTCCGATTTTGCCAAATGACCGTGAATCAGACTTACCAAAAGGGCCTTTTAGTGCTATTAAACTTACCTTTGTCTTTAGCAGGAGGTCTTGCCTGCTAGGAAAAAAATCCAAGGATTAGGAAAACTAAAGATATTTTTTTCTCATTCTTTTCTAATTAAAAGAGGCATAAAAAACATTACACAATCGTTTAGTGCATTTTGCTCATTTTAAAGAGGCACTGTCACGGTTGTTAAAAAAAAGTTATAAAAAAAGACCAGTGTTCTAACATAAACAAACTCAGAATACTATATTGGCAAGAAAGAACTTATAAATTTGCAGTTCGTAGGCATTCTAACGTATAGCTTTCGACTATAGATTGCCGGATTTCCTTTGATTCCGTGTTTCTCAACTCATAAAATTAATTTTCAAAACTCCTGAACATACTTGTCAGCCCCCTGCTACTGTTTGCTCTTTCCCTGGGGCAAGCCTTGGTCATCCTTTGTTTTTGTTTTTACCTATACGTTGATACTAAAATTTTTACTTCGCAAGCTACAATGAGCTACGGCCATGACGTTCGAACTCCCGATTCTCGACGATTCTCTAAAATTCATGACATCATTTTACGAAGACTCCCGTAACAGCCGTTCTTGGGGTTCTCACCCCCGGAATTTTGAGAACATTTTTGCTTTGTTGTTACTTAGTCTAACAACTCACCTTTACGTTGATTAAACATGCAAGATTAATCATCACAAATAGAACAGCCCAAGTTCTTTTCTGACACTCGATCATCTTGTAAACCTTGCTCCCAACTTGTATTATCTTGTAAACAAATTGTTGTGATACATCCGTGAAACTTGGTCGCAAGAACGCACGTCCACGCACAGTTATTAACTTTTGATTTCTATTTATTATGGACTTGTCAATTGCCAAAAAATCAGTACTCTAAAAATACAGCTTGCTCTGCTTTGAGAGCGCCCTGGTTTCTAGCTGTTTCATAGACTTCAGCGGAGAAAACTCACTAAAAAGAAGTTTTAAGTGTTTGCCCTTCTAACTTTGAAGCGAGTTACAGTACTACAGCTTAAAAATTCAAAACTGCATTTCGTGTAAATAAAGTGGTTTGGTGATGTAACACAACAATGTAGCTATTGTCTCGTATTGTATTGGGGTTTTGGGCATAATCCTCTCCATCAGTTAAGGTGACTCATGCAAAAGTCAGAGCGCATTTCGCGAAAATATACTTTCGTCTACAACTTTGAAAATATGCTCGCTATGAACTTCAATCTTGGAGAATAAAAGCAGGTATTTTTTGACAATATGTACGCATTATCAGATCCCCATTAGCGTTAATACTTTTAATAGTATCTGAGCTTAACATGGGCCCCTTCCTTGAGAGATCAACCCAGCGCAAAAAAAGGTTGCTGGTATTTTGAACGAAACTCCGTTAATCATATTGAAGTCAGTTGGACTAAGTGTTAACGAAGTTTCAGGAAATTCGTTGGAAGCGAAGTGCCTATTTTAGAGTTTTAGTCGTGTTTTTGGCTTTTTTATACATTTCTTTGTAAAACGCAATAAACTGTTTACATGACGTTCTGGCATGAAGGGTTGTCTCGGGTGCCAGGGATAGCTCACGTAGCCGAGGCGAGTTATCCCTTCGTCCCGGGACAACTTTCTCCATATAAACACTTTGCCTCTTCTTCCCGGGACAACTCGCTCAGACCATTTTTGCCAATCAAATTTTGAGCTAAACGCGCCTGATTATTTAGCAATCACGTGTTCATCGCGTGATAGTGGTTTTACTTGGCTTGTGATTGGCTAACGAGGAAATTCAGCAGCACCTTGTATTTTCTCTCGTTCATGATTGGCTAGTTGTATTTGGAGTCACTGCAGTCAATATATGAATTTCTATTACCATGAAGCTTCCATTATTCGGAGTTATATTCTTATTGGAATCAAAACCAAAACCGAAAAAAACAAGAAACAACTACTCTTAATAACTGATTTTTATTGGAGTTTTAACCATTACTCAGCATTACAGAATGTAATTCACGAGCTGACCAGGTCGTAGATCTACGACTAATGTTTTTGCATATCATTATTACTACAACATGATCCGTATAAGAACTAAGGCAAGAAAAAAAAGGGTGACCCTTCTTCTCCTTCTATTTGCACCGTCCGTTCCAGTAGAGCATATGGTGCCTGTTAAAGGTTTTGCTGGCGAAGCACTTGGCGGCGGCACTGTCACAACGACACGCGGCTAAGGCACATCGTGGGATAGCAGAGAAACCAGGCCACGCTGGAAAACAATGAAAAATGTCCTTGATCAGTAGATTAGACAGACAGACACAGACAGACACAGACAGACAGACAGACAGACAGACAGACAGACCCAGACAGGCAGACAAAGACAGACACAGACAGACACACAGACAGACCCAGACAGGCAGACACAGACAGACACACACAGACACACAGACAGACAGACCCAGACAGGCAGACACAGACAGACAGACACAGACAGACAGACAGACACAGACAGGCAGACCCAGACAGACCCAGACAGATCCAGACAGACCCAGACAGACCCAGACAGGCAGAGACAGAGAGACGCAGACACAAATAGTTGTAGATAGACAGACAAAGTTTATTTTTAGAGAGCCGTATACAAAGAGTACATAGGCACATTATAATACACATTTATTCAAACTGGCCAGGTTTGCCTTATGGCGAAACGTTCGTAGAAATAGGTCAATATCACAATTTGGACACCAACAACCCCCCACCCCTCCCTCCGGCTTGTTATGACTAGTCACCGTGTACTTACCACAACCAGTGCAGCCTTTTCGTTTGTAGAGTACCGTGTAGACGTGGATATTCCAAGGACATTTGCCGCTCTGTTTTAAACTTTCATAACATTCGTCATGCGCTTTGCAACATCTAGAAATTGAGTCAAGCGAGGGTAAAGAATGGATGTATAAATGAATAAATAGACAAACACCTATATTTCGAGTGGATAACCACTCTTCTGCAGGGTGAATGGTTTTACAGCGTTATGTTACGACATATATACAATGAAGTTGCGCGCGCTCTTGAATTTTAACGGCCGCGCGCGCTCGTAAAAGAAAAACGAACATGTACTGCAAGTATATAAAAACCTATCTATGTGTTCTAAAATCGCGGTTCTGTCCGTAGAAAAAAATACCTTCTGGTCTAATTTCTGGTCTGATTTCCTTTCGTGAGCGACGTATCGACTCTTGTGATTGTTAAATGTATCTAAACTTGGTCGTTTTGAAAAAGTACTGTTCATTGTTGTTTGATCTTGATTTGTTTGATCTTGATTTCACCCGAGAAGTGTTTCAAAGCAAGGATTAGATGCTTGTGATTAGTTTTGAATAAATAGACAAATAGATAATTGGGTGTCGGTATTCATCTTGAAACTGGACAAACACCCCATTTATGACGTAGTTGGCAATTTTGGAAGTCAAATTACTGTTACACACTGTCGAATCGGCCGTGTCGAATGATGTTTTAAAAAGTGCCTCCTGTGCACGTTAAGGCCCATTTACACGCTGCGATTTGTCGGACCCGATTTCTTGTGCTTCGTTCGGTGTCGGCCCGACACAGAAAAATCTGTGGCATCGCATCAATTTTTTTTCATCGCATCAGATTTTTTTCGTTTCGGGGCCGATTTTCCTTCGGACAATTAAATAACTCGCGGCTCAAAAAACAACAACAATCGGGCCGACTTTATCGCAGCGTGAAAATAGGCCTTAACTGTGAAATCGTCTCTGTGTTCTCTCTTATATTAACAAGAAGGGGATGTTGGGAGAGTAGAAAGCCTACTCGCGACCGGTCTGATGCGTTTTTTTCCAGTTACCTGTCCGTTTCGTCGAGTG
Source organism: Scolanthus callimorphus (assembly GCA_033964015.1). Taxonomy (NCBI): domain Eukaryota; kingdom Metazoa; phylum Cnidaria; class Anthozoa; order Actiniaria; family Edwardsiidae; genus Scolanthus; species Scolanthus callimorphus. Next base: position 26,972,001 of record CM066912.1, on the reverse strand, counting down.
GTTGACCTCGACCGCCAAGTCCACAGTAGCAACCATAGCCATTATAGTCCCATGCGGAGCGACCTGTATTGCATGAAATCATTGACGCAAACTGGCCCACAAAACGTTTAGAGCGGGACAGGATGTCTAAAACAAACAGAAAACGTTTGGTTACAAAATAATTCCGAGATCACTAACATAACAGACACGATCTGTTCAATAGCCCACAGGTTCAAAATGTTTCAAATTACGCTCCAATGGCAATGCTCACAAAGCCTTCAAAACGAGGCTCCTCTCTTTCGCTTTGGTATAAGAAAGGGGTACCTTTTTCAGGCGTAAGAAAGTGGTACCTTTTCTGCTCTAAAATTGATATAAAGAAGGGTAAGGGGCCCAGAATCTGGCCCGAGCAACCCGTACAAAAGTCTTGTGAGTATATTGAGTTTGCTCCGGCCTGAAATAAGAAATAACCGTCAAATGTTGCACAGAACTTAATAACGTCAATCCTTACGTACGTTTGGCTTGTCCACGATCTACAAGAATCTGTAAAAACAAAGAAAAGACTTTCAGTGATAACAGGAGATTTCGATCTCATTCATTCATGAGATAATCCAACGAAGATTTTTGGGACAAGCAATTTTTGCGTCTGTGTACTAATGTCAAAACGCGATTTCAGGGTTTTGACATTATTTTACAAAACATTTTGTTGAAACGAACGTGAAAGAACCACTCGTTATGTAATCGACTTCCTTACCATTGGAATCATCACAAACAAGGCAATAACCGCAAGCGCCACACTCTTCATTTTCAGATCACAAATATCACCTGTGCCAGCCGTATGAAATGTCCGATTTGAAGAGATCTAGGGATCTAACCCTTATATAGAGTCTTCTCTTTTCAAAAGTTCACAGGTTAAACTTCGTTTCTTCCCTTTCTCCTGAAGCGTGCTTTTATTTGTTTGAAAAAGTTCACAGGTTAATCTTCGCTTCTTCCCTTTCTGCTGCAGCGTGTTTTTATTTGTTTGAAAAAGTTCACAGGTTAATCTTCGTTTCTTCCCTTTCTGATGAAGCTTGCTTTTATAATCTCGTTTGCAGGTTTGGGCGATTCTGCGCTGTCAATCAAAATATAAATCACAATGAAAACAGATTTCGCACTCGTGATGTAAAATTCCAGAGTAATTATACTCGTAATTCAATCGAAAATTCGTGCACGCCATTTTTGTACGATCAAGTATTCAGAACAAGTATACCAAAGGTTTTGAATTGTGATGTGCTTATTTAGATTGACGGCACAGAATCGCCCAGACAAAGTTGTAATCTTGACGTCGTAATCTTGACTTTGGATCATCGCGATTCCCCATTAAAACAGACGGGGGTGCTCGACGGGAAAGTTGATTTTAACCCTAAGGGTAGCAAATTGGGTGTGGTCAACAGTGAATTTTACCCCTAAGAGATAGCAAATTAGATGCGGAAAATCCTAATGTCATTGCGGTCCTTAAGGTGACTCATGCGAAAGTCAGAGCGCATTTCGCGAAAATATATTTTCGTGTACAACTTAAATAATATACTCGCTATGAACTTCAATCTTGGAGAATATAAGCAGGTATCTTTTGGCAATATGTACGCATTATCAGATCTCCACTATCGCATTATCAGCGTTACTAGTTTTAGATATCTGAGCTTAAATGGACCCCTTAAGAGATCAAGTCCGCGCAAAAAAAAGTGTTGCTGGTATTTCTGAACGAAACTCCGTTAATCATATTGAGGTCAGTTGGGCTAAGTGTTTCAGGAATTCTTTGGAAGCACATTGCCTTATTAAAAAAATAGGCCAAAAACACGACTAAAACTCTAAAATGAATAATCATGAATAAGGCATCATGGGAAGGGCGAGCGAAGGATCCTTCGCGACAGCGCGCCCGAGCCTTCCTATGATGAATTGCGCGCCTTGAGATTTTACCTTTCGCGGATTGCCGCGGCTATTGGCCCTCTTTTTGACACACCTGAGAGGTTTGGGTACAAGGCAGAAGAAAGATCGCCAATATATTATCCATTGCCGGATTTCAAGCCGTGCATGAGTGCCTGGGGCGAATCCCTTAATATTACCATTATCGAAACGTGATCCGCATAAAGAGAAAGAGCATACTGAACTATGCAAAATCCCAAAGTTTGGTATTAATCGGGCAAATAGTGATCGAGAAACAGCCATTCAAAAAGTCCAAAATTTTACAAGATTTGTGTGAAATCCGGACACGGCGTCCGGAAAATACAAAGCTTATAACATTCTAGCATATTGGAATGGCTGTATCTCGAACGGAATTTGCACAATCAACTCCAAACTTTAGGATTTTGTATAGTTCAGCATGCTCTTTCTCTTTATGTGGATCGCGTTTCGATAATGGTAATATTAAAGGAGTCGCCCCAGGTACTCTCGGCTTGAAATCCGGCAATGAGAGCTTCGCCGACAGAAAAGACATCTTAGCCCGTATTTCGCCATAACTTCATGGAAAAACAAACAACATTCCCAAAAGTTCGTTGTTCCTCTTTTGTTAATTGGCTTTTTTTATGCGCGCCCTTGTTCGCTTCGCGCATAGAGGAAAAAAAAACAGTACCGTGAGCTGTTTTTTATTTCGCTTGTAGAAAAAACACAGAGGAAGTGACGACCTCGAGCAATTCTACAATAATAATTACTTTATTTCGAATCTTTCACAATTAGTCGGCAAAACACCATTAAGTTCTGCAAAGATTGCTCTATAATAATAATAAAAATCGTTTAATTCCATACTTTGCAGCAATGGCTGAATTACAGTACAAAAGAGACAAAAGCCATACATTACTGGAAGCGAACAGTGACAAAATTATTAAAACGTTCAGTGGCACCCTTATACCTATATAAAGTTACCCTATTTCGTTTTACAGTAAGCTTTCAGCAGTATCGTCTGTGGTATTTCTTGTAGAACCGATTAAAGTGGCTGCGGGCGAAGCAGTTGGCGGCTGTACTATCGCAACGACAAATGGCCCTTGAGCATCGACCGTAACCAGGGTACGCTAGAAGAGAAACGAAAGGGAATATTTAAATACGAGGATGACAAGTATGTTGTGTTTTGGCGGGAAAGGAAAACAGGAAAGAAAAACAAAAAAGACACTCCCGAGTTAATTACCGGTTAATTACCGGTTTCGAAATCTGTTAAAATGGAAAAGTCGACTCGACGCAATTTACTTGTTTGCCCAAAAGTTAAAAACTCATTATCAATTCCGAGCGGCGGCGAACATCCATTACTTTTTTAAAGGGAGGCTATCACAATACGCGCATGCTCCAGGAGCGATCACTGATTCCTCAGTAAACATATTTAGGATACTTAAGATACATATTTAAGAATATGTAAAGTTATGAAAAAAATACATTTAAATTTAAGACACTCATGGCGACGCCGAAACGTTTGTGTCTTAAATATAACTATTTTTATTTGTCTCTGCATAAGCAAGTCCTTACTCATTAAGATTGTAAAGTTAAGAAGGCCTAGAATTCACCATTCTATATCCCTTATTAAGATTTTAATCACGTGACTTAACTCACCACAACCAGTACATCCCTGTCGTTTGTAGATAGCGGTGTAGACATGGATGTTCCACGGACACAAACCACTCCTCTGCACGCGTTCGTAACATCGGTCATGCGCGTAGCAGCACCTATAAAATATGTTGGGGTGGGGGGGGGGGAGTTAATGTCAGTGGACTGCTGTTCCTTGTGTTTGAATTCGTGACTGTGCGATCAAAAAAATCCAATGGGGCCTTGATTAGTCAACAGCTAAAGATCGTCGGTGAGACGCCATTTTATCAGCCTAGTGAAATACCGAGACAGACAAAACATCATTGGCATTGCACAGACAATTTCTGCAAAAAATCACTGTTGGCATCGTGCGCCACAGAAATTCCGCGCGCCAAAGAATCAATCCGAAAAATCCCACTGGGGTGCCGGCTTTCACAGGCTATTTGTTCGTTATTTCTTCAGTTTTTGTAGACGCCATATTGCTCTATGTGTGTTATTTTTTTAATTATTATCTTTTTCTGTTCTGCTAGATTCCTGTGATCAAAATGAATTTAAGACGTTAACCATTTGAAAATCAAATAACGATTGGAAAAAAATTCTTGGAACAAAATTATTTACATCATAGTGTAGACTTCCGTCTTACTGTTTTTAATATCTGATCTAAAAAATCATTTCTTACAACACCGAACACCGAAAATGAATCCTAAAATGTGTCCATATCGATACAATTTATATCAGCACCATGATCAATGAACATCGAAACATCAACAGCCAACACCATTCCTTCACAACTTTGAAATTTCTCAGGTTTCCTTGGCAAGAGAATCAATCCCAAATAGTCCAACCTATTTCACAATTCTATTAACTAGTAGTTCTCACTAGAGCTGCCCCCGTGCTTTTTAAACTGCAGATGTAATAAGTATTCAATTAAAATTTTTACAGCTGTTTCAGACAACACGCGAACCCACTGTTATCAGCTTGTTGGAGTTTAAGCCGAAACTCTACAAACAATTCTAACCAAAAGTACTAAAAGCCGTCAAAACTCTTACGAAACTCTAGCGAAATACCGAAAACTCTTCTGAAAACTATTGTGTCAAAATTCCAAAACGACTATTAATACACATTCTTACTCAGAAACACTTGCGCACAAAAATCGTGTTTGAAAACTCTATGAATATGAATACTTGAAAGCCTAAAGCCAATTGATCTTTCCGGAAATCCTTACAACGGAGAACAGAACACAAGACTTTAGACTCTCGTTGGCTGTCTCTGCTTCGCGACTTCTCTGCTTTTGCTCTTTTTCAATCGCTGCTCCCTAATAACCTATATCTGCGTTTTTATACCAGCTATCACCTAAAGCTGCTAAAGAGCTTATAATAGAACTTAATTTAACAGAACTAAAAAACGCGTTCCGCCCTTGCCAGATTTCCGGTCAACAAAGGTTAGCGGCAACCATTACACAGCAGACAGCGCACACATCGGAAGAAGACAAAAACGCCTACTTCTCCCTTGTGCTGATGCAAAAAATAATAATTCTTAAGTCCTCTTTCTGAGTTTTGTGAACTTATGAAATGTAAATCTTGTCGGTAAATTATCACATTCTTTCGTAGCGAAAGCTAGAGAGGATAAAAGTTGACCTATTGACCTATAAAGTTGACCTATTGTTAAGCACAATAGCAACCATTTGAATGCTTTACTACTATTATGAGGTTTAGAGCTCTTAGCTTTGTGAACATTCAAGTTTTTCTCTAGACTACACAGCCACAGCAGCTCAACATTTGCTAATTCTGAACTATGGATTGCACTGACTGACTTCGGCTGAGCGTCTCCTTAGAGTTTTTGGTGATTTATTAAATTTCACGACCAGTTTGTTGTGAATGTTCAGAATTTTTATTGTCCGCCAGTGACAACAGTAGAGGTCTCAAACCCACGCTGCGAGTCACGTGACCTGGTCATCCAATCATAAACGTTACCCAAGACCTTTTGCGGGCCCTGCTCCGACGAATCGAGATTTTTTCTGCCATATGTACCATATACCCTTATATTTTCTCTTTACGCGGGGGATTCTATAATGCCTCCTCGGGTTTTGGCCTCTGGGCCAAAACCCTGCGGGGGCAATTACCTGTCTGTAGAGTCGACTGTTCGTCCTCCCACTCGGCCGCCAATTCCGCAGTGGCATCCATACCCATTATAGTCCCATGCGGAGCGACGTGTACGGCACCTTATCATTGACCCAAACTGCGCGACGTTACGCTTGGAGCGGGACAGGATTTCTGTGGTTTTTAAGAGAAAAAAGAAGAAACGTGAACTATTTATTTTCCCGAGAATGACGTTTTGTTTCAGGGGCGTAGCCAGGGGGGGGGGGCCCTTTCTCGGAAATTTTCCCATACATTTACTGTATTTGCTGGAGAAAATTTGAGCATTTTCGTCCCATGTTTTCACTATCCGGCCCCCCCTTCAAAAAATCCTGGCTACGCCGCTGTGTTTTATTCATTGGACTTGCGCATCATTTGAATAATATGCACCCTCTGCGAATGACTTTCCCTTCGGGTCTAGATCCAGTACTATCATTTGTTATCCTTCGTTTTTTTTCATGAAATACTTACTTGGTGCTGGTTCGGGATCGGCATGAACCTAAAAGACGCAAAAACACATGACTTTAGGATAAATTAATGCAAAACAAAGATATAATTTTTGAGGCCTAAAAATAAAAACTGCCACGACTTACCATAGAAACAACGACGAAAATGGCAACAAAAGCGAAAGCCAAGTACTTCATTTTTGTACAAGAAGAGTTTAAAATTCCCAAAGTCCTCAGAAAAAAGATTTCTTAAAGCGCAGTTTTGCAGGCTGATGTAGGGGCCTACATTCTGGTGTATTTTTATAGTTTTTCATCAAAGGTCAACTACTAGAAAAAGCTGTTGACAGAAATTCATCAGCTTTTTCCCGTTATGATCATGCCTGGCCATTGAAGCATTTACGTTTAAATCACATTTATCTTCCATATCGCTTTAACGACGAATATTTTAGGATGCAGTTTTAATTGGCTTGGCTTTAAGCCACCAGCCGCCAAGAAATGTATTGGTTCCGCATGGCACGGGAGAAGGGAGCGAGGGGAACAGATATTATTCGTCGATTTGTATATTTGTTTGAACCTTGGCTTTCTATGTCTAAATCAACATTCCCGTCCGATAACCGTAAGTGTGGGAGAAAATGGAAGTTATAAAGACTCGGCCAATTTTGGAGTGAAGGATCATTTCTTGCAGAATTGAATAATATGTTTTGTTATATTTACTGCTGTCTGCATTTTAACGGAATTCCCCTTTCTCAGGTTCCGGGATTTCCACGTTTGAGCGACAAGGGAAGCAGAAAGGTATAACGCGTTTTACGCATAACCCCATTAATGGAAGTTTCTGTTGAAACTTCGAAAAGTGCATAGGAAGGAACACTAAACAGTTTGCGTCAAATCGTTGCTAGGGTTTCCTGTGGTTTTGGCGGGAAAGTGCTCCTTCCGTCCAAAAATATGCGGAGGTCAGATGAAAGATATACGGAGTTAGAAACGCCGAGAATGTTGCCGCTTATAGAGTCCTAAAGTGTGACGTCACAAATTTGAAAAATTTCGAATTTCAGATTTTAGTCCACGGATAATGAAAGACCAACTTCGAAGAACGTTGCATGCAAAAAATGAGGTGAATCGGTTGAAACGCGACCGAGCTATTATATGGTCCGCTGAATACATAATTTTCTTTAACAATCACTGTATTTTGGACTCAGTTCATAACTTTATGAACTGAACCAAAAATACAGTGATTTGTTAAAGAAAATTATGTATTCAGCGGGCCATATCTCGGTCGCGTTTCAACCGATTCATCTCATTTTTGGTGTGTAGCTTTCAATCGATATGCCCTTTCGAAATCAAGGAACAAATATTGCTAAATTGAAATTTTTGTTTTTGTGACGTCATCACTTTAGAACTATTTTGAAGCGGGCCATAAGCGGAAGAAATTAGTAATAATGGAAACAAATATGTATATTATATGAATATTTTTTGTGCTTATTTATTTTTATTTTATGTTATTGTACACATATATTTTTTATTTTTTTTTTACTCGGAGATACTAGCTCTTTATCTATCTTTCTAGGACACCTGAATTTATTTTGCCAGCAAAGTTAAAATAAGCCTGGCCTTTTGTCAGCCAGCAGGAACAGGGCATGAGGAACAGGCCCGTTGTGTGCCCGTGAATACAGTTCACTGTACAAGGCGTGAGGAACAGATTTTCTGAGGAACAAGTCCGTTGTGAGCTCATGCCGTATTTCCGTCGGAGCTGAATAGAAACTCTCTGATCCGTCGATTGTCCACTTTTCGCTCTTGACCAAGGCATTTCTTGGACTAGTTTGTGGTTTGAATCTAAGCCAAGTCATTAAAAACTATATCGTGAAATATTCGTCGTTACAGCAAGACGGAAGCTAAAATGCGATTTTATCGTAAATTCTTTAAGGAAAAGGATGGAGAATAAACGGGAAAAATGCAATGGATCTCAATCAGTAGCTCATTCTAATTCGTTGACCTTTGACTTTTCAACTTCGTATGAAACCTATAAAACGGCGGCGGACTCTAGTTTGGTCCATGAGCCTGCAAAGCTGCTTTGAAATTTGACTTTCAAACTGTGAGTTTTAATACAAGAAAAATGAAGTCTTTCGCTATTGTTGCCATTTTCGCCGTTGTTTCGTTGGTAAGTCGTGGCAATTGTTTAATACCTCAATGCTTTATTTGTTTTGCCATTGATTTAAACTGAAAGGTTCTTTGTTTTCACGTCTTTTAGGTCAATGCCGATCCCGAACCAGCCCCAAGTAAGTATTGCATGGAAAACTTAGGATAACAAATGATTTAGGCTGAAAAAGTACTACAGTCGGAGCAATATAAAGGGGCGTATCCTTCATTTAAGGGATGCGCAACTCCATTATTGATAAAAACGTCATTACTCGGGAAAATAAATAGTTCACGTTTCTTTTTTTTCCCTCTTAAAACCATCTAGAAATCCTGTCCCGCTCCAAGCGTAACGTCGCGCAGTTTGGGTCAATGATAAGGTGCCGTACACGTCGCTCCGCATGGGACTATAATGGGTATGGATGTCACTGCGGAATTGGCGGTCGAGTAGGAGGACGAACCGTGGACTCAACAGACAGGTAATCCACGATTCTAAAAAAAAGTTAGTGGATCTGATAGTGGGTTTACCTGGTATGTGATTGGCTGACAGGGAACTGTAACGGCTGTATTTTTTATAGGTGCTGCTACGTGCATGACCGATGTTACGAACGCGTGCAGAGGAGTGGTGTGTGTCCGTGGAACATCCATGTCTACACCGCTATCTACAAACGACGGGGATGTACTGGCTGTGGTGAGTTCAGACACGAGAAGAAAATATTGATTTAGGCAACCCCGAAAATGTAGCCAAATCTGAACGTACGCTTTCGGTGGGGAATATTTCAAAAACCAGACTAGTTTAACTCGAGATTGTCTTTGAATCTATGCTTGCACTAAAGGAAGTGGTTAGTGAAGGTTTCCATGAAACAAAAAAGGTCGAAACAGAGCTTTCAGCGTCGGCGTTATAGACGATTTCAGCTATAACGCCGCGCGCGCTGCATGTCGGTAGATAAGGGACATTTGTCGAACAAACTGTTAAAATGGTGCGCGTTGTATTCTAGTAGTTTTCGGGAGTGGCTTGGGGATTTCTGAAAAAGGAGACGTGCAGTTATAGCTGGAATCGTCCATTGTTTACGGAGGCAGAACATTTTGATGTTAGACAAGTGTGCGGGCACTACCAATCACCAATCTCGTTCCGTGAGCCTCTTGCTCACGCTGTCGGAGGCTCTGGACACGGACGAAACCGGAAATCCTAGAATCTAGGACATCCGGTTATTGTCAAATTTCAAAATGGCGAGCGAGAATATTTTAATACCTATCAAAAGATCGCCCTACTATTATCTGTCACCGACAAACAGCAAACAGCGGAGTAGGCTCTGGGAACGCAATTGCTCCTCCATTACTTTACACTACCTCCCTTCCCTTCCCCGCCGATTTTGAGCGCATCTTTCGATCGTATGTGGTGGGTTTGTTTTCAAAGGCCTGGTAACGAGTTGTTCAAAAAAGCACAGGTAACCCGTGTATAATCAGCGCGGGAATAGGACATTTGCATGATGACGTGGTTGACTACAACTACCGGAAACCCTTGTGGCGGCTTATTGTGTAGACAATTAAGGCTACTATGTTCTTATTCACGAGGAATTTGTTGATCTGAATAAGAAAAGGAAACTGAAAAGGATTCTGGTAGTTGTAGTCAAATGACGTCATTATGCAAATGTCCTATTACAAAAACAAACAAAACGGCATCGTTCTTTTTCGTTCCCGCCAAAACACAACATACTTGTCATCCTGGGTCCAGTTGCTCGAAAGTGGTTTAGCACTAATCCAGGATTAATTACCATGGCGACTCGATGGTTTCGTTCTGAGAACTAAACCTGGTTTACATTTAATCCACCTTTGAACAACCCGCACCTGGTATTCAAATATTCCTCTTCATTTCTCTCCTAGCGTATCCTGGTTACGGTCGATGCTCAAGGGCCATTTGTCGTTGCGATAGTACAGCCGCCAACTGCTTCGCCCGCAGCCACTTTAACCGGTTTTACAAGAAATACCACAGACGATACTGCTGAAAGCTTCAGTAGAACGAAATAGGATACCATTAGTTTTACAGTAATCTTTATCGAAATCAATTTGAACTATTGTTAAAGATCCCAAATAAAGTAACCATTACCATTTTATTCAGAATTGGTGTACAGTCGAAGCTCTCTGTGCGACCGCTCTCGTAAGCGACCAGCTCCCATAACGACCATTTTCCCGAAACCCCGTTTGAAATGTCACATAAACTCTGTTATTTCAAGCTCTCGTAAGCGACCGCCTTATCCGTGCGACCAGCTCCGCTAGCGTCCACAATTTCAAATCACCAACAGAGATTTTCTATTGTTTTTAAGCTCTCGTAAGCGACCACAGTACTTTTTGTCTTTAAAACATCAGTAATCACCTGATAAATATCTAAACTGATAGAAGCTCCACCGGGGAAATGCTATTTTCTAAGTACATATTTGCGGTTATCTATTCTTAATTTAAGTCGGGAAATAAATCAAACTATTAGTATCACATGATATTTTCTAGATTTATTGTACTAAGCTCTCGTAAGCGACCAATACCTATTGTTCAAGTATAGGAAGCCGCTTGGTGGTCGCTTACGAGAGCCGTTCTCGTAAGCGACCAGCTCCGTTAACGACCGCAATTTTCAGTTCCCGAGGTGGTCGCTTACGAGAGCTTCGACTGTAATTACTTTGCAATTGGTTTTACTATACAGTCATATCAAAACCGCTCTTTATCTTATCAAGTGTGATTAGCTGTATTCACACTAGAGACGAGTTTCCCGTCTGAGACGAGTTCTCGCCTTGAATATGGTTCCCTGTTCTTCTGTGATCACGTGAAAACAATTTTTTTGAAGGAGAAAGTTTAGACAGAAAACAAGCAAGTGTTTCTGAGCAGAATTGACATATAAAGCAGGAACTCCTTCTGACGAGAAATTCGTCTCAGACGAGTTTTCCGTCTCTAGTGTGAATACAGCTATTGTTCTTAGCCTAAACTGCGCGCCTTAGAGTTCTCAAGAAAGTTTTTCGCTCCCCGTGATTCTATCGATACGTTTCTAGTCTTACGGGAGTGACGTTGGAAGCACGCTTCAGCAGAAAGAAAGGTAATGAGAATTCACGAAAAATGACAAATAAATTGTGAGCTTGTACGTTGGAAAGAAGGTGGTTGGACATTGTTGGGAATTACGGAATGGAGAAAATGTGTTACTATGAAAAGCACGCTTCAGCAGAAAGGTATTAAGTAATCTTCAGAGCGGATTCATCAAAAATGTATGTTCTGTGTCGGCCAAATACATTTTTTCCTATCTGTTTCCAAACGTGAGCTTTGTACACGTGCCTGAACGGTGGAAAGAGGTAGTTAAAAGCACGCTTCAAATTCTAAGTGTCTCGCCATCTACAATATCAAAATTTCTTGACATGTTTAAGACTGTACATTATTAAAGTTTAAATTTAACTAAATTTACTATCAGCAAACGGGACAGCATTGAAGGGAAATGCGTCATTAATTGTTAAGTTACAAAAAAAATCCTGGATCCGCCACTGCTTCAGCAGAAAAGAAAGTCATGAGGATTAACCTTTGAGCTTTTAAAAAAGAAAAGTGCATAAAAAGGCTAGGGTACATTGAGCTCTTTCCATAAGATTCCGGATTTCCTTTTTCAACTCGTATATTTATGAGCCCCTGCAGAGGCCTGATTTTAAACCCTAAAAGGTACGACGAGCACCCCCGCCCCAAAATAGGGCGTCGAATAGCATAAATTTTTAAACTCTTCGATTCTTAGAGTCTTTGTCATATACCTTTTAATGCATTTTAACAGATAAACAATATTCAGGAAGCTACATGTTTTATTTAGTTAATTTTTTGATAAAAAATGTGACGAGGATGTGTACCAAAATATTGTGTATCCAAAAATAAAATAGCCCAGCCCATTTACGTGTGTCATTCCTTCCCTCGATTTTGCTTCGTCTATTTCCTTTTCAGCCTTTTATCCCAGAAGAACAAGAATTAAGTTGAGTACCAGACAAGTAGCAAGCCGGTCCCCGAGACAGCTAAATAATATGAAAAAAAAAGGCATTTCGGCTGCCGTTCTAATTCAACACCTAACACTCGGGGTAAATGTCTGCCTTGAGTGGCACTTTAACTTGCGTCCCATTACAAGCGCTTACTCAGGCATGTTAAGGCCTGACTTGAAAGGAGGTGGGGCTTATACGCGGATTCTTAAGGCAAAAAGCTGTTTTTGCAAATAACTACATTAGCAAAATAGCTACCGAAATGGAACTTGGTATGAGTAACACGTCCCCGGACCTTAACTGTTCCATGCATTTAGTTGCTATGGAGACACAATTTATAGTATCTGTAAGTACCGCTTAAAATTTACTTTCAATCAAAAACGGGGAAAACATACTGCCAATTTTCCTACTTTTTGACCCTAAATTCGTAATCTTCATGGACTTCTGCATTTCATAGCGTTTTTTAATCGTGTCCAGGGTCACGTGATCGTGAGAAATGTTGCCCTAGCAACCAAGTTTCTCTCCTATCTCCGCTAATTTTCAAGGTGGTCAGCCTTAAAAGACGCTCTATTGAAGGAATCAATGCAGTAAAGGAAAATTCCATCGTATTTTCAGAATAGGATGAGGTTTTCTGTTCCCCATTTTAAGTTTTGTCCCAAAATGGATAAATATGGTACACGCCACTTTAATTTGGTTGTCATGGAAACATCAACTGTCAAAATTTTGCTGGTACTAGAATTAACACTTATGCAAAGTTTCATTGCTGTAGCTATTTTCGTATTAGAGATATTGGCAAAATTCTTTTCTGCCCGCGTATAAGCCCCAAGTCAGGCCTTAACACACCTGAGTACAGGGCTTTAACATTGTGTGCTCGTCCTCTGCTTGGAATAGGTTTTGGTTTGTTTCATTTTTTCTAGCAGATAATCTCGGAAACATCAGATTCAATCCTCGGGGTTGATTGACGAAAGATCGGACGTGCGTTGGGCCAGTTGGGCTTTTATGTATTTTTTCCGAAGCATGGCAACGGTCGTTCTTTTTCCTCACTAATTCATTTACCTTATTTTTTTTAATTTACGTCTTAAAGCTATAAGAAATATAAACCTCTTAATAGTAATTTAATTACTCTGAGAAATCTGTAAGACTGGCCCGCCTCGATTAGTTTGTACTACCTGCGGGTCAGTCCGTTTATTTATTTTATACTTAGAATTATCCCAATAAAATGAAAAAAAAAATGTCCATAATAATGGTATCTAGCTTATACAGAGGGAATTTCTACAGAAACCCATTACGAGATTAATAGTGAATTCTATAATTCAATTTTGTAAAAGATAAACTTCTTCGTGAAAAAATGGTGATGATTTCTGATGTCCCAAAGGCTTTATTGCGAGACACTCGGGCTTGGGCTTTTGCGAGAACTTTTAAGTTTTCTCGACCGTTTTTGCATGGCAGTCATTGATTACCGTCAAATGCATCTAACCGTCCTAACAAGAGACAAAAAAAGTATTGTCTCACGTGAAACTTCAAAGTTTTGACGAGAATGCTTGAATAAAAAATAAAGTTTGGAATAGTTTTTCGGTCAGGAAGAACTGAAGTAGAGAGAGTTTTACATCCTACTGATATTAAGCAATTATTGGATGATGTTTTTGTGATCTCCAGAATAAACAATGTCGAGACAAGTGGAATCAGGCGAGGCCGTAAGGCCGAGCCTGATTCCACTTGGCGAGACGTTGTTTATTGTTATTCTGGAAATCACAAAAACCGAATTCAATAATTGTTTTATTATACATTGATTCAGTAAAAATACTTTTTTTTCTGTCAAGCTATTTCTTTTACACAAGCGCCTTGTTAAATAGGTGAAACATTCAAAGGCTGTAGTCCCATGATACATTGCGCGCGTAGGATCAAGAATCAGCTAGCTGATTCTTCAAGAATCAGCATGCTGATTCTTGGAGACCCTTAAAGTGCGTGATTCCCAAAGTAAAGCGCGCGCTTTAAGCCAATCAGAATCGAGATAGTGAGTACAATGTATAATAATCCGCCGAATCTGGACGTATGGCACCGGCTTCGAATGGCATGGGCAAACATTGCAAAGTTCAACCGCCAGCAATGAAGTTTTACGCGCGAAAATACATGTTTTTCTGCGAGTGGAGGACGCTTGTAGATGCAGTAGACGTTTAGTGCTCAGATATGTAAAACCGGATGCCATTGTGCAATCGGTTTTCTTGGTGACGTCATCATACAGTTCCAGTGATGTAACCCTATGCTTGTCATAGCATCCGGTCCCACTATGGACTTTCCAATCACGTGATCCGACCTTCGCTTGCGCTCCTGTCCATCGTCGTCTCCTTTTAGACAAAGAAAAATTAAGTGGAGTGAGCTACAGTGCTACAAAATAGTCCACAATTTATTTTAGCTTCTGCTCTTGCGCGTGCGACAGTCATTGGAGGCGTTCTCTTGAAAAGTACCCGCTCCAAAAACAAAGTAAACAAGCAACAACAACAAAAGAAGTGCTTGTCCTCTCTAAAGATGATTTGAAACTTCAATCTTCCGCCTCTACGTTTCAAATCCTGCTGAAGTCCTTGTCAGCTACCTATTTGTTATTATTTTTATTCAAGAGTAAAAATTTGCTGTTGAAATCTCGAATAAACCATCTAAAATCGCATTCATTCGCTAGATCAGCCGATGGAAGTTAATTCTCCAACTTAAAATCGCTTCGCGAACAAACGAAAAAAAAAAAAGAAACGATACTCAGATGTGAGATCGCTAGTTTATTTGCAGGCCTTCACTTCGCAAAGAGCTCTGCTGCCCCCTTAGTGCAATCATTCTCGAACCCAGAGCGCCTTGGCTCGTCACCTCGCGGGGGAGGCTCTGGTGACAGCCATCGACGCATGCGCGAGATTTGATACAGAGCTAGCTGTTGAGAGAAACATGTTTCTACGCATGCCCCAACGTTCAAAATCAGCCAATCAGCGAATGCCCTCAAATGGATGAGCCTCGGCCCCTGCGAGCAGACGAGCCGGGGATAGCCTGCACACAGGCGCTAGTTAGAGTTCTAGGGGGCTAGGAGAAATCCGCTTGTGATAGCTGGCGTGGCGAAGTTTGGGTAGCTTGTTTGCGAATTCTGTTGCGATTTTGGGTAGCTTGTTTGGGAATTCTCGGGGGGGCTAGGAGAAATCCGCTCGCGATAGCGAACAGATTTCGACAGCGCGCCCGGGCGCGCGAAGCGCGCTCGGGAAATCACACTCCCCCGACCCCGACCGCGCGCCACAGGGTTCCTGAACTCGAAACAAAAAACTCCGAATAACAACACAGGAGAGCCTGTTCGCAGGCTAAGCCGGGGAGAGAATGGCTAGAATGGTCATGCACTAGTTTTACCTGAACTAAGCACGCGTACTAGAAGACTGACGTCGCTCAGACGATGCACGGGATGTCGAACACGAAGGCCTCGTTGTAGACAGGTTGTAGAGTACGCCGCATAATGGAGGTCTTGGTTTTCTTGATTTGTCGACCGGATGCCACGAGGGATACCTTTACAAATGGATCTGTGGCCGGAAAGGAAAAGAGAGTTATTTTATGTTTTTTTTTTCAACGGATATTTTTTAGGGACATATTTTACAGGGACAGCAGACATCCGTGCCCCTCACGTTTTGTAGAAGCTAAATTTCCATCAGTCCATCCGATCTTCTGCTTGCCTTGTTTCTGCGACCTCGACACTTTGTATTGGGAGTTCACATTTTTGGAAACTGGTGGTGGTCTTCCTGTGGAAAATAGCAAGCGCGCGCGCAAGGCCTGGCTACTAAGCGCTTTCAAAATGGCGGACCGACGCTTCAGAAGTTTTACCGATCCAGGCACATTAGTGAGTGAAACCTGCTAAGCTTGAAGGTATGGGAAATGAGATTGAACAGAAATATGAGAACAAAAATTACTCTAACGTTATCATTATTTCAATTCTTGAAATCCGGCGCCATCCCATGTTGTTGTTGTTGTTGTTGTTGTTGTTGTTGCATGTGTTGTTTCCGAGAATGGCCGTCGTTGTACATGTAAGATGTAGTGAAGCAAGGGCGTAGCTAGGCATTTTTCACCGCTGACAAAATTTGTTGACGTATGGTATCCAAGTTTATCCCCATAAAAAAGTAACTTTATGTGGATCGATCCATATAGTATTCCGCGGCCTTAGAAACCGCTTCTCATTCGCTACAAACTTACTTTAACTAGTTCTTTTACCTCAGTCCTTAAATTTGTTAAGCCCAGGCTTTAACGGGCTTAACACGTGCCTGGTAAGCTACCTATTACTATAATGTTTGATGCTTTCTCTGTCTGATGGCTATTTCTAAGATAATGTGAAAAAGCTGTTTATTAGAGAAATATTCAAAACAAAACAACAACAACAAAACTTGAAAGATTGGACGCTTTTGTCCAGGGGATCAGCAGGTTTTGATTCAAAGTCCCATGAAGATGATTATAGGAGAATAGACCTCATCGGCTTGGACGTACTGTTTTTCGCATGATGAAAAATTGATGTAATAAATTATTATTTTAATTAATGGTATGCAGCACAGTATGCCCAAGCTGAGCCAAGGTCCTGGCGGCATGTATGGGTGTAGTGGCATTTATACCATGCCACAGAAAATACAGCCAATCAGAGTGCAGGAATGGCATTGTATATTCGGTGGTATTCCACTCAACCTTCCCATCATACACTGCATTTACATAAAACATTGCCTTCAATTTTCTGTAGTGTGGTATAAAATAGTTATACAACAATTTTTTTGTGGTGTACTGCTGAATATCCCACTCTCTTGTCTCTTGATGTATTTTCTAAGTATACACACTCACCTAAAGGCTTTTGTATACCAGAAATTACCAGAAAAGTGACACGTGGGATATTCTGCATTATTATATGGATGCCAGTGTTTTACCGGAAACTAAAACACTCGTATTTTCCATATCTTCACTAGTGAAAATATGAAAAAGTTATGTACTGAATGTCCCGGATGTGCAAGTTTGCAGTGTTGTTTTCCTGACTTCGTCTGCAGTGAAATCTCGCTCGCTCGGTCATACGAGTTTTAAGCCACAAAACTAAGTTGTGTTCTAGTTCTAAAGAGAAAAACCTTATTTCAACTATGGCAGAAAAAGCTACAGCAACACAAAAAGGGAAATTAGTTCTTAACGACACTGGAATCAGAAAGATTGAGGGAGCATTTCACAAATAAACACTTTCGACTTTATCAAGTGAGTTGTTCCATTTGTAATATTTTGCCGCTATGTCAATTCTAATCCATATAATAAAAAGAACATTACACGGTGGCTTAAAGATATGGATTTCATTTTCTCGTGTCAAAAACAATATTTTACTCACTCGCTGCGCTCGTTCGTAAAATATTGTTCTTGCCACTCGAAAATAAAATCCATATCTTCACGCCACCGTGTAATATCCTCTATGTATGCCACTTGGAAGCATAATTGGGCAATTCCAGAAAATAAAGGTACAGGGCAGGTTGAAAGGATATTCTCTTATCAGATTTTTAAATCCTAGCAATAAGCAATAACCCCCCCCCCCCATATACCTCTACCTCTGAGTCTGGCTGGAGCATCCTTCAACATGTTGAATGATGTTGTATTGGTTTGCCCCCCCCCCCCCCCCACAACCCCCCTGTCCAACTTTAACGCCCATGACTACTTTTTTTTATTTCCAAAAATTAAATGAATTTCAACTTGAATTTGGGTTGAATTTGTTTACATAAATAACCTTAAAACCTGAATTTCAGATTTTTTTTCAGAGACTCAGCATCTCTATCCTTTTGGCCTTGGGGTCTCAATTTTTGTGTACCATGGTATTGAAGTCCCAGATATTGATTTTCATTGTCTTGTGTTAGATATTACTTTTTTGCAGACTCAGATTTTTTTCTCATGTCCTGTAATTTTTGACTATACAAATTGAGTAAATGGGTGTGTTATACTATATGTAACTAGGCTAGGCTTTGTAGTGTGGTCCTCACTCAAAAGCTCTGGCCTTTGAAGAGTCAACCAACTCAGGCTTGATGTTTAAATGGATTGAAAAGTCTTGTACTTGAATGCCCCTGTATCTCAAAAAGTATCAGATTTGCCCTACCCCTAAACATGTATAAACTAGGGTTTCTACAGGCAGACTACGAAAACCTATAACACTAATATATTGCTGGAATGTGGTAGCCTACTTAACAATTAGACCTCGAGGCCGAATGTGCTATGATGAATAGACCATGAGGCCGAAGGCAGAATGGTCTATTGATATCATAGCACATGAGGACGAGAGGTCTAATTGTTTTAGTATAAACCAACTAGTTGGTCGGTTTTGGCAGTGAATGCCATTATTTTATTTTGAAAAAATCAAGTTTTCTTGCAAAGAAAGGTGGTGGTTTTGCCAGGCACGGTCTATCACTAATAGACCATTAGTAGCTCAGCCAATCAGAATGCAGGATTTGTAATAGACCATTAGTTGGTTTATACCATTAGTTGGCGCGCGGGATTCCTGTGTCGCGGTGGGGGGGGGGGGGGGGGGGGGGGTTGGGGAGGAATCCAGCGTGCCAAAAAATTAAATATCCGAAAAAACCCACGAGAGCCGGCTAAGAAATGACATGCAAATAATTTACACTAGGGTATGTGTGGAGCTAGTCTTGGCTCTGTAGTGTGGTTCCTCACTTGAAAGCTCTGGCGTTTGAAGAGCCCATCAGCCAGAATTGATTTTTAACTGAATTGAAAAGTCTTGAAAATTCTAAAACACGGGCCCCTGCTTCTTAACATTTTCGGATTTTCCCCAGTAGCGGTACGTTTTATGTTAGAGAGTTATATTAGGCCCTTTCCACACACTGACGCGTTTTCAAAAGTATTCGTTTTCAAACTTATACGGATTTGCAGCGTGTTAGTGTGGACGGGAGATTTAGCTCCAAAGAAGCGCATCATTTTTTATTTGATGTAACGTGTGCAAGAACAGTCTCAAATTAATGGTACAGTTAACGTTATCGTTTTCATTTTTATCCGGATTCTTCGTCCGTCCACACTAAAACGATATGTATACGGATTCGTTTTTATTCTTTTTCGAGAGCGTTATCAAACTTTTATACGGATTCGATGAAAACGATCAGAGCGTGTTAGTGTGGACGGAAGGCCTAAACGTATCAAAAAGTATACGGATTCAAACGGAAAGGCGTTAGTGTGGACGGGGTCTTAGATCGAAAAACCCAAGTTGCTTTGCCACCAAATCCAAGATTAAGGTCACATGAAATCTCTCTAAAGCCACCTGCGAGCAGACTGATTTCGTTAATGGGCTCTATGGTTACGCAGCTCAGTACGAATAGATATCAACGCCCGCACTTTTGTTGTCATGCGGTTAACCGATAAGGCGCCAAATAAGTCGGTACACCTGTACACCATCAGCTGATTCGTGATTCTAAGTTCACCAAATTCATAATAAAAATCGTGGGCTGTAGTTTTAATGCCATGCACATTGGGGGTACATTGATAACTTCGGCCACACGTAAACGACCTCACAGCAAGAAATACTTCCTATGGACAAAACTAGTGGCATAACAAGAAGTGTTGTCGCTGATTCAGCTGATTGACTTCATTACAGAAACAACAAGTTGATATGCAAATTTACACACAGACAGTGCAGCGTTTTGTTTTGACATAAGAAGCCAGTTAAGCGTTAAAAGAAGTTCAATTATCTGGGTTTCTTTTGTGAATGTATGGCTGAGGAAAGCTCCAACGACGAGGGATCAAATTACGAACATTTTGAGTCGATCTCCGAGATCGAAATCCAAGCTCCGATAGTCGGTTACGAAGTCGTAGACGCGAGAAAGAGATTTACGGTTTACCAAATCAACGTAAGCATCGCCGATGGCAAGAGTTGGTACGTTTTTCGACGATACTCGGACTTCGCAAGGCTGGATGAAAATCTCCGAAAAATATTTCCTGATTTGCCGGAATCGTCTCTTCCTCCGAAACGATATTTAGGGGATAACTTTTGTGGAGCGTTTATTGAAATTCGTAAGGCTGGGCTTCAAGTTTATTTGGATAGGATTTTATCAAGAAATGACATTGCAAATAGTCAACCTGTTATAGACTTCTTATGTCTTGATGATCCCCCAGGACCGTATGACAGCATTGAAGAAAGCCGGGCTTTTATTGAAAACCTCGAAGATACAATAGGAGACCTGAGATCCAGACACAATGACTTAAGAACAGAGCTTAAAATGGCTAGGGCTCAGCTTCGACAGGCTCAGAGCCAAAGACGCGCTTTGCTAGTAGCTCTTAGAGCAGAAAGAGTTCTTAATGGAAAGCCAGCTTACGATGACAACGATATCGCTTTGATTTCTGAATATTCTGGTATCCCTGAGGTGAAAAATCTAGACTTGACGAAATTTGGTAGAGATGACGATACAATAAGTAGACGAAGTTGGAGGTATAGAAGCTCGACCACAGGGAGCCAGTGGGATTTGACGATTGAGTCGAGCTCAAATGCATTGAACAGATCGAGACCTGTGAGCTTGTGTAGCTCAATGAAGGCAACCTCTACGCCGGACATGACTAAACCGCCGAGTAGTACTTATAAAAGGAGGCCTAGGCATTTGCCGAGCGATGAAAAAGGGAGTGCTTTGTCAGGTCTAGACAAATTCATGCGCCATAGTACAGAGGCGTTGCATCAGATACGAAAGACTGTGAGAGAAAAATTAGGGACTTGGGAAAGTGATATTCATTCTTGATGAAGGCCTTTATCAACCCTGGATACCAAAGTCTCCAAGCTTTACTCGTTAACTGGCACGCTCAGCCACTTGTCTCTTCGCTCGTCGTGTTTTCTTGTCTGAACGTGTTTGTAAACGAGTAAAGGTTGGAGACTCTGGTACCCATGGAGCCCTGTCTTTAAGAAATAAATAAACAGGTAGAAAGTTAGAAAATTAGTACATTATCTGCCAAAAACTAAAACATATATCATAGGCTAGACCACAATTTTATCTGACAAGGGGTCTATTTAAGAAAGAATATTTCGCAGACAGAGTCAAACCCTTGTTTTCTTTTTTGTTAGACTCAGAACTCCAGTAACGCATCTGTTTGAATCGGAAACCATTGTGGTGTTTTTAAATTTTGTTCGAGATGAAAAGAATGCATTATACTTTATGATGGCAAATATAACTATCAATGTTTAGCAGAGCTGATTTCCTGTACTACGGTTTATGAACCAAAAGTAAGAAAACTTATAAATGGGAAACGCATAAAACTATTTCTTTTTCACACTTTTTGTTATATGAGATATTTTAGAGAGAAAATATGATGCAAATTATTTTGGGCTTTTCGTGCAATCAATATTTCATAGGCATTCAAGTTGTCTCGTAAAAAATATGCAATGATCAATTAAATATATTTTTAGATGTAATAACAGAAAATATAAAAGATAATATCATTTTTATTGTAAAATAATCTAATGTTAACCATATCAGTTTGGAATAGCACTGTCTATAGATGTCTGAAAAGTATGTTGCCGTTAATAGAAGATTTACTATTCAAATATCGCGTGCTTTTTTGCTTTATCGCGCGCCAAGTTTTAGCTCTGAGGTGGTATCATCGCTAGTGTCCCCTAGTAAGTTCAGTATCTCACAGCTCCATTACAATAGTAGCACCTAAAAAATTAAACATAAAATGTTACCAACTTGGCAACATGACAAAATACAATTATTGCTATAACTCGACATTCGATGAACATTATGGATACTGGACTTCTAGTGCGTTGAAACTCGCCAAGTAAACATGTTTAATTCAATATTCAGAACTCAATAACTTTTAAAATTAGGTGCATTTTTTTTTACAAATGTCACCACAGTAGATATTATTAGATACAAACAACACATTTACAGTTATGATGTTCCGCAGGAGGCGCAAATGGTCTGGTCTTTAGTCTGAACATGGTTAGCCCTAGTGGAGGCACTATTAGATTTTGGTGTTCTTTTTTTGCTAATTTTATTACACTAGAGCGGTTTTTGTATGACTGTCGTGAGTAGTTCGTAGTCACTTTGCGATGACTCCTTTCTAGGTTTTATTAAGAATTGATGTAATCACTTTGCGATTGTTTACTACAGTCAAAATGAAATCCACTCTATAGTGCTAAACAATAACTTTTGCCATTTCTGATAACCACAGTCTGCAACTTATTGTCAATGTTGATTTTGAATAATTGAAATGATAAATAAAAGGTAAATACAATTTTATTGTATTGAACATTCGAGTGATGTGAGCTGTGGAGCATGACGTTGCACACTTCTGTGGTTACACGAGTGGGTGTTTTATTACTCGGTCAAGCTTGTTGTATTTTCACTAATGTGCTCATAAAACCAGTTTCTTTAAAAAGAGCCAGTGTCAGCCATTCCTTTGTTATTGTTTTCGTTTAATATCAGAAGAATAATAACGTGTAGAAATACAAAGTTTCAGATTTGCTTTAGCAAATTCAACCGAGAACATAAATTGCTCTATATCTCTAAATCAGCCGATGGAAATTGATGCTTTTTCCGACTTGGTATGTTGCTATGCTGTCAAAATGGCGGCTGACACAGGCTCTTTAATGGTCCGCTCCCGTCCACACGCTGGGGTTTTAGTTGCGATTTGAGGTGAGATTTGTATGGCGATCTCCTGGCGCCCATGTCACATCGCGCCATGGGCGCCGTGATCCTATGACAATTTTCTGTCACCGGTTTGCAAACGAAGCGAGAGTTTTCAAGTTGAGGGGTTGCAGTGTAATGAGAATGGCTATAAACACAACTTTGAAGCACTCGTGATTTGAAAAAAAAAAAAAAAATCAGCGAGATAATCTTCTACCTGTAGTCGATACATCCTAGGTAGAAAGGTGTCAATTATATAATAGCAAAAAGCAATTATATAAAGTGGTTTCTAAATGTGGTGGATACTTACTCGGTAGTGCACCCTTAAATTCTTTACTTGATAGCCTCGCTTTCAGTACGACAAACGTCAATCGTCCAGATGTGGGTAGGTAGCACAGAGATACCAGAATTTCTCCTATTCGAGTTGGACTTTCCTCCTAGGGAATACACCCACTTATCATTTATCAGCTTTTTGTCCTACTCTTCAGTGCTCTCCAGCATTGGATACCTGCTGATCCGTAGGGAGGTATAGCTTGGGGCGTTTCTGATTGGCCGAATTTTTCGCGCGATTTTTGGCGCGCGCATGCGCGCAACAGGAAGTCCGCAGACGTAATTTACTGACTTTCCATTTGAGGAATCGAAAAGGTCCTGGCAGTATTGAAATATCAATCCTACGTCTCTCATATTCATGTGTAACCAAGTTTGATTGTAAAACCGGAGGGTAGGTTTTACTTTCAAGTAGCTAAACTTTACGGGTTATATAGAACCGTGACGGGTTCATTTCTTGCTATAATTTCGTCTTGCATTCGCCCAAAGTCTGGTAAACTAACAGTCCAGCTAGCATAGCATGCGTAGCGGCTCTAAAAGGAAGGGAGTCGGGGCAAGAAGCATAGCGGGGGAAGAGCCGCTACGCAGGCTAAGCTAGCAAAGATGGTCGCCAAATGGCGACTAACCTTCTCAGTCGACTGTAGGTTTTTAAAAAAGGTCCTTCTCAAAATTAGCTGTCAACACACTTAATTCAGGAGAAAAAGATGGCGACCAGATTCCTATTATAGCGACCAAACTTCACAATTTAGCTTTATTTAGGCGCCAATGGCTCCCTCGGATGTAAGGCCCCGATTGGACAGAGCGGAAATGACCTGTTTAGATCACTAAATTTCAAATAATAAGGTCAGGTTAACTCAGATAAGCTTGATTTTTTGCATACAGACTCCTTGTCTTATTAGAAACAAAATATCAAAAATGACTTTTTCTAATGGATCCGTCTTTGAAATATTAGGCTTTACACTTTGGTTTCTGTGCCATTTTATGGGAGAATTGGTACTTTGATCAGGAATTCTGCAAACTTTGTTCAATCATATCTAAAATTCATATTCTTCAAATTTCTTGAAAATTTGGAATTATGCTTTTGGTCATAGAAACTCTTTGTATACGGAATCTTGAGCTTATATATTGAAATATGGCGAAGTTAGACATTTCATTTTTGGTCATTTCCGCTCTGTCCCCCGATTGTGGAAAGTTCTCTTTTTATGCTTATCTAAGAAGATTTCGTTTCGCATTCTATCCAAGTCGAAACCAAACCGTACTCACCCTAAATATAAACTGATCCTTCTTGATTTCTTTTATATAAACAATACTCTTGTCTTCCTCCATGTTAACATTGACATCAAACGTATGGAACACCTCACCAATCGCCTGTAAAGAAATGTTAACAAGGATAATGATTTTAATGATGCTTAGTAATGTTGTTAGCCACTAAGTTCACAGGAGGATTGATGAAGCTGGTGACAAAGAAGATGAATGACGTTGTTGATGATGATGGTGAAGCCTGTTATTGGATCAAAATGCGCCTAGTCTTGTCCTGCTTATCTCCAACACAACTTTTAGGCTAATTCCGCCTCTTCTTGCCCCTTTCCGAAAGTTACGAACACGTCCTCGGCCAATCTTGCCTCTTTCCGCTCAACTAGTCTTGCCTTAGTTTCTTGTTGGCCAAAATTTTCTATTATCTCCTTTTCTTGCCCCTTCCCGGCATTCACTTCAACAATTTTTGCCCCTGACTTTTCTATTCTCGCCTATTCTTGCAGCGGAAATAGGCGAGGTTTGGTCTAATAACAGTCCTATGGTAGTGGTGGTGGTGGCAAGATGACAGAGTTTTTTAAAATGATTTTTAAATCATTTTCGATTCACCTCAGCCGGTTGCGTGACCCAGGGTATGTCGCGCGTTTCTCGCGATGCTCTCTTAAAAGAAAGATGGCCGAAATAAGCGCGGCAATTGCACTGCGCGCGTGGATAAATAGACAAATAGCAGTCTAACAAATAGACTCTTCTACCTGGTGTCGTGAATACCCATCATAGTTATACAGACAAAATTGTAGAGTACGCTCCGGTAACTCGGCAATCGCCACGTCGAATTCGAAACTTTCATCATATAGAGGATTGGAGTCTTTGTATTTGACTTTTGTCTGGTGTTTCTCTGTCTTGTCCGGAAGTAGGAACACCTGTGGATAATAAAATAAGGCGTGATACTGAATCAGGCACAGCAAGTAGAATCGGCCTGAAGAGCAACAAGAGAAAACTGAAGTCCTTAGGATTAACAGCAAGGAGAGTGGTAGCAAGATTAAGTCCAGTGACGGTGATGAGATCATGGAAGTAAACGGCGACTCATGGGGGGAGGGGGAGAGGAGCAGTGAAGGACACGTAGAGGTGGCTAGGGAAAGCAGAGCCAACGTTTTACATGCTAAAACAACCTAAAATCAATTTTTGCACTTTTCCATAATTGTTCTAAAATTGGGCATTTTCCAGGAAAATCATTCAGTGTTTTACCTTTTCTGGTCATTTTACTTAAATTCAGTGCTTAACAACAGCAACAAATTTAACAAATCGGTCATTTCTGCGAAATATACCCTCTCTGGGTTGCCTTGCTATAGGGACGTTTTTCAGACGTTTGATAAATCACTGCCTCGGAAAAAATATTTTTGGGTCAAAACAAGTATTCCGAAAAATGGGACCTATGATAAATGTTATGATAGGCCTTTATCGGTCTTTTTAATGAAACAGGCAGCATACGCTATGCCCATGTATTGGTCGTTTTGATCGGTCTGGGGTTAATGGTGTTGGTCAACTTATCCGAAAGGGACTTTTTTGTATTTTGTAAATCAGCAAATGCGTAATTCACCCTCTATTTGACCGTTTATGCGCGCTCCATCGCGTTTTTGTTTGCCATTAGACACTGGAACAACAAAACGTTCATATTACATACTTTAGGAATATCAGTGGTCGTTCTTGCAAGGAAATAGTCCGAAGACGAGACATCACTGAATTAGTATTGTTTTTATTAAATGGGACGGATCCTGGCTATCAAATATCGAAAACCATTACTGAAAAAGGGGCAATTAACATTTATATCATACTTTACCTGAAACCTTGAAAAGGGGGCCATTCGACGTTCCAAGTAATTCCACAAAATTTGCCGAAAAGACAAACAAGGATGAGTAGACGCAAATTTTTGCGCTCTGTCAAGTTCGGACAAATTTGTGTAGAGAGGCGTGTAGGAGGACCAGCACAAATTTGTGCTGTTCTACCTTGTTCGCCTCTCCACACAAATTTGTGCGCTCTGTCAGCTTTACACAAATTTGTGCTAAAAGGAGAGCACAGATGAGCTGCACAAATTTGTGCGAAAAGGCGAGCGAAGCGAGCTGCACAAATTTGTGCGCTCTGCTGCGGGCTCACACAAATTTGTGCGAAAAGGCGAGCGAGGCGAGCTGCACAAATTTGTGCGCTCTGCTGCGGGCTCACACAAATTTGTGCGAAAAGGCGAGCGAAGAAGAGCTGCACAAATTTGTGCGAAAAGGCGAGCACAAACGAGCTGCACAAATTTGTGCGAAAGGGCAAGCGAAGAAGAGCTGCACAAATTTGTGCGAAAAGGCGAGCGAAGAAGAGCTGCACAAATTTGTGCGAAGAGGCGAGCACAAACGAGCTGCACAAATTTGTGCGCTCTGCTGCGGGCTCGCACAAATTTGTGCGAAAAGGCGAGCGAAGCGAGCTGCACAAATTTGTGCGCTCTGCTGCGGGCTCACACAAATTTGTGCGAAAAGGCGAGCACAAACGAGCTGCACAAATTTGTGCGAAAGGGCGAGCGAAGAAGAGCTGCACAAATTTGTGCGAAAAGGCGAGCACAAACGAGCTGCACAAATTTGTGCGCTCTGCTGCGGGCTCGCACAAATTTGTGCGCTCTGCTGCGGGCTCGCTCAAATTTGCACGAAAAGGCGAACAGCACTTGTAAATTCTATGTCCGGTTTTCACAACTTAAGGCGAGCAAGAATGAACTACACAGATTGCGCACTCTGTCCGGTTTTCATCAATTTGTGCGAAGAGATGAGCAAGGATGAAGCATTCACACAAATGTTTCTGCTAACGGATCACATGTTTACACTAAGACTCCTTTTCATTTGCGTGCTAACGAAAAAGCACTTCTTTTTGGTATATGTCAAATTACGATGTTAGCTCGCCTTGACGAAAATCATCAAGCGATGAAAAAATTATGTAGCAATGCAAGTGTGACAATCTAAAGTTTATTTCAATAGAGAATGTGGATATTCGTTAATTGACTATGACGCCATCTCTTAATAAGTGTTTTGAAGTGGAGTAACAACGGGTTGGTAGTACAAGAGTGGTACCGTGATTTAGCCACTATATAGCGTCTTTCTCGGGTAAATATTTGACTACATAAGCATTAGGCAGTTGCATTAGCTGGCCTGTTTAGTTGTTTTTATGTATTTAACTGTAAATGTAAGAGAAATAGCGAATAAATTGAAATTGGAAAATTGAAATTGCATTTGACTTAATATCCACACGTATCCACACCTCGAGTTCTTTGAGGACGGCAGTCTGAAATTTCCTCTAGCAGGGAAAAATACCAGTGTCTCTCCCAACTAGTGTCTCTCCCAACATCACGCGTGCTCTATTGCGCTGATAAAGCCATAGAAAGTTGTGCTCTAATGCTTAACTAGTAGTATCGTCGCTGTATATCCGACCCTAAATTGCTTTTGGGCAATGCTCAAAACTTCTGGCGCATATCATTTTCAATGCTAAAATAAAAGATCTTCCGTACTTGTACTATCTAAGTGGTTGCTAGCGACTCCATTTTCCGAGAGGAGAGGATCAAGAAGATGACCAGGGGAATAAATGGAATGGCCCTGAATTTGCCCTTCAATGACTTTTAACGGCGTACCAGAGTGAATGTTAATATACCTTTTTACCAATACGGTGGCCATCTTGAATTCTAAAGAATGGGATGACCAGGGTGCAAAGTCACCAAAAGGTTGAACGACGTGATTTTTTTCTATAATTATCCGCTTGGGTATTCATTATCGTAAAAGGTGTTTGCTTTTAGATGTTTACTCACTTGAAAGCTTTGGGAATAACTTAAAACTCATCCAGATGGCTGTGCATATACTATAAAATTTTTCAGCGTTTGCACCATGGGCATCCAATAAAATTTGTTGCTTGAACTATAGAATCCAAGATGGCCCGTATCAGTAAAAAGGTCTATTGTGCTACAAGTAGCCTAGCTCATTCGAAGTCTAGGGTGTCCTCTGAATCCTGGCTCTCAACTTCCTTGGACGCAGCTGTGTGCCGCTTCTCTCTGGGGATCACTTGCAACGACGACACATCACCTTCTTGTTGAAGTGCAGGCAGACATGGCATCAGCTAAAAATAAATAAATAAAAATGCCTTTAGGCCTCGAAATATCCGGAGTTGAAAAAATAACTCAAATTTGCCCATAAAATGATCAAATAGGTTTCATAGATTTGGTCGTAGCAAGTTCTGGTAAGCAACCAACACCCACTTTTCTAGTATGTGACTGCCAGTGGTCGCTTACGAGAACCCTTCTCGTAAGCGACCAGCTCCGTTAACGACCACAATTTCAATCCCCGAGGTGGTGGCTTACGGCAGCTTTGACTGCATGGCTGACCATCCACGGTACTACAGATGTTTGAGGTTACTGAGAACCTTCGCGGCACGTCCTCGGAAAAACAATCATACACACCCTTAGTTTAACCAAAACATGTCAACCTATATATCGTACCAACCTATATATCGTAGGTCGACATGTTTTGGTTAAACTAAGGACGTGTATGAATTTTTTTTCGAGGTTCTCAGTAACCTTAAGAACGGGGAGTATTGTATGCAACGTGACCTAAATCGTGTAGAAATTTTTTTGCAGTTCTTTCGGTTGGTAAGAAAAGGTATTGTAAAATCCAAAAGAGGTTGAGCAATTTATAGATGGTTATCTGACATACAGTTAGATGTGGGCAGATTCTCTAATATCTTTAAAATGAGCATTTGTCTCTTTTTTGGGGGGGTGGGGATGGGGGTGTAAATCATAACAATTTAAAAAAAAAACAGTTGTGGGTCACCATTTACTGTGAACTACTCAAAACATTAGCAGATTAGGTTCTTACCCAATCTAGTTGCACTATGAGTTTATATCCAAACCAGGTAATATCAGTTTTTAGTATGTACCAAATCAATGAATAGTCATTTTCGCGAGCTCTGATTGGTTCCTGAATTAGTAGATATCAAACACTTAATAACTGTTTTGAGAACTCTCTCAAAATGGTGGCTCATTTCGGGTGCGATACTGTGTTTTGAATTTTTTAATCACCATATTTTATTCTACTGATTTGGTATATACTAAAACAACTATCCTCAACTATCCCTCAAGGTCGGTGCCTAACGGTGGATACCTATATACCTCAATGCTTCATGTCTCGGTATATATCCACCACTATTCACCTCCCCTTTGGGGGATAGTTGTTAAATATCATGATTTACTGTACATCTTTACAGTGTCTAACTTGGATCCTCTGTTACCTTTTCTTCAGTTGCCCCTTTCCCAGGCTGACATTGCGTATACTTTCATCTGTTTTGTAGCATTTTTGAAGCCATAACTTTGCCTTTGACTCATTGTTTCTCGGCTGAGAGATGGCACAGTAGCATCAATCTGAAATAATAATTATTGTAAGAATGTATTGAAGAACTACACTGCGACCAGCTACACTCATCAAGTTGATTATTTGACTAATAGAAAATGAGAATGAGTAGTCTAATTGTTTTAGTAGAAATCCAATATAGCATAACTACCTTCGAGTTGCTGCTAAAACATGATTTTAGAAAGGTGTGTGCCAGCGTTTTTGCTACTCACTATCTATTTAACAATTAGACCTCACGCTCGAAAGGGCTACAGACCAATAGCCCATAAGGCTGCAGGCCGAGAGAATAACCCAACTAGTTGGACAAAAAAACGTGAGACATTGTGTTGAAATATCACCAGAAACCTTGACAAAACAAGAGCGGCCGCCATTGTTTTCATGATCTGCAATGTAATAGCTCCAATGAGAGCTCTGAGCCCATTTTCCACATACACATAATCAAATTCTTTTTTTCATTGATGAATTGATGAACTTATGCTTGAAATGTATATTGAAATAATTATGTATATTAATTTAGTGACTGTTGGACATTGATTTGCGTTGTTTTAAATGTCAATAAAGTTATAATTATTCATTCCATTGGATAAGGTATCCAGAGAAATTCTGTTCTGTTTCTGTTCCTGAAAGTATGGATAGTGTTATCCCAGGGTAAACTAGCGGATAAATTTATCCAACCTCGCGATCGAGGAGTGGACTCAATTCGCCACATGTCAGCCCTTCTAAACATGTGCATAACATACATGTACAGTCGTTTGCATCTAAGCGTGAACACGACACTATAAAGTTTGGTTGCAAACATCAGAGTTAGTCAGCCAGAACGGTTAACAGAAAACATTTTGGTGCACTAAAGCACTCCAAGTTTACCATAGTTATGCAAACATCACCATTCTGGCTGACTAACTCCTGATGTTTGAACAACCAATTAGCAAACTTTTTAGTGTCATTCGCCTTTGTCACATAAGCGTCATCTTGGATTTTTCCGCCGACTTATTCAGCATGGAAACGAGGCCAAATGGGGTGCTTATCATTGGTCACGAAAAACCGGTAATTTCGGTTGGGATTCCAATGGTACAGCATTTCGGTTGGTTCAGCTTTAGAGGTTGTCTAGCCGTTCCAGTTGGAACAAACCGAATGATTTGTACTTTTGGTACTCCAACCGGTTTTATGACCAAATTAGGTAGCCGAACCAAAATGTGAATGGCAAGCACCATTCCACTCATCCATTCATCCCAACCGGGATATTTTGTACCATTCGACGCTGATCAAACCAACCGGTTTTCCTTTACCAATGGTACAAAAGTTGACTAGGCTACCAAAAAGTACTCCTTAATTGTTTAAGAACCAAAAAGTTGACTGGTTCACTTTTTTCTGCTTTGCCGGGTCCCCAGGGGGGGTACTTGGATATAAAATGACGGGGGGGTCCGACGGAGCTCCAAATTTCATACCCAAAAAAATACCAGAGCCATAAATTTTATACCCAAAAAAATACCTGCTTCCCAAATTTTATACCCCCCCCCCCCCCTCCCAAAAAAAAACTTTTTAAGCCTAAAAAGGCTTTTTAATACCGGCATACACATGATACTGAGCTGCTTATGTTGCCCGCGGAAATAGCTTAGTATCTTGATGATCAACTACGAGCCTGTCAGAAGTTTCAACCCCAAAAAATTACCCGCAGATTTTTCAACCGCAAAAAAATACCTGGTAGAATTTTCAACCCAAAAAAAATACTTTTACTACAAATTTCATACCAAAAAAATACGTCGGACCTCCCCGTCATTTTTATATCCGAGTACCCCCTGGGGCCGGGTCATTCTGTCATTCTGCAAACAAAATGGCGGCGCGTGACAAAGGCGAATGTGTTCACGCTTAAAC
Source organism: Scolanthus callimorphus (assembly GCA_033964015.1). NCBI lineage: Eukaryota > Metazoa > Cnidaria > Anthozoa > Actiniaria > Edwardsiidae > Scolanthus > Scolanthus callimorphus. Next base: position 26,940,290 of record CM066912.1, on the reverse strand, counting down.
GACTATATCAGTCTTTTGTACTTTAATCGATTGCACAAAATGGGGGCCGACTAAGTGGCTAATGCTTACTCATAGCAGGGAATTTACGTGACGTTGATGATTCAAATCTGATCGATCAAACGACGATAAACGTAGCCTGGAGGTTTCAGCTTTGATGATCAAATAGGTTTCTGGTATCGCCGATTTCTTAGCCTAACAAAGAAGTCTTCAAGCCAGACATGCCTACAATATGCTCTAAGCAGGATACAAATGCTATTTAACTTAGTTTTAAGGAGCAGATCATACCTGCATATAGCGTCATATTCTTCATTCCTTACGGACTTACGCCTACGGTCGAAGATTCTTCTTCTGTTGAAATTGTCCGTTGGAATTCCAGGAACTTGACCGTTTGAACCGCTCGTGAGTGCTGATTGGCTAACCAGAAACATTCTTCTTAGTGATTGGCTAACAATATAAACAACGAAGTTGGGCCAGCGGTCACGACCCACCGAAAAATGGCGGTTGGGAACACTCGAGTCGAAGGTTTTCAGGGATAAATCCATGCATGTTCTTGTCGTTTGTTTGGCTGTATGGAAGGGCGAATTAATAAGCAAATCGATTATTTGCAAAGTTTCAATATCCAGGCTAAAACCGTTAGTTAAACCTTGGAGAAATTGATTAAGATAGACTCAGATCTGGATGGATGTGGGATTATGCTAAACTGCAAAGCTGAACAAGCTCTTACTTATGATCTGCAAAGAAAGATATTTGAGAGATTGGAGAGAAGGATGTTTTGCTCTAACCTGGAAATGAAATCATGACTTCTCGATGAGGTTTACATGGCTCTTAAATGGAGATCGAAAGCAATTTAAAAATCATGCCATGCTTGCTGTTCTTGAAGCTTGAACAGAGTGGTTTTTCGCTGTAAAGCTGCATACCGAGCGCATGGCGATGTAGTTTGTGAAGTATAACAAGGTAAGACTTAAGACATCAAGTTGGCAAACTAACAATCGTTTGACATCAACAAGTTAGGGTTTTAAGTGACATAAAAAAGCAAAGTAAATGTAGGAACATAATATGCATTCCTACAGGATTCAAAGTAGCAGCTGGCTACTGGTAGAACTGATTTATTACTGCATATTATGGCATATATGACATTAAGAATAGACCTAGTGGGAGCCTCCACAACACAAATTTCGGGCACCAATAAACTTGAATTGAGGGTATGAAAGGACACAAGTGGTAGTCGCCTCAATAATTCACAATGTAATTATTTCATACCATAAGGGACTGGTCATAAACTAGAGGGTGGGAGGGCTGGTGCATTATTTAGGTCTACATGTTTTTGGGAAGCCCTCCCCTGACAAGATGCACGAAAAATGTTGGCCCTCCATGCAGTGACATATTTAATGGTGACTTTCCCCCATCATTCACCAGATTTAGATATTGCTAAAAAGACATTTTTAAAATCTACTTTCAGCAGGTTATAATAGCAGTGCAAGATTCAATATGTCTTTCATTCCCGAAAGTTACTTCATCTGTGTATGTTTTACATAGACATTATCTTGCTCAAATCCCAGATAATGATTATCTTGCCAATTTGAATATTGCTTACATTGATAGGTATTGGCAGAAACATATAAGTGAGTTGAAACATGTAACTGCGCAACAACCTGCGAACAACTTGCGATCAATAAACACCATATTTGGAAAGCATCAGGTTCTTCATTTAGCCAATCAGCAACAGGAGGTTTGATTCATCATATTTTCTAAAAATAATGCGTGTGAACTCCTCACAACAGATCAAAAGCACATGAGTAATATTTCATATCTCAGAGCTTAGTTCACTGTTTTAATTCCATGCTCAAAATCTATTCTCGTAATATGATTGGCTGATTTGCCATAGTAAATAAGAGTGTGCAGACAACGCTGTTTGCATCAACACGCGTGCGTTCACTTCTAAGGGAGCATTCATTATTTATGCCAGGGGGTGGGCTGGCAAGATTTTCCTTCAGCCCCAAAAAATTCTTGACCCCCCTACAAGTATCAAACAATAAATTCCTCAAAACCCCCTTTGACAATTTTTATAATAATGATACCCCCCCACACTTAGATCAGGACGAAATGTTGGGACATCTCAATACCAAGTAGATCATTTCCTGTGTTTTTAGGACATTTCCTGCGTGCATGAACAGTTTGTTGCAATTTTACAGGCATGCATCCTCTTGTATCCATATGTTGAATTAAAGCCTGGGGGGTACTCCCTTACAAGAGCTATACGGGCATGTGCCGCTAAACAGGGTCCCGATTTCTTCCTCCAGCCAATAGAATGGGGTACCGTTTAGAAACCGTCCTATGGAATGGGGTATGATAATGAAGACCACCCAGTAAAATCTTCAAGGAAGTGACCCGGCAGTCACATACTGTTTTATTAAATGTAAAGAATTCAACAAGTAACATTCTATTACAGATAAAACCGTAACAACAACAATTTTGATTTACAGTTATAATTAATTTCTCTTTAGAACGGGGTCTCATTTTCGGTGCAAAAACAGGGTAGCTTTTCTTCTGTCATAAAACGTAGATGACCCCTCACAATTGTTTTCATTTTTTCTGGTGACCCCCTACTTGAATGTGCCAAATTTAACATCCCCTTCCCCCCTTAATTCTTGCCAGTCCACCCCCTGGCATAAATAATGAATGCTCCCCAAACCAATGCAAAACAGTTCGAATGCATGTGCAATCCCCAATGGTCTTATATGAATTTTGATTGGCTGCACGCAAGGGCATTGTTTTCTATGGTGTTTAGTGATTGCAAGTTGTTCGCTGGTTGTCACATCAGATTCATTTGTCTATGACACGTTTCAACTAAGTTATATGTTTCTGGTATTGGTAAATATGCTAGTCCGAAGGTGACAAAAAAACAAGTTTACTTTTTTATAACTACTTTGGAGTCTTTCACATCAAGTATCGTTTCTATGACAACAAGTCATTCGCATTTTTTACAAATCAGGATACTTTTTTATATTTAGTTTGGAGTCTTTCACATCAAGTATCGTTTCTATGACAACAAGTCACTCGCATTTTTACAAATCAAGAAGGAATATGATAGTCCAAAGGTGACAAAACATGTAACACTTTAATAAGTAGTCATAAAAAAGTATATTCCTTCTTGATTGATGTGTAAAAGTGAATTGTTGTCATGGAAATGATACTTGATGTGAATGACTCCAAAGTTGTTATAAAAAAGTATATTCCTTCTTGATTTGTAAAAATGCGAGTGACTTGTTGTCATGGAAACGATACTTGATGTGAAAGACTCCAAAGTAGTTATAAAAACGTAAACTTGTTTTTTTTGTCACCTTCGGACTAGCATAGGTAAATCTAGGATTCTATAACAAGGTCGTACCAAGCCTCCAAAAACTCAAAAACTGGGGGGGGGGGACATATCAACAACTCAAGTCAGCTTTTAGGGATAGTTTAAATTCTCTTCGGCATGAAGTGTGCCAAAAATTTAGAACCCAGCATGTGAAATTACCTCAAGTTAAGGATACCGTAAACCTTCGCGGGTGTCATTTTGACGAATTTTTGTTTTTATCCCAGTCGATAAGTTAGGGTAGGAACTTCAATACTCCAAAACAGAAAATTAACATAACTTATATTTCACGAAGAAAAATAAGAAAATCTAGTTTTCAACTGTATTGCGTTACATGATTCAGGCGCTATAATCTTTTAATCTTGTTTACTTAGCCTTCGCGTCAGGAAATTGGCGCTTCTTGCCTGGCATGTCCTTGCCTGGCTTTCTTCGTTGAAGAGGCACTTTGCCCATTATTTATCAAAATTTGGCTGCTGGAAATGGTCGAAGATGTTGGAGAAAGCGATTACCACAAGTACCAAAGCTCAAGCACAACATGAAATCTGAGCACAGTAATATTTTCCCGCGCACAGAGAAGGCTTGTCTCCAATTGGCCGATCGTGTCACGTTTGTTTGCTCTCCTGCTGTTAGCGCTTCAGATGTTGACACAACTTCAAATGGCTATAACTCGGTATTGATTTTGCTGCCGTTTCAATGGAAAGACCCAAAATGTTCGCCCACAAGGATTTGCACGATTGCTTTCAAATTTTGCGAGCAGCTAGTCCAAACTTTGATCTTCGAAAGTGTGTCGGCGATTTTTGATATTTTGATTTCTCGCACTTTTATTACTGTTCGAAGGCCGAAACTCGTCAAATAAATGAACCTTCAACTTTTGGAAGTTCTTATTCTGGAATGGATTAATATATTAAAAATCGCCGACACACTTTAGTCATTCAATGAGTGTTGATTGATTTAAGACAGAATTGAAGCCAATGCGCGCCGTATTTCTATACGAACATTTTGCATATTTAAATCGCACCTTTTTATCGTTTTCCTTTCCGCGTTAGAGCAGATTTCGAAAAAACAGAATAAAAACTGCGTCATCATAAACTACGTTTATTAAGCTTTAAAATGATATCTAGTTTTTTAGGGTTTATTTCAATGCGCCGCGTAGAGAAATTTTGCGCGAAGGGTACCCGCGAAGGTTTACGGTATCCTTAAAGGGAACTTTGATATGCAGGGTGCAAAATGGGGAGTTTTAAGGATTGATTTGGGAAAAACTATGGGGGCACAGGCCCCTGACCCTTTTTTACATTACAATGTTTGCTTAAAAAATAATAAGCCAAATTTTTTGACCCTCCCTTTTTCACCTGCATGAAAATTAGAGGCCTTCCCCATATTGGCACCAGCCCAGCCCCTCTAATTTATGACCAGTCTCCCAGTCCCTTAGCTATCAGGAAATAGTTTAGATAACTATGCCGAATGTTGAATGTAAATCGTGAAATTTCAATACAATCAATAATAATCCAGTACATACATTTTAGGCTTAATCCAGACATAAAAATATGTAATTGTACCAACCCCTTCCCCTTCATCGGTGTTCTAATGGTCCATCCTTAGATAAGCCAGGAAGTCCTTTTGAAGTTTTAATGTTTGAAAACTACCTGCACATAGCATTTCTGCAACCACAATTGTTTAGTTTAGTAATGGGATTTTAACAACCTTGTAATTTCTAAGGGATTAATAATGGCCATTATGTTACTTTTATCTTCAGTAACCACTTTTTAATGGCACACACTATCCTTGCAGTTTTTCAGCGTTTAATAATGGCCATTAGAATGTTGTTACTATTATTGTGTATTCTTGCTTATTTACATCAAAACACGGTCCAGTCATTATTCATTAGATAACAACACGTTTTAAAGTCTTTTTTTTTTTAAATTAATGTTTACCTTTTCTACTTAATAAATTCAAGGAACCTACTGCAAACATCACAAGACAGGGACTACTTACATACCAGCAAGTGCAGTACGCTGGATGATGGACGATCTAATTGAACGCGTGAGGCGTAATGAAACTGATGAAACCCCCCAATTGAGACAAGTGATACAAGAAAGTGCTCAGCTGGAAAATGGCGAAGGGCTTCAACCGGTGAGTAAAACACACCCATTACAGGTTGATAAAATGACGTTCATATGTAAAATATATGGGTGAGCACAGATTGTATGGAATTGCATTCTGTGGACGTGCAGCGTGTAGTAAAAAAAAGCGTTTACAAGAGAAACAAAATTGGATTGAGTGTAATAAAAAAGTTTTCAGACTTTTGAGCGCATCCACTTGCATCAGTAAGCCAAAATGCTACTTTTGATGTTATGTTAGTTGGTTGTTTTGTCCATTGCGCCAAAATGGACACACTTAGACCACCAAGCGCACGCTCCTATATATAAAGGACGCTCTTATCTCAAATAATCCTGTTTGATTTGCGTGAGTATGCAGTACCATAATTATTACTCAAACAGAGCAGTGAGATGTACCGTGCCGCGGTCCGCAACGTTATGCTTTAAAAAAAAAACCCAGCAGGCCAGGTTCTGTGCCGCGTCCTTGTCGCCATCGTACCTTTATCACAAAGCTCCGCCCTCGAAAAAGCGGACGCAGTTTTGGTGTGGCCATTTTCTGGGAAGGCCATGAGAACATTAAGACGACTTAAATTGGAAATCTGTAATAAATATTGAATTGTTCCTCAGTTGTAAACAAAAGAAAATACTCATAGTTCATTAGCTGTTGTGACAACATTGTACAGTAAAACTAATCATCGAAGAAACAAATAGTTTGTCACTCACTCGCGCAGCGCTTGTTCGTAAAATATTCTTTTACCAGTAATATCCTCTTAATTTATTATTTATTTATTTTCTCGATTTTCCTTCCGCAGATCTACACGGGATCTTACAGGACGAAGCGCATTTTGCGACCTCGCAAGTGACACTATATTCAGCTTGTCAGTAGAGAACACCGTCGACCGACATTTACGCAAAATAGACAGTATGACTACTACCGAAGTATGGCATTAGTTTAGATTAACAGTGTGTCAAGAAGAGAAAGTTAAGTTAGAGGCTTAATAAATCGTCGAGCCTCAAGCGTTCTATAAGACAATCCGTTTCCCGTTTTCGAACGCCGCATCACGGGTATCACCCTAATTGTACTGCCGGCTTATGCAGAAAATTGGTACTGGGCGTACTTGAGTCAACAACCACCAGGAGTATTGCAAATAAAGCGATTGGCGCAGGTTTATGGACACATGCGTTTCTTTCTGATGGTAAAGTGAACAAGCGCACTCCATGTGGTTGACAATAGTTTATTTGGAGAGTCTTCCAATCTTAACTCTGTGCAGCTCATCTTCGCTCGCCTTTTCGTACAAAGTTGTTTGAGACCGGAGCGCAGAGCGCAAAAATGTGTCAGCCCGGAGCAGAGCGTACAAATTCGTGCAGCTCATCTTTGCTCGCCCTTTCTCGAAAATTTGTGTAAGCCCACAGCAGAGTGCACAAATTTGTGCAGCTCATTTTTGCTCGCCTTCTCGCACAAATTTGTGTGAGTCCGAAGCATAGCGCACAAATTTGTGCAGCTCCTCTTTGCTCACCCTTTTCGCACAAATTTGTGTGAGCCCGCAGCGCAGCAGAGCGCACAAATTTGTGCAGCTCATCTTTGCTCGCCTTCTCGCACAAATTTGTGTGAGTCCGGAACATAGCGCACAAATTTGTGCAGCTCCTCTTTGCTCACCCTTTTCGCACAAATTTTGTGAGCCCGCAGCGCAGCAGAGCGCACAAATTTGTGCAGCTCATCTTTGCTCGCCTTCTCGCACAAATTTGTGTGAGTCCGGAGCATAGCGCACAAATTTGTGCAGCTCCTCTTTGCTCACCCTTTTCGCACAAATTTGTGTGAGCTCGCAGCGCAGCAGAGCGCACAAATTTGTGCAGCTCATCTTTGCTCGCCTTCTCGCACAAATTTGTGTGAGTCCGGAGCATAGCGCACAAATTTGTGCAGCTCCTCTTTGCTTACCCTTTTCGCACAAATTTGTGTGAGCCCGCAGCGCAGCAGAGCGCACAAATTTGTGCAGCTCATCTTTGCTCGCCTTCTCGCACAAATTTGTGTGAGTCCGGAGCATATCGCACAAATTTGTGCAGCTCATCTTCGCTCGACATTTCGCACAAATTTGTGTGAGCCGGCAACAGAGCGCACAAATTTGTGCAGCTCGCTTCGCTCGCCTTTTCGCACAAATTTGTGCAGCTCATCTTCGCTCGACATTTCGCACAAATTTGTGTGAGCCGTCAACCTGGCAGAGGCACACCTTTCTTGAGTGTCTGTACAATGTTTATGTGGAAAGGCTGATCAGCTGCAATGTGTATTTTAGGGTTCAAAAATTCGATGTTTAAAGGACAACCTTACGTACATTTGTGTAATATATTGGATAATTATAGGGCTAGATAAAATTGAACATTTTCCTTATATATCTTTGTAAGCATTGCTGCTCCAATTCGCACAGTTGAAAGGTTGATATAGTTTTTGATAACTACTTGATGTGTTATTGAAATCGGGCAACAAAATAAAGAGATTACGCTGTATCAAAGTGTCCAGTTCTTAATTGTCATCAGTGCTTTAGCGAAAGCTGCGCTTCTGAACTTGCGATATCGTACATGTCAGACAAACACTTCGTATGTACGACAAATTCGTCCAAAGGAGATAACACATGCAGTACGTTGTTATGATGAAACGGCACGAAAATAGTGTCCTCAAATTTAGCAAAGGACAATGTCATAGCCTTGCTGTGAAAACTGGTCATTTTGTGATAAGATGTATAGAGCAACCACCATTGAAAGCCCCTTTCTGATATTCTGATAAAGTGTATATCTTGCACAAACTACGACATCCACGAATAGACCGATATTGGACAAAATTTTTATAAATATTCAAAAGTGTCCATTTTTGGCATAAATTAAAGAAAGTGCAAAAGTGCAAAAATTGATTTTAGGTTGTTTAAGGAAGATTTGGATTCAAAGAAGTGAACCAAGATTTAAACTCTAGATTAAACTCAGTGCAGCAGCAGCAGCTACAACAACAACAACAGCAACAACAACAGCAACAGCACCAATAGAAGCACCAACAGCAGCAGCAGCACCAACAGCAGCAACAATAGCATTAGCAACAACAGCAGCAACAACAGCAGCAGCAGCACCAACAACAACAACAACAACAACAGCTGCAGCAGCAACAGCACCAACAGAAGCACCAACAGCAGCAACAACAACACCAACATCAACAGCAGCAACAGCAACAGCAACAGCAACAACAGCAACAACCATAACAGCAACAACAGCAGCAGCATCAACAACAGCAACAATAGCAGCAGCAGCAGCAGCAGCAACAGCAGCAACAACAACAACAACAACAGTAACAGCAACAACAGCAGCAGCAACAACAGCAACAACAACAACAACGGCAGCAGCACCAACAACTAACAGCAGCGACAGCAACAGCAACAACAGCAATAAGCAACAACAGCAACAACAACAACTGCAACAGCAATAACAAGAACAACAGAAGCAGCACCAAAAGCACCACCAACAACAGCAGCAGCGACAGCAACAGCAGCAGCAGCAGCAGCGACAACAAAAGCAACAGCAATAACAACAACAACAGCAATAACAACAGTGACTTAAAGCTTAACGACCAACAAACAACGACAGTAGCGATTATTACCTCGACATAAGTAGTCGCCTCGAAGACCGCCAGCTGATGTGCGGCATAGACGTTGACTCTCAAGCATTCTTGCGCAGTATCGTATAAAATAGCAAACTCCAGTTTGCCAAAACTCGGAATTGGGTCTGAAAACACGTTCTCATTTTCTCCATTCTCTGATTCGCTTGATGGACTTCGGTGACCGCTTCGCCATAGGCCTATATTGATGTCGGACGTAGAGCTGCCAAAAAAACGAGAATTTTAAATTACTCACTTTACTGGGGCCAAACTGCCTTGTACCCAGGTGCGCGTTATAGCGATTTTCGAGGCGAGAGCGACTGGGAGCGAGCTAGTGCGAAAGGCATCATGGGGAGGGCGTTAACGTGGTCCTTTGCGATAGCACCCGAGCCTACCCATGATGCACTGCGCGCGTCTTCGCTGGCCATCGTTACGGGACGATACTTCTTTGTTTTGAGATGCGCAGAACAGCTGCGCAGTTGCGTGACAGCCTCCCCTTTAAATATCAAGAAAATGTCGCCAATGAAATTGTCAACTTTCTGATGAAACCCCCTAACCTTATTTCGAACGCCTGTAAGTATTTTTCCAAATATCTTAGCAAAAAAAAAAGCATGAAAATTCGCTCGAAACTTTCAGATACTAGAGAAACATCTCACCCTTGGTCGCCATTTTGTTTTTAAAAACCACGAGATTTAAAAATCACAGCATCTCACGACAACACTTTCTTGATAGTGCTGTGCTTGCAACCAGTCTTACCAGTTAGACCAGTTTTCTCACCTGTCTGTTTTCATAAGTGGCCGATGTCGTCTCTGCTGTGGAGCACGAGAGAAGTCACTCTCCCTGAATGATGGCGTCCGGGTGATAACATGTCTGTCTTGTTGCTTCTTATTTCGACGCGCTTGAACAATGAGTTTGTAGACGAGGACTATGAATACGGCTATCAAGATAGCGGCACAGGCCACCCGAACCCGATTGCGATCTTGATCTTCAAATCTTGAAAGAAAAGAATAAGGAAACTCTTTATGGTCCTTTATAATATATAGCGATATAACGCGCACTCTGATTGGTCCAAATCTATGCTCTATTACACTGACAAAGTAATGGTTCTCCCCCGCTATACCATAACAGCATTAGAGCGCAACTTTCTAGGACTTTATCGGCGAATAGAGCACTTGTGATGTTGGGAGAGGCACTCGAAACGTTTTAAAATCACTCGCCTGCGTCTCGTAATTTTACAACGTTATCGTGTCTCCCACCACATCACGCGTGCTCTATTTCGCCAATAAAGTCATTGAAAGTTGTGCTATAATGCTTAATTATCTTTGAGATCCCACATCAAAATGACCTCCTATTTCACCATATCATGGAAGCATTCTTTACTAGTTCGAGTTAATATTTTTATAATTGGTCCGATCTATGGCTAGACTGCTTGCAGCCCCTTCATTGGCGAACGTCCGTAAATCGAGAATAAAGTCCTATCTTACATTGCAGTTTGTTTGCGCGCTCGTATTTCCAGCTCACGAGGGAGTCTAGGTGTCGGGTAACAAGCAGCGCCACGGGAGAGAAAGCGTCTGCGCCTTCGGCGCTCGCTCGTGCCTCCGGCACTCACGCCATCGTCACGCCTTCTGCGCTTCTCCGGGGAGACTCTATTTCTACTCCCTTTCTCTCGATTTACGGACGTTCGCCAACGAAGAGCCTGCAAGCAGTCTAATCTATGGCGGACCGAGAATTGTGGCGGCGCGTGGTTGAGTGTGCCCCGGCCCCAAGGGCCACCAGATGATGATGATAATTGGTGATGTTCAAATTTCAGGGTATACAACGAGGCGCTCCTCTTCCTAAAATGCGCGTAATTATAAACCGCTTATTTTGCTGTTTGCAGGTTTTACTGTTTTATAAATACTGATGAGTTTTAAAAGTTGCCGGGAAAATTTTATCTGTTCCTTTTTTTCCAGAAGGCACCTTGAGTGATATTTTCCGGGAGAAGCTCACCTCGAATCTTTCCCAGCAGCAATGTGCCAGCCAGCCAGTTTCGTAAGACGCTTTCCGGGGTTTCTAGGGCACGCAATGGTTTGTCGGATAGGTTTTACAGGGAGCGCAGAGAGTTATGGGTATGTCCACAATTCATTGCGCACCGTGTCTAAAACTCATTCCCAGTCCCTACAGCTCCAAAACAATTTTCATAGGGAAATCGATTGGAGAAATCATCACAAGAGACGCAAAGAAATAACGTCTGGGTACGAGACCGCCAGCAAGCAGAAAAATATCGAGCGTTCCTTGACAATTTGAAAACTTCGTTTCTAGATCACAGGAAAGCGGTACTACAACTCAAACATTTCTGTCCGAAACGTAAAAATAATTGTAAAACTTTTGACCATTGTGTAAATGTTACATGAAGAGTAACATAATATGTTGTGTCCTTAAGGTGACCCATGGCTAACAACACAACCTTAAAGTAAATCGCCTTGTTTTCTTAGAAAACGGCAAAATGTCACATATTTTTTTATGCGAACGTGATAACGGGCTATTCGCATAAAATGCTTATTATGATATATGCTTAGAAAGTTGCAGCAATTTCATTTTAAACCTATAGGTCCTATAGGTGTCAAAATAGAACAGAATATATATTTTTTCTAAATAGAATTTTGTTACAAATGCAATGGTTGATGCCCGCTAGTTTACTCTGTCACTTGCTCAACAAAATCCTAAGCTTAGATTTTGTTTTACATATTTTGGGGGCGATTTATGATTATTTATACTGATAATTTATACTGTAAAAGAACAATTTTAATTTTATAATTTTAAAAAAGCTTGGGATTTTGATACGCTACTAATAGTGTAAACTAAAACGATATACCATTGCATTAATGATAAAAAAGTAAAATTCTGTCGCCCCGCTTTAGAATAGGAGGGCTCCATTTCAACTTGACACCTTTAGGAAAATTACATATCAAATGAAACTTGTACAACATTTCCAATTTATTTCATGAGAGATATAATGTGCGAAGAACCCTCTATCATTCTAGACAAATTGGGTGATTTACATGTAGGGTGTGATTTCTAGTGAATTAGCCATGAGCCACCTTAAGTGAGCAAAATTTTTAACGGCGCTTATTTCTAGTATTTTATCGGACAAGTTCATACGCGGCCTCACTTGCAAGACCATCAATATTTGATTTTCGAACACTCTTCTCAGCTTTTCTCAATTAGGATTTAAGCACGGGGAACAAAATTAAATATAACACCCCTCCCACCCAACTTGCCACCTTAAGTTAAATGGAGCTTTTCTCAAGGATTTATGCATGGGGAACAAAATAAAATTTAAGATAATCGTAAAATTTGGTGTCAGTCATACCTTGTTCTTGGCATATCTCAATAATGTTATTCAAATTCATTTCATGGTATACATGTTGCATTCACTTCGTAATTCCACTTGTCTTCGCATTCTGAACTTTTGTCACTTTTCAACTTGTTGTCCCATATGATCCATACTCCTTGTTCAATAAATTTAAACAAAACGAAGTCCTATCTTATTTCCTCGCAGCTCATCTCCATTCAAGAATCTCAGTCGTGCAGCGAAAGCAAAAGGGAATCGTTAGAAAGGTTAGTCCTAAGTGATGAGACAAATAGCTGTTGTTAGTTGCCGCGGGACATAGCAGCCAACAAGAGACTTAAAGAAGAGAATACATCATCTGTCAGCGTCGGACAATAGAATGAATGACAGAACCAACGAAATCCAGAAAATGCAAAGAAGAATACATCTAGGCTAGCCAAAGGTATCGAGCAATTTCGGTAATTTCGGTGCTGGTAATTTCGGTTACGTTAAGGTCAGACTTCAGAGTTCTTGTGGTGCTTTGATTTGCATAGTAATCACTCTCTGAAGTCCCTTTGGGAAAAAGTAAATCTTAACTTCGCTTGTCAACAAAAACTTAGTTTAGATTGAATCAAAACAAAAGGGCACAGGATGCTATATAATTCATAAAACCGAAGTCCAGGCATAGGAACTGAGGGTTAATTCTCTTAAAGTTGGTCATTACAGAAAAAAATCCAAGGCGAAGTTTCCCGCTATGCTTGTTTTACTATGTATAAATTTGTAACGCCATATTTTGGCGGGCGAAGATCTGGGAGCAAGAAAACTTATTGACCAACTTGATGACATCAAGAGCAATTAGTAGATTCGAGTGGAAATGTGTGTGTTGGGCTAAGGTGTTTATAGCTTATAGTTTAGCATTTTTTTCATCCATGAATATATGAAGTTGATCGCGCAATGGAAATGAAGTCTTCTAAAGAACCATTCACATTGAACATCGCAAGGATAGGCAGACAACGGATACCAACAAAAGGCTTTCCTTTCGGCTTAACGTTGACAATGAAGTTGCATCACCTTTTGTTCCTTGAAAAACTGTCGATGTAATACTATTCTATTTGCTGAGATTGTGTTAATCTAATGGAAATTGTAATGAGAGTGCATTTACATTTTTAGTTACACGATAAGCACGAATTTGAGGGTCTTTTTCATCTGTTGAGAACTAAAAAATGAGCACTGAAAATCCAGTAACAAGTCAGGCTCACAGGAAATTATTAGGTGTTTCTTTTCTTGTCAAGTACTCTGTGCGAATCTTTCGGAAATATGTTTAGGCAACATAAAGGCAATTTTAGATATAATACTTAAATAGTAGATATTCCTCAGATAAATTTATTGTATTTCTTATTAGGTGTATATTTTGTCAGAGTTGGTGTAACAACCAATTTCACCACACCCTCCCAGCGCCCTTTTCTAGGCGGATCTTAGGGGGAGAGGGAAGGTGGTCAAAGGCGCATATTCAGTATATGTTACAAACTGTTCTCCTGATTGTTTTTTACGATGTCTCGCACGTCCTGCTTCCTACTAATCTCTTTTCCAGAAGTTTTCTCCGCTTTCTTTCGCGCGAGATTCGCTCTGTTTTCGCGCGAGATTCACTGTGCTTTCGCGCGAGATTCGCTCTGTTTTCGTGCGAGATTCGCTCTGTTTTCGCGCGAGATTCGCTCTGTTTTCGTGCGAGATTCGCTCTGTTTTCGCGCGAGATTCGCTCTGTTTTCGCGCGAGATTCGCTCTGTTTTCGCGCGAGATTCGCTCTGCTTTCGCGCGAGATTCGCTCTGTTTTCGCGCGAGATTCGCTCTGCTTTCGCGCGAGATTCGCTCTGTTTTCGCGCGAGATTCGCTCTGTTTTCGCGCGAGATTCGCTCTGTTTTCGCGCGAGATTCGCTCTGTTTTCGTGCGAGATTCGCTCTGTTTTCGCGCGAGATTCGCTCTGTTTTCGCGCGAGATTCGCTCTGCTTTCGCGCGAGATTCGCTCTGTTTTCGTGCGAGATTCGCTCTGTTTTCGTGCGAGATTCGCTCTGTTTTCGCGCGAGATTCGCTCTGCTTTCGCGCGAGATTCGCTCTGCTTTCGCGCGAGATTCGCTCTGTTTTCGCGCGAGATTCGCTCTGTTTTCGTGCGAGATTCGCTCTGTTTTCGCGCGAGATTCGCTCTGTTTTCGCGCGAGATTCGCTCTGCTTTCGCGCGAGATTCACTCTGTTTTCGTGCGAGATTCGCTCTGTTTTCGTGCGAGATTCGCTCTTTTTTCAGCTCTCCAGTGTTTTTTTTCGGATATTTGATTTTTCTTTTTGGCGCGCGGGATTCCTGTGTCACGGAAAGTAGACACAGGAATCCCGCGCGCCAAACAAATCAAATCTCCAAAAAAACAAACGGAAGCCGTACGCGCACAGACCGCAAAGTTGTCTGGGTAGGAACTCCTGAATTACCCACTGTTACGTGAGTTTCCCCACTAGCCAACTACCGGGTATTAATACTAGCTTTACACAAAGCTCTGTGTAGAATTTAGCAGCCACACCAGTGAGGTACCAGTTGAAATGTTTCTACCTATAATTTTATTCGGTCTGGGCGCGTAGGCTTGAGCGCTCACAATGCTGACAACCTTTATTCGCCTTTGTCACGCAAGCGCCATCTTGAATTTCTCAGCCGATTTATTCAGCATTGAAACTAGGGGGGGTGCGGGTTTTGCTCATGTTGGAAAGCGAAGCTGGGATTTATAGTACAAAAGTTGACCACGCTATCAAAAAGTACTCCTTATTTGTTTTAGAACCAAAAAGTTGATTGGCTCATTGTTTTTTTCTACTTTTAGTCCGGCGGATTAGAGCAAATTTTCGAGGAAATTGCGCATTTTAAGCTAAAGCTCCAATTTTTTGCCAGGTGATAGTTTTCAATGTATTTTTAAATCGTAGATATGGAGGCACCCTAGAATTCATTCGTAGCGAATGCTAGAGAGGTTTTAGGGTGAACAATTTCCATTTGCCATTTTGAATGCTTTGTTATTCAAATGAGGTTTAGAACTTAGCTTTGCGAACTTTCAAGTTGTTCTCTAGACTGCACAGCCATAGCAGCTCAACATTTGTTAATTCTGAACTATGGATTGGTTTGACTGACTTCGGTTGAACGTCTCCTTAGAGTTTTTGGTGATTATTAAATGTTACGACCAGTTTATTGGGAATGCTTATAATTTTGTTATGATACGTTTTTCGGGTAATTTTGATTGAATTGGGAATCGTGAATCAAATATAAAAAAATTACAAAAACTGTACAATTTAGTCTAAACCAAAACAAATACTTTTTCTTAGATTTGACATGTTGACTTTTGTTCAATAACAGAGATTTCAATATTGAGTTTTACTTTCAAACAATTTCCTATTTTCCAGTTTCACTCAACACCTGAGTTTCCTGGCAATTTAGAATGTGTAGATTCAGTTGCGTCCCCGACTTAAGGCGCAAGGTAAAAGTAAATATCTTAACTTTCAATTTTAATTGGAGTTATTACAGAAAACTTTATTCTAAAATATCTCTGAAATTCTCTAAAGAACCATACTAAATTTTCTAGCCAAACTTAATATTCTGTTCTCTGTTATCTAATGAATCCTTTCGGAGTTAAATAGAATTTCTTATATACGTTTCACAGACCTTTAATTTAAAATTGTAAGGCACGTAAACTAAATATCTGTGTAAATACAGCTGATTGAAAAAGGGTATAAATAGAGACCCTGAACTTGAAATCTTTAGGTCAGTCTGACTTTTAGTCAGCCAGTAATAACCAGTAAAGTTGTGCAGTACCAATCTGTGCGTCTCTCTTACTTTCCTTGCTCAATTAAAGTAATATCCATAAGAGCATATTCCTATTCCGTCCCTTAGTCTAGGACGAAGGTTTGTGAGCTTTTCCCTCTTTCCCCCAAGAGGATACACCAAAAAAAGGATCACAACAACTGAGTGGAGAACCGAGCACGAATCCTCGAAGAGCCAAAAGGTACGTACTGATTCTCTTGTTGTCTGGGAATGTTGAGTGTACCCTTGCTGCTCTACATTTGCGTCTAAGTTACTGAAGTGCTTTAGCAATTTTTGATTACTGACCCCAGCTAAAGTAAAATATTGTAGATAATCCTAATTTTTTTCTCTAATATACCTAATGTACAACTATTGTGAAAATTTCTATATCTGCCATTGTTAAGCTATTTGCCAAAAGCAAATACGAAGATTTCTTTAAATTTTATCAAATAACGTAAAACTGCTTTTACGAAACAAAAAAGTGAACCAGCTAGTTCTTCTAGCACTACTAAGCCTAAACGAATTTGTTCGAAGTGTAGTGACAAAACTAATCCTGAGCAAAATATGGCGATGACAGTAGAACAATTAGAAGATTTTGAAAAGAAAATGGCCGAGTCTATAAAGGCTGCAATAACAGATATCCACCATCATATAGTAGATGAATCAAAATCTCAAAAAGCTCAATTTAATGCAATACAAGAAGAACTTGGCGAACATAAACAAACAGGATCGTCAGGAACGAGCAAGGCTCCGACTTTTTTAGGAAAGGAAATTGAGGACCCATCCTCGTTTATTTCAAAATATGAGGAGTACGCTGAATTCTCAAATTGGAAAGCGGATAAAAGGCTAAGAGGGTTTCCCCTTTCCCTAATGGGTAATGCTAGAGAATGGTATGATTCCCTAGATAAATCAGATATAACTACATATGAAAAACTTAAAGATCTATTCTTACGACAATTCATGTCAGAAGACGCTAATTTTGTTTTGCGCCAGGAGCTAAACAATAGAAAACAGGGCGTGCGCGAGTCAGTTGATGATTATGTTACGGATATAAGGAAGCGTTGTAGAAGATTAAGAGTCCCACAAGCAGATCAGGTGCATTTCTTTATACAAGGTTTGCGATCGGATTTAAAATCGCACGTTGTTCTATCTAGACCAAAGAATTTAGAAGAGGCTGAACGAACAGCTAAACTAAAAGCAACACTAGTAGCGCAAGACACGGCGTCACTAGCCACAAAATCAGATATAGATCGCTCAATTAATGCAATGGAAAATACTCTTTTCGAACGCATTCGTTCTAGTTTCGCCGAAACGGCACAAACTCAACAATTAATGGCATTAGAAAATGAAAGACGACAACATTCGTATCAGGACGCGCGTAATTCACCTAATTACAATAATGAAAACCGCCCATATCAATTTAATTTTCAACCAGGACAGCTGAACCAACTACAACAATTAATCCAGAAAACAGTGCGATCCGAGCTTAATTCGGCCAGTGCTAGAAATAATCCACCCCAGGGTAATTTTAATGGCCAGCCTAGAGAAAATGGACAGCAAGGACGGCGCGCTAATTATCAAAGAACATATAATACAAATCGCGGTGATTTCGGCCCAGCTAGAAGAACAACCCTAGGCGAGGTTATTTGTACACGCTGTAATAAGGTCGGGCATAGCAGCCGCAATTGTAGAAGTCAATTTCCATCGAACTCAAGGGATAATCGGGGTCCCGCCCCTAACACATCTTACAATAGGCAAAACCAAGGGTTTGCTCGATCCAGCAACCACCCAGCTTTAAACTAGAATCGCCAACTTTCGAACCGAGAGGAAATGTTGGCTTCTCAAATGAATCTTCATCTGTAAATAATGATTCACATTCAACAAAAAATAAATCTATATCACAAAATGAAAAAACACCAAAAACAACTACGATCGATATAAGTGCTATGGCCGGTAGTGCCACTAAGACGGAAAATAGTCAGGAAATTAATGAAAATAGTGATTCGGAAGAAAATGATACCACTGAAATTAACTCCTTAGAGGAAGAGGTTCGCCTTAGAACTACTAAGATATTGGGATGTGATCCACTTTTGTATTTTGATCAAATAAAACGTGAGTCTGAGCTCTCGGACAGCGCTCACAATACAGAATCTTCAATTTCTTTTGCTAATGTTTTAGGAAATGCACATATATCTAAACAACTTTTCATGGAACAAAATAAACAAAACCAAGGACAAAAGAAATCCAAAGCTAAAGTAAGACAAAAGAAATCTCGAGGCAAAAATAAACAAATTCAGAAAGAAAAGCCTCTCGCTAATATTGACAGCATAGAACCGCCTTGTTTAACCGTGACCACGCAGGTCACTATTCCAGAAAATGAAGCATGTGTGCGCCTCACAGTGAAAGAAATGAAAAGTTCACCTGAACAAACTACAGGGTCCAACACTTCTTTGGGCTCGCTATCGGGCGTCACCAATAGTCCTAACCAATTAAAAACGCCAAACACCTCTAAAGATATTTCACACGAGCACAAAATAGAAATTTCTACACCTATTGAGCCAATATATAACGCGCAAGTTCCTAGCCTTTCTTCCTACCACAATTCAAATCTACTCTCGGATATACATACTTCATCTAACGGACAAGCTCCTAGCGTTTCTGCCAACCAAAATCCAATTCACCAATCAGATATCCATATTTCATCTCTTGGAACTACAGGTAAGACCAAATCTCAACCTAAGCGTAATATCCTTAGGCGCGCTTTTTCTTCTGTACGCAAACGGTTGTCGCGCAAGTTTAAGTGCCACAACAAAACAGCACCAACTGAATTAACTCTTCCATCGGACAGACAAAAACATATACTCGTTACTGACTCGAGTTCTAGTACAACGTTTAATTGCATGAATGCATTCCCTAATGCTAATCAAAGTACCTCTTCAGATATAAGTAAGCAAATTTATTCGGATAATAGTGATTCACGAGAAAATACCATAGAGTATTCTAAGGGAGATGGCAAATTGAAAGAAAATAATAGTTCATCGAAAATCCCTTCGCAACAAAAGATTGCCACTGAAATTGACTGTCACGTGCTTAACGAAAAAACAGACCAATTTTTTAAATCACGACAAATACACGAGACAATTTCCTTTCAAGAGAATAAAATGCTAAGCTCAGAGGAACCTAAGATTTGTACAACAGATAAATTCCCACAGTTTAAGGACATAGCTAATCCTAGTATTAACTCGGAAAATGTTGCAAATTTAGGCATACTACAATTGTTGCCGTCAAGCACCAATATTGAGTATGATAGTGTAAGTGATGAAAATATAGCCTCAGAAATTGAAGTACAAGAAAACTTTAATTGCGATAATAACCATGAAAATGAGATTTTAAACAGCTATGAGATTTTGAAGTTAAACGAACGAAAAGAATTAGCCAAAACCGGCCAAAATCGTTCGAAAAATATTAAAGAAGTCCTACAAAAAGAAACATGTTCACTAGTAAACCAAGATATTTCTAATGAGGACACGAGACAAAATTTCAAAGAAGCAAACGAATTAAGTGAGGCAATCACAAATTTCAGAGAAACAAAACAAGAAAATGAATTAATTGAGGCAATCACAGATTTCAAAAAAGAGGCAAAACATAATGATGAAGCACAAGTGTTTTCAGGGAGACGCTGTAGTGAATTAGGACAGTATGGCCCGGATGAGCCAGACATTTTCCGCTATAAGAACGAAGATATCAGTAAACGTTTAGATTTTTCAACAGATGATTCAATAAAGGTAATAGAATTTTGCCAATCCGTCAAAAACCTAGCTAAAGCCTTGCAACAAGGTTACCCACTTTTCATATCGTATGACCAGATACAATGTTGACAGCGCCTGATATAACAATCATGGTAAAATAAAATCTATTCGGATTGACATTGGATTAACGACCAGCTAAATACCAAGAAATTTCAGACACACAAAAAAAAATAACATTAATCAGCATAGAAGATGACGAGTCGAGCATGACAACATTGACACACTTTCTTTAAACTGAAATCATCAAATTTTCTCAAGATGAGAAATGTCATTACAATTCGGTACTTAAACTTTTTCAAAATTAACCTTTGAACATGGTAAAGTTTTTCCCTCTTTTTTTTTTACGACTTTTCGAAGTAAAGACTTTTAGGTCATATCCTCTATTTTACGAGAAAAAGAATTTTAAACATCGCGCAGGCAGATACAGCAATTTACACATAAATGTTGATTAACCTGCCTAAGTGCTCAAACACAATCAAAGCTTAGCTAAGTGTTACTCTAATCAAAGAAACTATGTTTGCCCTAATAATACACTAAGAATGGACGCAAAAGTAGACCTGGCTTGGGCTGCCTTGGCACCCTGGATCTCAGGTTGATCATGTGCGTAACCACAGGCTAACAGACTGCACAAGTCTACAGAATATAATTCACATTGGAGGACACTTCTACCTCTCTGCACGCAGACAACGTCTATCACTCAAAAATGGAACTCTGGCCATGACTCCGCTAAGTATTTACCAGCTTCCATGTAATTCTACCGACGAACACTTGGACATGGGTTTCGGCCCTTGCCCAGAGACGTTGACTTTCTCGTTACCAGTATTTTCTAACACCAAGGTGCAATATGTACAATACAAACCTGGCACTGACGACCAAACACTAAACTGCATTATAAATCGCTCAAAATAGAGCGTTTGATAAAGCTGAATAAAACCATTCTGAGGTCATCGGACCAAACTTACAATCAAATCAACGGTCGCATTTCTCAAGAAATAAACCAAGCGCGCCATCAACACCACAACATGGGCAGCGACGGTATACCACTTCCCGCGGCCTTGGCCATTCTGAAGGGGTTAATCTACCAAGTGCAGCGGGAATATCCGACACCGGCTACGCCCATGACAATCCTGGTGAAGGGCACCGAACAGTTGGCCCTTCTACAGAGCTGGTTGCCGGACCTCCCAGGCAGCCGTTTTTTCAATTTAGACGACATGGGTTGTCCTAGATTTAAAGAATTGGCGGCTGCATGGGAGGAACCAACGACAAACCGCAAGGCGCGGGCATACGCTTTGTGGTTTCGTCGCGACCTAGCAAACCGCAATTATTTATGCCGTTGATCCACATACCTACAGAAAGAAGAAACGAACACTAAAACAAAAAAAGACCAATTGCATGTAATTATCTTCTCTCTCTATATATATATTACCTTTCTTCGATATACGAATACATGTAACACTATTTTATCAATTTCACTTAGTTTCTCGTATACAAAAAAAAAATTTTTTTTCTTACTTCATATTTTTCAGACATACCCTTGCATTTTAGTCTTGCTCAGAGGACTGAGCGTCTGAAAACGGGGGGGTATTGTTATGATACGTTTTTCGGGTAATTTTGATTGAATTGGGAATCGTGAATCAAATATAAAAAAATTACAAAAACTGTACAATTTAGTCTAAACCAAAACAAATACTTTTTCTTAGATTTGACATGTTGACTTTTGTTCAATAACAGAGATTTCAATATTGAGTTTTACTTTCAAACAATTTCCTATTTTCCAGTTTCACTCAACACCTGAGTTTCCTGGCAATTTAGAATGTGTAGATTCAGTTGCGTCCCCGACTTAAGGCGCAAGGTAAAAGTAAATATCTTAACTTTCAATTTTAATTGGAGTTATTACAGAAAACTTTATTCTAAAATATCTCTGAAATTCTCTAAAGAACCATGCTAAATTTTCTAGCCAAACTTAATATTCTGTTCTCTGTTATCTAATGAATCCTTTCGGAGTTAAATAGAATTTCTTATATACGATGTTTCACAGACCTTTAATTTAAAATTGTAAGACACGTAAACTAAATATCTGTGTAAATACAGCTGATTGAAAAAGGGTATAAATAGAGACCCTGAACTTGAAATCTTTAGGTCAGTCTGACTTTTAGTCAGCCAGTAATAACCAGTAAAGTTGTGCAGTACCAATCTGTGCGTCTCTCTTACTTTCCTTGCTCAATTAAAGTAATATCCATAAGAGCATATTCCTATTCCGTCCCTTAGTCTAGGACGAAGGTTTGTGAGCTTTTCCCTCTTTCCCCCAAGAGGATACACCAAAAAAAGGATCACAACAATTTATATTGTAAAACAATAGCCTGACTGAGATTTGATGAAATGTTTCAAGAATGACCAACAAATTCTAAAAAATATCAAGATAATTGGTACCTCCTGTGTCGAATGTGTAAAAAGAAACTTGTCTCTGCAATTTTCACATGATATTTTCTTCCTAGTACTGTGCTATACTCTATAAACACGGACGATAGAAGATTTCACTTAGTGCCGCAGAGCTCATGAATAACAAAGGATTCAAAGATGGCTGCCAATGGCAAAAC
This sequence comes from Scolanthus callimorphus, assembly GCA_033964015.1. Lineage (NCBI taxonomy): Eukaryota > Metazoa > Cnidaria > Anthozoa > Actiniaria > Edwardsiidae > Scolanthus > Scolanthus callimorphus. The sequence continues at coordinate 26,917,672 of CM066912.1, read as the reverse complement.
AATGGTTCACATTAAAACTGTTCTAGCTTTCGCTACGAAAAAAATTTAGCGTGCCTCCATATCTTATCTTCAATAAACTACTAAAAACTATTGACATGCAAAGTTTGGTGTCTTTAGCCAAAAGTGCGCATTTTTTACGCTAATCCGCCGGACTATTTGCCGAGTCATTCTGAAAAAAAAAAAAAAAATGGCGGGCGCGTGACAAAGGCGAATTGAAATGGCTGTATAACTCGGTGCCTTCTGGGAATCTCCTTATTGTAGCCTCGCTCTGTGTATGAGTTGTAAGCCCTCGGGCAAATTGTGTAAATAAACAAGAAATAAATAAAAAATCATAAATAAACGAACCCCATAAATTGATTTCGAGTGAACCAGATTCCTTGACTTCAGCCTTGGGAAACCCTTAGGAAATACTGAATTCAGCAGTACTGGATTTTTTAAAAGCAAATTGACTTTCTTGGCTTTCAATCCACAGCGATTTGCCTTTGTCTAATTTCAATGACTTTTGAATCGCTCTCTTGAAAATGCCATTCACGCTTGAGTTGTTTTTCCCGCCAAACTTAGACAATTTATGTATGTAAATCTAATCCATGCTAAAACACATTGTTTGCTTAATGTGAAGATTCCTCTAATCACCTCGCAAAAAGTTGACGCTTGAAACTTACTGTAAACTATAAACAGCTGAAATGCATCTAAATGTTCTCGCTTAACCACTGTTCTGATACAAATCTTGGTCGTATTTGTCGGTGTTATTAATAATATTATGTTTCGGCAAAAGTGCAGAGACTTTTCAAAATATTAGAAATGAAAAGTTATGGCGTAACGTTCCGGCTAGTAAACACTCTCCTATAAAAACTTTTCAACCGCTAGCATTTTCGCTTCTCGTTCCTGTAACTCTTAGCTGTTTCGAGAGCTACAATATTTCATTATATGTAGCAAATTCAGGGAAAGTGCCGAATGTGGAAGCCCAGAAATGTCTTTATTATATGTAGTAAATTTAAGGAAAGTTCCGAATGTGGATGCCCGGAAATTTCCTATAGATAACATTGGACCAAATGCAAAGTATATGAGAGTGCTTAGCTTCCGTTAACCATAAAATGCACGAGAACTGCTTTCTACTTGACTTTTACCAAGACCATAGGTAGAGTTAAGATTGTATTGTATTGCTTGAATTTTGAAAACTTTCCCTTGAAGCATTTTGAATTCGAAACTACTCTCTTACCTGAACTTGTCGACGAACCATTAGCGTCGTCCCGGGCATTTTCCAGAATACGTTCATGATAGGGATTATCCAAAGTTGTTTTTTCGTTCATCTAGTTGGCTTTAGACTCCAGCATTAGTCCAGAATTCCTCGAAGTCACTCAGATGCTAAGTTATCTCCATCTCGACTATTCATCGCCGGCTAAACCATATTTCCTGAGGGAAAACCGGCAGTTGTCAAGGACTTTTTGCCACAACACGAGTTTCAAATACTTCTGAGAACTTTTTACCGAAGTAGGGAGTTTAAGAAAGAAGGAAATTACTGAGGACATTAGCCCGTCCTTCAGAATTCCTCTTCATTGAAGTCGTGTCTTCATGGCATAAATCGGTTCCAAACGACTGGTCGAGAAGAAGAAATATAGTTCTGGAGTCACAAAGCGTAAAAAGAAATCACTCACTTGAGACAAACATATATGAATATGCTTTCCTGTCATTAGAAAATGTAAATCATCAAAAATGATTGACAATTATGATTCGAGGCGTAGTGGAAGAATGTTGAATGTGAAATGTTTATCAGGAAATCTTTATCTTCGTGTTTTATTTGTCGCAGTTTTTTATTCAATTTCTTGGTTGTTTCTCGAATGTTCCCAAGAGCTTAAAAGAATGTCGCTTTTGTTGAGAGCACACTGCATTAAAACTTGATCGCACTTGGCTTCTTTTGAGACTTGCCAGAAAAGTTAATTCGCAATCCTTAATGCGACCCCCTCGACTGTTCTTTGCCAGTGAACAAAAACTTTGCTAGGACCAAAACACAGAGGCGCCGTCGAGCAGCCTTATTTTGGGCTGTCTTTTTAGCATTTTTTGTAGCAACAATAGAATTCCCTTCGCTGTCAATCATAGTTAGTCAATCAAATAAAACCCCTAGGAAAAGGGTTGCAAACATATTGTGCCGCGCTAGTGCGACCACAATCTTTGGAGGAAAACACTTTGCCTAGAACTTTTTTCGGCAATTGGTTATAATAATAGATGGTTTATTCTAACCTTTCGCAGTCAAGGTACTGAAAATTATAGGTCGTTTACAAAGTAATAAATACATAATTAATACTTGGTATTCCCAAGAGTGGATTAACAAGAGTTAGAATCTTTCCCTACTGTATTTGTCCACATCACAGTCAGAAAAGTGTCTATTTTTAGATTTGAGTTTCGCGCGCGAAAGTATTCGAAATGCTCAGGCTCGAATGCTCGTACGCAATACACAACAAAATAGAGAATATCCTACCTTATCTTTGCGATTTTAATGGTTTTTCCATTGATCTGCGATTTAATTTTAGGCTGGATCTCACAACTGTTCGCGTGGCGAGAAAGTGGGAACCCTGTGGAGGACGAATTTTCGCGGGCATCCTAGTTCTAAAAATAGACACTTTTCTGACTGTGATGCGGGCGTACATAGTAAATACGGAAACTCTTGGTAATCCACTCTTGGTATTCCATACAATTGCACATAGTGGACACTACTAGGCTTGGAAATTCTGTGGCAAACTTGAAAACTTTTTACTCTTTAAGCCCATGTGAATAGTTTCTAACGATAGTGTAGTTTATTATATAGACAAGAGAGTGTTTTACTGGGAAATACGCCACTCGTAGATCTCATACGAAGCTACATCCGGGTCCTCAGTGACATATTTTCCATATTCTCACTAGTGAGGATATCGGTCAAAACAAAATTGCTTGGAAATCAATTTGGAATATTTTTTTCTGGTTTGTCTATATAATAAAAAGAAAATTACACGGTGGCTTGAAGATATGAGTTTTATTTTCTCGTGTCAAAAACAATTTTTTACTCATTCGCTGCGCTCATTCGTAAAATATTTGTTCTTGCCACTCGAAAATAAAACTCATATCTTCGCGCCACCGTGTAATATCCTCTATGTATGTGTTTCCAGCTTGCCTATGACGTCATTGGCTTTTGCTGGCCACTCCCCGCCGAATCTGCTTGAAGTGCGGCCGCCATATTGGATAGCATAGGTTGGGTGCGCAAAGCATAAATGGAGCTGACAGAAAAGGAGTTGCCTGTGGACGCGGCTATTCCGCATCCAAAGGTTTCGCTCACCGAGCCCTTGTCGCAGCTTTCTTTGGGTTTGTTTGCTCATCACGGGAAAATGCGTGAAAAGGGCGAGGAGAGCAGTGGTAATTTTATTACTGGCCATGTCATAGCACAGGGAATTTCTGCAGAAACCCATCCATGGGAAAAGCTGAATTTCCCCACGTATGGGAAGTGTTCGGAATTCACATGGATAGCCATGGGAAATCGAACACTTCCCCTTCTTCTACCATGGGAAATTCAGATTTTCCCATGGGTATCTGCAGCAATTCCCTGTGTAGAACTTTCATTATCTTTTCAAAGGAATACCTACTCTCAATCTCCATGGAAACCAAGGGACACTTGCTATGCAGACCAAAGCGCGAATTGTGATGTCGGAGGCGGGAGCAACGAAATAATTGTCTTTTTTTGCGTAGAATTTTCATTCATGAGAACTGTAATGTTTAGTTTGTGTGGCGTTACAGCCATTCTCAGTAACACGCAGTCGCCGGGAAAAAAGCTTGCAAGCGAAAACTCGTATTTCTGTCCTGTCTGAGCGCGACAAGCGAGCGAAAGCACGTGCGTTGCCATGGAAACTTTGACAAAAAACGAGTTTTCGCTTGCAAGCTTCTTTCCCGGGCGACCGCGTGTAACTGAGAATGGCTGTAAAGTCCATCGTTCCCTATCTTGGGACAGTAGCTGGAAAAAGATATAAATACAACCTTCTTCGGCTCCTTGGGCTTCGCCATTTGATTTCATTTTTTGATTGCACGAAAGGGCTTTGTAAAATAAAAATAAAACAAAGCATGTGTCGAAGAGTTTTATTAAAACCACACGGCTAATTCACGATATTAATTTTGACAGTTTGCATTTGTGTTTACTTACAACAATCTCTGTAACTAGTTATTTTGAGAAAAATCCACACAAAACAAAACTCTTCTAAGGAGAAACCAAGACAAAAACCGAGTCTGATAGTTCGCTTTTAGTTCACTAATGACGTTTTAGGACACCCTTTTAACGTATTCATAACACGAAATATATGTAATTGGGTGCTAACAGGCCATAGCGTTTTAGACGACTACTTATATTGGAACCTTGCGGTTTGAGCAAACATTTTTTATGCTTGACCACTAGTTTCTTTGACAACGAAGCAATAACTATTGGGACAAACTCATCAACAAACAACTTAAAAACTTTTTATACACTTATTTTGAAGCTGTGCTATTTTGTTCAAGAAGTATATAAAAAACGTGGACGAGTATTGGAAGTCTGAAGATGAGCGACAAATCTGCAGTGATTCCGCGTATTCTTGCAACCGACGTCGAAAACGTAGGAAACGAGGAATACAGAAAGAAGGGAAAGAAGAGAGGAGATATTCGAATAGAGGCTGTAGTTCTGCCTAAAATTGAGGAGGATCAACATTCAAGGGAAAGCACTGCATCATGCTCGCCAGTCGAAGAAGAGTTCGAAGCAATTGAAGAAAAAGAGAAAAAGCCAGTGAAATTGCCACCTCTTGTTTCGCCTGAGGTGGAGCAAGAAAATTACAAAAATAATGAAGAATCAAATTTGAAGTCTACAAGGGAAGAGAACAAGGTTGTTACCAAACAATCTGAGTTGTTAGAAGACGAAGTTCGTTTATTGAAGAATGCAATCAAGCAGCTTGTATCCGAGGGGAGAGAGCTGATTCTGGAAGCTAGAGTTCTAGATGCTGAGACGAAAAAGCTCGCAGCAACGGAGAAAAAGGCTGCCTGGCGCCTCGCGGAGAAACAAAGGGAAAACATAAACATGACTTCAATAGGAGGTTTTGAGAGTGTGGCTCTAGGGAAGAGAAAGTTTGCAATGGTCAAGGAAAAGAAGGGGAAAGAGCGACGAATAAGTAAGACTGATTCTGTAATAAGCACACTTGTAGAGACGGAACGCAAAGACAAAGTAAAAGGCTTTGATCAAAGTAGGCGAGGGCTGGGCGTGAGGGAAGGTCACCAAAAGAGCTTGGAAAATTCTATTAAAGTACCAAAAGAAAGCGATCTAAAAAATGGAACGGAAAAGATAGTCGAGATTAAGACGGCGAGGGTACCAGACAACGAGGCGAATGGAAACCACAAATTGGAAAAAGAAGATTGTTTGTGGTGTGATTACCAAGGAATGAATAACATAGAGCATAGCGTAGATAACAAAGAGGGTGTAAATGAGGAAACAATTAGTAACTCCTCGAGGAATGAAGATGACGTTACTCGAGCTGAAAAAGTCGAAGGAAACATCGGAAAAGAGTCGGAAATGAAGAGACAAGGAAAGCAATCACGCGTACAGAAGCAAAGAAAAGAAACTCTTAGTGAAAAACAAACACCGGGGCAATTTGAGGTTTCTGAAACGGCCGATGATGTTGAATTTTTTTCAGATAAAGATAGTGATAGTAAAAGTATAGAAAGTCTAGATATATTTGGAAACGCGGATGGTGTTCGATTTGCCAAGAACGTTGAGAAAGATAAACGATTGTTGATGGAGCGTTTTCGTGTACCAAAGGACCCTAAAGATATTGTGGCTCAGCTAAATAAACACGGGTTTGCTTACGAGGCGACTAACTTGCGAGATATGATTGTCTCTAAGCACAAAGCTGAAGACGAGCTGAAAAAGATAATAAAGAAAGAGTTGCGGGAGCTTAGAGAGGAAAAGAAGCGTTTAGAGAAAGAGATAAGGGATCAGGAAAGGCGAGAAGCTCAGCGAAAGAAAGTGGAAGAGATGGAAATCATCGAAGCGGCAAAGAGAGAGAAGGAATTTGAGGAGAGAGAAATGCGAAGAGTCGCGGCATTAAAGCGCAGAAAACAAAACCGTGAACTAGCTGAAGAAATAGAGAAGAGTATTTTATCTACAAAAATAACTCGACCTTATAGATTCTCGTATTTTCCACCGTTACCAAAGCCTGTTTTTAGCTTGACCCCTCACCGGAGCCTGAAAGTGGGCTGGACAGCGGTCGCAGTAGTTCTGCCTCCTCTGATGATTCTGCGCAGTTGCTGCGGGTTCCCAAGTCCCCTGGCTGTAGTCATTCCGCGCGGTTAGCATTGCCGACTATGGCAGTGACGTCAGTTGTTAAAACGCGTCGATAAAACCACTACAGTTATAGAATGAAAAATCAACCTCGTTCTCAGGGGCTTCTGGGTATTTTCAAGATGGCGGGTCACTCGGAAGAAGACCCTGGCGAAGGCTGGGGCCTTTCCACAGGGAGACCGCCTAAGCTAAACAGTTAAAATTCGATATGGCGAGCGGACAGCCGGGAAGATGAGGCGGTCATTAAAATAAAGTCTAGCTCCGATTTCCGCCCTCTCTTCCCGGCTGTCCGCCCACCATATCGGATTTTTCTTGGGCGGTCTCCCTGTAGAAAGACCCCAGCCTTTGCCAAGGTCTTCTTCCGAGTGACCCGCTGAAAATTACCCAGAAGACCCTGGGAATGAGGTTGACTCATTTGAAATCCGCTCTATCGTCATTGATATCAGAACTAACTTATGTTGTAGTAGTGTTTTATTTTCACAATCAAGCATAACAGCATATTATCAGATTACATTGTAATTTCGTTTAATTAAATTTCATAGAATTTCCGTGTGTGTTTCTAACATTTCCATTGAAGTCCGAGTCCATGAATCCTGAGGGTTTCACGTCTCATAATAATTCTTTCTCGCAGTATTTAAGCTTGGCTGCAAGCATAAACAATAGCAAGATTTAGTAGGTAAATACAGTAGCGCAGTAGGCTAAGATCTGGACGTGCTAATTCCTTTTTAGGCCCACTTCAAGATGGCGGCTAGCTAGGTGTCATAAAGTGGGCGTAAATGAAATGATTGCTCGGGGCGGGCGCGCGAGACAGACCTCCTCATGCTTCCTCTAGGTGCAGCCTAGCATTTGACGCTGAACAAAGTTACCGTCGGTTCCCGTCTACACACACGTCAAATTATTTCTGTCGGCACGTGAAACTTCAAAGTTTTGACAGTGAAACTTGTGAATGTTTTGACGGCCAAACTTGAACGTTTTTGTCACATATTCAAGTCCGCACTTTCGTTTCAACAACAAACATTGAAAAAACTAATATTCTGGTAACTTCACAGTTTTTCTGGTCAAAAAGAAATAAATCAACTGAACTTTATTTTTTTCCATTCACAAGAGTCACCAAAGCTTCACGCTTGGGCGGGCAAACTTTGAAGTTCAACTGTCAAAACATCGAAGTTTCACGTGCCGACAGAACATGTTTTTGTCGAGCGTGTAGACAGGTAGATGTAACCGACGGTAACCACAATGACACCCCCAACACAACCCTCTTTTCCCATTGCTAATTGTCTGTTTCAGAAGTTTGATATTTGGTAAAATAGAATTTGGAAAACCAAATATTTTCTATTACGGTTTGATTAAAAAATGCAACATCTCCACTGCAACTTGGAATGTGTTCTTGTCATCGTTGTGTTGCGAGTTGCAGAGAGATATTCACTCCCAGTGATGAACTCCTAGTGGTCAGGGTAGTATAAGCAAAAATAGTCTCCGTTGATGCGCAACGTAGAATCAAACACCCCTCTTTCCTGAAAACCCGGTGGGAATCTAGATTTTGTTCGGTCTGTTACAATGTTGTCGGGTTAGGCAAACTTTGTCGGGTCAGCTTATTTTTTCACCGACACAATTTCTCGGCGCGCGTTTGAGTTTCCAGTCCTTTACTTTACTGTAATACATTTATCAACCTCTCTTTTTACGTCTTTTAAGTATTGATTTCTAAAGTACTTATAAGTTTCTATAGTACGTAAGCTTGGTAAACACACTCAAATTCGCACCGGGGAAGGAAAAAAACGTCCGGGTCCATTCAGAAATTTTGTCGGATCTCGGGGAGGCTATAAACAATTGACCGGGAAGAGTCAAAATTCCCGTCGGGTTGGGTTTCGTCGGGTCTGTTACAGAGTGGTGTAATCAAGCATACTTACGATCTGATTTGCTTGGTTGGCCAAGTTAGGCCCTCGGGACAGTCGGAATCTTCTGTCAACGCTTAGGAGTAATGTCAATAGGCTCGGCTATGACTGCATTAGCTGCTAGACCAATGATCAGTAGGATTAGAAGGGTTTTCGACATCATGGTTTCTGCCTGGTTGTGCTTGTACGTACCTGCTGTAGAAATCTGTGTGCAATGGTCTATTGATCTACTGTACTCTACCACAGTAGGTTACTGTACTCAAATCTAACTGGCAAGCCTTTTTTTATACAAGAACAATTTGTCATTTTTCAGGCTGAATGTGTTCTTGTGTATAGGGTATACCTTTTTGGCCAAATTTCAGCCTGAGTGTTCTTAATCCTGTTAATCCACTTGTTGTTTTATGCAGGTTTTTACTGTATTGTATTACTCCTTCTAAAACTCATGAATAGTATTCTATTCCAACTGCCCTCCTGCTTACGGACTGGTAGGTTAAGTTGTGGGAAGGAACGCGAGTCCTAGCAAATGTTACAAAGGTCACCACTACAGTGTAATACTCTGTACACTCTAAGCAGGTGGATGTATGTCCCAGGTGGATGTATGTCCCCCTAAAACATACCCTATACCCGTAACTAAAACTCTTTCCTCCCTACTCCCATAACTATAAAGCCTCTTCTTGCCCGTCCCGTAACTAATATTCCGTATTTCAGGACTTTGTGTTATGTGATCCAAATGATTACCCCACGGCGACGTTAGATACTGTTTATGACTCACTCGGATAAGAGTTAACACAAAATACACCTGATTCCATTTCCTATTTCTCGAGCTCTCTCTGAGGTAAGATGCAGAAACTGTGCGCATGCACACAACACAGTCATGAATGAACCTAAAGAAGTTTAAGTTGACTGAGTTTATATAACAGACATATGAAATCCTCATCTGTGGGTAACATGCTAGCATTTTTAGCATCATGACGTGGTTGATAGACTGGGTTGCATAGACTGAGTTAATACATCTTCACTCACGTGACAGCTGAAGGCCCAGACGTACTTCTCTCACCCGAAACTATAATCATTGGCGGACGTGAAGTGCATAACCTAGTAACCCATTAAATCGGTAGCTATATGCGCGTTGTAGGAGCGAATATTGACTAATCTCGCAAAGAGCATCGAATAGTGTAACAATAACGAAGGGACTCTTTCTCCTAACGATCAGCACTAACAGCCGATTTCATGGTCACATGCCATTTAAGGGAACACCAGCCGTGCCCTACAGCATTGCTATTAAACAAACGGGACAGGTCATTATGGCGCAAAAATAAGAGATCTTCTCCACGCCCATAAGAGCCAAATGCAAAGCGCAAGGGAGACGCCCAGCCGTAAAAAAAAGGACCATCAATCTAACCGTTTGTGTGCTGACATACGCAATCAAAGAGCTCTGAGAGCAAACTCGTTCAGAGGACGTTCACTGAATGTTGTTTTAAAATTTTAAGCCTTGGCTAGTATGCAAGCCTTGGTATCCCTGTGGTAGCTTAGGACTCGCAGTCGAGAGGGCTGGCGTAAAGCGTCGCATTTTAGCTGGTTTTTATTGCGATCGAATTCGGATATCCACCTTACCTAATAGAAATACCTAGCTTTATCTGTTGGTGAGGAATTCTGGTTCAGAAGTTTCAGTTTAAGTTCATCGGATTGGGGTTGGACCACACTGGAGCCACCCACCTATGAGCGAGTGACACTAGTCCTCATCACAAAAACGCGTCCAACTGAACGAGTTAAAACTGGTCGACAATCAACCTCACAGGGTTAATGTTCGTTGTTGTCCGATTTGCGGTAGAGGATAATGGCAATATACTGAGGATAAGGGCAATGCTGTTTCTTTTATTCTTAGTTGCGAACGCCGAACATTGAGAAAACCGTTTGCGGCAGGGCCGATACCAAGGGTTTGCCGTCCATACACCAAACATTGTTTAATTCGCGAGCATAAAGCACCTACTTACAATCTGGATAGGGGAGCTACTATAGGAACGGGAAAGGAACGCTTCGAGTAGTGTACTGGAGTGAAGGTCATGACATAATAAATTTTGTTGACTACGTTTTCCTGGTTGTGATGCCACATAACCCATTCAAACGACGTCGTACAGGGCAGGAGAACACTATGGCTCGCGAGGAGAACACTATGGCCCGCGATAGTGACTTATTTATAGATTTTATTACGATATCTAAGTACTCTGCATCGGGAAGAATCCCGCGACATCACCCGGGACTTGATGAACCAACGGCGCTAGGTTCAAAGGCCAACGAGCCATAAGTCACAAAGGAATACTACTAATAATAATAATTATAATAGTCTTTATTTAACTCCTAGAAACATACAAGGTATTTCAATAACAATACAGTGAATAACAGTGAATAATGAGAATTGATAAAAAGTTAAAAAGCTAAAATTCTCAGTGTATTGTATTGGAAACGAGGGAAATGGCGAACCTTGGTTATAATATTGTAAAACTGCGAGCACTATTAGCTCTAATAGGTTGCTGCATATGGCATTTTAAAGATAAATGAAAAATATAGATATTAAGAACTTCTAACGGGGAAAATTACCAAAGCCAGTTTTTGACCAAAATGGTAGCTCAAATAAAATGCTACAAACGACATAGCTAGAACTGAATGTGTATAAGTCAATGATCTGCTTTTTAAACGAAGCACGTTTACTAGATTTGGCTCTTTCTTGATGTTGCAAGGCACCAGAGGCATAAAGACAATAGAAGACAACAGACCGTAGAACGAAACAATAAGATGGAATACAATAGCTCCAATACAATAGCTTCTATGAAAACCAGCTATGCCGATGAAACTACCGTGTTTATAAAACATCTATCTATCTATCTAATCCAAAGTACAATACATTTTGCAACACCAAGAACGACCCAGAGATTTCTTCTACGCTCATAGTTTATTCAAAATACTCCGCCATCCAATAATTTCGACTTTCCCGCCGGTGAATATTTAATTCGCTACCGCATCGATTTATAGCTCGTCTAATTACGTTGAAAACGATTGCAAATAACATTGATCACCACAATGTTACAAGAATAGACGTTGGAAATAACAGTGGCGGTAGTTTGGCGGTTTCTAAGTTTAAATCCTTTCAGAAAATAGAACATGTTTGCTGATGTTTGTGATGCAATCCCTATAAAAGTGCTCGAAACTAATTAGTAATTGAACTGTCCCGCTTTCGGGTTTACCTTGCTGTAATTAGAACCATTCCCAGAGGGCCCCTCTGTATTTCATCATGATTCGTTCTACTATACAAGAGAAACTAACTCTGCTTTTAACCAACCAAATCCGCATACTAATTACAAAAAATAAGTATGTATACCCCGCGGGACTACAAACAAAGGAATGTGAGACAAAAGCAAGGGCAAAGGACTTTATTCCTTTTGTGTTTCCATTCTAGATGTAAATAGTTATCGGAGTAACCAACGGCAGGCTCGCTAGGCATTGAGACATTTTGGTTGCATGTCATTTTCAGGCCATAACAAGCTCGATGTCGCGCAGAACAATATAATTCTACGCGATGTTGGATTATTTTTTTTTAACAATAAGGGTGTGATATTATCTTATGACTGCCATTATAGTCCCTGTGCGCGAGCAGTACGGGCCATTGATCCGCGCGCGTGCCAAAAAGACAGGTAAACGCACCTTTAACACAGAAAAATATGTAACCCGGAGCTCCGCTCTTAGCCAGTGGCTTAATCTATAGATAACTATTTTACCAAGGACATGCTCGCGAGAGGGCTATGGGTACGGCATTCCGCTGGTTCAACCCTGCGACACGTGATTGGCTCATAAACCCTGCAACGAGTGATTGGCTCATAGACTTAAATCTCTACACTAGATGACGTCATAACCATGAGGGGTCGTTATGACAGGAGACCTTGTATCGCTCTCACTGCCCTTGAAGCGCAGTAAAATAAAATGCCAGTAAAATAAAATAAAAAAGGGAATTGGAAATTGAGACCTACGCGCCTACACAGCCGGAGAACTTGCGGTTACAACAAGGAACGTCCTTAATTACTTAGTCAGTGAGAGCGCAAGATGTTTGCCAAACCGTTAAAAGGTGTGTCATGGGCGGTTGAATTGAACTATTTCACAGGTGCCTTTGAGTGGCATTACGCGCGGAGGGGCGGCCTGATTGCTGAACAACAGACACCTCGTCTTATGGCTACGCACAGGAATAGTACAACTAGAAGCTTCCCTAGTTCGCGCAGAGGAAATGAGAAAATTGCGGGCATACTTATGAAATCTCGCTGGCAGGAGTTCGGCTGGGGAGGTTTGATACGAGTAGCGTGAAAAGCAATCACTAGGCCAAGTCCGACAACGGAAATTTCATTATAATAACCCCAACAGGCAATTAACTTGTACTAAACGAACTTGACGGTCACTGCCCTGTATTTGGACCAGACGTATGCACACTGTTTGAAGACGCCGAAAAAATGCGGAACAGCGCAGAGCATTACAGGTTATAACAGCCCGAGCGCAATAGGAGACAAAACTGTATGTAACTAGGATTTTGAAAACTGTCTCTCTGATAATACCCTGAGTAACCTCTGACAACTGATGTTACGTTGTTGTGTTTTGCGCTATAAGGCCCCTACACCAAAAAGCGCTATGTGAGCCCAAGGGTTAAACGGCTGCCGGCTAATAGACAATGTGCGTATAATGTACTGCTACCTTTTTCCAAAAGACATATTTCTGCGGGAATGCGTTACAACTAACAGACCATTTTTATAAATTAATTTACCCTATGGCGTAGGGTTTTCTATGCTAAGAAAGTTCAAAAGCCGCTACAGGAAGAGATAACTGTAATCAGTAATAATAACTATTACTTAATTGCTATCCGCAAGGCTGCGGACCAAACATTCCAATGGGTGTTCCCTTCTCCATTACCACCAAATCCGTGAGAACCAACCAGGATCACACACCGAGCTGAACTGGAAGCGTATGACTACTATGATATAGAAGCTATAGAACTTGAAAAGGGTGCAAATTCCACAGAAGGTGGACGTTTTAAGTTACTTTAAAACACTGCAGAGGAGAAGAAGGGAAAAACCCATCGAAATGTTGGTCCAAGGCAGCTGACGCATAAAAGGCGTAGAAGCCCGCACCTGGGAACAACATTACGGGGCCCCTTAAAAAAAAAAAAAAAGGCCAAACGAATGTGTGTTTTAAAAATATATAATATCCCTAAACCATTCCTTGTTATTATTATCAATATCCCTTTTTGCGGCATGTACCCCATATATAATTTTTCCATTTTTGGGCCTCAACCCTAGTAAATCCGTAGCGGGCCTTCACCCGATATATAAATACGAATATTTTCCTCTAGGGCCTCAACCCTAAATAAATATCGAGCCTCTACCCGATGTTTATTTTCTTTTTTCTTTTTTTTTCTTTCCAATTTTGGGCGCCTCAACCCTTCATTTATAACGGGCCTCTACCCGATGTTTTTTTTTTTCAATTTTGGGCCTCAACCCCTCATTTATAACGGGCCTCTACCCGATGTTTTTTTTTTCTTCCAATTTTGGGCCTCAACCCTTCATTTATAACGGGCCTCTACCCGATCTTTTTTTTTTTCAATTTTGGGCCTCAACCCTTCATTTATATAAAACGGGCCTCTACCCGATGTTTTTTTTTTCCTTTCCAATTTGGGCCTCAACCCTTATTTATAACGGGCCTCTACCCGGTCGCAACCATACAGCCAAAATAACCACTGTTATGAATAAATAATTGGGCCTACCCGAATAATTACTACCAGCACTGTAGAAGTTAAGGCTAATAATGTAATAACTACGAGCAACCTGACACAATACGCGATAGACTAAAAAACTTTATGGTGCAATAAATAGCGGGACTAAACACCGAGCAAATGAGGCAGAACACGAGGAAAAATGAACTAACACCGCCGGTTATGAATTGCGAACTAGTGGAGCATGCAAAATGGAGGCAAGCCGAAATAAAACAACTAAAATGCCGTGAACCAATGCGTAATAAACACGAATCCCTAGAAAAAAACAAGAAAACAAACTAAGAGCCTAGGAAATAACTGTTGCCTAACTAAAGGGACAACCGACCGCAACGAAGTCTGTGAAAAAACTTGAAGACATGGGACTGAACATTGCCGAGCAGAGTAAACAACTAGCGAGAGACACGTGTAGTGCGAGCTGTAGGTCAGGCCCCAACCTGACTGTGAAAAACCAAAGCTAACATGTAAGGCGCGCGTTAAAACCGTATAAAACGAAGCGAACTAACGTGCCGTAAAGTGAGGAGTGGATACGTACCATGTGGAAAAGGCTGTAACTACAAAAGCATCGAGAGAGCAAAGACGTCTTGAGTGCAGCGAAATTCAAACGAAACTGGGCCACGATCTATTGTTCGTGTGACTTAAATAGTTGCCGTTACGCATGAGTGCACTTGGAATAGTTCATTTATCACATTTATTAATTTTCGGTGGCCATGATTTAAACATCCCACAACGACTCGGGCAGTGCCGACCACCCTTCTGTGAACATTTCGTGAAACGAGCCAAAACGGACATCTTTGACAATTATTTGGCAATACTTGAGTTGAATTGGGCTCAAAATCATGCACAGATAAACGAATTTAACTCACCCGTCCAAGTTACTCTACTTGGCGAGTCCGTACGAACCGCACTGCTTTGTTAAGCGAGAATGAATGGGCAAAATGATGCATTACGCGCATGACAAAGAAAATTTCGTCAAAGAAATTTGAATCATAAAAAGAATAAAAAACAATAGGAAACACTGCCCCAAAAACTAATGACATAGCACTTTCTTTACAAAAGCCAATCAGAAAGCCCTAGCATTATTATAGGTATCGCTGGTATCGCTAATACATTCATTTCTTTTCTATGACATTTGAACGGCATTTCTTTGCTCATCATAATTATAGGTAAAAAAGTGACAGCTATTCCAAAGGGAGTTCTTCTCTTTTTGAAAGTCATGTAATTATGAACAGACCTTTTGTCCCAACACAGAAGATATGTCAATTATTCGGAACGCCTCTCTAAATACACTATTCGTAATGAAAAGCTCTCGTTGTCGATCTTTTATTTGCCATTTCAAAATAGCTAAACAATGCAACTTGAAGCCAGTCTATATCAGATTTCCTATTCTCGATTTCAATGAAGTAGTTCTCACAAATTTATTTCCTTTTTTTAACTAGCTTGGAATTATGAATTATTACTGGCAACCGTTTTAGAAGTAGTTTACAAAACTCGCTGTCGTGTTTTATCAGCAGATAGAATCACTCGGCTTCGCCTCGTGTTTCTATCTGCTGATAAAACACTCCAGCTCGTTTTGTAAACATTACATAACATTGCCATAACTAAACAAACTAGATACAGTAACAACCCGCATATTAGAACCTAGAGATTTTGAATTGAAAATCCGAAGATTTGAACGAGCTGAGGATGACTGTACGTGGAGGTATTGCCATTCAACGACGATGTGATGCGACAACTCAGGGAGAAACACCCCTGCCGAAGTTGTTTGGGCCACTTGAAGAAATTCCTGACTCAATGTACCAACAAATTAATGGCGAGTTCAATTAGAGAAGCCGCCCCGGCTAAGAACCAAGGGATCAGGTGGCCCCTCAGTCGTGGATGCCAATCACATGGGGGGGGGGGGGGGGGGGGGGGTGCCCCGGCTAAGAACCAAGGGAACTCACCTGGGGCCTGCCACTGTCGCATTTAATTTTTGTGACTAAGGAATTTTTGTGACTAAGGCTAGTTTTAGACGTCGAACTTAATTCTTGTCGCACTAAATGTCAATTTCCCATTGTTTAGTTAGTTAGAGCTATTGTCTCGAGCTCATTTGCATTAGGAACGGCACTTTCTGTCGTGCCAACGCCGCGCTACTGCCGTGCTAAATTAAAATTTTGAATCCTTCCAGCGCTCATAAAATCAGGGCTGAGATCTTCTCCATTGGCCAGACAGATTATATTAACCTCATAAAATCACTCATATCGAAATAATTTGTTTTCACTGGCTAATAAACCCAGTCAATTTAGTGCGACAGAATTAAGTTCGACGTCTAAAACTAGCCTAATACGCCGCTCTTATCATGAGCAAACAATATGTTTTGGCCATCTCTCGTCTGCTTGTAGCCTAAACTATTCAAATCAAACCGGGAATGTAGAATCGATTTTAACGCCGCGAGTTTCGAGTTTCATGGTAACAGTTTGGTACGGCTCATGATAAGAGCGGCGTATGTACTAGGCCTAAGACATACTGAGGTTTTCCCGAATTAAAGTACGATCACCGCGGGGTTCCTGTGCTGGTGACGGCGGTTAATTGTCACGGAGGCCTGGCCCGAGTGATGTAAGACCCGCTTCGTTGGCAAGAAGGAAGTGGAAGACCTACTTGTCTCGAAAAATCGCTTTATTTCCTTCATGAAATATTCAAAAGCTTGTTTAGCAAGATCCAAGTGTTAGTCATATAGCCTTTATACAGTGAATTGCGTTGACAAGAAGAAACATCACCTGAAAGACTCCCAAATGAGAGGAAAAAAGTGTTGAATTTGAATCAAGTTGAAGTTTGCAAGGTGGACTTTGAATTGTGCAAGTTTGCGGGAAACGCTGGTTGACGTAGTAACTGAACTCATTTCAGCATGTTTTATCGGACAATATCTGTAGTACTTCTTGTAGTTGTAGTATCTGTATCCTGTCGTTCGCTGGTAAAATCTTCGCGCAGGAAATTAGAAGGTAAGCTCAAAGTGTTGTGTTTGTAAACGAAACAGACAACGCCATTTTAATTGTCACGAGGAACACACCTCGATTTCTGTTTTGTTTATCTGATCGTTTAGCGTTCTATTTAGCTGGTATTATCAAGCTTCAGGTAGAGCTAATGTTAGCTAGTTTGTCCAGATAGTCTTTCCAATTTCACGGATTTTCTGTACCGCTTTATGTTCCTTCGTAGAATAATGTTTTGTCGTTCTGGATATCTTCAAACAAGCAACTTCTCATATGTTTTCAAACTTTCAGTTTTCAAAGTGCCATGTCATGCTCTGTCATGTAAAGCCCTAAGAACCAAGAAGAATACAATCCAATAATACTTTAACATCTGTTGTAAACTAGAGATCTGTAGTTTTTGCAAGGGGGGCAGTGTCATTTGCATGAGGGCATAAAAATAAACACTAGAAGGCATCTTTTCTGTGCATTTCGCTGGCTGAGGGTCGCAAGGAAAAGAGACCTCTACCCTGGGTCGAGACTCGCTTTGTTTTGCTGGCATCCATAACCTTGGATGGTTTGTTGACCATTTCTTGAGCCCACTATATGCACACGCATATCTACAGACATGTTCCGCTAGGGGGCTCAGATAATATCAGTGGAAAACATCTGTAAGATATGCGTGCCCAATTAGTGAGCTCAAGAAACAGTCACCAAACCGTCCAACGTTGTGGACAAAACAAAGTGTTTTGGCAAAACAAAGCGAGTTTTGACCCAGGGCAGAGGTCTCGTTTCCTCGCGACCCTCAGCAAGTGAAATGCAGAGAAAAGAGGCCTCTGCTAGCAGGGAACTATTGATATGGGTTGGGGGTAAAAAGTATGTCAACAATTTTGTCAACCATTTCTTGAGCCCACTATATGCACACGCATATCTACAGACATGTTCCGCTAGGGGGCTCAGATAATATCAGTGGAAAACATCTGTAAGATATGCGTGCCCAATTAGTGAGCTCAAGAAACAGTCACCAAACCGTCCAACGTTGTGGACAAAACAAAGTGTTTTGGCAAAACAAAGCGAGTTTTGACCCAGGGCAGAGGTCTCGTTTCCTCGCGACCCTCAGCAAGTGAAATGCAGAGAAAAGAGGCCTTTGCTAGCAGGGAACTATTGATATGGGTTGGGGGTAAAAAGTATGTCAACAATTTTGGATGACAGTGAACTTTACATCTTGTTGCCACCCAATTCAGATCATGCACAATGACTCCTTTGGTTGGATACTTTTATTAGTTTTCCACATACACTCGGTCGATTGAGAACAATTTGACAATTGTAGCCACCCAAAGGAATCATCACATGATCTTAATTGGGTGGCAACAAGAAAATATTTCAGTACAGTGGCCAAAGAAAACCCGAGTTTCGATTGCAAATATTTGGGATTGCATATCAGTACTTACACACAGCAGAACAGGTTCTGCCTTTTTATTGGCTTTCCTTTTTGTGTAGCTGGTGGTTTTGAGTGTTTTCCGAGACAATTTCATTGGCGAGAGCCAAGATTGTTTAACCATTTTTGATAAATGGCTGCATGAAGAATGGGCTGAAAAACATCTCGCTCTCTGGTCAAGCAATCTTCACTCTTGCCAATTAAATAGTCTTGGAAAACACAAAAAAATTCCAGCTATGCAAGCTAGGAAAATCTATGCATGGTTGAATAACTGATGCTCTAGGCGTATTTTACAGTCTCAGTTTTAGGACCATACCTGCAAGTTATTTGGGTTTTCATAATTCTGCTAGCTCTGCACCAAATATGTAGATCGTTTTCAGCGTTAAAACGGCTCTTTGCTTGCAAGATTAAAACACATTTCATAAAATGTATCTGAGAGATTTGGTATCCAAGATATACACATTTGAATACCAATTTTATTTACAGTGGAATGTATGGTTCGAATGTTGCAAAAGTGTACAAAAAACGACAAATATTCACCAAAATTCAGCTGCAATACAAAGATTTCACTTATAACAGTCTGGAATAGTTTAGATTGTCAAACCGATGAATTTAAAAAAAATTATGGCCTCCCAAAAAATTGTGACCAGTATATGCGTGACAAAACTTGTTTTATTCGTATCTTCAAGGCAAAATAACAGATGTTCCTGAAACTTGACATGGAAACTCGCTAGAGGTAGCTAGAAATGTCACAAAAACCGCAAAGGGATAGTGAGCATAGTTTCAAAGTTAGAAACTGTATGACGTCACATGAAAATGATCTATAGTAGTTGTGTCTTCAAAGTGTTCCTGAGGCTAGTTTTAGACGTCGAACTTAATTCTGTCGCACTAAATTGACTGGGTTTAATAGCCAGTGAAAACAAGTTATCTCGATATGAGTGATTTTATGAGATCAATATAATCCGTCTGGCCAATGGAGAAGATCTCAGCCCTGTTTTTAGGAGCGCTGGAAGGATTCAAAATTATAATTTAGCACGGCAGTAGCGCGGCGTTGGCACGGCAGATAGTGCCGTTCCTAATGCAAATGAGCTCAAGACAATAGCTCTAATTAACTAAACAATGGGAAATTGACATTTAGTGCGACAAGAATTAAGTTCGACGTCTAAAACTAGCCTGAAACAAATGTAAATATCTTAGCAACACGGCAGCTTTTGCAAAACCTGTGAGTGATGTTTACAGTTGCTAAGGTACCCTCCCCACGGGCGGCACTAGTTTTTGACCCCCCCCTGCATCCAGAATTTCCAAAATGGTTTACCCCCCCATGCAAGGGTGGTGGCTTTTGTCAATGTGATTTTGTCATTTTACAGACACAGGTTCTATTTAACAATTAGATGTCTACGAGTTCAAGTTTTCTATAGTCAATAGATAGTTAACAAGGCGCGTAGCATCGAGTTGACTATTTGACTCATAGAAAACGAGAACGAGTAGTATTGTTTTAGTAGAAACCCACTGCATCTACCTTCGAGTTGTTGCTAAAATGTATTTATTTTCATGGTTTTAGAAAGTTTTGCTCTACTTTACGCTACTCACTATCTATTACGTGATAGATTGTGAGTAGCGGAGCCAGACAGATTGCAGGATTCGTGATAGTAATTAATGATAGTCTAAATTTTGATAACAATTATAATAATATAATGATAATTTATTATAAAAAGATACTTTTTAAATTTAAGGTATACAATAATAATGTGCACTATCATATGTATGATTCAGTTAATTCTGCATGGGTATCATACATATAAGCCAGCTATTGTAAGTTATAAACTATTATATTCAGAGTTGTAAATATTTTTTCTTACCTGAACAGACCTATGCCCATTAAAACATTTTTTCTTGGTTGTCTATACTGAAAAATTGGCCAGACATATCTGAAAATTGGTTGGACATTTGGCAATTTTGGCATTTTGGCAATGTCCAATGACCAGCAGTAATTTCCAGTTCTGATTTTTATGAATGTATTATTTTTAATTAGTTTTTTTCATGTTACTCTTTAGATGGGGAAATAAAAAACAAAGAACAACTGCATTTGCTTCCCCTAGAGTCAAGGAAATTGAAGAACAATCTATTGTTATTGGATAATTATTGGAATGTACTAAGGCGAAGGCGTTCTGATGAACAATTGGATGATGTAGATGCTTTAATGAATGAACAATCATCTCCAACAACTACATCTGTTACTACTACGTCGACAAAGAAAAACCTTCTTCAGAAAGTTGCAAACCATTTCAAAACTGGTAAGTTTGCTTTTATGGGAAGCATGCTTGACTTCGCAATACAGGTTGGCATTTCACTATCAGGGCCAATTTCCCCACCTAATAATTTCCCCACCAGAAGAGATTCCCATAGACAGAATCATGTTATTAATAATATAATAATAAAAACTTTATTGATCTCCTCCACAAAAAAAATTTGGACACCCAAAAAATTTGGATGAAAAGGAATGACATCACGGAGAAGCTGCTCTCCAGCCAATCACATTATGAGAAATGACTGATCAACCAACACAAATGGTTGGACATGGCACATCACAATAGCATTACTTTCTGTGCTGTAACTATTTGCATACAAAAAGCTAAATGATTTAAAAAAGCTAAAAGTATGTACCTATGATTGTATGTAACATGCATGCAATATTCTTTTTTAAATTTTTTAGCTTAGCCTAAAACATTTACCGGCTGGGAGGTCCGTGTAGGGAAAAACTGTGACCGAGGGCTGGAAATTCGGCCTCGGCCAACATTTTCCGTACCGAGGTCACAGTTTTTCCCTATATGGACCGACCTAAATCCAGTAAATAATGTTTTGTTTTTCGAACTCTAAAATTTGATTTTTTTAAATGAAACGAAGAGGAAATAATTTGATAATCGGCATGAGTTGTTTTTCCTGGTAAATTCTTTATTCAAAACTATACGATACACGTACATTTCAGTTTTTATTTAAACTCAAGTTTTAGTAGCTTATTATCTTCAAGCATTAGAAGATAGTGGTTGCTATTTTATTACAATATTACAAGTCACTTTTTCATACAAAAGTGTCATATAAAATCTGCTTTTAATTACTGTTGTTTCCACTACCATTCATCCACAGCACCCGCTTGCCAAAAGAGACTCCAGCAAAGAGCCTGCATGCTGAAGCCAAACATTTCTTAAACTGATAGCATTATTTTACTCAGATCTGGTAAACTTATTTGCACCTTTTTCATCAGATTTGAAGTTCTGATTATTATATAAACATCAGTGAAATACCAGGGTATGGTATCTCCTGCACGAAAACCTTAATATTTTCACACTGTGAAATAACATGTTATTTTAAAGTGTGAAGATATTACTTTCACTGGCCTGTGCTCAAAGCTCATTTTCAGATTCTCTAAAACAAATAATGATTTATTATTTCACTGATGTTTAATAAACAGAACATTACATGACCGCTTGGAGATACAGACTAGATACACATTATTATTTTGACCAGATCTTGGGGAAGATATCAGTATGGAGTGTTCTGCTTGAGCATGTAGATGCCTTTTTGGTGAGCACGTAAGTTGTGTCCACTTTAACAGGTTGACATTCATTATCATTGCTTTTTTTCTTTGCAGTTGCCAAACATATTGTAGACACTGCACAAAGGACATTTGCGTTGCAAAGCAAATCAGGAGTCACAGCTAATACAACAACAATGTCTTCAACGACACCTGAAAAGAGTAATGGATCTACAGCAACTGTTATGACTAAAAGCATCCCATCACAAGAGGGTGCTCTATCAAGCACAAAGGCAGAAATCATGCCCAGCAAAGCAACAATAGCAACAACTTCATCATTAGCACCTACTTTATCTACTGTTGAGGTGAAAAGATCAACAGTTTCTGCTGAGGGAAGTGATAGATCTGTTTACAATGAGAATACTCCAGATCATGAGGGAGGTGGGGAAGCAGCCTCTAATGGAGGTGTTCATGAAGGTTCTGCATCAAGTAAGAGACCGGAAGAGGAGAGTGAAGAGTCAACACCCTCAAAGGGGAAAGGCCAGAAGAAGACAAGTGTTCGTCGGCAAGGAGTAGGTAGATCACCCAGTAAACAGAGTGCCCCTGTGAGACTTCAAAGTAAAAAGGGAGACAAACACAGGACACTGAAGAAAACTAAAAAAGTGAGTAAGGGAAATGAGGGAGATTCTGCCATTACAAGTGGAAAGGGAGAAACAAGAGAAGAAGAAGACTTGGAATCTGTCTCAGAAAGGAAAAAGTTAAGGCCCAGTTCAGGTAAGGAAAGGGGATCGGATGCTGGGAAGAACCTGCGTAAGAAAGGTAACCAGAATCGCCAAACTCCATCAAGAAGTGAAAGTAAAGTGAATGGGAGAGAGGGAGAAAGTTCAGCGGAAAAAAGCAGAGCATCTCCAGAAACAAAGAAGTTCCGTCCAAAATCAAATAGGACTGACTCAGTGGGGGGAATATCTCGACCTAAGGTGGGGAAAACTCCCCACGCTGCATCAAGTGGCAGGAATGAAGAAACTGGGGAGAAAGACTTGAAGAAAGTAATGAAACCATCTCCAGCAAAAAACAGTTCCCGCCCAAAGCCAACTAAGAAACTGGACTCAGACTCAGATGAGGAAGGGGAAGATTTAGAGAATCAGACGAGGCCTCAGGTTACTCCGACAACACCAAAAGTACTAGAAAGCAGCACAACACGCCCAAGCAAGGCAAAATCAACTGTAGCTACTGCGGTGACAAGGGAAGAGGAGGCAGCTGTAACCACAACCAAACCTATCGGAGATGAAGGAAGTGACAGAGATGAAGTAAGTGATGAGAGAAAGGAGGGAGAGAATGGACTGGGCAAACAAGGAAGTGAGAGGAAGACGGAACGTGGAAAAGGAGGCGCAGGAAGTGACAAGAGAGAGGAAGGAGAGAATGGACAGAACAAAGAAGGAAGTGAGAGGAAGACGGAACGTGGAAAAGGGGACGCAGGAAGTGACAAGAGAGAGGAGGGAGAGAATGGACAGGGCAAAGAAGGAAGTGAGGGGAAGACGGAACATGGAAAAGGGGACACAGGAAGTGACAAGAGAGAGGAGGGAGAGAATGGACAGAACAAAGAAGGAAGTGAGAGGAAGATAGAACGTGGAAAAGGGGACGCAGGAAGTGACAAGAGAGAGGAGGGAGAGAATGGACACGGCAAAAAAGGAAGTGAGGGGAAGACGGAACATGGAAAAGGGGACACAGGAAGTGACAAGAGAGAGGAGGGAGAGAATGGACACGGCAAAAAAGGAAGTGAGGGGAAGACGGAACATGGAAAAGGGGACGCAGGAAGTGACAAGAGAGAGGAGGGAGAGAATGGACACGGCAAAAAAGGAAGTGAGGGGAAGACGGAACATGGAAAAGGAGACGCAGGAAGTGACAAGAGAGAGGAGGGAGAGAATGGACACGGCAAAAAAGGAAGTGAGGGGAAGACAGAACATGGAAAAGGGACGCAGGAAGTGACAAGAGAGAGAAGGAAGAGAATGGACACGGCAAAAAAGGAAGTGAGGGAAGACGGAACATGAAAAAGGGGACGCAGGAAGTGACAAGAGAGAGGAGGGAGAGAATGGACACGGCAAAAAAGGAAGTGAGGGGAAGACAGAACATGGAAAAGGGGACGCAGGAAGTGACAAGAGAGAGGAGGGAGAGAATGGACACGGCAAAAAAGGAAGTGAGGGGAAGACAGAACATGGAAAAGGGGACGCAGGAAGTGACAAGAGAGAGAAGGAAGAGAATGGACACGGCAAAAAAGGAAGTGAGGGGAAGACGGAACATGAAAAAGGGGACGCAGGAAGTGACAAGAGAGAGGAGGGAGAGAATGGACACGGCAAAAAAAGAAGTGAGGGGAAGACGGAACATGAAAAAGGGGACGCAGGAAGTGAGGAAAGAGAGGAGGAAGGGAATGGACAGGGCAAAGAAGGAAGTGAGAGGAAGACAGAACATGGAAAAGGGGGCGCAGGAAGTGACAAGAGAGAGGAGGAAGAGAATGGACACGGCAAAAAAGGAAGTGAGGGGAAGACAGAACGTGGAAAAGGGGACGCAGGAAGTGACAAGAGAGAGGAGGGAGAGAATGGACAGGGCAAAGAAGGAAGTGAGAGGAAGACAGAACATGGAAAAGGGGTCGCAGGAAGTGACAAGAGAGAGGAGGAAGAGAATGGACACGGCAAAAAAGGAAGTGAGGGGAAGACAGAACGTGGAAAAGGGGACGCAGGAAGTGACAAGAGAGAGGAGGGAGAGAATGGACAGGGCAAAGAAGGAAGTGAGAGGAAGACGGAACATGGAAAAGGAGGCGCAGGAAGTGACAAGAGAGAGGAGGGAGAGAATGGACACGGCAAAAAAGGAAGTGAGAGGAAGACGGAACATGGAAAAGGGGACGCAGGAAGTGACAAGAGAGATGAGGAAGAGAATGGACAGGGCAAAGAAGGAAGTGAGGGGAAGACGGAACATGGAAAAGGAGGCGCAGGAAGTGACAAGAGAGAGGAGGAAGAGAATGGACAGGGCAAAGAAGGAAGTGAGAGGAAGACAGAACGTGGAAAAGGGGACGCAGGAAGTGACAAGAGAGAGGAGGGAGAGAATGGACACCGCAAAGAAGGAAGTGAGAGGAAGACGGAACATGGAAAAGGGGACGCAGGAAGTGAGGAGAGAGAGGAGGAAGGGGATGGACAGGGCAACAAAGGAAGAGGAGGAAAAGGAAATGATGGGATTCCAGGAAAGGGAATTGGCGGTGAAGACGAGGTGAAGAAAGATGAAGATACAAGAAGGTTTAATGGAGGCTCACAAGGTCAAGGGATTGTCAGACCTAATGTAAAGTAAGTATACGAGGATCGTTTGTATACAGTTTTAGATTATTAGCATAAGCAATGTTGAGAATGTGGAGGGAGTTATGAAGGGCGAGTTCTGAATATCAAGAGAGAGTAGTGATTAGAGTGTAATCGGAAAATTTCGAGGTCAATGCAGGTGTAATTAAGCGAGGCTGTAGGATCTTAGGGCGACAATGGCTGCCAAGCGGTCGTAAGCACAGACACTGAGGATGATCACTCCCGCGCCCTAGTGTTTCTTCAAAGAGCTTGTGTCAGCCGCCATTTTGAGAGCATAGCAACATACCAAGTCAGAGAAAGCATCCATTTCCATCGGCTGATTTAGAAAATAAAGAGCAATATGTTCTTGATTGAATTTGAAATCAAATCTGAAACTTTGTTTTTGGATGTTTAGTAAGAGATTTCTACACATAATTCGTCTTCTAAAATCAAACGAAAACAATAACAAAGGAATGGCTGACACTGGCCCTTTTAAGAGCCCTAGTCAGCCACTGCTTGTTATTGTTTTCAGTCGATACGAGACCACGAATTACGTGTAGTAATCCTGAAATAGCCATCTAAAAACAAAGCTTTGTTATTCATTTACCGAATTCAATCGCAAAAATTGCACTACATTCATTAAAGAGCCTCTGTCAGCCTCCATTTTGTCATCCTAGCAACATACCAAGACAGAGAAAGCATCCATTTCCATCGGCTGATTTTGGGAATGTAGTGCAATATTTTCGATAGAATTCGATAAATGAATAATAAAACTTTGTTTTTAGAAGACTATTTCAAGATTTCTACACGTAATTCGTTGTCTGATATCGACTGAAAACAATAACAGGAAAACAATAAAGGAGTGGCTGACTAGGGCTCTTTAAATCAGCTGATGGAAATGGATGCTTTTTCTGACTCGGTATGTTGCTAGGCTGACAAAATGGAGGCTGAAGGCTCTTTAACGTCCGGTTGCGATAGGTTTCTCTACAGTCATACGAAATCCGCTCCAATTACAGTATTCGTCGGCTGTTTATAAAATTAATGACCATCTCTGCTCCTTTTCCCAGGAATGTTGCCAATCGCTATGATGAGGAGTCTAGTGGTCATGGACACTTTGCTGCTTTCTTCCTAACTTCTATTGTCGCTGTATTTGCTATCTATGTCATCTATCACAATAGACAGAAGGTAAAATCCGTCGTTATTGAATCAAAGCTAATCGTGTCCTAGCATTCTCATGTTCTACAGGGTTCGTACGTGTCCCGGAAATCCTGGAATATCCTGGATTTTCATTTCCTTCCTGGAAAGTCCTGGAACGTATAGGGAGAAAAGAAGGCTGAAAATCAGGCTAGGTCTGCGTACACAGTTGTCCTTTATCGCATCGGTCCCCGGGTTCCCTACTCTAGAAAACACTCCTAGGGACTACAGGTGCCAATGCGATGAGGGACTGCAATTTACTCGGGCTATGGACACCTCGACCATCTCGTGATTGATTGATTGGAGTTTATTGGCTGATCGCATTTTTTTTCACAGCTGGCCCCTGGAATTTCCGGAGGTCCTCGACACCCCCCTCCCCTGGAATTTCCAGGGGTCCTGAACAACCCCTTTCCCTGGAATTTCGACACTCCCTCCCTTTGGAATTTCCAAACGCGAAACAAAACTATAGGCGCTCCAAGCTTAACTGGATAGCGCAGTAAACTCTTCCCACTGGAATTTTCCAGGGTTCTCGACCTCCCCAGTGCGGAACGAGAATGCAGTTAGCCATTAAGCTTAGTTTCCATAAAGACCGCAAACGATCTCGAATCGCAAAAGGTTCTGTGATCCTATCAATGCGATTAATTGCGATTTGTTATCACGTGCGGCGTCTTTTTGCGTCACGTCTTTATTATTCTCTTCCCCAGATTATCGCTATCGTTATAGAAGGACGCAACGGAAGCGACAGGCGAGCCCGCTACCGGAAGTTGGAGACAAACGTGGAGGAAGCCATGCCTTCTATGAAAAGTATAGGACCCACTACGCCTTATATTTACTAACAGTAGATGCAGCATGCACAAGGTTAGCATGTGGCTATTATATAGCAGTCAGCTGTGTTTTGATTGGTTGAGTTACTAGTGACTGGAAGCAGCGAGGTGGTACTCACTACCGTCACATGCGAGTTTTCCGACGTATTTTTCTTTAACTTATAACGTTTTGCATTTGGCTACTTTGCACTATGGTTTATAGAGAAACACGTCGAATTATCTATTTTTCAACTGATTTTGATCAATATTTCTGATAATATGAGCAATTTTATCTCCTTACCGGGTGGGGTCTGGTAACTAGTCAAACGCAAGATTCCTTTCTTTTGCAAAAAAAAACACACTTGCACTCTCCCAATATCAAAAATTCGAACGGTACATAACAGTTGGAAAAATCACCAGTCACAACGTTATAATAAAAACCTTTCTTTTAGAAATGCCATTTGCAAGTGTTTCTGATAGCACCTGACCCTGTAGGTTCAAATCTAGTGAGCCTTTGGCAGATAAGTTGGCTGCGTAGTCAATCACAATCGTGTGAGCCAATCGGATCCTTGTTCAGTGCATTCCTTTGGCTTGTTTTTCGAGACATGTCGCAACAGACATGTCGCACTAGGCGAAACTAGGAAAGGATCTGATTGGCTCACGAGTTTGATTGACTACGCTTGATTTTCTTGACAAAAAATGGTCTTCGAAACGCTCTTGGCCTATTTCTTCAAACTTATAGTCTGACCTCATTGGCGTTGGTATTGCGAAAAGTTATCTTGCATGTCTGGGTGGATTCTTCAACTCAAAAATGGAGGGCCGCCATTTCGTTGCCATGGAAGCGTCAATTTAAACAAAACATGTAAACACATATAACGATCAATTGCATGTTTCTTGTAAAGTGGCTTGCCTTTCTGTGTATGTATAGCACGTGAGATACAGGCCATACCATACCGAAGAGTCAACTAAAAACTGCTATAATGCACCTTAGAGTGCAAATTTTCTTAGTTTTTTGATTAACAACACGCAATGGCAGTGGTTCAAAATACCTATTTTTTTGCAAACTACAGACAACGCTTCAAATCTACTAAGATACCTATTGTCTTGAATAAATTCCCGTTGATTTGCGATAAATGTGAAACTAATCGCGCGCTAAAATTATCTGAAAAACAGAAAAAATGAAGAACTTTTTCTAAACTGTAATGAATTTCTTCCGAATTGCATAAATTACAAAAATAACATAGTGAGTTTTAAATCTCGTGTGTTATAGCCGAAATCTACCTCGTCGGTGCGAATGGAATCTCAGATGTATAGGTTTAAATAGTTTGAGCAAAAAAACTTGATTTGTTTTAAATGAGAAACAAACTTCGGTAGCAATCACATTTGCTGTCGTTTGTTTAGATATGTAAATTTTATGAAGTGGGGGACAAAACTTTCAGTAAACTTCACGCCATTGCTAAACTCTCTCAAAATAGGCTATAAGTCCGGGCAATAGACCAAATGACTGCAATTTTACTAGACCACACATCTGTAGTTTCTTAGTGCAATAAGGCTTATGGTTATCTATATATTAGAGGAAATGCAAATCCCGGTCGTATTATTATGCTTTAAATTTTGGTGGGGGACAATGCTTTCAGTAAACTTCGAAATTTTATATTTCCAAGAACTTATCTCCGATCTCAGTCAGAATGCCACATTTCGACATAAAAATCTATAGACCACAGTTGGCTCAGTTTGTTTCATTGCGGCGTTGCTTATTTTGACAATAAATCTAAAAAACCTGAAATACGCTAAAATTATCAAATTTTTGGGACACGAAAATGGCAAAGACGTTTTCACTAATAATATCGAAGAAGATGCATATATTGAAGAAAATACCATATAAGTTATTTCATTTAGGATTGGAACTTCGATTTATGGCAAATTTTGCGTTGTATGTTTTATCCATGAAGAAATAAGTAAAAATATTTTTACACCAGGCGCTGAACGTGTGACGCTGGGACATGCAAATTTGCATAAAAACAGAGATATTTATAATGATTTTTCGATCCTAAAAACTCTTTTTCACAAAAATTATTTTTCCAGGGAAAGATGGGTATTAGGTGCATAGACTTGTGCTTAGAGAATGAGCTTACCGCAAACCGATGCTTTAAAAATTGATTTTAACGGCAAAAATTGGCGAGTGAGTACCACCTCGCTGCTTCCAGTCAGTAGGCTAAAGTTATAGCCTGCTACTAGCGGAAAGTGTGTACACATACAGAAATGGTTGTACACGGCGTGACGCATTATATCTATTTTCATGCTCTACAGGTCAAGGGATCATCGCATAAGGTCCGATGACACGCGTCGGGAGAGAAATGACATCCTCCTTCCATCTTTCATTGGGGAACATAAAAGGAAAGCATCCAGCACGATACAAGAAAAAATGCGAGTTGGACAAGCAATTTTTTAGCAGTCTTAGTTTCTACAGGACGCTTTGTAGTATGAAGATATAACAAAACTGGCGTTCTGGGTGGGATCTCTGTGGTGGGTAAGGAAGTGTGACGTCACAGGAGCTCGGCCCAGTCCTCGCGGTCCATCTCCGTGCACAGGTAGCCCACTCAGAAAGCCATAGCCTTGGCTGGCGAACCTGCAAAATATATTTGCCAACCCGTGCGACGTCTGAAGATAGTACTAGTAAAAAATGGTTTTCCAAGGGTGGATTAGTATAGATGCGGGCTGACGCGAATAGTCTATTTCTGGTTTCTTTCCAAGCGTGTCGGCACATAGAAGTATTTGGTTGGACATTTGATAAATAGCTATGTTGAAGTTGACAGCTGGCCTGAATTTTTAACCGTCTTTTCTTTCTACGCTGCCTCACTTGTTGCGCAACGAGCGTGGCAGTGTAGGGAGAAAAGACGCGGAAAATTTAGTCCAGTTCATAGGTCGAGACAAAGACAAGAATCCGTTGGGTTGGTAGCCTGCGTAGCGGCTCTAAAGGGAAGGGGAGGGAGTCGGGGCGAGCGAAAACCGGAAATAGCGCGGGCCGCAAGGGGTTCTGGGAAGGGAGGAAGGGTTCCCTTCCCAGAACCCATTGCGGCCCGCGCTATTTCCGTTTTTCGCTCGCCCCGACTCCCTCTCCTTCCCTTTTAAAGCCACTACGCAGGCTATTGGTTGGAACCAAAATATGCCATGGTTCTTGTATAAAACATTTGTTGGACTGTTACCTTTTATATATAGAACAGTGTCAAAATGAATGGAAAATCAACAAACAAACAAATCAAACAATGAAAACGAAGAATATTAGTGTTGTAGGCACATGGCAGTGCTGAAAAAAATGTGAAATCATTAAAATACAAACATAATTCTTTTTCTAAGCGAAAGGGTTGAAATATCGCCCTTTTAGTGGCTCCATGTTGCTAGAAAGAGTTTAAAATGCTAACGGTTTTTAATAAAACTCTTGTTTTAATATTGTTGTACTTCAGATGTGTTATTCTACCAGAGTGGTGTTACAGGCGGAGGCAACGCAATGCTTCCTCGACTCTGTGGGCAAAATAAATTTAGAGGGTTTGGGCTTCCTGTGTTTCGGGTTCAACACAGAAAGCCCGAGACATTGCGTTTTTCTCATTTTCTTTCTTTTGAGAGAGATACCTTCTGAAGAGGCTAGGCCTAACCTGAATTTTTTCACAAAGCTCTAAAATTATTTCTGAACATTAAATTTTTCTTTTCTGGTCGTAAGTAGTCTGAACATTCTTCCACCGAACAGGCCAAGGATACACGGAAATGTGACGAAGACTCTCCGAACTCCTATTTCAGAAAGGTTGCACTGTCAGGTATCGGTTGTAGCCTGCGATGTGCCACGGGAGGAATTATACCAAAGATCATGCATGGCAGGGCGTAGCCAGGCATTTTGGTTGGGGGGGATAGTGTAAACATGGGACGAAAATTTTCAAATTTCCTCCAGCAAATACAGTACATGTATGGGAAATCTCCCGAGAAAGGGGGGGGGGGGCTTTGGACCCCCTTGGCTACGCCCCTGCATGGACACGTTTTCAGGATAATAGCCATACTTATCACCCAGCTTCTGCCAATGTTTCTACGAAACACTTCGCTCGCAAGAAATGTTGCGCTGAGTTAACACAAGAATTTCGTTCATAGTTTTTCCCATGACGCACCGCAAGCTACATCAGACAGTTGTGACGGTTGCAACCTTTCTGAAATAGGTGTATCAAATATGATCGCAAAAAATGTATGCAATTTAACCGCGTGCAAGTTTGTACGCTGAAGCTCGAGCTAAATCTAAATGCGGACCTGTCAACCCGTAGACATAAAAACATAGTCCTGCTCTGACGCAGTGCTGTCAGAACAAGCCGGCGACCGCCGGAGCTTTGCCGGCTATTTAAACGATATTTTACGTTTTACTGCCGGCTACTTTTCTTTGAATAACCGCCTGCCGTAAAAACTTCTGACAGCACTTCTGACGCACATCACGGCTTAGAAAAATACTATAGGCCTGTCCGTCTCGTTCAACTTAGTTTTCATTACATTAATATCTATTAGAAAATAACACCTATGTTGTATTGTGAATGTGCGCATTCTGATTGGTTAAAAGGCGTGTTTGTAAGAGACCTGAGAAACACGATTGTCACGCAACGCTGTCGCGCGTGTGTATGTTATTTCTAAAAGCAATAAAAATACTTTCTGCGTGCTCTCTGCTTTCTTACAAACACTCGGGGAATGTTGGTCGAACTGATAAAACTTGAAAGACACTCGCCTTCGGCTCGTGTCTTTCAAGTTTTGATCAGTTCTCCCAACATCCCCCTCGTGTTTGTAAGAAAGCAGAGAGCACGCGGAAAGTACTTTTATTGCTTAAGTGACACGCTCTCATCATCGTGTACACAGGTATAAAATTAGCAATTTAGGCATGTTCTGCATGTTTAGTTTGTGGATGGCTGTGCACAATGTTTTTTTCGCTCAACGTTCGCAATTGACCGATCCCCGCATTTAGCAGTTAGCCAATGAATTTGTCTGGTATTCTCGTTAAATTTTCTATGCTCTAGCTAGAATACCCAAAACTAAGAAATCCTGATTATTTTGGAGTATTGCAATAATAAGTAGCAATAGGCCGCTAAAGTCTCGGACACAACTGTCCGAACTCCACATAAGCCATACAAACACTATAAAAATATGTAATTTCAGAAGGCTATAACTTAACTCCAAATTATCGTATTAGGGACCGTTCATTTTTTATCAGGGAGAGGGGGCTGGTGGAAATGAGGGGGGGGGGGGGGGGGGGGTCACCCAAAAAATACGGCCTCAAAGGGGGGTCACCCAAAAAAATACGCCACTAAAGGGGGGTCACCCAAAAAATACAAGCACATAACAGGAGGAAACGAAAAGTTTGTATTTTTTACAGCATGCAATATGTTTGTTACATGTTTCAACTCGCTTATATGTTTCTAATTTCACTCAATACTTAATAAAAATTTCGGCGCGCTTCGTGCGCATGCAGAATTTAACATATAATATGCACTGATAGGCCTGCCGGGCAGTCTCTATGTTTGAAAGAACACATCTTAGGTAAGCGTGAGTTCAACGTTTAGTCATTTGGGCCGCGCTTCAAGCACATGAATAATAATAATTTCTTCATTACCTAAAGGCTCAAGAGCCCTTCACTAGGAGCTCTTCTAACCTATATAATTAGCGTATTTCCTGGGGTCCTGACAGGCTTTGTTTACTATACACAAAAAACATCTACCCTTTTTCTGAGGCTTGATGAAATGCGGTTATCAAAAATTGGGCGCGCTTCGCGCGCAAAGATTATGTGACCCCCTCTTTATGTAAAATGTCTTCTACTAGGTCAAATAGGGGACCTGAGGTGGGTGTCACGAAAACGTTTAATAGTTCTGAGGGGGGATCGGTTCCTTAGCTTTGACAGAAGTACGAAAAACGTTAAGAAGAATGAGACTGCATCACTTAGGCAAGAGTCTATCTTACAGGGCAAGCATTTATAAGGGGGGGGGGGGGGGGGGGGGGGGGATTTTGGGGGGCCACCTAAAAAAATACGGACATGAAGGAGGGGGGGCACCCAAAAAAATACAGGGTCTCCCCTCATTTCCACCAGCCCCCCCTCCCTGATAAACAATGAACGGTCCCTTACTCCCAACTTTCAGAATATCTTAGTTTTGAGGTATTCTAACTATAGCAAAGAGATTTAAAAAGGAAACCGAGGCATTGTCCAACTGCTAAAATGAGGGGATCGGTCAATTGATCTCGGCCTCCCAGCTCACTTATTGGAAGGCAACGTTCATCTGCGGGTCAGCGCCGACTGGATGCCATCAGAACTATTATTTAGTATTCGAATTTTTTACCTTGTGTTAGAAAAAGTGTGCATGATGTCATTATAACCCGATATGGAATTATAGAATCTCTGGATCCACTTTTCTTGGCTACGCCAGTGGTGGGGGAGTCCGAGTTTCGGAATTTATTCCGAGGACGTGCCTCAGTGGAGGTCGTGCCAGGGGGTGTTGCTCCGGAGCGCCAGGGAGTCACATCGACCTGCGACGCTGTGTTTACTTTCTCGAGGGCCTTTTGCAAACAAATAAAGCAGGTAAACACTAGATGACGAACTAATACGCGCGATTCCGAGATCTTTTTGAAATCGTGCTTTGACTCATGAGCAATGATAGATATAAAATGCAACGAAAGAAAGAGATGGATCCCAAGATGGCGCCAATCTGGAAACGAGGCTACACGCGGTGCCACAGTTGCGCATGCTCAGATCATTAGCATATCCGGGCTCCCGACATTGTGATATGGTAATGGCGGCCATATTGGTTTTAAGAGATGGCCTGAAATAACGGAGAAAAATACGGCCAAAGAACGCACTGGAATGCCTAAAAATACACTGGAACTACCAAAGAGATATTGAAATTGTATAACATAACATGGCCAACCAACAACAACAAATAATGGAGACAAAATCGGGTGATAGTTTAGAGAACGAGAGGTCGCCATCGATTTCTGATTCAGATTCTGACGAGGATGATGATTTGGACGACGAAAGCATAGAAAGCAACGCGGTGAGTATTCAAATAACATAGAAACCTATTTTTCTATCAATGGTGATTCATTCTAAGCTATAAAATTCACCGTCAAACTCCCTGTTTCGAATTGTAGAGCCTCGGAAATGGATGTGATTTTACGTTGACTAAAAATCCACTCATTATTATTTATTAATATTAAATCTCTAGTTTGTTGTAAGATCACTTCTTTGTGATGTTATATTCGAATTCTAATCCTCAAGATAGTTCTTTATATCACAAACTAGGTTTTGTAGTTTAAAATGATATTTTGGAGCCTCGCGATGGAAATAATTATCTGAAATGTTCTAAAAATTGTGAGCGCGCGATTTCTGAGGAATACGATTGATTCCGAACGACTCGCTACTATAGACAACCCAATAGTAGAATGATTATTCCGATATTTTCACTCTAAGAAGAAAAATACAACGATTATAACCGGCTATCCATCGTCCATATTGTTGTTTATTCGGATATCTCGATAAATCGTACGAGAAATCATATAAATAACGATTTGAAATCTCGTTCAACTTGGCCTTCGAGGGTGGCGATCTCAGTGAAGCGATCAAGTGAAATTCTACACAAATTCCTGACAAATTTGTCGATTTCACTGCGTCTGAACCTATTTCTAACTTATTATTATTGCACAGAGGGTTTTTAAGGGCCCACGAGGCAGGGTTGAGTGGTTTGAGAGATATTTACTTTTGTTGGCCTGATTTTTCGCCTGGTTCTTGTAGTGTTTCGTTTAGCAATCGACAAGATGATGAAAGTCTAAGAATACACGTGTTTTCTCGGGCTTCAAATCCCGTCTGCTCACAAAATTCACCATTTTCTCTTAGTACAACTTCTATCCCTCACAAAGAACTGTTATTTCATCTACCTGAATGATAATTTTCGTATTAAGGACTCGTCGATTTCGAGGAAGCCTTAAAATTTGAAATTCAGATTATAAACATGAGCTTAAGTCACTCGGTTGTCAGTAGGAAATTAATTTTTTAAAAAGTGGTAGACATTTTATGAGGTAAAAAAAATAAATAGAAAGGCTCATTTTGATCTGTAAAACATTAGCATGGAAACTAACCTGGTGTGCTTGGTCTTGCTAAAACCAAATTGTCTAAAGAATTAATGAGAAAATTTACAATTTTTGTGATAACTCATTGCTTACCATCTAATTGACAATGCATTTTATATTGATATTCATGTCTTTGGATAATTTTATCAAAGCATCAATCATGATGTTTATTTTGAAGAATAAAAGCTTCAAGTCTAGTCGAGTTTTTTTTATTTGGATTATTCTCTTTTCATTGAAATTATTTCAATATTGTACATTTCTGTTGAAGTTTTGAAGTACCAATAGACAGTACTTTATAATTACACTGTCAGACTTACAATTCCTAGCTTTTTTTATCAAATATTTCAGCTGCTTGAGAAAAATGAGAAAACTGATATCACCAAACTTAACATTATCTCAAAGTATGATGTTGCTTCAGGGCTGTCGCATTAATTTTGCCACTGATTTAAACCATTTGAGATGAGGCAACAAATGTTTATCAAATATGATCTCTCAGTCAACAAATACATTGCAGCCATTTATGCTTGTATCAGTGGCTTCCCCCCGGTGCGACCCCGAGGGGGATTTGTCAAAATGCTCAATCAAACTGCTCAAAATCCCCCTGGGTATGGGGTGATAAAGTAATGACAATATCCCTACCCCCAGGAAAAAAATAAGGTTTTCGATACTGTTGTTATCATGATTTTTGGATACGTACATGGACCTAGACTTTCTCCAGATTGTCAGATTTGGTTCACATCAGAAGTCCATTGTTCACATATATGTTTGTATTTCATGTGCATAATATGTAAAACATAATAAAGATACACTATAAATTTGCAAAATACCCTGAGAACAACATTCCAACAGAGAGCAACATTCCAACTCACCTTTTGTTCCACCATTTTCCATACAAATCCCCAGGGTAGAGGCGTGGATAAGTACTATACTTTCATAAGCCATAATTGCCAATCTCTACAAATGCCCCTCATTGCCCGTTGGTTCCCAAGGGGTCGCACCCTGGGGGAAGCTGCTGATACAAGCATTATTATCCTGACAACAATTCAGGAGCTCAAAATTAAGAAATCATCATAGTTGTTAGTTTACACCTTGTACCAATTCATCAAAAATGTAAGTGTAAATATCCATTAGGAGGACAATACACATTTCATACCCAAAAACTACCTGCTCCAACAATTTGATACCCAAAAAAATACCCAACTTTTTTAGCCTAAAAAGGCTATCTCCTATTTAATACCAGCATACACATGATGTCCATTCCATTATGTTTCCCGGAAATAGCTTCAGCTTAAGGCAATATTTTGATGATCAAGTAGCTTGTCAGAAGTTTCAACCCCCAAAAATACCTGCAGATTTTTCAACCCCCCCAAAATACCTGGTAGAATTTTCAACCCCCAAAATACTCTTACTACAAATTTCATACCCAAAAATATGTCCCATCCCACATGCATTTGTCACATTATAAACCATAGAAATCTGTGTTATATTGCTTCAAGAATAGACTTAAGATGGGTTATATTGTAGTTCCATTTAAGACAATTTACTCCCTGTTTCTGATTCCTGTTTCATTTTATAACAGATGGAATACATCCTGAACACAAAGCATAATGAACTAACATCAAAGTTGATGCTATCGGGATCAGATGGGCTTAGCAAGTATGACCTACATAAGATGGACCCAGAAACTCAAGCCAGACTGGGTGCTTTATTTGAAGCAGCAGGTAGAAATTTAGGGCCAGCTTAAATGGGACAGGGCTGACCCGGGTAGCCAGGCTGAAATCGTTTGTCCTGCAGCCTCCAGGAGAAAGAGAAGAAAATAATTCATCCTGCTTAACCAGGGCCAGCCCGGCTCATATAACAGGCCCTTAGGAAGTATACCTCACACTCCCCCGTTCCCCTTCCCTGAGCAATTCTCAAAAGCAATTAAATACTGTATACACCTGTTTCAGAAAAGGTTGCACTGTCATAACTGTCATGTTTTTAGCCTGCAGTGTGTCATAGAAGAAATTAAGAAGAACTAAATTCTCATGTTAACCCAGACGTACAAAATTTCTTGCCAGCGATGTATTGTACAGTCATTTGACATAAACAGGGTGATAATTATGGTCTATCATGGGTTTGGGGCTGTTTCATGTGTATGTCATAAATGGAAACAGCACAGCAAATATTCCCTCCTTCACTCTGGAAATGAAGTTGTCTGTCTGCATTTGCTCAATGTTAGTATAAAGGCTTGTCTTGATTTAAGGGGCCGACCATTTAACTTTTGAGGGGGGTAGGTAGAAAAAAAATCTTGCACTGACAAAAAAGCCCCCCCCCCCCCCCCCCCCTCAAAAGTTAAATGGTCGGCCCCTAACCTGAGTTTTGTTCCTATTCCCAGGTATGGGCAAATTAGCAGATGGGAAAGTATTTGCTGACCCTGAGGTTCTTCGTCGTCTAACCTCCTCTGTTAGCTCTGCACTAGATGAGGCTGCTGCTGCCCTCACGAGAATGCGAGCTCAGAACAGTGCTATGCCTTCGTCGCCAAACAGCAGTACTGATGCAGGTAAGCTGAATGTTGGTTGACTAAAATAGAAATCAAACGATTACTCTTTGCAGTTGTATGTGAGTCCATCGCTTTTGAATATGTTGAGTGCTAATGTTTGATTTTTCACAAAACAGGAGCCCGCAGTCTTACAGAAGCTTGCCTGGAAGGTGATGTGGGTGCTGTTCGTCGTCTTCTGGAGGAGGGTTGGAGTGTACATGAGCCCACTGATGAGGGAGAAAGTTTACTGTCATTGGCTTGCTCAGCAGGTAAATATTTCATGCTTATTAATGTTGGTTACTGCATGGTTCCATGGTTACTGTTG
Organism: Scolanthus callimorphus; assembly: GCA_033964015.1. Classification (NCBI taxonomy): domain Eukaryota; kingdom Metazoa; phylum Cnidaria; class Anthozoa; order Actiniaria; family Edwardsiidae; genus Scolanthus; species Scolanthus callimorphus. Next base: position 26,879,450 of record CM066912.1, on the reverse strand, counting down.
AAGCAAATAGTCTGGGCTTCTGGAAAAATGCGGAAAACATGCAGAAACAACACAGGGTCAAATCTCCAATATTACACATGAAATTATACATGATTGCATTATACTAATTTTTTTGATGGTGTGCAAATTTACATTGGAAAATAGTCAATTACGCAATAAAAAGCTATAAATTGAATAACAATTATTGAAGAAGGAGTCTCTTGTCTCACCACTTGATGTACATAGTCAGCAGGGGTTTCAAGAAGTTTTGAAGTAGCAGGCTAAGTTTTGGGAGTAGGCGGCTGGGTTTGGGGGCTCATACAAAGGCTGTTAGACCTGAGCCTTCTAGGGGTTACAGGAGCATTTTGAAATTTTGGTAGCAGAAAAGCATTTGGCTGTGTTCTTAGGGCAAATTCATGTATTCTATTGCTTTAATATTTTCCTTGAAACTGATTAGTTTTACAGCCCACGAAAGTTGCTGGCAGCCAGCAGTGTAAAGTAGTTAGTGGTTCATCACTGGTAGCTGCCTTCTATGGAAACCCCTGTGAGAGTCTACCATCCCTATACAGTTGAATATTACTATCTTTTTGTTGTCTGTTTCTTGTGTTATTTTAGGTTACTATGAACTTGTTCAAGTGTTGCTTGCTATGGAGGCGAATGTAGATGATCGTGGCAGCAAAGGAGACTGCACCCCCCTCATGGAAGCTGCTAGTGGTGGCTATGTAGAAATAGTCAAGCTCCTCTTGGATAATATTGCCGACGTCAATGCCCAATCCCAGGCTGGAAACACAGCACTGATTTATGCTTGTTGTGGAGGGTATGAAGATGTTGTCAAGTTGTTACTAGAGCGAGGTGCTGATATTGAGGTCCATAACGAGAACGGGCATACCCCTCTAATGGAGGCGGCAAGTGGGGGTCATGTGGGCGTGGCCAAACTACTGCTGGAGAATGGAGCCTGTATCAACTCGCATTCGAATGAGTTTAAGGAGAGTGCTTTGACATTAGCATGTTATAAAGGTTAGTATGTAAATGTGTGTTATATAGAAAGCCTTTGGGAATTATTGTCCATGACATCTCAATTTATACCTCTATAGTTATTGACCCAACCCCTTCAATGGCAAAGTTATTCTGCTTTGTAATCAACCTGAAACCACTCTTAGAGCAAGTAATTAGAATTTCCTTTCAACACCCATCAAACATCTGCTCTAAAATAAATGGTGTTTATAGAAATAGTTCATGCTTGAATCATAATTGCCACAATTTCAGTAAATCCTTCTCTCGCTAATTCCAGGTCACCTGGACATGGTCAAGTTCCTACTGGGCCGTGGTGCTGACCAGGAACACAAGACTGATGAAATGCACACAGCTCTGATGGAGGCGTCTATGGATGGGCATGTAGAGGTTGCAAGACTTTTACTGGACCATGGTGCCCAGGTACACACTTGACGTTATTGTTTGGAATGAAAAGAAAGGCTAGCACTGCAAATACTGTGTCCAGTAATCTGTCCTGCTTCTGGCAGGTCGAGGCATTTTTAGAGCCATTATTATACATTGTACTCACTATCTCGATCCCGATTGGCTAAAAGTGCGCGCTTTACTTTGGGAATCACGCACTTTGAGGGTCTCCAAGAATCAGCATGCTGATTCTTGAAGAATCAGCTAGCTGATTCTTGATCCAACGCGCGCAATGCATCATTGGACTAGAGCACTTGAATGTTTTCCCTATTTAACAAGGCGCTTTTGTAAAAGAAATTGCTTGACAGAAAAAAAGTATTTTTACTGAATCAATGTATAATAAAACAATTATTGAATTCGCTTTTTATGATTTCCAGAATAAACAATGTCTCGCCAAGTGGAATCAATCTGATTCTACCTGTCTCGACATTGTTTATTCTGGAAATCCCAAAAACCTCATCCAATAATTGCTTAAAATCGCGGAAAAACGGCCGATTTTGCGAGAATTTTTCAGAAAGATGTGAAACACAGGAGAAATGATCATGCCTGTTCACCTAGAGCCACGAGATCCAAAATATGACCCAAGCAGCGACTTATGTTGCAATATAATGTTATTTTTTTCTAAAATTGTAAGATGCCATCTATTCATTGTTGTCTGCAGGTCAACATGCCAGCAGATAGTTTTGAGTCCCCCCTGACCTTGGCGGCATGTGGTGGACATGTAGAGCTAGCGGCACTGCTGATAGAAAGAGGGGCTTATCTGGAGGAGGTCAATGATGAAGGGTAAGATTGTCACAATGTCAGAAGAAAAGAGTTCCTCAGAACTTTCTCAACCACATTTTCTCAATGGGACAGCATGAAGTCCCTTATATATACGAACCTGACAGGTGTATTTTTGTTGTTTCCTGTAGTTACACCCCATTGATGGAAGCCGCCAGAGAAGGTCACCTTGAGATGGTCTCTCTCCTTCTTGAACATGGTAAATAGTTTATTGTGTGAAAAGTTGAAATTGCAATTCAATTCAATCCACTTGATGACAGATGCAGACACCCCATTGACAGATATACCGGTATATGTTATTTACCAGCCGGGAGGTCTGTATAGGGAAAAACTGTAACCGAGGGCTGGACAATGTTGACGGAGGATGACATCAACATTTTCCAGGCCGAGATCGCAGATTTTCCCTATACAGACATTGTTTTCCCGAACAAGCGCGCGCGCAAATGATTACCGTGACCTCGGTCAAAAATAGGAAAACACTGCCCGCGCGAACCAATCAGAACACAGAATTTGTTACCATGCCCTCTAGAAAAAAAAACCTAGATGGTCATTTTGGTTATTCAAAGTGAATATCAAGCTAACCAAAGTTCAGCTAAAAACATGACACTCCCCCATTAACACTTTATTGCACTTCAGGTGCAGACATTCACATCCAGACGGAAGAGACCCAGGAGACAGCTCTAAGTCTTGCCTGTTGTGGAGGCTTCCAAGATGTCGCCGCTTATCTGCTACAAGCTGGTAAGAGTGACTAATTTCACGGCAAAACAGCAGAGGTCAAGCGTGAGACATGCCCAGACAAACCCTGTATATTTAAAACGAAAACGAACGCAAAAAATGGCACGCATCTGATTTGAACAACGAAAAAGGGAGTAGCAAGAAAGGATCAACATTTACAACAAGGGAACAACAATTAACCCTAAAATGGTGACATTCTCCCTTTAAACCAAACCAATGTTGTTTTTTAATGATACAGGTGCTGACATTGAGCAAGGTTCTTCCACCCCACTCATGGAAGCAGCACAGGAGGGACACGTGGAGCTTGTTAAGTTCCTGCTGGATCAAGGTAAATGAGACATATGGGAATGCTTGCAGGTGGTGGAGCGTTGTTTTTATGGCTGAAAACCCCGGAGTTATCGCACTTTGTTTAACAAAGGACTGAGCAATAGAACTTTGCTTCCATTGGCTAGCTTAATTAAACCAAGTCGCAGTACTAGACACATGCACAGTTCCTACTTTATTCCTCTTTCCACGCGCACAAATATACATAAGTATAGCTTTATTCCTCGCACTATTATAAACTGGAACTTTCTTTCTCAAACTGCTGTAAATATCGCCAGTGGCGGTGACGAGCAGTTCCGCCGGCACTTATTGCTGATGTAAATACCGCTGGCCACCCCAGATGCATGTATATCTTTTTGAGGTTGCATCATTAAAATAAGTGAAGTGAAGTGAAGTGAATCTTAGGAATTTATGGGTAATTGTTTGTGCCCAGACCAAGCAAGGAGCTTCCAATACAGAGGAGCCGTCCTGTGGAATAGCCTTTCAAACAGCATAAAAACACATCTTTTTAAATTTTAAAAAATCTCTATAATTCAATATATTATAAATCGATAGATAGATAGTTAGTTTTTTAATAATGCACAGCTCTTTGGAAGAGCATATTGTTGCATTGTAATTTTATGAAAAGATTCTGTGTTTAAATAAAGTTTGATTGATCGCCGCCCGGCACTTGGATTTTGGACGCGCGCTCGCCCCAAGCAACATGATCTCGAAGACAAAATAATTGATTTTGCGTGCCTGTGAGTGACGAGCGAAGAGCGTGAAGAAAAACGGCGGTGAAAAGGACAGACCAAACACGAATGCGTACCTACCTGGCTCCGTAGTGCCAAGAGGCATATAAGGCCTCGATTTCGCTTCGCCAATGGAGACGGTCTTTCACCTTCACTCGCAAGGCCTCTCAGTTTTTCCATCCTGCCTTTTCTCTCTCTTTCACCACTGTCCGTCTTCATGTTTTTTTGCCGGCCGCGCTTTACACGAATGCAAGTTTTCCTTATTCCGCGAATTTTTCCCAGGCCTCAGGTTCTGTAGTTTTACAGCTAAAATCGTTGCATCGCGACCCGCGTTTTTGTTTTTTGCTTTGCTGTTCCGCCAGTCAAATCTTATGAGCCAATCAGATTCTTGCCCTGTTTCGCCTAGTGCAGTCGCCTGGCTTTCCGTCGCGTCGTTGTCTGGTTTTAGTTCCGCGGGAAGCCAGTTGACTGCGCCAGGCGAAACAAGGTAATAATTTCGTTGGCTCAGATAGTTTGATTGGCGAAACAGCAAAGTCAAAAATCAAAACTTGATCAAATTGTCACCTTATACAGGTGCTGCCGTGAACGCCACTACTGCTACCGGAGACACTGCTCTGTCATTTGCCTGTGAGAATGGACACACAGATGTCGCTGATGTACTTCTGCAAAGCGGGGCCGACCTAGAGCACGAGTCTGAGGGTGGACGCACTCCGTTGATGAAAGCAGCTAGGGCAGGACATCTGTGTACCGTGCAGTTTCTCATTAGCAGAGGTAATGATCAGCAACGTCGTTTATCTGCTCAAAGTTTCATTACGCAGCAGTGCTGGCACCAGGGTTAATCAATGCTGGAAATGGTGTTCCAGCAACCATTGTTTCTAACCTTTATCCTTTATCCTTAGGGGCTGATGTTGACAGACAGACTTCTAATAACGACCACTCCGTCTTGTCTCTCGCTTGTGCTGGAGGACATCTTGCTGTTGTGGAATTACTACTCGCCCATGGCGCCAACCCTTACCACAAACTCAAGGTAAAGGTCATATAGAGCAGATTTCGTATGACTGTGAAAAGTACCGTGACACGGCGCGGTACGGTCGCGGTGGCGGTACGGAACCTGGCCTGCTGTAGATACCGAACGAAACCGCGTAGTCGCGGTACGGTCACGGTCGCGGCGCGGTACAACGGTGTCGCGGCAGTTTTCACAGTCATACGAAATCTGCTCTATCTACGACACACATAAAGTTTATTTATAGGTAATATTAACTTATGCAACCTTAAAATATTTCGTACTCTTACTTCGCTTGCTGTTGTTTAGGATGGCTCCAACATGGTCATCGAAGCTGCAAAGGGGGGACATGCTGCTGTCATTTGCTACCTCCTAGAGAACCCCATCCAAGGAACTCCCCCTGATTTACAACTGGCTGCTATGCCTCCCTCCATGGCTGTACCTGCCGTGCCACCCCCACGTGTCCCCCCTGTTCATGCCAGCCAGCCTCCTCTCCTGGAACACCAAGACTTGCTTCCTGACTTGAGTGCTTTCGGTCCTGAAGCTCTGGCGCTAGGACAGCTCCCCTTGGCTCCACCCACATCCCCTCTGTTTGACCTCCAGGATGCTGTCCCAATTCCGGACATGCCCACAACCTCATCGGCTATGGCCCCTACCTTCCATCTCTCAGCCAGTCCCTCCCTAGCATGTCCACTGCTAACTCTCATGCTTCCATTGCTGTCCAAACGGACAATAAAGTCATCACCGAGAAGCTCCAGCTCATCCAAGGCAAGCTTGCCAAAGCCCTGAAAAACGCGAACCTCTCTCTAGACCCTAATGTGATCCCTAAGGAACTCCTGACTAGTGACCTTAGCCAGTTTGATATCGACGGAGATGATGTGCCTGCCCCACCCGCCCCCTTCCTGGTCCCAGGGGTGTGTGGTGAGCTGACGCCCGAGGAACAAGCCCAGCTCGAGGGGCTGATGGTGGCGGAGCCGGCGCAAACTCTACATGACACCATTGGGGATATGCTGTCTGACGGTAAGATGTCAAGACGCTTGTTTTCTGCTTCCTTTAGTTGTAATAGTTTTACAATTAGAAAATAAGAAAACAATTAGTTCTTTCAACTGTAAAGCTAGTGGTGTAGCGGGCAGCCACTCTTCGTCGCGACAGAAAACCAGACGACTGCACTAGGCGAAACATGGAGAGAACCTGATTGGCTTAGATGGTTTGATTGGCAGATCAGACAAAATTAAATGCTTTGAATCTACCCTTGCCCAGTTTTTCGTTGTGAACTCTGTCAACTGTGTGCTCCAAATATTTGGTACCTGAAAATATCCTTGGTCATTTATATCTAGACTTTCTCAAAGTCCTTTAAAATGTTTTTCGTGCTTGGTTGATCGAAAACCGGGGCAAGCTACGTAAATGTTTCTATTTTCCATCCATCCGTTAAATATTCATTTACTTCTGTACTTTCTCTATCTGCATACATTTTTAAATCTTCTCAAAAATGCCTACCGAATTCTTTTACAACGGTTAATGGAAACAATATATTTCATTCGCGGTGACGTGTCACGAACAACAGTCACACAACAAATGCGCAGATGACCTGTCACGAACAACAGTCACGCAACAGATGAGCAGATGACGTGCTACGAGCAACAGTCACGCCACTTGACAGCGGCTCGTGGCATACTTTACGTTTTTGTTAATAACACGTTATGACGTCATCAGTGCATCTATTACAGTGCAGACGGACCTATTATTTGATGTTTTTGTTAGTAATAGTCATACGTTAAATGCCATACTCATTTCTTATCCTTACGTTTATATCCACCGCAGCCTCAAGTAACGACAGCTCACCTCCTACTCCACCCGACATCAGCTCTTCGTCTCTCCCCCTCACTCCCAGTCCTTCACCCGTCTCTCCTCATTTCACCACAGCCTTTGATGTCGACCAGCAGACTGATAGTAACCATGACACCGCACTGACGCTCGCCGCGGCAGGCGGACATGATGAGCTCGTGCAGCTGCTGCTCGCTAAAGGCTCGGATATAGAACACCGAGATAAGAAAGGTATGTTTGTGGTGTATAACGGAAAGTTACCTAGACTAGATTTCGTATCACTCTGAAAAATGCCGCGAGAAAAGTGTGCCTTGCCGCGACCGTGACTGTGCCGCGACTACGCGATTTCATTCCGTATTTACAGCAGGCCAGGTTTCGTTCCGCGAAGTGCCGCCGAAGTTCAAAATAAACCAATCAGCGAAGGTCCTCAAATGCATGTCCCCAGAGCATCTTCTGCGAGCAGGGGAGCAAGGAAGCTCTGGCGTATGAGTCTTTTTGTATAGTTTAAATATCGAAGTCTTACTTTTTATAATCAATATGTTTTTATTATATATACTGTATTTAGAATTAGGAGGGCCATAAGTTAGAAAACTATCCTGTATGGTTATTATGAAACCCTCCGGTGAAATAAAGTTTATTGTATTGTATTGTAATGGAATTGAGATTGAGATTGTTTCCGTCTTATGAGTTAATTGACCAAGTTCATATTCTTATCCAGGCTGTACGCCCCTGATTTTGAGTGCAACTGCTGGTCACGCGTCTACAGTTGAGATCCTGCTGGACCATGGCGCGGATATCGAGGCTCAGTCGGACCGTACCAAGGACACTGCCCTGTCTCTCGCCTGCTCAGGCGGCCGCCAAGAGGTAATGACAACTGAATAGTCTAACTCTGACCTTCTCCACACCAGTGCGTTTTAGTTTGGTTCAACGCACCGATCGATTGGTGTCCAACTACCGATTTAGGCTGTCCTCAGCAATGCGCTGCTACAATTGAGGGGCCTCTGTCATTTCTGGGATTGCTAAAAAGGAAAACATCTGTCAAAACACATAAATCTTTACTCTGATTATTTAACCCAATCGGACCAAAAAAACATCGAAAATCCATTCCTTTACATGCAATCCAGGCAACACTTAAACACTCTGCACTGGAATTCATTTGACAGTAAAAAGGAAGCACGCCAGATTGCATCTTCGCTTGTATGTCTTCCCTTTTGTACAGCCAGTTGAGACATTTGTAGCAGGAAAAAGAAAAGAAAACTGAGGTTTTTCCCTCCTCCTACAGGTTGTGGAACTTCTCATCGCTAAAGGTGCAAACTTCGAGCATCGTAACGTGTCTGACTACACCCCTCTAAGTCTTGCGGCATCTGGCGGATACGTGGGATCATCAAGTTGCTACTGAGTCATGGAGCTGAGATTAACTCACGCACTGGCAGTAAACTCGGTAAGAACGAGCCCTGGAATGCCTTGTTTACACTCTGCGATTTGTCGAGCCGATACGAATATTTTATAATTATGGGACTATGGCCCTATGCTTTCCTTGAGTAAAGGGCCATTTTGTGTAATAATGAGCCATTCTGGAATTAAAAAAACATGGGCTATAGCACAGCAATATAAACTTTTGTGGTTGTTGTTCGACGGGCTGATCAAATATGTTTAGTGGGAACCAACTGAAATGGGCCAAAGGCCGCAGAAAATCTATTGTTTAGTGCGCCATTTTCGTTTGATTGTGAAATGGCGCGGCCTCTTCCTAATCACTGGGCGATATTTCATCTACAGGTATCTCCCCACTTATGTTAGCGGCTATGAATGGCCACACCTCTGCGGTCAAACTCCTCTTAGACATGGGTAGTGACATCAATGCCCAGATCGAAACCAACAGGAACACGGCTTTGACCTTAGCGTGTTTCCAGGGAAGGCACGAAGTGGTGAGCCTGCTCGTGGAGAGGAAGGCCAATATCGAACATCGTGCTAAGGTGAGGCAACAATGTTGTGGCAACTAAACATGAACATTGTCGTACCGTTTGAGCTGCGGTCAATGCAACCCTTTTGCTTTTCCGCAATAATGTAATCCCTTTTCCTCCTTGGCAGACCGGGTTGACCCCTCTAATGGAAGCTGCCTCCGGTGGGTACGTAGAAGTGGGACGCATCCTTCTTGACAAGGGTGCAGATGTGAACGCCCCGCCCGTCCCTTCATCTCGTGACACCGCCTTGACCATCGCCGCCGACAAGGGACATTACAAGTTCTGTGAGCTGTTACTTTACAGGGGAGCAATGGTCGACGTTAAGAACAAGAAAGGAAACTCTCCCCTATGGTTGTCAGCTAACGGTAAAGGAAACCTACTCTTTGCTCCGTAGTTCCATGGAAATTGGCGTTTTTTTTTTTTTTTTTTTTGGGGGGGGGGGCTCCGCCGTTGAACAGTAAACATTTCCTTATTCGTAGCGGAGCTCCTTAGAGCGGAGCACCATAGGTATCGCAGGAAGAATACAATAGCTCAAAGTAGAACTCAGGTATAACGATCGACTTCATTTTTCATGGTTCAGCGGTATTCCCATTTGGGTATCGCTGGCGCGTCCGTGTCTGCGCGCCCCCACACAGGTAATACCCCAACACAGAAAAATATGTAACCGGGAGCTCCGCTTTTAGCCAGTGGCTAAATCTATATATTATTCTTTCCCCTCGCTATAGGTGGACATCTAGAGGTTTGCCAGCTCCTGTTCAGCTATGGTGCAGACGTCGATAGCCAGGACAACCGTAAAGTGACAGTACTCATGGCCTCCTTCAGGAAGGGGCACGTCAAGGTTGTCAAGTGGCTCGTTAAACACGTCCACCAGTTCCCATCTGACTCCGACTGTACGCGGTTCATCTGTACCATCTCTGATAAGGTACATGCTGCCAAACTCTTCTTCCTTGCGTTATAGTCAAATGTGTTCCCTGGGACTTGATTGAACGTCTTTGTTGATAATTTTTACCGTGTTCGGTAGCAGGCTGCCGGCTTCATAAAAAGTTACTACCGAAATCAGGAGTGTGTCTTTTTCCGAGAAAAGAAGGGAATCGTTTCGAGTGGCGCGAAGGTTCTGTGACGTCAACGCGAAGGTCTTGTGACGTGTTGGTTAGGATCGCTACTATTTAAATCGTGGTATTTGTAGTGTTCTGTGGATAATTGCGGCATGTTAATGGCCATAAAATTAATACGTTGAAAACCAAAGCCATTATTTTACGAAAACCCAGACTAGAAAAGGAAAACTTTGACAGTAATGTCGCAAAAACCCTCACGCCAAGGCTCTAAAATGACTGTCAGTTTGTCTCAGAAAGAAACACTCTTATCGGTAGTAATTTCAAGTCCTACTACACATACGTTTCGTAGTCCAGGATTAGCTTCAACGTCACTATGTTGTGCTAATCGCCAGTCGATCTTTACTTGGTAGGACTTACTCAAGCGTTGCCACCAATGTATGGAGATCATAGTCACTGCTAAAGATCGCCAGGCTGCCGAGGCGAACAAGAACGCGTCCATCCTACTGGAGGAGATCGACCTCGAGAAGGAGCGGCAGGAGATGAAGAAGGCGGCGGCCGCTAGAAGACGGGACAAGAAGAAGCAGAAAAAGAAGAAGAAACTCCAACAGGTAAATGTGGAGGAGAGCAAGGTACAAGACCCTGTGTCCGATGCGCGTGACATGTAGTTGTGTAGCCCATAAAAGTCTATGCTAAATAAGGTGACGATAAAGGTAGTGAACTCGGTCCATTTAAATCACATCGAATTTCCATCCTTCCTTTGGTCTTAAACTGTTTTAAGTAACACGAAGTCATGGCACAGCAAACTAATGGTGCTATTTTGAAAGTTTCGTGCCGTATTAAATCAACACAAAAACAGTCTATCATAACATTTTTTTCTTCCCATCGGACAAAGGGTGTTTTATAAGGCAAAAGGTATAAGACCAGTCTTTAATAGCCTTGGTATATCCGCTACTAGTCTTGAATTACTTCGCTAGCTGTTTTCTAACCGTGTGTGACGCGTGTCCGAAATATTAAGCCCGTAACATATATTGGAAATATCAGAATAATGCCCCTCGCTTTATTCTATTTTGATGAATGATCTCCGAATCCCTTTACAATAAAATGTTACCCAGCACCAAAAAAACGCGGCAAATTTTGAAAATAGACAAACAACTGATTGTAAAGAAGTTTTCGAAAATAACATTTACGCGTCCTTTTGCAGGATAAAGACACTGGTTCTGATAATTCAAAAATCGAGGAAGAAGATGAAGAAGACGACGAGAAGGAGAACTTGGACAACATCGACATCGATATCGATATCGATAACGACCAGCATAGCATTGGCAGTGAAGAAGGTATGTGACAACGAGCTTCCTGTGGTGGTCTACGATTGGCGTTTGTGGGATGACCTGAATTTCAGCCGTCTGCTCGTACTCGATTGTACCTCTCTAAATGCGTCTGAATGAATCCGCCGCGCGATTTTCTCACCCAGCACGTAATCACTGCCAAGCCGAAACTCTTTTTACAACGTGTTAAAGGACAACGCACGCCTTTCACCAACAGTTATCTTTTTTATGCTGAGGGGAGTGTGCGTTGTCATGGAATCGTAAGCAACATTCCAGTTTTTCCTGTTTTCGTGATCACCTGCTCGTGCCACGGAGAGTGGCTACAACGACACCAACCAACCAGATTCTACTGATCGATTTTGGGTCAGTGATTACGTAATGGATGATCGCGATTTGAATACTGATATCTACTTTAGCAAGGTGAGGTACGATCGGAAGCAAATGGCTGACTGAAAGGCTATGTTTAACAGAGCTTCCTGGCCCTGTAGGACATGATAGCAAACTGTGGCCCATTCCAGTGTAAGAACTCACCAGCTGCGTCACAAAGCTTTCTTTGTTTGGTAGAACGAAGGTTGAACCAATCATGATTAAATAGTAACTAAACACAAAAGTGTCCTCAGGGAATGGTTCTTACACTGGAGATAACCCCAAACTGTTCTGTTGGCGGGAGTGGACCCGTCATGGTGATAATCTGACATAACTCCGACTCGGGATCCCCTCCCTTGTATTTCTTCTTTCTTCTGTCGCTCCCGGCTCCTGCCAGTCGTGCAGGTAGCCACGCATATTTGACAGGTGTGTAGGGTATCATGACAAAAAGAATTGACGTAAAGAAGTAACATTTGCGTTATTTTGCTACTCTTAGGTGACGGTATCCCTGTGGTCCCCATCTCGCCCATGTCTCCCGTGATTGACACCCCGGTGCGCAAAAGTCACGTGGACCGGAAGTCATCAGGCGGAAGTTCCCTGGACACGTTAACCACAATAGCAATATCAGCTGCGATCACTTCGTGTTCCACCACAAAGTAAGGAGCGTAGAACCGGCGTTGGAAAAATATCGTTTCACAGAAAGCATCGATTTCCATCGGCGGCATTACTTAAAAGGGCACTCGCACGCTTGCCTGAAAAGCAAATAATTCAAATCGCAATCCAATAATCGCAATAATTCAAATCGATTTAACTTCTGTTAAAATGCTTGAAATTGTGTTTGGGGGAATAGTTCATTGTCAGTCGCTTTAAAGAGCGCTAGTCAGGCATTTCTTTCTTCCTGTTTTCATTTTAAATTAGGAGTAGAATTGCGTGTAGAAATCTTTAAATAACAACCTTCAAACGAAGTTTCATACTTGATTTACCGAATTCAATCGAAAATGATGCACAACATCCCATAAATCAGCCGATGGAAATGGATGCTTTCTCTGACTCGATATGCTGCTAGGCTGACAAAATGGAGGATGGTTGAGAGCACTTCCTTATCTTCTCTAGGCCGCTCGATGTGTCCAATGTCATCACGTCGGTCATTACCAAGGCCGTGGCATCCACAATCATGACACAGGCCACGCCCAATAGCGAGCTCTCCCCCATCACCGTGGCAACAGCGGCAGCGCAGTGTCTGGCAGTCACCTTGACAACCACTCACGCCACCACCAAGATGTCCCTACTCCCCAGTCCCAAGAAAGGCAAGAGACCAGAGGACGGCTGGAAGGAGGTGGTCAGACGGTAGGGAATAGCTTGTTATGTGCTTGCTTGCTTGTTTGTTTGTTGGCTTGCTTGTTTTTGGTCACTTGTTTATTTTTGTTTGTTTGTTTGTTTGTTTGCTTGCTTGTTGTTTTCATGTGTGTTTGTTTGCCGTTCGCTTGTTTTGTTGTTTTTGTTTGCTTTCTTGCTTGTTTGTTTGCTTGCTTGCGTGTTTGAAATTCCGTGTGAAACACCCAGGGCTCCTGTTGATAGCAGGAGGCTGTAGCCTCTCTGAATGGACCACCCTGGGGCAACATGCAGTTATATTTTGGGTTTAAATAAAGGCTTCTCTCTAACATCATCATCATCTGGCGGCCCTTGGGGCAGGGACACACTCAACCACGCGCCGCCACACTTCTCGGTCCGCCATGGCCACAGGAAGGTCATCTTTCTCTATCCCCGCGTCCCTTGAAATGGTGACTGAGTAGGTGAGGCCTCTGTAACGGACAGGGCCACGAGGTTTCCACAGCAGTAGAGGCTGTATGATTTCCTCGCTGGCCTGGTGGCAATGTCCGGTGAACGACAGCCTCCGTTTGGCTACCTTTTGCGATAGGGGTGGGATATCCCCGTGGGAAACATACCTTACCCTTCCCAAGAAAAATACCACAAGCTAAGGTCTTTGTGCACTGACTGTTGTTGCAGGTCCAAGAAAATGTCTGTCCCGTCATCGGTTATCAGTAGAGTTATAGGGCGTGGTGGGTGCAACGTGAACTGTATCCGCGAGACAACGGGGGCTCACATTGACATCGACACCAACAGGCAGAAGACCACGGGAACATGTATCATCACCATCAAGTGAGTACAGACACAGTATTTGATTTTACACTCATACACCACTGGGCATCGCAAAACAACCTCCCCACCCCACCCCACACCTTGTCGAGGACCTCTGACACTCCCTAATGGGTGGTCATACACTTCCAGGGTGAGTAGTCCTAGAACAACCTGGAATTCTGTTCGGGTTCCCACTTACAGCTATACGTGAGTAAAATCCCAATGTGGGTGGTCTGGAGTAGCGTGGGATTTTATTTTGGGTGGTCCTGGAGTAGCCCTATTACAGGAGAAAACTTGCCGGGTGTGAATTTCCAAATGTGAGATTCTCAGGTGGGTTAACTTTCCAGGGGAGTTGCAACATTGAAGGTGGATATATTGGGAGTTATGTGAAATCCCCGTCACAACTTCAAGTCAAGTCGATTTTTTAACGGTCAAACTTGGGTCCAAAGAACCCAAGGAACTCCTGGATACATGACTGATTTCTGTTGGATTTCACAGGGGCCCAGCCGATGCTACACGCCAAGCACACCAACTAATATCAGCACTTATCAAGGATCCTGACTGTGACATCACTGATGTGCTTCCCCGCCGCAAAACGCCTCTCTCCCCTCGCCTAGCCACCGCCCTTTGCATCGCTACTGCTACCACCACAACCACTACCACCGCTACCAAGACCCAACCTCATGCCAAGGTACACCCAACCCTAAATGGCCCTACCACCACCACCACCACCAACGCTACCACCACACCCAAGGTGTCTGCTACCCACTACTCCAGCAAGAAGTCACCACCCCACTCATCTACTGCCCTCACATCACCCCGCTCAGCATCTACTTCCTCTCAAGGGAAGTCGTTGACTGAGAAAGTCAAGGCCAGCATCTCGGCACCTTCGCATATCCCAAGCTCTGCTAAGTGGGCTGCTTCCCAGCCCGCAGTGGTAGGAGGGAAGAAGAAGCTATCGCCTGGCAAGGCAGAAGGGGTGGTGGGTAATGGATTAGGGCTGCTGAACTCTGCAGGTGTGCCTACCAAGCGTAGTGCCCCCGCAAGGGTGATACTCACAAGTACGGTAACAACAACTACTGCTACCACTACCACACCGAGGGTGTCGCCCGCTAAGAGGCAGCTATTTACGGATAAGGCTCCTGGTACACCTAAGCAGGGTTCTGCCAAGCTGCAGAGGGTACCTTCATGTAGTAACTCGATGAGCTACTCGTCTGTTGCGATGGGCGTGTCAGTAGGGAAGGTTCCTAATCACGTAGGCGCTCCAATGACTAATGGGCCTCTAGACCTCAATTCGCCTGCCTTGTCAACGTGTGTGGTCGCACCAACAGTGTCAACTCCGGTGTCAACGCTGGCGACAACGTCAACTCTTCCCGCGGCGTTCTGTAATCTCCTCTCCCATGTGGGTCAGACTTTGAGTCCAAGTGTGTGGAATAACATATCCCACCCAAGTATCCGACCGGGCCCAGAGAGCATCCAAAATACGGACCTTCCTCAGGGCACCTCTAATCCTGAGTCCCACCAGCAGTCTCTCTATATTACGACCCCAGGGGCACTCTTCACGCCGTTACCCCATGAGACAAGTGCAGCTTCTCCTCCTTACACCACTGCGTCCCCGGTTCCTACGACCACGCCCTCTGCGTCTAGCTCTCCGACCATCTCACCAATAGGCACTTCTCTAGCGCCTGTCGGAGTGATATCGGATACAGGAGAGAAGCCAACTCTCAGACCCATTGGGACAGAAAGGGCGTGCCGACGAGCAACAGCCAGTCCTTTACCCTCCATGCCTGGGATAACACCACTTATCGGAGGAGGTAAGTGAACCATATCCTGTGTACATCCGTTCTCCTGCCGTAGAGGTTTTTCCCGAAATAATACGCTACAAACTGGCAAACTAGTCTGTGTACAACCGTTTCCTACTCTAAAACAATGTTTTATCCATTTTTAAATGACGCGCATGTCCTGCAATCTGATCGGTTGACGATAGTGACACAGTGTAAAATGGAAATTTCTGCACGCGTGCTTGTGTAGATAATTTTTCCCCAAATTCCACAATCGTGCAGCACGCAGAACTCGCCATTTTAGTGCGTGCATATTACTTAGTTTTACAATTACTCTGGTGCGAAAAGATATTTGCTATTTAAATGACTTCAGAAAGGATATAGATGAAGTGGCAATTGAACCTGGAAATAATACCACATGAAAGTTTTTCTCTTCATAAGAAATGAGATGTAATTAAAACCTCGATAAAAGGAGGCTAAACATTTATTTTTGTTCCTCACAGATGGAGCACCGCCGCCAGGGGTTTGGAGCTATAGTTATGCGTCAGGTATGGATCTATCATCCCTTCTTTGTTGCAAACCGTGCTTGTATGGCTGTGCAAAGGTCCGCGAAGGGTGAGGGGCGATGTTGCACTAAGAAAACCGGCATTAATTCCTACGGAACTATATGTTCCCCGCTAATCTAAGTTGATGCAAAGGTACTCGCGCGAGAAAACTGGCCTTAAGAAATCGCTGCGTGATTAAGAGCTGAAACCTCAGTTCTGTATGACACGTTTTGGCATGGCTGGACATTACTGCGGTTTTCGTATTTCTGCGAACTCTCGTTATTGATTTCCACCGTAAAACCGCCTTCTGGCTTCCGTCAATCAAACTCCCGAGTCTTTTCGTCGTTACTATTTGTGCTTTTTGATTGGCCAGCGCCTAAGCAGTGGTAAATGGCTTCCTGTCGCGACAGCAACGTTACGTGCTGGCCAATCAAAAAGCACAAAGAGTAACGAGGAAAAGACTCGGGAGTTTGATTGACGGAAGCCAGAAGGCGGTTTGACGGTTGGAAATCGTTAGCGAGAGTTCGCAGAATTACGAAAACCGCAGTAACTAATTTTTTTTCTAATTCGCCAGCTGACGACCAAGTGCAAACAACTGGTCGCCTGAACATAACTTTTGGTCGCCAGGTGTCATCAAGCTTGAAAAGGATACCAAAATATTTGGTCGCCAGCTTGCGCCTAAGTTGAAATTTTTAGTCGCCCAGCCTTGATATGTGGTCGCCAAGGCAACCACGTGGTCGCAATTTCCAGCCCTGTTTGGAGTGATTACAAATTACTCACGACAGTTATCTGATAGTGCTCTATCCAGAATGACACAAAGACACTTGCGCGAGAAAAAAGAGATGGTGTAAACTGACCTTCAGAAATCAATCCGCGACTTATTTATTAAATTGATTCAAATATATTAATTGTTATTTCAGATCCGTCGGTATCCGGTGGTTGGTCCACGGCCCCTGTTCACCAGGCCCCCTCGTCCCAGCTTGTAGTCGGTGGAGACTCGGTCCCAGGCTCTGAGGCCGAGCAGATTAGCGTCAATCCCGGGGATACTCTACAGAGTTTTCTAGAACGCCTCTCGCTTGGTAGTCACCTGAGCTTATTCCAGGTAAACTGCATTTCATTAGCGCCGCATGAATAAAGGGGAGTCAAAGAGCCCGTGTCAGCCACTCCTTTGTTCTTGTTTTCGCTCAATATTAGAAGAGGAATTACGTGTAGAAATCTCTAAATAAACATCTCAAAACAAAGTTTCAGATTTGATTTACCAATTTCAATCAAGAGCATTGCTCCATTGCTCTAAATCAGCCGATGGAAATGGATGCTTTCTCCGACTTGGTATGTTGCTATTCTGTCAAAATGGCGGCTGATACAGGCTCTTTTAGTTTAACAGTATTTTTCCTTTCCTCAGAAAACGAGATCGACCTGGACGCTCTGATGTTGATGTCGGAGAAAGACTACGCGGATATTGGCTTGCCCAAGGTATGTTAACATCTGCCACAAATTGTGCAATAATATCTTTTAGAAAATAACACCTATGTTGTATTGTGAATGTGCGCATTCTGATTGATGAAAAAGCGTGTTTGTAAGAGACCTGAGAAACACGATTGTCACGCAACGCTGTCGCGCGTGTGTATGTTATTTTCTAAAAGCAATAAAAATACTTTCTGCGTGCTCTCTGGTTTCTTACAAACACTCGGGGAATGTTGGTCGAACTGATCGTGTCTTTCAAGTTTTGATCAGTTCTCCCAACATCCCCTCGTGTTTGTAAGAAACCAGAGAGCACGCGGAAAGTACTTTTATTGCTTAACAATCGTCGCCTTTCTGAAAAGGCATCGACCGTTCACAGAAATGGCAACGACCGTTCTAAAAGGCATCGACCGTTTACGAAAGGGAAACTAGCGTCGCCGCGTGTTCGATTTAGATGCTTTTAAAGCTGTTCTTCCATGATAGAGAATGAAAAAACAGTAACACGTGAACCGGATTTTTAGCAGCTTTTCTACGTAATGAAGCCAGTTTTGCTTCAAACAGATCCTTGTTTTTGTTTTGAACGCACTGTGTCGCGTCTTGCCGGAAACAGTTGTAACGTCAG
Organism: Scolanthus callimorphus; assembly: GCA_033964015.1. Lineage (NCBI taxonomy): Eukaryota > Metazoa > Cnidaria > Anthozoa > Actiniaria > Edwardsiidae > Scolanthus > Scolanthus callimorphus. Next base: position 26,861,364 of record CM066912.1, on the reverse strand, counting down.
AAGGTATGGATAGTGACACTACGCATTTATCGTACCACAGGGTCCGCGTGTCAAACTGCTAAACAGTACCCGTCGACTGTATCCAGAAGTGTCAGAATACGCCCCGACCCCCACCCCCACGTCACCTCCGCCGGCCAACCCTAGGCCGGTGGGGAGGGCAGCGCGATGGAGCCACCAGCCCCGTGATGCCCCCGCGACCATGGCCGACACAGGGATACCGTACGGCAATAAGCGCATACCAGGCCGCGACACTGATCCGAACAAACAGGTATGTCGTGATGTTAAGATTTTTGTTAAACCGGTTAAACTGGTTTGATAATACTATATGTAACTCCACGTTTGTTGTCGTGATTTTGCAGCAACCATGGAAAGCATGGAGTAGAACTTCGGTTTAGCCACAATATAGTAAATGGTGAGTATGGCGGTTGGCAAATGCAGGGATATTCCACTGACTTTCTTATCATTCGTTCCTGAATAAAAATCCTCCCTTGTCACATTCTAGGGTCACATGGTAGCTGGTAGCGCGCACCATTTTGCTAACTCGCAGGATCAAACATACGCCCTTCTTGGTTTTACACCATTCTCATAATTTCGTGCGCGCTTTTACGTTTGTGTTCTTTGTCAGCCCCTTAAAAAGAGTTAGCCTTATTTAAAGCCATAATAATTGGCCAAATTTGATACCTAGAATTGACCATGTCCGATGCCGTAAGAATAGACAAAATCGGCTAACGTTGTTTACATCTTGTTGCTTTCTTTGGGTGGCTACAATTATCATCGAATGCACGCGTGTATAGCAGTACTGACAAAAGTATCCACCCAATAATAAGAATTAGGAATAATCACGTGATCTGATTTGGGTAGCACAACATGTACACAACGTTAGCCGATTTGGTCTATTGGCCAAAAGAATTGGCTAAATTTGACGACTTGAGAATTGGCCTACATTTGATGCCTAAAAATTTGCCAAATTTGATGCCGTAAGACTTAGTCAGCCCGTTCAAATGGGCTGGCAATATTGAAGAATTGGCCAAATTTGATGCCATACGAATTTTCAAATTGGATGCCGTAAGAATTGGCCACATTTGATGCCGTAAGAATTGGCCAAAAAGATGTCATAAGATTGGTCAAAATTGATGCCAAAAGAATTTGCCAAATTTGATGCCTAAGACTTGGCCAGATTTAAAGGAGGCTGTCACGCTCGGTAAAGCAAAATATTGAAAAATATGACCCGTCTCTTCTCAGACTGTACTTCATGTGGCTTTTAGAAAGCAATAGGAGCAAAATAATTGAAGTTTGCATTCGTTTACTTTTTCAATTTTCAATTTTTGACACCTTCTTCGTAATGTACGGAACGTAACGATTAAAAACATCAAGTTTTTATCCGATTCCATCCGCTCAATAACAGAAGCAAAATTTGTGTTCGTTTGACAGATAAAAGGTTCATCTACAAACCTAGATAGTTATTTTGGCTATTCTCAATGAACGAAACTGTTTTTTAGCCTCTTCAAAGTAAGGCTAAATTTCGCTATGCCGTGACAGCCCCCCTTTAATGCCTAAGAATATGGCCAAATTTGATGTCGGAAGAATTGGCCAATCCGACACGTTATTTGATTTTTTATGGGAGATTTCACGTTCACTATTTATTTATTTATTTATTTATACTATTCTCATTTTAGGTATTAGAGAAGTCCCAACCTTGAATTGTAGTGGTGCTATAGAGAAACAGACAAGCAACATCGTTGCGTTCGACTAACTTTGTTAGTGGGTGTAATCGTGAAGAATAAACTTTAAAATTCACTCGATATTCTTGGTATTGGTGTTGGTCTGACTGCATTTCTTATGAGCACATCGCAAAGTATGCCTAGTTTTTAGAACACCCAAACCGGGTCCACCTTCTTGACCGTTTTCCTCCAAAAATCTCTCTCCCACTGAGGACCCCTGGAATTACAAGGGTGATCCTAGCTGGCCTATAATTCCGTAATACCGTGGTGGACAAGCCATTGTATCGGAAATTCCATGGTGGGTATTTCCAAAACACGTAATTCCAGGGTGGTTATCTAACACTGGACTCGCCTGCGGCTCTTGATTTTACAATGTTCTCGTGTCTCTCCCAACATCTCGCGTGCTCTTTTGCGCCGATATTGTGCTCTTAAATGCTTAATTAAAATTTGCAAACCCCTGAAAAACAGGCGATACAGAAAATACCCCCAACATGGTATCCAGGTTCTAAAAAACTTAACCCCCATCCTTTGCTTATTCGTTCCCAAACTGCCTTGATGTACGTTCGGACACGGTGGTTCAGGTATACATTTCAATAAACGTCGGAGCAAACGCGACCACACTACAGGAATAATGGTGTAAAATTGTGAGAGAATAAGAAGAATAATCGAGAATAAAACAGTAAACGCGTACTTTGCGATCGTAAGGTGTTTACCCATGTTCCCTACAGGGCCGTAGCTAGCATAGGGTCAGAGGGGGCAGTTGCCCCCCCCCCCCCCCCCCAAGCGAAGTAAAATTTTTAGTTTTTAGGAAAAACCTGCTTGCCCCCCCAGAAAAATCAAGGCCCCCAGTCCCCCCCCCCCCCCCCCCCCCCCCCCAGTCAAAAATTTCTAGCTACGGCCTTGCCCTAGCGTTCTGGGCGCGTACGCTTGAGCGCTTGCCTTCAAGGTTTCTTGAAATATTACGTATATTATATTTTGGCAAAGTCGAATAGAGATTTATTCCACTGACTCAAATGTACCGGCTCGATATCGGCATCTCGACAGAAAATACATACCAGGCGTTCCTACTTGGCAGAACACGACGGAGCTTGTATATTTATATTTTTAGATATTTAGGTCTAAGCCACAAAATGTTTGTGAAAAAAACAAAATTACCCCCCTTTATAATATACTCAATCTTCGTTCACTGGAAAAAATGCGCCCCATTTGTTAAAACTGATCACGTGAGTTTTCGTTACCTAGCGACATCAATCGTGCTGCAGTGTTCACTGCAAGTGCAAATACTTATCAATAATTTTTATTTACTCTTTCTTTATTCCGAGCTATCAGAATGCAGTTCATTAGGGGTGGACCATTAGAAATTGGGGGAGGGGGGTGGCAATTCCAAAAAAAAATTCGAGCAATGGCCAATCCTTCCAAAAAAAAAATCTTGCAGAGATCCAAGCTAGTAAAAAACATGATATAAATTCCTAAAAAAAATTCTTGCACAACCTCATGATCCCTGAAAAAAAATTCATGCACAAGAAAATTGCCACCCCCCCCCCCCCCCCCCAATTTCTAATGGTCCACCCCTTATGTACCTAAAATACTCCGAATAAATTAAAATACTTGGGAAACCATTCTGATGCTTCTTCGCGCGCAGGTCCACGCGCGCCGTGAACTCAGATTGTATATTAAAATTGTTAGACTTATTTCGTGTTTTGTTGACAAATACACGCACTTGCTGGCAATACAATGAACCATATCAAGATAGTAGTGTCGCCTTTCTAGAGATTGACCGGGCTTCCTGTGGTATCTTGTCTACCTTGTTACCAGGCTCTTGACCGTGAACAACACAGTGGAAAATGCACATAGCTTGTTTCCTCGAGTATATTTGAGTTTTGGTCGAGTTTTAAGCTTTCTAAGCCAATAGAAATAGTGAAAAACTTACTGGGATTCCAAATATGGTATGCAGATATTTCCTTATAAGGAAGTTGGAGAATGTCGACACTTTTTCAAGGGAACTATCTTGATATGTCTATTTTTTTTCATACTCGTGTATTTGTCAACAAAACACGAAATAAAAGTCTAACCATAAATAATTCATATCTTCGAAATTTTTACCCCCACCCAAATTTCACCGCACACCCATTGTCAGCAGGCACCAAGCACGAGTCTCACTCATATCTGTTGTTCTTCTTTGCGCCTTATCGCGCGGTGGGCGAGGGGTAGTAATGAAAAAAAAATGTTCGAAATAAAATAGATAGAGCCAATCCTGCGTTTGAATCCATCCATCAAGTGAATTTTACCTTCTTGGCCTCACCCACGACCTCCCTCTTTTCTCTCAGAAAAAAATGTTCGTGGATGGCAAAATGTGGGTGAGCTGCATTGAAAGATGCAGAAAGAAAAAGAAAAAACTGGTTCCTCTGGGGCTCGAACCCAGGACCTTCTGCGTGTAAAGCAGACGTGATAACCACTACACTAAGGAACCGTTCATGTAAAGCAATGATCGAAATAACTTATATAATCCTCGGGCTGCCTTCAGCTCGCGTCACGATAATTTGTTATGTGTATAATTCATGTTTGGGGTGCATCGAAACGCCTATTTATACTTACTTACTTACATTTAGCATTAAAAGAAAACACCATTGTTCGCACAAATCCAAAGTCAATCGGTGATTTATAAACAAACGTGTTTTGCATAATATTCTCTCCCCAGGCCCCAAACGATCCCAGTGACCCAAAATGGCGGACGGACAACACAAAAGTCGAATCTTTGGGAAAAGCCGAAATTTACGAGCAGAGGTTTCTTTCTGTCAGCCTTTTATTAGCTAGCAAAGTTTTTCGCGTGTCTGGTATTTCGCGTGGTTTCGCAAATCAAAACTACTACGCGAAATACCCGACACGCGAACAACTTTGCTAGCTAATAAAAGACTGACAGAAAGAAACCTCTGCTTGCTAGCATGGTAAGCCGAAATTATCAGAAACGTAACAAAGAAGAACAGCGAGGGGTCCGTGTAAAATGATGTGCTATTATTTCTGTAGATGGAGTAGAATTTGCATTGGGCAACGTTGCGTGATGATTGCCCATGGCTAATCTATTCAATTGTTACCACGAAACAGCTTATTTATTGACACAGAAACACTTTCTAGCTCTCCGTGGCAAGATGTAGAGGTCCCTGAATTTGAAGGAAAGAGACGGTGCTGCAAGGTTAGCAAATACTTTTATTAAATAGCGTTGTTATGCTCGACACTTTTTTTTTGCCGAAATAATGAACGTTTTTAGAAATATGCTCAATTTGTGATATTAGCTCTTTGCATTTTGTTGAGCTCCTAATTTCCATGTGTGCAGCTGCGTTTCTAAACGGCTCTTAGTGAAATAAATACCACTGCCATTAGTGTCATTCTCTATGAATTGAAAGATTCAAAGGTTGAGTTTGCAGGCGCTAAGAAATGATTTCTGGTAAAACCTTTTGTATTATACGATCATAGTTTTCTACTCGAACTGCTTTGTAATGAGATCCTGAAATAGAAATCTGAACGAACATTTATTTTAAAGTGAATTCACTCAAGTTTTATTTTAGCCAGTTATCCTGAACCCCAAAATATCTGGAAAAACTCCACTTGAGAGCCGGCTCGCTGGCTAGTTTTATATTTCTGCATAATTTTTCTTAGCCACTTCTCCCAGTTTAGCTTTGTTAACATTTTGGGAATTAAAGGAGCACCCTGCCTGAGTCACACACATTAGTGATACCTTCAAAATTTAGTGACTCAACAAAAGAGACTTCTTAGCTCATTTTACTGTGCAAACTTGAGAAAAGAGCTCATGACAGGTTTATCTGAATCATGTAAACAAAATCAAAGCAATGCATTATGGACAGCGTGTGGTGTACTCTTTATCAACAGTGTCATGAAATTCATTCTACAAAACAAAACAAGTTTGTAACAGTAGAGCAGATTTCACATGACTGTCAAGACTTGTTATGTAATTGCAATTGCTTTGCGTTCTCATTGGCTACATGTTTTTCTCGGCCAATCAAATTCTGTAGTAAACACAATTGTGTAATTACTTAGTAATTGGTTCGGCTTGCAATTGGCTGAGAAAAAAGCCATTCAGAAGCAAGTCATTATTACTCTTGATTCTCATTGGCTAGTGATTGCTAAATTGCAATTGTTTTCACAATGGTCATGTGAAATCCGCTCTATATATGAGTTGTTACATCAGGATAAACTAAGAGTGGCATTCTGTCAATAACTATTGTGTTTGTCATATTCTGCATGTTGGTTTGCAACCTGACTCCCCATGTTAATATTTTAACAGCTGTTAGTGTTCATTATTTTGTACAAGTTAAGTGTCTTGATTGAGCTGCCACCACTCAAGTGCAGGTTGAGTTAAAATGTGCCCATTATTTACTTTTCATAGTATGTTGGATAATTCATTCATGGAACTAAATCATACCTGAAGAATATGGGTTCCTTTGTTAGCAGGAAGAAATCTAAAAATATCACTATAGTTCAAGCACAAGAGGTTGGTAAAATATCATCAGCATATCCAGAAATTTAGTTTTAGTTGAGCCTTCAGCCAGCCCTGGGCTCGGAAGGCTGGGCAACCACTGTATTGTATTGCATGGTCTGACAGATATGCAAGAAAAAAGGGAAAAAGTGGATGGTTTCAGCAAACCAGATCTAAACCCTGAATAAATCCCGGCCATCTGTAAATTGTATATTAAATAGATGTCTAGAGGGAATTAAGACTCCCCTAAATCCCCCTAAAATATATTGAGGTGATCATTGAAAACACCTACAAATCCATGAGATGCCATTTGAATGCCATGGCTCATTTTGTTACTTGATGGATCAATCATACTGACGTTTGTAATAATAATAGCTTGTTAATATTCACTCAAATTGTATTCAATTCAATCTGTCTTTGCTTGTTTCTGCAGCAAACAATGAGTCACAGCCATGAAGGTGAACCTCAAAAGTTTGCTAGCATTCAGCCAGATCATCCAGAGATAGTGATAGATGATCATGAAAAGCTAATAGCAAGGAACAAGTAGAGAATGACAGCATTGGAAGTAAAAGCTCATCATGCAGTAGCTCATGGTCCTCAGAGAAATCTAGTCTAAGAGGAGAAGAAAGATCCAGGGATAATTCCGATAGTGAAGAAGATGAAGTGGATGATAGTGATGTGGTGAGTATAGTTTGCTTTCTGAAACTTACAAAGTAATTACCTGGGCGCTTGTCTGAGAAAATGATTTTAACCCTAAGGGATAGCAAATTAGGTGGTCAACAGCGAATTTTACCTTAAGAAATGACCATCAAGTTGAAACAATTATTCTGTTGTCCCTGAATTTCTAGGTCACCTTTCCAAGGTGTCTGAGTGACATGCTTTGATGACCCAGAGATCTGGTGAAAAGAATTAGCAGCCAGTTTGACTTTGTGTTATTTAATTTTCATAGTGCACAAAGCACTTAATTAAGGAAAACCCAATAAGGAAATGAACAAATTGAAAAAAAAAATGCAACAAAGTTTAACTGGCCATATACAGTAATTATTTTGAACAGATCTGAGTCAAAAAAAGACATCTCATCACTTTGGAATGTTTGGCTTGAGTATACCTCTTTGCAAGAGTCTCTTTTCGTGCACACCAAGATTGTTGATTGATTGTTGTCTGTTTTACTTTTTACTAAACTAAAATTTACTTGTTTTTACTATCCCCAGGAGTCAGAAAACTCAGGAGCTAAGGAGAAACCAGATGTTCCACTAGAAACCAAGCCAAATGAGAAGATAGAAACTGTAGCCACTCATCAGGACAAACCTGTTAGAGAACCAGTTGAGCTTGATAGAGAACCAGAGGAACCAGAACCGGAGGTGACTGACAACCTGAGTCATGAAGAGAAGGTGTCCAGATGCATGATGGGGGATTTGGATCTTGTTTATCCACAGAATGCAAGAATTGTGCGAATTTTTACAAGCTCAACGTTTACAGGTAAGATGGCTTTTTGTGTTGGCAATTCCTCATTGTTGCATCATGTTTTGAGAAAATTATTGATTTTCGGCTTAGAAATGGTGGGCTTCCGTGGTGCCTTTGGCCAGTTGATAGAGGGAGACATGAGGTATGCAGTTTTTGAGTGCTCAGACAGGTGTTTGTGACACGACTATACATTATTGTGAATGCTAGGTGGAATCAGTCGAATGAAAGATGCTTACCGTGTGTGTCATTGTGAGGTCATCGGCCAACCAATCTGCCAAAAAGGCAAAAAAAAATGACTTGCACATTTCTGCATTTGAGGGTAATTTTCAGCTCTGGTGCAGCCTGCCAGAGAAAGAGCATGTGCACACTTCTAATGTGTGTTTACAGAAATTATCCATACCCCCTACGGAAGGGATTGGAAATTCCGGAGGGGTGGGAGGGTCAATTTACCTGATCTTTTCCATACAAATACTGTATTTTACTTCGGAAATTCCAGAGGGGTGGGGGGTCACTTTCAACACCCTTCCGTCAGGGGGGTATGGATATTTTTTGGAACCACACAATGTAGTTTGAGTGATGCATTTTGTTGTCAAACTATCTTAGTTGATGCTTACTATTATTTTTTATATTCAGATACTTCTATTGAACGCAACACTCTGATGGAGAGAGTATACCCCCGCATCAAGCAGCATTGTCAGGAGTCTGGCTATGAGTTCCAGGTTGTTGACATGAGGTGGGGTGTCCGTGACGAAGCTACTGATGATCACATGACATCAGAATTGTGCATGAGAGAGCTGAGAGCTTGTCAACAGCTTTCCACTGGACCTAACTTTATTGTAAGTAAAACAACTTGAGCATTTTGTATGACTGTCATCGTGGCATAGAACATGTTATGACAATGGCACAGCACACAACCTCACCCTCTCATTCAAACAGTCAGCCAATCACATCGCTCTAAATTACTAATTAGCCAATCAAAATATTTATGCACGGCACGGTACACGGAAGCTGGCACTTCCTACCTCCGCGTCTGATCAACGTCATGGAGTGAAAAGTTGTGATTTAGAATCACGTGGGGAATATAGACCAATCACAATAAAGCTAAAATTTCCTCCAACAGTACCCTGGAAACCAGCGAGAAAATGTTTAGCAAGGTCGAGCGCAGGGAGACTTTGCCACGAGGAGCGAAGCAAAGCTCTGAGTTTCCCGAGAAACAACACAATGCGAACTCCAACAGCTACCGATCAATCAGAGTTAAGCTTATATCTCACCAGCTGCAAGAGTTTCGCCGATTCAACTTGCTATGACGGCAGCAAGTTTCAGTTTTTAGTGTTTTTTTTTAAAGAGGAATCACTTGATTTCTTCATCATGTCGTCTGGGCAAAGGAAGTGAATTGAACCAATTGAACAGGTGAAAGACAAGATTATGGAAGTGAAGTGAATGTCTCGAATGTCTCGATTTATTTTCAAATTGGCAAATCGACGTGGCAGAACACGTGACCAAGTGGCATTGATCAGACGTAAAGGCGGGGACTGTCAACGAACACTACCGTAGCAGATAATAATCTCGATAGCGCGGTCCGTGCTGTAACTTTTTTCTGAATAAATATCTGATACCTTTTCTTGATTAGACGTTTCTAGGTCAGAAATATGGCTACCGTCCTTTCCCACCAAAAATTCCCGTCCGTGAGTTCGAGAAGCTGCTAAGCGCCGTCGTCGACAAAAGTGACGAGGAACTCTTACGTCACTGGTTCAGACGTGACGACAACAGCGTGCCGGCCGAGTATCTCCTGCAGCCAATCACAGACCTGCTCCCAGACTATCGGAACTATGACGACAACGAGCTGCGAAAAAGGCATCTGCTGATTGGTGGACTGCTTTTGAGCGAATGCAAGTCGTGCTAAGGGAGGCCAGTGATAAAACACTCAGTAAAAAGGGCAGACAAAAGTATCACATGTCAGGTTCGTAAAGCTGTCATGTTTTCATATGAAATAAACTATCGCCTGGAAACGTTAACTTTTTTCTCGGTTATTCACTTACAATGCCAGACACCCTTGTTTTCGTTTGTAGTTTAAAACATCATCTACTTTTGTTTCAGTAACCGAAGACGAGATCCGTCGGGGCATCATCACAGCACGTGACCAAACCAAGCATTGCTATTGGTTCAAGCGCGTCATCAACGGTCTCCATGACAACTTGTCAAACCAGAACACCGACAAGTTTATCGACAAAGTTTGGGGAAGTAGTGACATAGATGCAGAGGCTCAGAATCTCCTAAATACCTTGCGAGAGCAAGACCTCCCGAGGGTCCTCCCCCAGGGGAATGTTACCCATTATGACGTCATGTGGAGTGACAACGGTATCGACCCTGTGTCGTCCACGGAGCATGCGCAGTACATCGAGAAGCTCTGCGAGGATTTTCATGACGTTTTGACAGGAATGATCGATACAGGTAGGAATTTCGTACCTTAAGCTGTTGCATAAAAGCGTATGGCTCTCCGTTGGTGACGTCACATCTCCTATCACCACAGAAAGCCCGCTCATAACACCAGTAAGAAATCTGCTGTCTCCACACAACAAACCTCGCCCCGCGCTTTCATAAATATTGGTGGATTTAAAAAAGCGCGCGAGGTTGGCGGCGGAGGCGAGGAGCGAAGCGCTTCTCAGCTTTTTTCTTGTTCGCTCTCAAACAAGTGAGGTGAAGACAATGGTTCTCATCGGATGGAAAGCATCATTTATTGTAGCTAACTAATTCTGCCTTAAAGTGAGCCACACAACTGCGCCGCTGTTCTGCGCATCTCAAAACAAAGAAGTATCGTCCCGTAACGACGGTCAGCCAAGGCTAAAAACCACGAAAACAATCGTTTATAATCTCGCTTTTTCTCGATCCATCGGACCATTTTTTATTATTATTATTATTATTTTTAACTTTACATATTCTTAAATAGCTATCTGATAGAATGGTCTAATTAGTTTTGCTGGTGAATCAGAGTGATCGCTCCTGGAGCATGCACGTATCGTGACAGCCTCCCTCTACGTTTATCCTCAAATTTTGAAGCTAACTGATATTCCATTCACGCTGGCGCTGAAGTGAGTTCATAGTAAACATGCTTCACAGATGATCACCACCACCTAAGGAAAAGTGAATTTTCCGACAACTTTCAGACTCTAAGCGCTTTCCATTTGACAAAAAGTTCTGGTTCGAGTTTCTGGGAATTCCTGTGGTCAAATAGAACGGTTCAAACTGAAAACTCACGTGAATGTCTCGAAATAGGCTGGGATGCTTTTCATTTGCCAGAAATTTTCGGTAATACCGGTTGGAAATCAAATGAAAAGCGTCTTTTCGGGGAAATAACCGGGAATAATGTCAAATGGAAAGCGATTTCCCGAAAGTTTCGAAATTCCCAGTTTCTGGGTAATCTCAAAGGTTGTCGCAAATTTCCGAAAAAGTTTTCCCGGGCTTGGCGCTTTTTCATTTAAATTCTAACCGAAAATTCCGGGATTTTTGTCACATGGAAAGCGCCCTCTGTTTACTCAGCGTGAGCTCGTCAATCCTTCCCATATTTGCATATTTTTCAGGAGTCCAAGATCGCGAGTCCAATCGAAAGGAAGACGCTCTAGAGGATGAGCTCTTCCAACACGGCTCGTTCTGTAGGACGAAGTGCGCATCCTTCTACGGCAGGAGGAGTACCTGAGGGAAGTCAAATCCGTCCTCTTGAAGGAGAGAGTGGTCGTTATTCATGGAGAATCGGGTTGTGGCAAGACCTCAATTATGGCTAAGGTACGCAGGGGGTTGACGTAAGATAGATACGCATGTTAAAGTAGACGGGCAACCATAGGAATTTAAGACGAAGTTATGGGGAAATTTATGCCTTATGATATTGTGAACTTTCTCAAATAATGTTGAGCAAGCCTATAAAGTAGCCAGAGCGAGCATCATGAAAGAAGATTGGCACTTCTACCCGGGGGCCGACTTCCTAAAAAGTCCCTCTCGCACTAACATTCCAAACAACCAGGAACTACCACAGCCTCGCAGATGTTGTAAGGTTTCTCGGGGGCATAAATTGCGACCAGTACAATCACCAGTGCAATCACCAGTGCTTCCTAAAAAGTTTCTTTCGCGCTAACATTCCAAACAACCAGAAACTACCACAGCCTCGCAGATGGGTAAGGTTTCTCTGGGGCAGAAATTGCGACCAGTACAATCACCAGTGCCACTTGATATTTTTCTCTGGCGACTAACTTTTCATCTAGCCAGGGTTGCTTATGGTACGAAGTTTAAAAGGGGGCAGATATGTATTCGATCATGTGACCAATGAATCATAAGTCAGCTAGAAAATATCGTAACTTCAGCTAACCTCAAAGTGTTAAGTCTGATGATCGCTTTAGTGTAAAACTCATTGTAACCACAGGGAGCTCACCTTTACAGTTTAAATCAAGAAAAATAATAAAAATCTTTCCATTTTTCGCTGAATAAAGCGAAAGGAAATATATTTTCTTTGCCTTGCGTTCTGGTCTTTTCTGATTGCCTAATTATGCTTTGCCCAGACTCGCCCACTAGGGCCTCATTACCACGAAATGGCTTCCGTCCGCTAAATGAGGCCCTAGTGGGCGAGTCTGGGCAAAGCATAATTAGGCAATCAGAAAAGACCAGAACGCAGGGCAAAGAAAATATATTTCCTTTCGCTTTATTCAGCGAAAAATGGAAAGATTTTTATTATTTTTCTTGATTTAAACTGTAAAGGTGAGCTCCCTGTGTTGTAACCAAATAAACGCTCCGATCTCCTCCTTTGTTGAATTAAAATGCACACGTCCACTACAAGAGAATAACGACAAACAACCTTCAACCGATATAGTTATGCAACTAGATGACTGCAGTAGTGGATTACTTGATCGCTCCATAGAGCGGATTTCAGATGACTGTCGTGAGTAAAGCCGGGGAAATACGAGGCACAAAATCCCTCAACTTGTCGCGCAACATTGCTGCGTTGCAAGTCTAATGTTTGTTGCTCGTTTTTCATCAAATTCACAACTTGTCGCGCAACATTTTGTTTAAATGATCACACATGAGAGACCAAGACGGATTTTGCCCCTTAGCACCTCATTTCTATTGACTAATCAACTTGAGTTGTAGGCAAGATGTTGCGCGAAAAGTTATGTTTGATGAAAAACGAGCAACAAAACCAGAATTTCTGGCTCAAAGTAGACCCGCATTCTACTTCGCGCAACAAGTTTTCACAACCTGCAACAAATGTTTTTGTTGCGCGACAAGTTGTGGCGCGAGATGAAAAACGCGCAACATCGATCATCAACTTGCAACGCAACAACGTTGCGCGACAAGTTGAGGGATTTTGTGCCTCGTATTTCCCTGGCTTAATTCGCAATTACTTTGCAATTACTCCTGTAGGTTGTATTCCGCATCGGTGTAATTACTTTGCGATTGTTTTTACTACAGTCATAATAAAATCGCTCTATTCACTAACTGGCGATAGCTTTTTTTATTATCACTTCAGATTGCTTGGGATGTTCGCTCCTGGCTCAGCGAAAAAAAGAAATGCAACCCATGCGCCGTAGTACGATTTATTGGGACATCTCCTGATTCCTCCAGTATCAGGTTGCTACTACGAAGCATCTGTGAACAGCTGCAGCGAGTTACCAACAAGAACGACTCTATACCACAGGTATCCCATCTGTACCACAGGTATCCCGTCTGTACCACAGGTATCCCATCTTTACCACAAGCCACCACAAGGCATTTAATCGGTGACACAGGTTCCCCATAAATAACACTGATATCACGGCCCATGCCAGAGTCGAAAAACGGCTGTCTGGCGAACACAGCCTATAGTTCTGCAGGCACGGGACTGCGTTATCTAGGGTAATTTTGTCCGCTATATTTAGTCAAGTGTCAACTTCATCAATCGTATTTTACGTAACGATGTCCTATTTCCTTTGCTTTCTCACTAGTCAGCTCCTCAGGCGCTAGCAGCGATACCGAGGAAAATAAAATAAGCCGAGCTTGCGAGGCACGGCGCGCCTGGACCGAGCGCTAGAACAGCTTCAGACGGCTTTCCGGGAGTTTTCTGGAGCGCTTTACGAGATCCTGTTCCGCAGGCTACTTTCTCAACCGAAACCCTACTTCTCTGGTTTAGAAACCTGAGAGCTAGTGACCCAACTATCCTGTTGCTCCACTCGTAAGCGCGACTCACATTCCAGGAACTCATTAGCGCAACTCCGTCATCACACTTCTGCTCTTTTCTTTTCCAGGGCATGAAAGAACTGACAAAATTCTTCAGAAAATGCCTTAAACAATCTGCCTCACCCACCCGACCCATTGTACTGGTTTTGGACTCTCTCGATCAGTTGTCTGATGATTTCGGTGCTCGCGAACTCGACTGGCTGAAGAAGCTCCCGCCCGCGCATGCGTATTTAGTGCTCTCCACCCTGCCTGGTGAACAATACGGATGTTTTCCAAGACTCGAGGTAAGCGCGACCAAATGGTGTAAAACCACCCTTTCGAATAACATGTTACATCCCAAATCGTTTTATCGCGTTGTAAATCTTAAAAACATTGGAGGAACAGAAACCCACAATCAAATGGAACAGAATGGCCCAATCTCGTTCCCAGAGCCTCTCAGTCATTCTGACTCTCCAAGGATCTGGACGCAGACGAAACAAGAAGTCCTACAATCTAAAATGGAATCAGGAATCTCAAACGACTGTCACCAGAGCGTGTTGTCACGAGCAGGGGTCTTTAAAGGCCCATTACAAACCGACAGCCTTTGCGGACTCTTAGCCAATCAGAGCACCCGAAAAACAATGGATCAATTTGAAAACAAAAGAAAACAAGGCGCAAAGGCTCCCGGTTGGTGATGGGCCTTTAATATTGCCCTCCTCTCGCGCTTGGTCACACTAGTGAAAATGAAAAGGAAAGCGTGTAACCTTGTGTTACTCCACCTTTGAACAACTAGGGAACGCGGGATGGAAAAACCTGCTGCTTTTTTGTTATTTACTTAATTTTATTTCCATTCGCCAGGATATGTACAGTTCTAACTGTCTTCTAGAAGTCCCAGCGATGCAGCATGACACCGCTGGTCAGATACTTAATAACTGGTTAGAGGCAGCTCATAGAACTCTTCAGCCCGAACAGCTCAGCAAGATTATTGCTTCATTCAAGCTCTGTCCACTTCCGCTGTACCTCAAGCTAGCGTTTGACGAGGCCTGCAGGTGAATTGTATCACATATATTATTGTTTTTTTTCTTTTTCTTTTCTTTATTAATTTAGGTAACACTACTACATACTACATTACAAAACATTGGAACATAGTAACGAAAAACATTGATGCGTACAAATGCTTGCTCCTTATTGGCAATTTTTTTACAGCTTTTGTTATTTTTCATTATATATATATATATATTATAGATTACACATATATTATATATATTATATATTACATGGGACTCCGGGGCGGGTTGTCTGTATGACATGCTCGAGAATCCAGTACTTCGACATGACATGCTCGAGAATCATGTACTTCGCGTGCCTCCCGAAAGGCAGTGCGCACAAGAGGACGAATTTTTTGTTGCCGGAAAAAAATAGCCTTTGGACCCACGAGCGAATGTGTGTGACAGAAATGGCTTCATCGAAATGGCTTAAAGGGCTGTGTCAGGATTATTTTAATAATTTTGTAAATACAGCTCTAAATTGCATGTAAACATCCCCAAATCACTTATATCGCTTGGTATTAGCCTCATAGCCAATCATAGTTAGTCCCCTCTACTAACTATGAGCCAATGTAGGCAAGTTTTAGCGGCAAGAATGCCGATTTGCAAGCAAATTTTGACGTAAATTCAAACTTTGAAAACTTGTCATCCTGACAAGATTTCAAAAACACGTTATTGCAATCCGTTTCCATCCGCTCTGTAATAGGTCCATGAAGCCTACAATCATGATCGCTTGTAGTTAAAGGGCTATTTAACAAACCCAGACTAGTATTTTGGCTATCCATCAGTTATTTGGATGTTTTTTATATCACCTTTTGCGGTGATTTTTCCAATCGATTTCTCTATAAAAATTGTTTTGGAGCCGTAGGGACTGGGAATGAGTACAAGACACGGCGCGCAATGAATTGTGGTCCCATAACTTCCTGCGCGCCCTCTTTAAACTATCCCACAAACCATTGCGTACCCTAAGTGTCTGGCACGAGACTCTGTAACCTGCGTTATTCTTTTTTATGAAGTACGAATTTCTCACTCTCCCATAGATGGAAGTCGTATACTCCGTCCGAGGACGCCGTCCTGGCCGTGAATGTTAAAGAGATGATTAATGCCCTGCTGGACCGGGTAGAGCGTGTACACGGAAATATATTAGTGAGCCACGCCCTGGGGTACATAACCGCGTCCAAGAGCGGGCTAAGTGAACCGGAACTTGAAGATCTACTGTCTTTGGATGACGAGGTAATTATCGGACGGACAAACGAACGGACAGGTAGTCGGACGGTTTAGAGGTCAGGGCCAGGCTCCTAGAAAGTCAGTCAACACTAACCCAGGGACATTTGATTTGATAAGAATCTTATTCATCCCTAGGTTAGCGTTAACCCACTTCTTAGGAACCGGGCCAAGGCAGACTAGAGGCAGACAGATGGACAGACAGGCAGACAGATAGTAGACCGACAGACAAACAGACATACAAGCAGATAGTAGACAGACAAACAGACATATTACAAGCAGATAGCAGACAGACTGACAGAAAGACAGGCAGGCAGACAGACATAGAAACAGACATACAAGCAGATAGCAGACAGACAAAGAAACAGACATACAAGCAGATAGCAGACGGACTAACAAAAGGACAAGGAAACAGATAGCACAGACAGGCAGACAAACAGATATTTAGACAGACAAACAGACAGACAAGTAGAATATTTTCAGATTTTCGCCTTTTGAAAGTATTTTTACCGGTATAAATTTCCTTGCATTTTTCCTAACTAAAGGTCTTGAATGATGTCTATCAGTACTGGACCCCGCCTGTGCGAAGGCTGCCTCCGTTGCTATGGATACGGATCCGTGCTGACATCCGGGACTACTTGATTGACAGGGAGCGGATGGCGTTCGTGTCAGTGCTTGGTACCACAGGCAGTTCGTCGAGGTAAATTATACTACAACTCTCCACTCATTAATATAGAGCAGATTTCAGTTGACCCCGTAGTTATCAGCAGTGGCTCAGTGGTCTAGTGGTATGATTCTCGCTTTGGGTGCGAGAGGCCATGGGCTCGATTCCCGTCTGAGCCCTAGTGTTTCTTGTCTTTTTTTTTCTTCTCTTTTTTGTGTTTTTCTTTCTGTTGTCGTTCTTATCTTGTGATATTGTTTTTCTGTTCCAATATTCTAATGCTTTTTGTTAAAAAAAATGCACGTCTCTGATATGGTTATTTCACCGGCAAAAAAATGTAACTATGGTAACCATATGTTAACTGTTATCACATGTCAATTTCTGAAATTTAAATGAAAATTCCTATTGTCGTAATTGTCAGCAGTGGCTCAGTGGTCTAGTGGTATGATTCTCGCTTTGGGTGCGAGAGGCCACGGGTTCGATTCCCGTCTGAGCCCTAGCGTTTCAATTTTTTTTCGCTTGTTTTGTCATTTTCTGTTTGTTGTCGTTCTTATCTTGTGATACTGTTTTTTTTTTGTTCTAATATTCTAATGCTCTTTGCTGACAAAATGCACGTCTCTTAAATTGTTGTTTCACCGGCAAAAAGTGTTACTATGGTAACCATATGTTACCTGTTGTCACAGGTCAATTTCTGAAATCATAATAATTATTATTATTGTGGCTGATTTCCTCATCAGTTGCTCAGTGGTCTAGTGGTATGATTCTCGCTTTGGGTGCGAGAGGCCACGGGTTCGATTCCCGTCTGAGCCCTAGCGTTTCTATTTTTCTTTTCGCTTGTTTTGTGTTTTTCTGTTTGTTGTCGTTGTTATCTTGTGATACTGTTTTTTTTTTGTTCTAATATTCTAATGCTCTTTGCTGACAAAATGCACGTCTCTTAAATTGTTGTTTCACCGGCAAAAAGTGTTACTATGGTAACCATATGTTACCTGTTGTCACAGGTCAATTTCTGAAATCATAATAATTATTATTATTGTGACTGATTTCCTCATCAGTGGCTCAGTGGTCTAGTGGTATGATTCTCGCTTTGGGTGCGAGAGGCCACGGGTTCGATTCCCGTCTGAGCCCCAGTGTTCCTTTTTTCACAGTTTTTTGTGTTTTTCTTTTTGTTGTTGTTATTGTTCTTTTGTCGTGATATTATTTTTCTGTTCTAATCCTTTTTGTTAACAAAATTTAGGCTTTGAATATTATTTAAGAAAGATTTTTTTTAGAACTTTTGAGCAAGTGTGCCAGAAAGCGCAAAAAATATTGTTACTCGAAATAAAAAAAAGTTGTTGCTTTGAATTTAGTCTCATTTGAAAGGTTTTTATGGTAATGTTCGTGTATTGTATCGTCCCGGTAAAAAAATTCCCAAGGAAGCTGAGAAATTAAATTTTAGTTTTTACAGATAGACATATTTTTCACACCTAAAATGGTGATGTCAATCACAGCCTATATAGATTCTATAGAATTATTCCATTTTTGATCGCTTATTTCTGGCGCGAACCCAGTCCTCTGCCTTTTGTGATATTTCGAAATGTGGACCACAAATCTACAAATTAGGATAGAAATCATTGAGTAACACTATTATTGGCCAAACGTTGCTCGAAGTTGTAAAATAACCTGTCTCAATTACCTGCAAAAGTAGTTACCATGGTAACCATATGTAACCTGTTGTCACCACCTGTCAATCACGACTTGTCAATTGAATATGTCAAAATATCTGACGAGATCTCAAAGCAGTGGCTCAGTGGTCTAGTGGTATGGTTCTCGCTTTGGGTGCGAGAGGCCACGGGTTCGATTCCCGTCTGAGCCCCAGTGTTGTTTTTTTTTTCTTTTCTTTCTTTTTTGTTTTTGCTCTTTATTTGTGATTTTGCTTTTCTGTTCTAAAGTGATTGTCATCAATGCTTCTTTCAGCTGTTCATCTGTTCTTCCAGCTATTCATCAGCTGTTCAAAAACTGCTTTGCTGTCCCTGACGTTGGCACTAACTTATCCCAACGTATCAGACGATGACTTTAACAATCTTACATTAGAGTCTTTTGCCATTTTCGTTTTAAGGTTGCACACGAGAGGTATCTGTCAGAAGACGAAAAAACAAAATTCCACTCCCATCTCGCCGATTACTATCTTGGCACTAGGACAGACGGAAACAAGAAGCCATTTACCAACAAACAAGGCGAGGACCAATCAATTGACCGCTTCGTTGCTAGACAACCACTGATGTTTGACACCTCTGACCGCGCGCCACGATTCAACTTGCGCAAGCTCAGTGAACTACCCTACCATCTTATCCAAGCTGGAAACGAGAAAACTCTCAAAGAAGAAGCGCTTTGCAATTTTGAATTCCTCCTAGCTAAACTACGAGCATTGTCCGTAGAATCAATTCTTCAAGAGTTCGAATCCGCCTTAGCAGTCTTCCCACGAGATCAAGACTTGAAGCTCCTCAAAAAATGCTTCAGTCTTTCTATGCATGCGTTAAGGGCTGAACCCAAGCAACTTGCCACTCAGCTCCTAGGGCGCATGCTCAGCTACTCACGTGACACTAGTTATCCATATTTGGTAAAACTGCTGCAGCAAGCTCGAGTAGGTCCCGTGCCCTGTTTTATACCGAACCAACAGTGCCTAACATCGCCCAGCGGCAGTCTGATGCATTCCATCGATGCCGAAGAGTTCCGAGGAGGCATCGAATACGTTAATATATCCCCTGATGGAAAAACTGTGGTCACTTCACACAGAGGCTCGGAAGGTCTTTGCATATTGTATTTTGATATCAACACGGCCAGGCGTACTCGCAAGGTAAGCCTACTTTCAGGGAATTTCGGCAGAAACCCATCCATGCGGAAAGTTTATTTTCCCATGGAAGAAGAATGGGAAGCGTTCGGATTTCCCATGGCTATCATGTGAATTCCGACACTTCCCATGCGTGTGCCTTGGGGAATTCATGGATGGATTTCTGCAGAAATTCTCTGTGATTGAAACCGGGGTCTTGTTGCTCAGAAGTGGTTTAGCACTAATCGCGTTCGAAGAACGCAATCTATTCTCGGCAAGCCAAGAAGATTTGAGCGATTTTCTTGACACAAGGCCTCGACATCAGACCGAGGCCACTTATCATGTTAGAAACCGGTTTTACAAGATTTTGTCGCATTCGAAATTTCAACTGTGCGTTCGAGAATGTGTTTCACATTTGCGACTGGTTCTTGGTTCCTTGGTGGACGACATCAAACTCTGTTCGCTTAGTAATTCACCGCCACATCTCGGCCGCATTGAATGAAAATTCTTTCGCACACCGCCAATAATAAAATGCCTAGAGGTTTCTTTTATTTGAGGGAAAGAGGGTGATCGTACAAAAAGATAACGGACATTCTAAGTCTTTGCAAGGCGATTCGTCTCAAACACCAAAGACATGAGCCTAAGAAAATCGATTCAGCGAACAATTCAACTGGTAAATCCTTTTGCACGTTTCTTTCCTATGAAAACTTTTATAGATACAGTTCGCTTCAATTCCAAGTTTTCATCAGAATGATTTGCAGAATTTCCGACACTCTGGATCATTCAGGTCAAAGGCTAGGCTTCTCTAAGAAAATTCTCACGCGTTCCACTCGGCGAAAGGAAGATACGTTTTCCTTCTGGTGTCTTGTTTGAATGAAAAATGAGTCTTGTCAAAAATAAGCTCCGTAGCATGCCTTTCCCGTGGGTTTCAAAGATCAGAGAAACGTACGAGCGAAGTCAAATGATTTGGGTCTGCCTTGTTGACAAGATTTGCAAAGAAACAGAGTTTGATTGACGTCCACTAAAAAACAGTCACGGCACGTCACGCTCACATCTTGGCATGCAACACAAACAAAAACGGATAAGAAATAACGGAAAAAGTCCTTCTTCGAACGCGTTTCTAATCTATGATTACTACTAGTCTAGGATTAATGAAAGATTCCAGCTATGACCGCGCGCGTTCCTTTTACCTTTCGTTCAGGTTTGCTTCACCAAACCTTCTGGTATCAACACCGCGTGGTGCGCGCGCATGAGCGATCTCAACACCAATCGATTCATCGCCGCCGGCTCCTCGGACGAGGTATTCCTAATCAATACCAAATCGGGTAAAGCCCTGCAGACTTTTAAGCCAATCAGTGACAGTAGCGCTTGGTTCCGAACCCTACCTCCCGTTTCGTTCGCCGACGAGGACAGACTTGTAGTAGCACTTGGCGACAAGGCGTTGAAAGTCTACAATACCGGAACCGGAGAAGAGGTTCATTCCATTCCAGTGGATGGGATCGACCCCGAGAAAAGTTTTGGTACTGTCCACGCGCGAGGAAAAGAAGCGGCATATTGCGTTCAAGAGCAGAGCACGGTGCATTTTATAGATCTGGAAACAGGACAGGAGATCCGTACTGTTGAGGTTGAGCTCCTGCCGCCTGACTATGGTGTCTACGAGACAGAAAAGCGAACACCTTTTGTCGTGGAGCTGAAGCTTGGAGTTCAGGATCAACTGATGGCCATGTCATCCGAACGAAATGACCTGGTGGTAAGTGGTTTGTTATTGTTGTTTTTGCTGATTTGTTTGTGAGTATATCTGATGATCTGTATGTTTGTCAAACATCATCTTTATCTATTATATAGACACGAGTCTCATATGAAGATCTCATATGATACTCGTAGATCTCATATGAAGCTACATCCGGGACCTGAGTAACATATTTTCCATATCCTCACTAGTGAGGATATCGGTCAAAACAAAAGTGCTTGGAAATCAATTGGAGTATTTTTTTTTTCTGGTTTGTCTATATAATAAAAAGAAAATTTCACGGTGGCTTGAAGATATGAGTTGTTTTCTCGTGTCAAATACAATATTTTACTCATTCGCTGCGCTCATTCGTAACATATTGTCCTTGCCACTCGAAAATAAAACTCATATCTTCGCGCCACCGTGTAATATCCTCTATTTATGTTGCTGGCCTCGCTCGCAGTCATGCGCGCGTATGCTGAATAAATAAATAAATAAACATGGGAGATGTTCTCTCTCGCTCTGGTGACAGCCATTTGAGGGCCGTTGCTGATTTGCCACTTTCGACCGTTGGGGTATACGCAGAAAATTATTTACGTCAATGACCTTGCTCATGCGTCAACGGCGGTCACCAGAGCCTCCCCCCATGAGGTGGGAGCTCTGAATACCTGAATTTATACCACGCCACAGAAAAGACAACCAATCACAAGGAAGAATGGCGTTGTTTTTTCGGCGGTATTCCACTCAACCTTCCCATCGTGCACTGCGTTTACGTAAAACGTTGCCTTTAATTTCCTGTAGCGTGGTATAAATAGTTATACAATGAATTATCATGGCATTCTTCAGAATTTCCCACTTGTCACTTGTATTTTGTTAGCATACACACTCACCTGAAGGTTTGTGTGTATACCAGAAAATACAAGTGACGCGAGAGTTCTGAAGAATGCCACTCGAAATCATTGTATAACTAATTATGCATGGGGGCTAGTAAAACATACTTGTATGAATTTCCACAGGTTTACAACTCAAAGACGGGAAAGTTTATCCAGCGACCCGAAAAGTTCGGTATTGACCAACACAGCCATCTGCAAATAACAGACGACTGCAAATACGCTATATCAACCAAAAGCTACGAAATGTACCAATGGGATTTACAAACTGGCAAATCAAAAGCCCTCGCCAAAATTCAACCCGTGTTCGGCCTGTACGTTCGCAGCAACCATCTCGTCATGACCGTATCCTCCGACGGCCTACTTCGGATCTACGACACCAGCCGAGGTATCTCCGAAGAAGACACGAAGGATGGCTCCGTGACAGATGGTTACCCGGATACAGTATGGCGGCGTATGTTGCTACTGACAACCGTCACGTGATTACCATGTGCACGGTGCAGACAATGCCGCAGATCTGCGTATGGGATGCGGCACTAGGGGTCAAGGTCAGGACTATCAAGAGTTACATCTTCCCGTACCCGCTGAAAATGATCAGGTTAGTTGTAGATAATAGGTGATTTCGCTAGAGCGGGGGACCTGGGGATTTTGTTTCCATAGCTAACCCTGGCACTCATGTGAAATAATTTCGTTGTTTTGGTACAAGAATAACACACAGCTTGCTTGTGGCACTCAAGCGAACTGACACTTTTAAACGAAACAATTTCTTTGTTTTGCCTACTCGAAGATTACCGCCGACCGGTTAGCGCATTGGTAGTGTGCCAGGCTGATGATATGTGTTAGAGCGGATTTCACATGACTGTCAAGACTTGTTATGTAATTGCGATTGCTTTACGTTCTCATTGGTTACTCGTTTTTCTCAGCCAATCAAATTCCGCAGTAAATACAATTGTGTAATTACATAGTAATTGGTTCGGCTTGCAATTGGCTGAGAAGAAAGCCATTTAGGAGCAAGTTGTGATTTCTCTCGATTCTGATTGGCTAGTGATTGCTCAATTGCAATTGTTTTCACGACAGTCATGTGAAAACCGCTCTATCCATTATTTGTATTACAGGACTCGTGCGTCAAGGAAAAACAAAATATTTTGCTCGCTTGTATGCCAGTAAAGGAAACAAAGCTATATAGTAAGCTTGCTATGTTAAAGTGGGGCTACGATCTAATCGTTTCCACCGCTCTTTTCTGATAAATCACTTGTTAATAACCTAAATGACAAATACCTGCAGTTGTTTTCCAATTTTTTCACAATAAACAATGACTTTTTGAGCTCTAAATTTCGAATATCGCGCCATTTTGCACTGGGCCGGCGTTCCAGCGGCGTCGGCCAAAGTCCGCGGGGTGTGACGTCACAGGCGTAACTCGAAACAAAACTCAAAGTCACAACAGTAGTTGTGACGGCACATTGTGAAAGAAAAAGTGAAGAAATGGGGATGTATTTGCAGGAAATGTTGTGTTTAAAAGTACTTCAGCATTATTGCTAACAGAAAACGTGGAATTTCAACTCATATAAGCTTCACGCACCAAAATAATTGAAATCGAACATGTCTTCGATGCGCTACAGAAAAAGGTTCGATCGTGGTGTGCAGTTCCAAATCCTCTGCTCACTTCGCATATAAATGTTTCACAAGGATGTCTGACTAATCTAGGTGTCAAGTATGAAATTCAGGCGCGGCTGTCAAAATCAAATATGGTTACGGTACCTGATAAATCAAAACCAAGTCCATCAGTGAGAGAAACGCAAACGACAGAAAGAGCGCAATAACGAAGCGTGTAAGGTCAATTCTCAGATCGGGAGCGCGATATGAATCAGAGACATTCCATGTAGCCGAGATGCACGCCAAGAAAAGTTTGTATTCTAAACCAAAATAAAAAGTAACTTAATAGGATTTGTTGGATGGATAGATGCGAAATTCTAGGGTTAAGTACTAAATTCAAGGCTTCGTAACGTTCAATGCCGCCGCGTAAAATGTCAACTTACATTCGTGTTTTTTCCAACGATAAGTTCGAAGAAACTATAGTCTCAAGGGCAAATAAAAAAAATCATAAATCTGGAGTTTTCTGCGCATTCTTATAAATATAGATCAAGTTTCAAGTCTGTTGTAGGTCGGTGGGTTGTGGTGAACGGGTAGGGTTTACTTGACTAGTGCAAAGTACTTACACATATCCTGCATAAACCAAATGCTTCGCTTTGTTTTTAAATTTGCTACTTTTCTGAATGAAATTTAAGTCCTTTGAAGCATACAAATACAGTTTTATTTGACAAACTTGTCTAACATGGGAACAAATTGCAATAGAGCCGCACAGCCACAGCTGAGCAACAAAAAAAAACACATTAAAAACTTAATTATCTAATGTGTGTCTCCAAAAAATATCCATCCCCCCCCCCCCCCCTACGGAAGGGATTGAAATTCCATAGGGGTGGGGGGTCAATTTACCTGATCTTTTCCATACAAACACTGTATTTTTCTTCGGAAATTCCAGAGGGAGGGGGGCTCATTCCGTGGGGAGGGGGGGGGGTATGGATATTTTTTAGAAACACACAATGTTCTAAAAACATTTTTAGCTTACAAGGAGACAAATTGATTTTTCTGTTCATTAGTACTACTAGATGTCAAGCCTACCATAGGTCTTCAGAAAAGATACAAATGTTAATGGGAGATTTCCGATAAGAAAACTGGGAGAAATATATAGTAAATATATGGCAGTTCAGGGAAATTTTGCTGTTGGAGACAGGAGTGAAAAATCTTGAGACTTTAGCAAAACCAGCAGAGTTGATGTCCCTGGCGTCATTACTATAATTATCCACCTCCATGGATTCTCAAATTCTTGAATTCTATTTCCAAAACAGCTGTGCCAGTTGTTTTTCCAGTGTTCACACAACTTCTGGAGAAGACATTTATGATGGATCATTGAAGTTCCAGTGAAAACCCTTCTAGCTCTGGTAAAATCCCTTGCAATTCCACAAACTCCCTGCCAGTTTCATTGAAAACCATGTTCTAAGCCATGTTCTAACTTGTAGCAACAAGGAAATTAGAATGCAAAGCCAACAAAAAAAGTAGTCCAAATATAGCATGTTTATTGGGAAATGTTGAGATACGCCCCCTGCCCTGAGCCCCACCCTTCTATAAATTCTACCCCTAGGGGACAGGAATCAATATTTTTGGTCAGGATTGTCAAATATTTTAGGGGTGAAGAGACTGGGGTCTGGTCTCTTTTAGAGCTCTGAATGGTCCAGCACCTTTACAGCAGCTACAAAATTTAAAAATACCTTGGTAGAAAGAAAATGCAGTCAAATACTCCATTTTACAGTTGATCAACATCCTTTGTTTCAACAGAGCTGATAGATACATCAAAATGCATTAGCATCTGATTTGCATTCCAAGAGAATGATAAGGTCTGTTTCAATGATGCAGCAATTCATCATGTGGGCAAAGCCAATATTTTCTTTCATCAAGCAGGATATGATCAACTAACAGTACAGTAAAAAAAAACCTGCTTGTACGAACCTAAGGATTTAAGAACCTGTTGGCAGAAATTTTCTATTTTAATGCTCCAAAAATATATAATTACCTTTTAGCCATTCAAAGTCAAGCAGGTTTTTATGATGTGGGGTTACAGATTTTTATCTTTTCCATTTTTGTGTTATTGTGTGGTTCCAAAAAAATATCCATACTCCCCCTCCACGGAAGGTGTTGAAAAGTGACCCCTCCACCCCTTTGGAATTTCCAAAGAAAATACAGTATTTGTAATGGAAAAGATCAGGTAAATTGACCCCCTACCCCTCCCGAATTTCCAATCCCTTCCGTAGGGGGATTGGATAATTTCTGGAACCACACATTTTATTTGTCAGTTCTCTTGGACTTTTGCCAATATTGATGTGAATAAAATGCTTTTAATGATGGGCAAACCATATTTTATCCTATTTCTGGTAATCAGCAACCATGTTTTCTCCGTAGAAATTAAGAACCTACTTGGAAACCCTAAACTGCCAATACCGCAAAATATAAGAACCTGTTTTGGCAAACTTTGAAAAGTGTAGGTCCTTACACGCGGGTTTTTACTGTAAGCTTAACTTAAGTTATATGATAATCACAAACGCAAACAACTCGAGCAAACGCAAAGTTCAAACTGTTCATTAATGAACAGTTCAGCTCTTAGACCGTAAATAAGAGCAGCTCACGTTTAGCTTTAATCTTTTTGCTCTATCAAAAATTCTACAGAATGACTTTGATCCCCGAGCGAAAGGAGCAAAAGCTTTTTCACTAACCTGTAGCAACATGGCGTAACAACACGCCGTAAAACATTTGCAAACAGTATCTAATAAATCGATACAAATGTTCTTGAAGTCCTTCAATTCATCATTCGCACTTTTCTTACCGACTCCCGGGCTCTATATATTTTGAAAATAATCTATCACGGGAAATAATAGCAACTTGCAACTCTTGTTGTTGTCTTTTACATCAACACAGCAACGACAGGTAGTCAGGCGGCTAAGCCAAATGATTGTGCGTTTTTTGATAAAAGCATGAAACTTTCCAGTATGATTGGCCTACGGGTACTTGTCAATTTTTGATTGGGAGGCATCTCTGAAAATTCTTTTTACAGGAACTATTTAGACGACTCGCAAAGCTATTGTTCAGCCGCCATCTTGTCCTTTGTTATTCATGAGTCTCGCGGCACTTACTGTCCAAGTCAGTGAAGTGATTCTCCAGACTCTGCAGCAAAATCCCTGCAACTTTGTTTCATTCAGGGGCCATTAATACCTTGGCACATATGGTCTATACTTCGGTAGCTATGTCGCAAGCTGATATTAACCTGTGTGCTGAAGAATCCCGATATTTTCCTGATTTTCTATCTCCGAAACAGTGTCTGACTGGGAATTCGAAAACATGTTTTCGTAAATAGAAGAAAACATCTAGAAAGTAATTTAGCTATCAAATGTTCACTTGTCATATATTCCAATGATCGTTTCTCTTCGCCATAAATCTTTAGAGTTTTGTCTATCTGGCGCTACACTCTATAAATTTATCTCGTAGAATAAGAGCTCAAGTGCCACGAAACTCATGAATAACAAAGGACAAGATGGCGGCTGAACAATAGCTTTGCGAGTTGTCTAAATAATTCCTGTAAAAAGAATTTTCAGAGATGCCTCCCAATCAAAAATTAACAAGTACCCTCTGAAGTCCCGTCCTGGAAAGTTTCATGCTTTTATCAGAAAACGCACAATTCGCAATAAAATTTGGACTTAGCCGCCTGACTAAGGTAGCGCTTGTTGGGAATGTGAATGGAAATATTCGGCTCAGTCTTCTTTTCACGTGCGATAGAAACCCGCTCGTTCGACTACATCGCAGTAGAATCTCGTTGTTCGTTCTGGTGCGTTTAAACTACCTGATTTGCTAAACAACAAGAACAATTTGTCATTTATCAACTCTGTTTCTTCGCACTTCTGCACTAAATCATGTAAAGCACATTCGCGAGTTACGCCTGTGACGTCACAGTTCTTCTCTGAACTGATTAATATGCATAAATCGCTGGAACATCGGCCTAGCAAAAAGCGCGAACTTCAACGTTAAATATTTTCGTTCGCGATCTATTTTGACACTTTAAAATGCTCAAGTTACGTAGCAAAATGTCTTAAGAGTTGTTTACGGCAGAAATTTTGCCAAATAAGCTCGTTCAATTTTCGTCGTAGCCCCACTTTAACGGATTCCTCCTGTAATTCGAAGCAAAAAAGGGACACCCAAATTTCAAGTGATTACTCTTTGAGCGCGCAAAAATCTCGAACGCAACGGATGCGGGAATTGTGCTAGAGCAGATTTCGTATGACTGTGAAAAGTACCGTGACACGGCGCGATACGGTCGCGGTGGCGGTACGGAACCTGGCCTGCTGTAGATACCGAACGAAACCGCGTAGTTGCGGTACGGTCACGGTCGCGGCGCGGTACAACGGTGTCGCGGCACTTTTCACAGTCATACGAAATCTGCTCTAGCGTACTCGTTAGGTTACTAAACGATGCTCGATTGCTCGCAAAGAATGGACTAATGCTTCTCGCAAATGATGGTCCTTGTGCTGAAAAAGTGCCTGTTACTCGCAATTAAATTGCCAATGGCGCACCTTACTTCTGGCGTTTTCCATGTGGATGTGTTTTTTTTGTAGCGCTACCGTTGGTGTCGGATATATGAACGAGCCCCAGCCATCAGACACCAAGTTCTGCCATTACAAAATGTTTGATTTCGAGGCCGGAAGGGTCCTTGGTGTACTACAAGGAAAGGCGAGCAAGAGGCTTAACGCGTTTGCAGCCCTGGGCGATGGGAGGGTGGTGGGATTGTCGCGTGGACGAAGGAACCTGAAGATATGGGACACCAAATCTCTTAAGGTATGCACTTCATGACTCTTACCTGGGCATAAACATGCTTTGCAGGCGGGTGTGAGCTTTAAATTCGGAATCCCATGCTCAGAATTTTGGTGACGATGAAAATGAAGATGATGAGGGGGAAGTGGAAGTGGAAGTGGAGGAAGATGTGGTTGACGATGATGATGATGAAAGTAAGGATAAGAATGAAGATTGGAATGAGGATGAGCATTCAGATGAAGACAGGGCGGTTGATGATGATGAGGAGGAGGAGGTGGAGGAAGATGTGGATGAGAATGATGATGATATGAAGTGAGGATAAGGATGAAGATGGAAGCTCTGAAGGTGATGAGGATGAGGATGTGGGTGAGGAAGATGTGGATGAGAATGATGATGATATGAAAGTGAGGATAAGGATGAAGATGGAAGCTGATATTGATGAGAACGAAGGTGAAGATGAAGATGATGGTAGGGATGAGGATGAAGGTGGCGATGGCGAAGATGATGATGACGATTATGTTTGTGATGATTTAGGATTTAGGATAAGGCTGTGGATGAGAATGAGGATGAAGATTAAGATGAAGGATGAAGGTAGGTGGGCACGAGGATAAGGATGTTTGTGAGGATTTAGGTATGGATGAGGATAAATAAGAGAAATGAGAATGACGAAGAAGATGTGGATGAGAATGAGGGTAAAGGTGAAGGTGAAGGTAGGGATGAGGACGAACATGAAGATTAAGATGGACAGGAGGATGATGATGAGGTGGATGCTGTTGACGATTTAGGTATAGATGAAGATGAATATGAGAACGAGGATGGGTATGTGGACGAGAGTTGAAAGATAAAGTTATCACAAACAAATAAATTTAGTTAGCCATTTAGACCAAACATATTCGAAGTGATATATGACGTATATTCTACATCACCGAACTTTATTTCTGGATCTAAACGTTACCAGGTAGTTGAACAGCTAAAGGCCGGACAGAAGCACCGCTTTGAGGGTTTACTTGCCAGTGGAGATGGTAGTACCGTGGTGTGTACACAAGTCAGCACATTTGACGAACTGGAAGAGGAAACAACCCCATTAGTTGTCTTCAATCTTCGCACACGCAAGACTTTTGACGTCAAAATAGAAGGTAAACTATATTTATCCTTTACCTTCGCGTCTTTTTGAATAAAGAAAAAGCCGTAGGCCCCGTCTTGCACGCTACGCTCCTTTCGGAACCAGAAGGATGTTAAAGAAGAGTGGGAGTGACTGTCCGCAGTGTAGGGCTAGCTAACGAGTATAAATAACGCTCGCAAACACAAACAATTTTAAGCATTGAGGTTATTTAAAGACTAAAATGCTCACGTAATGTTCCAGCATTTTTCTTATCATTTTCTGTGTCCAGAACAGTTAAGCAAATAAATGTACTGAGAAGAATTTTGACCGAACGGGGCTCTTGTCGGAATCCTGCATTACTCATAAGCTCGCCTCGTCTAATCGCAGGAGAGAAGCTCAACTTTGATGTCCCCCCTTCTATAACACACAACGGGGAATACTTGCTACACAATCTGAAGTCTGATCCGGGGGCCGTGATATGGGACCTTACTTATGGTACCATGTTGCAAAAACTAGAGGCGGAAACTGGGTCCAGTCCCTGGCTATATCTTCAATGAGCATGCGCGCAGTGACGTCAGAATCAGGTGGGGAGATAAAGATATGGGATATCGAGTCTGGCGATCTTCTACACAGCGCACAATCAAGTGATATCAACAATATATTTTTGTCCGAAGATGGATTAACGATAATCACTACAGATGAAAAAGCTTACGAGCCTACAGATTTCCGGGCCTGGAATTTGAGAACTGCCGCTTGCATTGCGACATACACTGTGGATGACTCGCCTTTTATTATCATCAAGCTAGGGGATGGTGTATTGGTGCTCCCCCCGGCTACACTGACTCCTTATGTTCTTAGACTGTATATCCCTAGGGGTACTCAGGGGGTTGCAGGGGAGGCAGGGTTGTCGGCGTACGGGGAGTATAAGTTTCTTGAAGAGTTGAAGGGTTGGTCAGACCCCCCTGATCCAGATGATGTTGATGACGACGATGATGATGATACAGGAGATGTTGGGTAGACATGTGGTCGAACCTTTTAGCGTAGGGGCTTTAAGGTGTGTTATCTAGGGGGTAAAGAAGCATCGACGGAAGGTTTTGTATTTAACATTTTTGTATAGGTAGCATAATTGTAGTTGAGAAAGATGATTATAATGATGATATAACAGCGACAAGGATGATGATGTTGGTAGATGATTAAAGAGCCCGTATCAGCCACTCCTTTGTTATTGTTTTCGTTCGATATTAGAAGACGAATAACGCTCAGAAATCTCTTCATAAACATCTAAAAACAAAGTTTCAGATTTGATTTACCAAAGTCAATCGAAAAAATTGCTCTGTATGCTCTAAAGCAGCCGATGGAAATGGATGCTTTCTCCGACTTGTTATGTTGCTATGCCATCAAAATGGCGGCTGACGCAGGCTTTTTAAGGTGCTTTCTATACTGCTTGATGTTGACGACGAGGTTGGTGCTGCTAATGATGATGGAGAATACTGGGGATGATGGGAAGCCCTAGTTTGCTGATGTTGGTCTAATATATCAAACACGAGACAGCGCATTTCATCAGCATTTCAATAGGCCGTTATCACGCAAAATGGATTAATTAATATTTAAAAGTTTTCAGAAAATGAAATCCAGTTTTCAATTCTACACATCCGTATTAGTAAAATTGCAAAGTTTCAAAAGAATTACTTGAAAACTGGCTGAGATATGAATTTTCAAAACTTCGTATTCTTGCTTACTTTTTACAAAGAAATGTATGGGCAAATACGTCAAGTTGAGGCTGGACGGGCATCCATGCCCGTCCAGTCTCGTTTCGATGTATTGTCCCATACATTTCTTGCAAAAAAATAAGCCAGAATACGAAGTATTGAAAATTCATATCTCCCAGTCAGTATTCAAGCAAGTATTCAAGCAATCTTCACCAAACTTTGCAATTTTACTAATACGAATGTGTAGAAATGAAAACTGGATTTTATTTTCTGATAACTATTATATATTATTAATCTATTTTGCGTGATAACGGCCTATTGATCCGTTTAATTTGAGGGTACAAATTATATTTATCTATTTAAAAAAAAATGACATATTTAAACTGCACGTTCATCGTCGCATTTTATTTCCATTAAATGAGATTACAATATCATTTTCTGTGAGCGATTAGATGTTTTAAAGAATTGACTAATTGTAAATATTTCATATCATGCAATTAAATTCTGAGTATACATGTTGAATACCAACTAAAAATCGTTTTTATTTGTAATCATTTCAAGTTTGTTGTAACTCCCCGGCCATATTATAGTCATTTAATTATGGCTTTCAGTTAAACAGAATATTATTAGAGCACGTTTGAAGCAACACAAGAGACGCAATCCCTTCTCAAACCATTGGTCTGTTAGAATTTTCTTTTCCTTGTTAAAATTAGACTTGTTTTTGCGCAGGCTAAGAAACACGACGGCCATCTTTTTAAATAGAATAGACCCTTTTCCAAAATGGCCGCCGCAAATTCACATGTTTTAAAATTAACATGACTGAAAATTAAATACTGGCACTAGAAAGAGTGTCCTCACATTAGTAATACTTTAAATTTTAGTTGTGCCAAATGCCATGCCAGAGTGACCAGTTATAGAAATGTATGTAAATTTTCAACTTTCGTCCTCGGAAGATATTGGATATAATGCATGCAGCGAAATTTTGTTGTTTTACTAAAGTGATGATGTGTCTAGTGCTGGTGTTCATTTTTAACAAAAATCGATTTGAATTTTCGGCGTCCATTTTGGAAAAGCATCTATTTATCAAATGTCAAATAAAGACTCATCAAATATCTTTATCCCAGGTATGTCGTTAGGCGTAAAGATACTTATATTCATTTTCTCCACTTGCAGTCGAGGTGGTTCAGGAATCAAGAACTTCCAGTAAGGAAGCTCGTTCAGTTTTCCCCTTCGTTCTATAACCGAGCTTTTAACTCTTCTTCTGTCCCTATTTAACTGCCCCGATTTTGTTCTAGTTAGAATTGCCTCTTCGAAAACGTTTTGGTGTATAGGACTTTCACAGATTGATCTGTCTTTCTCGGGCTTTGATTCCCTGTATCGCACTATACTTGTGCGGTGTGAACCGGGCCTAGATTCTGGCGTGGCCGCTCGCGGTTCTGGCGGCGTTTCAGTTTTCTGTTTAATGGACATCCTTGTTGAACCCCGCGATAAAGGTCTAGAAGCTTCATTTTCATCAGATCCTGTTTCGTTTTTCGCACGTGAATTTATAGGAGAAGCTTCTACCATGTTACGGTCATAAACAGACATCCTTGTCGAACTCCTCGTTAAAGACCTTCCATTGCCTTCTTCAGCATGCGTTAAGATCATTTCTGAAGTCGCTGCTGTAGGTATTGTAATACTTTGCTGGTGAAGAGACAGCCTTGTTGAACTCCCTACGCGTTCCACAGAGCTGTTAGGCCTGGTCTTGCAAACAAAGTTGCTGTCTCTGTAAGGGAAATTTGGAGATCCAATTGAAAGTCCTCCTCCTAGAGAACGTCTATTACGTTCAAGTGTATCGCACTCTTTATATATCGTTGGGGACATTTTATCTCGGTTATCAGAGACACAAAGGGTATAAGGCGACACTGAAATGTCCGGAAAACTCTGCAAATGGTCGAAAACATTCGACTGTTTTTTCTTGGACTCGGCGCAGTCTTTACACATACCTGGTCCTAATACATCGCAGAAGTGCTTCGAAAGATTGTAATTTTCCAAAGCAATTGCTCTTCGACAAAATCTTGAGCTCGTTTTGAGTGAAAATCTCGGGAGAACTCCTCGAAAATCTCGCTCTTCCTTCTCCACCTCCAGATTACATGTTCGCCTTATCAGTCCAAGTTTGTTGTTTTCTGTGACATGCGCACTGCGTAGCTTGTTTGCGTTGTCCTCTTCTTCCGACGCCATGGCGACTTCTCTATGCAGCTTTTCTCGTATCAATCTCTCTTCTTCGGTTTCTTCCAATGAGATGAAGTCATAAGTAAACACATCCGGGTGCTGACAAAGTCGTGAGCTCGCTTTTGATCGGGTTGGACTCGGGATTTTACGAACGAAGGCGGAACCTTTCGCAGTCGATCGTGCCAGTTCTTTTCTTTCATCAACATTCGTCTGATAAGAATATAATTTGTCCAGTTCAGACATCTTGCTGTGTTTGTCTTTCTCTCTTTGGCCCGTAAAACTTCCTCCTGACTTCGATCTTCTTCTTTTTCTTTTGGACCGTGAAGTTTTTGTCTCTCGCTGTGCCATTTTACATGGACACGTTTTTAATGAGCAAGGTGATTTTGAAGTCCGGGCCTTATGCCTAAATAAACCGTCCAATCATTAGGTTAGAATAAATGTCAAGAGCGTTTCATTGTTAGTGGGCCATATTCACTTCTTCTTCAGATAAACAGCCTCTCATGGAAACCAGGCGTTCTCAAAAACCGCATGGAACTTGAGTTTTTGTCTTTGAGTTTTATGAACCACAAAACCAGTGAGCGGGTATCTTTATTCCTTCTCAAAACCATCCTCCTTGCGATGTGAAACTTTTACTTTGTACTCTTCCTTTAGTACAGCGCCTTGTTGGTTTTGTATCTTACATCCACTAGTTTCATGTACAATTTCCAACACTGTCCTTTTAACGGCGCTTTATGGACGTTTTGCTGGACAAAACATTCGGTGACTCAAATACTCAGTCCTTCCAAGATAAGGTCCCCTGACTCCTACAGTCCCCTCTCGCCTGAAAATACTCTCGAAGAGTTCTTGGACTTTGCAAGTCACTAATTTGTTGTACAAGTTTAACCCCGTGTTTCTTGACAAACATCTACCCAAAAGCAAATAACAAGTACACAAACCTGAATCTCGCGATTATGAACTCAATCAGCTAGCGTGTTCATTCAAACAAATCCATGATATCAATCTAATGTCGGCAAACATAGATGATTGACTACCAGCCATTGAACAATACAAACCAGTTTTAATAACCTCTCTCTTTGTTTATATGTAATCCAGTATAGGAATTAATAACATAGTAACAATAGAAGCCCTTCTCAAGGGATATATAGTCACTTTAATTTACATGACTTGTGCTTGTTGATCCATTATTGTTGATGCTTTGGTTGCTATGGTAAAGGGTTTTATTATTTTTAGCAAACCGCAGGACAAGCGATCTCCCACGGAGACTACTGGTCAAGTTAGTCAGTTTACAGTCGTAACCTAGAGTGAAGTAAAGTAAAAGGCCATATTTTACGTAACTCGTAAAGGTGAATCCAAGGAGACTGACAACCTGAGGTCCACGGTCCACAGCTTTTACACCTTTCTCTTATCAGAGCTCCACAGGTGAACGGATTTCAAAGCTATAAGCAAAGCTACTCGGAACAGAGAACCTTACGCACAGTGTGCCGTGCACTAACACATTGCGCCAACGAGCGTAGTGTGGCCGAACCTGTGTGTCGCGACCACGTTTCCAAAACAGCTGATATTTTAAGCTTTTTTTTTCCTGTCTGGTCAAGAACTCCCGTCAAACCGTGCGATTTAACGATTTTTTACGACTCCTTAACGAGTATGTTAGTGGGTCCGATACGTAACCAGGCGTTTTGAGAATCGGGCCTCTGATATCTATATCACAGAAACTACCATCTATGTTAACTAATAAAACGTAGTTTTAAGGATCTCAGTAATTATTTTCGGGGAGTGTTATGAATTTTACCCAGACGGGGAGACTAGTCACGGAGAGCAGTTTTCGCGTCTGAAGTTTTCTACTTTCGCATCGAGAACGACAATTCAAAATACTTTCTGGGTGATTTGTTGTATATTCTTTCTAGTGACATATTGATTACATTTTAGTTATTTTGTAGAAAATCAAGCTCTATCGAAGGCGCTCCTTGCGACAGCTCTAGAAAAGGTAGGGGTTAGAAAAGGTAGGGGCAGAAAAACTCTTATATAAAATAAATCATCAAAAGAAAATCTAATTTGAGTTGTCGTTTTCAATGCGAAAGCAAAAAAAAAATCATCAGACGCGAAAACTGCTCCCCGAAAATAATTCTGAGATTAAACTACATTTTGATAGTAGTAGGCATAGATAGTAGTTTCTGTGACATAAATGCTCGTCGTATCTTTTAGGGGTTAAAATCGTGGGCAGCGTTTTATTGATTGATTTACTTTTTGGGAGGATCCCAAAATTTCCTGGCTTTTATATCTTTTACAGTGCCCGATCAAGCAACTTTGATTTTCAAATTTAGAAAATCGCTGTAAAACCTCTGTCAGTTTGTGGCGTTGTATCAGGTGTTTGGAGAAGATGGATTGACATTTTCTGTGTTTGTTAATGGTATCTTTTAAGGTCTATTCTCAAGCTTGGCCACACCCATTGTAGTATCTTTTAGGGATCAAATTCGTTTTTCTCGACGAGCACCCCCGTCCGAATATTAGCTCCCCCGGGGCCGAATCATCTAGCTCTTGTACCTACATCGATGTAAGACGCGGCCCACTGGTTTGCTAAACTTATATCCTTGAAGACATAGTCTAATTATCTTAGCGAATGTAGCAGGAAGCATTAAAAGTTGTAGTTGTAGAGTTCTAGAAACAACGTTCTCTTGGTCGCCTTATGCTTTCATGCTTGGCCAAAGTACCTAACCTAGTTCGAGGTTTAAAAATACACAGGTAGCCCGTGCTGATCGTACAAACGATAGTACTTTCTTGATATGATGTGCGGCCTTTTTTCGTGACGCGACCAACTTCCGGTTTGCTATGATATCCTTGAAGACATAATCGTTGTAGAATAATAGGAAGAGTTCTCCCTATCCCAACGCTCTCGTCCAGTTCGTCTCCCTCGTAGCAACCTTTGTAGCTCCGCCCGTATGTCCTTCTTGAGTATCGAATAAACTACCGGATTTACAGCGCCGCTGAGGTGTAGAAACGTCTGTGCTAGACGAACAGAAAACCCGTCACCTTACAGCAACCGAATAAGAAGCATATAGCATTATAAGCAGGGTAAATCCAGAAACCGCAAAGAGAATAATGACAGCTCCTATGACCGCAACTGAGCCGTCGCGGTTGCGTCGCTCTCGGCGCTCTTTGCGGCGTATTGAGGAGGATCTTTCGGCAGGACCAGTACTGCTGTCGTTAAACCTGAGTTGGTTCTCTGTTTGATTGGTTTGTTTAGATATTCGCCTTGCAATGATGAATATCCTGAGGTAGACGAGAAGCATTAAGGATATAGGTAGCACCACGAATACGAATATCTGTATAGGGTCGAATATCCTATTCGCCAGTAGTTTCACATCCGGCTCGAAGGACCATGTTAATGGCATGAATGCTACAACGAAAGGTATCATCCACACAGCCCACAAAATCCTGGACACGACCTTCTTATTCATGAATGTAAAGTACTTTAGGGGAATCACTATTGAGATATACCGATCAACTGTCATCGCGCAGATGTTTGCTACAGAAGCGAAGAGAAACACGTTGAATACAGCGTACAGAATATCTTCACTGCATACAAATCCATGGCTGCAAGCGTATTTCGCTGGTATTATTAATAGCCCAGTTGATATGTCCGCTATGGACAGTGACAATATAAAGAAGTTATTTGTGATGTGAAGCCGAGGTCTGGTGATGATAACATATATGACCAGTCCGTTGCCTAGTAACACGGCGCCCGCGATCATCCATGTCAGCACTATATACCAGTGAGGATCCTGGAAGGACATCGTTGGGAGTTGGTTGTATTAAGTTTTGCGTCACTCATGCTCTTCTGATTTCTTCAGCGAGAAGCTGCTGTTACGCCTGCAGGAGATAAAAATGTTATTAGTAATGTTTTGCACTACCCGAAGACCGCCTGTCAAGATACGCGCATGCTCCAGGAGCGATCACTGATTTATCAGTAAAACTCATTAAACCATCCTATCAGATAACTATTTAAAGGGAGTCTGTCACGATGCGCATGCTCCAGGAGCGATCACTGATTATCAGCAAAACTAATAAGACTGACCATCCTATCAGATAACTATTTAAGAATATGTAAAGCTACAAAAACATTGTCCGGTGGATCGAGAAATATCGAGATTATATGCGATTTTTTTTCGAGGTTTTTAGCCTTCGCTGGCCATCGTTATGGGGCGATACTTCTCCATTCGGCGATTCCAGAGCACCCCAGCTCGTCTGCTCGCAGGGGAGGCTCTGGGGACATCCACTTGAGGGCCGTCACTGATTGGTTGATTTTGAGTGTTGGAGCATGCGCTGAAAAGTCTTTCTCTCAGCGGCTCTGCATTAAATCTCGCGCATGCGTCAGTGGCTGTCACCAGAGCCTCCCCCGCGAGGTTACGAGCCGGGGAGCTCTGGGTTCGAGAATGATACTTCTCTGAATTGAGAGATGAGCAGAACAGCTGCGCAGTTGCGTGACAGGGTTACCATTAGTATCGTAATCGAAGATTACGTTAAAACCCGTGAGGTGTGAACAAAAAATCGTAGCCATGATAGTTGCGTTGTTGTATCGAATGAATGTTTCACTCTCTTGACTTAACTTACATCAACGTGTCTCCTCTTTTGCGCCGTCTAAAATCTTTTTGGAATTAGACGAGGATTGAATCTCTATATCTGTGTTAGATAAATATCAGCTCAGACTTCAACCTTGCCAACTAGTCCAGTAAAGTTACGGTGCAAAATGAAACAAATTGCAACAAAAGGTTTTTCGTCGGATTATTGCTCTAGAAGTTGTATAGAACAACTAGTAAAAAAATCAGAAAAAATCCGAAAATGCGAACACGTTCAAAAATGCATTTCTTTTGGGGGCTTAAAATACGAGCAATGGCGCAACATGGAAACGAGGCTGAAACCGGAAGTCACTTGATGCCTATCTTTAAATGGCCACAATCACACTTTTTTTCAATTTAAAACCAAAAATTGCATCAGAGGTTTTTCCCCTGCCATCTATGAACATAAACTATAATTCTCGAGGGCATTAATGTGTCATTTTCAGCAGATTCTGAAAGGAGTTCTTACGAAAGCGTTTGGCTTGAGAAAAACGTGCACTGATCGGGGAAATTGCTCTTGTATTGGAAAGCTGTACATCCAGGAAAGATGTACATACATACGATGTACAACTTTATTTAAACACGGTTAAAACATCAGTATAACAGATAAAATTAACATCATAAAGCACTTGTTTGCGTGTTTGTCGAGTTGGTACCCGCGCTCATTTTAATGAAAATTCCCTTGACGTTTGAAAGGAATATAGTAAATGTATAAATGGTATACGACGAGGCTGGTCGTTCGAAAGAACTGCCCCGGATTACCAGAAACTACGTATTTGAAAATAGTTAGTTCTAGGCATGGGCACTTGGGCAAGATATTCTCAGAGATGCGTAGAGGATCATTGATGCCGTCAGGTGGAATGACCGACAACTGGGCAGCTTGTCAAAACAGACAAGAGACATGTTTCTCTTCTGTGTGGACAACACTATGTAGCTTCATCAGACAGAGTACACCTTTTTGCTGCCGCCCGATCCGGATCGAGTCACATAAAGCTCCCCGTCCCAAGCTTCAGGCGGCGAAGGCGTTGCATGACTTAGCCTCGGGCGGCTACAAAGGACATTCAGAGTACTAGATTATACTTATGCATGAATAGCGTACAACAAATGCGGGAAGCACGGGTGGCGCAGCGTGTAAAGCGCGCTTTGCTTCCCATCTCCGTGTACCGGGTTCGATTCTCAGCCGGAGCCAGTTAGGATTAATGTAAGGTTAATGTAACCTGCATTGTATAAATCGCAGTCCGTATCTTAGGGAGCAGGTATTCTGTTAGCCGCACATTGTTATAGATAGATCGATAGATGCCAACTGTTAGACCGTTGTCAGGCATAGAGGGAAAATCCCGCGGCCCAACTACCTGAAGCGTGCCCTCCCGGCATCCCCCGCGCACGCGTCTTATTTACGATCCTGACACGCCCTTGGGTCTCACAGGATGCTTTCGCCCGTACAATGACCACAGATTTATTCAATCCATGTATTCCATTTATAACTAAGGCATGGTCGCGGCAAAACGGAGATGGCGAACTTAAAGGTTCGGGTATTTGCTTTGCCGATACTGAACACACGAGACGTGTGGTGTGTGGCAAGTAAATCATCAAACAGCAGCTTGGTGGCCACTTGACTGCTAAGGCACGACTTACTTGACGCGTTGCGTCTAGGCTCTAACCGAAAGCACAGCTCACAACTCTGCGTATTGTAAGAGTTACACGGTCAATGTCATGCGCACTTGATCTCAGTCTCGCTATCAGCGCATCAGCATCCGCTCCCTTGTATTGGTGTGTAGTGCCTCCATACCCACTCAGCTGGTGAGTTTTCTTTGCTGTATCGATTCCGTGAAACATATCAGGTAATCGAAATGGAAGCCAATGGTTTCTTATAACGCGAATATAGCTGAGAACGTGCGCTATGATTAAGAGGAGGGTGAATCAAAATTCAGACAAAGCTCATCAATGCTTATGCCTCGAGAGGGTGAAGGTTAGGGGTGGATCGCTAGCAAGCTCTAATTTTGAAGTTGACTGTAGAAAACGCAAAATCTATGATCAATATATCCGCAATATATGGCAAAACCCGACTATTCTTCGTGTATCTTGCTTAAGCATTTCGCTTTGACTATTGTTCTGCGGTCTGGGGTGCCTGTGGCAAGGCCAACCGCGATTATTTGGATAAATTGCAGCAGCGCTCAGTCAATATAATTGAAGGTCGCAGAGTATAAGATCAATGCGACATAAGAAATACGCGTAATCTTAAAGCGTTCGAGCAGGAGCGTCTTACGCGATGGCGTACATTGTCGACTACAGGATAGCCCTCAGCGGGACCTTCGGCCTGGGCTAAACGCTGCGCTACTGCCGTGTCGAATTTTCCCTGCTAGCAGAGGCCTCTTCTCTGCATTTCGCT
Organism: Scolanthus callimorphus; assembly: GCA_033964015.1. NCBI lineage: Eukaryota > Metazoa > Cnidaria > Anthozoa > Actiniaria > Edwardsiidae > Scolanthus > Scolanthus callimorphus. Next base: position 26,820,719 of record CM066912.1, on the reverse strand, counting down.
GGCTGAGGTTCGCGAGGAAAAGAGACCTCTGCGCTGGGTCGAAACTCGCCTTGTTTTGCCGCCGTCCACAACCTTGGACGGTTTCCTGACCGTTTCTTGAGCCCATTATATGCGCACGCATATCTACAGACGTTTTCCGCTGATATTATTTGAGCCCCAGCATAGCAGTAGCGCGACGTTTAGAACCACTGCCGCGCTAGTGTCGAAAAATCGGCAGGCCTTGCCGTGCGATCGACAGTAGCGCGTCTTGGTTCCAAACACCGCGCTTGTCGTGTCGAACTCAATTGAAGACTGGCTTGGCATCCTGGTCTTATAAACCTAATTCAGAAACGGTTGCTTTGGTCCTTGAACGTCTTTGTTTCGTGGTCACTGAAGCAAAGAATTCTATTGTTTCGCGCTTTAATTGAAAGACCAAACGCCAAAGCAACCTTTTTTGAATTAGGTGTCTACATGCCATAGGAAGTTCGAAACGTATTTCCAAATTAAGTGCGACGCTGGTGCGACGTTTACATCAACTGCCGCGCTAGTGTCGCGCTATCGCCGAACCCAAATGAGTTGAGTTCGGCACGGCGGTAAGGGCGCAAAAGGGATGGGGGAAGGGCAATCGGTCGTATTGTGTACAATCCTGCAAGCGTGGGAGGGTGGATTGAAACTGTTCTCATTCCTAACTCCCACTTCTTCCTGGTCATTATTGCGCACTCCCTTAGACAAGACTATAACCAGTTCCTGATGGCGGTCCCTGCGCATGCTTGCTTGGACGGTGATGTTTTGTCTTGCCGCGCCCTCTGGACAAGACTTTTCTGTAACAGATTATTTTTACAAAGTAACCGGAAATATAAGCAGGGAAACGGCATTGCGTCGATTTGTTCTTAGGCTGCATTCATTATGTATACTACAGGGGGGGGCAGAGGATTTTTTTTGACAATGCAAAATTTTCAGATCCCCCCAAGGCACAACATATTTTTTACGAATCCCCCCTCTTGGTCAAAAGGAAAAAAACATGCCCCCCCCCCCCCCCCCCCCCCCCCCCATCACCCGGAGACAATTTTTTCAATTTATATTTATATCAATTTTACATTTTCTCAAAAAATAAAGAACAAGGCTCGATGATTAAAAAAATACAAAGCGTAAAATGCAAATAAAAATCCTAGGTGGCGTCGGTAGTGACTTTCTACCAAGTGATCTGGTGCGCTCCTCGATTGGAGCCTTACTACACATAGGCTGAGTATCATTTATTTTGTATTTGATTGTTTGGTATGTTTTCCGTTGTGCGCGCGAAGCGCGCCGCAATTTTGACAATGAAGCTACAAGACTATTAATCAAAAGTCCAAAGGCGTTTTTGTCTGGCAGACGAAAGCCACTGAAGAGGACCTCGAGGAATTGTAGTAAAACAAGAAGGCCTTTTACGACTTTTTAAGTTTAATATAATTCTTTATGCGCGCGAAGCGCGCAGTTCTTTTTCAACATATCAGTTGAAAGAGGGTGAATACACGAGAATAGTAGTGCAAGTGATATTTCTTCAGGAAGGAGGTTCAAACTCGGTGTTCAACAATTGAGCCTTCCTTCATTTACTATCAAACTGCACAACCTTATCTTAAATATATATAATACCTCAACAAAAATATGCATCCCCCCTTCATGTTATGAAAAAAACTTGACATCCCCCTTTTCCAGTTCCTAAATTTTGAGATCCCCCCCAAAAATCCTCTGCCCCCCCCCCCCCCCCCCCCTGTAGTATACATAATGAATGCAGCCTATATCCATGCCACAGCAATGCTTATTAGCGCGGTCAAGAAATATACCTATCTGCTATGTCTAATAAACAAACACGATACACAACACGATACACCTGAGTTAGCCAAGCAAATGTAATTTATTGTCGTCGGTGGAAGCTGAATAATTGGACACTGATTATTCGTTTTTATTCATTGGCATTTATTTTTCCCCTTTTTTAGGCGCTATTCAGTTTTAACGTGGAAAGTGTTATTCAATTTCATTCAATTGTAGAAAAGTTTCATTCACTATTCTTCACCTTTCGACGCAATCATTCTTTATTCATTTGTTCGTAACGCCCATTATCCTTTATTTTTGATTCAACCCCGATTCACTGTTCCAACCCCGATTATTAAGAGTCATTACCGACAACTTTTTTATTTCCGAACTTTTATCATGAGTGTAATTTTGGCTAAACTAAACGTAAACCAACCTGCATAGTTTCGGTGAAAATACACCTAGCTCCTGCGGAAATGCATTATTTGTTTATAGACAGATAATAAAGTATTCGCAATAGACCAAGGTTTATGTTTTTAGGCGCGGCAAGGCGATTTGCGTTGACATCCACTTACTTATTTTTTTTCTCGGACGTTGCGTTAGCAGTAAATATATTTAGTCTCGGGCGTTTATGCAGAAATGACCGAAACTTTGATTTTTATTTTATTTTTTTGCAAAATAATCGAAATATAAGTTTGACTTGTTGCATTTGGAGTTTCCACATATTCCAGGGGGGAAAAACAGCAAAATTAACCTCTTTAGACGACGAAAAGACAACTTCCGGTTTTAGCCTCGTTTTCATGCTGATCAAAATAGCGAGTTCAGTACCCAATAAAGAAATGCGATTTTCAGGATGTTTGCATGCTCGGATTTTTTCTGATTTTTTACCAGTGATTCTATAGACATTGAAGAGCAATATTCCGTCGAAAAACCTTTTGTTGCAATTTGTTTCATTTGAGGGCTTTTTCGGCCTAAGTTTACTGGACTAAACGTCCATTGTTAATGTTGTGTCATATCGCTCTAAAAGTATAACGTTTTTGACATATTGATGCTGCCATTATCATTCTATCTGTCGACCTGTCCAAAATTAAGTGTACATATTCGATTTTTAAATTTCTACTATGTCTCAAATATATCGAAATGGGATTAAAGAAATACTGTGAACAGGATGGAGATTAAATATCTGATGAATTTGCGCGTACCTCACCTGCTCACAACTTTTATGAAATCCAGTGAGCTTTGCTTTCATATCTTCATAATTTGTCACTTCGTTCGCTAATTTATTGTTGAAATTTGCCTTCCTAAACAATTTATATGGAAGAAGCTAAATACTCTAAATGAGAATGGTATGCAACAAAGGAATCAATGTAAAGCAAAGACTGACGTATATACCTAATATTGCACATGTAGACTTACGTAAATGACAATATACCACTCTACAAGATCTAGATGAATTAGTCTTCCCGGGCAAGGTTATCTCAACGGAGAAATTAAATCTGTAGCACAGAACATGCAAGGACTTTCGGCAGAATTGAGTAACTAAGAACAATTTTTAAAAACTTTGACATTGTAAGCAGTGATTTGACTGTTAAAAAGTTTAACTTGTGATTCTTATTGGAAATAAAAGTGCGTGAGATATAGAATTGATGGAAAATTTGTGGTCACCATTTCGTAAACATTTGTTAAATTTTTAATATTATCTAATTTTCAAAGACAAACAAGATAATATACTAATATAGTCGATATTCCAAGCGGATTAAATGGGCGAAGGATATATGTTTGAAATTACATTATAATTCAACTAATGAAACTCCTGTTGGTGGAGTGATCACATTTTTTCGTCACAATAGCCAGCTCGCTGGCGTTGGAGAGTAGTTTTTCGGTCGAGAAACCCAAAATTGCTTTTCCGTAGCCGCCATCTTGGATTTCGCCCCCTGCCCCTCCATTTGTCATAGTTTGTCACAAATCCAAGATGGCGGGCACGTTAAAGCAAACTCGGGTTTCGCGACCTAAAAACTACTCTCCAACGCCTGCGAGCAGGCTATCGTCAAAAAAAAAGAATGTTACCATTACTAAGTAAAGGCAAGAGTAGATTAATCCACTCTTGGTAAAGGTGGACAAAGTAGGCGTTGTCATATTGTCGAACCAAATGTTCACCCCTCAAAGAAACCATCCATAACACACACGAAATTGTTCTAAGTAATTTTAGTATATTGGCTAAATAATACTCGGTGTGAGTGTTGGCCAGAATATTTAGCACACACAGAAGGTTAGTGAAATACATTTTTGGCTCAAAGAAGCACCCTAAAAGTCGTGATGGAGACAGGTTCATATTGTGGGATGAACTTAGTTCTACTGAGTTTTGGATGAGACAATAAACCGGGCGCTTATAAGACCTTATAAGGCGCCATCCTAGACATTAGCGTAAGCTAAAATTAGGAAAATTTATTTAAGCATTTAAGCATTTAAGGTCCCGTCTGCCTTCCCTTCTTCCCCTGCTCAAGGTGGACGTTAAAGAACCCATTGCACTCTTCGTAAGAGTAGGAGATTGTCTCCCGGTGCAATGGCCTGACTCTCGGAGGTCGCACTACATATACTGTAAAACAGCCCCCAGATTGTAAGTGCGCGGCAGCTTTGCGCCATCTATAAGTCCTCCAACCTCTAATTGTCTAGTGTACTTTCGACCGCTTTGGGTTCCCTCACCACGAGGAGAATATACTTTTTTTAAGATACGATATTTTACAAATACACTCTTTTTTTATAAGAACGTCTAATTTTCAGTTGAGGCTGGGCCGTTCTTATATTTGGAGCAGCTTGAGGCTGGAAATGTTCTTACGGATGTTCTTACATTTCAGTGACGTCGGAACCTGAAATATGATAGATCTTAAAAGGATGCATACCAATGAAGTAATTAAGAGAGTTTATAAATTACAATATTGAAGGTCGTTATTATTAACACATTTGATTCTGGATTTTAGAACGCATCGCTGAAAATAAATCTATTTTGCTCCTATCTGAGGCTCAGGCGTGTTCTTAGCATGTTCTTAAAATTTGGCTAAATTTCAGGCTGAACGTTCTCATAAAAAGGTTCTTATAAAAAAAGAGTGTATCGGAATCAAAGTTTTTCACGCGAATACCCCTAAAAAATACCACAGACCAGTATCCGCACCCAAAATATACAATGACATAACGCTCTTCCCGGGTAAAAAATCTAGTGTAATTGTTTCTGTAAATTATGTTATTGTTCAGCTGAAAATACATTATTTTACTATACGAAAGGATTATAAGTAATGAGGTTTTTCTGAGATGGTAGGTCGGAACTAAATTTGAACATATGGTAAGCATTAATTAATCGTTTCTTTGTCGTTGTGGATCAGCCACCGGCCTAATCTTCCTTGCTCTAAAGCTAGAGCAATATTGTAAAAAGGTACGCCAATGTTATTGCCAAGAACAATAAGAAACCTGGAGCATTTTCGGTTGCAGAAAGTTGCCAATTTTCTGGCAGAAATTGGCAGCGCCATTTTTTTATTTTGACTACAAATTTCATGACATATGGAAGAATTTAAAGTTTTAAGTACCGCAATTTATATCGTTGTAATTTGTTTTACTTATAATGTTGTGCTAAAGGCTTTATGTCTGTCGAAAATATGGTAAGGTTAGTTTATGTTAGAGTTGCTCGCTTGTTCATTCGAATTTGTTTGCTCAAACGTCTTACCATTGTCAGTTGTTTGGGTATTAGTGCATTTTTTATAATTCTGCGAAATCTATCCAACTAACAAACCACGGTTTGGCTTCCGTCAATCAAACCGAGTGAACAGCACTGCGAGTTCTCAGAATTATTAAAATCGCACTAAACCTGCGACTGCAAGTGGGTATCGATCGGAACACAGTTGCCATTTTTGCTCGATCTTTCCAAATACGAATACTGCACTCCCAGATGCTTTTGATATTAAAAGGGCCGATATACTTTCTTTTTTTCTTAATAGGGACCACATTTATAAGAACGTTGAAGTTGGGATTTTGCAAAGAAGAACATGTCAGGCTGATATCAGCGCATCGTAAGAACATTGTATTTTAGCTTATTTTTATTTATTTTTTAAGACAAATATATACGCAGGAGTCTTCGTGGACATAATTTTTGCAAGGTTCATTATATTGTACATGCAGTTAACATTACTTTAGAGAAAAACTTAATTACTTTCGCTCAAGATCTGTGCCATTCACCAAACTCTCGGGGTACTGGTCGGGATGAGGGACCGTACGTTAGTTGTCAGTTAAAATTTCTGTTGCCTGTCGCTTGTCGCGCTCCATCTTTTTTCATTTGTCGCATGTCGGTTAGCAAAATGATACGTTTTTGTCGCCGGTAGTCATTTTGTCGCATTTGTCGCTAGCCAGCTAGATTACCGCCATATGTAGCTCTCTCCATCCAGTCCCCAGAACTCTTGCCAAGAATTTGAGAACATTTGGAGTTATCCTCGTACAAATTTAAGGTTTATTTAAAAAAAAAACCTTGTAGCTTTGTCTGTAACTGGAGATTACCTAAAACCTAAAACTTCAAAAGGCAAAGAAATTTAATCATTATTATGGTTCCAAATAAATCTCTGCTAATCCTAAAGCAGGATGAACAAATAAGCAATGTAATGGTGCCATTCCTTTCAAAAGGTTTTATAAAGGAACTTCATTACCAATATTTTAATAAAAAGTGCACCTTTAAAAATATAGGTTCAATACTGCTATAATATAGTGCTAACCTTCGAAACAGTCAACCTCGTGAATTAAACTTGTCCTTTTTCAATCTGCGAAAACAGCACTCTGTCAGAGAACGTCTAGGAGTCCATCTAGTCACCGAGAGCAGATTCAGCTAGGGGTCGACTTACAATCTCTTTCCTTCTCTGTGGTGGCATTAACACAGACGTACTGTGGCGGCTATGCACTAACTGCTATCGGCTCTTGTACCCACCACTAATTTATCGAGTTTTAAACTCAAATCGTCATGAAAAACTTTCCCATTTTCAAGCGTAGACCGCGTATCGTGTGAGCGAGTGTCTATCAGAGTGAAAATCTATCAGATCTGTCCGATCGGCGCGATATCATCGTTTAACGCGATCTGGGGTTTCTTTTCTCACTAGTTATTGCTCTTAGTGCTCGTATGTATATACACCGGGGAGATGATGATCGAAATACAATACAAAAAACATCCTTTCTTTTGCTTATTCTAAAATGATTTCTTTTGTAATTCAACTCGAGCAGCTGACAAAACCATTCAATTCTTCCTAATCGCCAAAGTAACTGGCAGGCACCTTTCGTATTTTATGAATTGTGTGATTTTGTGAATAGCAGAGACATGATTGTTGAGACTGATATTTGCTGAAGCAGTTTCTTAATCCATTAATTTTCTCTCGCATCAATTAATTGTACTCCCTTAAAATCAGGATTTTGTAGCTGCAGAGTAGACACTGCCCTCAAGCTTTGCTTTACCATTTGTTTGCTGATATAAATGGAAACCGAACCAATTAAAGTAATTATTAGTAACAGCAAAGGCATAACCCCTGTGTTGTTATCACTTGGAAAGTCGTCATTGAACGTTTCTGGAACTGCAAGGGCATTTCTGTATGTGATATCAGTTAAGAATTAAGTGTAAATGGGTTTGAGTTTAATTATCAGATGGCTTAGAGCTGTTTGTGCGGTTTTCGGTGGGAGCCAGCGACATACATGTACAATTATAGTTATCAAACATTGGAATTATATTTTCCTTAGCAGAACATGATATGTGCTGAAAAATGGGAAGGTTCATAACAGGTTTATCTCAGTTCTTAAAGCACACGTTCTAAATGGTGACATTTTCGAAAGAAATGGCTAAAAAGAAAGTATTAACCTACCTGTGGCACTATCTATAAATGAGTAGCTCAGGCAGCTTTTGGCGGAATAATTTTTTGCCACTTTTCTAGTCTAGTCTAGTCCAGTCTAGGGACATTTAGTGAATTTTTTGTGGTGGTTGGGACGTCTGTGTACACAGTAAACCCGATTGTACAAACATCTCTAAGTCACTAAATAATGCTTCGTAAACTGCAGTGTTAGAAGCACTAGAAGCAGCCTTTCAGTTGCCAAAAATGTCAATGTAAATGACCTTGTTTTGTTTGATGCGGGTGGCCTCTATCGACTTTACCCAAACTTTAGCATTATATATCTGAGCTGTATTTCAACACGGTGTGGGGTCCTTTCACATTAACAGTGCTCTCCAGGAGCCGTGCCATTTCAGTCTAAATACACAATTTATTATTATATCATCTATAATATCTGTAAGTATTGGATGGAATGGCCCAGAAACGAGAATGAATAAAATATTGCACTAAAATGTTTGCTTTAGTACAACGAAATTTGCTAGTTCGCCAAAAGCATTTTATTAGCGCAATGAGAAACAAGAGAATAAAGAGCTCAATACTCGAGCCTGTTTGAGCGACCACTCTCGGGAGCGACCAGTACCGATAACGGCTACTTTTTTTTAATTCCTTTTGAATTGTCACACAAGCTAGAGCGTCGATTAGTTTCGTTAGGCAACCAGCGACCACAGGCTTTGGAGCTTCCCGAGCCGATCAACAGGAGCCTCCATCTACTCCACTAGGTCTAGCCACATGCACAGGGAGCCCATCAACAGAGCCTCCACCTTCTCCACTAGGTCTAGCAATATGCACAGGGCGTCCATCACCAGGAGCCTCAATCTACTCCACTAGGTCTAGCCATATGCACAGGGAGCCCATCAACAGAGCCTCCATCTACTCCACTAGGTCTAGCCATATGCACAGGGGGCCCATCAACAGGAGCCTCCATCTACTCCACTAGGTCTAGCCATATGCTCAGGGAGCCCATCAACAGGAGTCTCCATCTACTCCACTAGGTCTAGCCATATGCACAGGGAGCCCATCAACAGGAGCCTCCATCTATTCCACTAGGTCTAGCCATATGCACAGGGAGCCCATCAACAGAGCCTCCATCTACTCCACTAGGTCTAGCCATATGCTCAGGAGCCCATCAACAGGAGTCTCCATCTACTCCACTAGGTCTAGCCATATGCACAGGAGTAGGAGAATCAGGAGCCCATCAACAGGAGCCTCCATCTACTCCACTAGGTCTAGCCATATGCACAGGAGTAGAGGAATCTATTTTTAGACTGGGATTTTGAATTTAGTCTGGAATTTGGCACTTTGAGTGTAATCCCCAAAAATCGTTTGCCCGCTTTTCGGCGTTATTTACAAAACTCAGTGCTATTAAGGCATGGCTATGGAAGGAAAAGCGTAGGGGGTGGTCTATATTTAATGCATTTACTCATTTCTTTACGAAACTTAATTCATGTTACAGAGCAACCAGAACTTAACAAAGTTGAGTATCGTTTCTATGACAACCTGGAATGTGACCTTTGAACCTCATTTTAACGGAATTTTAAAAACTGCCCCTGCTGACAGGGAAAATGCATAAGAGGCAAAAAATAAATTAGTGGAAAAAATAATTATTACCTTGGTGTTTGTAAATCTAATTGGAAATGGTGCACAACACACATGGATAAGAAGTTATCGAAGGGTATCGAATTTCACATTGTCCTAAAATAGGATTCCCAATGGAGAAGTCAACTTTTCCAATTAGATCAACAATATATACCCAGACTAAGTCACTTGGCACATAAACATTTTCAGGATTTAAAGCCTTTCCCTGTCCGCAGGAGCACTTTTTAAAAAACCGTTACCTTCGAGTTCAAAGGTCACATTTAAAGTTGTCATAGAAACAGCAACCAAAATTTACTTATTTTTCAACCCCCCACAGGCTGAAAAACTTTAAATAACCGAACAGTTGAAAGCACTTGAGATAGACCACCCCCTAGGTTTTATGACAATTCGTTTTTCAGCCATGCCTTAATGGTGCTGAGAAACCTTCATTAGCAACCATTCGATGAGGCACGCAGAAATTATTAGAGGAGTTTGAAGGTTTTGTGGTTTTCCGGAAAATATTTTTGTACGAGTAACCAGATGGCTGGTGCCTATTGTCGATCTTTCTCCCCACCCCCTCCTCCAGGAAAACAGATCTTGTCATGTCCTCATTTTCTTTTCTCCCTCCTTTTAAATTACTGTTGTGTGTGAACCTTAATTGTAATCTATATCTTGGGGACCTCCTTGCCCAAGTCCTTGGGTTTTATAGTTCCTTCACTGATCTGTATTATGTTTGTGTATTTTATATTGTTTTCTTTGGGAAATAAAAACTTCTAACTCGTAACACATGATAAATAATGAAAAAAAACTAAATATAATATATTGATAAAATCAGGATATTTCATCGACAAAATACTTACCCACGATATGTAACTTTTCTCCCAAAGTTTCCCCTTCAAAAAAATCTAGTGCACCGCTAAACTGCAGTCTTATTACTCTAAAACTGTGACTGATACTGGCCAAAGGCGATCATCTACCAGCTTTCCCGTAATTACGATTTTATCTCCAGAGTCAAAGTGACTATCATTACGTTCAAAAGTGCTAACGAGGCTCAAGCGTTAGTTGCTGATTGGTGGTAAGTATGCTTTACGGATGAAATGAGGAAATTGTGGATCAAGACTAGAAAGGACCACAATATTTGATGTGCAATGTTTCAAGTATTTGAAAGCGTGCAAGGATTTTGCCATTGAATTGTAGAACAAAAAAAACTTGACATTATAGTAAAAATATTCGGACTTGACTGCCAAAAGGCATGTCTTGCAAGTTTTTTCTTTGTGGGAGCATTTTCTGGTTAACAGAAATTAGAAAAGAAAAGAAAAGCAGAGATGTAGGAAGAATACATGTATGTTATTTTATTATTGCGTTAAATGTTCTTTGTGTTTTGGAAGACAAATTTCAAGAGCCCAACAAAAGGAATAGAGTAAGTTTGTATTCTTTGTTTGTTTGTTTGTTGTTACTAAGTTCTTATTTTTAGAATTTTAGTTACTTTACAATCTTGTACTGGCTAATAGTTTTTTGTTTATATTTTTCACGTTTTGTTTTGAAGCTTGTAAACTGTTTACAACCTCATAAGCAATCTTGTCTTCAATTCATTGTGGTTGAAAGTGTGGCTGTATGTATATATTACCACCTTTTCCATTCGTGAAATTTTATTCCTATAAACCAGCGGAGAGGAAACAGTACTATTAACTTTTTGGCTAACGGCAAGTTTGTTCCGAAACTTGAAAAACAAATTCCCAGAAGAACATCGTTTGATTTTTTCTCCAGCAACCTCCATGTCTAAACTTCCCCATCTAGCAAGGGATTAGGGACTGCGGAACAGATATTTTGCAAAACACTAGATCCATTGTATTGAGCCTGAGTTTCAGCTGTCCCTTCGGTCTAGATTATACCTCACTTTGCGAAAGAAAACGTCTGAATTCACGAACGGGATTTTCTTATCAATTATGTAATCTGAGACAAGAAAAAAAAACGTTATGTTTTACAACGTTTCGAAGACAATGCACGCCTTCTCCCATGTTCTCCAACAGTCTTGTGCGCCTGGTTGTTTTTCGCACGTTTTCTTCTTTTTTTTTTTTTTGCTTGAGGGAGTGTTCTTTGGGGGAGAGACACGTGTTACCGAGAAACGCAACCAATCAGATTCTACTGACCAATTTTGAGTAAGTAAATTGCGCAATGGTTGAGAAAATCTGGATGTGAATTCAGATGTCTCTTCTCGCAAAGTGAGGCGTACGATCGTGAAGGGCCGGCTGAAATTCCGACTACCCTTGTGTAAGCCGAAAAAGCGAGCCTGTGAGTTACCAGATGTTCTACTTGCGTATGTTTGTTCATATTAGAGTCCTCTAAGGACTTGTACAAAAACATTCAGACGGGTTGCTGTCAAAGCAATAACTTATCAAAAGCCAATCTCAGATTAAAATTGGTCTAAGTGTTTGCTCCTGTAGTACTTACGTCATGAAAAGCGTGCCGACTGAATTCATTTAAAGTTTACATTTACAGATTTGATCAAGTCATTTATCGAAACGAATACTTGATTCATTTATACGATTCACTAGATCATTATTTTTGTTCCTGCTTTCGTGTCTTTGAGCATCTGTTATTGTTTTTATTTTATTTAACAAGTAAGTAAAAATTAAACAAAGAAGTAATGCTCGACGTTTCTGCGTCGCCATGACACAATTATCAAGAGTGCGATATAGAAGGTGAAGGTGTAGGCCTGGGCTAAAAACCTAATGGGAACGAATTTTACATACATGATTTTTTACTTATTTTTTTGGAAAATTTATACCTTGTGGAAACTGCTGTTAAAAGTGATCCTTTTATCTCAACCAAATTTTATCTCAAAGATTTGATTATAAATGTAATTTTCAAATTACAATGTTTTGTTGGTTTAGAAAAGACATTGTCGCAGATAGCATGCGCAGTTTTGAAAAATATATTTCAGTTTTGCCTTGACGATGAAGATAATCAAAAATTATAATAATTATTCTAGCATAATCTGTAGGTACCTAATGGGGAAACACCGTCCTTTTGACGAATCAGTAAAAAATCAATTATTTCTTTATATGTGCAATTGCTTTTTTAAATGTTTCCAAGCATTATTATTATTATTATTAACATTAATTAACAGTGTATATTTTTCTTAAATAGTCAATATGCATCATTTCTCTAATAAAATTGTGTTTTTTGTTAATTTTTATGCTCCAAAACATTAATAATTATATCGTATACTTTTCTTAATGTAGTCGGTATGCATATTTAACAATTAGATTACGAGCTCAAGATTTCTATAAGCTGAAACTATCAAGGTCATAGAAATCGAGAGCGAGTAATCTATCTAATCGTTTTAGTGAAATCACACTCACACACTACCTTCGAATAATGAAATTTTTAGAGGCTGAGCCATTGTTGTTTTGCTTTTCTTCAAAACGCCGGCCTTTTCAAAACTCACTAGACAGTGAGTTTTGAGCCAATCAGAATGCAGGATTCGTGATAGTGTGTGAGTGTGAATTTACTAACATTGCACACTGGAAAAATGTACTGGTCATTCTGACCAAAAAAATTGGTTGCTTTTTGAGTCAGAGGTGACCAAATGTACATTGGTCAAATTGACCATTTCGATTTGGTCATTCTAATCATTCAGTATTGGTCATTTTAACCATTTCGTAATTGGTCATTTTGACCAGGTTCGGTTGTTTCGACCAAATTGCAATTGGTCATTTTGCCCAAATATATTGGTCATTTTGACCTTTAAATATTGTTCCACAGGTGAATCTGAGGTGACCAATAACTATTGGTCGCAAACCCTGGATTTGACCAATATTATATTAGTCAAAATGACCCTGGTCAAAATGACCAATTACTTATTGGTTGGATCTCTTGCACTTCTGAAAAAAAGACAACAACGGTATGCTTACCATATGTCTTTCAAGAACTTTCGTCCTATAGCAGCCCATATTTCAGAACCAGCAGCCCCATAGTAGGCACATTTTTTTAGTTCGCATAATACTCAATCATTTAGTTTTTTGGTAAGAGAGCTACATGCTGTTTGTGTTGGTTTTATCGGCACCGGGATTCATGGTACTCACGTTTTGATCGGAACGGCGTGACTACGTACCTTCTGCGATCTCTGCTTTATGAATATTCAGCCTTTATAAATATATTCGATATGTACGTGAAATTCGTGTAATGTGTACTATGTTTGTGTAGGAATAGCAGGTGTTTGGGTTAAAAAAAGACACAACCAGCTGGAAAGTAGTGAGTTACAGTGTTTTGCTACTAAGCAATTCGAAGTTAACTAAAAGGTTTTTAATCCCCTGTTGTTTTCAATGCCCAAACACAGGTAATTTATCAGTTTAAAAATGTAAAATATATCTAGACGCCTTGGAAATACCGACTTCATCGATTTTTTTCCTAATAATTTCCTATCAGATGTTTCATGCCTCCTGCATTGGAAAGATAACCTCAAATGACTAAATTAGAAGCAAACGATGAGAAACATGCCCTGCCCTGGCAGAGGCATCTTTTCCCTTTGTTTTCGTTGATCTGAAGGGCTTTTATCCTACTGACAATTTAAAAGGGGGATTTTCTTTTTTTTCTTCCCTGTTGATTTTGATGGCCAGGAATTAACGGCCTATCCGTGGATATTTTAATTTTAAAGTATTTACGTTAGATGAAAGAAATTTTCATCCTTCTAAAGTCGTCGAAAATTCGCCCAAAAAATCTCGGGAGAGTTTCTCCAAAAAACTTTGTTTTTTCACCCGTGTTTTGGATAAAATTAATGGAATTCTGTATAGGGGAAGGTCTAAGGCCCGAGAATTCTCGGGGTTCTGGAAATGCTGGAAACGGACCCCAGGGCCTTTAAACTAAGTGAACTAAGCGTAACAATGCAAAAAACAAGTTCGAGAACTGTAATGGCAAACGTCAAGTTTAAAACAGGACTAACAGGGAAATTAAGAGGAGTAAATAATCGAAGCAAACACTTACATTTCTTGGAAAGTCCCAAACAATCGGGAAGTAAAAAAGAAAACAGTTTGCCTACGAGAAATAATAAATATTTTAGACTCTCCTTCAAATGTACCTTGCTCTATAAGTAGCTTAAAAAAAAACAAGAAAGCTCGACAAGAAAAAACAATTATGTAAATATAACCCATGGAGAATTTTGCAAATACACAAAGTGTAAATAAATTATTTCGCCGCGAGATCATTTTAGTCACCAACTTAATGGAAACAAAGTGTTTTCAAGATTGGGTACGGAAATCTATTCCTCTCCATTTTGAAATGATACACTTAAATTTTCATACTTAGACTAAAAAATGATCTTTAGTAAACAATCCACAAGGAAATTTGCAAATATGTGCAACAAATAAATAATTTTGTCGAAAAACGCTGATGTCACTGTAATTTCATGGAAACAAAATGAATAAAACAATATTAGAGGCGAAGGTCGATTGCTCTTCATTTGTGTAAGTGCCCTTAAATTTTCAATTCTTAGATCTCTGAGAGATTATGCCTCTAATATATTTTAATCATTTGCCTGGCGAATTTTAATTATTTAATAAGTCGACTTTTTAGCGACTGACTTTTAACTTTACCACGAAGACCGAACACAGAAAGACACAGCATTTGCAAGTACAGGTTGGAATGAAATACCAGAGAGAGATATAGTTTTCTTGAAAAGAAAAATATTTTGTTCTATCAGAGAAAGTTTTTTTTATCTGCGGTTTAAATTGCTGAAACGTATTTCGTTTGCTTCTTTAAAATGCTTCATATCTAACTTACCTTTTACTAGAGATCCTCTCTGTGTCAATCTTGTGTTCTGTGTCTTCTCTTATGTAGCCTGAGAATCTATGCATTGACCATTGTGCAAATTGTAGGAACATCATTAAGATATCTTTAATCCCATGGCTAGACTTAAAGTCATCGACAGGGAAATCAATTTGGAGAGTAAACCAAAGCCACTTATCCCCGCGAGAGAAGAATTACATGCATTTGTAGAGTGATATTTTATGGATAGCCTCTCTTGACTAATGCCTTTGGCGTATTCGATCAGCGAACGCAGGGGAGGAGGGGAGGGGGATTGCGTGAAAATTGAGGGGAAGAGAGAGGTACTATGTCCTCCATAAGCCAAGTTTCAGGGCAAGTTTCATTGATTGTGCGAAATTGTTTGAATTATTGTTTGAAACAAATGAAGAACCCTGAAACGACAAAGACTTTATCATAAATGAAGAACTATTTCTTCAACAAGATTAACATTTTCTCAACAAACCAAGCGTTGTGTGGCGCTGGCTGCAAGAGGATATATAGTAATTGTGGTACTAATTTACAAGCAATCTGGCATTGTCGAGTACTAGAAAGCAAAATATAGGTTTGGATCTATAGATTACGAATTGCACTTTTTCAATTGCTCACAAAACTTAATACCTTGGTGATTTAGACGATAAACTAATGGATTCCAAGGTACTTTTACCTTAGAAAAGCTCGACATGTTATGATATTGGATTTCGAAGCGTGAAATAAAACTTTAGTGATCAGACAAGGGGGCGTTTTAATGTAACAAAATACGTTTTCATGCGACTGCGACCTACGGCTAAAACGCCACCAACGCCTTTAGACTAAAACTTTACAGATTGATGAAAAGTCTGAGAAAATAAAATATTTCTACACTGATCAACAGACATAGGTACATTAATAGAATGGTAAAAAATGCAGATGTCATTACTTTCATGGTATGATTCAATAAAAATCGACGCAGGGGCCGTGTTACTACCATTTGCGTTCAACCCTGAAGCTTGACAGTTTTTTCGCGTAGGTTTACGTTTAAAACGTGCACGTTTTGTCGAGAAATAGACACGTTTCTCGCTCTCTGATTGGCTGAAAAATAACGGTAAAAACAGCAGCCAATCAGCAAGCAAGAAACATGACAACTTCTAGACAAAACGTGCACGTTTGAAACGTAAACCTACGCGAAAAAACTGTCAAGCTTCAGGGTTGAACGCAAATGGATAGTAAGGTTATTTGAATAAATTCGCAAATACATCTAAGCTGTGTATGAACTCATCCTCAAATCACTTTATATTAGACTAATAAGCAATGCAGGTAAGACTGCCTATTTTCATACAAATTTTGATGTAATTTCAAACTTTGAAAACTGTTCATCCCAACAAGATTTCAAAAACGCATTGTGGCATTTCCATCCGCTCTGTAATAGGTCCATGAAGCCTACAATCATGATCGCTTTGTAGTTAAAGGGCTATTTAACAAACCTAGACTAGTATTCTGGCTATCCATCAGTTAGTATTTGGATGTTTTTACATCACCAAAAGTGTGCTAAAATCGTGATACCGCTCCTTTAAGATAAATAGAGGATATTACATGGCCGCGCGGAGATACGAATTTTATCTTCGAGTGTTGAAAATTTATCTCACGAGTGAGTGCAGCGAACGAGTGAGATAAATTTTTAACACGAGAAGATAAAACTCGTATCTCCAAGCGGTCATGTAATGTTCTGTTATTATATAAACATCAATGAAATACCAAATTCAAATTTTATTTGAGTTAAGCTTAAAAATCGAGCATCCAGCAAAGGCAAGTGTGATATTTTCACATGTGAAAATAACATGATATTTTCACGTGTGAAGATATCAAGTTTTCGCGCGGGAGATCACCTGGTATTTCATTGGTGTTTATATAATAAAATTATTTTAAGATATAAATTTTATCATTGCAGTAATAGATATCTCCCACCCTCCTCGTTTATAGTCGTCCTTCGCTTGGTCGTTAAATTTCCTTCCCCTCCCTACCCTCCCTTTTTCTTTAACGTCACCTGATCCTCAGACAGCATGTTATATATGTGAATTATTCAAGTTTAGACGACAAACCTTAGCTCAGATGGATAGAAATCAATTATTCCATTTAAATCAACTGAGTACAGTTAAAGTGTATAAGTGTTTTTCTTGCGACGTGTCTTCAAACTAGAGACGAAGAAGAACAAGCATATCACTTAGATCACTCAGGGTAGTTTTTATTTTCTCGGTACAATTTACTGATTGTATAGTATTATATATATTATACTTAGGATTTCTACTTGAAATGGATAAAAAGGATGAGCATAATAAATTATTAAATGTTTATCATTCATAATCATGTTACAGTTTAGTCGACGATAAATATAATTGCTGGTGCTCATACAATATGTTTTTAAGAACCGCATTTTAAGAAGGGCCAATATATATGAGATGATATATAGTGAGTCAGTGCCATTACGTTGCTTTCTTTGATTGAGGAGCCAATCAGATTCCATCAATCGTATTCCATTTGTGATGATTGGCTGATAGGGAAACCATTCAAATGCAATTGATAATTATTCGAACCGATTTGCCAGACCGGATCAGTGTCATTTAGCTATGCGAAATTACCTTCAAAAGCACTTTATTTTAAAGGGATCTCAAACCCTGTTAACATTACTAAGCGTTTTTTAAACGATAGATATGTATTTATTAACGGTATTCACGAGATAGTTGTTTTAGTCTTTTGTTACGTCATTTATTTCCCCTACTTATGCGTTCTTCGGCGTCGCGTTGTCCACTTGACGCCTTCCAGCAAAACTAGTACTTCGTACTTTTTTACGAGGCGGTTTTTTGGCATGGGTGAAGAAAGTGTAACCAAACAAGATCTAGAAGAATTTAGATCTTTCTTGCTTAATCAGTTGAAGGAACAAAAATCGACATTGACTAGTTTAGTTGAAGATTCATCACATTCTGCGGAACATGCTTTAGCGCTTTCAAAACAGTTGAAAGCAGATTCGGAAATTAAATTGATTCAGCCGGGCAACGCTCGGAATTTCAAATTTAACTTGTCGATTAAGGATCTTCTTGAAAAGGCAGTTGTATTCCTGCAAGCCGATTCTATTGAGAGCAAAGTTCAAGCTTTACAGCTTATAAAGGACGCTCTTGAGCTTATAGACGATCGTAACAGAAAGATACGTATTGCTGATTCTTCCGAAGGAGGGTGGCTTACTGTTAAACATTACGAGTGTTCTGCAGTGGCTCTTGATCAAGAGGACGATAAACGTATTAGAGCTGCTGAAAGGGAAGCCTTGCGACAGAAGACAAGACTACAAAGGGCTAAATCTAATGGCTTTCCTGAGAGATCTTACTGGAGAGGTCGCGGATCTTTTCAAGTCCAGCCTTACGGCCGCTTCAGCGGTGACTCAAGACCCGGTTGGTATAACCGCAGCGGGAGTGCCGGCTATCAGCGCCAACAGCCTTACGACCAACATAGAGGCGCCTGCCGTTTTTGTGGAGCCTTTGGGCATTGGTGGCGAGACTGTCCCGTCCGTATCGCAAGATCTTCTACTTTTCCCCAAATCGGGACCTCAGGCTCAACCGGTGCCAGCTCCACTTCAACCCTGCAGTCAAACCGTTAAAAGTTATTTTCTTCAAGGCTTGTCAGAGGATGTTGCAAATGTTACTCACGATTCTTCTGCTCCTGAAGTAACGAAAAACCCTGCCTCAGTGTCAGAAGAGATGGAAGTTCTTGTTGAAGATAAGTGTAGTCACAATATTGACATTGATAATGCTATAGGCTTTTATAAGCAAAATTTATATGAGTATGAAAGTGGTTCTTCCCTCCCTGTAGTTAAGGGTCGTTTAAGAGCACATGTCAATTTCTGGGAATGTATCGGGGCACCTAGATGGGTTCTTGATGTTATTAACTTCGGATACGCTATTCCGTTTTCTGTTGAGCCTTTAAGCATTCATCTATCTAATAATAAGTCGGCTTTGAATAATGCTTCCTTTGTTTCTGAGGCGATAGCTGAACTTTTAAATTTAGGTTTAGTTACTGAAGTTTTTGCTCCACCTACTGTTGTCAATCCTTTATCAGTTTCTTTTAATTCGGCCGGTAAGCCTAGACTTATTCTTGATCTTCGCCATGTTAATCAGTGCATCCCTAAACAAAAATTTCGTATGGAGGATTGGAGATCATTCGTTCAATTAATTATTGCTAACGGTTTTTTATTCAAGTTTGACATGAAGTCCGGTTATCATCACGTTGAGATCGCTAACGCTTCGCAGCAGTTCTTAGGTTTTCAGTGGCCTTTGCATGCTAATTTCAATCGCTATTTTGTTTTCTCTGTTTTGCCGTTCGGTCTCGCTTCAGCGCCTTTTCTGTTTACTAAATTGTTTCGCCCTCTAGTGTCCTATTGGCGTTCTTGGGTTTCCGCATCGTGCTATATCTTGATGACGGTGTTATTTGTGAAAAAGATCAGCCAACTGCCGAAGTTGTCTCTAGGTTATTCGTGCGGATCTAATTCGTGCTGGCATTGTTCCTAATTTGAAAAGTCTATCTGGCAGCCAGTCCAGGTTTTAGAATGGCTTGGAATTTCTTGGAATCTGGCAGATTCCATTATCTCTATTCCGCAGCGTAGGATAGATAAGTTAATTTCTTCTTTACAAGATCTTAAAGCTCGTCTACCTATTGTCAATCCGCGTTTCCTTGCTTCGTGTGTAGGTAAAATTATCTCACTTTCTCCCGTTGTCGGTAATATCGCCGTTCTTATGTCTAGGTTTTTGCAGTCTGCAGTTAATTTTAGGGATCATTGGGATAACGTTATTGATTTAAGCAATTTTCAGTTTTATCAACTTTGCATGGTTGAAATAGATTTTTGGCTTTCTTCTTGTGCGAAACTTAATAATAAGATTCTTTTCGCTTATTCTAAACCAGTTGTTATCATTCACTCTGACGCTAGCGGTTCGGGTTGTGGCGGTCATGCCCTTGTTGCCGATAATGCTGAATTCGAGTTATTTTTTCATGCGTTCTCTTCTATCGAGGCTGTTTCCGATAGTAATAGTCGTGAATTGTTAGCCATATTGTACGCACTTAAATCATTTAGATCTTTAATCGAAGGCAAAGTCGTTAAGATGTACACTGATAATCGTAACGCTGCCGTTATTTCTCATAAAGGGAGTATGTCTCTTCGACTTCATAGATTGGCTTTAGATATTTTTCATTTTTGTGCCTCTCACCATATTTCCTTAGAGGTCGAATGGATTCCAAGACAACATAATCAATATGCGGATTCCCTCAGCCGAGTTTTGGATTATGATGATTGGTATGTGTCCCATGCTTTTTTCATTCATGTGAGTTCCTTGTTTGGACCTTTTACGGTCGATTGCTTTGCGTCAAGCGATTCGGCGAAGTGCGAAAGGTTTTATTCGAAGTTCTGGTGCCCGGGCACACAAGCAGTTGACGCTTTCAGTATTGATTGGTCTGGTGACAACAATTGGCTTGTTCCTCCTATCCATTTGATTACTCGTACAATTTTCATTTAGAAGCTTGTCGGGCTCATGGTTGTATTATTGTCCCTAAGTGGCAGTCGGCAGTATTTTGGTCAGTTCTGTTTCCCTTGCTAGAGCCCAGACCTTCTGTGTTAGAGGTTGTTGAATTTTCTGACCCTCGTGGAATTTTGGGCCTTCACCTCTTTTCAAGACTATTTTTACTTCTGATGGTTTCAGATCGCCTGTACTTGTTATTAAGTTAGACGCTTCATAGCGACATATATAGAGCGGTCCGATGGTTATTTTCATTACCGGATTAGATGATTCATAACTCAGTTTAAATTTGTGAGAGCTTCATAGCCTATGCTTTATAGCAGATTATAATGGATATTATTATCGCATTACAATAATGTCAACAACTCAGTGTGTATTTAGTGTAAGCACATTAGATGATTCATAACTCAGTTTAAATTTGTGAGTGCTTCATAGCCTATGCTTTATAGCAGATTATATTGATATTATTATTGCATTAGAATGATGTCAACAACTCAGTGTGTATTTAGTGTAAGCACATTACAATTATGTCAATAATTTTGGAAGGTGTTTACAGTATATGATGGTGCTTGACTTATTTTGTATTCGTAATTAACATCAATTTTGTTTTTATTTCTTTTACAAGTCTTTTTTCTGAGCTTCATAGCCCCGTGCTGATAGATTTAGCGAGCCAAGTGCCTCGGTTCCTTACCTCATCGCTTGCCCCTTCTACGACGAAATGTTATTACACCAAGTTCAAGAAATGGAAGCAATGGGCGGATGGTTTTGACGAAGTGTCCTACTTCCCAGCAAAAGATGTGCATGTTGCCTTATACTTAGTTAGTTTGCATCAGTCAGGTTTTGCTTTTTCTTCTATTCAATCGTCATATTATGCTTTAGTGTTTTTTCATAAGTCCTGTGGTGTTCATAATCCGTGTGATAGTCATTTTGTTAAGGCAGTTCTTCAAGGTTTAAATCGTGTGTCCGCTGCTACTAAGTCTAGGGTTAACAATCAACGTTTACCTATTTTGCCTGAGCAACTTGCTAGTTTGGTCTCTCTTTTGCTGGTCCTACTGCTTCATTAGCGGATATTAGGGATGTTTGTATTTGTTTAGTTGGCTTTGCCGGTTTTCTCCGTTTTGACGAGCTCAGTAATATTAAATGGTCTCATGTCAATTTCCACGAGACTCACTTTTCTATTTTTCTTCCCAAAAGTAAAACGGATCAGCTTCACTCTGGTTCTACCATAGTAATTGCTAAGACGGGTAATCCTACTTGTCCTTACAACATGCTAAAGCGTTTTGCTTCAATGTCCTGCGCCGACACGTCCTGTCAAGAGTTTGTTTTTAGAGTTCTTGTTTCACACCGTAATAATGTTTATTCCCTGCGTGCGGGTTCCCAATTATCTTATTCAAGAATGCGCGAAGTACTTATGCAGAAATTTGATTATTTGCTGGTTGGCTCTCCTCCATACCATTGTCTCGTTGTTTAGTTATTAAATGTTTTCTATTCGGCTGAGCGCAGCGAAAGAGAATAGAAAACCCATTGCAATAAAAAATGCATTGAGTGAACAGGTCTGAGTGATTTCCCGCAGGCTTTTTTGAACTAATAAGAACTAACAAGCTCGCAAATCAAATTTTTCACCGTAACGCAAACGAAACATAGAAAAATCCATTTGAAGGACGGACTGTTTAAAATGAAGGACGGAATGTTGGAGATTGCAGAATGATGAAAATCGCAGTTGAGTAAGTTTTATTTGCTGCATGAAATAACACATTCTTACTATAATTGTAACGAAAACTACCACGCCCTTTTAAAATTAAAATGTATCCAATAACATCGATTTCTTTGTCTATGAAATTGTATCGTCGTCAAATGGTATGATATTGAAGGGCGCGATTATCTTAACTTTAGCTTGTTGGCAATCTTGTTTAGTTTACTCAACACATTTGAGGCGACATCGACTGATTATTAACTGAGTGTTTTCCATTCTTTTTCATTAAATGTCATGTTTTCTAGGGCAATGGTTTCGTATCGAATTCTCATGTTGATAGAAGCAGTGAAGGTTTCACACCATTTCCATTCGTAACTGTTCATTTTAATTATTTATTTTTACTTCTAAATTCCACAGCGGTATAGGGTGGCATGAACTGTGAAAGAACTGTTACCACTGATAACTAATGAAGAAACTGTCGTCGATTTTAAATTTATATCCTTTTCACACTCCTCGTTAGTTTTACTAAATGGCATTTGGCCGAAAGGAGATATTACTCATTTTAACATTTTTATTTGTTTTTTGTCCCCACTAATAACGTTTGCTCAATTTGGAGCATGATCAAGATATAAAAGTTACTCAACCTCAAAAGTTGCAAAATAATGCCCTACATTTTACGTTCTGTATTTTGGCGCGATGTTTTTTCGATTTTGTTTTCCTTCTAATTTTGTAACTCGTCGTAGATTGTTATTTTTTGTGCAATAAACCCTTTAATTCAGAAAAAAGCAACCTACCCGTTCTTTTTCACTTGTGTTTTCCACCATTCCGACTCCGAAATTATCGATAATGTGTCACGATTATGAAAACTGGAAGCAAAGTCACGGATGTTTTAAGATAAACTTCGGGTGACTCTGCCTTTCAGTCTTCCTGTCTTGAAAAATGCATTAACTTGAGAGGAAAGTAACTTGAAACTTCCTCATTAAAGTGCGCGTCCTTCCTTATCTTCGTTTTCAAAATATCCCAGCACACAGGTTATAACATTCGCATGGCCGAATATTCATATCTGGCACTTTTAGCCGAACACCTGATCGTAGGCGGTGGTGGTACCCTTTACTGCAATTTTCATAACTCCGCGAACTCTTACGCCAACTAACAAACCGGGGTTTGGCTTCCGTCAATCAAACGAGTGAACAGCTCTGGGTGATTTCATGCAGGCTTTGAGAGGTTCTTTTTTTCTGAACTAATAAGCAATAGCTAGGCTCCGAAGCAAATTGTCCACCACCGCATAAAAATGCAAACGGAACTTAAACACATCCATGCACTGTCTTCAAAGATTTGACGGACGGAAGCCAAATCGCGTTTTGGCGTTCGGTAATGTAACACGAGAGTTCGCAGAATTATGAAAATGGCAGTAAAATATCAGTATAATCCATACATAAAATATACATAGAGATACACTGTTTAACATAATTTGCCGTGCGTGGTCGACAGTGGGAAATATCCTCTTTTTGACAAAGATAGAAGGCTTGAGACTGTTCTTAGAGTTGTTGGCAGGTCATTTCATAATTTCGCATCACTTCATGCAAATGACTTAACTCTAGTTTGCATGAAAACATTAGTAAACACACAAAAACACAGATTGTATTTATATAGACGAATAGTCAGAAGTACACGCACGTTCCGCAAGTCCTTAAACTAAATTCAAATTGTTTAAATTCATGTTATCTCATTTGGTTGTCTTTGTCCTTTAGTATACGAAATAATTCGTACTCATGTAAAACTTAAGAATTCGCTTAAAAATTATCCAACTTACTTGCACTTTCCTTTCTGCCTCCACATTAGGGAGAAAAATGTCAGGCGAATTACAGATTCCAAATAACAGATAAAGAAACACACAGGCTCCTGCAACATTTTTTTACGTGTTTGAATTGTCTTTTTTACTGTACCAAAGAAACTATCCTAAATGAAAGCTGTACCCCTTTACCTGTGTTGCATTCTGACATTATTCTTCCATCCGTTCTGTGAAGAACTCAGTTCATTTTGTTGCTTACCAGGAAGTAACCTTTTTTCGTTCACGATGTCGTTTCTTTTCCTAGATCAAATTTGTGATCTAGCTTGTTGTGTCAACGGTTGGATCGATAGGTCTGAAGGCTTAATTCGCAAAAAAGAGCCGTCGAAAGGCCATCAAAATTAGGGTGCCGAGCATATAGGCAAGGAAAATGCATGATTTCATGCAGAGAAAAATGAAATTTAAAGCTCGCAATTAAATAATGTCACGGTAACGAAAAGCCTGGCTTCCCATATTTTAAACAACAGTTCCTTTCAACTCACCTTATCAGCTTCTAGTCGCAAATACTGACTTCTATTCACTTGCCAATGACACAAGTACCGGTATATATTGGTTGTCTTTAATCTTGTCTATACTTCGTAAATAGCTGGTATCTAGTAAATCTGATTTTTAATTCATTGACTAAAGAGTGTTCATTAGAAAACAGCTATTGCCACATAATGCTTTGATTTGAGTCTTTTTGTGATTCTTCTCACTGTGCTAGTTTAGCCTCTGAATTCGTTAACTGTGCGGCCCTAGGAAGGTCAACACAGAGTAGAAAGACCTCGCCGATTGATATATCTAACTTTCATTTCACCAATTCACGGCCAATTGAGAACGGATGCAAGCCATGAAATAGCAATAAAAATTGTCAAAATGTTATTTCCTTTCTTTTTCTAAAATAAATAGTCAGTTCTCATTAGAAATGATTCGTTATTGCTACTTACGATTTTTAACTTTGAATTCAAAATTATCGAAATTGAAACCACCCTGCGTTTAAAAACACGAAGAGTCTGTTAACACATTGGTCGTTTCATTGCTTCTTTGTTTTCTACGCTTGACAATAGCCGTGATTGTGGTCCTAATTGACATGTAGGTGAATTCTTTAATAAAGACGCAGATTTGTTTTCGAGCTCGGAAACAAAATCGGGATTTCGCACCCTTTGTGTCGCCGCGTTAATGACATGATGTTGAAACAGCTTCTGTTGATGCATGTTGTTCACTTTGTTGAGCTGACAAGGCGGTACACCTTTTGGGCACTGCCTATAATAAAGAGCTACTTGAAGGAGTTGTTTCACGATTTTAGAGTTAGTTTAGGTAGCTTAAATGCAGTCAAATTCACACATCACACTTTCTAATGTCAAACTACTAAGGACGCGAACATACTTCAAAGTTGTACCTAATAACGAGCGGAGAGTGCATTGGATTGCGAAATTGGCATTTTTCTTATTTCTTACCAGGCTCAACAATTTGATAGAGAAAGCTATAAACTCCGTAAAAATGCCTATATAAATATTCTAGGCTGCAAGGACAACCCACGCATAGTTTGATAATCATACGACTGGGAAACAAAAAAAACGGTCTATGGCTTTCCCTTTTTCTTAATGAATCATGCAGATCATGGTGCTCCGCTTGCGGTGTCTAGTCCGCGCAGGAGCTCCACTAAAACAAGAAGCCGAGGATCGAGGCGTCGATAATTTGTCAGGAGAC
The DNA here is from genome assembly GCA_033964015.1 of Scolanthus callimorphus. Taxonomy (NCBI): domain Eukaryota; kingdom Metazoa; phylum Cnidaria; class Anthozoa; order Actiniaria; family Edwardsiidae; genus Scolanthus; species Scolanthus callimorphus. The sequence goes on along the minus strand of CM066912.1, from coordinate 26,794,907 downwards.
AAATAATTTCTTCAAGAGACAGAATAAGTGCCTTAAGGACCTCCTGCCTGGGAAAACAAAATATTTAAGCAGTCAAATGAATGACTGAATATGTATGTCTTGCTTTTGAGAAATGCCGGCACTTTTGAGGGAGTCTTTGTCCTGTCCTATAGCCCCCTTATAGACGCCCCTTTTTCAAATCTACAATTTTGATCGGCTCCTGAATAAAGTGCGTGATAAGATGCAGTCTCATCGAGTTTTGCATGAAAACTGTATTTTTAATATAAGAACAGAGTTTTCCCTGATCATATTTTACAGCTGTTTCAGGTAACACGCGACCCAGAGCGTTCAAAATATTTTTGGCAGTTGGGTTTTTCTGCGAAGTCAATCAAATCGCCTAGTGCAGTGAATTGGCGTCTGTCGCGACATGTCTCGCAAGGGAAGCCAAACAAATGCACTGGGCAAGGATTTGATTGGTTGATGGACAACGCAGAAAAACCCAACTACCATACTCCAAGAATCTGACAACGGCGAAGTCGCGTGTTACCTGAAACAGCTGTAACTGATGTCTCGGGCCGAACAAGGGCAGAGTCGTTTCATAAGGACCGAATATACCTTTGGATGGAAAAGGCAAGGGTGAGGGTGAAAGAGATCTTTGAAGTCAAGAGATAATACTTCTATGCGATGGCAGACTCGTACAGATATCGCTAAAATAATTCAGGACAAAAAGGAACAAGACGGTTGAAAAAGAGTGCGATGCGCGAAGGCTTCTGAGATAGGAGAAATGAGGGCGCGCAAGGAATTGTGGGAAGAGAGTTGTGCGCCCTCATTTCCCACAATTCCTTGCGGGTCCTCATTTCTCCTATCCCAGAAGCCTTCGCGCGTCGCACTCTTTTCCACCCTTCTGTTCTTTTTTGTCCTGAATTATTTTAGCGACTGGGTACGAGTCTGCTTCTATGGGTGGAGGAATTCTACATTGATATTATAAATTTTAGCAACCTTACGTTCCCAGCAGTCTCGTATCCAGACGTTTTTTTTTTTGCGTCTCTTGCGGTGATTTCTCTGATCGATTTCTTGGAAAATTGTTTTGGAGGCGTAGGGACTGGGAATGAGTATTACACGGCGCGCAACGAACTGTGGGATAGGCGCGAAAAAAATTAAAAGTATCCCATAACTCCCTGCTGTACACCCTGCTAAAACTACCCCACAAATCTTTGCGCACCCTAAAAAAAACAGCGCTTTCGTCCTTTCACGTGTTTTGTCGAGATCAAATGGGCCCTTCTGCGGAATCGAACCACATTTTCCCGATCATTTGAAATTCATCCCACTGAAACATTTAGGAAAGAAAAACTGTGCGCCCTCATCAGCTAAAAGCGATGGCGTTTTGACGAAGAGTAAGATATTCGTAAATTGTTTCAGAATCTGTTGTTTGTCACAAAATTCGAGTACTCGTGGGTTCAAAAACAGGTGAAAATAAACTCAAATCCCGAAAAAATATTTATGTAATTCACTTAAACGTCATGAATTTGAGTAATTTTTTTAATGGAAGAAAAACACCAACCACCCTGAACTGAAGTCTTCTTTGACCTGTGGTTTCTCTTTTTCTTCGACGACCGCAGCAAAAATATCCTGCTACTCAACCAGAGAGACGGTGATCTACTGGACGAAATGGGGCAAGTTAAACAACCATCCAACTTAAGGGTCCTCTGTTTTATTCGCTGTATTGACTGTCAATAACTTATAATAAATTATAATAAAATTAACCAACTCACCTGAAGTCGTCTTTGACCGGTGGTCTCTCTTCTTTGAGGTGCCGCAGCAGAAAAAAAGATTTACAACTCAACTCGGTGATCTACTGGAAATGAGGCAAGTTGAACAATCCTCCACCTTAGTGTGCTCTGTTTTATTCGCTATATCGATTGTAAATAAGTACTCATTTTCTGAAGAATTATCTGCTCTTAGCGGATTAACGATCCTCTTTGGACATCATTTGTCATTAGAAAGTTCTAAAGCGACCAATTTACGTAATGCCCTCTAGCCTTCAGGCCTTTGCATGGCGATAGCACTTATCGCATACGAAGTAGAGTTCAAAGCAGACGGATATTTTAGTTATTGAAGTAAATTGTTTCTTGTTGAAAATACGAGAGGTAAAGGGTTCATGTGTTATCCCTTTAACTGGAATCGGCGCGGGGAAGATTTGCTCGTAGAGATAAAAACCACAAGGCTCTATATTTTGTCTCTGATGACATTTTAGTACACAGTAGCAATATTACGTACTTAGCAAGCAGGCCAATCCTTCCCATTTCTGTATCTCTTTATTCTTGAAAAAATGGAAGATATTGTTTCAATGTAGACTAGTTGGATATCTTAATCCTAAAGGTGAAAGTGAACAGTAAGGAGGGTTAATAATGATTATTCTTTGATAACCTTAGAACCCTTATCGATAAAAGCTTAAAGGTAACTATGCTACAATTTCTTTTAAAAACGATGATTTTGGTTTGAGGCTTGGTCAAATGTCCCTAACATGTTCTTAAAAAGTCCAAAAAATAACATACATTAACTCAGACTGAATTTGTTATTAGTGAATGGCTTACTAGAACTTGAAAAATGTGCTCAGAAAGGAGCGATTGAGATAGGGGGTCACTACCTAGAAAATGTTTTCTCAATCAGCACTTAAATGAAATTTGCAGATCGACGGATTTTGTTCGCCGAATCGGTATAGATTCTCCCCGCAGTTGTCTATTTAACAATTAGACCTTGAGGCCGAATGTGCTATGATGAATAGACCAGGAGGCCGAAGGCCGAATGTGCTATGACGAATAGATCAGGAGGCCGAAGGCCGAATGGGGGTCTATGATATCATAGCACATGAGGACGAGAGGTCTAATTGTTTTAGTATAAACCAACTAGTTGGTCAGTTTTGGCAATGAATTCTATTATTTTATGTTGAAAAAATCAAGTTTTCTTGCAAAGAAAGGTGGTGGTTTTGCCAGGCACGGTCTATCACTAATAGACCATTAGTAGCTCAGCCAATCAGAATGCAGGATTTGTAATAGACCATTAGTTGGTTTATACTAATTCCTATTAACAGTTTCAAGCACCATTTTGAAAAGTAAACCAAATTGCTGTCGAGTGAGGCAATAAGAACGTCTTTTTGCTTTGGAAGTTTGAAAACTTTGCCATAGTTCATTTTATAGAGTGAGCTTCCTCGATTTTTTTTTCGTCATCACCTTTGCTTGCGCGATTTTCTTGTAGTTCAGATCGAGCCTTGCTCGAACTTTTTTCTGGGGATTACCCCGGCCCTCCTCAAGTATCAAATGGCCCTCCATAATTTGCGCTCTTAGCCTATTTTGCAAAAAAAAACGATTAGAGTCATCTGTATCCTATATATCCGGACTTTATAATCACTACGCTTTGCTGAACGCCGAAAGCTTACATTTAGAAAGTATTACACATGACTTTCGTTAATCTAGTACTTCTTCTGCTATCACCCTGCAAGCCTTTTACACAGATATGTTAAGCTTTTGATCCCAGTTTATCGCAAATCTTGGTAAAGCACACATAATCGATCTTAGAATTTGGCTTTAGGCGATTTTTGATGGTGCCGTGTGGTCATTTGAAGGTCAAATGCAATGATTATATTTCTGACTCGAAAAATTCAGTAAGAAGTTGTTCCTCGAGGTAGGTGAGGTTAACCGACAGGGCAATGAAGTCAAACTCTTCTTACAGCCAGCTGCAGGGACATAGCCAGGAATCATTGGTTTTTGGGCGGACAGTGAAAACATGGTCATGGGACGAAATTTTAAAATTTCCTCAGCAAATACACTAATACAGTAAATGTATGGGAAAATCTCCCGAGAATGGGGGGGGGGGTCTGGCTACGCCCCTGGCTACGCCCCTGAGGTGAGTTGTTTCGTGGATTTTTATCAATAATAGGCCATGTTCGAATTACGCTCCGAATGCCTACAAACAATAACTTCAATAAGTGAGAATGAACACTAACTATACACACATCGGGATAAGTCTGGCCTAGAGGCTCTCTTCTGAAATTACTGTAAATGTATTAGAACTTGGAGAAAGCCTCGATTTGAAGCTTTTGTCTTGTGAGCATTGGAGCGTAGTTCGAACCGGGCTATTTCTTAATTTTTTTTCGAGTCGGAAATAAGAGCTTGGGTCCCCTGTGGGAGCGCGCGAGACTGGAAACAACAGCGCGAAATTTAAAATGCAAATTACTCGATCGACCTCGAGAAAGAAATGGCGGCCATGTGCTAGATTCTCTGACCCAAACAGCAAGACGAAACTGCGCTCGTTTTTACAGTTAGAAGCTCTGATAAGCGCCCTTAACATTTGGGCACTCAAGAAGGTAAGTGTGCGTCCTTTAGGCACCGAAAAGCTGCTCGTTAAATTGAGCTACGCATCAGTTTCACGGAGTACCCGGCGGTCATTTAATAAAGGTACATGTCGCGGCATGTAACGCTGTATGCTAACAGGCTTAATAGAAACAATCTCGAACACTAAGCTAACTATTGTTTGTTCTGTAAGATTGTGCAATGGCAAATTTCTAGCCCACATTTCAGAATCCATGAAGAGTTCTTTTCTTTTATCTTTTCAGTATCCGAGGTATAACTCAAGATCAATGGCGTTAGGATGAGTAGTTTCTGTCAGTTTTTGGCTCATCTTATTTTTTCCTCACTTCACCCTCCCCTGGAATTTGCAGAAGCCCTGAACACCAGTAGGCTCGATTCACTGGGGGGGGGGGGGAATTCATTAGAAACAACGCTATTACTATGGCTGGAAACCAAAGCTAGAACATGCTCCTCCCCTGGAATTTGAGCACCCCTCCCTTGGAATTTGAGCACCCCCTCCCTTGGAATTTGAGCACCCCCTCCCTTGGAATTTGAGCACCCCCTCCCTTGGAATTTGAGCACCCCCTCCCTTGGAATTTTAGCAACCCCTCCCTTTGAATTTTAGCAACCCTCCCCTGGAATTTGAGCACCCCTCCCTTGGAATTTGAGCACCCCCTCCCTTGGAATTTGAGCACCCCCTCCCTTGGAATTTGAGCACCCCTCCCTTGGAATTTCCAGGTTGTGTAAATACCCCTTTTCCACAGCTTAGACATACCCCCTCCCCCCCCCCCCCCCCCCCCCCCCCCCCCCCCCTGGAATTTCCAGGATTCCCATACCTTGACCTCTCCCTCTAGGAATTTCCAGGATTCAGCTAGACCCTCTCCCATTGGAATCTCCAGGGCTTAGATAGACCCCTCCCCCTCTGGAATTTTACAGGATCTTAAACCCCCAGTGCGGAAAGAAAATGCAATCAGTCATTAAAAAAGAACCTTTGTTCTCCATGTGGTGACCTGGCAATGTTTTCTTCTTTCTTTCTTCAGACCATGAGTAAGACCGCAGCAAGCCCTCAGACCATCAGCCAGACCACAGTGACCCCTTCTGACCATCAGCCAGACCACAGTGACCCCTTCTGACCAGTAGCCAGACCACAGTGAGCCCATGAGCCAACCCACAGTGAGCCCTTCAGCCAAACAGCCAGACCACAGTGAGCCCTTCAGACCAGCAGCCAGACCACAGTGAACCCTTCAGACCATCAGCCAGACCACAGTGAGCCCTTCAGACCAGCAGCCAGACCACAGTGAGCCTATGAGCCAACCCACAGTGAGCCCTTCAGCCAAACCACAGTGAGCCCTCCAGACCATGAGCCAGACCACATTGAGCCCTTCAGACCAGCAGCCAGACCACAGTGAGCCTATAAGCCAACCCACAGTGAGCCCTTCAGACCAGCAGCCAGACCACAGTGAGCCTATGAGCCAACCCACAGTGAGCCCTTCAGACCAGCAGCCAGACCACAGTGAGCCTATGAGCCAACCCACAGTGAGCCCTTCAGCCAAACCACAGTGAGCCCTCCAGACCATGAGCCAGACCACATTGAGCCCTTCAGACCAGCAGCCAGACCACAGTGAGCCTATAAGCCAACCCACAGTGAGCCCTTCAGACCAGCAGCCAGACCACAGTGAGCCTATGAGCCAACCCACAGTGAGCCCTTCAGACCAGCAGCCAGACCACAGTGAGCCTATGAGCCAACCCACAGTGAGCCCTTCAGCCAAACCACAGTGAGCCCTCCAGACCATGAGCCCTTCAGACCATGTGCCAGACCATAGGGAGCATGGGCCAGACCACATGGAGCCCTTTAGCCAATCAACCAGATTGAAATCCCTTCAGGCCATAAGCTTGTGATTTGAGCCCTTCACAGCCAGAGGACATGAAGACTTCAACCAGATCAGTAACCCCAGACCAATCATTCTAAGCAGACCCACAACACTTAGCAGCCAGACCACACCCAGCACTTCACACTACCAGCCAGATGATCAGTCAGCCTTTGGAAACTCTTTTATAGTGCCTTAATCCCTGGGGGGTACATTACTTGGGCATTATAGACACGGTAGGAGGGGGTGACCTGACAAATATTTTGGTCTAAATTTTCTTGGGTAAGGAATTTCTGACCTTTTATTTTTAGGGGTGTATGAATTTGGAGCTCCATTATTTTGAGGGTACAAAATTACTAAGCTTTGTCAGGCTTGATCATGTTTGTGCGTGAGTGCCCCCTTGAGCTTCTTTAGTGACAAGAACTGCTCACAAGCATTAATGTGCAATTCCAGAAAAATTCCATACCCACAACACGTAGGGAATTGAAAATTCCAGAAGGGAGGGAACAATTTACCTGTTAATTTCCATACAAATACTGTATTTTTCTTTGCAAATTCCATAGGGGGTGGTGGTGGGGGGGGGGGGGGGGGGGGGGTGTTTTAAGTACATTCCCTCCATGGTGGGGGTGTGGATTTTCTGTAATTGCAGTACATTTCTGCCACTTGCCTCCATCCATGAAGTTTTTTCAGATATGTGTAGGTGGTAAGTCAAATAGGGGCTTTTGGCATAATTAATATGAATTCAAAACACTACTCATTGTTATCTCTTATGGGAAAATCAGACTATGTATTTCACATGTTAGGCTTTTTGAGATTTCTTAATGACCCTATAAAAGCATTTGACCTCAGAACCATTCAAAGGATCGAGAGAACAGAGAAATATACAGTAGGCATCACTTCATGGATGGATGAAAATGGTTGTATACATCCGTCTTCTTATAACTGTTTGAATAATTTTTCATTTGAAAAGGATCTAGCTAAATTTGCACACTCTCACCTATCTTAACAAGGGTTTTGAAATTGGTCACAATTCACTCCACCAAGGGACCTAACTCCTCAATGCCATCAATTATCATTGGCCATTACATGACCATTAACATGTTATTGACTAATTTCATTTTTTCACAGGGGGAGGTGGGAGAACATCATTCTCATACTTTCATTCCATGTTTGAATCAAGAGCTAGATCCTTTTCATTTTTTCAATCTTTTTCAATTTTTTTTTCTGTGCTTCAGTGGTTGAGCCAGACATCTACAGCATGTCTACAGGGGCGTCAACTCTCCCGGTTTTGCCAGGAGTCACAAGATTTTCGCTTTGTTTCCCAGGAAAAAACTAAGGCAACTGATATACATTTACTGTATTATTATCCTGGAAGAAATTTATGTTGACTGCCATACATTTATGTATTTCTTCTGGGAGAATTGCAGGAAATATTATCACCATTTCAAAGCGGTCTCCAGATGTTTGAAGTCATGGGGTTGACGTCCCTGCATCAACTTAAAAATCAAAAGGGGGAGGGGGGGGGGGGGGATTTAGGGTAAGAACCATGTAGGGAAGAAAATTACTCTCATGAGCAGAAGTTGAAAACTTTCACAAAAAAGCAATTTGGAGCCGAAAAGGCACTGCATGGCGGAAGGATAGGATTTCTATGTTTTGTGACCAAGTTCTGATTATTTTGCATATACCTAGCCATTAAGTTGTTTAGCAACAACTTAAAAGTTCGCTTTGCCTGAGTGATGAAAGCTATAACACTACAAGGTAATTGTGATTCTCATAAATGAAGATAATTTTCTGGTAAACAACATTAAACTCAATTGTTCTGTGATTTATTAATTTTTTTTAGAAAATAGGACTTAGGTTTCACATTGTGATTAAACTCATCGAGACAAAAAGCACAACTCAGAACTTGGTCATGGCAAGATGTTGGCTCAACAACTGATGCACAGCATTTTTTGTTAATGATTATTGCTGTTGTGTAGGGAGCACTTAATGTAAGTATGTACTAGTGCAATGTAAAGAAAACAACCAAAGTCCCACAAGGCCCAGAAGACCCCAGCTGCGTGATGCTCCAGATGTCAAAACCGGTAGGTGTGTCAACTCGCTATGCTCAGTACTGAGGCTTCCAGCTCCTAACTGCTCACCAGGCATTATCTCCTCAGCTCTCAAGGCCACAGCTCTAGTGCAACAGGGTGATGTCATTCACACCTATCAGGTGTCTCACATGACTGATGTTGTCATGATGGTAAGGTACAAATACATGCAGTACTGGCTGATCACACATTCTCATCAAGGTAGCATACCAACTCATAGCAAATCAAGCTGCATATTAAAGGACGGTGGGCAATACAAATTATTCAATATACTTTTGAAACATCTAAGGCATCCTAATATGATCTAAGTCCTTGGCGGGCTGGGATGAGAAGCTCTAGCTAATAAATGATTCATAATTGGCTTGCAACCGGAATTTCTCATACAAAATATGACACTCTTTATACATGATAAACATTATGGATAATTTGATTAATTGGCTTGCAATTTCTTTTACAAAATATTGCACACTTTTTAGGTGACATAAACATAACCAATAACTTTGACATTTTAAAAACTTAACATTTAAAAACACAAAAATTTTGGTGAAAATAAAATTAAATATAAGAAAATTTAATAATCATACACATCACCATCCTTAATTTATCCAGAAACGAATTACAATAAATATTATCTAATAAATACTGTTAATGCCCCAATTAGCCCCCCTCTCTCTTATAAGCCCCCCTTTAGAGCCTCAAGTTTCTGATAAGCCCCTCCTCTAATAAGCCGCCACTCCCAAATCAAACAGGCAAACAATGATTTTAAAAGCTGATTTTATTCATGAGCTTACAGTGGCACTTCAACATTTCAAATGTAAGTTTGAGTTTGTCCACTTCTTTGATTTCAATTATAATGTACAATAATATATATAGTACACTGTATACATTCTAAAACTGAGTTAGATTCATAAGCCTTGGTATTTTGTCTCAAGTTTTAATCACCCCCAAGTCCCCACTCTATGAGTCCTAGAATAAAATACCCCCTTATTAGAGCGTCTTTTGGTAAAAATAACATCTAAGGAGAACCTATTAACTTTTCACTCCATTTTCAGACATCGTATTTTAAACTTTTTCTTTCTAATGACAATTTATCCTAAATTGCACAGATTACCAACTGCATGTTGTCTTATTTTTTGTAGATGAGGAATTACTCTCATTATTGGCAATGGCTTTTAGAAATGAAGGGCCACTTAATTAGAACTAAATTTTGAATAATCAGCAGCAAATCAAATCATCACTGGGGCGTCGAATGGTAACCCAGAGATTATTTCCTCAAATGGGCACTAAATTAGCATGCCAGGATTTTAATACTACAGGACTTTTCTATGATCATCTGATTCCAGAGTGTTGGACTTTTTGTTTCGGTACAGCGTTTTGAGTTTTTTTATTCAAGTTGAAATAATGAATACAAGTCTCTGGTTTACCATTCTCTATTCCTTGTGCTGTTTTAAAAAATTAAACAGGCTAAACATTTTTGTATAATATTGATTGGAATGCTTAATACACAAAATTTGACTGACTTACTATGTACAATAAACTTTCCACCTAAAAAGCCTAAGGATAACTTGAAATTCTTAATTTTCCCAGTCTGTTAGCAGATAAAATAAAAAGTGCATTAATTTTGATATCATGATGTAAATAATTTTCATCACATGGTGATAGACGTGAAGTAATAATAATAATGTCAGGGGCAGCAGCGTAACCAGCATTTCCTTAACATGCTTAACATTATGTAACTACTGAAATCTTGAATGAAATGTGTGATTCCAAAAAATATTCAAAAATATACTGGAAATTCTGGAGTGTTGGGAGGGTAAATTTGCCCCAATGATTTGTTCCACAAATCAATTTTCAAATTTTGCACTTTAGACATTACAGGTTTCAATGCCAAGAAAGCATGAATATTTTCTGGAAACACACATTCCTCATCAGTTTTATATTGTTTTACATCGCGAGAGGACGTTGTGATTGCTGATTAGCTTTACATCGCGCGCTGGAGAAAACAAAGTGCCATCATAGCGCTGTACATTTTCTACACCTCTCTTACGGCTCCTGAAGTACCTTTCAAAACGAAAATTCGGTGAACGAAAATTCGGCAAGCGATAATTCGCTTCATAACCTTGACGAGCGCTCCGAAATATCGTTTCTTCAGGACAATAGGCCATCCGAAATTTCGCGATATTTCGGCTGCTGCGAATTTTCGGCAATTTTCGCCAAACTTCGGCAAATTTAGCCGAAATTCGGCGAAATTCTGTCTCGTTTCTTTTTGCCAGTAGTGTAAAAGCTGTGAACCAATAATATGCAAAAGCAAAATTAGTTGTCAGTTTTCATAAACAATAAAAACATATAATATAATGTTACAAGTGTGCAGATTGGCAATCGCAAAAGCAGAGTAATGGACCTTCCAGCCCTAATTGCGGGGAAGTTAGGATGTCTGTTTCAAAAGTCGAATAATCCCACAGGGGGTGGTAATATGAGGTGATTTGCTATCCTTGGTGTGTTCCCTTAATAACATATGTGTTATCAGTCTATTTTCATGTACTGCATGTATTTGTATCTATCACCATGGTAACATCAGACATGTGAGAGACCTGGTGTGTGTGAAGGTAAGGCCCTGTTGCACTGAAGTTGTAGACTTGAGAGCTGAGGAGGTTACTGTCTGATGAGCAGTTAGTAACTTGGAGCCTCAGTACTGAGTGCAGTGAGCTGACACACCACTAGTGCTGACAGGAGCATCAACAGCTGGGGTCTGAAGGGCCTTGTGGGACTTTTTTTTTATTTTGGAAAAGGTACATACCATTTAAAGTTGGAATAAATGCAAGTTACACTACAATTTATTTGTTTTATTTCTGTAAAGCAATACCAACAAAGGGCAAGACAATTAAGGCCTAGCATGCCTTTCTTTTTGCTGAACTATAATTAAGGAGGCTCATGGCCTCACTCCTTGAATTGTATCTCTTGAATTGAAAATGCACACAACAGAAAGCGGCTTTACAAGTAAACATGGTATGGATTGTTCTTTGTGTCAACACATGTTTTGTTTACATTGATGCTTCTATGGTGACCCTGAGAAATTTCAGCGAAACCCTCTCAATGCCAAAGATGTTAGGCTAAGCATTACTTGGACAAAGTTTGAAGAAAAAGTGTCATCGCGTTTTCAAAATTATAATGCAGTCATTTTTATTTTCGTCAAAAAATTAGAATTTTCTATAAGCCTACTTTCTTGATTCTCAAACTATGCCTAAAAGCTGATAGTGATTTATTTCTTAGTTCCACATAAAGACAGACCAGAAAATTTCAGAGCCTGCTTATTCCGATCACGATAGCAAAATCTGGCCACTTTCAAGTAAAGCGACACACCGCATCAAGATTCAATTGTTTTTCGCTGTCTTTTAAAAGAATTATGGTTCTAAAAAACACACCTACAAGGTATGAAACAATTGAACCATCTTTGGGGAGACTGACAACAACTTATCTTTGGATTTTTAAACTAGGAATTAAAACGCAGGACATCCTTTGGCTTTCAAAAGTTTTCAGATTAATTGTGATTGGCAAATTATAAGCAGTGGCTCTGGAATTTTCTGTGCTTAGAGAAAATGTATCTGTCTCTATGCAGAACTAAAAAAACACATCACTATGAGCTTTTAGGCATAGTTTGAGAATCAAGAAAGTAGAAAATTCTAATTTTTGGACGAAAAAAAAAATGACTATGTTTATTTCAAAAAACGTGATGACACTTTTTCTTCAAACTTTGTCCAAGTAATTTTATAGCCTAATGTCTTTGGCATTAAGAGGTTTTTGCCAAAATTTCTCATTGTCTGAGTGAATTTTGCAACTTAACATTTATGGCGGGTTGCCATTACGTTGCCATGGAAGCATCAATGTAAACAAAACATATGTTGACACAAAGAACAATCCATAGCATGTTTTCTTGTAAAGTGGTTCTCCGTTCTGTGCATTTCCGCATGAGATGCAGACCATTAAAGTTCAAAGGGTGATGACATGAAAAACTGCCATGAGCCTCCTAACAGTGCGACTAAGGACCAAGGCCAACCGAGCAATTTCTTACAAATTTAGTGAGCATCTGAACAATAGATGCGAGTGAATTTTTACTTGAAATTTGTTACTATATACATATAACAATAGGTTTTAGGAACATTTTCTACCGGTACATACAATTTTCGCCCAGAATAGTGTCTCATGAACATAAAGATGTCTGTAATATTTGTTGAAGATGTGTTGGGTGGCCTTGGTTTGTTTAGTCGCACTGTAAATGTCATTTGTAAGAAAAAGAAATTGCTTCTGTACATGGACCAGAGCTTTCCACAAAACCAAATGTACATGACAATAATTGTTGTAAGGAACCATCTTGGTTACTCTTGGATCTGGGCCTTGCCCTGTTTCACCTAGTACAGTTTCCATGGATTTTGTTTAAAAGTTGTGGTTAATTTTTATGATAAGGACCCAGGGGGGATACTCGGATATAAAAATGATGGAGGTCAAACAGAGCTCCAAATTTCATACCAAAAACATACCCGAGCCATAAATTTTATACCCCCAAAAATACCTGCTCCCAAAATTTGATAACCCCAAAAATACCATTTAATACCAGCATAGACATGATGGCCATGCCCACTCCATGGGTATGTTTCCCAGAAATAGCTGCAGCTTAAGGCAGTATCTGATGATCAACTAGCCTGTCAGAAGTTTCAACCCCCCAAAAATACCCACAGATTTTTCATCCCCCCCAAAATACATGGTAGAATTTTTAACCCAAAAAAATACTTTTACTACAAATTTCATACCCCCCCCCCCAAAAAAAAAAAAAAAATGTTGGACCCCCAAGTATCCCCCTGGGGGCAAGGGGGTGGTGCTCTCTCTGTTGTTGCTCCAAAATACATTCTTGGAAAGCTTATTCTATGCTAAATATCAAGAAGGTCAGCACGAATTTTGGTTTTGTGGAAAGCTTCAGTACAAATAAAAAGAACATTGATAACTATAAAGCACCAAAGAAACTACTTTGGTGAGCTGCCTAATAAGAATGTTTTTAAAATGGTGTGGTCCCAGAAATGATCCGACCATGGAGTGAATTTACCTAAGAACCTTCTGGAATTTCCAGTGAACATGCAGTGATTGTATGGTGAAAAAAGAGGTGTATTGACCACACCCTGGAATTTCCCATGTACCCTCCATGGTCAAGTTATAGATCTTTGCTGGAATTACACACATCATTAATACCATCACTTCCAAAACCCAGCTAACCTATAGTCTTGTCAATCTACAGTTTAACCTAGAAGTAATTGTTAGTAGACTTTTTAAAGAAAACTAATGCGGAACTTAGTAAATTGGGTTTCAAATATTGTAGGGTTAGAACTATAGTCCCTCAAAATGAAAATATTTTCTATTGTTCAACTTGTGAGAACCATTGCAATTGATGCCTTGAATTTAACCTGTTCCTTCCCAGTGAAATTTCTTTGGACTTTCAGGACGTAGCTCCAGTTAATGGTTTAAGGTTAATTTTTTCTGTAAAAACATCCACTTTTTAAGGCGACTGTAAACCTCCGAAGGTGCCCTTCGCTAAAAAAAATCCCTCGCGCGCGCAAACAAAATTATACATATAAACTATACACCATTTTAAAGCTCAATAGTTGTAGTTCCAAATACACTATTTTTATTTCTTCTCTTTTAAAACGTTTTACCCTAGGCGCCGCACAATGAGTTTCCGACGCGCTCTAAAAAATTGAATTATGCGCATAGTGAACTCGTTTCTTTCAGCCCAAAAACTGCATCATGTCCATCAGCACTCATAGGGCTGTCAAACCGTGTGGGGATTTGTCAATATTTTACTTTGTTTATGATTTATCAAAGGCTAAAGTCGAAAGAGTAAAAATTGCTTACATTCCTTTACTTACGGCGCATTTGCATCGCAGCAAAGCAATATTTCTTTAAAGCCCCACATTTTTTTCAAACGAATCCATCGTTTCCCTCTATGCGCATAATTCAGTTTTATGTTGGTAATCTGCTCTAAAACTACTAAAGAGTTACGGCTCGTAGAAGCTTTCTTGGCTTCTCAAGTGGACAGCAAACAAACGTCAAGCAGATGTCAACTGATAACCAATGAGAACGAAGCGCCCCGTTGGGCCAGGAAAGTTCGCGGGAAAGCTCTTCCGATCTCAAATTTCAAGAGCATTGTTTTTCGTCTTAAGCCTCGACTTATCAGGATAATGTAATGGCAAAGCCAAAATCAAACCGACGCAAATCAAGTAGGAAGACTAAAAACTCTCCAACAAAGAGGAAAAAGGCCAAGGGAGGAAAACAAAAGACAGCAGCGGTCACAGCGGCCCGATGTAAATCACATGGAAATCATGTTCAGGGAACGCGGGCTCGATCGAGTAGTGAGAACGATCAGATTATCTAGCTTCTTTGGAAATATCGAATATATTTACTTCAGTTTGACGGAACGCATTTTGTTTGGCATGCAAAGACATGGCCAAGCGCGAAAGCCACCAAGACGAATCAGAAATGTACAATACTGCAAAACGTTGTATTAATGGTTGAAATTCGTGAGATTGAATGTTGAGTTGTTCGCGTTCACTTGTAGTTCGATGTTTGAAGGAAATGTGCGTAAATATGCTAATGAGTCCCAGATTATGTTCTCGCGCGCAATCAGTGGGGAGCCTGTGTCATATGTAAACAGGATTAAAGGATTAAAGTCGGCTGAGTTAGTAAATGCTCCGATGAAATGAATATTATTCTCGTTTTTACGCATGAAAACACTACTTTTTTGTATTTTTCTTTTTACGAGTTGCTAGATTATGGCACAAACTTTAAGTTCAGCCGAAAAAAAAAAAAAAAAGAAAAAATTGGCCTCGAAGGTTGACAGTAGCCTTAAATAGCAATTACTTCTAGGTTCGGCCTTTTCTGATCATAGATTGACTAGACTACTGATGTCAAAATAAACTTATTTTTTTCCTAGAGTGGTTCTAGTAAATTTCGTGCAAAAACCTAGACCAGGCCATCTTGTAAGAAGCTAGCCAATCAGAAAGCAAGTACAGAACAAAGGATCTTGACTTTTTTGAGATCCCAGACATCGAAAGATTCACTTGTTGTGAAGATTATGAGCTGATCACTTGAAAAAATTTAAATATTACTCATCGCCCAATAATTGCATAAAATGTCCTTTAAAAGGTTTGAATCACCAAACAAACTTTTTATGGGATGGCCCAGTAGAAGTATTCGCACAGTAAATTCGCAGATGGCAACTGGATTACGAAAAGCTAATGGTGGCAGTATTTTGTAAAGATACCAACCTCTGAAAATGGCACTGTCACTCTGTCACTGATCAGGTTATCTATGTACTGTACCTTGGGCATTTCTCTAAAGCAGCAGCATTTTTACCTGGCTTGATTGGCTTCTGTAAGGCAGTTGTCACAGTTTCCTAAAGCAACAAAAAAGTATTCTCAGAAAGATTCCTTCCAATTTTATTTGGCAAGGTCCAATCCCCTGAGGTATGGATCTTTGCTGGAATTACACATTTCTTGCTCTAAAATGTCCTGCTCCCTGGTAATCAAATAGGTTGAATCATACAAGTTCAAAAACTGATGACAAAGTCTCTGGTATGTTGTGAAAGACTCCCACATTTCAGCAGTCCCTTCCCTCTTGGTCATACCCCACTTTGCAAGAGGAGATTTCTGAATTCACCACAGAATTTTCTTATCCATTTTGTAATCACAGCAAAGTAAAAACCATTACTTTTTACAACGTTTCCAAGACAATGCACGCCTTCTTAACAGTTGCGGCAACTGGTTGTCTGGCTTGGGTTTTTTTCATGCTTTTTTTTTTTGCTTAGGAGAGGGTGCTTGTCATGGAATCATTCACCATATGCACCTCTTACTGTAGGGCCAGGCACTGCAACCATATGGTCGCCAATGGCGACTAAATTTGGGGATTTGGCAACCAAAATTTTAGAGCTAGTTGCCAAGTAACACCCCATCTTTCTGATTTCAGCTGAGATCCATATTGAATGAGGCGACTAACTTTTGCTTTCTGGTGACTAAAATGTTTGAATTAGTCACCAATGGCACCTCGCGAATAAAGTTAATGTCAGGTCCTGTATTCTGCCCTTAAAATGTTAATATGGCGGAAAGCAGCGATTTTTCACCAAAAAAGCGAAATGTTTCCTGCATGGCCTCGTTTCCATGCTCAAGATGGCAGCATGTGACGACAAAGTTGAATGTATCATGAACCATTGCTTGATACAGTAAGTCTCAATATAATTCTTGCCTGAAACAGTTCATGTCAAATTTTGTCTAAAAGTAGGAAACAAAGTGCCATTGCGGCAGGTGTAATTTGCAGAATGCAGAACACGAACACCATAAGTACCTTGAGTTGAGAGTAATGTTCCCTCTTCCTGATTTGTTAGGACTATGGCTTGTACATAAACCTGTTGCAATAATAAAAAATGTAATTAATAATGTGTTCCAGTATGGGAACACAGACCACAGTTCAGTGACGTAGGCTTTTAGTGTAGAGGCTAGAGCGAATGGACGGGTGAAATTCATTCACTCAGGTTTACGGCCTTTCTCTAACGCCTATAATGTAACCAGAACGCTTAACTAACCACTGTATAAAGAATTATAACTTACTTGATGGGTACTAGCCTTTCTGAGCTCGTAAATCAATTCGCTTTAGTCTTTGCAACGAGAAGAAAGTCGAGCATCTGCGAAGTTCTTGCTCCACTGGAAGGCGCCATTTTGGATATACCACAGGCTTCCCAGCCCAACGACGCTTTGTCCACAGGCCTCCCGCGCTGTTGATTTGTACGTGAAGCGCATGCGCAGAGCACGTGCTGAGGAGGAAAGAAGTACCTGTCCTTACGAAAGATTATGTAATCTGGTGGAAACACTGTAGCATAGGCCCGGTTTCAAGCCGTGGTGGGTTTTTGGAGCCCGCGATCCTCAACCTACGAGGCTTCGTCAGAAATGACCCCACCACGGCTGGAAACCGAGCCAGCAAGGCTCCCAGTTCAAAGGATTTTAAAAAATAAGATGAGGAGTAAAGCGAAAATACCATAGAATAAGATCACTAAGCATCTAGAACTATTAATTCTGATATTCAAACCCAACCTGGGCTGGGGGCCAGGTGCAAGGGATTTTGCGCGGCAAGCGCTTCCTTGGAAAATCCGCTGGCGATATCAGCTCCCGGGTCCAGCTTTAAAAAGAAAAAAGTCTTCACGCCAGGCGATCATTCGCAACAATAAGCCTAATGAACGAATTTGCCCTCGGGCGTAGGCCGTACCCATGGAGGGGGGGCTCTGGCTGCTTGATGGCAGTGTTCAGAGGCTCAATGCCTTTGGATCTGACCTTATCTATAAAAGACTTGCAAATGTCATTTTATATTTTTAAATATCTAATGTCTAATAGTCATAATTAAAAATGAGAATACAATAAAAATGACTTATAGGTAAATCCATTACCCGACTCGATTTTTCAAGTGAGATTTAGTGTGGAATTCCTGAGTCGGGTAGTGGATTTTCTTTGAATCCCATGCCGGAGGTTTTGCTGATTTAGATAATTTACAAAAAAGCTTTACGCGCCGCAAGGAAGCCATTGCCAAACTGTTTCAATTTCAGGAAAATGCAACTTAAAAATCTTGCTAGCGAAGCGTCTTCGTTGACGAAAAGACGTTTCATAAGTGTTTGACAGAGTTTAAAACTTCAGAAAGTAATTGTTCTTGCTTTCTCGCTTGATAAATTGTAAATTTGTCGTGTAGAAATTTAATTTCGTGGGTGTCCTGTGTTTTCATTGAATTCTACTTTTGCAGCCATGTAATTCCACAAAAAAATCTCCCTCGATTTCAGCCAATCAACACGCGAGATAGAGCCATACAGCATGGGATTCTAGTGCGTATTTGTTAGTACCTACTTCACAGCCGCATGAAAACTCTCTATTACCCACCCAACGCCTTTGCATCCTTTTCTTTGGTATAAACTTTATTCCGATTAACGAGACAAAAAGATTGTTAGAAAGTTTCGTCAGACAGATTTCGGTCACCAACACAATCAGTTTTTACCCAGCTGGGACTTGCACCCAGTCCTCACAGCCGCATCACCACAGCTATGCATGCTCTTGTACACTACCTGGATATTTGTTTTGTTTTTGGTTGGTGACCAATTTGCCGAATTCGTTTCATAAAGAGAAAAGCCGGAGTGATAGGAAAAAAATCCCAGCAATTATAACCCCAAAAGGCGGGATAAATGTTGCCAATTTAAGGCCTAGGGCGTACAACAATACGCCGGTAATAATGAACCGTTTCTAATGCAAATGAGAATAAGGATTAAAAACCGTTGGTCCCGTCTTTCACATACATTACACTACCGGAACCAGAGGGACGTTAAAGCACCACGGGGACGTGGGAGCAGAGAGACCGATTTTGAGACAAAGAAATCTAATTTGTTACTTGTTTATTTTTGTTGACTGACTTTTCTTTCGCCTTTTTAATACATTCCGAGATTATAAACCAATCAAATTGCTCGTTCTTAGGAGGTTGCCGAGATGGTATATATTGATGTTTGATATCTACTATTTCAGGAACCAATCAGAGCGCGCGAAAATGACTATTCAGTGATTTGGTATATACTAATGTCTAATAGTCCAATTAAAATGGAGAATACAATGAAAATGACAATCTTTTAGAATCAGAAGAGAGAGCACAAGCCACTTGGAGGTAGTTGAAATAACTAATCAAGCCGGCTGGCTAATTAAAATACCAACAAAACCTGTAGAACAAAATAGAGGAAATTAAGCAAACTTGTAAAATATGCGCAACCCTGTGGAATATAGGAAAGCAAATAATTCACATTCGAGTAGAATATAGCACAATAATACAGAGCAAAATGCACAAAACTGTAGGATAAAACAGAGGAAAATACGTATCCCTATAGAACATGTGGAATATATGAAAGCAAAGTGCAATATCCTGTGGAATATATGAAACCCTGTAAAATATGACATAAAAATGCAAATAGAATTAAATAGAACAGCAAAATGTGCAACCCTGTACATAGAAAAGAGTAAAGCAGAAATACGCAACATTGTAGAATATAGTACAATAACATGCTAGTGCACAACCCTGTAAACATAATAAAACAACATTCGCAACCCTATAAACATAATAAAACATGCGCAACCCTATAAACATAATTTAACAACATGCGCAACCCTGTTAACTTAATAAAACAACATGCGCAACCCTGTAAACATAATAAAACAACAAGCGCAACCCTGTAAATTAACATAATAAAACAACATGCGCAACCCTGTAAACATAATAAAACAACATGCGCAACCCTATAAACATAATAAAACAACATGCGTAACCCTGTAAACATAATAAAACAACATGCGCAACCCTATAAACATAATTTAACAACATGCGCAACCCTATAAACATAATAAAACAAAATGCGCAACCCTGTAAACATAATAAAACATGCGCAACCCTGTAAACATAATAAAACAACATGCCCAACCCTGTAAACATAATAAAACAAAATGCGCAACCCTATAAACATAATAAAACAACATGCGCAACCCTATAAACATAATAAAACAACATGTGCAACCCTGTAAACATAATAAAAACAACATGCGCAACCCTATAAACATAATAAAACAACATGCACAACGCTATAAACATAATAAAACAACATGTGCAACTCTGTAAACATAATAAAACAACATGCGTAACCCTGTAAACATAATAAAACAACATGCGCAACCCCGTAAACATAATAAGACAACATGCGCAACCCTGTAAACATAACAAAACAACATGCGCAACCCATTATACATAATAAAACAACATGCGCAACCCTATAGACATAATTAACCAACATGCGCAACCATGTAAACATAATAACAGCATGCGCAACCCTGTAAACATAGTAAAACAACATGCGCAACCCTGTAAACATAATAAAACAACATGCGCAACCCTGTAAACATAATAAAACAACATGCGCAACCCTGTAAACATAAAACAACATGCGCAACCCTATAAACATAATAAAACAACAGGCGCAACCCTATAAACTTTAAACGTGCGCAACCCTATAGACATAATTAACCAACATGCGCAACCCTGTAAACATAATAAAACAACATGTGCAACTCTGTAAACATAATAAAACAACATGCGCAACCCTGTAAACATAATAAAACAACATGCACAACCCCGTAAACATAATAAGACAACATGCGCAACCCTGTAAACATAACAAAACAACATGCGCAACCCATTATACATAATAAAACTACATGCGCAACCCTATAGACATAATTAACCAACATGCGCAACCCTGTAAACATAATAACAACATGCGCAACCCTGTAAACATAATAAAACAACATGCGCAACCCTATAAACATAGTAAAACAACATGCGCAACCCTGTAAACATAATAAAACAACATGCGCAACCCTATAAACATAATAAAACAACAGGCGCAACCCTATAAACTTTAAACATGCGCAACCCTATAGACATAATTAACCAACATGCGCAACCCTGTAAACATAATAACAACATGCGCAACCCTGTAAACATAATAAAACAACATGCGCAACCCTGCAAACATAGTAAAACAACATGCGCAACCCTATAAACATAGTAAAACAACATGCGAACCCTATAAATATAATAAAACAACAGGCGCAAACCTGTAAACATAATGAAACAACATGCGCAACCCTGTAGAGTATAATAAAACAACATGTGTTATGCTACAGAAAATAAAACAAGAAAATGCGCAACACTGTATAATATAGTAGAACATGCGCAACACTGTATAATATAGTAGAACATGCGCAACACTGTATAATATAGTAGAACATGCGCAACACTGTATAATATAGTAGAACATGCGCAACACTGTATAATATAGTAGAACATGCGCAACACTGTATAATATAGTAGAACATGCGCAACACTGTATAATATAGTAAAACATGCGCAACACTGTATAATATAGTAGAACATGCGCAAAACTGTAAAATATAGTAGGACAACATGCGCAACCCTGTAGAATATAATTAAACAACATGCGTAACCCTGTAAAATATAATAAAACATGCGTAAACCTGTAGAATTAAATAGAACAAAATGCGCAACCCTTTAGAACAGAGCAAAACAGAAATGCGCAACCCTGTGGGATTTAACAAAACACCAAACACGCGCACACAACTATTGCAGATATTACACCCGTTAATGACCTCAGCAAGAATTTAAGGCCCCAAAAGATAGAAACGAATGGAACCCAGTTAATCACTGACTATGAAAGAGTCTTTCCTATGCCTCTGTAAAGCCTACTCTGGGACCGATATGTCGCTGCGAGTTTTTGCGAGCTAAGGAAAAATTGCAAGATAGGTCCCAGAGTAGGCGTTACTGTAGGTTACTGCTTATGTTAGACATTTTCCCCCCAATCCGGGTAGTTTCTGTGCTTTTCTTGTTGCATTTTTTTCAACCTTATTGGACCTAGAATTTCGTCTTGTGTTTTAGAAACGACCTGGGAAGTAGACTGTTTGCAGTCAATTTTTTGCAAACGTCTGTAAATGTGACAGAACTGTCTTTGCTACACGCGTAAGCCTGCGTAGAAAGCGCAAAGGGAAAGGGGAAAATGTGGCGCGCGACCCGGGGCGGGGGAATCCAGGCGCGCACCCTCTCTCCCTTTCCCTTTGTGCTTGCCTCGCAGGCTACGCGCGTTTATTCGCCTACGCGCCTCTTTTGTCTCTTGAGTTCCAGTCTGGCGATCCCCCCTGCTGGTGCACTGAGAATGCTCACCAAACACTAAGCTCTTCTACTCGCAATCTGCTCTCTAGTTACTCCTGTTGTTACTAGAATAACTACTTAGCTTAGTATATACATTTATATCCGTGTTTAATGTGTTTCTAATTTTTCTGTTCTTAGTCTCAAAACGGGCGCACTTAATTTGGAGCCTCGCTCTGTTATGCGACCCTCACCAAAGTTTTGTTATTATTTGTTTGTATTTTTTTTTTCGTGCTATTGTATATTTTTGTAAATTATATTTGTGAATTGGTGAAAACTATTAAATAAATAATTAAATAGCCTTATAAGGCTTCACATTTCTATACCGACGAGACAACAAGACAACAAATATAAATACTAAAAATAGATTACAGGCAGAAAATTAGCCTCCTCCGCAAGGAGGCTAGAAGAAAATATTATAGTGGATTTTCTCTTTATTTAAACGTTGGAATATTACAAATATACAGGTTACAATGATTTAGCTATAGCCTTATAGGGCTACACAATTTCCATAATATAATTAAGACAAAAATATTACAGAAATAGTATAAACAAAAACAGAAATATTGCAGACAGAAAGTATAATTTTGGATCTTTATTTGAAATTTGTACCATTACAAATATCCAGGTTATACTCAATGTATCTAAACGAGACAAAAAATATATATATATAAATAGAAATAACAGGACAGAAGAGTTAGGGAATTTATTGTGTTGATTAAAACTTGCACCATCACAAATATACTAGTTATGTATTTAAACTGGCCTTATAAGGCTTCACATTTTCCAAAACACAACGATACAAAAATACCTTAAAATTGCAATAAATTGCAGACAGAAAAGATATTGAATTTTGTAACTTTATTGAAACTTAATGCACCATTACAAATATCCATGTTACAATATATCTAAACAGCCATATAAGGCTGCACATTTCCAAAACACAACGAGACAAAAAATGCCTTAAAAATAAACAAACAATAAATTGCAGACAGATAGTTAATTTTGTATCTTTAGAAACTTTGCACCATTACAAATATACAGGTTACAATGCATTCTAACAGCCTTATAAGGCTTCACATTTTCCATAATAAAATCAGACAAAAATACCTAAAATATATATTAAGAGTAAAAATAAAAGATTAATTGCTGACAGAAAAAAAGTGGATTTTCTATCTTTATTAAAACTTTGCACCATTACAAATTTATAGGACAGCCTTAAGCTCACATTTTCCATAATACAATCAGACAATGAATACAGATAAAAACGACTGTAAGCATAGCCATGACATTTTTATTAAATGTTTGCACCATTACAACAAATGTACAAAAAGTTACGATAACGTATAGCCTTTTTGCAGAGCTTAGAATTTTGATAATACAGTATGTACAAATGTACAAATGACGCTGTGACGAAAGAAATGTGAAATGCATAACAAGATTCTTGGGTGGGTTGGCCGAAAAAAATGTAGGCTGTACATATCTTTAGTGCGTCTCCTGGAACAGATAACAGAAAGAGTAAGTTTCAGTTGTATGTAAGCCGAAAATGACAACGTTTCGTGTTGCCACTTTCTCTTGGCTGAATATTAAGGGGGTTATGCTATTTATAATAATTACCTTCAATGGTCCTCAAATGCGTGGCAAAATTACAAACAGCAAATACAGAAGTTGTACCCTTTTACTGATATAAAATCATGTTCTGCTTACATAACGCAAAAGTATGTAGTTTAGAAATGGCATGTTGGTGTAACATAAGAATACAAACGATACAAGCGTAACAACAGTAAATACATTATTTGTAATCTATTTTTTATATCAAATGATTGCCAGAGCTTACATAAATCTATACATAGAGTTAATGTAAACATGTAAAAGAATGGAAAAATACAATCAACAACTATAAAAGTTGGTAATCTTTATTTTAATATCAAACGTACAGCTTACATGAATCCCAATGTATGTACAATAATGGAAAAATAAAAACAGCAACTACAAAAGTTGCCATTCTTTTTTATATCAAACGGTCAGCTTAACTGTAATACATAAATCCTAATGTACAAAAAAAATACAAACAACAGCAACTACAAAAGTTGGTATTCTTTATTTTAATATCAAACGTACAGCTTACATTAATCCCAATGTACAATAATGGAAAAATAAAAACAGCAACTACAAAAGTTGGCATTCTTTTTTATATGAAACGGTCAGCTTAACTGTAACACATAAATCCTAATGTACAAAATAAAAAAAAATACAAACAACAGCAACTACAAAAGCTGGTATTCTTTATTTTAATATCAAACGTACAGCTTACATGAATCCCAATGTATGTACAATAATGGAAAAATAAAAACAGAAACTACAAAAGTTGGCATTCTTTTTTATAATGTACAAAAAAAAATACAAACAGCAATTACAAAAGTTGGTATTCTTTATTTTTATTAAACGTTCGGCTTACATAAATTCTAATACATTGTACAAAAATGGAGCAAAAACAAACAGCAACTGCAGAAGTTGGCATCCTTTATTTTGATCAGACATTCGGCTTACATAAATCCTAGTTCATGTACAAGATTGGAAAAATACAAACAGCAGCAACTAAAAACGTTGGTATTCCTTGTTTTAATATCAAACATCCAGCTTACATCCTAATGTATAGAAAATTGAAAAAATACAATCTTTATTTTAATATCGAATCGATGTAAGCTCATAAATACTAATGCATGTACAAGAATGGAAAAGTACGTCGAACAGCAATTACAAAGTTAGTATTCTTTATTTAATATCAAACATTTAGCTTACATAAGTCCTTAAACACGAGGTTCCGGTATAAAAGGGATAACTCCTCCCACCCCGGGGCTCGAGAACAATCAGTTATTAATCAGCTGTCAAAGAGTGAACATCTCACTTCGTCTCTCTGTACCGCGAAATTCAAAATTTAGAATTCAAATGCGAGCAAAAACGCCAACAAATGATTTCCTACCTGTTTAAATTTGTATTCCTTCTCATTTCCTGCAAAATAATTTTATTCGAACCTTATTTGGTTCGGATAAAAACGCTTTTCTTCACAGCACAGAATATTATTCGCTCTTTTGAATACTAATTAGTCTCGCTCTCCCCTGAGAATAAAACATCGCTTTTGTTCGGTCAGAAATAGGTTCGAATAAAATTATTTTGCAATAAATGAAAAGGCACATGGGTTTAAAGAGCTAGGAAATTATTTATATGTACTTTTGCATCGGTTTTGAATTCTAAATTTTGAATTTCGCGGTACAGAGAGATGAAGTGAGATGTTCACTCGTTGACAGCTGATTGATAACTGATTGTTCTCGGGCCCCGGGGTTATCCCTTTTATACCGGAACCTCGTGTTTAAGTATGCACAAAAATGGAAAACAATTCAAACAGCAACTTCAAACGTTGGCATTCTTTATTTTAATATCAAACGCTGGGCTTACATAAATCCTTATACATGTACAAAAAAAGAAAAATACAAACAAAACTAAAATGTTCGTATTATTTATTTTAATATCAAGCATTCAGCTTTATACAAATCCTAATGTACGATCTAGAATGGAAAAATACAAACAGCAACTAAATATGATGGTATTCTTTATTTTAATATCAAACCGTTATCTTACATAAATCTTAATGTATGATCAACGAGAATTGAAAAATACAATCAGCAACTACAGAGTTGGTATTCTTTATTTTAATATCAAACGTTCAGCTTACATCATAAACTTAATGTATGTACATAGAATGGAAAAATACAAACAAACAGCAATTACAAAAGATGGTATTCTTTATTTTAATATCAGAATATTCAGCTTACATAAATCCTAATGTATGTACAAGAATTGAAATGGAAAAATACAATCAAGACTATAAAAGTTGGCATTCTTTATTTTAATATCAAACGTTCGGCTTACATAAATCCTAATGTCAGTACAATAATGGATGGAAAATGAAAATAGGTCGACAAATAAGTGGACAACTCCTTGACAGGAGTGATCCTAGCCTGGTTCTCATCCGCTACGGTGGAGTACGTTGGTACTTCATATCTCAGTTAACAAAAAATATCGCGCAGAAAGTGTGTACCTTCGGGATTACTCTAGCCTAATTTTCATCCGCCACGGTAAAGTACATTGGTACTCCCTACCTTCGAGGAGATAGGAACTACCAACGTCACTCTACCTTAGCCGATGACAACAATCTGGCTAGAGTGATCCCGCACGATTTAAGTGAGATTTTTTTTTTCGTTAGCTTATTTCCTTTTCACCATTTTGGTTTGTACCAGAATGGCCTAGTGCCACTGTGTAATGGCAACAAGTATAATGTGAAATGCAAAAGAACAGTAAAAAGTACTTTTCTTTTGTACCCACATGTTCCAGTGCCTGTGCCCCGAACTAAATAAGAAACGGTCTGCCAATCTCATGTGAAGCTCACTTTGCGGCATGAAAGACAATTTTGGTGTGGAAAATTTGTTAAAATATCATACAAATTTTGCAAAGGTCCAACGCTCGAAACATCAGCACAAAATATTTTTTAGACGTCGTTTAAACCATATAATCAAGACTACCAAATGCATGCCGTTAAACATCTCAGGAAGATTTCATACCGCAAGTTGTGAGCTCCAAAGCTGCCACTCCCTGACCAGTACCTGTCCCCAAACAGCAGGCCTATCACCTCGACAAGGTATAATGCGAGGTCATCTACTCGCCTATAGTCCACCGGACCGGACTAACCGGACGACGAGGAAATGACCCGGGCAGATGCATTAACCAAGGGCTGGCACGATTTGTGCAGCTGCGAAAAAGCACCCGTCATTAACTGACATTGTCATACAGGTGCCTTTTCATCAGTGGTCCCAGTTAGTATACAATAACCAAAAACCTATAGGGAAACCTATCACTCGGCGCCTTAACGCCAGGATAACTGGGACCACTAAATTCTAACTATACCACACTAGGCCGGAAGAAGTCGAATATCGGATCGAATCAACCCAACCGCACTTTTGCCCAGACTGTCGAAATATCTAAAAAAAAAAACGTTTGTTGAGAATGAGTACACGTTACTGCGATTTTTTCAGCAACGGAAGCCATTGGACGAAACAGGTTCAGAACCTGAATGGCTCAGAGAGTTGACAACCGGGTAAAAAGTCCAAATAATCGATGCTTTGAATTTGAGTTTGGAACATAATTTTGCTGTGAACTTCAGATGGTTTGTCCGGTATATAGAATTTGGACAGTGTGGACTCTCTAACTCCCTTACTCCCGAGGTAGAACTATTGACCAAAAACAAAAAGCACCGGCGCTTGAAAGGTGGAACTTTCCATTTCCAGGCGGGAAAACCAGTGTTGTTGTTCCTGTGAGCTAAGGACGGTGCCTAAGGCCGGATCGAACGCCAGATAGCAGAGCACTGATAAAATGTGTGAAAGTGTGTGAGCCATCCCAAAGCTCATAACCAATAGCTCTACCCCTAAAAACTACACCCTGAGACATCATACACACACGATGTCTCATCAAATACACGGTGTCTGTTTAGGAGAGGACCTAATTTTAAGTCAAAAGGGACCTATTTGAAACATTTGCTTGACATTGCTGAATTTCTCTTCATCTGAACCTCTTTTATATTTGCATCGTTGCATTGATTCTGTTGATTGTTGTTCTATTTCTAGCCATCATCTGTATACACAATTCTCGCTGGAAAGAAACTCGGACAAAAACATTGAGCTGAATAGCAGTCTCCAGCGTTACTAATAGACTTGGCCGTCCAACTTTATAAAAGTTTGAATGAAAGTCCTGAACTTCTTTAATTTGCATTTTTCTCGAAAATATGACATTCTGCCCATTCTGTATGAAATGGCACTTTTCGTTTGTCATATCATCAGGGTTCAAATCGATGTAGATAAAAATTGTCAACTAAGGGGATGGCGACAAAATGACTATGGGAGGGTAGTATGCATGTTATTGTGTGCAACCATGTCTGCTTGTTATACCTGCACGTGTCTATCACGCGACCGTCACGTGTCCATCAGGTAGTGTCCTACGTGCGTAGGTTTGCAGAGAATCCAGCCAAGTCCCACAAGGACGTAGAAAAACGGAGTGGCAGCTTTCCTAGAATATCTTATTACTTTTCTTCTTCGTATTTTGCAGCACAAGTGGCACAAAGCCAGTTATCTGTGACTGCGAAACCCTAGATACGTGGCCCAGTTAAGTTTTGTAGTTTTGTTTAGGTGTGTTTGGTATAGATGTTTGTAGAGCACCGATCAGGCAACATGCGCTCTGACCAAATATGAACCTATTTTGTCAGCAGTTTGGACCTGACAAAATTTGTTCTAACAACTAGTAAGTGTACCTATAGATTTTGCGACTTCATCGTTTCCTATGCGAATTAGGAACGTGCCGATAAAAATACCAAAAAGATTGGATAAAAACAGAGGTTATTTAATCTAAAATGAGGAACCATATGTTACTGACCAAATAAGATTCAAATTGAAATTATGATTTTAGGTCCTAGATCATTTTTGACTCTTAAAAACAGGTTAAAACTAAATCCAAACATCAGGTTCGAATTAAGTGCTTCTCATTTGAGATTTCCTCTGTGCAAAAACTCACAGCTCTACTTGTCCGTGCTCGGAATGCAGGCTATGTCTCCCGGGGAGTATTCTCAGCCAGGGCACTCGGTTTGCTGGCTTTGCTGTGGTTTCGGAGTCCTCAGGGCATCGCATTCAGGGATCTCGTCCTTGCTATCCAAGGCCTTGCATCGGCCTGCTTTCCCCATAGTCCATCTTGGAAAAGCAAATGCATCATGTTAGATGGTTTGTCGGATGGACTTCAAATACTGCCTATATTAACGATAATAAGAGCTTAGACCGAGATTAGCAAGATCCAACCATTCAAAGCTCTGAAAGCTATCGATCAATCTTTAGTTGTTCTAGCAACAGATCAAATATAGTTTCTTCACTAGAACAATCAGGAAGTTGGACTTGCTACCTGGATGTACGGGGATACTCCGCCCATACTCTCCCTTACCCTTTTTTATAGTAAAACTACAATTCTTGCAAAAATGCATGTGTGAAATACAATTTTATATATTGCAAAAAAAAAAAAATAATTAACAGACTAGTTAGGGACGTGTCATTATTTAGCCGTGTGGGAGGGCTCCCATTTTTGTGGGGAGGGTCCTAAATTTTTTCGCGTGTCTAAAGGGAGGGTCCCAATTTTTTTCTCACTCCTATTCGGGGGAGGGTCCAAATTTATTTCAGCAACCTCTCTATCATTTGCATTTTTCTATTTAAGGTTACTGAGAACCTTCGCGCACGTCCTCGGAAAAAAAAATCATACTCGTCCTTAGTTTAACCAAACATGTCAACCTATATATCGTTGGAAGGCTTATAGAATGGACTAACGGGCTATGGCAAAAAGAAATAACTTTTTAATAAATATAATTTGTTTAAAGCTTTTATTAAAAAAATGAGTGTATCATTTTCAAGAGCTATCGCCGCCGAACTGCTTGACTTTGACTCTCAAGAAACATATTGATTTAATCCTTAAATGTGTTTTCTCAAAAACCGTGTCTGCGTTTTTTAAAATTTTGTTTAGTTCAAAAGTTATGAATTTTTTAATTTTTAGAGCGTGAAAATTCTATAAAATTTGACTTTGGAAATTTAAAAGTTCCATAACTTTTGATATACGTAAAATTTTAAAAAACGCAGACACAGTTTTTGAGAAACATAAGGATTAGTACAATGTTTTACTTGGGAGTCAAGGTCAAGCAGTTCGGCAGCGATAGCTCTTGAAAGTGTCACACCCACATTTTTAATGAAACCTTCAAAAAAAATTATGTTTATCAAAAAGTTATTTCTTTTTGTCATAGCCCACTAGTCCATTCTATAAGCTTTCCAACGATATATAGGTTGACATGTTTTGGTTAAACTAAGAGGTGTATGATTTTTTTTCCGAGGAGGTGCGCGAAGGTTCTCAGTAAACTTAACTTCAATACATAATAAAAGTTTTCGGCTCACTTCGCACGCATAAAGAATGACATCTAATATACTCTAAGAACTTGCGCAACGAAGGCACAACCCTCGTGCCGTTTTCTAAGAACAAGTGTATCTTGACGAGTAAAAAAATAAACTCTACCAAAAATACCTTGCAGTGATAGGCTTGCCGCGCAGTCACTATGTTAGAAAGAAGAACCCTTAGGTAAGCGTGAGTTCAAAGCATAGAAATTCGACATTTGGGCCGCGCTTAATTCACGCACATGTATAATAAAAATTTCGCCATTTGCGGCGCGCAGTTGCGCGCATGGATAGTGTAACCTACAGGTTCATCAATAGATACTTTCATTTAACCTATGTAGTTGAGGTGGCGTATTTCCTGGGGCTGCTGAAAGGCTTTGTTTACTACAGACGCAACAAGTAATGTTAATCTACCCTTTCTTTGAGGCTTGACGAAATGCGTTTATCAAAAATTGGGCGCGCTCCGCGAACAACGAAAGAAAAATGTGCCACCTCTTTCTGTAAAACATCTTCACTACTAGGGGACGGGGGGAGGGTCCTAGTTTTTGTTCTTGGGAGAGTTGCCCCAATACCCCCACCCTAGATAAATACAAAGCTAAGAATTACTGCCAGCCATCGACAATTTTTTTGTGCCTGATCAATTTTCCAGTAGACAGTCAAGAAAGTTTAAATGGTCATATGTCCGATCAAGTGAGAACATTTATTTCCAGCTCTGAAATAGTTATACCTTGCTAGACGATGCATTTATCTTCCATCCAGTTGAGTTGATTTAAAGTTCTGTCCGACATGAACTGCGAAAAAAAAGGAGTTTAGGCCATGTCCACACTAACGCGTTTTCAAAAGTATTCGTTTTCAAACTTATACGGATTCGCAGCGTGTTAGTGTGGACGGGAGATTCGGAAAATTTAGCTACACAAAAAGCGATCAGTTTTTATTTGATGTTGACGTGTGCAAGGACAGCCTCAAATTACGTGGTACAGTTGACGTCATCGTTTTCACTTTTATCCGGATTCGACCGTCCACACTAAAACGATATGTATACAGATTCGTTTTTATTCACTTTCGAGAGCGTTTCCAAAGTTATACGGATTCGATAAAAACGATCAGCGTGTTAGTCTAAGGCCTGGAAGGCCTAAACCGTATCAAAAAGTATACGGATTCAAACGAAAACGCGTTAGTGTGGACGGGGTCTTATTTTCCTGAGAAAGACGTACAAGGAAATTCATGTCCTTTAGGGACCTTTTGAGGAGGGGGGAGGCATTTTTTAAAATAAAAAATCATACACAGCAAAATGGTGACTAAAACCCTTCTTTCTTATTGGAAAAACATTCTCACCGCATAACAGAGGTATAAGTCCCCCCCCCCCCCCCCCCCCGGGCTTGGGCCTTGGTTTGCCTGTGACGTCACTGGCGGCCATGTTGGTGGTGCAGAACAAAGAAAGTTCATTTGCTCCTTGTCAGGGCACCAACATGGCCGCCGCGCTTTTGTTATTTTATTCCCAAAGGAATGATTGCAAATCAAGAAAATCTTATTCTGTTCTGCATTCTTTCCCTCTTCGTTTTATTTATTTTTTATTGTTAATTAATACACTTTAGAAAAAACTCTCCTATATGAACAACTCAGAACGCAAATTCTTAAAATTCTCTGAGCTCGTGAGAATTTTCATGAGCTGCGCCAAAAATTGACAACGTTGGGCAAGATTGCTCTTAATTTTGCTCTTTCACTTAATAATTCACTTCGCTTTTCTTACCATGGAATTGTGAACTGAATGAATCCTCTTCTCTCGTCAAACCCTTTCTCCTGCTAGTAAGATTATTTATAGCTTTCTTTTCCTTTTTCGTCTTGATCTAGCCTCGTCCCCAGGCTACTCGGTGGGCCTGTCACGCTTTGCCCGGCTATGACGTCATTGGAAAGTGTGCTAGGTGCGCAAAGCATCATGGAGCTGACATGAAAGGGGTAGCCTGGGACGAGGCTAGTGCAAAGCATAGAAGAAGAAATTAGAACCTAGCTAGGCAAAGGTAAAAAATCACCTTTTGTACAGAAAGTTGATGGCACAGAACAATATCAGTGATTAAATTGTAAACTTTCGGTATAGGCAGCATACGGTACACATTCAGCATATTTAATTAATAAGTTTTTACTTTTTCGAGGGAACTCGAGGAGAAGGAAACTGAATGAATATAAATCTTCCAACTTTTGTTGCTCGTTCAAAGACGTACAGCTTACCTTCAAGCTCTGCACAAATGCCGCAGCACCGCTCAAGAAGTAGTTCTCTCTACTTTATCTGTGCTAAAACTTGATTTATCACTTCTCTCTGTCGCAAAAGTTTTCAAGGTT
Organism: Scolanthus callimorphus; assembly: GCA_033964015.1. Classification (NCBI taxonomy): domain Eukaryota; kingdom Metazoa; phylum Cnidaria; class Anthozoa; order Actiniaria; family Edwardsiidae; genus Scolanthus; species Scolanthus callimorphus. The sequence continues at coordinate 26,762,439 of CM066912.1, read as the reverse complement.
TCCAGGAGAAGACATCTTCGAACTCGCCAAAAATGCAACTCAAAATCCGCGCGTGCTGTTCTACAATGTGTCAATCGAAAAACTATCCAATCAGAAAGTGTGAATTAAGAAGAAGAAGCCAATCAGAACAGAAAACAGCTCGACGGCAAAACAGCTAAACTTGTAAAACCGGTACAGCATGCAATGAGCTGTGACTCGTCACGGGTGATAGGAAAAGTCGAACCGTATGGGGTCAAATTCACCCTTCTGAATTTAGGGGCATACATAATGATTTCACCGCATAACATCGATTTGTTTCTGCTGTTCCGCCAGTCAACTTTTATGAGCCAATCGAGATTCTTTCCATGTGCTTCGCCTGGCTCTGCATCGCGACGTTGTCTTGCTGAAGTTTTAGTTGATGGGTAAGCCAGTTGACTGCACTAGGCGAAACGGGCAAGAGTTTCACATTTAATTAGGCGAATAATTGATCAATTAAATTCGTCTCTGCGACGTATAAAATGGAGGTTCGTTTTATACGACGAATAAAAAAAAACGAAGACATACTTTAGACGTTGTATACGTCCGGGGTCGACGTACAGCATACTTTATACGTCGCATTTCAGACGAATTTGATTGCGATAATTAAATTTGTCCGAATTAAATTCGTCCGAAATACGACGTATAAACCAGGCCTCAGATACTTTGATTGGCGAAACATACAGCAAAGTCAAACAGCAAATGTAACGGCTTTAGCTGTGAGCATAGTAATTTAGTTAGACAAAGCTTATTCTTGGAAGAAACAGCGACAGCCTTCAACCAAAAATTCTTCAGTTCAAGGTTTTTTCCCACCGCCTCCCCAACTCCAGCCCACTTGTTTTGATCATATCTTGTCAACATTGTTTCGAAGCGAGTCCGCAAGGTTGAGTATAGTATATATGTGTATAGTCTAGATAATGTGGGTGGCGGTTTTTTCTTCCCCACCTTTTGCTGAAGTGATTCAGTTAGTACTGTAATCCAATTTACATAATTTACGAGTTGAAAAATAAACGTCACATCTAGTGGCCGAAAAATCCCAACCGTGCGAGTACGTGTTTTGGTCTTCCTCCCTCCAGCAAAACGTAGCACGGCGCATAGCAGAGCTCGCACCTTCCGCTTTTCTATATATCTTGCTGAGAGAAGTGCTGAGATAAATGTTTATTTTCATATCAAAAAGTGCTGTCGTTTTTATGGCAAATCCGCGCGGCTGCATGCGGGGTTTAAATATTGTCTCAGAACAAAATGGCGACCAAGAGAAGGATGTTTCTCGAGTATCTGCAAGTTTTAGTAAATTTCCCTGCTTTTTTCGCTAAGATTTGAGGAAAATACTCTACAGAACTTCCAAATGAGGTATAGGGGCAATTTCTTTTAAGGACGTTTTTTATATGTATTCTGATTGCCACGATACAAGAGAAAATGATATCGAAATGATATCATTTTCTCTTGCACGATATTATGGACAGTTCATTTATAACTCGTATATGAGACTGCAGAAATAGTTTGAAATCATCATTTATTTATGATATTGTATATAACTGTATAACATACAGAGTGGAGTTCGCAACAGCATAACTACAAAATTGTTTAAATTCCTTTCGCGCGGTGACAAAATGAAGTTTATACACCGAATTCAATAATGGCGCCCAGTTTAAAAAGCCATTGTCCAGGACAGACTAGCCTCGAATGCGTGCAAAACGCGTTTGTATTTTCACGTGATTTCGAGGCTAGTCAGTCCAGAACAATGGCTTTTCGAACGACGAACTTTTCTGCATGTTTCAGTGTTAGGGACTGTGCAATAATTATCGGAGAGGGGAGAGGGTTGAAAAAAAAAAACAGACGAGGGGAGGGGGCACGACGAAAATGCGCTTTACTGAGAAGGGGTGAATATGTAGCTTTGGTCTAATGGTAAAAATTCGCGGCGCGCTATAGTATATATTGATCTCAGTGCGATTCTGCTTATATACTGTCTCATTTGCCTTTATTTGCATTGGTATGTTATAAGTTTTGCATAGATTGATCGAATTTTGAAACTAGTCACTTGCTTCTCATATTCTCGATCGAAGTCTAAACGGACTGGAAGTTAACAAATTTCCAGAGGTTTTGAGTGGTGTGGACTTTTATTTACTTCGGCCTGTGGCTCGTGAGTCCACAACATTTTGACCACGAGGATGGTGTAAGGCGTGGTAAATAAGAGTCCACACCACTCAAAACCTCTGGAAATTTGCATATATCAAAGATAAGCCGTCGTTTTTGCCAAATGCCTATAAGGGGACTGGGGCGAGCCGCGCGTGTTCCCTGTGGTTGCTCAAAAAAGATCAGGCCTGGCAGCTAAGCTAGATCCAACATGGAGGATGCGAGTCGCTCAAATGCCTGGAAGTTCTCGCTCAAAATTCAGTGTTTTTCTGGCAAATGTCGCCGAAATTCTTATCAGAAGGGGATCTACCATCACTTCCAAATAAGGTAAATACTTGCTAATTTGGTTTTGGCCGTGAGTGTTTCAAAAATGACAAAATGCCAAAAGATATAATTATGATAATTTCCGTTTCAAATAGCGCGCGCATTCGAACAGTTTTCCTTGTGTTGTTGAGCCCCTGTGTTGTTGAGCCCTGTGTTGTTGAGTGGTATGGACTCTTTAGTGTTTCCCACAGCAAAGCAACCAATCGTTTTGCGAGAAAGCTAACTGTTATGGTAAAAACGCTTATGTACGACATGAAATGGTGCTTTAGACATCCAAAGTGTTATTTTCCTGCGATCACTTTCTAGAAATGGTGCGGCAAAAAGTTTAATCGTCTACTAATCATGCTCCATCATAAATTGTATTTTAGGTTTTAAATATATTGATTTGTGTAATAATAATAATAAAAATAGTAATAATAGTAATGCTATATGTATTAGTATTATATGTTTCCGATGTGAGGTTCGTTAAAGGCGACGTTAATAGCTGGATCCTCTTGTCCGGCGGTTCATTTTACAATAGCAAAAGGCAAGTCTCTATGGTGTCTTGGGAAACAAATATAGGAGGGGGAGGAAGGGGTGGCGGTGCGATCTGATTTACGGCAGGTCTGTCTGTCTGTCAATCTGTCTGTGAGTCTTACCTAACAGGCAGACTTTACTGATTGGCACTTTTTAATAAATATTATAATCAGTGTGAGCCCAATGATTGCACAGTCCCTTATCATGATAAATAAATAATCGGGCAAACTTGGTTCGATACTGCAGAAGGGCACCTATAAGGTCTCGCCATTAGCTTGCTAGCTACCCTGGGTACCAGAGTCTCCAAGCTTTTCACTCGTTTACAAAACGCATATTTAGCGTGTCAGTAAACGGGTGAAGCTTCGAGCCTCTGGTACCCAGGGTACTTGCTAGCCGGCACTCCAGTGGGATTTTTTGGGGACGCGGGATCCCTGTGTCGCGAGTCACAGGGATCCCGCGCCCCAAAAAATGAAATATCCGAAAAAACCCACTGGAGCCGGGCTAGCAGGCCATTTCGCCATGGGTTTTGGCTACTACACATGTTTTATAATTTAAGGGACACTCGCATGCTTCCCTGGTGACAAGCATGAATAATTCAAATCGCATCCTCAATTAACAGTAAAAACACTACAGATGTGTATTCATTTAAGACAGATTTTTTTAGAACTTTTTTTTGCCAGAAAGCGGCAAAAAATCTTGTTACTCGAAATAGAAAAAGTAGTTACTTTGAATTTAGTCTCATTTCGAAGGTCTCCATGGTAGTGTTCGTGTATTATCGCGCCGGTAAACAAATTCCAGAGGAAGCTGAGAAATATTTTTTTTACAGATAGACGTACTTTTCACACCTAATGGTGATGTCAATCACAGCCTAATATAGATTCTATAGATTTTTTCCATTTTTGAACGCTTATTTCTGTGGTGGCGCGAACCCAGTCCTCTGCCTTTTGTGATATTTCGAAATGTGGACCACAAATCAACAAATTAGGATAGAAATCATCGAGTAACAGTGTTTTTGGCCAAACGTTGGTCGAAGTTGTAAAATAGCCTGTCTTAACAGTTAAAAGGTCATTTGACAAACCTGGACTGTTATTTTGGTTATTCCGCGTAAACGTAAATGTATTTTTGGTGATTAGAATTATATACTTATTCTTGACAGGTTGTACAAAAATTAAGCGTGCGAGTGCCCCTATAAAATATATTTATTTGTCAACAAGACCGTTATCATCTTGATCATCTACTCGGCAATAAGATGGCGCAGCATTGCGAATTTCAAATTCCACGTGCATATTCTTGAAATCACCATGGAAACTAAGCAAGTAGACCCCTAGTAGAAGCAGTGACAACAGTTCGAGAACTCCCGCAATTACGTGGGGCACAAATCCATGCTGATCGCGCCGCCAATGAGCTTCCAGTACTGGATCACGTGTCAGGTCCGAGTTTGCGGTACCACAGGCAATTTGAATAACCGAGAATAAGGCGAACGTGATTGTGAATAAAATTGTGACGGCTAGACGGGTGTAGAAGATTGTAGTTGTCGCGTGCCCAAGTTTGATGAAACGGTAAGTCACTAGGGTGCTGAACCACAAGCAGAAGAGGCCGCCAAGATAGATGCAAGCACTTGCGGCGATATGCATGATCAGACTTCTTCCGTCGTCCTGACGACAAAAAGAAGAAACAGAATAAATCAACAGTCTGTGATGGGTCGGTCATCTACTAATGAATGCATGATAACACACGAAAAAGACGCTGACACCGATGGGCATGACGAATAGCTTCGTAGCCCATGCAACTTTATGCTATTGAGGTAACGGCAAAAATCCGTTAAAACCTCGTAGAATTTCGATTCATCCTTTGGTTTAAACCTGATTTATGTGATGCAAAGTCATAGAACAACAAACTAATGGTGCATGTTATTTTGAAAGTTTCGTGCCGTATTAGATCACAACAAACTAACCATAACATTGTCACACCCATCGTAGGGACTTTAACAAACCTGGACGATTATTTTGTTCATTCATTGTAGATTTGACTGATTGTTCATTTCATTGTAGATTTGATAAGCTACCTAGATTAACTAAACAATCGTGGCAATGGCACCCCTTACATAATGACTAAATTTCCTAGTGGTAAAAATGTTATCTTTGCTTATTTGTTGGCGCATAACAGTACAGGGTAATTAGGTGTGGAAAGCGGATAATACGATACTAAAATGCTAAAAGCATGGCTAATATTTTACAGTCAAATGATTTTGCATAGAAATTTTATGCGATAGTTAATATTGCTAAGTGCATTTGCTGAATTGATAATTCACAAAAAAGAGATCTAGTGTAACAATAGAATAGAAGATACATTATTGACTACTTGGTACTTGCTAGCAGACCATAATCACATATTTCTCAATAGTTTTATCAAACTACTTTGAGGGATCATAACTGGTGACAACGTTGTCGAACGAAATTCCTTATAAATTTATCAGTCAAGCATAGTTTCTTAGCATTACTTGGCTTTTAATACTGAAAACGTTTTAAAGACAAAATATTGCCCTTGAATTGTGAAAAATCGGTGATTAACATGTGTTGCCCAAAAAACGGAAATATGCTTAAATTCTGCTCAGGTCAATTAAGTGCTTAAGAGTGCTGGAAATGTAAAGTAGTGCTTCCAACTCGCCGAAATAGTGCCCAACTGTAGGTCATAGATCCAAGTGATGGCGGCCTTTTCAGGAAACATACCTTTCTTGCAGGAAATCGAAAATTTGCTACCATAACCACACCAAAGGCCACCAAAATCCCAAACACCAGGGCACCATCATTAAAATCAGGCCATCCTGGACGCTTTTCCATCCTTACTTTCGATATCTGTTGTTTCACTTGCACATAACGTAAGAATATAACCATCAGCGAGAGAAACGCTACCAGAACTAGCAGTACGCCGAATATAGATCCGCCCGGTTCGTAAGCGGCTGTCAGGCTTATCTTTGGGAAGACTGCATTGGCTTGTCCATTGACGACAGCGCAGGAGTAAACCACAACTAGACTTATTATAAGTAGAATGAATAGTGTTAATGGCAGGAAAGGTAGTAATGTGTCCATTTCAGAATGCAGCAGGATAGAAGGCAGCGTGTGATAACACCACTTCCATAGGCACTGATTGAGCCAGAACGCAAATGCTCTGACCACTTCACCACTTCTTGAGATTGAATTTGACGAAACGGTACGCTTCGAAGCAGAAGACGCTATGTTGCTAATGAGGGCGCAACGATATAAGCGTTTTTTAAAAGGAAAGTGGTCTCCTAGAAAACACGAACATATTATTTAATATCATAAAATACAAAAATATTCTCAGAAATTGAAAGGGTTAGTTTAAAGGAAGCTGCAGTATTGAAAGTCATGAGATTACACTCCGATGAAGGATTGAACGTAAACTTTCTAATTCGCTTCATTTGCGTGCATTTGCTTCGACGCTTCATTTCTTTTTGTCGCCCTGTTGCGTTCGCTGATTTTCACTATTGCTTTTTAAAAACATTAAAAATATGTAAACATTGACGTCACAAGATAGTGCGTTCACCCTCGTCAATAAACATGTTTCTGTACTTATAATATACAAGGCAAAATTACTCGATGTTGATTGGCTAAGAGCGAGGGATTTTTTCTTTATTGAGGGCAAAATTACTTTGCACACGCGCGCTGAATTTTGCCCTTTTATATCATAAACTTGCGGCGAGGGCAATTTGAAAAAATTGAAAACACTCGTGAAATTAATCCCTAATTTTACTCGGCCCCATGTGATTACCTGTACTTATAAATTCAGATCTCAATAACTCGTTCAAACCTCTCAGGTGCAATTTGGTAATGTCACCAGAGTGAATATTAGCATAACCAGAAAATTGTTTAAATTCTTTCGCGGTGGCAAAACCATGAAAACAAAGTTCATGGTGACGTTTTTTTCTGTTTCAATGTTGAGGGGCTGCTGTTGGGACAGTGTAATTCCATGGGTTAAAATTTTAGCGCAATCGCGCGCCGCAAATGACGAAATTATTGATTTATTTGCGTGAAGTGCGGCCCAAATGACGAATCACTATGCCTGTAACGTCAAACTCACGCTTACTTCTTCTTTCGAACAAAGTGACTGCCCGTTTTGGGAGTTGTTTTTCTGCGACAAGATACACTTGTTCTAGGGAAGTCAAAATCATCTGCCCCCTCCTCCCCCCCCCCCCCAATTTCAAAGGTCGACGACAGAGAAGCTTCAAAAATCCTTTAATTGATTGAAATATTACAATCCTCGATTATTAAAGTTCAAACCAGCAATATTCTGATTATTCATATTCAAACTAAATTCTCAAATATTCAAACTAAATGATCAAAAATTCAAACTATTGGTAAATATTCAAACTAGCTTCAAAGCAATATTCAGACAGTCCCTTATGGTAAATAAATACACTGCCGTAGCTAGTATAGGGTCAGAGGGGGCAGTTGCCCCCCCCCCCCCCCCCCCAGTGAAGTAAAATGTTTAGTGTCAACATGCGGGGAATAATCTGCATGCACCCCCAGCAAAAACAAATAATGACCAAGGCTTCCCCCCCCCCCAGTCAAAAATTTCTAGCTACGGCCTTGAAATATTCGGGCAAATTTGGTTTGATTCTGCATAAGAGCTCATTGGTCTCGCATGGGTATATTTTGGACTACTACACTTTGACTTTAACACTCATGTTTCGCTGGTCAAGAAGGAAAACGTATTTTATTTGTTAACGAGTGTCATCTTGATCATCTACTCGGCTATAACTTGTCACAGCATTGCGAATTCCCAATTCCACGTGCATATTTTTGAAATCACCATGGAAACTGAACACGAATGCTCATAGAAGCAGCAACAGTTCGAAAACTCCCATAATCACGTGTGGCACGAATCCGTGCTGATCGCTCCGCCAATGAGCGTCATTTTACAACCGATATGCAAGTGCAACTGAAGTGTTTTCTGCTATTGTTTTTTCTAATACACGTGTCCGCAGCGGCACAGAAACAAGACTAAATACCAGCAATCTGATATAAACTAGGTCTGTCGAAACGCCTTGTCAAGAATTTATAAGAGAAACGGCTCTAATTATGAGTCCCCGGCAGGGCAGAAGGCAGCTTGTGTACGTAGTGCGCGTGCGTGCGAAAATCGCCCGGAACAAACAAAAGTACAATCTCGTACCCAGAGCCCGTCATCTTTTGGCCAGCGGCAAGATTCAGGGCACTGGGGGAATCGATTTTTTTAAAACCCAGATTCTGTGTTTCCGGTTTGATTGTTGTATGAAAGTTCGTTACGTTTTTGACCTACCACGCATGCTCACAAATCGGATTCCCCCAGGGCCCTGAATCTTGCCGCTGGCCAAAAGATGACGGGCTCTGGGTACGAGGTTGACAAAAGTAATGTAGGCCATGCCTAGCTTTTAAACTTAAGTAACGGCTGAATTCCCTAATGGGAAAATTATTTTGTGGAGTTAATATTTGCTTATTTGTTGGCGTATAACAATACAAGGATTAGGTGTGGAAAGCGAAAAAATGGCGATTACTAAAAGCATGGCTAAATTTTACAGCCAAATGATTTTGCATAGAGTTTTATGGGCTACGAAACTATTCGTCGCGCCCATCGGTCACAGGGTCTTTAATATTGCCAAGTGCATTTGCCGAATTGCTATAATTTACACGAAAGCCAGGGATCTAGTGTATAGATTTTAACCAATGTGTGGTATAAACCAACAGAGTTGTCTTAAGTCCTAGGTCTGACTTTCCAGATTTTACAGAAGACCTACAGGTGATTGGGCGAGTGCGCGCTCGAGTTTTGTTATGATCGTGACATCGTTAAAAATAACGGTTAATCTGTCTAAAAACCTTATGAGTCACTTTTAAGCAATTTTCGTCTCGGTGACTATTCGCCGATAATCGACACGTCTCGGTGACTATTCGCCGATAATCGACACGTCTCGGTGACTATTCGCCGATAATCGACACGTCGCCTTGGGCGACTAATTGTTAATTAATCTACTCTGCTAGTTGATTAATGATAAATATATATGGAAGTTATTTTTATTCCACTTATACATGTTATAATATGCACGGTTTTATGGAAAACAGGTGTACTCAGCTGTATGTATGTATGATACGTATGTATTTCTCAGGACAATGTTTTTGCAAAAAAGTGTATGTGTACTCGTTTGTTTGTAATATGTATTATGTGATGAAGGGGAGGGGGTCTGTCTAATTTTCAGCTATGATGTGTTCTCACCCCTACCCCTCCCTCTGCATCATCATCTTTATTTACACGGTTAAAAACATCAGCCGTTTACTATTAAAGGCCCACAAGCACCCAAGTCGCATTGCAGGCTCACAGAGAATAAAACGCAGTTGAAAACACTATGCAAATTTGCAGTTTGAACTTTTGAAATGCGAAGAACAATAGGAACCCCTTGGGACCTACTGTATCAGCCAATCACAGCTGTTGAATGACAATAGATCCAATTGAAAACAAAGCGCAAAGGTTCCCGGTTGCGTATGGGCCTTTAAATCCCTGCGAAATAATGGGATATACTTTATATCCATAATAATAATAAAAACTTTACTATATATATATATCCAGGAGCCCATAGGTAGGAGCTTTCATCTTTGGTACTGGTCCGAATAGAGGAGTATTCTGCCGCGCATGCGCATTGCATCTTAGGAACTTGTCTTGTTTGGTTATCAATGGCGGAGAAAGATTACCGAGTGTGTCGAAACATGCGCCAGTTGTGCACCGTGTAAGGATTAACTTCACCCAAGAATCTAAGAAATAGCTAAATGGGCTTTTGGTCTGTTATCGTGGCTGGAATCAGCGAGTGAAAGAACACAGTTTGACTTTTAAATTACCGAACAAACATGCAAAGTTGCTACTCACTTACGAGGCTGACACCAGCATGTTGTGGCTTGCTCGGGTTTTTCGATGTGGATATCTGATATGCAACGAAGGCTACTGCTCCGAAACCCTGTCTTATGGTAAGTTTTAGTTCTATAGTTTGTTCATAACATACAAGAATGTAAATCGGTTGTTCTCTTTCAGCGATCCAGCTCGAAAATATTACGATATTATGTGTAAAAACCTCATTTTAGACTTAGTTGACAGCGAATTTCCCGTAATCGTAGAAAGAGTATCACAGTTCGGACATTTGGACTAGTTTTATCGTCCTTTCCTTGTTTGTTCTTTATGGGTTTTATTAGCTCCAAAATCGGAGAAAGTTTTCCGATTATTTCTTGAAAGTATGACCACACTTTTACTCAGTTTATTCTCTGGTAAAATTCTTAATGAATTTCACACTCGACAAGCGTGTTGAAAGTTCAATACGTGTATCGAACTCATTACTAAGTATTTATTTTTGTTTCAAAGTGATCGGTGGCATATTTTCGAGAATATTGCCTGCTAAATTATGCCTAAAATTTATTTGCTAATGAATATTTATTATTATATTATTGTGGAACATCTAGGAAGAGTATCACACAAGTATTCCTATCATGCTGAGCCTCACTAATGATATTATCATCCTGTCATATTGAATTAGCTGGCAAAATCGGAGAAAACATTATTAAACTTATTTGCTGTAAGCTGGTTTTTCATCACTTTGTTGCATGTGATGTATTAAAAGTAATAATTGAGGTTTTTGCTGTACTACACTAATATTGGCCCCTGATATGCTGCTTCCCCAGTCAGCCAGTCATGCAATCACATATATCCAAGAAAGAGAACAAAGCTATCTATTTGTTCATATCTTGCTATGGCCAGCAATCCCCTCTGGTTACCATGAGATGGCTTTCAAACAATGAAACTTTCCCCTGTGTGCTAGTGCATTTTTCACTTTTAAAAGGCTATAAATGGTGACTTGTGAGTGGAAATGATAAAATTATTGATGTTACAGTCATCATTGATGAACAACTTACTCGGATCAAATTGCAAAAAAATCTTTTGTATCTGTCTACAAGGTATTGTACCAGAACTTGAACAATTTTGTTTCTGATCTGATTTGCCTTACGCCGTCCTACTCTAGTGCTGAGACATGTGGTGAATGAAAGTTGCTTGCGACGATTGAAATTTGATACCAGGCAAGTTGGCCATCAATGTGGCTTGACTGTAATGTGGCAATTTCATTTCACTTCTCTGAGTTACTCTGCATTAAAAAAGGAAAATGTCTAGAAGCATAATAAAAGATATAATGGAGAGTAAGTAATTCAGAAGTAACTTGCTGTGCATTGTTTGTTGCAGGTTCAGACGGTTTATGACAGGGATAATGACATTCTTGGCTGGATGATCACAAAACAATTGCAGCCTGCAACCAAAACCACAAGTGCTGGTGGTTCAGAGGTGCAACATGTGAGAAAAGCACTACAGCATTTCATCAATTGTATTTCAGAAGTAGAACTATACCTAAGAGGGAACTATACCTAAAGAGTTACCTTTCTGAAGAGTAGAGACTACTCAAGAGTTTTCACTACAGATAGTTTAGTGCAGTAGAACATCACAGTGCTGTATCAAAATCCCCTTTGCTTCAGTTTAACTTTTTTTATAATTAAGCGCTATAAAAATTCTATTATTATTATTATTATTATTTATTATTAAATGTTATATTGCCACCTCAAAATCCAAATCCAATGGAAGTATTGTCAACTGCCCAATTTTTCTCTAACTTGGATTGCAGTTGACAGAACTTGTCAGAATACTCTCCCCGTAACAAATAGCATAATAAATTGTTGACAATATGGTGTTCCAATAGTTTCTTGGACATAATAATCCATCATTGAATCCCAGGGAAGGGTGAAGATAGAGCTTGTATCTCAAGGGTGGGTACCCTCACAGCCTCAGGCTGGGTATTTAAAAATCGTTGACAAATTCCCAGCTTGACTAGATACAAAATCCGGGTTTGTAAATCATTGTAGTCAAAGAGATTTCATTCCTGGATAGGTGATTCAAATCCAGCACCTTGAGGTATCATCTGAAGGAACAGTACCTGATTGGGGGAGGGGGGGGGGCTGGATGGTGAAGCTTGTCAAGACATTTTCTAAGGTTACACACACACTAATCAACATGTTTGTTTGGTCACCATGACATATTGTAGTTTTTTTCATTACTACTAACAGGTCAGTCAAAGTACACTGAATGATGCTCATTTTGTTTTGTAAGTGGTTGGAGTTTTCCAGCAAAATCTATGTGCAGAACAACGGGTCAACTTATATTTCTCAACCCAAAGCTATGATATCTTTCCACTTGATCTAACCGGGATCTAACCCCACTGGAAGGCCCCGAAATATCAGGGTAAACTGATAGGATAAAAAATGGAATTGTTACTATTGCTTAACATCGTCTTTTTTCCGGTTCTTGCAGTCTGAATTTCAGTCTGAATCACTTTTAACAGTCGCAGATGAAGGTCCACAGATCCTCAAATCAAACACGTTTATTTGCACTACACAGGCAGCTGAATAAACCGTTTATTTTATCCCTCCCGCTTTCAGAATAAAAGAAGCAAAACAAACGATAAATAGAAATAGCGCGCTATTTGATTACAAATTCGCGATACTCAACAGTGTTTTTCCCTGAGTTGAGTCTGCAATGTAAACATGGACGGCAGCGGTTGTTGCGCATGGCATAAGCAAAATACTCCTCTGTTCTGGGTCCGTGAGGCAGCGTTTTTTTCCTGACCTATCTATTTTTAGAACAAATTTGGCGCCAAACGTTGTAGAAATTGTCCAATCAGCGTCCAGTGAGCGTCCAAGTCTTGATATTGTATAAATTATCGCCATCGATAAACATGGCGGAAAGAAGCGAAGACTGACTCTGCGAGTCAAAGTCCTCATGTAAATGTCTATAGAAGTTCATTACTCAGTTCGGTATCTGGGATAACAATTATAGCAGAAGTTCTAACCTTAAAATACCCCGAAAAATCGCGTTTTGGCCTCCGCCGCAATCTTGTGTTTCGGTATTGAATATTCAACTCTAGGGGGGGCACGCTTCATTTCTTTTGACTGTATTATCCCCAAGATTTGTTATGTTATGGAGTGTGCTTTTGCAGCCGAGTTCACCATTGTGAATAAACAAGACACAGATAAATATTCCGAAAGAGTGAGATGTATATGTTATTTACCGGCTGGGAGGTCCGGATCGTGAAATACCGTGACCGAGGTCTTGAAAATACTGACCGAGACCGGAGGTCGAGGTCAGAATTTTCAAGGCCGAGGTCACGGTATTTCACGATCTGGACCGACCCCAAGCCGGTAAATAATATATTAATTTTTTTGCTTTCACTGAAACAGCATAAAACTTCACAGAAATTAGCGCGCGCGCGATTCATCCGGACCCGGGGTCCGGATCGTAGGATTCCGGCCCGCTCGCGAGCCAATCAGAGCGCGCGATTTGATGGATACCGGACCGCTTAAAAAATAATATACGATTTTACAGCAATATCCTTCCCCGTCCGCGCGCGCCTGTTCTCTCCCTTGCTACGCAGGCTATGAATTCTGCTAATCTGTGTCCACTAACGAGTGAACGAGTTAAAGCTCTAGGAGATTTCACGCACTCACAGGCTTTCAAGAGGTTTTTTTGAACTAATAAGGACTAACTAGGCTTCAAAACTAAATATTCCAACAAAAAATACAAACGAAACTAAGGAAAATTCCAAAACGGGCCAAAACGCAGTTTGGCGTGCGGAAATGTAAACTGGGAGCATATGAAAATATTAGAAAAATCAGATGTTAGTATTTTAAGAAGGAAAGACATTGACGCAACATACTCCTGTTCACAACAAGGAAAATGAAAAACGTTGCTAGTCAGAAGCGAAAAGGGGTGAGGTTTTCCAAGGAACATTTGGTCCGTTGTGTACGTGCGCCGACAATGATATACTGTAGGTCACGGATCCAAGATGGCGGCATTTTTAGGAAACATACCTTTCTTCCAGAGTATCGAAAATTTGCTACCATAACCACACCAAAGGCCACCAAAATCCCAAACACCAGGGCAGCATCATTAAAATCAGGCCATCCTGTACGCTTCTCCAACCTTACTTTTGATATCTGTTGTTTCACTTGCACAACGTAAGAATATAACCATCAGCAAGAGAAACGCTACTAGAACTAGCAGTACGCCGAATATAGATCCGCCCGGTTCGTAAGCGGCTGTCAGGCTTATTTTAGGGAAGACTGGAGCTACTTGTCCATTGATGACAGCACAGCAGTAAACCACAACTAGACTTATTATAAGTAGAATGAATAGTGTTAGTGGCAGGAAAGGTAGTAATTTTTCCATTTCAGAAAGCGTCAGGATAAAAGCTAGAAGGCAGACGTATCATAACACCACTTATTTAGATTGATTTTGAAGCGCTACGCTTCTGACGCTTCGAAGCAGAAGACGCTTTGTTGGTAACTGGAGCGCGCAAGGACTATATAAGAGTTTTTAATTAATAAACATAGGTATGCTGAGCGTTCGGGAAGCTATTTGCTTTTGGTTAAATCACACTCATGTCTTGTCAATGCGGCGTTCTGATTGGTTTAACTCTACTAGTAAGCTTTAAGTTATAGCCTTCTAGTAGCGAAAAGTGTCGGACGACGCTATGTTGGTAACTGAAGCGCGCAACGATATTTGTTTTTAAACATAGGTCCGCTGAGCGTACGGGAAGCTATTTGCTTTTAGTCAAATCACACTAGTGCTAGTGTTAATGCTGCGTTGTGGTTGAGCTATACTGACCTAGGCTATAAGTTATAGCCTACACTAGTAGCTAAAAGTGTCGGATTTGAAAGCCGGAAAATGGCAAATGACCAGACCAAAAACGTTTTTTGGCTATACTAACTGACCTACTAGTGTGATTTGACTAAAAAATTATTCCTCTCGCCCTCATGGCCTCTGACTGTTCTAACAGTCCCTTCTACCTGTTCTGACAGTCCTCTTCTGTATAAATCTGTTTAAAAAGTCATCTTCTACGGTTGCCGTGGATAAATAAAGTTATATTATTATTATTATTACCGTTCTAAAGGTCCTCTAATTCTTCCATCTGTTAGCAGACGTCTATTTCCTAATTCCTTTTGATCTTTATTTTCTTTGCCATAGCACTCTGTAATGAAAACCACTCTCTTCAACAACACTATAAGAAAACGGAATTTTTTATTACTATGAATGCATCAACTTTTTCATTATGTCGACTATAATATACCACAGCATTGCGAATCCGAAAGTCCGTGTGCATCTTCTTGAAATCACCATGGAAACTGAGCAAATACGCCCCTAGAAGCAGTAGTGACAACAGTTCTAGAACCCCCGCAATCACGTGGGATGCGTATCCTTGCTGGTCGCTCCGCCAATGAGCTTCGCGTACTGGATCACGTGTCACGTCCGAGTTTGCGGCGCCAGAGATGAGTAGGGTTAGCGCTGATACGCCGAACGTGATTAAGTATAAGACTGCGATGGTCAGGCGGGTGCAGTAGATTGACTTCGTCGCGTATCCATGTTTAATGAGATGACAAGTCACTAGTGTACTGTAACTTAAGTAGAAAAGGCCGCCAAGAAAGAGGAAACCACTTCCGGCATAATGCACAATGCCACTCCTTCCATCGTCCTGACGAGAAATACAAAAAATAAAATAAGAAAGTAAAAATACATCAAAGCCTAAGGAACGAGTCAGTCGGTTCTAATGCATGACCGCGAAAATAAATAAGCAAAATGATGCTACTTTATTAGAAGTCTCTATATTTTCAGATGCGAGCAAGAATGGTTATAACAAAAGAGAAATTGATCATGTATTGGAATAGCGGTGTTGTCCCTAAGACTTGTTATAGAATTGCTTCTGCATTTTGATCACGAAGAGAACCGTCTTTGATACTTATGCACGCTTATGGATCGCTTTTTCCAATATTGAACGGTTCAACAACATTGAACATGATAACAAGTCATCAATTTGGTTCAACATCGTTCATCTTTTCCCGAAGTTTTACACATTAAACATTTTAAACATTGAACATTAAACATTTTAAACGTTTGCCAAGTTTCGTCGGGTTCTAAAAACTTGTTCATAAAGAAATATGTTAAATTGGTAGTAAACATTAATTACCTTCAAAATGTATAACTGGGAGCATATGAAAATATTAGAAAAATCAGATGTTAGTATTTTAAGAAGGAAAGACATTGACGCAACATCCTCCGGTTCACAACAAGGAAAATGAAAAACGCTGCCAGTCGGCAGCGAAAAGGGGTGAGGTTTTCCAAGGAACATTTGGTCCGTTGTGTACGTGCGCCAGACAATTATATACTGTAGGTCACGGATCCAAGATGGCGGCATTTTTAGGAAACATACCTTTCTTCCAGAATAGCGAAAATTTGCTACCATAGCAACACCAAAAACAGCCAAAATCCCAAACATCAGAGCAGCATCATTAAAATCAGGCCATCCTGTACGCTTCTCCAGCCTTACTTTTGATATCTGTTGTTTCACTTGCACATAACGTAAGAATATAACCATCAGCGAGAGAAACGCTACCAGAACTAGCAGTACGCCGAATATAGATCCGCCCGGTTCGTAAGCGGCCGTGAGGCTTATTTTAGGGAAGACTGGAGCTACTTGTCCATTGATGACAGCACAGCAGTAAACAACAACTAGACTTATTATTAGTAGAATGAAAGTTGTTAGTGGCAGGTACGGGACAAAGAAAGCTAGTACTTTTTCCATGTCGGAGTATTGCAGAATAGAAGGCAGCGTGTGGGTTTTGCAGAACTATTTTAGAACGGAATTAATCGTTCATAAGGGGGGAGGGGGACACTGGGCAGTCTTTGGCAGTCTTAGTAGTCACGTTGTCGTATCTCTTAAACATGTTTATATCAAAAATAAGATTGATTTTGAAACGGTCCACTAAACTAAATATGCAGATGTTACATGGGTGTTACATACTTCATTGCTTATTGAAGTGCGCATTCATGCTTAATTCGGGGTATCAAGATTTATAAGTAGAAGGAAGTAGAACGTAGAAGGCTGCTGTCTTTTAAGTACTATATTTACAATATGAATGGCTATGTTGTATCGGCAGATACAAACACGAGCGCGTAGCGCGAGTGTTTGTATCTGCCGATACAACATAGACACGAATATTGTAAAGTACTTATGATATTCTAACTTTTGTACTTATATTAAATTGAATGTGCATTGAAAATGATGTTTACAAAAAACGCCAATCATTTTGCAGAAAACATGCGCAGAAGGCATAATTCCTCTCCCACATGGAACTAGCCGGACTAAAACAACAGATAGTCTCTCAGGTGAAGCTTTTTATGTCTGTTCTACCAGAGAAGACCATGCTTGGACTTCACTAGAGTTGTCTCCTTCAGCTTTTAGTCTGTATTGGATGTTTGAAACAATGTGCATTGAAAATGAAAGAATTTTCGGATGCACAAAAAACGCCAATTGTTTTGTAGCAAGCATGCACAGAAATGATTCCTGTCCCACATGGAACTAGCCAGACTCAAAAAACATATAATAGTCTCTCAGGTGAAGCTTTTTTTTTAGGTACTGCTCTACAAGAGAAGACCATACTTGGACTTCACTAGAGTGGTCCCCTTCAGCCTTTTGATATTTACTAAATAAACCCCTTCTGGGCGGTTGTAATATCGGCAGATAATGTCCAAGGATGATAAATGGTACGAAAAATGAACAGTTGGCCGAGAAGCGAAGCTTCGAGGGCAACTGTGAAATTTTGAGGACCATTTTTCATCCGCGGATATTATCCGCCGATATTAAAGCAAGCCAAGAAGGGGTTTATTAGTCTTCGGCGCGCATGCGCTAGAAGACTATTGTCATCGCCTCTGTCCGTCCGTAACAAGGCCTGGTCACCCAGCGGTCTTTGGAAGCTGCAATTGCTGTACATTTTCAGAGTTTTAGGAAAGCAAGGGCAAAATTTACTTCTTTTCATTCCGCATCTGTCTACATAATTGTCAGAGGCATCGGATGGTGTCTGTGCTACAAGGAATAGCGTGTCTGGCAGTGTTTTCTAGAGTATTAGGTTGAATTAATTGACGGATCCGTACGACCCGTGACGATCAAAACAACATTGTCCTTTAATTTTATCTCACAACTCCCTGATGGAATTAAATTGCAACCAACAGACAGGTAAGAATATGTTTTATGATTTATGTAAGTCTTAATGTGATTTCTTTTTGCCTCGATTTCTACGCTTAAAAGTCCTATGATTAAGTTTCCGTGTGATTTTATTTGATTTGATCTTGGATCCAGGAATCTACGCTCAAAAGTCGAAAATAGAAAATAAAAAATCTAAAAAATTAGCTTGCCAGTCTCTGTCAGTCTACAACTGTATGTCTGTATAATATTCTCATTTAGCCGCCATTATTTATCTAGCCCTGTCTTGGATTTTTCAGTGTACGGATACAGTGAAACAATTTATCTCCAAACTCCGCACGACCGACGTGACGATAATCGAATTAGTAGGGTCTGTTAGGGTCAAAAAACCTTCGGATCGTGCACTTTTGCGTACAGGCACCAAACTTAGCACAAATGTTCCTTGGGTGATACCAAACAGTTTTAGAGGGGGGTGCCACAAATGTTCGTCCTAGGGGGGAGGGGAGGGGCATGTTGTCGAAATTAGACATAAGGGATCTTTTGGGGGCTGCAAAGACCGTACAGGCGCCAAACTTGTCACAAATGTTCCTTGCATGATATCAAACAGTTTAAGAGGGGAGTTCCACAAATGTTCGCCCTAGGGGGGAGGGAGGGGCTTTTTGTCCAAATTAGACATGAGGGACCTTTTGGGGGCTGCAAAGACTGTACAGGCACCAAACTTGGCATAAATGTTCCTTGGGTGATAGCACACAGTTTTAGAGGGGGCTGCCACAAATCTTCGCCCTAGGGGGGAGAGGAGGGGCATTTTGTCCAAATTAGACATGAGGGATCTTTTGGGGGCTGCAAAGACCGTTCAGGCACCAAACATACCACAAAAGTTCCTTGGGTGATACCAAGAGGTGATACCAAACAGTTTTATAGGGGGGGTGCCACAAATGTTCACCCTAGGGGGGAGGAGAGGGGCATTTTGTCCAAATTAGACATGAGGGATCTTTTGGGGGCTGCAAAGACCGTACAGGCACCAAACTTGGCACAAATGTTCCTTTGGACTCCAACCGGCTTCAAGAGTGTGTTCGAGCTACTGAAAAGCGGTCGCACCAGCGGGCGCTGCAAGTGCGACAAGTCCAACCTCCCATACACGGAACTGCGCACCTGTTCAGTCTCAAGGCAATTTATGCACTAGGTCTGGTGCCTTTGGACTCAACCCCTCTTAATGGAAATTTTGCCCCTCTCCCTCTAGGGTGCCAACCGCCAAACTTTTTGTGTCAGAACTTGTTTGGGTTTCAGGCCAATAAGGATTTGTAGCAAAAAGACCCTATGGCTAATTTGGGCAAAATTCCCATTCCCCTCCCCCTCTAGGGTGAACATTTGTGGCGCCCCCTCTGAATCAGTTTGGTATCACCAAAGAAAGGCATGTGTGCCAAGTTTGGTGCTGTACGGTCTTGCGGCTCCAAAGGCCCCAATGCTAATTCGGAAAAAATGCCCCTCCCCATCCCCCTTGGGCAGACAATTGTGACATCCCCCTCAAATTTGTTTAGTAACACCCAAGTAACATTTTGCTACGTGTGGTGCCTGTATGGTCTATGAAGCTCAACAAGACCCCCATGCTAATTCGGACAAAATTGCCTCACCCCACCCCCATTGGGCGAACATTTGTGACATCCCCCTCTTCATCTGATTGGTGTCACCCAAGGAACATTTGTGCCAAGTGTGATGCCTGTACGGTCTTCGCGGCTCCCAAAAGACCCCCATGCCTAATTCGGACAAAAATTACCCCTCCCTACCCCCCTAGCGGAAACATATGTGGCATCCCGTCTAAATGATATTTGGTATCTCCCAAGGCACCCCCCCTATAAAACTGTTTGGTATCACCTCTTGGTATCACCCAAGGAACTTTTGTGGTATGTTTGGTGCCTGAACGGTCTTTGCAGCCCCCAAAAGATCCCTCATGTCTAATTTGGACAAAATGCCCCTCCTCTCCCCCCTAGGGCGAAGATTTGTGGCAGCCCCCTCTAAAACTGTGTGCTATCACCCAAGGAACATTTATGCCAAGTTTGGTGCCTGTACAGTCTTTGCAGCCCCCAAAAGGTCCCTCATGTCTAATTTGGACAAAAAGCCCCTCCCTCCCCCCTAGGGCGAACATTTGTGGAACTCCCCTCTTAAACTGTTTGATATCATGCAAGGAACATTTGTGCCAAGTTTGGTGCCTGTACGGTCTTTGCAGCCCCAAAAAGATCCCTCATGTCTAATTTGGACAAAATGCCCCCTCCCCTCCCCCCTAGGGCGAACATTTGTGGCACCCCCCTCTAAACCTGTTTGGTATCACCCAAGGAACACTTGTGCGAAGTTTGGTGCCTGTACGCAAAAGTGCACGATAAAATCGCTAACAGACCCTACTAACAGGGTCCTGAAGGGGTAAAACGGGAGCCGGGATTCGCCTTATTTTAGGCCAGGAAAACGGGATTTGGGTTACCGGGAACGGGATTTATCTACCGGGAATGGGAATCAAGATGCTTCAACGGGAACGGGATTTTTCAAATCTCCCCTTGTATATCCTAATAAAAAGTCGTTAATTTATAAGTATTTTTCGCATTTTGAGACTGTTCAACGGACTTCAACCTGAAAATAGAATTTTACTTCTGATCCCTCGCAATCTGCGAGGTTTTGGAAAACGGTTTAATAAATTTGCATAGGCATTTTTAAAATTGCGGATCAACTATTTAAATAGAATCGTATGATATCTCTTTTGTGTCAAAATTGAGGACGAGATATCATACGGGCAGAGGATTCGGGGGAGAATCATTTCATTTTTGGGCGAGCGAAAGGGAGGATCTCTCGAAAGAAGCCCTGAAAGGGGGATCACTAGAAATTTTCTACGTAGTTATTTCAGTATCTTCTATAGCATTTTGTATTTATCTAGTTCCATTCTTTCGTACGCTAAAAAATTCCAGGAATGATGCAGCTACCAGAGCGACTCGTAAGATCTTGTGTGATTGGATAGGCATAACAAAGCCTCCCATTGTTTCCTCGTTCTATTGTATGACCGTCTATTGTTTTGCACTGAGGGTATCAATCCAATAGGCTTAGATCTTACGAGAGCTGTATCATGACCCAAAAATTCTGCGCGCCGCAATAATAACAATTTCATCATTTGCGGCGGCATGAAGAATAAAACCTACAGGCTTTATTGATTACATACAAAAAATGCAATGTTCATCGACCTTCTCTTTGAGGCTTGAAGAACTGTGTTTATCGAAATCAGGCCTGCCTTAACATTCCCCGAGTCAGCTAACGGCTTTTAGTATAAACCAACTAATGGTCTATTACAAATTCTGCATTCTGATTGGCTGAGCTACTAATGGTCTATTAGTGATAGACCGTACCTGGCACAACCACCACCTTTCTTTGCAAGAAAACTTGATTTTTTCAACATAAAATAATGGTATTCCTTGCCAAAACCGACCAACTAGTTGGTTTTATACTAAAACAATTAGACCTCTCGTTCTCATGTGCTATGATATCAATAGACCATTCGGCCTTCGGCCTCATGGTCTATTCATCATAGCACATTCGGCCTCGAGGTCTAATTGTTAAATAGACATATTAAATTCGTTTTAAAAGTTTCGATAAATTGAGAGTACCAAGAGATAGTGCCCATAAAAGCAGAAATCTCAATTTCAACATCGCAGTTTTCGCGCGCCGGGATTTTAACTATTGATCCTACCGGGACCGGGATTTTACCTACTGGGAACGGGATTTTGCCCCAAAAACGGCCGGGAAACGGGATTGGGACCCCCCCTTCAGGACCCTGTACTAAATGGAACCATAACAAGATAACAGACAGGTAAGAATATTTTTATGTTTTATGTAATGTGATTTTAAGCTTATTCAACCTCGATTTCTACGCTCGCTCAAAAGTCCTATGATTAAGGTTCTGTGCGATTTATTTGATCTTGAAATCTACGCTCAAAAGCCAAAAATTCCTGTCCCAAACACTCAAAAATTAGCTTGTCAGTCAGTCAAGAACTGCAGTATGTACAATATTCTCGTTTAGCCGCCATTATTTATTTATCTAGCCCTGTCCGCGATTTTCAGTGCAAATTGTGGTTCCATAAATTATCCATACCCCCCCCTTCCCCCACTACGGAAGAGAGGGGGTATGGATATTTTTTGGAGCCACACGTTGTCGTAAAAAACTAGACATGAAAATATCTTGAGAGTGGAGGGAATTCTGGAAGTTGAGGGTAAAAAATAATTCAAAGCATTTATATTTTTCTCTATCACCACCCTGCGATGCTTAAAAAAGTTTTTGTCATACATTCTTTCTTAGTGAGCTCTGCGGGCCATGACATTTTAATACAGTACAGCATATATTTTGTAAATATAGTATGCATTTATCGCTGAAAGCATCAGAAGTTGTAATAAAATCACTCTGACTTTGCATGCTATACCAAATAAATTAAGTCTGTGCCCCTGACAAGTGAGAATTGGTGATACAAAATTCCAGTCCTTGCTTTTTGTGAAAATTTTAATTCAATATATAATTTTAATTGAATTTTTCAGCCTTTAAATGACAACTTTTGCAGGCCCCATTTATTGTTTTTGGTTTCAATAACTAAACGCTTTCCGGTGATAGATCTTGACTCTCAGTGATTGGATTTGATTTGCATGGACTTTCCCAGCTAAAATTACCATCTTTAATTTTATGATATGACAAAACAGCTTGGGAAAGTGGAAGTTTATGGTTTTATGATAAGGAAATAAAACCATTAGGCTAGGTTTTCACACAAGAACCAATTTATGTGCAAGGAAATATGATCTGAAAACTCAATGAAAAAGTTCAGACAATTTCACAGCCCATTCTTTTCTGACTCAGGTTAAAAATTTGAAGGCCATGTGAATGTCCCTCTCCCTGACAAGGGTATTAAGTGAAGATTCTTGTAGGTGGATAACTTAATATATGGTAAATTACTGGTTCAACTCAATAATTTTTAACATATACTTACCAGTATGTATATTTTGTTTTTCTTTTCCAGGTTTTTCGAAAGTGAACCGTGCTTCTCGAAATGTACATTTTCTCAACTCAAAGCAATGCACCAATTCAGCAATTAAGGCAGTCACACAAAAAAATTCACAACCTCCTACTGAGGACCTCCAGAATTAAAGGATGGGTGGTTGTTGAGTACCCTGCAATTCCGGGGTTTGGTATCCTATGCAGGGAGTAAAATTCTTGGGTGTGTATCCTAAAAAAGTTGAGTTTCCAGGAAGGATAAAAACAAAATCCAGTGTGGTCATCATGAAATTCACTTGAATTCTAGACTAGGGAAGGCAGGGACAACTTTAAAGGAATTTCCTGGGTGGGAAGTTGGTCCTCAGTACTACTCTTCCCAGTAGACCGTTACACCCTTTGATTTTTCAGCTCGCCAGCGGCTGTGTCAAATTCATTGCGTGATCACCTTTTTGTGTACCACATGATGAGTTGCTTATGTACCACGTGATTAATGTTTGTGGGTATAATCTTTGAACGTTCATTGATTTGCTGCTTTCCAACAAAGTCTACGCCCAAAACGGTTGATCACATGGTACATAAGCAACCCATCACGTGGTACATAAAAAGGTGATCACGCTGTGAATTTGAGACAGCCGCTGGTGGGCTGAAAAACCGAGAGGTGTAACAGTCTACTGGGAAGAGTAGTAAAGAGGCGCAGGTTTTATTTTTTGGACATTGCTTATTTAGAACAAAGAATTCTCAACTGATGCATTCATTGGAAAGGACAATGTGAACAAAAAAGCAACAATATGTAGTTGAACGTAATAAGCATATTAAATATATATGACAATTTAACGGATTTAAGTTGTGCTTTTATTTTTTCTATTGTTGTTAACTTTAAATTAGTTTACCTAATTCTGCCATGCTATTGTAGCCTCGTTTTCCATAACATTTGGAAGCTTGTTTTCTAATTCTTACTTGGTTAGTTTCAATAGTAAGAATGAAACTATAAGATTGTCCGAACAGATCAGTAATAAAAGAGCCGAAGACTACTGTACCCATAGGGTACCTATTTTTTATTTTATATCCCAGCGACTTCACTGAAAAACTCGAGAGAGAAAAAACATTGTGAACGTGAGAAAACCACTAAACTGCAGTATGGCGCGAAAAGGCAAATCGTAAGCAGTGATTGGCTAAGATATTTTTATTCGAGCTGTGATTGGTTGACACAAAAACTGTCAATCAAACCCTAACGTGGGGCTAGAAGAAATCAGAGCGAATTCACAAAACAAATTTACAACGCACAAGTTCTAGCATTTCCCGAGTGCTTTTCAACAGCAATCTAGCCCAGATTCCTGGTTTTCAGGTCTAATTCCTTGCCGGACTGTTTAATTAATTGTTCTGCTCTGAACTGAAGTATAAAGTACAGCCGTGAAATGCAGAGTTGGAAAAATTTAGCGCTGCTGATCGAAATTGGAAGTCGGCTTGCTGGACTACACTCGAAGTCGAAGTGGTTGAATTTTGGTTGAGCTGATTGCAAGTTGTTTTCTATTTGCCAAGCTACGACAAAATGATAAGTCTAAAAACAATTCTTTTATCGTCATTTTGCTCTTTTTTGTTTAGTTCTTTCATTTTTTTCGCGAATGTCAAACCGAATTTACTTGGATTGAAACAACAACAAAAAACTAACTACTTAAGTTAAGTTAAGTATAACAACTTTGTAAACCATTCAAAACATTCACGGCCTGTTTAGTTGACGTTTTGTGTTTTCCGGTGTCGCCTCAGCCACCAATTTCCGTATTTCATCAACATTCTTAGACAAAAACCTTGGTTGCTTGTTTTTCATTATTTTTTAACAGAAAATATCCAGTTTTTGCTTAAAACATTTCGCGCAGGACGGATATCACTTCCGACTGACAATATCGTCTGATATCTGTCCTGTGAAAATGCACCACGTGATGCGTTTCGACCAATGAGCGCGCGTTAAAATTGATCACTGGGATATAAGGGGATATGTGTTATTTGAAACAAATATGACACCTAGCCATGTGGTATCGGTACCTGATCCGAATCCAGTGCAGAGATTGGATGAGCATCCTATGAATAATGGATGAATATTATAAAGATGAAATATGACAGGCGGCTGGGAGATGTCCCTGGGGGGGACTCCCATATTTTTTTGTCGGGGATAATCGTCGGAAATTTTCAGTTTCACCCCTAAAAGATACCAACCATGGCGTGGCTCAAATAATTGAGAGACAGGTAACAGGTAAAGGAGACAGGTAACATGTAAAAGATACCCAACATGAAATTTCCGTGTTTGACTAAAATGCTGCCTTCTAATTTATCGTCTTCTCATCGAGTTATCACAGTTTTTAGAAACACCATCATGAGTAGAGAAACCAATTTGGACAAATATTTCGGCCCTAAAATATGCCAATCTCCCTAAAATTTATTGAAGATCACGATCACCCCTAAAAGAGACCAAACCCCATGATTTTAACCCCTAAAAGATATGACGATCATCCCCGACCAAAAAATATGGGAGTCCCCCCCGTCCCGGGGGAGATGTAGTGAGTGCGTGTTTGACGTGTTCGCTAGGGTGTTTTGGGACAATAGCCCCCATAAGACAATGTGAAATGTTTGGTACTGGAGACTCGTTTTCCATTATTTTGAGAGCAAGGTCATTGGTGGTTCAGTCAAGCCATGCTTTTACTCCTTTTGTCAAGGAAGTAAATTCGCTAAAATCATTTACTTAGTAAAAAGTGGATCATAAAAATCCGGAGGTCAGTGGCGAGGTACGGCGATACACTGCCGGCAAAGCCGCCTTTTTGACGCCCCTTAAATTTACGGTGCAGGGTTTTAATATAATTGAAATCTATTATTTCTATTATTATCCCCACGATTTTTATGGAATAAGTTTGCTTCTACAAGAAAACTGATTTTCTCATTTCATTTTCTCTCTTCTGTCTATGCACTGGATTCTACATAGGGCCAAAAAGAGAGTCACGCGCTTTGCATGTGACCGTAGGCGGCCAACGAACAGTATACTTTAGCTATACCCTGCTGACGAGACATAACAAGGTCGAAACAGCTGTCCACGGATGGCTTTCAGTTTTGACTCTATCATGCCCTGTCCTGTAAAGAGTTTTTGCGTATAGTGTCAGCTTTTCCTCGTGTTTTTTCATCGAAATGAAGTACACCGCATGCCTGTAGATTAAAATATAATGGGGTTCAGGGAGCCTATCCAGGAGCCTCCATCACCAAGATATCAAGAGAGATTCGTCGTTTTTGACAATGCCTAGCCGCGCATGACGCGGGTTACCTGTGTTCATGCTAGTACCTGGCTCTTGGGGGCCAAAACAAAGATGGCGACCTGCACGAAAAGCATTTCTCTCCAAGATCTGCAAGTTTTGACGAGGGTTTCGGTAATTTAGAATAAGAAATAAGCGATGAAAACTTCTGGAATTCCAAATATGGTGTGCGATAATGTAAATACAATACTCTGGGACAATTAAATAGTTATTAGGGTTGAACTCATGTTGACTCTTACGTCATAAGCGTCATAAGTGATTGACTGTTGTATATTAGAATAAGGGGTGTTATGTTACGTACAGTTCAGACGGATAATCAAGGGAAGCGGAGTACCTTACAATCGTGTATAAAGTATAATTCAAATCAGCAATAAAACGGGGAAAATCCAATGGTATAGTCCTACCAACCAAGTACTCCAACATACGGTAAGAAGAAACTTCAATATATGAAAATTTTAGGAAACGACACATTTCAACGGGAACTATCTTGATATGAAAATCAGATACCAGTGTCGATCCTCTGTCACTTTATGTCCTCAACCTGGCACAGTCATGGGACATTTTGACGTAGTCAGGGATGATCGGCGGAAATTTTCAGTTTCACCCCTAAAAGATACCAAACATGGCGGGCCATGGCGTGGCTCAAAATGTTTTTTACCCTTAAAGGCCCATCACCAACCGGGAGCCTTTGCGCCCCGTTTTCTTTTGTTTTCAAATTGAAACATTGTTTTTCATGTACTCTGATTGACCAAGAGTCCGCAAAGGCTCGATCTCGGTTGGTGATGGGCCTTTAAAGATGAGGTCTTATGTGAAGGATACAAGTAACAGGTGAAAGATACCCATCAAGAAATTTCCGTTTTTGTTTCTAATTTATCGTCTTCTAATCGAATAACGGTTTTTAGAAGTACCATCATGGGACACATTTTTCTATCATGGGACACAGTTTCGGTCCTAAAAGATACCAATCTCCCTAAGATTTATTGAAGATCAAGATCGCCCCTAAAAGATACCAAACCACAGTGATTTAACCCCTAAAAGATACGACGATCATCCCCGACCAAAGATATTGAAGTCCCCCCCCCCCCCCCCCGGAGTCATGGTTACAAATCATGTCCCCTCTTTCAAAAAGCGCCTCATTTCACTGCATGCGTTTTATTCCCAGACGCGGAAAGAAATGTCCAAATCCATAATCTCCAAAAATATTCTTCTCCTCCTGTACATTTGGCTAGAGCTAGAAGAGTAGGTGGAGGCTCCTGTTGATGGACTTCCTGGGGATTTCGTTAAGGAAGCGTTTTTAATTACTCGAATTTTAATATCAAAAGTGTTTACATAGCGTTCTTGTTTGACAATTGCAAGTTTACTGATCTGCCCTTTTACCTACCAGATATATATAAAGTAAAATAGCTTCTGTATTTGGAAGGTTGTTTATTTAAGAAAGTTATGAAGCAGCATTTGGGAAACAGAAATATTTTCTATCGCGATTAGAATGGAACCTGATAAATTAATAAGAAACATAGGAGACCATGATCTCTTGGTTTTGGATCGGAACTGCACAGCTAAATCTCTTAGAATAGACGTTTGATAATGCATTGCAGAGAGAGTAGGATCCTCGTGTGACTTGTGTTTGTATAATAAGAGAAAAACTGCAACAAATACTTAGTTTTGTTTTTCATTTCATAAGCAAAATAAGTTAAATATAAGTGGTAGTTAAACATATAAAACGAAAAGATGATGTTTTTCATTTCATAAGCACGAGGAGGGGAATTAAGAGGAAGGGAAATCACAGGCTTTCCCAGGTCACTGCAGTGATTTCCCTTCCTCTTAATTCCCCTCCTCGTGCTTATGAAATGAAAAACATCATCTTTTCGTTTTATATGTTTAACTACCACTTATATTTAACTTCTTTTGGTGTGAAGAATTACGGTAAAAATGCCGAGAAAGTATTGGTAGGAAAATCACGAGGAAAGAACAGTAAAAATTTTAAATCCAAAATAACGAATTGTCCTACAATAATATTTTATAAGTGCTACTTCTCTTGATATCTGTGAGAATATTAAGAGGAGAGGAACGGATCTGCTGGGAGGAGGTAGAATCTGTCTACAGTTATTCTGGAAAGAAATGACTTTGAACTTTCGGGATAAGGGAAAGCGCCGGGCAGTAAAGTAAACTTTGTAATTTTGGGAATCACATGGAGAGGGAAAAAATTGGGCAAAGTAAGAGGGAGATGGGAGACTGAAGTGTTGCATTGTGAACAGTCGAGGCTCAAATCTTCAGACTTCCTCAAATCCTCAAAGTTCTGAGAAGAGGTAGCATATTATTGTAATTTAGAACAATTATTAATTTGTGAATAAAAACTGCCGATCCATATGCATTCTCCGTGTCCGGGAAGCCTGTGGATAAGTGAGTTTGACAATTAGGCCTTTATCACGCAAAATTGATTAATAATATATAATAGTTATCAGAAAAAAATGGAATCCAGTACTGCACATCCGCATTATAGTGAAACTGCAAAAGTTTCAAAAGAATTAATTACTTTCAAAAAGTAACGGCCAGAATACGAAGAAAATTCAAGTATTCAAGCAATATTCACCAAACTTTGCAATTTTACTAATACGGATGTGTATAATTGAGTACTGGATTCAATTTTCTGATAACTATTATATATTATTAATCAATATTGCGTGATAAAGGCCTTTATGAACATTTCCCATCAATCATCATAAACACAACCTCAAACAAATACTACAAACAAGAACCTATAAGATATTAAATCCCAAGTTTTGTAATCAATTTGACAATAATGTTTTCTTTAATAAAACCTTGCTCATTATTTGCAGAGCTGTTAGGAAGAGTGGAATATTTACAAAGGTGCTCGCTTTTTTATTGCTTTATTACTTGTGAGAAGTGTTTCATCAGTCACAACGAAAGGGAAAGCTACCTCGCTTGGAGTTCATCAAAAATAAGGAGACATAAAGAGCTAAAAAAATGAAGAGTATTTTTGTCGCCGTTTGTCTCTTTTTGTGTGTTGCAAAAGGTAAGTTCGTTGAGCGCAGGAGGAGTTAGACTAACTTAAAAAAAATAATGCGCGCGCGATCTTTTTTCTTACGAGACGTCCACTTCCAATAAGAAACAAATCTGATACAATTGCCACATCATATTCTTATCTCTTTTCTATCAAATGTACTTTAAATTTAAAGGGGATTTTATTATTGGTACGATATTTTAAGTGAAAGCAAGATCTAAATTAAAGAGGATTTTGCAAAATATATCGCAAAAAGCCTTTTCAGAGTTTCGGGTATTAACCCTGCTTCCAGTCGTGCTTGGACGTCTCGTTTAGTAACGTTAGGTCTTTTTGTTTTTGCATTTTGCCAATTCTAGAAAATTTATTCCTCGTCAGAAAATAAGATAAAACGATAGAATTTCTAAAAAGAACTTTGGGAATGAAAGAGTCTCGCTATACTAAATATCCCAAAATGGATGTTATTTTCCCATATTAAGATCGACAGGTAGATTATTAGTTGTATTTACTTTTCATTTAATCAGTTTGCTTATCACAGGTAATTTGATTAATTTCAGGTATTGAATTAGTGCTAACACATTTGGTTCTCTATAACGTTTTAATTTAAATCGGATATTGAAAAACACCCACTCATGGGGCTTTTGTGAATTGCTCATGGCCCAACATTATCCCCTGTGGGTATTGTGGGTAATTTAGGCTTTAACTCTGGGAACTTTATCACCTTATTTCGCCTTATCTCGCAGCTCCTAATTGGCACAATTCATTCCTTATCTCGTCTTATCTCGCCTTTCAATTGGACCATTTTCCCCTTATCTCGCCTTATCTCGCCCTATCTCGCCTTATCTCGCCTTATCTCACCTTATCTCGCCTTATCTCGCTTATCTCGCCTTTCAATTGGACCCCTTATCTCGCTTTATCTCGCCTTTCAATTGGACCATTTCCCCCTTATCTCCCCTTATCTCGCCTTATCTCGCTTTATCTCGTTTTATCTCGCCTTTCAATTGGACCATTTCCCCCTTATCTCGCTTTATCTCGTTTTATCTCGCCTTTCAATTGGACCATTTCCCCCTTATGTCGCCTTATATCGTTTTATCTCGCCTTGTCTCGCATAAACTCGCGGCGAGATATGTATGGTCCCAACAGAGTAGGCATTCCCGGTCTCTGCTAATATTTTGTCAACCGACTCGATTTCAAACTACTTAAAGTGAAAAGCGAGATGAGGTCTCGGCCATAATTTTCAAGATGGCGGCTCTTACAAAAGAAATATTTGTAACAAGACCTTATAGTCGTCATCTTAAATTGTTAAATGCCGCCCTGACGACGAGCTTGCTTTGATAACCCCCTATTCTTATCAATATAGGGCTTTCGCTCAAGCTCCAGTGCTGGGAATGCCCGGCGTCTAGCAGTAAGGCGGAATGCACAAAAATCCAGAAAGAGAAAACGTGTCTAGATGGTTACCAATGTATGACGGTTGAAGAGAAGCCTCTCCGAGCCGAGATTGACAGAAACAAGCCAGTGAAGTACTTCAGGAAGACATGCGCAGAAAAAAGCGCCTGCCATGATTTTTGCAAGGGGAAGGAACACCACTGTGATGTCCTGAAGTGTTGTGGCAGCGACAAGTGTAACTGAGCATGCCCTGTTAGAACAACTGCTGACCGTGTAATCCTGATTGAGTTGAATATATATTTTTTTCCTTGTTGCGACAAAGGCTTTTGCCTCACGGTTGTTCTAACTAATGTCGAGTATACTTGAACGATTAGTCTTAGAAAATGGTAATCAATAGGAAATAAAAGCAAAGCTGGTTATCTATAAATATCGTTTCCTGTAGTTCTCATTTTCAATATTCATCATCAATCCATTCATGTTCCTGTGGACCAGAATGTCCGGCAGAACACCTATTCGACCTCATCAAAATAACAAAATTTGTACTGACCCCTGGCAGTTCACAGGTTAGTTCATAAACCTATTTAAGAGGTTGATTTTGCCTATTTCTTGTAAATTGGACTGTAACTAATTAACCCCTAAAATCGCGTGACATCCTCCCTTTGGGCTCCCTGTCTGCCCGTGATATGATATTTAGACTGCTGTTAGCAAAGAGTTTCTTCGGCTGATAAGTTTACTTGATTTTCTTGTCATTCCTGTTGTACGCATATCAAAATCTTCAGTATTTTCCATGTTCCCATTGTCAGCAGGTCCTCTCGTAATACTATCAATTAGGCTACCGTTGTCCCTTACCCCTCTCCCGGTCGGGCCGTCAATGTTTCTCTCGTCTTCGCTCGAGCATTCGCATAATATCAAAATCACAAGGACAGCTCCAAGACCTCCGACAAGGACGAGGAAAAACAGGGCACCGGGCATTCCTGCAATTGAACGAATCTGATGTCCTGATGGCTGGCGGACAAGCGGCTAAGACTAAGACACTAGCCGCTTGATATCACACTATAGATAGACACGAGGTCTAGTCTAGATGTATCAGACGTGATATCACGTCTGATAAGACACGAGGCACTAGACACTCTTTGCTGCATGCACGCCCACGAAAGATGTCAAAGTCTTGTGAGTATTTACCAAGACTCGAATCCGGTGATGGAATGCCAATATATTGTACTGTTATTACCAAACGTCTATGAACGTCCCAGGGAGATAAAACTCTTTTGCCAACTCATAATGTGCAGTTAACTTAATAGAGCCATGTCTTTCGACGTTTCAATACTTCCTTTGTCACAAATTTTGATCATTTGTTGTAGCACAAGACGAAGCGGAGGAGACTGTGGCACGGATGCTTCGTGAAATCTAACTTTTAACGAGTTATTTTTCTATTTTACACTCCATGTGTTTGTTTGAGTCGGAAAAACGCATCCAATTACGTTCTTTCAGTGATAATCCCTTATCGCCACGACTTATTGGTTTTCCATTTTCTTCTTCCTTGGCGGCACAGTGGGCCGAAATGGGTTCCTTTGTTTAGTACAAAAGTGTAAGACTTTAGCCCATAGAGGAGGATTAGAAGTTAAATTGATTTGAGCAAAGAATACAATGTTTTCCTCTTCATATTCACGCATATATATATTGCGCCAACTTTTTGTTTTACCTTTTTTAGGGTCAAACTTAAAAGACATTGCAAAAGCTTTAACCGTGGAAGTGTTCTACGAAAACGTTGATGGAAGAAGAACTCCGGGTATCCGAGCATAGCCATAGAATACTAGGATAAAAGAAAAACGTTTTTTATTTTAAAAAATATCACGAAACGGAACGGAACGGGGAATGTTAACGGGATATTAATAATATTAACAATCAGTTACTTAACCTTCCTTTAAAAGATATTTATTTGCATGCAGGTTTTTGTCCGTGGGGTTCAATGATGTGACATAAAAGAGACGCGACTGTCTTCCCACACTGCACTGCTTCACGCAGCTATTTTGATATCATCAAATCAAATTCAAGAGAACATGAACTACAACAACCAAAGGTTGAGATTTATGTTAAACGCCGTGGAAAAATGGTGTTTTGCTGACGTTTCGAGCGTTAGCCCTTCGTCGGAGCCCTTCGTCGGAGCTCTTTTGCTCCGACGAAGGGCTAACGCTCGAAACGTCAGCAAAACACCATTTTTCCACGGCGTTTAACATAAATCTCAACCTTTGGTTGTTGTTGTTCATGTTCACGTCTCCGCCGACGCAGACCACCTAGTTTCCCGTAAAACTAGTCATACCAAAATCAAGAGACTTAGCAACTACTCTGTGTCATATTTTTTATGTAAGTTTAAGGCTGGTTTCCACGCATAAGGTCGTATCCGTCGTCCCAGTCGTATCAGTCTACCGTGAAACAATGGAAATTGGAATTATTCTCACTGTTGTTTCACGGTCGACTGATACGACAGAAGGCTTTAGCAAAATTGTCCATTTAAATAATCATAACAACAAAAATGAATAATAATAAAAATGGTCTGCAGTCTGTTTTCATTCAAAAGAGAAAGATGTATATCTTGTTACAGATAATTTTATTTGTACCACGGCACATAAAATACAGCCAATAAGGAATGCAGGAATGGCATTGATTCGGCGGTATTCCACTCAACCTTCCAATCGTGCACTGCATTTACGTTAAACGTTGCCTTTAATTTTCTGTAGCGTGGTATAAAATAGTTTTACAACGAATAATCGCGACAAGGCTCGAGTGTATACTAGAAAATACAAGTGACGCGTGGGATATTCTGCAGTATGCCACTTGAAAGCATTGTAAATAACTAGTATGTACAAAATCGTGCAGTGATCATTACAAAGAAATAATGTGTCCTTCCTTCATCTCCCCTTTATCCTCCAGTCACTTCTTTTCCTTCTCAATGATTTTGAGGATATCAAACTCCGTCTTATCGGAAGCATGTTGTTTTGTTCGTATTTCCTCCGTACGAATTGCAGTCTGGTCAACGATAAGCAGCTCATATGGATGTGACTGAACTTTTCTAAGACCTTTCTCATAGGTTGCCAGTCCACTATAAAATCCTTTATTTGTATTTGGTCCATGAATAGTATTACCCGGTCCATGGTTAGCATTAGGCGGTCCGTTATCAACATTACCCGGTCCATTAATAGCATTACCCGGTCCATGATTAGTATTACGCGGTACATGATTAACATTACTTTGTCGATTAATGGTATTTCCCGGTCCATAATAAGCATTATCCGGTCGATTGCTAGCATTACGCGGTCCATTATCAACATTGTCCGGTCCATTAATAGCATTACCCGGTCCATGATTAGCATTACCCGGTCGATTATAACCATTACCTTGTCTATAATAGCATTACTTGATCCATTAATGGCATTGCCCGGTCCATTAATAGCATTACCCGGTCCATATATAGCATTGCCTGGTCCATTAACAGCATTACCCGGTCTATTATTAGCATCACCCCGTCCATTAATAGCATGACCCGGTCCATATTCATCAATATGCAGCCCATCATCTTCTCTATAATAATACATAATGTCGTCGTACTTATCTGATGTGCAATAGTCATTCCGTTTGGCCGGATTACTGAAGTATTTCTGCTCAATGTACAACTTTCTCCCCGTTGGCTTTATAGCTCCTTTTCTTGTATCAACACAGATCCTTTCCGATATATCAACCGCTGGTACATCGAGAGTTTCTTTCTTCCCGGAACTAGTCCCGTTCCTCTTGAATAGGTTTCCATTCCATTCAGATTTTTCCATTCCCAACTTTTTCAGTAATCTTTGTTCGTACTCATAAGCCGTTTTAAAGACTCCGTCTTCGTTTTCATCCAGTGTGTTTGGGTTTAGAGGAACGTTTGGTATTTTATAGACATCTATTGGTTTTGACTTTTTGTCTTTTTCTCTTCTTGTCAAGTTTTCGGCACCAACACTTTTCAGCTTCGAGACCTTCTCCTGAGGTTTGTACGCCTATCACAGTAAATACAAAACTAGTTAATCTGTCATTTTCCCAAGGGGTTTCTTCAAAATGACCGTTTCTCGCCATGACGCCATTGGCTTGGTGTAAGGGCGGTTTGGGTGATGGAATAACCCTTTCTCTTTATCGAGAGCTCCCCGGCTCGTCAACTTGCTGAGAGGTTCCGGTGGAAGCCAATTGGCGCAAAACGGTTTTATTTCACTCAAAGGCTCACCAGAGTCCACTCATCGGAAGCTCTCTGCACGAGAATCGAAATGCCCTTGACATCACAGGGAATTTCTGCAGAAACCCATCCATTGGAAAAGCTCAATTTCCCACGGTAGAGTATTCCGATTTCCAATGACTATCCATGTGAATTCCAAACACTTCCCATGCGACGCCTTGGAAAATGCAGCTTTTCCCATGGATGGGTTTCTGCAGCGTGTGCCTTCTTTGCTCTGCTTTTGTAAAATGCCACTCATTTATTGACTCACGCGCGCATAAATTATTGCTTGTGTCGTCCATTTTTCGCTTCAATTTTTTCGAAAAGGGGTTTAATTCTTGTGACTTTTAAGCACTTAAAAGTGCTTCCCTTTGATCTTAAAAGGTGCCACGCAACTGCACAACTGTTCTGCGCATGTCGTCCCGTAACGATGACCAGCGAAGGCTAAAAACGTCTCAAATAAATCATATAATAATAATAATAATAATAATAATAACGTGCTTATATAGCGCTTTATCCTCGCGGCTCAAAGCGCTTTACATTAATGGGATAACTCATCCTATAAGAACCAGCTTTATAAACATGAGTGTGTGTTAGTATTGTGAGTTCTGTGACACTGAGGTTGGGCAACTTCCGACAGTCCTAGTGGTTCTTTAACGTCCCTCTGGTTCCGGTTAGTGTAGTGTATGTGAGAGACGGGGCCTACGGTTTAACGTCCTTATCCGAGAAGACGCGAAGGTCTAACCATTTGCAGAT
Source organism: Scolanthus callimorphus (assembly GCA_033964015.1). NCBI lineage: Eukaryota > Metazoa > Cnidaria > Anthozoa > Actiniaria > Edwardsiidae > Scolanthus > Scolanthus callimorphus. The sequence continues at coordinate 26,726,646 of CM066912.1, read as the reverse complement.
GTTAGAGCAAAGGCAGCACCTTCTCCTCAATTATTAGAAAAAGACCCTGAGTGTTGGCCCGGCCAGGGTTTGAACTCCCAACCTCCCGAACATAAGCCCGGCGCTCTACCACTGCGCTAACCGGTCGTCGGTAATATATAATCTCGATATTTCGCAATCCATCGGACAATGTTTTTTTAGCTTTGCATATTCTTAAATAGTTATCTGATAGATAGTGGCGGATCCAGGAATTCAGAGAGGGGGGGGGGGGGGGGTCAGTTTTGTTGATGAAGTGCAACGTATGAAGAAACATTCTATATACTAATCCTTTTCTGTTGTCCGTGGCCCTCTCACGAGGTGAAATCGTGGTTGCTGCATCATGAATTTAATATATTGGTATACATTGGGTCACATAAAAGAAAATAACCATTCTGAAATGACAAATGGTCTTTAGCGAACCAATCCCAAAACATCGGTTTGTTGGGAGGGGGGGGGGGGGGGGGGGGTCATTTGCACCCGATAACTCCCCCTGGATCCGCGCCTGAGGTAGTCTAATGAGTTTTGCTGATGAATCAATGATCGCTCCTGGAGCATGCGTGTATCATGACAGGCTCTCTTTAAGACAGAGCGCAAGGGCTTGAAAATAAATATAGTGGCTACTGCACCTGCGCGTGAAGATGACCGTCTTCTTGATCAGGTTTCTCACCGCCATTATCCTGTCTGACTGCATCATCAGCTTGTCCAGCCTTAGCGATCATCATGGACGGCACATATACCGTTATGGAGGCTCTTTCTCGCTCAACTGCTGGAGGGAACCTCGAGAGGGTCCATTTCCTGGTAGTTGGAGAGACTTCTCTTCGAGGTAGGGAATGACAAAGGCCGCCTCTGAGGTGTGCAAATCTGATTAGTAAGGGAAAATTCCACTTTCGTTCATTTTAGAGCAATTTGATCTGGCGCACAAATACAGTGGGAACCTCAATTTGAAGTCGAAAAACTTGTGAATACCAACGACGCCCGAAAGGTTTTCTCAAGTTTGTCATTATCTCAATTCAAGCTTCATCAGTTTCTCGATGTATTCGCATTTTCTTTATTTATGCGCCGTTGATGTCTTTTTGGTAGGCATAGGATTTGAAACTGAACTATTCTGGAAATTGCTGCTGAATGGTTTCTCCGTCAGCCAGTCATAAGCCAAGTAAACGCCAATGTCACCCATTAATACTTGACTTCTTCTTCGTAAGCCAAGCCAAGTACAATCAATATCATCACGAGGGAAATTCGGAGCTTAGCAAAATAATTTTACGGGCTTCCTGTGTTGAACGCCATATTGGCGCGCGCTAAAAGTGGCGCTAAAAAAACAGCCAATGACAAACGTTTGTCTGACAGACGTTAACGATTTTAATATATGAGATTCTCATTACCTTTTTCCGATTTCCTTTTCTTTTTTCTTTATTTCTCTAATCCGTGTACTAATTTCTCTCTCGTTCTCCATCCTCGCCCGTCGCTGTCGAACTTTCTCGTGTTTACACCTCTCTTTCGCACGCGAAGCTTCGTTATGATAACTGTGAGCGATCGCCTTCCTGATCTCCAAAAGGCTGCTGTCGGTGTCCGTTCGTCGGCGATAATTTTCAAGCAGAAATGAGTAGTATCTGTAGTTCATTTTGACCTGGTAAAAAATGGCTATATCTATTAAGGTGACTACTAGTAAACGCTCTTCAATTTTTCATTTTTTTTAGCTCTATCCCGTTCTGCAATCTTCGCTTTTAGAATAATTCTTCAAAGTTACCACTGTATGCATTGCTACGCGACCTCAAAATTCACGGTTGCGATTGGCGATGCTCAGCAAAGGAATGGCCACGCGAATTCTTACTCCGAGATAACGTAGGGATTCATGTTAAATGTAGTTCTATTTTTGTGCCTTATCTGTTTAAATGTTGCTTGGGATATGGCGGACCTATTAAAGAACAAACTGGCAGAAATGGAGGAGTCATTGAGCTTTTTCAATGATAAATTTGAACAACTCATGAAACGAGTCAATGCACTGGAGTTGGACAATCAAGAACTAAGAGCAGAAAACAACGCCTTGAAGTCCAAGCTTAATACAGTTGTCAATAAACTGCAGGAGCATGCACTCCACATAGATGAGCAGGCTCAATATTCACGTCGTGACTGCTTGGAAATCAAGGGTCTTCCTTATAAAGAGGACGAAGAAATAGATGAGCTTGTCAGGGACGTTGCCGAACTAGCCGGAGTCGAGTTGAACGAGGAAGACATATCAATCTCTCACCGACTACCAGCAAGTGAAGAACCCTGGACTGACCATGCAGGAGTAGTTCACCAACCAGGTCCGCCTCTGATAATTGCGAAGTTTGTCAGGAGAAGTGTGAAGGATGCAGTCTATCAAGCTCGGTTCAAATTAAAAGGCAAGACCACTCACAATCTGGAAAGCTACGACGATGCAGACGAGGATAACAATATCTACATTTCAGAGAGCCTGACACAAACGAGGAAGAAGCTCTTCAAAGCATGTCTAAAGGTCAAGAAAGATTTCAAGCTAGCTATAGCTGCCACCAGTAACGGGAAAGTATACGTAAAGACTTCAAAGTTCAGTCGTCCTGTTTACATTAATTCCGAATCTGATCTGGCCAAGCTGAGGAGTAAGCTAAGTACACCACCTTCCCAGTCTCCTACTGTCAATTCAATTTAATCTATGTCATTTCTAATGATGATAAAAGAAATCAATGGATTCATGTAGGAAATGTTCTATAGCTGTTAGGGATAACTGTAGGGCGATTCAATGCGACATTTGTCTAGCTTGGTTCCATCTAAAATGTACTGTATTGTCAGTCAAAGACTATAATTATTATTCAAAGACAAATGACCTTTGGATTTGTCTGTTCTGTCGATCAGATGTCTTTCCCTTTAATTCCATTGATAATTCGGCTCTTGCTGAGCTAGCCTTTAATTCTAATGAGGCTTGCTTGTGTAGCAATAATATTCTGAATCTTAGACTAAAATTAGATTCGTTACCTCGTTTCGACATAATGTCTTCCTTATGTAATCATTCTAGTTTATCCAAGGCTGATGTTGATCTACAGATGCCTTGTACTACTAGTTTTGAATACTATACTTCACATGATTTCATTCAAGTGATGAAATCCAATCCTGCCTGTCTGACAAAACTTTCTCAGCTTTACATTTCAATATCAGAAGCTTGAGTGCTAACTTTGTATCCTTTTTCCAATTATAGAAGATTTGGACCACCATTTTCCTGTTATTGGACTTTCAGAAACACGCATATTGCATGGATCTGACCCAATCTCTAATACCAACCTCCAAGGCTATAATTTTCTATCACAGCCAACCTTGTCTGAGGCAGGGGGGGTTGGATTTTTTGTCAAGGAAAATTTGCGTTTTTCAATACGTAGTGACCTGTGTTGTTCTGAGCCTGAGTTTGAGTCTCTGTTTATTGAATTAGATACCCATAATCAGCATAATATTGTTTGTGGGGTGGTGTATAGACATCCTAATTCAAAACTTGACACCACTCTTAATTTCCTCTACAAAGCAACCGAGAAATTAAATAAAGAAAACAAGTACTGTCTTTTAATGGGAGATTTTAACTTAAATCTCCTGAACTATGAGACTCATTCTGACACAGAAGATTTTGTTAACACTTTAGGCGCCTATGATTTTCATCCGCAGATCCTCAAACCCACCAGAATTACAGATCACTCCGCAACCTTAATTGACAATATATTTTTTAATTCTCTGGAACACCAAGTTACCAGTGGCAATATCATCTCTGGGATAACAGATCACCTCCCAAATTTTGTTATCATAAATAAATTAGCAGCATTACCACATAATTTTAAATTGTACAAAAGGGACTTCTCCGCTCTAGACAAACAGGCTCTCATATCTGAAGTGTCCTCTACTGACTGGACTGGGGTTTTCCCATGCAATGATAGCGCCAATGTGAATGATATTTTTCAGTCTTTCTATAGTCACATTGCCAGGGTCATTGATAAACATGCTCCTATGAGAAAATTATCCAAAAAGGAAGTAAAATCTCTCTCCAAACCATGGGTCTCAGTAGGCCTGAAAGTTTCTATAAAGAAAAGAGATCAACTCTACAAGAGGTATCTCCTTTCTAGGGACCCTTACTATTTAACCAAGTATAAGTATTATAGAAATAGGATATGTCATCTCCTCAGGGCTTCTAAGAGAAATTATTACCAAAATTATTTTAATATGAACAATAGAAATATGAAGAATATCTGGTCAGGCATTAGATCACTGGTCTCACTCAAGCCTAGAAATGCTAGCATTCCTTCAAAAATTATATCAAATAATAGAACTCTAGTAGACCCCAAATCTATTGCTGAAGAATTTAATACTTTCTTTGCCTCAATTGGAAGCACACTCTCTGACAAAATTGCTCCTACAGATATTAAACCTGAATCCTTTCTTGGGCCTCCACTGGTAAATAGTTTCTGCCTCTTCCCAGTTACTTCAGTAGAAATTGAAGATGAAATTCGGAATTTAAATTCGTCGAAGGCAACAGGTCCTTTTAGTATTCCTGTCTGCCTGCTAAAAATTTTGGGGACTTGTTTGTCAAAACCACTTGAAATCCTCTTCAATCATTCATTTAGGAGTGGCTGTGTCCCAGACCAGCTTAAGTTAGCTAATGTTATACCAGTGCACAAAAAGGACTCAGTTAACCTCTTGACCAATTACAGGCCAATATCTTTACTGTCAGTATTTAATAAAATTCTAGAAAAACTCATGTATAAGAGGCTTATCGCCTTTATTAACAAATACAACATCTTGTATGAGAAGCAATTTGGTTTCCGCGAAGGGCATTCTACTTTACATGCTGCTCTACTTATTACTGATCGTATTCAAAAAGCTATAGAAGAGGGCCAGTACTCCTGTGGTATCTTCCTCGATTTTTCCAAAGCATTTGACACGGTTAATCACAATATTCTTCTGAAGAAGCTTTCTCATTATGGAATCAGGGGTATTGCCAATCAATGGTTTGCCTCCTATCTCTCAAATAGAAGACAGTCTGTTGCTATTGGTAATACCTACTCAGAAAATCTAAGTGTGTTTCATGGAGTTCCACAGGGTTCAGTGCTAGGGCCTCTCCTATTCCTCATCTATATAAACGACTTCTATAGATGTAGTCGCTTTTTTAATTTTCATATATTTGCTGATGATACAAACCTCTTTGCTTCTCATACTAGCTTACAAACACTAGAAAAGGGCATCAATGAGAATCTTACATTTGTGTCTAATTGGCTTACAGCCAATAAACTTTCCCTTAATATTGATAAAACCAACTTTGTTATATTTCATCCACCTCAAAAAGCCTCTAATTATGATGTACGACTAGTGATCAATGGACAGTCTATTAAGAAAGCTAAGTGTATTAAGTACCTTGGGATTCTCATTGACTCTCATCTTAGCTGGAAACAGCATATATTGCATATTTCAAAAAGGTTAAGCGTTGTGTGGGCATTCTCTCAAAAGTCAGACATTATGTAAATGCTGCCACTCTTTCCATGCTATATTATTCACTAATTTATCCTTTTCTAACCTATGCAGCTGTGACATGGGGGAACACCTACACAACCACCCTAAGGCCTCTTCTTGTCCTCCAGAAGAGGGCAATTCGATTAATGACTTTTTCGGAATTTAGAGCTCATTCAGATCCAATCTTCCATGCCCTTGGTCTACTTAAATTACCTGAAATAATATTTTTGCATAATGCACTCTTTATGTATGATTTCTATTCAGATCGTCTGCCCTCTGTTTTTGATTGTTTCTTCTTATCAGTCAACAGGATACATCAACACTATACCAGACTAGCAGCTAAGAAAACGTATTTCCTTCCTAAAATAAGAACTAATTATGGAAAATTTAACATCCGCTTCCTAGGCGCTAAAGTCTGGAACTCAATTTCTGAAGAATTCAAAAGTAAACCACGACCCTCTTTCAAGAAACTTTTGATTGACTCCTTCATCAATTCATATAATACTAACTAAGTTTTCACCATTCCTCCTAGTTATATATATCTAGATAATCTTTAAGCCACTTTCCCTTGTTCGTTCTGTATTAGTGTTTTTGTCCTGTATCTGCTGCCCGTGTATCTTGTTGATGTATCTACCTACAACTCTACAATTAATTTTTCCTATAGACCCTAGGCCGAGGTACTTGGCTCGATTAGTCCTGACTATTTCCAAGTGCCTTGTGCTCCATTAACCTGTAAAAACAAACTCATAAATCCTGTATCTTTTTCTTACGAGTGCTAAATAAAGTGTTGTTGTTGTTGTTGGAATTGTAATGTAAATTTTCTTGAGTCAGAAGTTTATAATTCTAGGACAGAAAGGCAAAGGATAGCTTACAATTATTTTAGTTGATTTTACAATTAATGTCGACCCACTGAAGTAGCCAAATCCAACGTTTTGGTTTTGATTGACGGCTAAAAATCGCCAATCGCCCATCGCAACAGTGAATTTTGCGGTCGCGTAGCAATGCATACAGTGGTAATGGCAAAAATATGGTTAAGAACTATTGACACTTCGACAATGCACGGTTATACAAGCAACAATGCACAGTTGAAGTTAAACATTGCCAGAGCTTTAAAAATATACGACCATTTCTGACGCGACGCAAGCGAGTCTAAAAGATGTGTTGGAGAACGACTATTAAGTGGAATTTAGGGCAAACGCTTTAAACGTTGCCATCTCAAGGGACCGCATACACTGTGATAGAATCTTTTTCCGCGCGATGATGTCTGACGGTGGCTCACAGGAAACCAAGCCTTAAAAAATCAACGAAAAACCCTTTTCAGGACCGAATACATAGTGCACATATCACCTTTCGTCCACCCAATGCACGCGGAACATTTGGCGAACCACATATAGAAATGCTGCGAGGTTGCCAAATCGGCGAAAAAAAGATCGTTTCAATCTTATACACAAAATAGCCCAGTTTTCGCCCCCCTTTGGCAGGCAAAGTTCTTATTAAAAAGTTTGCACGTCCACTTGGAATACAGTAGTTTTCAATAAGTGATTCGCGTTTATCAAGTTGATGCTCATGATTCCTTTGCAAGTGTACGAGAAAACGTGAGTTATATCGAATGTTAAGCCTAGTTTCCATATAGTCTTATCTGTCTCATCAGTCGACCGTGAAACAAAATTGGAATTATTATTTTGTTTCACGGTTGACTGATACGACAGATAAGACTATGTGGAGACCAGCCTTTATGGAGAAGATAATTTAAATTGAACACAATGGAAACTCGGTGCTCCATTCATGTCCTGATTGTCATGAATGAACTTGAGATAGATATTAAATGAAATGAGTTCTATAAACTAAGACAACTCGCCACAAATCTCAATGACATTCTTCCACTTTGAAAAGTTTCTCTCTAGTCCGCAATTTGATTTTTCCTTTAAGCCTCGTAAAAGCTTTCGTGATTTTGTTGCTCGTTAATGAAGAATTATCAGATTATACTGACCTTGAATTAGAACACTCCCTAACAATTCTTCTAAATACTCAACATTGTTGTCCGATTTAGTCTTAGTGTAACTAGCAAATTGGCTGCAGTAAATTCAGTCACAGCCATTCAGCGCCAGTTGTAGGCCATTCGCGTGAATTTTTGATGCCGTCTGGTTCCTTCGCGTCTTATGAAGTCTGAAAAATAAGTTGTGCTTGAAGCTAAGGTAACTAAAACTCTCTTAGTAACCCTTAGGAAAACATTCCTTTGAAATTGAGTCAGCTCATTAATTAATAGTTCCCACAAACTCCAATGAAACTTTGCGCTGTTTAGTTAAAATGCGGCAGGTGAAGGACGTGAATGGTTGGTGGGCTCCCTGTGGTTTGTTTTTAATTTTCTTAGCTAGAACTCCTGGAGCTTTTTGGATTGATCAAGGGATAAATACTAGCTGTTTTGATCGCCTTGAGAACAAATAGGAACACAACTTATTAATAGAAAGAGAAACTGTAAACAGGCAATATTCAATTGGGTTCCCTGTGGAATCGTTTAGCTCCATGGCGCTTTAGTTCACCCTTCAAACAACAGCGCAAGCAAGCAAACTAACTTAACTCTCCTGCAACACGGCTTACAGCACCGTCCTGTACTGAACATCATTAGCAGCCGACTGTGGATGATCGGGTTGCCTGTGTTGTGTTATTGAATTGCTACGGGGCAAATGTATTTCTCGCCGGAATCAGTTGCCATAGGGATGCTTTGATTGCCCAGTATAGGAATGGTAATACGCGATCGGAACGCGTGTAAATTAGTTTTGCATCATCCGCGTGCAATTTATAATTTACTTCTTTTTTAGGGCATGGGCTTACTCCAGCTGACAAACTGACAGTGCGTTCACATTCGTCCAGTTAGGCCAAGTAAAAAAATAAACATGTTTATCATCCGGAGCTTTCCAAAAAAGTGTCCATGCGGCCCTTGTTTTATTGGTTTATGCCATATTTTGTGTACAAAATGACTACGACTGTTTCATAAACTATTCTTAAGGGCAATCTATGTTCATATAAAGCATTTCCATGCTCATTAAAGCCACATTTCAAAGCACTTTCTAACCGCTTGTGACGTTTGACTTCGTTTTGGAGACAATTTGTGAAAATAATAAATAAAAGAAAAATGGATGCGGCTCCAAAAAACGATGCGGGCGGGGACGATAAACATGTATTTTTTTTTTACTTGGCCTTAACATGCATTTCATTAAATATTCAGAACTCAATAACTTTAAACAGTTACTATTAGAGACTCATCGACATATCCATTGCTTTTTGTGTGCGAGGATGATGCAAATGAACGAGATAAATTTTGAAGCTTTCTAGTAATGTTTCAGCCCTAGGGCGCACAAATATCGCGGGTTTCTTTGCTATACCATCGGGCCCCGCCTCCTTATGTTTCGCTTGTTTCAGCTTGAGTCGGTACGCGGCGTTGCCTTTGAAGGCACTGCACGAATCCGAAGTCTCATTAACTATATCTTAATTAATGAGCCTTTTATTATTTGGCGACGGTCCGAATTTCAAACTAAGAAAGTCCAAACTGTTTTGCTATTAAAACAAATCCGTAGTTCTTGTTTTGGAAAATGAAAATTTCCCTCCGCACGAAAGCGGAGCCGAAGCTGCGCGTTAGCTCGGTAAATGTTTATGTTATGAGTTGTCGCTTAGCCGGTCATGCGCACATTGCACAAGTTATAAGTCGGTTTGTCGCACTGTTAAAGTCTTCTCTTTTCCAAAGATACCTAACTGCCTTTTTCATTTTATTGTAAAGTTGCCGCTTCCCATTATACATACAGACAGCACAATTGGCCAGATTGTCCGCTAATTAGGATAGGCCTGGTGCAATCTCGATACCGCCTCCCACTCTATTTTACAAAAAAATTCGTTGTTTTAGCTAGATTGTGGCGGCATCTTTGGTCAAATTACATGTTTGTAGGACTCACGCATCGCGGCTCATGGCACCGAATTTATAGTCATTCGTCAATTGAGTTTGTCTTTTTTTTCAAGGATCTATTACGTTGAGCTTGTCCAATCGAGCTTTTCCTTCTTTTCTCTTCTATTGCGTTTTTCCTTTTAATACAGTGTACTTATGCCATGCTTTGAAAATAAAAGTTCGCGCTTGCTTGTGTCCGTGCTATGTCCTCTTAAGCCCGGTGCACACTAGCGACATAACGACACAAGGACGTTATGTTGCAACGAAGAAAGCATGGGAAAACATTGGAAATAATCAATAGTTTCCATGGATCATCATTAGATTACTTCACCAAAGCAATCTTATGTTATTTTTTGTGGGCTTCGACTTCGTGAAACCACTGAATTTTGTTCGCGTGGTATTTTTCTTATGTCGTTATGTCGCAAGTGTGCACCAGGCTTTACATACCACAAGAAACATAAAGTTATGTCTCTGATACCACGGAATGACGTAATAAAAATTGGCCCCCCAAAATGTCTGCCAACGAACCGAATCACACGTGAATAGTCATCTGAATTACAGAAATGGAATAACTGAAAGAGAGTTTACTAAACTTTGTCTTTCTCTGTGCCTGAGGGACCGCTTGAAAAAATAGTGAGTTTCCACGGCGAAAAATTATCAAGATCTCCTATTTAGGCGACGTGAAATGCGTAAAATCCAGCCCTTTTTATTTGCGTTTGAAGTAACATATTAATTCCTGCAATAATCACAAAACGTCTTCTCTTTTGCCGTTGTTTAACAGTGGAAAATCCAAAACAGCCACATCACAGTTTTTTCTGACCAACCCTCCCGTCCCTAATTATATTCTCCTCAGATTGTTTAAGGCAAGGCTGTCACAAAAATTGGTTGAAAAAACTTAGGGGGTGGTCTATATTCGACAGTTTTGACAATATCATTACAAAACAGTCTTTAAGTTGTAGAGGTTCACAAAATGGATATATTTTCAGTAACGTTTCTATGGCAACATATAATGTGACCTTTGAACTCTGCATTTCAACGGTTTTGAAAAAGTGCCTTTGTGGACAAGGAAAGGCTAAAAATCCTGAAGATGTTAAAACGTGAAGTGATTCAGGTTGTGGCAGGCATCATTGATCTAATTGGATATGTTGACTTTCTCAATAGGAACCCTATTTTAGGACAAGTGTAATTTGATATCTTTCAAATAACTTTGTAATTACAAATGCAGTTCACGATTTCCAATTAGCCTAATGAAGCCTTTGGTAAGTCCGTTTGTTCACAATAGAAAAATGTTCGGTAACGATGCATTTTCCCTGTCTACATTGGCAGTTTGTGAAAATGTTTCAACTGTGAGTTCAAAGGTCATATTTGCCGTTGCCATAGAAACGTTATTGTAAATATGGCAATTTCGATAGTCTCTACAAGCTGAAATATGTACCATAATGATATCTTCAAACGTACCCAATATAGACCACCCCCTAAGTTTTGTGATCGTCCTAGCGAGTGCCTTGCCTTAAACATTCTGAGTCCCAGAATTATGCAAATTAACTCTGATTGACAACAACACGCGTTCGTTGCTAACGGGAAACCATTTAGCTGCCAAACAAAAGGGACGTGCCTTCGTGAAAAGATCCCTTAAAATCACACGATTTTAACTCATTTTAAAGGTGGTAATAGCGTGGGAGAAAGTCTAATGGTTCAGCAATGATATTCCGTTAGAATTTCAGCCAAAGGACATGATAATGAATGTGTTTATAACTCATGAAGTCCGACGTCGAGCTTCATTAGTCATTTGCTAACATGCTGAATGCCATACAAGCAGTTAGCAAAATTGAATTTGAGCAGCAAGTGGATTATCTTTGCCAGTGGCTCGATGCCTGGGATAAACAAGAGGTAAATAACTTAATATATGTCGTGGGATATCACTAGTTACGGCACGCAGCGAGAGTAAATATGGGTTTTATACCGCCATGCCGCTAGCCGCTTTATTATGCAGTGTATATATAACTTTGCTGTTCAACGCCATAATAACATAAGAAACGAACTGTATAGCCAAACACTAGAACTGAACATTAGGTAAACACGACAGTTTTAAACATGATAAACATCAAGTATATTACGAAAATGTCTTAACTGAAATTCGGTTAAGTATTAAATTTCGAGTTAATGGAAAACCGATTTTTGACAAGCCTAGCCGGTTTTGTTTTCAAAGGGTTCAATTTTGCAAAGTAGGTCTAAGTTAAAATGCTTTATTTTAAAGATTGAACAAGATTAACTCGTAAGCTTGAACTATTTTAAGATTTTCTCGTCCAGTACTAGAATCTATCTTTCCTAAAAACAAGCCAGGTCGGCTTTCCCTCAACGCTTTCTTTCTCACCGACGAGTGGTTCAAAGACGTAGAAATTCTAATGTTCTATATTGATTTTAAAAAGATTGTACAATGCTGTTGCTAATTTTTAAATTACATATTTTGACTTTATTCTGTTTGTTTCACCATTGTTTTCATTTCGAATCCTCTCCGTTTCTAAATGTGTCATGAAGTTTAATTTTCTTTTCCATTCTATTGTGATTTTTTGGCATTTGATTTCTAGCAGATAATGACTGATTTTTAGTTATTTGTTTTAGAGTTCCATTAAAACAATATTTGCCTACCCGGCGCGCATTTCTAAATATCCTTTTTCATTCGGTTTTCAGCAGTTCATTATTAGTTCTGAATGAAATTTAGGCTTGAATGCGGCAACGTGCAATCAGGCAACCCAAATCAAATATACTGCAGTTTTCATAATTCTGCGAGCTCTACGCGAACTAATAAAGGTTTGGCTTCCGTCAATCAAACGAGTGAACAGCTCTGGGTGATTTCGCGCAGGCTATGAGATGCTTTCTGAACAAATAAGGACCAGAGATCTAAGGCTTTAAAAGCAAATTTTCCTCAATAAAATGCAAACGAAAACTCCATGCTTCTGTCAAGTTTGATTGACGGAAGCAAAAACGCAGTTTTGCGTTCGGAAATGTGCAAGTGGGAGTTTGAAGAATTGTGAAAATCGCGGCAGTAAGGGCACGTAATTATCGAAATGAAGGGGCAGGTGTGTGGCCAGGGAGGGAAAGTCAAAAAATCTGACTCGTGATTGGTGCAAATTGCTGCACCAACAAATAAGCTATCAATACACCGGCGTAGTTGATGAATGAATGTCGGCTGACTATACACGTACTTCTGCAGAGTATTCTGCAACGTATAATAAACTTATTATTCATTGCATGGTATTTCCTTCTTCTCCATCCTGACCTACTTCAACTTCAGGCTGCCATCTCTGTAGGCTAGGAAACCGAGCCTACACCCCCTCTGTCAAGCGCGCGCGAACTACTTAGTATCAGTTGTTCTTTTTAGAAAAGAAAACATGCAATATTAAGTCGTTCGCACATGACGTCCATGATACCCACGAGTTGGCTACATTATGATTACCTTTGATTTGTATTATCGTAGCGAAGTACAACGATCGAGGTTTTGTTGCCGCGATGTGACCCGGGGCAGGTCAGCTTCCTGTGGACTGTAAGTACTCACTCTACAAAGCGTGAAAAATCCGATCCTCGCCTAGTGTACAAAGAGAAACGACTTTGAACAGACCCATCGACGGGCGTTGCGGGATCGTAAACGAAGCACTACTCGTTTATTTCTATCCCCTTAATTGATATACTTTAGTAATCTGTGTCGTCTGTCTCGTCTCGCATTTGTTTTCCTATTGTCTTCCTATAAAGTGAGAGCGCCTCCTCGCACAAGCCCGGTGGTTTCTTGAGGTGCTCTCGCCATCTTTTTTTTTTCTTAGTCTATTTAGACGTTTTTTTATTATGTATAACTGTAAAAAAGAAATGGCAAATAAAATTGAAAAATTGAAATTGAAAAAAAAGTTGGAAAAAATTGTGTCACGGTTTTTGTCGATCACTTGCAAATTTCTTTATTTACATATCGCACTAAACATTATATCCAAAATGAAAAACAAAAAAACAGGCGTTAGATAGATATGATGCTGCCTAGTAAATAAACAAGCTAATCGAGCTAGAGGCAGCAGATATTAGCCTAATAAGCAATGAAAATAAGTTTTATCGGCAGGACTGCCAATTTCAAACTTTGATGAGATTTCAAACTTTGAAAACTTTTCATCCATCCGTTTCCATCCGCTCTGTAATAGGTTATTAAACACACCTAGTATTTTGGCTGAATTTAGATATACAAAATAAACTGTTTTTTTTTTCAGGTGGTGGAGCCGATGCTTCATAGAGATTTCATGTACAGCTCACTGAACGCCTTCCCACGAAGCTCGTTCAGTCCTGTTTCTACTCCTCTTTGTAGAGAGGTCCACAAGAAACTTGGCAAACCGCGGTACAGAGTAAGTGTATTGCAGATTTGTTGGTGATTTTTAGATGCGTGTAGATGTTGGACCCTGGGACCGCAATCAATTCTCTCTATAAAAGCGAACGCCTTATGTAACTAATATGATACTTTTTGTGCACGTAATTCAGTCTCCGGATTGCAAGGTTTTTTTTTATTAATTAGACGATCATTCTTAAAAATAAACGATTACTCTTCTATATAGGCATGGAAAGTACATCGACTAGAGAGCGCCATACTTCATGACGAGGTAAAGTCATTATGTTTTATGGCTCAAAATGCAGCGCCGCCGGAAACATAATATACACCAAGTTCCCAGTTTTGTTGCGCTTTTTTGTACGTTTACAGTGCGTAGTTGTGACAAATGTAAATTGTGTTACTCTGTTGCGTGACAAGAGTAACCCAGATTCGCGAAAAAATCGCGATAATCTGACATCTTTTCGTCATTTCCAAAACAGGAGCGTACCAAGTCTCGTACGGGGGAAAATTCCTGCAGAGCAAATTCGTTGTATAATTCTCTGTAATTTTACGAAATAAATATACACAATCGTGGAGAAAATAAATTCTTCCACCGACAAAATCTTCCAACCCTCCCCCCTCAAAAGTTAAATGGACCATTCCTAAAAGGTACCCTTCCGAGGGATTTAGGGGCCACGCGGGTTTGTAGAAAATGACAATATTTTCTTGATGCAAGATTCCTGACTTGTCACAATCTGGCGTAGTTCCCGGTCACTGGGACAACTCTCTTGAACCAGTGTTAAGACGCAACCCTTTAAAATTGTGAGTGCGAAATCGCTTGATGTTTTTTGTTTGTTTCACTTCGTAGGATGATGTGAAAATGTGGTCGTCACACTCTGTGTTACCCATTGTCAAAAGTCCGAACCCCTCTCTCTCCCCCTCACGAATGTTTGAACACATTATAGAAACGTAAGTAGCTCATACATTGTTGTCACGCAACTACTAAAACCTGTACAGCGAAGCGCGTTTTTTGAAACTCTGATTCTCTTCTCCTGCACTGCGCTTTGCCACACAGAGAAATATCCAGCACCAGCTGACAATTTCAGATAATATAGGAGAAATGTTACTCCGAATAATGACAGTTTCATACTTAGGCGATATTCACCATAAATAGAAGACTGGATAAGAAAAGCAATATTTCGGTTTAATTCAAACCATCATCAGGCTAGTGAAATACAAGTAGCGCGGGAGAACTTAAATACAACTAGAGAGAAATATCTCCAATGTATCACTAAGCAATTTGGAGGAGGGTCTGATAGTAGATTCAAGTGACACTTAAATAGCCCGTGTCAGCCACTCCTTTGTTATTGTTTTCATTCGGCAATTAGAGGACGAATTACGTGCAGAAATCTCGAAATAATCATCTACAAACACAGTTTACTTCTTCATTTACCGAATTGAACCAAAAATATCGCACTACATTCCCTAAATCAGCCGATGGAAATGGATGCTTTTTCAAACTCGGTATGTTGCTTGGCTGCTCTCTAAGGTTCAAAGTGGCTCATGTACTACTCGAATACAATAACGTGCCCGAAAGGATACATAATTTAAGCACTTTTGCCAAACAAACCCTCTGAGCCAATCGGATCCTTGCCCTGTTTCGCCTAGCAGTCGCATGGTTTCCCTTAGAAACCGGAAAAACAGAGAAATATCGTGACGGAAGCCAGTCGACTGCACCATGCGCAACAGGCAAGACCCTGATTGGCTCATAAGCTTTGAGTGGCGGGACAACAACGCCTAAAATAAATCGATTATACGATTTAAAAAACACGGGTCTTTTCACTTTGTTCGCCGAAAGTCTGCTATTTCCTGACATACAGCGCGCGCATTCACTAAAGCCTTTGAATCGTTCATCGGCACATAAATTGTCTTTCAACAGGCCACCAGAAAAGAGCGCCGAATACAAAGGTTCCTGGAAATGTAAATCTACGTATTTTGGTGTCCGTCTTCCTGGAATCTCCTCGCCTGGTCATGGTACCAAGGGACGGTTGCCCTGCCCTAAGAGTGCTCCCCCCGCCTTCAGCAAGTCAACCTCACACTGCGTCATCAGACGTCATATGCAGAATGAATATAGGAATGTTATCAATAAAAACGATGCTAACAAGGAGGATATTCGTAGTTGGTGAGTGAAGACTTTCCTGTTCATCTCCAAATGCCCATATATATATATATATATAGCCTACGAGGTAGGACTAACAATAATAAGCAATTATTGGATGAGGTTTTTGTGATCTCCAGAATAAACAATGTCAAGACAGGTGGAATCAGGCGAGGCCGTGAGGCCGAGCTTGATTCCACTTGGCGAGACATTGTTTATTCTGGAGATCACAAAAAACGAATTCAATAATTGTTTTATTATACATTGATTCCGTAAAAATACTTTTCTTTTTGTCAAGCAGTTTATTTTACACAAACGCCTTGTTAAAATAGGGAAGGTGCTCTAGTCCCATGAGGCATTGCGCGCGTATCAAGAATCAGCTAGCTGATTCTTGAAGAATCAGCATGCTGATTCTTGGAGACCCTCAAAGTGCGTGATTCCCAAAGTAAAGCGCACGCTCTTAGCCAATCAGAATCGATATAGTGAGTACAATGTATAATAAAGTGTTTTATTTGTTTTAGTTACTTTTTTGTTCGACTAATATCCGTCATTTAAAGACATGCGTCACGCGCGGAGTATAGCTGGAATCGTCCATTCCGAAAAGAGCTTTCGAGAATGCTTTTCGCCCTCTTTTAAGAGTCTGGAACACTCAAAAACAACACCAAATAATATTTTTTCATTATATAAGGGATACAATTAGGAGATCAGGGATTATTTGTGAAAGTGGTGTATGCGCATGCGTCATTACGTCAGAGATGCCGAATTGAGCACCTTGAATAGATTGTGTCACAAAAACGTAGCGTAATGCGTGACAAAACGTAACTACAGAATTGGGTAGCATTGCCAAGTGAATGGGCTGTCAAATTGATTCAGCCATCAATTTGCCAAGAACAAGGGTCCCACATGGATAATCCGGTCGCTTATCGGGTGTATATATACGTTGTGCGAAGTAGGGTTACTGTTAGTTGTTCACTTCTCATACAAGAGGCGTCTATCTATGGTCTGGTGGCCGGGCGTTCCCTCACCCTTAGGTACGAGTCGCTACGAGCAACTAACACCCAGGATAGCGACTGTCGGGGCCGAAATCTCTGGCGTGGGCGTAAGAACCGTACCCACGGTCGCCATACGACGCTTCAGCTCTAGTCTGGAAGTATGGTCCTTTTTTTTCCTGCAATAAATGGTCTATTTGTAATCCCACGAACAATGCAACAATGCAACGTCAAACCTTCTATGGCTGTGATACAAAGGAAAACGAAGAACGGCAACAGAAACAAACTAAAAGAAACATATACTTTTGACATTATTAGAAAATATGACTACCCAATTACGCGCAATGACCTGATGACAGGGCTTCGATTGGCCCTATATATTTTTAAAGTTCTCCTATTCGTCCTAATTGCCTTAATATATTCAAAAATATAATCTCTTTAAAATAGGCTTTCCTGGGGGAACTTGTTTTCAGGGATGGTCACATTGCCCCGTTATCTTGGACATGCATAGAATTTAAAGGGACATGGTCACCTAGAAAACACTAAAATAATTATTGTCACAAAATACAAAAATATTCACTGAAATTGAAAGAGTCAGTTTAAAGAAAGAAGTACGGAAAATATCATTGGATTACGATGAAGGATTGCTGAGATATGAGCGAATCAAGATGGCAAAATGAGTATGTTTGAAAAAAGATTGAGGTAAACCGATTTCAAAAGAGTCGGATTTGCTCATGTAAGCTGTAATTACAATCCGCGAATATCTATGCAATTCTACATCGAAATGACCTCAAATTTTCACCATGTCAAGTTGAAAGCATTCTTTACAAATTTGACTTGTTATTTTTATTATTTGTGATACTATATTTTTGATGTTTTCGGTGACCCTGTCCCTTCAAGAAAGGGAGTCGCACGTGATAGCATAGTCCATTGGTTTGTCCTATATACGCACCGATATGTACAGCAAACTGACCTTAGCTTTGCTGTGCTTTGTTTTATTTTTCAGGAAAAGAATTTACAAATCAAAGTCTTGTCCTAGCATGTCAACGCCAGTGGGGCGACCATATAATAAAATTAGAAGACAGGTAAGAATGGAAGTAGAGTTTTAGTATAATTACAAAAGTGACTATAAGAAATACCACGCGCTGATTGGTCGTTGATTGTTTTCTCTTGCTATAATAACCTACTGGTGACTATAACATTGAAAGTATTTGGAGGGTCGCACGAGTTTTTATTATGATCAGGGGGAGTGATTATGTTCAATGAACATGGACTTCGTCTTGGTGACTATTCGCCGATATTCACTTGTCGTCAGTACCATGACGTTGGTAGTGAATGTTTTTTGTTTCTGTGTATATAGAATCGTACGCCTCATAGTCAGCAAATCCCTCCCCTGGTCTCCCTACCTGAAAATGCCCAGTGTGTGGTGCAATGGTTCGAGGAGAAGTGGAATGGTAAGTGACATAAGAGCAGATTTCATATGACTGTGAAAAGTTCCGCGACAAGGTTGTACCGCTCCGCGACCGTGTCCGCGCCGCGACTACGCGATTTCCTTCGGTATCTACAGCAGGCCAGGTTCGGTACCGCCACCGCGACAGTACCGCGCCGTGTCACGGTACTTTTCACAGTCATATGAAATCTGCTCTAGCACAGTATTTCTGTGTAAGGAATACTAGAGCAGATTTCGATGAATTTGAAAAAAATACGGTGCGTTCTGTGCCGTGTCCGCGTCGTAACGTGACGTGCTGTGTCTAAGCATTTTGATTGGTTGAGCAATCTTTTCGTGTGATGTGATTGGCTGCACGTTCGCGAGAAGACAAGGTTCCATGCCGTGTGATAGTCCCGGTCATACGAAATCTTCCCTATCGGCATCCAATTCATCATGCCATCGCCATCATCATCGCCAACACCACCATATTGTATTGTATTTTAGAAAATAACACCTATGTTGTATGGTGAATGTGCGCATTCTGATTGGTTAAAAGGCGTGTTTGTAAGAGACCTGAGAAACACGATTGTCACGCAACGATGTCGCGCGTGTGTATGTTATTTTCTAAAAGCAATAAAAGTACTTTCCGCGTGCTCTCTGGTTTCTTACAAACACTCGGGGAATGTTGGTCGAACTGATAAAACATGAAAGACACTCACAACATCCCCCTCGTGTTTGAAGAAACCAGAGAGCACGCGCGGAAAGTACTTTTATTGCTTAAGTATTACATCTTCATCAGAAGCAACACCACCAACAACAACTTGATACCTTGATAAAATCTTTTCAACTTTTTCTTCTTCCCTTAGCGTCACAACGAAACCACTTTCTTCAGATGTTTTCTCCGCATTCTGGAGCCTGCAGAGCTGTACCTCTTGTCTGGATTACTAGCAGTAAGTAGCTAAGAATCCGCCGTTTTGAGGAAAATATAAAACAAGATTATCATTTCTAGACGCAGACCTAACGAAGGGCGCGGCCGACTGTTGCTTTTAACCAAGTAGATTTTAGTTTTAGCCTTGTCTATTGATAATGATAGCCGCGATCGGGTGGAATGGTGTTACTCGGGGCCTCGGATTTCGGATTCCCTTAGTAAATTTGGCGCATTGTCCTATGTGACCTTTTTAGGTGTGATTTTCATCACACTGTTTCCGTTCTGCTGTTTTTTTTTATTTTATTTACGAGTTGCTACCGCTGAATATTGGTTTTCTTTTCCAGGTACGAATGTATAGAGATTTTATAGGCTTGCTCTCGGACGACCTGGCGTTAAAGATTCTGTCGTATCTTCTTCCAAGCGAGCTACTTGTTGCAGCACAGGTAGATATTATTGACACTGCACTCTTGTGCTGCCTGTTTCTGTGCCGGGTGCCACCGGGTGCCCTGTGCTGCATTCTCGTACCCAGAGCTCCCCGGCTCGTCACCTCGCGGGAGAGGCCCTGGTAACAATCACAGACGCATGCGCGAGATTTGATACAGAGCCGTTGATAGAAAGAACTTTCTGGGCATGCACCAAATCTGCCAATCTGCGAAGGCTCTCGAATGGCTTTATCAGAGCGAGGTGACGAGAATGGGTGCCATGTGGTGATGTGACAATCACATTTAAAGAGCCCCATTGAGCCTCCATTCTGTCAGCCTAGCAACATGCCGAGTCGGAGAAAGCATCCATTTCCATCAGCTGATTTAGGGAATGCGGTGCGCTATTTTCGATTGAAATCGGTTACTGAGGAATAAAACCGTGTTTGTGAGATGGCGATTTCAAGACTTCACGTATTTCCTCTTCTTACATTGAATAAAAGTAATAACAGAGGAATGGCTGTCAAGAGCTCTTCTGAAGCTCTGTATTGATTTCGTTGTAGGTTTGTAAAACATGGCAGGGAATGGCATCACGGGACGAATTGTGGCAGGCAAAATGTCGACGAATCTACGTAGGTAAGATCACTACTAGCGAGTTATTCCTGGTGGCGAATTTAGACGATTGCAACGGTAGCAAATGCTAACAGTCAGATTCATTGGAGTTTTGATTTTTTTGGTGAGTTATTGTTGCAAAATGTCAGTGCACCACAGTCAAAATTGTTTTTGTATAAATCCGCCCATTCCATTTTTTACTCCAGTTTTCTTTCTAGCTTTAGTTGCACTGCTAAGTATTTCACGATTGTAACGTTTTTTTGCTCTCCTAAGGTGTACCTTCAAGCGTGCCTGCAATATGGAAAGACATCTTTAGACGTAATTTGAATCTGAAACGGAACTGGGCGACGGGTCAATGCACCGTTACAGAAATCTCGGGCCACACGAGAAGGTGGGTATTGACCAGGATGCTCTTTTTACCTGGTGATCTTACACATGAAATCAAGAGAACGTACAGGGGAGGATCTAGGGGAGGGTTTGGGGGTTGCAACCCCCTATGAGAGTGATAGATTAGTAGTTATTTGAACTCAGGTACGGATCATAACCAGTCCAACTTAGTGCTGCAACCCCCCTATGAGTGATAGATTAGTAGTTATTTAAACTCAGTACGGGTCATAACCAGTCCAACTTAGTGCTGCAAACCCCCCTCTCAAAAAATTCCTGGATCCTCCACTGACGTACCATAGGTTCTTACGTTTGATTGGGCCTCAAATTATGCCAAATGCCCATAACGGATTTGGGGCGCGCGGGTTCCCTGTGGATGCTCAAAATTGATTTGGCCAGGCTACTAAGCTAGATCCAACATGGAGGATCCATCGAAAAATAGAGTCGCTAAAAGTTCAGAGAGATTATCACTCAAAGTTCAGGGTTTCTCTGGCAAATGTCGCCGAAATTCTTATCAGAAGGGAATCTACCGCCACTTTTAAATCAGGTTATACTTCCAAATTTGGTTTTGGCCGTGAGCGTTTCAAAAATGACGGTTTTGTTCAGGCTATTTTTGATATGTGTAATGTATTTAATTGTGGTCATCTCATACTAGGAAATCACACGAAAATTAGGTACGAGAAAAAAGCAGGAAAAAAAGCAGGAATATCTAGCAAAACTTAGATGTTTGAGAAACCTCGTAATCTTAGTCGACATATTGGCATCGCTCGACCAAAAGGCCTGTGACGATTTGAACAACACAGGCGGCCCGCGCGGATTTTTAGAAAGCCGACAACACACTTTCTCGTTGTCCTCCAATTCTTGACTGTATTTGTTTTTAGTGTCTTTTCCGTGTGCCAGTACATGGACAAGGTCGCCAGTGGAAGCCTCGACAGAACTGTCAAGTGAGTACCTTACTTTATATGTGACGAGGTTACGTTACCCATCGATTGTTGTTTCTATAGTGAACAAAAGGATGAAAGGCACCAGGGGTGTTTCCCCCGTATTTTTTTAGAAATATTCAAACAGTATTCCTCCCTCCACTCTTCTCACACGATGTTTCTATATTGTCCCCCATTATTAATGAGGTTGCACCCAGGGGGGACACCCAGGGGCGTAGCTAGGGGGTGGTCCTGGTGTGCCTGTGACCCCCCCCCCCCCCCCCCCCCCTTGTTAAAATTAAGAGAGAAAAAATCGGAAAGCTAAAAAGGGGCACCATACATTTGTACAGCTGTTACCCCCTTTCTAACATCCTGGCTACGTCCCGGCACCGCCTCCGGTATTTATATCCAAATATTGGCAATATGACCTACGGGTGAAAGTTTTTTATTTGCTTATCTCTTATCAGGATCTGGGATGCCAACACAGGGAATTTAATTCAGACACTGGAAGGACACACGGTAAATGCTTCTTCATGCTCGAGAGTCACGGGCGTTGCCCAAAAGTGTTGAATTTTCGCGGCCGAGAAAACATAACGCTGCAGGAGTCATAGTTTTTATCTCTATAGGTTACTAATTGGAAGGGAGACCAAACCTCTCAACCAATCACTTACTCACTTGAAAGATTATACTAATATTCACGTTTTTGCTTACGTCTACTTGTAGAGAGGCATCTGGTGCCTGAGGTTCCTGTCCTCGTCAGTTCTTATCAGCGCCTCTTATGACAAGAGTATCCGGGTAAGCACATGCTCACCGCGTGTTAGTGGTTTTATTTGGCTTGACTCCAACAGAAACCATTAACATGCTTACCGAGTCCACAATATTTTGACCAATTTATTACGTCATTCCGTGGTATGAGGTAATAAACGGACAATCGGAGGACATTTGTTAAACGTACCCATGGATGAGAGCCAATCAGAATTAGAGAAACGCGCGCGTTGTCGTATAAGGATCATTGAGCCACTTTGCGTGTTTTAGGTGTGGAATCTGCGTACCGGTAGCTGCGCGAGAGTTCTGTTAAGCCACGAGGCTCCTATCTGGGCGATAGAACGCAGGAGGGACATCCTCATTAGCGGATCAGGGGACAAGACGGTTAGTGAAGACTGACTAGGACATGGGTCCTATATGAATAAATTATATTGTTGTTCAGAAGTGCCAGTGCCAGCTCACTAGTGCGCGATCGTCTCAAGCCTCCAGTTGTTCCTCTTAAAGGGAGCATGTCATGATACGCGCATGCTCCAGGAACGATTACTGAGCAAAACTAATTAGACCATCCTATCAGAGAACTATTAAAGAACATGTAAAACTTAAACAATTGGGCTGATGGATAGAGGAATAGCGAGATAAAAAACGATTGTTTTCGTGGTTTTTAGCCTTCGCTGGCCATCGTTACGGGACGATACTTGTTTGTTTTGAGATGCGCAGAACAGCTGCGCAATTGCGTGTGACAGGCTCCCTTTAATTAACTCGTGAAAAGTTAAAAGCAGGCTGTACAGAGATTTTGTAGAAGACAGCGAACGTTGTAGTGTACACGTTGTCAGGTAGAGTACGAAACGCGACGGAACGAGGCCCATTACATAACGCGTTCGTAGAAGGAATGAATTATTTTGGACATTTAGAATAAATGACAAGTAGCATGCATAAAGAGCACAAAATGTTTTCAGGACGATAAACTAAAGCAAGCTGCTAAGGATAAGATGAGGTGTTACTCTCCAAAATGAATGGCGTTCGTACACATTTGGCAGAAGACGAGATTGCGAGAATCTTCATTTTCCGAACGACCATTCGCAAAAAAAAACTACAAGAGTTCCATTAATATGTTCAGGGAAATCATGCAAAGCTCTTCACTTATATTTTGTTCCCGGAAACTAACGTAATCTTTTTTTCCATTCCCCAGGCCAAGCTGTGGAACATGCGCCATTGTAAGCTTCTGTATACCTTATTTGGTCATACCGGTTCAGTGTTTTGCGTCGATTTGGATGATGCCGCCAAGAGAGCCTTCACAGGATCCGCCGATAGGGTGAGCGAAACTTATCCAAAGATGAATGAGACTTTTACGTGTTGTTTCTACCATGGCAAGTGCATTGCCTTTGGTTGTCTTAGTCGCTTCCTTCAACCCTTTGGACGTATAAACGAAGTTGATGGATAGAATATCTTCAAAACGCACGTCACGCATTACTTAAAAGCCCTGGCCCTCCTCCCCCCGCTCGCTACCCCTTCTCGTTTAACGATTGCCACAGGGGTCCCAACCCCCCTCCCCCCCTTAGGTTTCATTTTTTGCTCGCTTCATGACGCAATGTATCATACTAAAGGTACGTAAATAAAACTCTATTTTTATCACCAGACTGTGCGTATCTGGGACGTAGCGTCAGGCGCATGCGTCGGTATCGTGTACGCTGGCCTATCGAACGCATCCGCCATAACGTCCGTCAGTTATGATCAGGAACATATTGCAGTTGCTGCTGGTAATGTGGTATCCCTGTGGAATCTACAATCTGGGTCTTGTGTTCAAGAATTCAAGGGTCACAAGGCAAGGTGGGTAGCGCAATTAAGCCCGAAGAATAATAAACATTTATTATACGACTGTGACTTCATTTTACCATATATGGTCAAAATCAAGAGTGGATTACCAAGAGTTTCCATATTTACTATGTACGCCCGAATCACAATCAGAAAAGTGTCTATTTTTAGAACTAGGATTCCCGCGAAAATTCGTCATCGAATAAATCGCAGATCAATCGAAAAACCTTTTAAGTCGCAAATATAAGGTAGGATATTCTCTATTTGTTGTGTATCGGGTATACGAGCATTCGAACCTGAGCAATCGAATACTTTCGCGCGCGAAATTCAAATCTAAAAATAGACACTTTTCTGACTGTGATGTGGACAAATACAGTACGAAAGATTCTAACTCTTGTTAATCCACTCTTGGTCAAAATTGAGTGCAGATATGGAGCCGTATTACATGGAAAAAGCCGTATTACACCATTAAAAGCCGTATTACACGATTGAAAGCCGTATTACACGGTTGAAAGCCGTATTGCACTGTAGGAAACCGGAGCGCGCAGTTGAATGGCTTCCTGATCGTGTGCTAGTCAAATCACGTACGTTTTCTTGTGAATCTTGAAAAGAAAAGAAAATATTTTTGTTCGTTGTATAATAAATAACTCATTAGATGTTTTTTCATGTAATACGGGCGGACATTTTACTCGTTGCTCGCATTTCGTCCGCAACACGTAAAATATCCGCCCGTATTACATGAAAAACATCTAATAAGATATATTTATCATTACTATAATTAGTCCCCCAAATATCTTCCGCTACCTAGCCTGCAAATAGCGTCAGCTAGACCAGTAACCTTGGGCAGTTATTCAGCATATGAGAAACCTCCTTATAGAATTGAGAAGTAGTGGAGACTTTTCTGAAGAGCGGAAACTGAAAACCAAATAGCCAGAATTTAGTCTCTCAAATAGCCAGAATTTAGTCTCTCAAATAGCCAGAATTTAGTCTCTCAAATAGCCAGAATTTAGTCTCTCAAATAGCCAGAATTTAGTCTCTCAAATAGCCAGAATTTAGTCTCTCAAATAGCCAGAATTTAGTCTCTCAAATAGCCAGAATTTAGTCTCTCAAATAGTAAGATAATGTTGTTTTATCATCGCAGGGTCGAGACAGTGCGCCTGCGATTCATGATGGTCAACGGTAAAAAGGAGAGCGGTTTGATTGTAAGCGCGGGAAAAGACAGCATGATCAAGTACTGGGATATCGAGAGGTAAACAAACAATCACGCAAACAAAATAAACAAACACGTAACCGCTCTGAGAAATATTCAACTTGATTGAACTTACGCCCAAGCGATAGAGCGCGAGAGAAACTGTTTAATGCTATTAAGATTGGCCGCGGCCTAAGATTGGCCGCGGCCTAAGATTTCCGCGGCTTTAAGATTACCGCGGCCTAAGATTACCGCGGCCTTAAGATTACCGTGGTCTAAGATTACCGCGGTCTTAAGATTACCGCGGCCTTCTCTAAGAGGATCTTGTATCAAAGCACGCACAGCGAAAAAAATTGCATCATTGCGTATCCTTGGCTTTAGTACTTGTTTAATTCCAATTTTACTGCGATCTTTCCCCAGGGGTTCTTGTATTCAAACTCTACGAAGTCACAAGGACGCTGTAAACTGCATTCACTTCGACGACACCAGAATTATAAGCGCTTCGTACGACAATAGAATACGAATATGGGACTTCAACACGTGACGTGTGACTAGCGAAGGCTGCGTTGTAATTGGTTTGGTGCGTCTGTGACGTCATCATTGGATAAGAGTGATGCTAACGCGAGACAAGTCATGGACAAGGAATTGTCTTATTGGACGTGCGACCTTTTATTTTCATGAGCAGAGATTTCTAAATTAACCCTATGGACTGATATTTACAAATGACCAATGCACAGCTGCGAGCATAAGATGTCTAGAGATATGGCCCTTAAATCCTAATTGTAAATAGTATATTGCCAATAGACCATTTTCTTAGGTATGCGTCCGCAACAAGTTCGTTTTAATGACCGGTAACAAGGGGATCAGCCATTGTTCTTCCAAAACCGACAGACCATGGACTGCGGAATGTATTACGTGAATATTCACAAGATCTAGGATATAAATACTCGTCTTCACCTTGAAATCACATCTTCAAAGTCACTTCGACGGCTGGTGAGAGCTTGAGAGTGTGCCCCTCCTACCTCCCCGCAGCGATGAAGGCCTCCACTCGCTACTGGGAGCTTCCCGCTCACTACTTCCTCGGGCTTGCGTCTCCCATAACTCTCTCTCCCGTATTGTTTGCGGGTAGATCCAGTGAATAAATATTACCATATGTTGCCTCCCTAAAAAATGGTGGTTCCAAGTGATTACACCAGCACACAAGCATCACTAAGACAGAGACCCTTGATGACCGGTCCTGAAGCAGAGCTTGTTGCACACGCATATCTTAAGACATGGTCTATTTCTTTGAAAACTGTAACTATAGTTAGAGTAAAACTGAACAAGTATGAAAAATTGTCTGATACGTTGTTTCTAAATATGCCTTGAGATTTAGATTCACATAGTCCAGAATGACTTTCAGGTGGCTAAGTATTTCCAACCACCCACCACCCATCACCCAAAGCGTTCGCGTTGCGCGATCGCGTAGCGTTCGACAAGGTAGTATGCAAATCCAATGGCCCATTGAAGTTGTCAATGCACCAGCTTCTTCCACTTCCATCGCGCAATTCCGTGAAAATCCCATGCAAATGGCGTCGAAACGTCGAATATTGAGTCCTAGCTCTATTTTTTACGTGTCTTTGTGTTAGCAAAGAATTCCCTTTATGGACACGAAACTACGAAATTTTCATCACAAACAAGACCATTAGCGTTAAAACCCAGAGTGACATGGGAGAACCCTTTTGCGAAGCCTGATTGCAGAAATCTCTCTCGCAGCACTTCATGGTACACAAATCCCCAGTACAGCTGCGCGCCTCACAGAAAGTCTCCTCCTTACAGTCCCGGATGAAGAATGTCCCTCCATTGTCGATCCCGGAGTGTTCGATACACTTGAGAGGCGTGACACCTTGGCATACTGTTTTCGTTGCGTGACGCGCACAGTATTCCCGAGGCTTTGATTGGTTAAACGCTTTGCATACGTAACATCTTAGTTTGTGCTCCTGCACCGCTGAAAATTAAAGAGCCAGTGTCAGCCTAGCAACATACCGAGACGGAGAAATCATCCATTTCCATCGGCTGATTTAGGGAATGTAGTGCGATATTTGCGATTGAATTCGATAAATGAATAATAAAACTTTGTTTTTAGAAGACTATTTCAAGATTTCTACACGTAATCCGTTGTCTCATATCGACTGAAAACAATAACAAAGGAGTGGCTGACAAGGGCTCTTTAAAGAGCTGGCGTCAGCCACTCCTTTGTTATTGTTTTCGTTCGATATTAGAAGACGAATAACGTGTAGAAATTTCTTAATAGACATCTAAAAACAAAGTTTCAGATTTGATTTACCAAATTCACCCGAGAAAGTTGCTCTATATTCTCTAAATCAGCCGATGGAAATGGATGCTTTCTCAGACTTGGTATAGTATGCTGTCAAAATGGTGGCTGACACAGGCTCTTTAAGGTTGTCTAGTCTTATAGAAAAATACTTACGAGCTTTGTTCTGCCGAGCTTCTGATGAAAATGTCACTTGCTTACGAGTACCTGCAACAATAAGAAAAATGCACGTAAATCTTTAGCCTCTCCTCGTATCTTAGGCTACGGAAACTATGCGTTATAAAATTGCTGAGTTCAGGACCTAGCGTTTGGCATACACAAACATGTTTACATGTCAGTATCGTCCAACAAGCTTTGGATATTAGGAGTGACAGCTGAGTGAGGCTGAAGTAATCAATATTTGTGGAATAATAAATATATTAGAATAGGAGGTGAGGCAATCGTTTACCATAGTTTCTACAGGTGTAATATTCATACAATAGCTGATTTATGTAATGAAGAAGGAGTTTTTGAGTGGGAGAGAGTTAGAAGAAAAGGTGTTTCAGAGTCTGATTATTTTAGATGGTTAAGTCTTGTGCATGCTATTCCAAATCAATGGAAAACAAGGTTAAAGAACGGGTACGTTTGGGGGATAAATATTTAGAAATAGAAAAGTTTCGACTAGGATTGTGTACAATTATATAGTACATAGTAAATTTAAACTTCCTTCAGCGCAAGTTAATATATGCAAAAGAATAAATGCAAGCATAAGCGAAAAAATAGATTGGACACAAATTTATAAGAGAATTTATACCACTTCTAACGACACATATTCCAGATTTTTCCAGTATAAATTGCTTAATAACGGTCTTTATCTTAATAGCGACTTGTTTCGTTTCAAGTTGGTGAGTAGTCCTAGTTGCTCCTTCTGTTTTTCTCAATTAGAAACTGTCGAACATATGTTCGTAGAGTGCAGTGAATCAAGGAACCTGTATCTTGAGATTCGTGAATGGTTGAATGACATTGGGTGGGTTCTGCCAAGCATTAATTTTAGGAATATTTTATTTGGGGTTGAGTCTGATACCTCTGCAATCAACTTTGTGCTTCTTATGTACAAAATAATTTTATATAAAGGAAGGGATCGATACGTCCCCTCTCTGTCAATGTTTAAACAACACCTTGTTTACATGGAGAAAGTAGAGCGACATGCGGCTAAATTGGCTAATAAGCTACCTGTGCATCTTGAGAAATGGAAGTTTTTGAATTTGGCACTTAACTCTGGTTGAAATATGGGATCTTGTATTGTGTTGTAGTGTTTTGTGTGTTTTTTTTTTCTTTTCGTTATATCATACCCACAAAGAAAGTTCAAATGAAAAAAAAGTGTTTTTAAAGCAATGAGTTATATTTATGTAAAACACAAACGTAGAAAAAAACAAGCGAAATGTATATGGGTTTTTGGTGTTGGGTTAAGAATGTATTGTATAAAATGTGAAATAAAAAAAAAGGAAAAAAAAGGAAGTGACAGCCATTTAAGAAGTCATTTGTTTGGATTTGTTTATTCCTTATTGAGCATCGTAATTGAATTTTTGTTGAAAAACACAAAGAATTTTGATGCTAAAAATAGCACATATTATCTAAAGTGTTGACGGATAGACCTAAATGTGAAATATCAACACTCCTAGTAATGGACTCCTGCTCATAGGATGCTAAAAATAGCGCATAATCTACAGTGTTGGCGGACAGGCCTGATGTGTAAGATCGTCACTCCTAGTAATGTACCTGGTCATAAGATGCTAAAAATACCACATAATCCTAGTAATGGACTCCTGATCATAAGATGCTAAAAAGAGCACATAATCTACAGTGTTGGCGGACAGTCCTAATGTGTAAGATCGTCACTCCTAGAATGTACTCCTGGTCATAAGATGCTAAAAATAGCACATAATCCTAGTAATGGACTCCTGATCATAAGATGCTAAAAATAGCACATAATCTACAGTGTTGGCGGACAGTACTAATGTGAAGACCGTCACTCCTAGTAATGGAAAATACCTGACTTAAGATGTTTAATGAATTCAAACGGTGCAGTTGGATGTAGCGGCTTAATACTCCTCCTCCTCACATACAGCTCATCCACAGCGCCCCTGAGTCTACGACGCGCCGCTGGTGAACCTATCTCTACTCTTCTTAACCACGTGACAGGCCAGTAGCCAATCAAATTGCTTCTTACTCCTTCGCGTGCATACCGGGTACCGTTTATATAAATAAGGGCCTTGTCTGAGCGGGTGTTTAAGACGGCTGTAATGTGGGTCCAGTAATGGCGAGGCACTTTGATCCCCTGTGGAATAATAGCGCGAATTTCAGATGACTGCACACCTACTAGCCAATCATGAACAAAACGAATTTACAAGTTGCTGCGGAATGGTTATCCTGTTAGCCAATCACAAGCCAAGTAAAAATCACTATCACACGGTAAGCACGTGAGGGCTTTCTTTTTAAGCGAAGCCAAGAATAATAACTACATCATGCGGTGATCACGCGATTACTGAATACAAAGCTGTGTAGTTCAAAATTCAATTGGTTTAAGCCTTTTCCAATGCCTAACCCAGGAATAGTGATAGTCCCTAAAATAAGCGCATTTGTCAATTAGGGATAATCCCTAGAGTGGTTTCCATAATCCAGTGAAACAAAAGAGAACACTGTTAGAGCGTAATAAAAGTCTAATATGCTAAAGTAAGTTTCACGGGATTTTGGAAACCACTCTAATCCATTATTGAGGACTTGCTGCAAATTACCTGCCGAGATTGAATCTGGAATATTTTCTTGCGTCCGCGCCACAGTCCCCAGCGGACTCCTCCATTGTGTACTTCTACAGTAAAGCGCGCTCTCTCTCGCGCCAGTCCCCGACCGAGCAGCCGAACAAGAGTTTGCTTTCCAATTACGTGATCCATGTTTACCCATAATGCGATACTGACGTCACGGAACCTTTCGTTTGCTTTTGTTGGGGTTATTTCAATGTGCCCATCTGTTTACAAAGACGATAAGATAACACTATTTACAGGTTTACTACACAAGCCTATAATCTACTACGCATGCTCAAGAAATTGGTTTCCTCCAGAGCATTCTCCTACCCAGAGCCCGTCATCTTTTGGCCAGCGGCAAGATTTGGGGGTTTGGGGGAATCCGATTTGTAAGTATGCGTAGTAGATCAAATCATAACAGAAAACATAACGGAACAAACCGGAAACCCAGAATCTGGGAAACCTAAATTCCTCCAAAACTCTGAATCTTGACGCTGGCCATTGTCTCGTACCCATACCTCCCCGGTTCGTCACCTCGTGGGGGAGGCTCTGGGGACATCCATTTGAGGGTCTTTGCGGTGATTGGCTGATTCTGAACGTTGGGACACGATGCTCAGAAACTTCTTTCTCTCATCAGCTACGTATCAAGTCTCGCGCATGCGTCAGTGGCTGACACAAGAGCCTCCCCTGCAATCTCGTACCCAGAGCCCGTCATCTTTTGGCCAGCGGCAAGATTCAGGGCTCTGGGGGAATCCGATTTGTGAGCATGCGTGGTACGTCAAAAACGTAACGAACTTTCATACAACGTTCGAACCGGAAACCCAGAATCTGGGTTTAAAAAAAATCGATTCCCCCAGATCCCTGAATCTTGCCGCTGGCCAAAAGATGACGGGCTCTGGGTACGAGATTGCCTCCCCTGAGGAGTGACGAGGCGGGGAGCTCTGGGTACGAAAATGCATCAGAGCCTTTGGCTCCGTCGCCTTCCGCTGGCCGAAGGCTCTAGGGACATTGTAGATTGGTTTACCTCAAGTTGCCTTGATCACTTACTTGTAAGATTTACAGCATGTCCACATTTCCCCGACTTTAACTGCTTTACATTCACTAGCCGTTGCGCCAAGGGCTTGGTCTTGGGTACATTTGTCGTCAGGGGGGTGACAGTCAAGTTTTCAAAGCCCATGTGCAGAAGGACATTCGGGAATGCTTTCACAGTAGACGGGAAACTAGAGTTTGCACATGCGTCGTCATAAAACTTTGTAACTGAAAAGAGAGAAGAAAGTCGCGTCGATCACCATGCCAACGTACCCTTCCCATAATGCACCGTGTCGCCGGGCATTTTCGATACCATCAACATTCAGAAACGCGACAAGAAGGTTTATTTTAGCATAAGCCCGGTGCACACTCGCGACATAACGACATAAGAACGTTATGTTGCAACGAAAAAAGCATGGGAAAGTAATTGAAAAAATCGATATTTTCCATGGAACATTATTAGATTACTTCGCCAAAGCAATCTCATGTTATTCTTTGTAGACTTCAACGTTTTGAAACCACTAAATTTTGATCGCGTGATATTTTCCTTATGTCGTTATGTCGCTAGTGTGCACCGGGCTATAGCGATCGCACATTGTTTGGGGAAATCACGCTGAGTATCTCGAAGCTACTTGCTGGTTTGTTGTTCACCCTTGCTGGCAAAAAAATAAATAATACTGGCTGGGAAAAAATCGATTTCTTTCCCTGCTGACACTGAATTGTTCGACCAGACCTTCTACTAACAAAAAGTAATAGGTACAGTTTTGCCAGCCGTTATGAAAAGACCTATATCTTTGTTCTATGTGACCATATACGCTACCTTGGTATAACCAATTTTAGCCAAATCACACTAGTGGTCGGTAAGTAAGCGTCGGATTTGAAAGCCAGAAAATGGTAAATGGCCAGACCAAAAAACGTTTTTGGCTTTTGTTTTGGCTATACAAAATGGACCTACTAGTGTGGTTTTGACTAAAACAATTATTCCTCTCTCCCTCATGGCCTCTGACTCAGAGCCCATTGTAAAGATATATGTTGGCTCAAGGGCTAAGTTGACACTCAGAACCCATTCGGGCTCGAGGAATAATTGTTAATTATAACCAAGGAGGGTTTGTTGTGTGCATGTGGTTATAACGGGTGTTGGTCAAAAAAAAATTTGAAGAAAAAAGACACGTCTGAAAAATATTTATTCTCCGTTCAGAAAACCTAGCGAGCGACAATAAAATATTGCAGTAGTTCTATGTGTATGCTGGTTGATGAGACAAGATACTGCAACATGGAAAAAGTAAACAATTCGTTTTAAGAAAAGGAATATTCATCTCCCTTATAATTGCATGGTCGCACGCTTCTACATAATCAATTTGATACAACGCGACAAAACAAACACAGTCTAATTGACTGTGGGAGACACTCGCAGCTCTATATCTTAGTTTCTTATTTAAAATACGGATGCCTAATTCCTACCGCTAAACGGTCACTGGAGAAACTAGAGTTCTCGTGCAACAGAAAGATATGTGGAGTACAAGTGTCAAAAGTTAAACTATTGCTACACCACAATTTTACCCTGTAAGGTGTTAGAAAACCATGCAGTAACAAAAGGTTATAAAAATCTACAAATATTAGCACTTTAATTATCAATTATGTATACGAGCGAGATACTCTTAGCAAATTGCTGTTAATTACTTGTACCTGAAAACCAATTCACTTGACAAAATAATAATTATGATTATAAATGTTCTGTTACATGGGCATTCCTGTCATAAAAATAAACATTTTTCTTTAAATGTTATGCCTTACGTTTTAAGAAATGCGCTTGGATTTTGAGTATTTTTCTGCATGTGGGGTTTGGATATAAGTCAAGTATTTTGTTAATAAGTCAAAAACACCTCAAGTGAGCTGCTTTCTAAAAAAACCGCCCGCTTGGCAGTGAAACCGATCCGCTTATCAAAATAACGCGAAATTCGCCTCGATAAAATATAAGCTACATGTAGCATAACTATATTATTTAGTTACATCTTTACCTGAAGACTGGACTTCTGCAACTCCGAGAAAAATGAGAAATATGCCCGCGAGTTTTGTGGCGAACATTTCACGGCGCGTTTCTGGGAGTAAGTGACAACAAGCTCATAACTTTATTCATTTCAATTTAGTATTCATCGCTTTTTCTTCACTGACCTTAAAATATTGATAAGCAGACGGTCCCGTTCTCTATAGAAAGCGGGTTTTAATTTACGAGTCCCAATTACTATCGCGGTGATTGTTTGCGTGCCGCGTTATGTAAAGGTTGGTTTTCACGACTGCTCGAAATTCTCGAGCCCTGAACTTCCCGGCTCGTCACCTCGCGGGGGGCATTCTCGAACCCAGAGCTCCCGGCTCGTCACCTCGCGGGGGGAGGCTCTGGTGACAGCCATTGACGCATGCGCGAGATTTGACACAGAACCGTTCAGAGAAACAACTTTCTGCGCATGCCTCAACGTGAAATCAGCCAATCACTGGGAGCTCTGGGTAGGAGAATGTTTTCACGACGGCTCGACCATTCGCCTTTGTCACACGGCAGCCATCTTGGATTTTCTAATACAGCGAAGCTGACATGAAAGCGAGGCCAAGCGTGTAAGCTCACCCACGCATAGTCATTTCTGTAAGAAAAAATCCAAGATGGCTGCCGTGTGACAAAGGCGAATTCTCGTATCCAAAGCTCCCCGGCTCGTCTGCTCGCAGGGGAGGCTCTGGGGAGGCTCATTTGAGGTCCGTCGCTGATTGGCTGATCTTGAACGTTCGGGCATGCGCAGAATGTTGTCTCTCTCAACAGCTCAAATTTCTCGCATGCGTCAATGGCTGTCACCACGACGTAAGGGGAAGGCTGTACGCATGCTCAGAGTATAATCTAATTCCCATTCCGCCTCGACGAATTAATGCTTATGCTTATGCTTACTAATATGCAAAGCGCGCCGGCAACTTTTGATAACCGCATTTCATCAAGCCTCAGAAAAAGGGTAGATGTTTTTTTGTGTATAGTAACCAAAGCCTGTCAGGAGCCCAGGAAATACGCTAATTATATAGGTTATACTGAAAGCTCCTAGTGAAGGGCTCCTGAGCCTTTAGGTAATATTTTTCATGCGCTCCGCAAATGAAGAAATTAACGTTTAGCCCAAATGACTAAACGTTGAACTCACGCTTACCTTAGGTGTGTTCTTTCAAACATAGAGCTGCCCGGCAGGCCTATCATATCATATCATATCATATCATATCATATCATATCATATCATATCATATCATATCATATCATATCATATCATATCAGCAGACCCCCTCCCTGATAAAAAATGAACGGTCCCTAAATAATTTAAAACTTTTCGTGACAAGGTGACGGGTTATTTTCTGGTTATTATTAAAATCCTGCGTCAAGCGAAGGAAAAACTTTCCTTTTTCATTCTCTTTACCTATGCCACCTTACACGCTCAGCTTCTTCGTTTTTTTCCTCGCTTTTTCTTCTCCTATTTAAAAACAGCTAGCTTTGCCAAAAGCGTTCTAAGCCCACTGCAAGACATTGGCCTCCCTCCAAAGAATGTAGCTGCGCGTCCTTGAAGTCCTAATGGAGGAAACTAAATATTTTCGCTAACGTTTTTTTTTTCATCTTGTCTCAGCATGTTGTATTCATTTTGCAATTTTTTTTTCCGATATCGACGGCATTTACTGTCTGAAAAGACGCGACTTTGAAACAGACCTTGACCCTGTTGGATCATATTTATGCGATTCTTGGGGAGTGTCTGTAAATAATTAGAAGGAGATGTGCACTACTAGCACTATAAACATGAATTCATTTATTTATTTATTTATGCGAACTCCACTAGCAGCTAACAAATATGGATTTGATTTGAAGCCCAAAGTCCATAAATGTTAGTAAGAATCATTCATGAAGTCTGTAGATAACTTTTATCTAGTTAAAGACAAAAGCAACATTTACTCTAGTGAAAATTCTGCTGTTCAAGAAATTACATCAGGAACATTTAGTATAATTTGATTAATTGTATGGAATTTTCACTAGAAGCTTTTAGCCTCGTTTCGGTGTATTGAGAAAATTCAGATGCTTAGGTCTCGCCTAAGATTCAACTCAGCTCGACACTAAATCTTATAAGTCATCAAGCGCTATAGCTTTTAATAATTATAACGTCAAAATCTCAAAAAGCTTTCAAGTTTTAATGCCTCATTTAAATGAGCGGCGGCCATTATGAAAACGCTGTACGAGCCACGCCCAAATTGCAGCCGTAACATAATACAAAATACCCTATCAACCGATAAAGCATTAGGTGAAGCATTCTGTGACCTACATTTACGTCGATGACAAAATCAAATTGATCTTATCGTGCAAAGACTGTAACCACTCTCAAATTTCTAGAAACATTTGGTAGAGCGAAGGAAAGGAATTTAAGAAATGTCCTTCTCTGTAGACACTAACAGAGTCATCATGGAGATGGCGTTTGTGAGCCAAAGAAGACTTCTAATCTTGTTTCTTTTCTGTGTTTTCAGCGTAGTGCTTTCAGGTAAGAATAAATATTTTAGTTCGCAAATCGTATAGTTTTCGTAAGTGAGTTCCAAACATTGATCTTGGCGAAAAATATTCTACAAACCATGAGTTTATGCTAGGCTTAGAGCGGATTTCATATGACTGTCGTGAGTAATTTGCAATTGCTTTGTAATCACTCCTATAGGTTTTAGAGCGGATTTCGAGCGGATATGACTGTAGTGAAACCAATCGCGTGATTATGCGAATTCCAAATAAACCCTATAAGAGTGATTACAACTCACAACAGTCATACGAAAACACTGCGGTTGGTTACACTTATGAAATCCGCTCTCTATTTCATTATTTACCTGTTCCACTCAACAGAATATCCTAAACTGTAAATAAAATTTTAGATGACCTTCGTGAGTAATTTGTAATTTTCTTTGTGTCGAATTTGAGGAGGATACTTCATACTGCTCTTCTGATCAGGGCTTTTTTTCGTGCTATAGCTAGTAGCGGAATCTAGTCTCCTGAAGCATGTAATAAAATCACTTTGCGATTGGTTTCACTGACATGGTCATAGGAAATTCGCTTTATTGGTGCGTTTTAGTTAGTTACAGTAGGTGATCTCAAAGGATATCAGCCATTCTTTTTCCAGGAACTCTTTGCGGCGTAATAATTTTGACATTTTGGAGCCTCAAAAGTCTGTTTAAATAACAAAAAATCGGCCCAATTAACCCTCTCCAAACTTGCTGTGATGAGTGTCAACTGCACAGGGATTAGTGTGAGGGGTGTCATTTTAGAAGTTTAGATCGAGCAAATGCGTCTGATAGCTGCATGCTACCAGTACAAGTTTGTGTACTCAAACTGCAGGCATACTGTACAAAGTTTGGTGGTCGAGGGGGGTGGGGTGGGGGTGGGGGGGGGGGGGGGTGTCACATCTCAAACCCATTCCGTGGGAGGGGTATGGATAATTCTGGAATCACAACAATATCAAGGATGTGTGAGGTTGGTTTAGTAGGCCAATTCCATGAGCTAAGTTCATGGACCATGAAGAATGCTTTCAAGAGGAATGCCCAGGAACCATATAAAATAATTTGATCACAAAATTAGTGCTGCTAAATACTGTTTGGAATATATGAACTATTTGTGTTTATTTAATGGCTATAATGGTTAATAATCATTGAATGGCTAGACCCTTGCCTGAGGCTCTCAGAACACTGATTGGAGTCTTTCATCTCCCACTAAACATGACCACCAATTATAAAACATTTAATTTAACATTTTATTTTTGTCCCAAAAAAGCAAAACAACAGCCAGCACTGCAAAGACTAAAAGGCAACACTGTAACCGTCTCCTGTACAAGCCGAAAACTGACCTCACTCAAATGGATGAAGCGTGTTGCCAACCAAACATTCATTCCAGTGAACTCCAAGAAAATTCAGAAGAGTCTCAATGAAGTGTTTTTAGTACTGAAGAACATAAAGCCCAAGGATGAAGGGTATTACATATGCCAAGGAAGGAGGAGGAGGAGACAGGGATCAAAGAAGAAGAAAAGGATGCCAGTAATGGTTAAACACGTGGTGGTCAAGCGAGGACAAAGTAACTATTACTTGTATTTTAATTTATGTATACAGTACATATTTCAGAAAAGGTTGCATTACTCTACAATGTCATCGCTTGCAAGCAATTGTGTTCTGGGTTGACACAAGAACTCATTGTTCTTAGTTTTGCCCATGACACACCATTGGCCCCAACAGACAGTTGCGATGGTGTCTGCAGTTTTGTAACAGTGTGTCTGTCTGTCTGTCTGTCTGTCCATCTGGTTTGTTTCTTTGTCTGTTTGTCTAGCACTTAAAACCCTGTGTTTTGCCTCCCTAGAGCTGCAATTCAAATTTCTTAATAAACCTTGGAAGGTGAAAAAAGTGCCACCTGCTTCCAACCTGACCATCAACTGCAGCACAACCCTGGCAGTGGTAGTGTCACAGCTTTTCTACCGGAGAAAGCCTCGTAACAAATGGGTACAGCTCATACCAGAAGCACACAAAATCAAACAGGATGGTGGAGTGTTCACTGTTGTCAACTTTGAAAAAGCAGATGCAGGACGATACAAATGCAAAGCAACCAATCAGGACAATGCAACAATTTCTTGGTCTGACAGAAAGGGAAGGACTCTCTCCGTGCAACCAGGAAACGGTTTGTTGCTTTATGCATATTTCTAAAACTCATATTGGTCACATGGTAATGTCTATAAATATAAACACCAGTGGTCAACCAAGGGGGGAGATTTGAAGGGTTTCATGGACCCCCACTTGAGCACCGAAACAATGTGGACAATGTGTATTGTGATATTAAGACATATTATTACACATGGCCGAGCTCTGCATATTATATTGTCTGTATCAGTCTTCAAAGGGATGACGATAGAAACAGAACCCCCCTTTGTAACATCCTTGATCCGCAACTGACACTACATGTGGGCAGGAGTAGCACTCCAAGCTACTCCAAGCTCCCATTGGTAGGAGCCTTCATCTTTCATACTAGGTTATGGAGGCAGCATATTGACTGACGTGATTATTTTTTAAACCTGTTTCCTATTGTTTTCCAAAATTTTGATTCCCACAAAAATCTTCATTGGGCAATTCCAGAAAATAAAGGTTCCCCCCCCCCCCCCATGGGCGGCATTTGGAAATTCCAATGGGATGGGGGGCTTAAGAGCTCAGAATTCTGATTGCAAGGGGGGGTTTTCGAAGCTGGATTTCTTTAACCTGTCCGGAATTCTATATTGATTTGGGGGGGGGGGGCAAAAACTAGTGCCGCCCGTGGGGAGGGTACCTTTATTTTCTGGAATTGCCCATTATGGTCTGATATTGTGATTCTTTTGGCAACACTGTTACTCTTAATGTTAATGGTGGGTTTAAGAAGACTTCTTGCCTTGCCACAACTGACCTACGTTAAACAATAGAAAACTGTTTCTAAAAATAGCTTGATCAGTCAAAACGCTGCCTCAAGAATGCATCTCAGATGGAAACTCCAAGTCATACCAGGCCCGTAGCGGGCCCGTACCCCCCTCCCCCCCCCCCAGAATTGTTCACCCTGCTATGGGCCTGGATACCTTCACATAATGACATTTGTCATCAAAGTTTCTGCAGCGAACTCAAAGAAAGCTTGCAAACAAGCACAAGCTTGCAAACAAGCACCAGGCAAAATACCTCCAACCCCAAGCATCTGTCTCAGCGTGTAGCTTCTCCCTTTTTCCTAGAACTATTAGGACATGGAACCTTTTATCTTCCCAAATTACTAATATGCCGTGCCTGCAGTTCTTTAAGGACGCCGCCTTGCCCGCCATCACTAACATGCGGGCCACCTACGCAGGC
The DNA here is from genome assembly GCA_033964015.1 of Scolanthus callimorphus. Taxonomy (NCBI): domain Eukaryota; kingdom Metazoa; phylum Cnidaria; class Anthozoa; order Actiniaria; family Edwardsiidae; genus Scolanthus; species Scolanthus callimorphus. The sequence goes on along the minus strand of CM066912.1, from coordinate 26,687,250 downwards.
TATAAGACCTTAAAGTCCTGCAGCTCAGACATTAGTGTAAGCTACCATGAGCTAAATTTATTTAAGTATTTATTTAAGTAAGTACAAACAAATGTACCCATATTCCATACCTTGCTTGGGAATGTTTAGTACCGCATCCTCCTTTTCCTCCGGACCTCAGGTCTTTGACTTTAGAGCTCACGCTGTCGTCGTTTAAATATACCCTCCGAAATTCTGAGGTAACTTTCATTGAATCATGCCAAAACATTCCCTGCTAGCAGAGGCCTATTTTCCTTTCAATTTCTCGCTGGGCTAATACCAAGGAAAAGATGCCTCTCCTACCATGGAAAAATAAGAACAACCCGCTCCTCCAAAACATGGCTTGTCCGCCATCTTGGAAACTCTGAGTCCCATGGTGCATTGCGCTTTTATAATCTATCGCCATGGGTTACCTGTGTTAGCGTATTCCTTGACGACGCAAATAACTTAGCCGCGAAGTCCGGGAAGGGGAAAGGGATCTTCCGCATGTACAATACAGTACGATAGCATTATTCAGTTTATACCAAATCAGTGAATTTGGCGGCTTGTTTCGCGAGCGATACTGCGTTTTGATTCGTTTATCGTATTTTATTCTACTGATTTGGTATATACTAAAACAGAAGCTCATGAGCTTCTGACTAAAACAACTATCCCCCTCGGGGTCGGTGCGCGGTATATATATCCACCACTATTCACTCACCTTCGGGGGATAGTTGTCAATTAACCACGGTACAGCTTTTTATGACCGATATGAGGTATTTCCCTACATGTTGTATCTAATTTTGCTGTTTAATTTTGTTTTCAAATCCAGTTCCCAAGGTTCAGGTCAAGCAAGCACGCCACGGAGTATTCAAATGCAAGGCCAAAGGTCAACCGCAGCCCAGAATCACGTGGTACAGGAATGGCAAACCATTATTGTGTGCGCGTTCTCGCTGTCGCATCAAGCTCAAACGAAAGAGAAGTTCCACCAGTTCGAGTCTAAAGCTTTCGAAGAGATTTAGGAGACGAGCTGCCAAGTATACGTGCAGAGCAGCGAATGTGCTAGGAGTGTCCAGCGCGGAAATTCAGTACCGGCCTAAATAACTAAGAATGGTGGTCAGAACATGAAAAGGTTTCCGTGTAAGTTTCCTTTCTTCGCCCGTTCGGCTTTTCTATAGGCGAACACTGCGTAGATTTTTAGTGCCAAGCTTACTCGTCCCAGTCTCTGGCGCGGGACAGCCTCGGTGGCACTGATAGGCATTTGAGGAGCTTTGCTAAGCGCATGCGTACATAAAAACTTGCTTGATCGATCTCGCTTTTGAAAAAGTATTTGTTTAAATATCACTGCATGCAGTCTATTGATTTTGTGCTATACGCTCTACAAGTATCTTGAGGAATAACCCATTCTCTTACCCAGAGCTCCCCATATCAAGACGTTTGCAGCCTAACCTTGTCGACTTGCCGCTTTCCTTATTAGGAATTCCCCCTTACCTTATTTGGAAGGTCTGTAAGTACTTTTCCTCTTATTTTAGCGAAAAAAGCAGAGAAATCCACCAAAACTTGCAGGTATTCGAGAAACATCGTACTCATGGCCGCCATGTTGTTTTGTCTCCGCCAAATGGCCTGGGACAAAACACAGGTAGCCCGCGCGTATTCACAGAAAACGACAACGCTATCTCGATATGCGACTCGTAACTCGCGGGGGAGGCTCTGGTGACAGCCACTGACGCATGCGTGAGATTTAATACAGAGCCGCTGAGAGAAAGACCTTTCAGCGCATGCTTCAAGGCTCAAAATCAACCAATCAGCGACGGCCCTCAAATGGATGTCCCCAGAGCCTCCCCTGCGAGCAGACGAGCCGGGGAGCTCTGGGTACGAGAATGGGAATAACCATAAATAGGCCATGTTCTGCGCATGCGTCAGTTACCTGGGAACGAGAAAGAAGAGTATCATCCAGCTTTAGTCGTATGAGCGCCCGCGAGATTAGTCTCAAGTCGTCTCACTGATGCGCATGCGCAAACGAGAAAAGCTGGAGACTCCCCATTCTCGAACCCAGAGCAGTCCCATTCTCGTACCAAGAGCTCCCCGGCTCGTTTAAAACCGACCTTCGGCAAGTCAAAGAGAATTTTTGCGGAAACCCATCAATGGGAAAAACTGAGTTGTCATGGTAGAAGAATGGGAATTCCGAACACTTCCCATGCATGCGTTGTGCCTTGGGAGATTCAATCACCCATATGGGTATCTGCAGAAACTTCCCTGTGACTTGCCGAAACGTCGGTTTTAAAAGCTGGACTGCTATTTATTTGTCGTCTACGCAGAAGAACCCAACTGCCAAAAGCCCACATGATGTTGAATGTTTTCAACGCTCCGGCCGTCGCGTGTTACATGAAGAAGCTGTACGAAGAGAACACACACCCCGTACCCATAATGCATTGCTTTGTTTTTCTATACATGATATACAGGGCATCAGAAACTCTGACTTGATGTAAAGGGTTTGTACTTTTAGGAGCTTTTCTTTCCTTTGTGTGATAAAACTGTCGATTTGCCGATGTTGCAAACTTGTCTTATTAAATAATTCCCCCCTTATATTACTTTATTTGGAAGGACTGTAATCTTAGCGAAAAAGGCAACTTGCAGACACCCGAGAAACATCGTTTTCTTGGTCGCCATTTTTTTTCCCGGTCGAGGGGCTGAGACGAGATCTGAACACCACAGGCAGCCCGCGTGCATTTTGTGTAAAACGACAGCACTTAGTCAGCCTGGGTTGACAGCCGAACTATAAACAACCCAGGTTGTTTAGTTCGGTTGTCAACGCAGGCTACACTTAGTCTTGGATATGAAGTCTCTGTCTGTTGGCTTGCGGTATTAACAAAATTAACTGACGCGCCGGCGGCGGAGCAGTGCCATATGGGAGGGGTGCGTTTCTCCTTTTAACTATATATTATACGTCGATAATTACTGTGTCATCTTGTTTTTATTATTTTATATTGATTTTATCTTTTACTATTAGTAATGCATTCTTTTTTCTTTCTTCATTCGATTCTTCCGTAGCGCTACTTCCCATGAGGGAAAGGCGACTTTGGTCTTTCTTTGCAGTAGCCATCTACAAAATGAAGAGATCCCGTGAATAATGTGTAAATACAACAGTACTATACGCTGAATAGGCATCACCGGCTCATAAATACAGTGGGAGTCTCGGTTTGAAGAAAAAGAAAGTTGTGAAAGAACCAGAAACTGTGCCCCACCCGCAGCGCCCTTAAGAGTGCTCATTTGAGCCTGTTTTTTGATAAACCAATTAAATACAAAAAAAAAGTGGGAAAGGTGGAAGCTGAACCTTGGGGGACCTCAACAGGGGGAAGCAGATATTTTTGCAGCTGCTCATTTCCCAACTTCCACTCTAACAATTCCTCTATCATCATCAGTAGCGGATTTAGCCCCCCCCCCCCCCCCAAGCTGCAGCTGGGGAAATTTGAAAAATTTCTTTCCATGCTTTTACTATCCGGCCCCGTCGGCCGCCCTTTCTGAAATTCCTGGATCCGCCAATGCAGGTGGTAACTGAGCTGCGCCTTGGCGAAGCCGGGGCACTTGGACTCGCACGCTTAGTTTTTGTACAACCTGTCAAAAAATAAGCCTAATTCTAATCACCAAAAATGCATTTTAGTCCGGGAATAACCAAAATAACAGTCCAGGTTTGTTTAACTGTTAAATCAATACAAATCTATAGTGTTTTTATCTATTATCAAGAGGATGGAATTGGATTGCGATTTGATTTATTTGGTTGTCAGGAAAGTGTGCGAGTGCATGCCCTTTTTCTATGATTATCTTAATAATGGAGCAGGGGGGCGAAGGGGTTCTCCGTGATTCACCCCAATTTGTGAAAAGAGGAAAATTATTGACGTGATCTCCGTGTAATAATGAAAAAATCGGTCAGTGATTTTTGATCGCTTCCCCGTTCACCCTCCTGATGGAGGAAGTCTGTTTTTACTTACCATGACAAAAGTAGCGGTCGTGGCCATAATGATCTTCACAATCTTCATTGGAGTTGCAAGGAATATCTATCAAACAAGCACAACAACATTAGAGAGTTCAATAGGAGCTATCAGACAAGCAAAACACAGCTGCGTTAGATAGAGTTCAATAGGAGCTATCAGACAAGCACAACACAGCTGCATTAGATAGAGTTCAATAGGAGCTATCAAACAAGCACAACACAGCTGCATTAGATAGAGTTCAATAGGAGCTATCAAACAAGCAAAACAGCTGTATTAGATAGAGTTCAATAGGAGCTATCAGACAAGCAAAACACAGCTGCGTTAAATAGAGTTCAATAGGAGCTATCAGACAAGCAAAACACAGCTGCATTAGATAGAGTTCAACAGGGACGGCGGAACAGTTTTCAAAGTGAGGGGCTCATAGTAAGATTGTATGGCAAGGTGTGGGAGGGGGGCGGGGGGGGGGGGGGGGGCTTAGCCCTTCCGGCTCCGCCCTCCCTTATCAAACAAGTAAAACAGCATTAGATAGAGTAGTTAAATCTACTATATAACGCGCGCTCTGATTGGTCCAAATTTATGCTCTTTTACAGCGATAAAGGTATGGTTCTTCTCTGCTATATCAGAAACAGCATTAGAGTATGAACTTCCTTCGGCATAAAGCACGTGAGATGTTGGGAGAGGGAGGCGCCTGCGCCTCGCCTGCGGCTCGTGACTTTACAACGTTCTCGTGTCTCTCCGGCAACATCACGCGTGCTCTAAATGCGCAATAAAAAGTTATAAAAGATGCGGCTCTAAAGCTTAAATAGGGGTCGGGACAAAACGTGGCCTAGGCCATGGCCTACCCTATGGCCTACCTGTATTTCTTATTAAAGCTCTAAAAACAGGTAAACTCAAAATATAATGCCTCCTAACAGGTAATCAACATAAACAAACACATAAACAACCTGTCAATCAAATATTTGTGACGTCATTACTAAAAATGTTTTTAAATCTGCTAATTTCTCATATACAACCGCCAAATTTGACCAACAAATTATTTCGCACATCGAAAATTGACACCTGTCAATTACACATTCGGGGGTGTTGACAAAGTTTGACGGTCTTACTCTAAAGATTCGAGGAGTTATAAGCAGTTTTGTAAAATCACGTGATCGATGACGTCATCACATTTTGATTGATGTGTGCCAGTTGGCAATGTGCCAGAGGGGATGTTGACAAAGTTTGATGGACTTACTCTAAAAATTCGCGGAGTTCTAAGCAGTTTTGTGAAATCACGTGATCGATGACGTCATCGCAGTGTAATTGACAAGTGTCAATAACCGATGTGCGAATTAATTTATTGGTAAAATTTGGCTGTTGTATATGAGAAATTCGCAGAGTTAAAACATTTTAGGAGATAACGTTAGAAATGACGTCACAAATATTTGATTGACAGGTTGTTTGTGTGTTTGTTTAGTGTTGATTACCTGTCAGGAGGCATTATATTTTGAGTTTACCTTTTTTTAGAGCTTTAAAAAGAAAATACAGGGTAGGCCATAGGGTAGGCCATAGGGTAGGCCATGGCCTAGGCCACGTTTAGTCCCGACCCCTTAGGTTACTGAGAACCTTCGCGCACGTGCTCGAAAAAAATTCATACACGTCCTTAGTTTAACCAAAACATGTCGACCTATATATCGTTGGAAAGCTTATAGAATGGACTAGCTGGCTATGGCAAAAAGAAATCATTTTTTCATAAATATAATTTTTTTAAAGGTTTTCATTTAAAGGTGTGACATTTTCAAGAGATAACGCTGTCGAACTGCTGGACCTGGACTCCCAAGTAACACATTGTTTTAATCCTTAAAGGTGTTTCTCAAAAACCGTGTCTGCGTTTTTTTAAATTTTGCTTTGTTGAAAAGTTATGGAACTATTAAATTTCGAAGGTCAAATTTATAGAATTTTCTCGCTCTAAAAATTTTAAAAATTCATAACTTTTGAACTGAACAAAGTTTTAAAAAACGCAGACACGGTTTTTCAGAAACACCTTTATGGATTAAAACAACATGTTACTTGGGAGTCAAGGTCAAGCAGTTCGACAGCGTTAGCTCGTGAAAATGGTACAGCAAAATATTTCATCAATGCTTTAACAAGAATTACAGGTACCAATAAGTGATTTCTTTTTGCCATAGCCTGCTAGTCCATTCTATAAGCTTTCCAACGATATATAGGTTGACAAGTTTTGGTTAAACTAAGGGCGTGTATGATTGTTTTTCCGAGGACGTGCCGCGAAGGTTCTCAGTAACCTTAAATAGGAGCCACAAACAAACAAAACAGAAGATAGGTGTGAGCACCCGGTAACACACCTGGCGATCCCTCCTCCCCCCCCCCCCCCCCCCCCCCCCCCCCCCCCCCCCCCCAAAAAAAAAAAAAAAAGAAATGGTCCAATTCTCAATTGCAAATATCTCACAAATAAATTACCGTATCGAAAAAATAAGCTTGTCATCAAATTCCACAGGTGGAATGCAACACAATGAAATCGAGTGCTTCTAAAGCCGGGAATTATACGAGGCACAACATCCCTTAACTTGTCGCGCAACATTGTTGCGTTGCAAGTTGATGATCGCGCGATTGCGCGTTTTTCATCTCGTGCAACAATTTGACACGCAACAAAAACATTTGTTTCAAGTTGTAAAAACTTCAATTGCGCGAAGTAGAGCGTGGGTCTACGGAGCCACAAATTCTGTTTTTTCTCGTTTTTCATCAAACACACAACTTGTCGCGCAACATTTGGCCTGCAATTCAAGATGACAGTCAATAGAAAGAGATGATAAGGGGCAAATCAAAACAAAATGTTGCGCGACAAGTTGTGAATTTGATGAAAAACGAGCCCTGATGAAGGACTGAAAGTAAAGAGTCCGAAACGTCGGCACAAATCTTGTCTGTTTTGTCCTTTCTCTCTATTGGGACATTGCATCCATTTTGGATCCAGATCCATCGCTGTTAGTGTTTTCAAAACTATTTCAAGCCAAATGAAAAACGAGCAACAAACATTAGACTTGCAAACGTGCATTCTCGAGCCCAGAGCTCCCCGGCTAGTCGCCTCGCTGGGGTGGCTCTGGTAACATCCATTTGAGGGCCTTCGCTGATTGGCTGAAATGGCGCATGCGTACATAATAGTAGCATAATCTCGCTTTATAAAACAGTATCTCTCAAAATTGCACTGACATTTCCTAGCCGTCTTTTCAACCTATGCCATTGACTTCGTGAACGCTCTAAAAGTAATCGAGAGGCATAAAACCGCCATTTTCTTTTACGCATGCGTCGGCCGTGGCTGTCACCGGAGCCTCCCCGCGAGGTGACGAGCCGGGAAGGTCTGGGTACGAGAATGTGCAACGCAGCAACAAGCGGTGACACCATTCGGTATCCACCAATTTAACAACTGGACTGAAAAGTGCCATTGATTTGGCATTCTCCATAAAGTAGGTTAACATACTCACTAGTGTTAAATGGCAAAAGTTTACAGTTTACTCACATCCCTGTTTTGATTGTGCTTTTTTTTCACTGTTTATCATTTAATCAAACTTACCATCTTCCTGTTTTCCATTTCGCACCGTGCCACTAACGGCCAATTGAACACACAGGGAGACCAAAAGTAGAAGAACAAGCATCTTTGTCTCCATTTGATCCTGTAATTTATTTAAAGAATAAATAATAAAAGGTCAAATTAATGGAGGTGTATTTAACAAATTATATAAGAGGCTACTAATACGGAGATCGTTATGCATCAATGTCAGGGGCTTGTTCAAAGTATTTCCTTGTTTTGCACCATGAATCTAAGGGGTTTTTATGCTAGCCAGAAGCAAAATGGAAGCAAGAAGCAGGCTTTCTTTTCTACCCTTCGCTTATGAAGCCACGAACACAATAACGACAAGACAATAGCTGGAGTGTGACATTGCCGATTGCTTGGTGAACAGGGTGCAATCAACATTTATTGTTCATTATTTACTACGTTATATTTTACATCAAAGACAAATTACAATTATATAAACATGACTGAATGTGCGAGAATGCTATCGTATTCAATGAACTAGAATTTTTATAAAAATGTATTTGAAAACTATTTTAAATTATCGTCTAAACTATAAAAAGTGAAATTTGGTCACAGTAAAACGTTTCGTTTTGCTGTTCCACAAGCGAGAGAAAGCGAGAGAAAGCTGCTCTCTAGTTACTCCTGTTGTTACTAGAATAACTACTTAGCTTAGTATATTATATCCGTGTTTAATGTTTTCTAATTTTTTAGTTCTTAGTCTCAAAACGGGCGCACTTAATTTGGAGCCTCGCTCTGTTGTGCGACCCTCACCAAAGTTTTGTTATCATTTTTTTGTAATTTCTTTTTTTTTTCGTGCTATTGTTTATTTTTGTAAATTATGTTTGTGAATTGGTGAAAGCTATTAAATATAAACAATGTATATATAGCCGAAATGAACAATGAAGGCTATCCATAATAGAAAATCTATTGTTCAATGACAATAGAAGGTATGCTACGAAACGGAAATGAAAACGCTTTCCTTCTCACGTTGTTACGTAGGAAAGCATTATTTCAGTCTGAGGAACAGATCGTCTCTGTTGGATGTTGCTAAAAAGGAGAGAAAATGAGATTTTTTTCTCAATTACCTTTGAACTTTATCCGTCTGTTGATCTGTGTTCTTCTGTAGTCCTTGACAAACTGGGTGTTAATCTGTTCAATATCACCGCTTTTATGTAATGTACCTGTTACACAGGACATATTTTATTCAATATTCACACGACATATTACATCACTTCGTCACGCCCACTTAGACAGACAGCAGAAATTTCTACAACGCAGTTGATAACTTTTATTTGTCATTTTCAACTGGTGGAATCAGCGATAATTTCGGACGAAACAATTATTATGGCACGAATTGTAACCCTACAAAATGGAAAATGCAACAATACAAATCGGTATTCTATAGGATTATTCAAAGCTTCAGGAGGCTAGATTCCGCTAAGAAAATAGCACGAAAAAAGCGATATCGCACGAGTCGCGCAGCGACGAGGGCGATATCGTCTTTTTGAGTGCTATTTTCGGCGAAATCTACCGACTGAACGCTTTGAATATACTTGAATCCTATGATATCTCGTCCTCAATTTACACAAAAAAGAGATATCATAGGATTCTATAGAAAAGATCTCTCTATCATGTTCGAGGACGCGCAAATCTGCAGTAAAAAAAAAAACAGCTTCATGGACGTCGAAACCCTGTGAAAAAAGTAGTTCGGGAGCGTTGCAATCCTGTGAAAAAAGAACAGGTTCAGTGCTAGTTATTTAACAAATACTGGACGTTTTGCAGGTTTCAATGATATCGAGTCAACAATTATAAATAACTGAAATAATGGACACCAAATTTGTAGAGCGCGAATTTGTTTTAGTTTTTTCTTTTTTCTTTTGCGTGTGTCCGGGCTGCTAAATGTGTTGCGCGCGACATGAGGAAAACATGCTTCCGGCTTCAATGTTGCGCGCTACATGTGTCCCCGGGGGACCATTTTCAGTTTCTCCCCTAAAAGATACCAAACATGGCGGGCCATGGCGTGGCTCAAACAATTTATTACCCTAAAAGATGAGGTCTTATGTACCAAGTAGGCGCGAAGGACACAAGTAACAGGTGAAAAGATACCCATCAAGAAATTTCTGTGTTTGTTTCTTATTTATCGACTTCTCATCGAATAATCTCTCTTTCTTACACGGTTATTAGAAGTACCATCATAAGAAAAAGCAATTTGGACACAGTTTCGGCCCTAAAAGATACCAATCTCCCTAAGATTTATTGAAGATCAAGATCACCCCTCAAAGAGACCAAACCATCGTCATTTTAACCCCTAAAAGATACGACGATCATCCCCGACCAAAAAATGTGGGAGTCATACATCATTCATAGCCTTTGGCCATGGTAAGATCTTTTCGGTGGTTTTACGATTTCAAACTTTCAGACGAGCCGGCTAAAATCTTCAATGCTCTCCAGGCGAATGTGAGGGCTCTCACGAACTTATGGCAGTTTAGCCAAGGAAACCAGGGAGACCATGGACCCAACCCCAAAAACCCGAAAAAAAAAAAACGTCGCAATCCTGTGAAAAAAGAACAGGTTCGGGGACTTTGCAATCCAGTGAAAAAAAAAAGTCCAGTGCCGGTTATTTAACAAATACTGGACGTTTTGCAGGTTTCAATGATATCGAGTCAACAATTATAAATAATTGAAATAATGGACACCAAAATTTGCAGCTAAACTAGGGCATGCGTATAGGTAGCGCGAATTTTATTTTATTTTATTTTTTTTTTGCGTGTGTCCGGGCTACTAATGTTGCGCGCGACATGAAGAAAACATGCTTCTGGCTTCAATATTGCGCGCTACATGTGTCCTAGAAGTTTATAGCTAGTCAGGCCCTAAGAACAGGCGTTTAATTACTAAACTGACATGGGAAGATACAACTTTTTATGACCGCAAGAAAGTCCAAGCCACTACAGGAGTTAAAATTGATTTTAACTCCGAGGACCCCCAATGTCATTTCTTGGCTCAGTTGGAAAGCAAATAATATAAAGAAAATGTCGACCAGTGTGCGGGTAGAATACTTCAGTTTCATAACAATGGCATGAAAGTTGCATGGCAAGAAAAAGTAACACCTGTTGATTCGAGAAAATTTTATCATACAACATTCATAGCCTTTGGCCATGGTGCGATCTTTTCGGTGGTTTTACGATTTCAAACTTTCAGACGAGGCGGCTAAAATCTTCAATGCTCTCCCTGCGAATGTGAGGGCTCTCACGAACTAAGGAAACCAGAGACCATGTCCTCGAATTATAATCTTCCGAGATTAATGTTTTGACTCCCTGAAGTTTATCTCTCCCCCCAATTTAACTCATCCCTGAGAAATGTAATATTTAGCTTATTAGCATACTAATACTAAAGGGACAGGTAAATGTTTTGCCAGCAGGAGTTCAGACAGCAATAGTTTCTGCTCTAGACGCTTAGAATGACGAAATACGCTGATCAAAGGCATTTTATAGAGGTAGCAGGTTGTGTGACCATAATAATAATAATAAAAATGAGTTTATTCAGTATATCCACTGCATTGTTGAAGAAGGAATGAGTCTCAGTCCCAAGGGGCGCGGTTTTAAATTATTGCAACTGTAGCAAACGCTACACTCAGATTCCATTTATTGTAATAAATGTTAGTGCGCTACAGGTAAGATTTTTTCCTATCCGTCTATCTATCATGTTAAAAAAAAACAAGTTTACTCGGGGCCGCGCAAACCTGTGCAAAAAACCCAGCTTCGTGGACGTCGCAAACCCGCTGTGAAAAAAAAACCAGCTTCGGAGAGGACCCAACCCTGTAAAAAAATCGTCGCAATCCTGTGAAAAAAGAATAGGTTCGGGGACGTCGCAATCCAGTGAAAAAAAGGTCAGATTTTTTCCTATTCGTCCCTGGTCCCATAGCATAATATTTGTCTAAAAGGGGGAAGGAGGGAGTCTATAGAATGTCTTAGCTGAACTAAAATTTCCCTTAAGACTAATACCCCATTCACACCAAAACCATGTTTAGTTAAAAAGAAGGTTTTTCTTCGCCTGACAAAGTGTCTTACTGCGATAAACTCTTTGACCAGCTAAAATGATCACTTGGTAACATGTACAGTACAGTCTATTCAGTTTTGTCCTTGGAACAGTCTGCTCTTGTGATTTAAACCAGTTTAATTAAATCACCTTTAAACTGGTTTTAGCGGCGGTGTGAATGAGGTATAAGTCCATTGGGTCACATCGGGGCTCTTGGTTCTCAGATTATTATTTTTTTCGTCTTTTTTTTTCTTTTACCCGTTCCACGCAAATAACAAAGGCATGACAATTGCCAAACCTGTGAATTCTATATAATTTATCATATCATATACCATTCATAACGTTTGGCCGGTCATGGTGGCTTTTACGATTCGAAACATCATGTCACTTGGTGTAGGGACAGTCACGATAAAAGACGGGCGTTTAAGCCAGTCCTTCCAAATAACAATGACTTCCCCCCTTCCCCTTGTCTCCGTTCACGCCCCCCTATAACAAGTTGCTGCTGAAGGGTTTCCCCGTCAGCGGATCACAAACCACTATCAATCATTGCACACGTGACCGGTTTCATTGTTTGCCAAGCCAAGTATACGTAAAATAACTATCACGCGATGAGCACGTGTTTACTAAATACAAATAAATTGATTGAATTCATAGTTATGAGCGACCAATGAGAATCACAGTAAGGGAAAATATCAATAAATTTCAACACTGATCTAAAGCCCGCTCTTTCCGCCTATCCAAGCTTTTGTTATTCCTAGTAAATTCTTCAACATCAAGATCTCGTTTTTGTCAATGCCAACCTGTGCGTGACACGGGATTTCCGGGCTCCTGGGGCCCAAAACAGAGATGGCGGCCCACATGAACAGAGTTTCTCTCCAAAATCTGCACGTTTTGACGAACGTTTTAACAATTTAATGTGTTTTGACAATTTAGGGTAAGAAATTTGCTAGGGAAACGTCTGGAATTTCAAATATGGTAAGTAGAACTTCCATATAAGGAAATTTTAGAAAACGACACATTTCAACGAGAACTATCTTGATATTAGAAGAACAATCGAAGCCTATTTCATGTTGTCTCATAGAATTCGCATCGCCATAGTGAGAAGCTTAGTATTTCATCCTACTATTGGTTTCCTTTTCATCAAACAATGAAAGTTCCTCAATGTACTTTTTCCTCAGCAATAAGAGCTGGTTCACACACGAACGCAAGCGTAGGTCGCAAGCTCAAAGCAAGTGCGCATAACAGCGACGCCGTTGACGCGAGTCTAGGATTAACATTAGGTTGCTTGCGCTTGCATTCCCTTATTTTTACACTAGACCGCAAGCACAAGCGCAAGGGGACGTAACATCTCGATTTTCTTGCGCGTGCGTCTGCGTCTGCGTCTGCATCTGCGCTTGCGTCTGCATCTGCGCTTGTGTCTGCGCTTGTGTCTGCGTCTGCGCTTGTGTCTGCATCTGCGCTTGCGTCTGCGTCTGCGCTTGTGTCTGCGTCTGCGCTTGTGTCTGCGTCTGCGCTTGTGTCTGCATCTGCGCTTGTGTCTGCATCTGCGCTTGTGTCTACATCTGCGCTTGCGTCTGCGTCTGCGCTTGTGTCTGCATCTGCGCTTGTGTCTGCGTCTGCGCTTGTGTCTGCATCTGCGCTTGTGTCAGCGTCTGCGCTTGTGTCTGCATCTGCGCTTGCGTCTACGTCTGCGCTTGTGTCTGCATCTGCGCTTGCGTCTGCGTCTGCGCTTGTGTCTGCATCTGCGCTTGCGTCTGCATCTGCGCTTGTGTCTGCGTCTGCGCTTGTGTCTGCATCTGCGCTTGTGTCTGCGTATGCGCTTGTGTCTGCGTCTGCGCTTGCGTCTGCGTCTGCGCTTGTGTCTGCTTCTGCGCTTGCGTCTGCGCTTGCGTCTGCGCTTGTGTCTGCGTCTGCGCTTGCGTTCTAATTGAAACACATAAGGGAAATATATAAGTTCGATTTCCTAGCGCTTGCGTTTGCGTTTTCGCTTGTGTTGAAGTGAGAACCAACCTCGACAACAATAATTGCCAACTACTTTAAGCTTGATTTATCACCTGACGCCCCTCTTCAATGTCCACTAACATCGCTTTTCTTTTGCAGTAGCTATCAGCGCCCGCTTGAACATGTTGTCTCCAGTGTCGCACCACGCCGTACAAAGTTCTAGTTGCCAACTACGTTGAACTTGAAATATCACCTGGCACACCTCTGTAACGCCAACTAACATCAATTATTCTTTTGAGGTAGCTATCGACGCCCGGTTGAAGATGTTTCTCCAATGCCGCAACGTCAAAATTATATTGACCTGTGACTTTGCTGCACTTCTCCATAGATACAGTACCATATCCTCCATATTAGCAAAAAGTTTAACATTAAACATGTTAGCTTAATACCGCATGATACTGCACAGAAAAGTATATGATAAGAAATATGGTATAAGATATCGGGAATATAAGGCGAGAGTATTTGTCTAATGGGTGGACACCTTTTTCAGGTCGAACAGTCTTTGCTGTTTTGGTGATAAATCTTGCAACTGACGACCTTCGTCGCAAGTCTTTTCTGTTAGGCCGCTTCCGACCTGCCGGACTGTTAAATGTGATCGCTGTACTGCGCGGTTTGTAACTGGGAGCGCTACCTCTCCGTGGAGGGGAGGGAGCTGAGTTCAAATTGTTGTTGCCGTTACTATATTCAAGGTCGTTAGGCTCTTGGAATCGGTAAGTCTTTTCACCGGAAGTGACCGTAACCACTAGTGGTTCATCAGGTATCGTCGCCATCTGAAATGAATATATATGTTTTGATAATTTAAGGAGATAAAAGAAGAATCCAAGAATCCAAGTGGCAGGGGTTCTCGGTCATTTCGATTGGCACTAAGCTAATCAGGTGTCTCGGTTACATGAATGGGCAAGCTTGCCGTCTACACTCAAGCTGGTTTCATTATCAAATAACTTGCAATCAATCAGAACCGAATGCAGAACCAAGTGGTACGCACCATACTACTGTCATGCTCATCGTGTGCGCCGTATTGTGCCACCTGAAAACCAGCTGAAATTTGCTGATGGCAAGGGGTATAAACAACACAGATCTAAATGAAAAACTCGCGCATTTAACACGAGCGGAGAAGCATTCAAAACCTTCTTGCACGCGGTGTACAAAAGATCTGTTATGGCCGCCGCCATCTTGGATTTTTGGGAGGCGGTTTTTTTCCTCGCTCCCAGACCGTGCGCGCCCACAAAATCCAAGTTAGCGGCGACGATAGCAAGCCACCCAGCGTTTTCTCCCGGTTTTCTCGCACTAAAAATATAGGTTCTGTTACCTGCAAACAGGTTAGAGTAGTCAAAGAAGCTTAGTTCCAACGTCAAGATCTAGAAGTGAGCGCGCATAAAATCATATAGTAAAGTAAAGTAAAGTTAGTTCTTATATAGCGCTTATCCTCAAAGCTCTAAGCGCTTTACATTTTTGGCATAACTCATAGGAACCAGTTTTATAATAATGAGTGTGTGTTAGTGTGGCGAGTTCTGTGGCACAGAGGTTGGACAACTTCCGACGACGGTCCCCTCGTGGTTCTTTAACGTCCCTCTGGTTCCGGTTAGTCTAGTGTGAGAGACGGGACCTATGGTTTTAACGTCCTTATCCGAGAAGACGCGAAGGTCTAACCATTTGCAGATAATATTAGAGCAAAGGCAGCACCTCCTCCTCAATTATTTAGAAAAGACCCTGAGTGTTGGTCCGGCCCGGGGTTTGAACTCCTAACCTCCCGCACATAAGCCCAGCGCTCTACCACTGCGCTAACCAGACGCTGTTGAGTTGCATGCGTGTTTTGCATTGCCAAAGAGCAGTATTAAGTTCCAACCTACAATACAATTTTGGTGTAGATCATGCGTTTGTACGGATGACTAGATTAGGTCCGGTCATCGTTTTTGTCCAAAATGGCCATTTTTTTCGGCCTAGTCAAAAACCGAACACAAGATGTGGAATATCAACAAGCAGTGCATACCAATTAGAGCCGATTTCACATGACTGTAGGTTAACCAAATGCGAAATAAATACACCAAGAATTCCTATTATAAAAACGTATAGGAATTAACGTAAAGAAAGTACGAAAAGACCTCCTCTGCTTGGGTGTAATGTTTTCCCATTCCAGATCACGTGGCATTCCCATGAGAATTCTTTTTTGTTTTTCTGCTACGCACCGAAGAATATTTGAATATGAAGCATCTAAAACAAAGAAAGATTATTCAAATGAATGGCACGTGATATAAAATGGCCGGAAAACAATACGCCCAAGCCGAGGAGGTCTATTGCTCAAGACACTTATCTGAAATCGACTCTATTTAGTCATTTACATTTTCAATGTGCTTCAATCTCGTACCCAGAGCCCGTCATCTTTTGGCCAGCGGCAAGATTCAGGGCCCTGGGGGAATCCGATTTGTGAGCATGCGTGGTAGGCCAAAACGTAACGAACTCATACAACAATCAAACCGGAAACCCAGAATCTGGGTTTTAAAAAAATCGATTCCCCCAGAGCCCTGATTCTTGCCGCTGGCCAAAAGATGACGGGCTCTGGGTACGAGATTGTGTGCTTGTCTCACCTGTGTTCCAGGTAGAATCCCAGGCATAGAAATTTTCCTCCTCTTTTCCTTCCTGGCATCCTTTAGTACCAAGACATACTCAATAAGTGACATGAAGACGAACACAAACGAGATCAACAGGAAATAATCAATCGACTTGAGGTACGACACGCGCGGCATTCCAGCATTCATAGAACCGCGCATGTAACTAATGGTTAGCACCGCTGAGATTCCGAGCCCAACTCGTTCTGAGCCCTCCTTGTGGTCGATCCAGAAAGCGATCCAGGAAAGGATCACTACGCATGTGCAGGGGATGTACATTTGGAAGATGTAGTACAGGGAACGGCGACGGAATCGCATGGTTGCGGTGAGTCCTGAGAATTGGGCTGAAAATGGAGACGTAGTTATGAGATTAATTAGATCTGATCAATAAGCCAGTGTCCGCCACTTTTTTGTTATTGTTTTCGTTTGATATTAAAAGACGAATTACATGTAGAAATCCCTAAATCAACATCTAAAAACAAAGTTTCAGATTTGATTTACCAAAGTTAATCGAGAAAATTACTCTATATTCTCTAAATCAGCCGATGGAAATGGACGCTTTCTCCGACTTGATGTGTTGCTATGCTGTCAAAATGGCTGCTGACACCGGATCTTTAAGGAGCATTAGGAAGCTAATTGTTATAATATAATCATGGTTTTGGGATAGCATGTTCACCTGAGTGATAGACTGGGTGTTTGAGGTAACGCTTAGCGCTAATGATATCAAACTGAGCCATCTCCTGGTCGTAAATCATGATATCTGTACCAAGTGCTATCTTGCGTGTTGGGGAAGTCCGCCATCTGTACTCCAGGTCTTTGCTCTCATACGAAACTGAAATGATGTTATGCAACTGTCACTGGAAATGACAAAATGCATTTGTTTGCAGATGTGGGATGTGGCTTATCCCTAAGCTACGAACTGCAATGCATCAGACTCGTAACTATACGGCCTTAGGGATCAAAGCCTCAAACCGCCGGGATCAGGGCTCCGAGGAGCGGGCTAGGGGAACAGAAGTGTAGGAGTTGGAATCAATACAGTTGCTCAGATCCGGATCAGAGTTCAAAAGTTTGAAGAGAACAGGGATCAGAAAGTAAGGTAAGAAATTTGGTTCAGGGATAAAAAAATGACTGAAAATGAAGGGATCTGAGGGACCAAAATATACGTGTTACGGTCCTGAATGAAAGCAGGGGTTTAAGATCATGTGGGCTATCATTACCCCCTCGTCTGTCATACTCACAACTTTCAAACGGAAGATGACATGTCTGTTCGTCCATGGGGTAATTGCGCAGGTCGACCTTACAGGAATTTCGAGTGGTGAGCCTGTCAAAGTAATAGAACGATGTTGCAATGGCAGATGTTGAACACTAAAATCAAACGCAACCCGTGTCTCACATTTTTCCTATTGCTCCTTTGGGTTTTGTTGGGCAAAGAGAGCTTGCAATCTCACTCACAACATTTTAGGGGGCGCGATTAACTTAAGTTACTGATTCAATCAATCAATCAATAGTTCAATCAAGACTTAATTAATGAGTGTAAAATTTCAGAGAATTCTGTGGACACTTTCCTAAGATTTGGGCGACTAAAGATTGCAAAGTAAGAATGTTTGTCAGTAACCTCAGTGTCAACTTGCTGATTCTAGCAGCCGAACATAAGTCAGGGGCGGAAACTGTTAATTTATTATATTTAATTTGCCCAGGGACGGAAAATCCTCACAGAGCGAGGCTCCAATTACGAGGTTCCCTGGTCAATGTGGTGGGTTAGCAAGTTGTAAGCCCTGCACTGGGGATGGGCAACTTCCGACGTCCTCATGGTTCTTTAACGTCCCTCTGGTTCCGGATAGTGTAGTGTATGTGACAGAGGGGACCTACGGTTTAACGTCCTTATCTGAGAAGATTCGAAGGTCTAACCATTTGCAGATAATATTAGAGCAAAGGCAGCACCTTCTCCTCAGTTATTTAGAAAAGACCCTGAGTGTTGGCCCGGCCGGGGTTTGAACTCCCAACCTCCCGCACATAAGCCCGGCGCTCTACCACTGCACTGACCGGTCGTCGGTTTCTTGCGCACACGCGCCTTCTTGTTCTATATCGTTCCTGTCAATGTCAGACATTGGAAAGGGATTTCGCCAACTTTCGAGGACGGTGCAAGAAAAAAAATGATTTGAGGAAATTCACCGCAATTAATATGTTAGGGACGCTAAATATCATCAGGTTAAGGTAGAACGGGTGTCTTCAACAGAGGGCAAGAGAAACTACCCATTATCGCAAGCACCAAGTCCTACCTAGCACTCAGCATGACAGATCCGTCAGTCAGGTTAATCCAGACTTTCTTGTTTGAGAAGAGGAGTGAGTGCACTTTGGTGTCGATGGAATTGACAAAGAAAGTGTCCGGTACCCATAATTTTTCGGACGCCGCTCCACTGAGGATAATGGTGCTGTTCAACCCAAACGCCAGTCGAGGTTCAGTCCAAAATTGCCCGAGATACATGTCAATCGTGACTTCCTAAAAGACAAGTAAATATAACATCGGGTGTATGTAGAGCTTATTCTGATTTCCTAACCTGCAAATAAAATGACACATGAAGCCGGGGCAATATGAGGCACAAAATCCCTCAACTTGTCGCGCAACATTGTTGCATTGCAAGTTGATGATCGATGTTGCGCGTTTTTCACTCGCGCCACAACTTGTCACGCGACAAAAAAATTTGTTGCAAGTTGTAAAAAACTTGTTGCGCAAAGTAGAGTCCGGGTCTACTTTGAACCACAAATTCTGGCTTGTTGCTCGTTTTTCATCAAACACTCAAACGCGCAACATTTTGCCTACAATTCAAGTTGATTAGTCAATACAAATGATGTGTTAAGGGGCAAAATCCGCCTTGGGCTCGCATGTGTGATAATCAAAACAAAATGTTACGCAACAAGTTGTGAATTTGATGAAAATCGAGCAACAAATGTTAGACTTGAAACGCAGCAATGTTGCGCGACAAGTTGAGGGATTTTGTGCCTCGTATTTCCCCGGCTTAAAGGAAGGCTGTCACGATACGCGCATGCTCCAGGAACGATCACTGAGCAAAACTATTTAGACCATCCTATCAGAAAACTATTGAAGAATACGTAAAACGTAAACATTTGGTCGGATGGATCGAGAAATAGCGAGATTAAAACGGATTGTTTTCGTTGTTTTCAGCCTTCGCTCGTCACGATACTTCATTGTTTTGAGATGCGCAGAACAGCTGCGCAGTTGAGTGACAGCCTCCCTTTAAAGCACAAACGGAGTGACACACAATTACAAGGCTTTCTTAAACATTGTGCGGCAAGATAGGTGCACGGGCGATACAGTGATACCATACTAAAACTTCACAATGTACAGTCGAGCTAGCAAGTGACCAGTAAAATGATATATGCCACAGGCGTCGCCAGCAAGGTTGGTGGGGAGTTGCGCTCTACAATTTTTGCCTCCAAAAGGGGAAGGAGCTCCTTCCCCTTTTGGAGGCAAAAATTGTAGGCGCAGACACAATAAGAGATCGTTTTGGGCCTTTGTAAAGGTTCCCTAAGAAAGTCGACCGTCCTTTTCGTCCTTCTTATTTTTTATTGGGCGATGCCTATGAAAGCATATACAGTTAAAGACAATACCAAAAGGGGGAACATTTATGGCAATACCATTTTGCATACACACTGAACAAAGACTCGCATACATATGCCACATGATATAACACATTGCAGAGTAGTTTGCTTAGATACAAAATACTTGGTGATCAGTTTTCGGTGCGGAAATCCGTACATGTGTGCAGTTGTGCGCGCGAACATGATACATCATCCTCGCTCCTACGGTCTTCTGGGTAAATTTTAAGTCCTCAATCTTAAAATTACCCAGAAGACCTTGGGAACAAGATTGGATGAATCATCTCTGAGATTCAAACTCATAGAGATATGTATCGACTTGCTATAACTGATAAATTCAATTTCCCTGTTCAGATTTTTGGGGACTGGCTGTCTAATAAAAGAAAATAAAGCATGCTATGAGGATCGGTTAAAAATGGTAGCAAAAAGACCTGCTTCATCCCCCAGCGATATAGTCAATTAGTTTGAGAGTTAAAGTTTTGAGTTTTAGTCAGAAAGTTTAGCTGTGGTGTTGACAATGATAACGTTAGGTCGGCCAATTGGTTTAATTTTAATGAGAGATTAGATCATGAGGAAATTTATTCTTTAAATTTAAACAACTTTCTCATTCTTTAAAGACCAAAAGTTTTAGCAAAACTTTATTAGAAAGCTAAGTAGAAAGTTTTAATTTTTATAAACGTTAACTTACTTTTCTTATTCGAATTATTTACAGAACATTTGTTTAAATCAATTTTAATGAAGCCGGAACTTCTCCCACTCGCATGGTTAAGTAAAAAAAATAAAACAAAGTAGCAATTAATAGCATTTTTTTTACTCTCTGCTTGCGCAGATCTAGATTCCCGTTTATGATCTGAAAAAGTTTAATTCAACTAAAATTTATACAATTCCGATAGACGACAAGCACCAAAACCGGCAAAAAAAATCAATCATACAACAAATCCATCGAAGAAAAACAAGATGCCTTCTGAGTACTATGCCGGCAGACATGTTTCTTTAGTATAGGGTTCTAGCCTGTGTACCGCCGCCGCTCTCCTTCCCTCACATCCAACTGCAATCATGCTAAACAACTGCAATCATGCGCCAGATCGTAAAACAAAGCAGTTTATCGTCCTAGTTGCTCTTTGCCGTTGTCATCCTCGGTGCTGTTGAAGCTAGAGAAACGTCTGTGCCGAATGTTTCGATGGGAGGGGGGCGGCTATACATAGGCTAAGAAGAGGAGTGGTAGTTAATTTGAAAGTAATCCGATAAGAGACGTTATCATGCAGTCTCGGTTATAGGTGAGTTGTGCGTGGTCAGTACATACCCATACATTAACACATTATACACTGCATGGCAGTATAGAACCGTTATATCATGCAATAATTGATGAGGTAAAGATTAGATTGCTAGCAGGATGATTACCCAGTCGCCCCACTGGTTGTATCGCCGCGTATCGTTTGCATGTATCTTTACCATGTTTGTCTCGCTGAGCTCGCCAAACGACAGAATGAGCATGTCCAGCTTAACGTCGACGGGCTTGACTGGAAAGAAATGAGAAAATATTGGTGGTGTTATCCAGGTGTTGCCTCTTGTTTTACTGATCGCTGGACGAATTGCTAGTAATTTCTTTGATTTCTAGATTCATATAGTTTCCACCTTCTTGCCAACCAACCCCTCAACCAACCAATTACCAACCAACCAGTTCGTCCGTCCGTTTCATCAACCAGTCAGCCAGTAAGCCAGCCAGCTGAACGATCGATCGAGGTCAATCAATACTGGTACTACTTGTGGGGGCAGTAACCTGGTATAACAGCGACTTACTTCCATAATATGGCCGTATCCTCCGATCATATTTCCTAAAGACGCCATCTAAGAGTTTACTGATGTTTTTACCGGCAGTGCCGCACTTTCGTCCAGTGCTTTAAAATCATAGCCGTCGCTAGCAGGTCTGAAAGGAAGGACAGACATGTACCGAATGAATTGTCTATGCACTAGGTGCACTAGGCACTAGTTGCTCGTCGCATGTTGTTCCCAGGGCTCCTGTTGATAGCAGGAGGCTGTAGCCTCTCTGAGGACTACCCTGGGGCAGCATGCAGTTATTTTGAGTTTGAATAAAGGCGTCTATCTATCTGTCTATCTAGACTTCGCATGACTGTGAAAAGTGCCGCGGTCGCGGTCGCGGCACGGAACCTGGCCTGCTGTACGGAGGCCACACATGCGCAGTCGACGGGTCTACGGATTATTTGCCTTACCTTCTCTCTTCTGCTTTATGGTTATTGAGCGACTCTTCAACAGTCGATACATTCCAATTATGCGCACCTCTGAAGAGAGAACCATAAAGAGAAAGTAGCGTTTTAATAAGAAACATGAAATGCAATTTTAAACTGTGCAATGTTTAGTCCCAGAGCAATAAGTGTGCCAACTTCACAACTTTTCCCCTAGCCTCAATTTATTCCGACCCTCTCGATCATACCTCATTTTGCGAAAGGAAACATCTGAATTTAACACGTGTTATGTTCAACCATCGTGTAATACCGCTGCGCACAGATTCTAAAAATAGACCACGAGACTCAGACAAACAATCCTTCTAGGGTAGGAGTACATACAAGCTCTGCTATAATGAGTGGAACTACCAATTTACCATTTTTTTTGTATTGTTCTTTAGAGAAAGAGAAAACTGAGAAAATGGGAGGAACGTGTAGTTGTTTGTCTGAGTTTTTAATTAATGTGACCTGTGCGCCGCGCTATATTGACCCAAAATCGATCAATGGATCTGATAAGTGCTCCGTGCAGGTAGGCAAGAAGCTTTTTCGTGCGACGCCATGACAACGCACAAGCACAAAGCGTGCGAGAACCTTCGAGCCAGACACCAAGGTGCGGCGACTGTCGTAGACTGCGTGCGTTGTCTTAGAAACGCTTTCTGAAAAAATAATACAGTAATAACGAAATGGATGAGGAAATTCAGACATTTCTTTTCGAGTAAAGTACGATGGAGAGGGACGACCGAAACTCAGGCTAAAATTATCAAGAGCGCGTGGGTTTGGTTATTGAAACGCAAATTCTGTCGTTGACCAGGCATTAGTTCTATCTTCGGTCTGATGCCGTCGCGTGCGTGACCGAGGAGATTGGGAAAAGTTCTGTAAACAATTTCACACTATGCGCTTAGCCGCTTTCTGTCTGAAGAATTACCTCCCCGATATCATCGCACCAACCCGTGTATCGTTGTTTACTTTAGAGAGGCACTAAAGAGTCTAAAATAGCCGCCATTTTGTTTGCCTAGCAACATACCGAGTCAGAGAAAGCATCCATTTCAATCGGCTGATGTTGGCAATGTAGTGCAATATTTTGAATGAGGAATGGAACACTATTGTTTGTAGAGTTTGCCCATACCCTAACTTAATCCTTTCTGGGCAAACATTCGCTAGATAATAGGGTACTTATTGGTAACAAGGACAACAAGTAACATTGCATTATTGGTAACAAGGGAAATATTGCGGAAATAATTAAGAATCGTAGGGTAAATGCAAGCTGTAAAATCACTCAAATCATAATCATAATAAAATCATAATAGATATTTAATAATCTAAAACCGGCTACTTTAACAAAGATTGTATGAATAAATTATTATTTCAGAACAATTCAGACGCAGTTGTCAGAAGCAACTTTGAAATGGACGATTCCAGCTATAACGCACGCGCGCGCTGCATATCGGTAGATGTGGGACATTTGTCGAGCAAACTGTTAAAAAAGCGCGCGCTGCATTCTGGTAGTTGTAGGACACGGCTGGGGCATTTCTGAATAACGAAGCGCGCGCGCTTATAGCTGGAATCGTCCATTGAAGTACTTTGGGAAGTAAGAGATCAGCATTTATTAATTTTAGTGAGGATTCCAGACTTGCAGTTCTCCTACTGATCTATAGTTTCCGCCCTTTTGCTCTGATTACGCATGATGCAAAGCAGAGCGTGACCGCATCTATAATCTCACCAGGGGGCCTCTTTGACATTTCACACTCGAAATGTCCGCCCTACAGCAGCTTGTGAATCTTTCAAGTAGATTAGTGCAAGCGCACTAGACTACTTGTCGGTTTGTTTTTCATGTGGCATGGTTTTACAAAGACAAATCAGGTGCATGCTAAATATTTATTTCTACATTTTTTATCTTCAACTCGCTCGAGAAGCCATGAGATTTTTTCTGATCATTGAATCATGAAAGACGAGCATGCCGTTGACGATTTCTCTTATTCTTTTTTATTTCTTCGAGGGAATAATTTACCAGATTATCTTTTTCATTCGGCTTGACAAGCGTAAAATGAGATTATAAATGAAGCAAGAAAATGATGCAAACAAAGGACACAATAAATTGTTTTTATAAGAACCGTGATAGCAAGAGCGCCCAGGCAAAATAGAGCTTCCTCTTCATTACCCGATGTCGATTCCTAAAGACCGGTTTATACTTTCGATTTTTGTTGCATTTGTCGCGACGATTTTACTCGCGCAAGTTGCAATTCCAACTCTCTTGTGTAAACGAGATGCAAATCCGGTGCGATTTCTGTGCTCTCTTTTCCTCAAATCGTATGAAGTTGGAAAGAGTTTCGAACATGTTTGAAATCTCCGCGACAAAAATCGCGGTAGATCGTACCGAGACTCACCTAGTTTACATAGTGATTTTGAGTTGACGCGAACGTGCGAGAAAAATCCCCGCGACTCGCGCAACAAAAATTGCAAGTGTAAACGGACCTTAGCGTTCATTTTGATTATTATAGCTAAATCGTTGTCGCTGCATATTTTCAAAACGAAATTCGGATTTTTCTGTTCCACTAGCCCGAACCATCTATTAACTCGCCCTGTTTCGCTTAGTGCTGTCGTCTGTTTTTGTTGTTGTGTTTTTTGTTTGCCTAACCAGCTTAGATGGTTGGACTGGCGAAACATAAAACACCAAATCAAATCATGAAAGTGTATGCCTTAGGTACGCTTCCGTCGCGAAATTCGACTTTAACTGAAGCTATACTGTGCTGCGTCGTGTTGTATACTAGCCAGAGCTCTCATTAAAAATGCATCCGTTTTTATTGTTTGAATAAAAATGCATCCTTATGCATTTGCGCACGTTGACGCATAATGTGGTTTTCCAACAACCCCTCCCTGCGGTCAAGTCATAAAAACGCCGATCCGACTATTCTATTTGTTTTATTCATTCACCTACGCTCTACCCTATTTATTCAATGCGGTGCCTGAGCTTTTGTATTCGGTTATACCTGCCAATTTGAAGTTAAACACTTCTTTAAAAACACAATAACTAAATCGCTTTAGACAGCAAGCGCTTCAAAATCGTCCGGTTTAAATAAAGCAATATTAAGACCTCTCTAATTGGCAGTTCCGCCAAAAGAAGCTTGTGTTTCGAATGGAAGATGTTATTAAATATCGTACACTTATCGCTTAATCTTTTAATTCTCGACCGCAAAAACACAAATCTGAGCTTTTCAATCGCCACGCGAAAAAAGGAAAATAATTTTAATTCACTGAGTTCAGCGATGATTTATTTTTAAATCATGACTTTCTGAGAGCTTGATGGAAATTAAGTGGGCAGAAAATGCGTGCAAGGAAATTAATGTTTCAACCGAGTGCTGACCATCAATTGAGAACTGAGGGTGAAAAACGATAAGAGAAAGTGAAATATCTGAATATTGAAAAGTTACACAAGTAGGAAAAAGGGTGACTGCGGAGAAGTACTTAAAGTTAATTAAAAAGCTCGCATATCTGTCACACACTCTGCTGATTTAGTTCCACTTACGATATAGGAGTTGTCTGGGTAAAAGTAGGTTCGATTGTAGGCGGAAGAGACCTGGAAGGGATGAAGAAATTTTAGGAAAGGATTAAAGTTGAATATCCGTTTTAATTACAATATCTTGCATTGAGTATCCAGCTAAAGACGTAATCTAAAAACTACTTAGTTAATACTTTGTTATGTTATTCGAATGAACTAAATTTGTGGGAAGCTTTCGATACCAAAAACGCAACAAACCAGGCCAAGGAAAACTACTTAGTTTAAGCTCCCATCGACTTTTTAGCAATTATAATTTTTCTCAATACAAATTAGAAGTTCGGGCCTCGGCCAGAGCTTCGCTACTGGAGGCTTATTCGGTCTTTTCAGGTAAACAAAATCACTGCAGATAGACGGCAAAACGTTAAACCTTACATGAAATGTACAGCTAAAGAATGTGACTTTCTAAAAGTGTTTGTAACGACCAGAGAAGTGTGTCTGGAAATCATTTCCCATCGATTCATCTATATACTTTTGTTGGTGTATAAATAAATGAATAAATCAAATCTTTTGTGGGATTATCTCAATTCATTGCTGTACCTTTCGGACTGCTCCCCGCGCCGTATACATGTTTGAAATTCATTTAAGCGTGTACAATTATTTAAAAGGAGAATCTTAAACGACAGCTAAAAAACAGTGTAGTACAAGGCGCCTTTTTATTTACTTCCGATACTGCTTGTACCTGGGCTATGAAAGGCTGTTTGGGAGTTATGAAAGTCAATATAGTACATTAAACAATTCTGTTTGCGAAGATCTAAATTTATAAACGATAAGGCCCGTGTTCGTGATTAAAATGAAGTGCGAAGTCTTTTATCCTTTCGATGTTTACGTTTGTCAGGTTAAACCTACTAATACGAAAGAAATGATGATACCATAGATTTAGTTCTTACCGTGTATCTACATGACTTTGTATGGCAACAGAAATAGCAAGGGTTATCCAGTATATCTTCTTCATTTGACTGAAAGAAACAAAAGAAACATCATCCAGTTGAAAAAATTGAGAATATTGAAGCAGGTTAGCATTGTCTGTGTATCAGATAGGTTTTGGGAAATTTTACAAGTTTATGTCAAAAAGAATGAAATAAATAGAGAGCGTACAACCCAAAAGATGTAGTTCGCAATTGTACTCTTTCTCCTTTCCTGGGGCTGGGTATTTGCAAAGTTGCGGAGCGACCTAAGAACTGCGCATCACATGAGATGGACTCTCAACAGCTTACCAAAGCTGGTCTTAAATCACACTCCACATTGCCTGACGACAAGAACAATCAATAACTGTCCTTCATCGATATTCCTCTGGTCTAGGATGTTCTACTTCGACGGCGGTTTAAAATCATCAATTTTTATGGCCAACTTTAAATCAACTTTCAAAAAAGTGGTCATCAACTCGGATCTGAGAATTCACTAAGTTATGTGTAGCTCCAGAAACAAGATAATGAACTTATGCATATCAAGAAAAATGACTTTTGGCTTTGGAAAATTATTATTCATATTTTTACGTAGTAACAATATGTCGATTGCGTTTCTTTTAGCGAGCTTATTCGGTGGCTAGGAAGAAAGGCGGGTGATGTTTGGTGCATTAGTGTTAAATTTCTACCAATATCTCATAATCACGAGGGGAATATCTCTGATTTGCCCTTCGTATTTTGTACAAAATTAAGCTTAATCTTGTATCTTTCTTTTGGTACCGGTTAGTTTCTTGAAACAATTATATCGTGTTTAGCAACTAGGCTAGCACATAAACACGATAATTAGCGAAGGAGTTCTGCTAATCTGAGAAAGAAACCCTTAATGGATAGACAAAATACACAATTTCAAAATTATGCCAAACTACTGTATTATGACTACGTCAAAATGTTGTGTGAAAGTGCACTGCATTCAACAGCTGAGGATACAGAAACGTTTGCTTCATTTGAATTGATAATGGAAGTAATTATTAAATCTGAACACCCCTGATCTTAGAATATAGAATTTTCAATAAAAAAAGATATTCAAGCTCGAATGGGCTCCTCGTTGCTAAGCAACACAAAATACGGGGAACTTTTATACGTTCTAAGGTAGCGGTGTCTTTTAGGGGAAGCATTTCCCACAGAGTTCAATATTTCGGTTAATTTGCCGTTTAAAATACAATTCTCCAAACAAAAGAAAGAATGTTGCTTAATTTTTTGCACTTAAAACTTTAGTCATGCCTTAATGAGATAAATGTCGGAAAAAGCATGGATTTGAAACTTCATTATTGAGCAATTTTCTCTTTTGTCCTTTAAGTCTTAATTTAAGCTCGTGAAATATTTTTAACGTTAGGATTTAATAAGCAAACACTGCAAAATAACGCCCACAAATAGGGGATACACAAAATAAATGCAAATCCTTTGTTTCCAATAAATCTCATTTCGGTGCTTTGAAAATCTATGAATATGGAAATTGAATGATTCCCTATATCGAAACACTGAAAATTCTACAAACCATGAGGGAAAATGTTTATTTTATGAATCGGCTAAGGCAAACAAGAAGCACTACTCCCGCACAAGCGTAGTCATTTTGTTTCTTGTTTCGTAATTATACACAGGAACGCACTTACTCAGGAAGCAATACTAGCAGCTTCAACACAAGCAAACCTACAGCCTAATGAGAAAACCAATTCTGAATCTCGTAATTTGAAAAGACTACACTAAAGAGTGGTTTCATTTTCCTTAAAAAGAGCATCCAAGTGAATCGTAAACGATTCTGGCTTATGTTATGTTTCACGGTTCGAAAATATTAGCTGATGTGGAAATGACAACTTTTCTGACCTACTGGCTCTTTCACTCATACAACACCGTAGTTGTGGGAGGAGCTCTCCCTTGGTGTTTAATGGATAATCCAGGATAAGCTCTGTACGGTGAGGTACATATTAAAAAGCCACTGTCAGCCGCCATTTTGTCGGCCTAGCAACATACCGAGTAATAGAAGGCATCAATTTCAATCGGCTTAGTCAATGTAGAACAATTAACTCTTACTGATTGAATTTGGTAAAGAACGTATGAGACTTTGTTTTCGAAAACTTTGTTATTTCGAGATTTCTACACATAATTCTTCTTCTAAATAACGAATAAAAACGAAGACGAAAGAGTGGCCGACTCTTTGAGGGATTTGGCGATAATTCTCTTAAAATGACTGCTGCTTGGTTGCCGCTTTAGAAAATAACACCTATGTTGTATTGTGAATGTGCGCATTCTGATTGGTTAAGGAGCGTGTTTGTAAGAGACCTGAGAAACACGATTGTCACGCAACGCTGTCGCGCGTGTGTATGTTATTTTCTAAAAGCAATAAAAATACTTTCCGCGTGCTCTCTGGTTTCTTACAAACACTCGGGGAATGTTGTTCAAGTTTTGATCAGTTCTCCCAACATCCCCCTCGTGTTTGTAAAAAAGCAGAGAGCACGCGAAAAGTATTTTTATTGCTTAAATATTGACTAAAGAAGAGAAAACAATAGCGCCGAATTTGGAGTCATCCTACCTTAGGGTGACATTCTAACATCTCTTTTGCCTGTATGTAGTTATCAGTGAAAAGCAGAAATTGCCTAGCGCAATTTTGATTAATGTTTTGTACAAAGTCATGCATTATTTCTAGAAGCACTATCTTGCAGTCTGAAGTGAAAATGGCTGTAACCACACGAGCCCATACAGCAGGAATTCTCGCCAACAAAAATATTTCACAGAAAACGATTTCAGAATATTTCATTTCTTCTAACCTTACTATTTTCCTATTCATTCTACAGTACTCGAGTGTCGTGTTTACCGGTATTTGATAGCAAAGACAACACAAAATACTTGACGGTGTTTATTCCCCGGGGGGGGGACTCCCATATTTTTTGACCGGGGATGATCGTCGGAAATTTTCAGTTTCACCCCTAAAAGATACCAAACATGGCGGGCCATGGCGTGGCTCAAATAATTTCTTACCCTGAAAGATACCGTAAAAGATGAGTCCTTATGTGCAAAGTAGGCGCGAAGGAGACAGGTAACAGGTAAAAGATACCCATCAAGAAATTTCCGTGTTTGTTTCTAATTTATCGTCTTCTCATCGAGTAATCTCTCTTTCTTACACGGTTTTTAGAAGCACCATCATGAGAGAAAACAATTTGGACACATATTTCGGCCCTAAAAGATACCAATCTCCCTAATTTTATTGAAGATTAAGATCACCCCTAAAAGAGACCAAGGCCCCGTGATTTTAACCCCTAAAAGATACGACGATCATCCCCGGTCAAAAAATATTTGAGTCCCCCCCCGGGGTTTTATTCCTATTTACGTGATAAACTAAAATGAAATTTCCCGCTGTTGATACATGTCGTTTTGTTTTGATCACTTTCTCGTTGTCGCTGAGTGCCATGTTGGAAGATGACGTTAATTCAAACTGCGTTTTTTAATCCATACCTGCCTTTAAAGTCACGATCTATATGGATATTAGGTTTCTTGGTCATATGATTTATCCAAAGGAATTTTTAAGGCCTGATCCCTAGACAAATTTTATTGGAAAATGAGCAGTATGCAAGCAGAAAAGTGACACGTAAAATTTGCGGGTAGCTAGAAAATTCAACTGGATCAAGTCTACTTGATATTTATTTAGTTATTTATTTTTAATCAGAGCATCTCCTCGCAGCAGTAATGCATTACGTCCACGAAAGAGGGGTGTCTAATGGTTTTTTCGAGAATTTTGAAGACGACGAGATAAAGGTTTCATATCCGATATCAAGATCGCCAGAGGGCAACTCCTTCAACTCACAGGAATTTCTGCAGAACGAAACCCATTCATGGGAAAAGCTGCATTTCCCGTGACACAAGAAAAGGAATTGTTTGGCTTTCCCATTGAGAAACACATGAATGCGGAATACTTCACATTCTTGTGCAAGGAGAAATTAAGCTTTTCCCATGAATGAGTTTCAGCAGAAATTCCCAGTGTCTTATGCCAGCTTACTTGAACCGGAAAAGAGATTCTGGGACTCGTGTTTATCAAATCCGAG
The DNA here is from genome assembly GCA_033964015.1 of Scolanthus callimorphus. Lineage (NCBI taxonomy): Eukaryota > Metazoa > Cnidaria > Anthozoa > Actiniaria > Edwardsiidae > Scolanthus > Scolanthus callimorphus. The sequence goes on along the minus strand of CM066912.1, from coordinate 26,656,638 downwards.
TTTTGAGAATTCAAGGAATTTTGCGAGCATTTTGATGCTTTTCGTATCTTTTTTAATCTCTAAATAGTGCAAGTCTTTGTCTAACACTCATTCAAGCCTTTAGAACCCCAGAAAGATATCCCATGGAGAAATATTTGACATCGTCAATTCTTAGGGTGTTCAATTTTTGAACCTGCTCCACAATTGTCAGATTTAACCAAAAAAGGCTAGTTCTTCAGATGCTCTTCAGGTGCTCTTCAGTTCTTCAGGTTTTTTCAGATGTCACTACAATTCAAGGTCAAATCAAAGTTTGACGTTTACATATTGAAATAACGTTTCGGAAATCAAAGATAAACTCATTACTAATAACATAAGATGAAGATTAACAAATAAAATTATTTGTTTGAAGTTTGCCTATCACTATACTATACAGTATATCGTTTATGTAACTCAAATTTGCACCTTTAGTGTTAAGTATTATACAGTGCAACGACTCTAATGGAGCTACCTAGAATTTAAAGCTTAGTAATTTATTTTAGCTCAACTGTTATCTATTTCAGCATGTTTGATTTGATTCCCATCTATTTTAGTGAAATCTCAAACACGATTGAAATGCTTGTTGCAAAGCCATTTTTTTTGTATTTCTCGGTTGCTGATTGGCTGAAATGTCGTAGGTGCCCGCAGTAGAAGTCGTCACACTATAGTTGTTGTGCTATTTGCTATTGCAAGTTGTTTGTCTAAATTATGAACTTGAACTTTTAAAAGACGTGACACGTTTCTAGGGAAGGGAGAGGGGACTGATAATGGAAAAATATTCGACTTTTACAGTACTTCAATTGAAGCCTAGGCTTTTAGACATTTCATGTCGGTTTTCAGCAATGAATGAGCTTTAAACAATACTCCAATAATACTACAATGTGATATACCGCATGGTGTTTTCCTATCATCCACTTTATACTCAAAAACATACTATCTTACCTTGACGTATATACGTTGAATATTCGGAATAGTTTTGTCAACAATATAGTTGATGTCATCACACTGCCTTGTAAAGTTTTAAAAAAGCGTCTACAAAAAATAAAGAGTAAGCACTAAGCTTTTTACACAATTGCTTGTTTTTTTTTGCAATTCACCTGCAAGACAAGATTATTTTTATTGCAAAGTAAATGCAATATGGAAGGGAACATCTCCAATTGGTTTCTTTTTTCTTTCTTCAATTCCATACGATAAGGATTATATTATTATGACGAGTAATTGTTATTTCCTTAGAATTAATACAGGAGGCAATTGAATGAGGAAAGAAGCTATAAGTAAAGCTATAACTGTTCCCATGAAATCATGCTCATCAACAACCAGTCTTTCATTCTCTTACCGTATTTATTAGTTTGTGACCAAACCACAACGGACTCTGCTCTGAATGACACTTTTATGAGAACATATTTCAGAAGCAAGTAATAATTAAATGTGAAACGTAAAAATGAAAAAAATCACTCTTATTTTTGAGACGTAAAAATAATTGAAAAATACCAACCTGTTTATAACGACAATAGTAGAAATATAGTAAAATAAAAAAAAGCAAGAAAAAGTCTGTTACCTGTTATCTGTTACCTGTTATCGCTGATTCTCTACGACAGTATTTCGAGTAGACCGACTAGGTTTTCAGTCCCTCCCTCCTCACAAGGCGCCCTGTGATCATCTACCGTATTTTAAGCTAAGCCCAGCCCGGAGGATCGCAGTGTTCATCCAGAGGAATTTGTTTTGATATTTTTGGCTCAACTATAATAAAATCCCTGTAATCCAACTTTTCCCACCACTAGGACGCTCGTCACATCGATGTACTCCCAGTAAATTACGCGGTACTCCATGCCAGGAGCATTGTATATTCAACTAATTAACCTAATTGCTATAAAAATCCTTATTTCGTCTCTGGTTTTAAAAACCAGATATACTCCTTGCATATAAAACTTCCAGAATAATAAATCACAAGTGATATCTCACTAAAGCGGGCCGAATAAATTTTAACGGATTCTGAAGTATACACAAGTCAATTTCGTTAATTCTTTCTTTCGCATGATTGCATGACCCCTGCTTTGGCTGTTACCTTGCTGCTGTTCATTGGGAGAAAGTACAAAAGCCTGGCCTATCATTTAGGATATCCTGCTACGACCTCTTCTTTGCAATTAGTGAGCTCCATAAATCAGGTGAAAATTCATCGAATTCTGACATTTCACTTTAATTTTTTAAACACTTCTAAATCCCCTCGCTCCTTAAACACGTGCGTTGTTCTTCATCCACCGGACAACTTTGCTCTCGTTTCACTGACTATAAATCTCTGAATAATGCGCTATTTAGAATGTATTACTGTAGAAACATTTTTTTTTTCGAGACCTGGACATAATAGATTGAAATCTAAACTAATAATTAACTGCAATTTTGTTTTTATTTTTCCACGGATAATGAAATTGTCCTAATTAGAATCATGCTGGTTTGGGTGCAGAAGGAAAAATACTGATCCAGTTATTGAGGGAAAAACAAAATAATATTAATGATAGAAGAGCAAATATTATTCCATCACTAATGCAACACTGCTAAACAAAATTATTTGGCGTTTGCTTAGGCCTGGTTCTCTAAGTTTTTTCGGTTTGTTTTCTAAGAGTCACTTTTTCAGTCTTGTTGGCGTGGTGTTCACAATGTTCTAAGGACGACAATATTTGTTTGTTTCTGCAAAAAGCTCATCGTTTTCCTTAAGTCAATCAGATTTTAGTTTAGTTATTCAGTTATCATATTCTAAGTAAAAACTAACCCCTTTTATAGTACTTAGATTTTATGTAGTACACATCCATAATTGTTTATGTTACTGTTAGAAAATGACCCTTAAACGAGCCTGTTGTTTTTAAAGCATTAATTGTTGATACAATTACTTTTGTATTTGCCAATTATTTTCTTGTTAGATAAAAGCTGCCTTCCATTACGTTATACCCTACTGAAAGGCCCATCAGCAACCGGAGCCTTTGCGCCCCGTTTTCTTTTGTTTTCAAATTGATCCATTGTTTTTCGGGTGCTTTGATTGGCTAAGAGTCCGCAAAGCTCTCGGTTGGTGATGGCCTTGAAACTTCTACGTGTATTCCCCGCAACGTAAATTATCGCTAAATTTAAACTCGGCCTTTTCGAGAGTAGAAAAGTACGCCCATTGCCCCAAAAAAGTGGAAAACGCACAACAGACCATCAAGCTTCCGTCATTGCGAATTCCAGTGCAAATCAAATTAACATTTTAAGCTATTAATTCTTATTTCGCTTAATTTATTAAAATGAGAGAAAAGGATTAACAGTGATCTCTCTGTGGGGTGAACTGCTACCGTACAAATCATTGGTGTGTTTCGCTGGAAGCGGAGATCCACCTGACGTTTCATCGCGGTAAAATTCTGTTGTCCACGGTTTTTCATGTTCCCATGGCATACATGCCTTTACCGGACGACATAACATACTATTGTTATTATTATTATTGTTTGCTATTGTTGTTATTATTATTGTTTGCTATTTAGCTGAAAGAGAATCGTAGCTTACGTGTCCAAATAAAGCTCAAAACTGTCTTGAAATAACAATGCAAAAAAGTTCGTAAACTAAGCTCATGTTCATATAAATGTCCTGCGTGGATGTAACTACCGCAAATGCAAAGATCCACGGAAATACTTTACATGACACGAACGGCGAGCGCTCACCTTTAAGCTACAAACAAGGTTTGGATAGCTCGCTCACACAACACCATATAAGTGCCACTGTTCGCTAAATCAAATTGTGATGGTCTCCGACTGCTTACAACAAAGGGTCCTCCAAGGGTGTCTGACATGGAAGTCATGGAGGGTTAGGGTACGTTTGGGGTTATGACAATTTGCCAGCGTGAGTTACGAAGAGAGGCTTGGTCAAATTAGAGGAATCTCAATCATGATCATTTTTAAGGATTGCCTCGCTCATTGTTTACCAAACCAAAACAATCTCTATAGATAATTTTAGATAGAATCTAAACAGCATCGGTTTGATGATCAACAGGAGTTTTAAGCGATCATAAAGAAAATATCAATTCCGCTTAATTTAAACTGTAATTTGCAGCATTGTAGGAACCATGAAAAAGCATGTTTACTTGACTTACCTGTTGCCAAGGATGGGATAAAACGATATCAAAAGGATAGAAAAAGAAGTAAGATTTTTCTGAAATCGTTCTTAACAAAAACTAAGGCTGCTATAAGGGCGATGATTGTAGATATCTTTACTTGCCTTTGTATATGCGTATACATGCGTTCGCTATGACTCGAGCCCAAGATCAGGTGCTGGCACATATGAAGATGCTGTTAGGGAGGGCCCTTGTGCGTGCTTTTAATCTGATTTCTTACCTTTGCTTGATTTTTTAACCACAGGGACGAGGTCTGTGGCATTTGAAACGCAAAGACGTCCTTAATCTGCGTGACAGCCACCAGATTCTCCTGCCAAAAACCTGACTTTGCGCGATGCTGTTTCCCTAATTCCTTAATCAACGTCGGGCACGCGACGAAAAACAACTGCGCTCTTAGTGCGATACACAATGGGTATATCAGCTAGTATTTTATCAGATGTGCTACATGAGGTCTATATTGATCGTTTAAATCTGTTTATGGACCAACTGTTAGCACTTGCTAATGACGCAAAACGTGCGGAGAAAAGACGCTAATGGTACAAATCCGTAAGGATTTCAGCAACAGGTAGCTATACGTTTTAAAATTAAATGTCACTATTATGAATGGTTTCTGTTTAACGGCAGTGAAATAACTTAGAATGCACAAAGAGGTATTCAAAGGTAATACAGAGTGGTTTTCGACGCCGCTTATTTGAACTAAGAACATTATTTCGTAATTACAAGTTTTCTTATCTTCCCAAAACACTAGAAAGTCAGAATGAAAATTCAAAATATACTTTCGCCGCCTGTAGTAAACGATCATTAGAGGTAAATAGAAAACAGAATTTTACGCTGATCAAAATACGAGGCAGTTTGCTAACGGTCATAACATATTTAGCGCCATCGTTTATAGAACGTATGCGCATAATTTTTTGATTATATCATGTCTTATCATCTGAAGCAGCCGTGTGTCGTGGGATTACAAGGATGCACTGAGGTATGAGCCCGGGAGGGGGACTCTAAGGTTAAAATGCTAGGGGTGACCGTCGGGAAACTCGAATTTTGACCCTAAAAATACCTGGTGGGAAAAAATTTCCACCCTAAAAAATACCCCTCAGTCTGAAAATACCCTAAAAAATACCAACAATTTAACAGATTAAATTTTATTCTGGCCGTTTATTTGATATACATCAAATATATCCTCTCGAGTTTCGAATACACTATCATTCTTTCAAATGTTTTGGACCTATGTACCTTATTTGCGGTGAGAACCCCCTAAAAAATACCTATTTTTTCTTACCATACCGTTTTTTTTTCAAACCCCTAAAAAATACCAGATCGCCGATTTCAACCCCTAAAAAATACGACGGTCACCCCTAGCATTCGAATATAGGGAGTCCCCCCCCCCCCCCCCCCGGGGGGGTATGAGACTCACATTAGCCCCTTAAACACGGGATTAGCCCTAAAAACAAAATCCCCGCTGAAATCAGCAGAAAGTGTAGTAGTATGATCGGATCCTTCGCCGTTAATGTTTTAAAGCTGAAAAAAGTCTGCGTGTGGCCGGGGAACATTATGCTGGCCAAATCTGTGTCAGTGTGAATCTTTAAAGTAGTTGCATGTTGAGCTCTTGGGAAACATGTATCATAAAAAAGTATTCGTGTTTAATCGACAATTTGAAGGAAAAACTCAGTGTCTTTCGTGATGTGATTTGTAGACTTCTGATTTGAATACAATTTATTTGTAAATAAGGTGATATTGTGTTAAATGTATATGGGCTATCATATGATTATGTTCTTATCTATCAAATGCAACTCTTTCGTGTTTATATTATCAGTCACGCGATCATTGCTTAGTTTCACAGGGAATTTCTGCGGAAACCCATGGGAAAATCTGAATTTCCCAACGCACACGCATCATGGGAAGTGTTCGGAATTCACATGGATAGCCATGGGAAATCCGAACACTTTCCATTCTTCTACAATGGGAAATTCAGCCTTTCCCATGGATGGGTTTCTGGAGAAATTCCCTGTGTTTGAGTAGAAGTAAGTTTCTGGTAGAACACATATGTTGTTACAGTCGAAGCTCTCTGTGCAATCGCTCTCGTAAGCGACCTGCTCCCATCGGACCATTTTCCCGAAACCCCGTTTGAAATGTCACATAAACGCTGTTATTTTAAGCTCTCGTGTAAGCGACCGCCTTATCGACGCGACCAGCTCCGTTAGCGACCACAATTTCAAATACCAACCGAGATTTTCTATTGTTTTTAAGCTCTCGTAAGCGACCACACTACTTTTTGTCTTTAAAACATCAGTCATCACCCCATAATATCTAAACTGATACAAGCTGCACCAGTGAAATACTATTTTCTACATATTTTCTATGTACATATTTGCGGTTATCTATTCTTGATTAAAGTCGGGAAATAAATCAAACTATTTTAAGCATTAGTATCACATGCTATTTTCTAGATTTATTGCTAAGCTCTCGTAAGCGACCAACACCTATTGTTCAAGTAGGAAGCCGCTTGGTGGTCGCTTACGACAGCCGTTCTCCTAAGCGACCAGCTCCGTTAACGACCGCAATTTTCAGTTCCCGAGGTGGTCGCTTACGAGAGCTTCGACTGTATATCAAAGTTTTTTTTTAAGTTGATCATTCTAATGTTAACAGTCTCAATAAATTACCCGTCACCTTGTGCCGAAAGAGTTTAGCTTCTGAAAAATTTTGAAGCCCGCCCTCTAGTTTTACAATCAACATAGTTGCATACAAACAGCGCGGTTGAACCGTTTGCTCAGTGAATATTTGTTGCGGGCTTCCTGTGTTGCCGCGCACGCGCCAAAAATGGCGGGAAATTAGTCCGGATACGGCCAATCAGAGACGTTCCTCGCAGAATATCCAGTAAAGAAGATTAACTTACAAATCAAGATCGCGTCTGTATTTCACTAGTATTTCATAATTCTTGAACTGCTGCATGCACCGACTGGCTAATTTAGCGCTAAAACCTCTCTGAGAGTGACATTCAGTGTCATAGTGGCTAATGCCTGGTTCAGACTAGCGACATAACGACATAAGCAAAGCGTCACGCGAACAAAATTCTCTCCACTAGAAAGCGAAAATTGACCTAAATAAAGACAGTACTGGAGAAATAAAGCAATGTGAGTTACAGATCCTGAGCATTTCGTTGTTTTCCCGCACTTTTTGCTATGGGAACATAACGCTGTTATGTCGCTAGTGTGCACAAGGCATAAGTGGTTGCTGTGCGATTGAAGGAAGCTAAGCTACTAAACCACCAGGGGCGAAGGCCGCCAGGAATTGTGGTTGGGGAGGGGGGGGGGGGGGGCAATAGTGAAAACATGGGACGAAAATCGTTCAAATTTCCTCCAGCAAATACAAACAGTGGTGGGCGTCCGAAGCACAGGGAGCCCATCAACAGGAGCCTCCATTACCTTAGTGGTGGGCGTACGAAGCACAGGGAGCCCACCAACATGTAAATGTATGGGAAAATCTCCCGAGAAAGGGGAACCGCGATCACAAGTGCTCTATTCGCCGATAAAGTCATAGAAAGTTGTGCTCTAATGCTTTTATGATATAGTGGGAGAGAGCCATTACTTTATCGGTGTAATAGAGCATAGATTTGGACCAATGAGCGCGCGTTATATCGTAGCTACACAGCTATATTATAATGCATTTTAACAAGGGGAATCGTGCGTTCGTGTGCACGGTTTATTTTTCGAGAAACGAAAATTCATCGGGTGGCATGGAAACAAAGCCTTAGGAGAACAAAAGAATGTCTCGTTTAGTTGTGAGACCGGATCAGCTTTAGCTTGATACATGATTTGCACTGTGAAATCACAGCTATTTATATGACAAAGCGGTTAGAAAGAATGGGCAAAACAAGCGACTTGATAATTACAATTGAGTACCTGGAGTTGAATTGTAGCGCTTTCCTAATCCTAAACTAATCTCGAACAGAAATGTAACCCCAAGTCAGTCCTGAGACCTAATTAACACCGAAACTAGTTGGGAAACAAACACGCAATAAATAGAAATATTAAATGAAAAAATAAATGAAGGAAAACGAGATCACAAACTTAAATGAATGTTAATCCAAATGACGTAAAAACCGCAGAAAGAATACTGTAACTAGGATGCTGAAGTACAAAAAGTTGCCACACTTTTTGTTTTGATTCAAAGGTCCAATTATGTTACAGAGTTTAACAAGAATTAGTTAATTGAATTCCATCGTAATTCCAAATCCACGCGGTCATTTCTCTTAATTACTTTGCCTGAATGAAACTCCTCATTAAAACCAAACGAAAAGAAATTGTTTTGTACGAGTCTGGAAAAGGAGATTTGCAACTACTTCAATTCGGCTGCAAAATAGGTTCATGAAGATAAAAGTGACAACAAGGGCAAATGCAAAATATAGAACAAGAATCATAGTTTCTAACTCATATAACTGTTCAATGTTACCCTTCGTTTGCTTGGTTCTCGCTTGGGGACAAAATTATGTGTTAATTAAAGAATGCGATAAGATTTTTATTTGAGTTCAGCTTGCTCAAAAAAGGTCGCCATGAACGAAAAACTGATCCATGTATTTCACTGTAATTGTCGTAGTTGTTCAGTGTGCTGTGCGCAAATTGCTCTGCTTTTCCTCTTTACTTTTCAAAGTAACCTAATGATATAAACTCTAAAATGAAGACTCTGATTTTTAACAACTTTTAAAGAAAAGAGTTACTTAAGGACAAATTAGGGACATTTACTTGTTTATGACTATAATGCATAGGCATTTCTTCCCTGTGACAACGACGTGAAAGACAACGAACCGAAATAATACGTACCTGACATTTGAAATGACTGACTTTGACCGTTAGCGTCTGCCGATAGTGAATATATTAACAACCCCCGCTAGTCAGGCTTAGTAAATTAATAATGTTTCTTTATAATACCAGTATGATTTAATTGGCCATCGCATTCATGTCACACAGTATTTTATTAGCTGATACAAGGTGAACAAATTGATGGTTTCCTTTTAGAATCGATGTAAATTCATGTCATTCTTCGAAACAGAACTTTCACACGTGTTTCTAGTTGGAGCGTGTTATGAGTAATCGTTTGGCTTCTAAGAAGACCTAATTTCATTTTATTCTAAGGCGCAGCTAACGGAGTTTAAACCCATTGTCGGCGGTGTCTTGGTAGTAATCATATTGATAAAAACTGCAGCGAAGGATCAATCAATCGTACCATAACTTACCTAATAAGGACGCACACGCTGAAGTCTCGAGTAAGTAAGACTTTAGGAAAGCGCTAGAAATTTTAATCTTTAAAAAACCGTCAAACCGTTGTGTCAAATATTATGGCCATCACTTTACTTCTCTATGGGTACTTACTATATTTAATTCTTTACTTTGATATAGTGTGTCATTTTTTGTTGTTCTTACCAAATCAATGCCCTATCATTTTCTAGAAAACTCTCACTCTCACTTTGTAAGTGGATCCGGGATCCGGCTAAATTTAAGGACTGGATCCGCAGGATCCATGCGTCAGGCTCCAGATCCAGAGTGTGGGATCCGGATCATGGGTCGGGTTTTGCCGGCGCGTCTTTCAAACCTCAAATCACGTGGTACAGTTCACGTCATCAGTTTCATTTTGATACGATTTCGACTGTCCACACTAACACGATATGTCTACGGATTCGTTTTTATCCACTTTGAGAGCGTCCATTCCATGTCCATTCCAGAGGCAAAAACCTTTTCATGGTTTATGCACCTTTTTCAAAAACTAAGTTCCTTGGCAATCGAGCACATTGCGAGCACCCGGTTTGTGCGAGACTGAGCATTTTGATTTTGAAGCAAATACGAGCAGTGAGCACTTGTGTTTTTGCGAGCACTATTTAACTTCGGCCTCATGGTCTATTGATATCATAGCAAATGAGGACGAGAGGTCTAATTGTTATAGTATAAACCAACCATACTAGTCCAATACTCTGACAAATTTATGCATGTATTGTTCTCCTCCATTGTATTGCCTCGTTCTATAATACACTCCATTGCACTCCATTGTTTTAGACAATGCCTTGCATAAATTTGTCAGTGTATTGGACAACCCTCAAACCAACTAGTTGGTCGGTTTTGGAAATGAATGCAATTATTTTATGTTGAAAAAGTCAAGTTTTCTTGCAAAGAAAGGTGGTGGTTTTGCCAGGTACGGTCTATCACTAATAGACCATTACTAGCTCAGCCAATCAGAATGCAGGATTTGTAATAGACCATTAGTTGGTTTATACTAATCATCATTAGCGAGCAGTTGAGCACCAAATAATACTCCGCGAGCAAGCGAGCAACGCAAAAAATCATCGTTGCGCGAGCAGCGAGCACAGCCGATTTTGGATAGACCCTTGTCATTCTTTCGCCGCAACTCAGCAGAGAATTGCGCATGCGCCAAACAACCATTCAACAATTGATTCAACATCATTCCATTCTCGTACCCAGAGCTCCCCCCGGCTTGTCTGCTCGCAGCCCGGGGTGCTCTGGGGACATTCATTTAAGGGGCCGTCGCTGATAGGCTGATTTTGAAAGTTGGGGCATGCGCAGACAGCTGTTTCTCTCAACGGTTGGTATCAAATCTAGCGGATGCGTCAATGGCTGTCACCAGAGCCTCCCCCGCGAGGTGACGAGCCGGGGAGCTTTGGGCTCGAGAATTGGTTCAACAATTGATTCAACGTCATTCATACAACATAATGTTGAACGCGCAATGTTGAACGCGCAACGTTGAACGATCGATGATGAATCGGTTTTGAATCCCCGTTAACAGGTTAAACATTCTTCGACATTGCACTTTTAGCCGCAGTTCTGTTGAACTGGTTTCGCATTCTCATTTATCATACACAAACTGGTTTGGCCAGAGTTTTTATTTTGAAAGAAAAACTCCTTGAATTAGGTGTGCACCCGCAGAAACTCTTGTAGCTCATTTTGTTTCTCCATTTTTTTTTCCTGCACACTCGTCCTTTTGCTCTGTTGTAAAAAAAATTATTCGGTTTCCGGAGAAAGTATAATTACCGAAAGTATAATTACCGAAAGGATATTTTTGTTGTAAAATGTGGTTGAGCTTTGCATGGGAGCCTTTTTCTCTTGAAAGAAACGGTTATGGAATCCCAAGTGAGTGTTAACGAATATTTCATTTTGAACTTGTAATTATAAAATTTTTAAAACATAAGAGAAAACATAATTTTTCTCTGCGCAATTAGAGCCAGTGGTTCAATCAAGGACTCGAAACACTTCAAATGGCCAGAGCATTGCCTACTTTGTGACATCTGTATACTTGCAGTACTAAATGGCATTTGAAAGGCATGCAATACGTACCTTGACAATTGTTTGGAAGCAGAACGAAAATTCTCATTTGGCTTTCATGCACTCTGCTTGGCCGCAATATTTGCAAATGAGTGGAGCTTGTAGCTTTCTCCGCAAATAGCATTACAATTAAGCTATGTCCGTGAATGGTTAGATCATTTAATAATATTTTTATACAATAGTCATCAAGGCAAATTTTCTTAATGTCAATAATGAAAGCGTGCATAATTTGTCCTTTTTCGTTTGAAGCCCAGAACTTAGGACCTTGGCAAAAGGGTAATCGAAAAACACTTATGCGTTGCTTGTTAAGGAAATGCATTCCGCCCTTGCGTTAAGAATAGAGAATAAAAATGAGCAAAGAAATTGAAACTCATGTGTTGAAATACCGTGGGCGCCAAATTCTCCTGTTCTCTGGTAATGGCAGTGTTTATTTTCAATATTGCCCCAGGGAAAATGACGATATTAATTATAAAGTCGTTTTTTGCAGTGAAGTTGACCTGAGTCGATCAATAAGACTTTTTACCGCCGCGCTGAAACCAAAATAGAAAACAGGAACCCATGAATGAGTGAAGTTTGGAGACTCTGCTTCTCTCTCTTAAAACCGCGGGAAAGAGATTTCTTAATTTATTATTGTTCAGGGTCCGGTTGCTCGAAAGTGGTTTAGCACAAATCCAGGATTAATTACCATGGTGACTCGATGGTTTTGTTCAGAACTAAACCTGGTTTAAATTTAATCCACCTTTGAGCAACCCGCACCAGAACTGAAACTGCTAAATTAAACAAAAAATACTTTACAGTAAGCATAAAGCATAAACTATATACAAATACCAATGGAGTTTACTTTTACATTTTATGAGGAGAGGAAACTCAGTACATGTATCAAAGAACCTAAGGCTTGGTCAGTTTCCCGCTAACCGAAGAATAAAAATACTTGTATGGCTTGGATTACGTGTACACCTGTTTCTATCAACGTGTGAGACCATGTACCATGAATCATGCCACATAGATCGCATCAGGTGTCAAATTATGTCTTAAGGCCCGCGTTTACTCTTTAAATTTTTGCTGCAATTGTTGTCGCGGCGACTTTTCTCGCACGTACGCGTCAACTCAAAATCACTAATGTAAAAGTGCAACTCGGCGCGATCTGTCGCGATTAATTTTGTCGCGTGATGTCGCGGAGATTTCAAACATGCTCGAAACCCTTTGCAACTTGATGCGTTTTGAAGAGAAGAGAGCACAGATCGAAATCGTACCTGATTTGCATCCCGTTTACACAAGAGAGATGGAATTGCAACTCGCGCGAGAAAAAAATATTGCGACAATACAACAAAAATCGCAAGTGTAAAGCAGCCTTTAAATTAGTTTAGAAAATAACACCTATGTTGTATTGTGAATGTGCGCATTCTGATTGGTTAAAAAGCGTGTTTGTAAGAGACCTGAGAAACACGATTGTCACGCAACGCTACCGCGCGTGTGTATGTTATTTTCTAAAAGCAATAAAAATACTTTCTGCGTGCTCTCTGGTTTCTTACAAACACTTGGGGAATGTTGGTCGAACTGATAAAACTTGAAACACACTCGCCTTCGGCTCGTGTCTTTCAAGTTTTGATCAGTTCTCCCAACATCCCCCTCGTGTTTGTAAGAAAGCAGAGAGCACACGGAAAGTACTTTTATTGCTTAAAAACAAAATGCCATTCAGTGTTTATGTAGTGCATGACTTTTAATGGTTGGCCAAATTCGAAGAAAATACGAGAAAAAGCGTCTAGAATAATGATGCATGGTTCATGATTCATGGTTTGACGAAGCAACGTTAAAGGCCCATCACCAACCGACAGCCTTTGCGGCCTCTTAGCCAATCAGAGCATCCGAAAAACAATGAATCAATTTGAAAACAAAAGAAAACGGGGCGCAAAGGCTCCCGGTTGGTGATGGGCCTTTAATTGAAATAGGTGTAGAAGTGCTGTACAAGTTGTTTAAATGCATATCTGTTCAATTTTATAGAAAAATGTGTTCTAAAAATAGACACTTTTCTGGGCTAATATCACGGGGAGATTCCTACTCTTAGAAATGGATTTTCGCCTACATGGGTTATGTTATTATTGTACTTAGTATATTATTAAGGGAACCTGTTATTGGAGCACCGCTCTGTAGGTTAGCCCTGCCCTTTACATTATGGGCGAATCATGTAAATAAAAAAATAAAAAATGTTGTCCTCATATGCGATCAAAAGGAGGGGACGTTTTATTTCAACTGCAAAGTTACTTCCAATACGCCCATGCCAGTATTAATGTGTCGCATAATATCACTACTAGTAGGCACTTTTAGACTTCACTGGCGCCAAGAATACTCCATTAGGCTTGGGAAGGTTTAAGCGCAGATTTTTCTTAAGTGCTAAAATGGTAGTTTTGAGCAATTACATGAAAAATTTATTCTTAAGAGCTTCAAAACAAATTGTGAAGTGAGGATTATTGTCCGGGTATAAATGAGTTGCATCATCGGAATAGCACATTGAGATCCAGTGTCACAGTTTAAAGCATTAACTCAAAAGGTCATTCAGGGGCGTAGCCAGCACTTATGAGAGGGGGGGTTCCAAAATTCAAAAAAAAAAACTCCACATAGATCTCGGGGAAAAACTAGCGTTTGAAGAAATTTGCTACATTTTATTGGAGGTTTTATTTGTTGTCTATTAAATATTTACAATTTTAGTAGTAAGTCGGTCCAGAACAGAGGCGAGGAGGGGTTCCGCTGTGGGAGAGGGGGGGTTCCGGACCCCTGGAACCCCCCCCTGGCTACGCCCCTGTCATTTAGTAAAACTAAATTTACTGTCAGTTCTGACGATCGGTTTATCCCACGAGAAAAACTAATTGTACTGAACCCATTAAGTGATAAAAACATTTAAATGACAGACAAGGGTATACTTCTTTTCCCTATTTTTATTTTTTTTTTTTCAGATTTTCTAGCTTTGGTGTAGGGATTCGAAGCTTCTAGGGAGTAAAAACAGGTTTGTCGAAAGGCCGAAAATCACGTCCAAAGTACAAGGCCAGAGGTGTATCCAGGCATTCTGTAAGCCACCTTCCTAACTAACATGAAATTAACTGGCATTCGATCAAATGAAATATAAATACGATTCAGTACGTACCACGGAAAGTTTTTTTGCCGGAATCGAACTCGACGCGGCAAACAAACGTTTAGCTTGTTGCTAAATGGCTTCCCCTGGTTGGCTCGTTGGCTAAATAATTGCATAAATAAATTAATTCTAACTTAAAAAATAAACTGGTATTTCCAATAATTTCGTGTAGATTTTGACCAAAATTTTATTCTCATGCAATTCGTAAACTAGGATACGCAACACAGAAGAAACAGGATACGTAAAAAATATTAATGAAAATAAAAGGGAATTGTAAAAAAGTGAAAAAACAGAAAGCAATGTAAATAAATGTAAAAAGTGGCGAAATTAATAAAATAGAAATAGCACATAACATCACGGACGAAAGCTGCGAAAGTTTCAACGAACACAGATATGCCGCAGACAGTTTGATTTTGTTGAATACAAATATACTCACACTAAATTTGCGCGCTTGAAAACTGACGACACTTAAGTTGTCTTGTTTTGAGGGTAATGAGTTTGTAGCGAATTTAGATGCTAAAGGAGAGACAATTTACAAAACTTTCGGTCAAAACAAAGCAAGCCGCAAGGAAACGCTTTTCGGTGCGATCACCTGATGCAAAAAAATTGAAGTAACTAAAAAAGGAAGAAAAACCTACATCCTTACCAATTCTCCTTAACGCGAAGGATTTGTACTTTTATCAGCCTTCCTTGCATGTCTATAGTCAGATGTGCTAGACAGTCTGAATTTTGATTGTATTAAAAATGCCAGCGGAGAGTGCACTATATAGGCAGCACGCGTCGTCTGATTTAATTTCAGGATTTAAAAAAAAAAAAACTCCAAAACGACGGTCACGTGTAGGAAAGAGGTCAAAACAATGGTACTTTTTAGAGCCCGATTTTTTCAGGGGAGGTGGGTGGCGGAAGGCGGAAGTACCCCTCCCCACCACCTACTGAATTTTTCAGATATTGCATAATGTACTTGCCTCGTTTTAAAGAGTACGATGATGAGCTTGCTTTTTACTCTGGTCATTATTTTGCGAGATTTGCAGCCAAAGATCGGAATCTTAAAAAATAGGTTGATTTCGGGTCATACCCCACCCCCCTAAATAGGGTCCCTCTAGAGTACCATTGTTTTATGTTTTGACCTCTCCCCTTAGTGATGTGCAGCAATATGCCGGCAATCCGTCTGCGCATGCTCTTGGTCATATGTAGATGGAAGGGATAATTTTCTGTGGTCTCATTGTGCTATATAAAAAAAGTTTATGCGAGGAGAGCGGAGCTACGGAAGGCGAGGACGACATCCATGGGGTTGGAGGGTGGGCATGAAACGGAGCACTGCTGGGTGGGCACAATAGGCCATTTGCACTAACCAGGTCACGTGACCCCAACTACCTCTTAACGAGATGTTTTGTCAAAAACAATTCCAGAAATACAAAGAAACAATTGATATTAGTCAGAAACCCAAGTTTTAAAATCTCTAACCTGCAGCAATAGCAGCGAGTTGAATTTTCAAGATTTATTTAGAATGTTTGGGATTTGGGTCACGTGACCCAGTTAGTGCAATGGCCTATTCTCGAGCCCTGCAGAGTCGAACCCAGAGCTCCCCGGCTCGTCATCTCACGGGGGAGGCTCTGGTGACAGCCATTGGCGCATGCGCGAGATTTGATACAGAGCCGTTGAGAGAAACAGCTTTCTGCGCATGTCCCAACGTTCAAAATCAGCCATTGAGCGAAGGCGCTCAAATGGATGTCCCCAGAGCCTCCCCTGCGAGTAGAAGAGCTGGATCCAGCTCTGGGTTCGAGAATGAATGAGACGAAAAAGCGCCGTGAAAAAATTGTTGCCGAAAACATCAAAGCTCTTTTGAGCTCACCAATTCCAAAAATAACCCTCGAGCTCGTAAAGTATATATTAATCATGATGGCGAAAATATCAGATCATTTCTGGGTACGAATAACGAATACTATATTGAAAATATGACAAAAACAATTACTAAAACAAATATAAGGTAACAGTAACAATTTTATTTTTTCATTCTGTTCTGCTAGCTCTGTTCTGTTCTATTCGGCTTAGCTTTCTGTTTTTTGAAGTGCACAACGTAATGATTACTTCAAAAGTAAACAGTTTAAAACACTACGTTTTTCTATTTAGAGCGGATTTCACATATTGACTACTGTCAAGACTTGTTATGTAATTGCGATTGCTTTGCGTTCTCATTGGCTACTCGTTTTTCTCAGCCAATCAAATTCTGTAGTAAATACAATTGTGTAATTACTTAGTAATTGGTTCGGCTTGCAATTCGCTAAAGAAAAAAAATAATATTATTATTATTATAAAAAATATTATTGTTGTTGTTATTGTTGTTGTTGTTATTAACAATAAAAGTACTTTCCGCGTGCTCTCTGCTTTCTTACAAACACGAGGGGGATGTTGGGAGAACTTTTATCAGTTCGACCAACATTCCCCGAGTGTTTGTAAGAAACCACAGAGCACACAGAAAGTATTTTTATTGCTTTTAGAAAATAACATACACACGCGCGACAGCGTTGCGTGACAATCGTGTTTCTCAGGTCTCTTACAGACACGCTTTTTAACCAATCAGAATGCGCACATTCACAATACAACATAGGTGTTATTTTCTAATCGTTATTAAAGATATTGTTTTCGTTCGATATTAGAAATTTCAGATTTTACTTTACCAAATTCAATCGACAACATTGTTCTATATTCTCTAAATCCAGCCGTTGGAAATGGATGCTTTCTCTGACTTGGTATGTTGCTATGCTGTCAAAATGGCGGCTGACACAGGCTCTTTTAAAGAGCCCTTGTCAGCCACTCCTTTGTTATTGTTTTCAGTTGTTTCAGGCAACAAATTACGTGTAAAAAATCTTGACATAGTCTTCTAAAAACAGTTTTACTATTCATTTATCGAATTCAATCGCAAATATTGCACTACATTCCTTAAATCAGCCGATGGAAATGGATGCTTTCTCTGTCTCGGTATGTTGCTAGGCTGACAAAATGGAGGCTGACAGAGGCTCTTTAAAGGTGTAAAGAAGCGGGTATTGTCTTTGGACATGTAATGCACCGTGCCCGTTGAACGTCATCTTGATATGCTGACACTATTAATCATTAAAAAAATAATCGCCGGGTTTGACAATTAACAACCCTTTTTCGCTGTCTTATATTATTATTCACGGAATAAGATTTGATATGGTGGAGTTAATGGTAGCGTCGGTTAAGACCGGCTTCGTCTCGCCACCGGCGGTCGTGCCGGGCACCATCGTAGTGGTCTCGGGACGTTGTCGGGTGGACACTTCGGGAGTGCTCTCGGGCGTCGTGCCTGCGGGAGTAACCCACACCCACGGGGGGTTCGTCGATGAGAGGTCGGGGGTGCTCTCAGGTAAGGGCGTTGCGCCCTCCGGAGTGGTGCGTGGCATAAAGGTCGAGGTGGCTTCCGATGTGCCCTCGGGTGTGCCCTCGGGTGTAGTCGGCGGAAAAAATGTTGATGATGGCAGGCGTCCTAGGATTTCATTGGATCAAAATAAAAGTCCTTTAGTACTAAGAGTGTCGATCTGCTAACTAAGTTTTCCGCCAATAATACAGTAGAATAAGTGCTATTTATAGAATCTCATTTCCTACTGAAACCATTATCTAATCAAGGGAATAAGTATAGGTAATCACAATTCAGTTTTACTAAATACGAAAGAAATATTTACTGTAGTCAAAAACTTGTGTGATTTGGTTAAATATTGACGGAAATATAGGAGCTCACAAATACAAAGTTTTGTATAGGGTTTTCGATAGTAGAATCTCTGGCCTAGCTTTTGGTGTATTTTGAGAACTTCAGATGCTTATATCTCGTCCAAGAATTGCTGTTTTCAACTCATTTCCTCAAATGCTTTGGAGTCATCAGACGCTATAACTTTTGATAGTTTTCATGTCAAAAATTTAAACGTTTGAATGCCTCATACATAATGAACGGCGGCCATTATGAAAGCGGCGTATGTATAGGGGCGAGTAAATTTGGAATTAATGTTTTCAATTTGTTCCCAAATTAGTTTAGTGTATATCGATCGAGTCGCCGTCCGGCTGATTTGCAATAACATCCTTAAAGCAGGTGAAATGTTAGAAAACGTCTAAAATAGAAGACGTGAGTCCTCGAATGCAGCTTGTAGTGTGTGGGTAGTCAAATTGGCATCTGAGCTGCCAGCCTTTTAATTTATAGAGCCCCGAAAGCTTTGTTTTCTCGTAATGACAATTAAAATGTCATCTTAAGAGTTCGCATTTTTTTTTATACACAGATCGTCAGCTTGGGTGGCTTGTGAGGTAGGCTGAAGAAGAGCAACAGAAATAGAGGATATTAAATGGCCGCGGGGAGATGTTGAGCATTTATGCAACGAAAGCGCGCGGTTGACCGTAATCACGTGCTTTAAGAAAAAAGGGCTTGAAAATCACCGCTACAGTATCTGAAACCCACCAACCTTCCTGAATAAACAGGAGACATGAAGTACCATCATTCTGACCCTCCCCATAAAGACTGTAAGTCACAACCTCCTCTTGTGGATTTCCTAATAAGGACGTTCTGCAACGTCGGCCAGTTCGTCAGTTTTTGGCATATTCTTGATAAGCGACAAAATGTCCTCATTATAACCCATGATGAGTAACTTTAGGTCACATGACTGCATTATTATTGTTAGCCTGAGCGATGACATGTTGGGCGAACGTCTCTCGTTCCACAGGGGAGCCCAGATTGAGACTTACCTTTCTTACACTCGCTTCCGCCCATACGGCTGGGCCGAGGAATGAATCCCTTGGGGCATTGCGCGACGCACTTATCATTATACTCGTACCACAGTAAGGATCTGAACACGTGGATTTTGTGGTAACCAGGCCTACAGGCATCGCAGTGCATGTCGCCATGGTAACTGATGCTGTTACATTCCGCGCAATTTGCTACATTGCACACTGAAATGAATGATAGATTGTTTGTTTTGCAGTGTCAACTGAAGGGTTCTCTCACAGGGTTTCGTTTTTCGCCCTCCTGGTTGTCAGAATACGCAGAATCTCGAGAAGTACGTAAAGAGACCATTACTTGGAGTGAAAAACCTAACTATCTGACTGACAAGTCGGTTTCACGAACCAGGTTATTTTAAGATTGGTTTTCTATTGTTCTCATTCACGATAATAAGTATGACAATAGCAAAAAGATTCACGGAATACAAGAAATATGACATTGAATTGAAATATCAAAGCTGCCTGAAGGTGATAAAGAGAAATCAAAGAGTTTTTTTGTAGAATCCTATGATATCTCTTTTTTGTGTGTAAATTGAGGACGAGATATCATAGGATTCAAGTATATTCAAAGCGTTCAGTCGCTAGATTCCGCCGAAAATAGCACTCAAAAGACGATATCGCCCTCGTCGCTGCGCGACTCGTGCGATATCGCTTTTTTCGTGCTATTTTCTTAGCGGAATCTAGCCTCCTGAAGCTTTGAATAATCCTATAGAATCGTATGATATCTCTTTTTTATGGAAATTGAGGACGAGATATCATCAGAAACATATAACTTAGTTGAAACAGCGGTAACGGCGAACCAAGCTGTGGATTATTCCAGATGAATTTATGAACATATTTGGTCAATAATGAACTCTGCTAACTGCTAACCCAAGTAGGTTTTCTCTTCATAATATTTCATTTTTCGCTCATATAAAGTAGAGCAACAGTGGTAAGTGATGATATACTAACATTTAACATCTTGAAGTCTTGCAACAACATTATTTTCAAAATCTGTTCAATTGTTTATTCTGCGAATATTCCGCAGCTTGGCACTAAAGTAATGTATGTTTGTTACACGTTCCAACTCACTTATATGTTTCTGATATCATACGATTCAAGTATATTCAAAGTCTTCAGTTGGTAGATTCCGTCGAAAATGGCACTCGAAAAGGCGTTCCTTTCGTGCTATTTTATTAGCGGAATTTAGCCTCCTGAAGCTTTGAATAATCCTATAGAACCGCGAGCCATTCTAAAATATATTGAACTGTGCAGGGGTTCTCAATACCAAGGAAGTATGAGGGCGTTACGGAGTGTTAATTTGAAGGCGACAATTAAAACAAATTCTCGTTATTTCGTTAAAAATGTTCCACAAATGAACGTTTTAGGGGAGAAGTCAAAACATGGCACTCTGGAGGACCCGATTTGTTTTTTTTTTGTTTTTTTTTTTGGGGGGGGGGGGTATCTCCTCCCGCCACCCACCACCTCCTCTGACAAAATCGGGCTCCTAAAAAGTACCATTGTTTTGACCTCTCAATGTCTGGGTACCTTTTCGGCAGACACTGTAATCGGAGGCGTTGACAGAGACTTTCGAGAAGCCTTGTGGGCAGTTTTTAACGCACCGGCCCTCCCCTCGCCAACGGCTCAACTTGGACAGACCTCTCTTGCAGATGTCACATTTGAAAGGGCGACTGCACTCTTCGCAAGTGCGACTACATTCTAGTAAAATAAAACCGAAAAACAGTAGATACTTTTCGGACCTCGTCAACACCAAAAGATCGAGTCGCCGGGTACGAAGGACCCTATCCCCCCCCCCAGCGCAGAAACTACAACACCATACAAAAACGTGTGGTTTGGATATGCGCTGGGTCAGGGTCTCCCATATTCCGGGACCAAATAGTATTACATATTTAAAGATGTAATTGTGCTTTATAAGGTATGGATACCAGGCGGAAGAAATAAAGAAAGTGAAGGAGGGAGGGATAGGAAAAGAAAGGAGAATCGCCTGTGTGGGAGAGCACTAGTGAGCAGAACCGCGACCGCAGCCGAGCTAAAACTGGCCGTAGGAGTCGGAACCAAACCGATTACGTTTATGAGTGCGATGCCCTATGTTTGCACTAATTCACTGAGGACCTCCCCCGCTCGGGGAGCGTTGTATCCCCGTATAACGCAATGTTTACCAACATTGGCATTCAAATGCTATAGTATCAACCGAAGATTGTACCTAATGTTCAAACCGTAGATATTAGGGCCCGGTGCTCAGTTAACCGGTCAATGTCTGGATGACACATTTATAAAAATAAGACGTCACCTTGACTATCGCTATAGTCCGGTAACCATCTCGGTATTTTAACTTACTAAGGCATCTTTGGAGGCGTCCGTAAAACCTGGAGGACACTGCTTGTGGCACAGTTTGCCGCGATAATCGAGCAGGTGCCAGCCTCGCTTGCATGACCGACACATCCTGTCGTAGCAGCCCTCTGCAACGAGATTTAATGTGATCAACTCTAAATGAAAGGAAGTGGCTTTTGGCTGTGATTTCTTGCTCCCAATTAGAAAATATCCATCCCCCCTCCCCACGGAAGGGTGTTGAAAAGTGACCCCCCCACTCCCCACCCCCCCCCCCCCCCAAAGGAAAATACAATATTTGTATGGACGAAATCAGGTAAATTGATTGACCCCCTTACCCCTCCGTTGAGGAGGGGGGGGATGGGTTATTTTCTGGAACTACAATCAAATGTTTTTTTTTTGCATCGGCAAGCTATCCAAACAGATTCTAAAAAAATATAGTAATTGATCGAGCATGAAAAACGTTTCCATCTCCTCAGAAAAGCTTGTCTTTTGTCATGTAAACTGGGTTTGACTTGTACGATGATGAAATCTATAGTTTTTGCTTCCAAAAACTGGTATCTCTCGCTTGACTTAAGTGGCCACATTATGGTTGCATTTCTCTCTTCCCATGCTAGGAAATGTCAACTCTGAATGTACGTAAGTGGCCCCCAGGATATCTGCAGCAGATATTGCATTTAGCATGTCAAGTTCAACGTAGGTCGTTCCCAAGCCCCTCGTCCGTGTCTGCATTTTGAATTTGAACAAAGCGATTTTGAATAAAGTCATTTGACATCGATACCATTTGGCATGGTATCGTGAGTAAAGCCGGGGAAATGCGAGGCACGAAATCCCTCAACTTGTCGCGCAACATTGTTGCGTTGCAAGTCTAATGTTTGTTGCTCGTTTTTCATCCAATTCACAACTTGTCGCGCAACATTTTGTTTTGATGACCTCACATGCGAGCCCAAGACGGATTTTACCCTTAGCACCTCATTTCTATTGACTAACCAACTTGAATTGTAGGCAAAATGTTGCGCGGCAAGTGTGTTTGATGAAAAACGAGCACTCGCGCTCTACTCAGTTCGCGCAACAAGTTTTTACAACTTGCAACAAATGTTTTTGTTGCGTGTCAAGTTGTTGTGCGAGATGAAAACGCACAACATCGATCATCAACTTGCAACGCAACAATGTTGCGCGACAAGTTGAGGGATTTTGTGCCTCGTATGTTCCCGGCTTAAGCAAAACCTCAGGCCCCTCCTTTTACCTGCAGAGCGCAACCTACAGACACTGCTATTGTTGACGGTCACGCTATCAAACCCTCGTGGGCATTTGCGTACGCATTTTGGCCAATAGAGGGCCGTCAGCAGATTGAGGCCCACTTCACAAGCAGTACAATGGTCAAACATAGGGCAGTTGGAACATCCTGGGATCATTGGGCATTCTACGAAGAAAAGTGGAACCACAGTTGATTAAGGATAGCGGTGTTACGATTTTAGCACACTTTTGGTGATGTAAAAAACATACAAATAACTAATGGATAGCCAAAATACTAGTCTAGGTTTGTTAAATAGCCCTTTAACTACAAATTGATCATGATTGTAGGCTTCATGGACCTATTACAGAGCGGATGGAAACGGATTGCAACAATGAGTTTTTCGAACTCTTGTTAGGATGACAAGTTTTCAGCTATTAGGCTAATACTATGTGATTTTGGGATGATTACATACAGACTTAGAGCTGTATTTACAAATTTATTCAAATAACCGTGACACAGCCTCTTTAAGTCAGATTTTACTAGGATTTCGAGCAATAGGAATTTTCATTGTGACGTATTTTACTACGACTACCAGAAACCTTTGCGTTTTCCCTTTTGTTCGTATAATTACCGCCTATTGTTTCAAATAGCGGCTTATCTGCATAAGAAAAGAAGGCTGAAAAGGATTCTGGTAGTCGTAGTCAAATGACGGATCATTTTCTCTTGATGACGCAATAGTGCAAATGTCCTATTTTGACAAAAAAAGTGGCCAAATGTCCAGTTAATCAAAATTAGAAAGCTCTTGGCTTGATTTTGGTTTGGTTTTGAAACTACATGTAAGCATTTTCTTGGGTTTGTTCCGCCATGTGAAATTCTCATGGAAAGCGGAGAAGTGAACCTACACAGGAAGACTACTAGGAAAATTCCATTTCTCAAACTCATTAATAATTCATCAAGTTTGAACAAAGAAAATCTCAACCGTGGAGGAGGGTTTGATACACGATCTTAATTTGCATAGAATTTTGAGATTTTATTCCTTCTCTTTTCGACATTAAATCATTCGTTTGCGAAGTAATATCAAACACCAAGAGTGGATTAACAAGAGTTAGAATCTTTCGTACTGTATTTGTCCACATCACAGTCAGCAAAGTGTCTATTTTTAGATTTGAATTTCGTGCGCGAAAGTATTCGAATCCCCTCTTGATTCCCCTGAATTCATCGTTTACCAAACACACAAAAAATAGAGAATATCCTACCTTATCTTTGCGACTTTAAAGGTTTTTCGAATGATCTGTGATTTAATTTTAGGCTGGATCTCACAACTCTTCGCGCGGCGAGAAAGTGGGAACCCTGTGGATGACGAATTTTAGCGGGAAACCTAGTTCTAAAAATAAGACACTTTTCTGACTGTGATTCGGGCGTACATAGTAAATATGGAAACTCTTGGTAATCCACTCTTGCAAACACTCGATAGAGTTTTAATTTTTTTTGATCGGGATTTCAAAAACCTTAATAAAAGTGGGTTAAAATACTCGGCTTTGCTTCGTTTTTTTTTTAACCCGGCCAATCCTGACCAAACACGCTCTCTACTGTTTGATATAGAGCAGATTTCGTATGACTGTGAAAAGTGCCGCGACACGGCGCGGTACTGTGTCGCGGTGGCGGTACCGAACCTGGCCTGCTGTACGTAGATACCGAATGAGATCACTCAGTCGCGGTACGGTCACGGTCGCGGAGCGGTACAACTTCGTCACGGTACTTTTCACAGTCATACGAAATCTGCTCTATTACGACAAGCACTGTACAACCAATGTACGAGAGATGCAAGCTCCTGCGCATGTGCACTTGACGCAAGCTAGTACTAAGCTTACTAGGTGGGATTTGCTTGCAGTAGGCCCCTCGCGGAATCTTGTCCCGTTCATTGCCTTGTAACCACGTGGGCAGCTCTTCACGCATCTGTCGCCTCTAAGAATGCGATACCGGAACCGAAATAGCCTGGCTGACAACGTTGGCAAGAATGGTGAAACGACAACGCCCACAAGTGTGGTGAAGTGCAACGTTCGCAATGGCTCACGGGGCAGGCTTGAAAAGGAGACAAAAACAATCAAGATCAATACCAAATTTGGTCATTTTATCTTATAACTGACCAATCTCGGACGTAGTTGGTTTGGGAGCATAGTCTATCGATCGTTGTCGTTTTTGGCAAAAGGCTTGCGTGAGAAACGCTGGCTCCCTGTGGTTACTTCAATCCCATATGCGATGCCGGCAGGTACAAATCAAAATGGCTGATGGAAAGAGAATTTCAGTCGCTTGAATCCCTGCAAGATGAAGTTTTTGGAAGTTCAAGTTGAAAGGGCTTTGTTTTTTAAAGTGTATATCACCCCCGAGAGGAGAGAAAATGGACTGAAAGTTGTACTTGAACAAACAAGAATGACGGAAATTCCGTCTCGATACCTTTTTCGGTTCACGAGATATGGAAGATCAATCAAAAATGTATGCAATTTAGGTTTTGATGACGTGGCGAGAGGTATTGTTTTAGGGGGGGGGGGGGGGGGGGGGGGGGGGGGGGGGGGGGGGGTAGATTATATGCCGGTGAAAAAGGTAATACTATTACTAGTATTATCAAATAAAAAGTACTAATAGCTATGCATATAAAAACTAAGTTGGAAGGGCTTGGGTGGAGCGCTGGCTCCCTGTGGTGCTTTAATCCCATAATGCAAAGGTACTGGTACAGCCAGGCTCAGATCAAAATGGCGGATGTAAAAGAGAACTTCATTCGCTTGAATCCCCGCAAGTTTTCGCCAAACATGCCTGTTTTCGAGCAAGTTTTTAGACGTTCAAGTTGATAAGACCTTGGCTTATTGTTTCATTAGAAAGATGCACTCAAAGGATTTATTCCCTACCCTGTTTATGTCGACAATGATAACGGAAACCGACAAGCTTCTTCTCGTATCCTCGAAAGCATTTTTCGCATCCCAATGAACTGCAAACCAAACAATTGTTGCATCGAGTACCTAGAATGAAAACGGAATTGAATTGAATGAATTGCCCATGCGGAATGTCATAAATCAGTATTGCGATGGAGAGGGTCTACAGACAATGAAGTGGGTAAATTCGGACTCTTCACAGAAGGGGCGATGCAGTAGTTGTAAGGAAAATACAATGATGAATGACAATGACATGGCAATGACAATGACAGTGTTATCAGGACGGTGACAATGAAAATTGCAATTGGAATGAGTCATGTACATGGTAACAAAGGATAACAAAGGTAATGGTGGTGGCAATGGCAATGGCAATGACAATTGTAATGGCCACGGATAACGATAGCGATGGTTCAGTCATACTTTTTTATAAACTTACGCCGTCCATGTCCGGGCCGCCGTCCATCTCCACGCCGCCGTCCATGTCCGGGCCGTCGTCCATGCCCTCGTTTGCGGTTCATTCCAGTACCGCGCGATGTCCATGACGTCCACGAGGATGACACATGCGTTTTAGAAAGACCCCAGCCATGGCCACCCCCCTGGCTACCCCCCTGGCTACCCCCCTGGCCCCAACCGCCTTGACCTGTAGAGCCTCCTTGATTCCAGTTGTCCACGTCCCCTCCTATGGCACTTCCTTCAGTCAAACAAAAAATACGATGTCCACCATCAGCAGGACGGCAAACGACCAGCCAGCCAATAGACCTCCTCGGCTTGGGCGTAATGCTTTCCCATTTCAGATCACATGGCCTTCCCATCAGTATTCTTTCTTACTTCTTTTGCTACGCATCGAGGGATATGTGAACATGGAAGCATCCAAACAAAGAAAGATTATTCAAATAAATGCCACGTGATTTGAAATGGGAAAACATTACGCCCAAGCCGAGGAGGTCAATTGTCCTTTGTTTTGCTGCGTCACACCGAGAATAAGGCTGACCAGATACTGATGTAGACCTTCATTCTCTTGAATACAAATCAGTCCTTTTATGATGCTAACGAGTTTCACGTCCCTAACAGTACAAGGTCAACCTTGTCTGAAGTTCAAACAAAGGCTGTTGCGTAACTGTGAAATGGAGTATTGATAGATCAGTCGTGCGGTCAGTCAGGCAATTTGCAAGCAAGGAAATTATGATACAAGGAAATTGTGCAAGTCAGCCAGCCAGTCATCGTTAGCAAATTTCATGGTAGTGCTATGCAGTGTTTCAGTTAGTTTTTTTTTCTGTTCACAAGGAGGTTTGCTTCACGATCACGAATCACGCTTACTTTATACTGAAATTCGTAAATCACGGTTTACGGACCAGGACGATTGCACGTATCACGGTCAGATGTTTTTTCGGCTTCCTAGAATCAGGGGCGGAATTTAGGTAGCCTGCTCGCAGGCGTTAGGAAAACAATCTTAGTTGAAAAAAAAAATCCCTAGTTTGCTTGCGCGTGGCCGCGGCCCCGCCCAAACTCTGGACCCCTTACCCTTTTGTATAATAAAATTAGGGAAAAAGATACCGCCATTAATACTGAATTATTGAAACAAGGCCGCAACCCTTTCTTATAATTCTTGCACAAATTAGACTGCTTGCAGCCCCTTCTTTGGCGAACGTCCGTAAATCGAGAATAAAGTCCTAGTCCTACATTGTAGTTTGTTTGCGCGCTCGTATTTCCAGCTCACGAGAGAGTCTAGGTGTTGGGTAACAAGCAGCGCCATTCATGATGCTCCCCGGCTGGGAGAAAAGCGCCTAAAGAAGTGCCTCCGGCACTCACGCCATCGTCGCGCTCGTTCAGTTCAGTTCAGTTCAGTTTATTAGCACATATTTATATTACAAACAAACAAGGTTATACACTACAAAAAGGAAACAACTATAACAAAGATTTATAATGTATAGAAACAAAAGCAAAGTGCGTAGTGACCATAGTAGCGCATGGCTTTCGAGATGGTCACTACCACTGAAAATAGAGAGACTAATTACAATTACATAAGCTTACCTACATAGAAATAATAAAAAAAGTTTACAGTGCTCGTGACTTCGGCACTCACGGACTCCCTTTCCCTTTCTTTCGGTTTACGGACGTTCGCCAAATAAGAGACTGCAAGCAGTCTATCACAAATGCACGTGTCAAATACCCGTTAAAAGCGCCAAAACGTGGCGCTATATTGAAAACCCTTTTCTACACTGCAACAAAAAAACTATTTGTTTTCCAACAGAATCGTGTTATTTTGAACCCTTTTGTATAGTGAAATTCGGAAAATCGCTACGTCTTTCGGGCGGACCATATCCTCCCGCCAGGGGATTCGGTGGCAAAAACGATTTGCCATTTGGGTTAGTAAATTACGGATGACGGAAACCCTCTTCACCTCCTTGTGGTCTGTTACCTTGGTCCCAGTCCCCACTACTCGAGTCCCAAGTACCGTCATCATTATCATCATCATCATCATCATCATCATCGTACGAGCTCAAGTCATGACCATCATCATCTAGAAAACGCCAGCTCCGGTCATCACCATCATCCCAGCTAGACCGGTGGCCTGCTGCGACATGATGCATGAGCAGCAGTACGACCACGAAGAAGATGCGCATTGCTAGCCTTGAATAAGTTCAACCTGCGCAGGAAATGGAAAATGAGAAATGTTGTTGTCGTACTCAAAGCTCCCCGGCTCGTCACCTCGCAAGGGGGAGGCTCTGTTGGCAGCTATTGACGAATCCATGGCCGAGATTTGATAGAGTCGACGAGAGAAATAACTTTCTGCGCATGCCCCAACGTTCAAAATCGGCCAATCAGCGAAGGCCCTCAAACATCTGCCACGAGCTTCCACGGCGAGGTGACGAGCCGGGGAGCTCTGGGTACGAGAATGTTGGGATGGGAAACGGTTTCCGAAATCCGAGAACCAAGGTGCAATACTACTCTGAAGCTCATATTTAAAGCGCTGACTCATGCCATATCTCAGTTAATGTGGGTGGACAAACACGTTTTCTCGCGGGTTAAAAGTTTCACCGCCCTAAGTATTATATGACCGGATGTCCAAGTATCATTTGAAGTATTACTACAGATGTGGCATCCTCTTTAGACTGAATCAGATCTAGCAAATCAGCATTTTCGTTTCGCATAGTTTCATTTTAGTATCCCCACCAAATCGATGGCTAAAAAAAAATACTTTGTTTTAACTCGAATTTTAGAGTAGCTTGTAACCGCGCTGATATACCGCCATTACAGCTAGTACCTTCGAGTATCATACATTCACATTCGCTATACAATTTCGTGCGCTCTGATTGGCTCCTGATACTTGGAATATTTAACCATTATCCTACGAGATTGCGCAGAATATCATCTCCCAACGGGGATTTCATCCCCTGAAACTCTGTCTGGCAGTTACACCCGGGGCTCTTAACAATATTGATCGCCGGACTGTCTACCTTAAGGTTTAAATTTCTAATCCTACAATTGTAATATATATATAGCTTTTGGCTTGAGGCCCATCTATGACGTAATGCCGATAAGTGTAAGATAATTGCCCCTAACGAAGGTATAGAGATTTACAGGAAAATTTGCAGATTTGCAGGAAAATCCGGTATAAAATATTTGAGAAATCAGACAAATTTTTTGGAATTTGTCTTTCCCCCAGACTTCCTCAAGGTTTAATATTTTATATGTCCAAGAGGTAACTGTCCTACGTGGATACATGAAAAAAAGAATGCAGTTCAACGAGGAAAAGCCACGAAACGTGAAACGTTTACCGAGGTGCTTGATTCCGGCAAACTATGAAATCTTGTCTTTATTTTTATAGTGGTTTCCTATGAAAGAGTGAAAGTAATAACAAAAGCGTAGCAGTTCGAACGTCAAAAACGGGCAACGTCTTTTGATTTGGCTGTTCCAAAGTATTAACTTTCTTGGCCTACAGTTCGCAGTATAATATATGACAGTCACCGGCCCAGACGTATTTTTGCAAAGCATCCTAGTGCTTAATATGTGGACGCCATTTTGCCATCTGTTTAAGTGTTTGCTATAAATACTCAGCAGCGAATGGCACAAAATGGCAAAACCTATTTTCCGGGTAATCAACTGTAAGTACCTGTCTTTGATTTGCACGTGAGTATGTTCATGAGTTACCAATGTTTTCGGAAACAGCATCGACATGAACAACATTCAATGTACTTACGAAATAGAAATAAATTCTTTGCGAAGAAGACTTCAAATAGCAACTGCGCAATTTCAGCTCCACGGCGCAAATAAAATCGATACTCGTTTCTTGACCTTTTAAATTCCCTCCAGCACACGCTCGTGCTGATCGAGTATGGAACTGTCAACACTTCCCCCGTTAAGGGGAGGGTGAGGTCAGGTACTGCTGCGAAGGCACGAGACCCGAGTCCTGTTACAGGAAGCACTAAATCGAGCTTAAAATCTAAGAATTTATTTCAGGGCCACTCCTAGTGAGTTATGTAATGCATACCTGGATCGAATTTTCATTTCTTTTTGAGCGAACCAAAGTGAAGTATAACTCTCTCTCTAGAATATAAGTTATAAATATCGAATAATTAACCATTATCCTGCAAGATTGCGCAGAATAGCAGACAATCTGCAAAATCGAGCGGGGATAATGGTTTTATTATTCAGCCCATTCACAGCACAAAATCCCCTGAAAAATATTACTTTTACGTATTTTATACGAGCTCAACATATGTTTCCAATCAATCTCGTACTCAGAGCCCGTCATCTTTTTGGCCAGCAGCAAGATTCAGGGCTCTGGGGGAATCGATTTTTTTTAAAACCCAGATTCTGGTTTCCGGTTCGAACGTTGTAAGAAAGTTCGTTACGTTTTTGACCTACCACGCATGCTCACAAATCGGATTCCCCCAGAGCCCTGAATCTTGCCGCTGGTCAAAATATGACGGGCTCTGGGTACGAGATTGATTTCCTATGGGGAGTTTGCAGGTGTTGCGTGACATTTTGAATTTTGACCCTAGTAAAATAAAAATAGCAAGCTTGCCGAAGAAAAAGGCCATAATGTGAGTTGATTTGGGTAAATATTAGCAAAGTAATTGACGCCCGAAGTAAGCTGTTTCTCTATACGTTAATGTCTTGCTGGGCAACTGTTGCCCACCACAACATTAAACCTATAGGAAAACAACCAACTTCCGACGCTCATAACTTCTGTGTTATTTGTCGAAACCAACTAAAATTTGAGGATTTCACACATTTCGGTGAGCTCTTTTCAAATATGGTATTTTTATTTTGCTAGGATCAAAATTCAAAATGTCACGCAACACCTGCAAACTCCCCATTACCATACCTGTCACGAAACGCGCATGCTCCATGCAGATCATCAGTAAAACGCATTAGACCATGCATCCTATCAGATAGCTATTTAAGAATATGCAAAGGTAAAAAGCATTGTCCGATTGACATAGAAATATGGAGATTATATACGATTTTTTTTTAGGTTTTTACCTTCGCAGGCCATCGTTACGGGACGATATACTTCTCTGATTTGAGATGCGCAGAACAGTTGCGCAGTTGCACGACAGGCGATCCCTTTAAAACCACAACCATTTGTTAATAAATAGCAATAATGTATTTATCATACAATATTCATTTGTACACTTTTTACAATGTTGTCGTTGGCATGCACTATTCGCATAGATATACCGTGATTAGGACACGGTTCAGCTAAACCATTATCACCCATCTGTTGTTCAAAAAAACTGCTCTGTCTAGATGGTTTTATTTCAAGTTTATAACAAACATTAACTATAACCTCCTGCTGATGATTAGCTTTTATGTAATATGTTACGTTCTTCAGGGGCGGACCCAGGAAAAGGGGAGGGGACAAAGTGAAAATAATGGAGGCCAAATTTGTAACCTTGTCCATCGGATACGGTAAATGTATTGGGAAATCTACCGAAAAGGGAGGAAGGGGGTCGGGGGTTGAGCCCCCAGTTTCGCCCATGAGTGTGACATGTGATCATTACGGGGCTTTGCGGAAGTACGATAATAACCAGGGGCCGGTTCTAGAAGGCCAGTTAAGAGTTATCGCATAAATACAGTGTGGGAGCCTCAGCTTGAAATAGAAAAAGTTGTGAATACCAACAAAAAACTGATGAAGCTAGACGAATGGAGACACTAGAAAAACCTTTTTGGACTCGTTCGTATTCGCAACTTTTGGGTTTAAATCGAGGCTCCCACTGTATTTATCCGCCGTTGATGCCTATTCAGAGGTAGATTAGAGAATTCGAAAATGGACTATTGACTCAGAGACCATCACATGAAGGCGAGAGGAATAATTGTTTTAGTCAAGTCACACTAGTAGGTCAATTTTCGATAGCTAAAACGTTTCTGATCTGGTCATTTGCCATTTCCTTGCTTTCAAATCCGACACTTTTCGCTACTAGTAGGCTATAACGTATAGCCTACTAGTAGCTCAACCAATGAGAACGCAGCATCGACAATAGACCAACTAGACAAGTGTGATTTGACCAATAAGCCTATTTGGAGTTTAAATTTCGTGTTTAGTGCGCATGCGATTTCTTGATTTCTTTTGTTTAACAAGAACAAAAAGAAGTTAAACAAAAGATTCTGACGCATGCGCACTGAGCCCGAAATTTAAACTCCAACTAGGTTTATTTAGGTAGTCTTTATCCATATTGTATCTGTTTCTGTGTTTCTATTTTTACATCTACTTTTCATAAAAATATTTTGGGCAACCACCTACGTACCTTATAGTATAAGATGCCAAAAAAATATTGTCAAGATAAAGTTAAACTCAAATCAACATAATGATCCAAGTAGAACAAACCATTGTGACTTGAAGTAACTAAAGTGCTTATACTAAGTGCAATCGTTTTTTTTCTCTTCGTAAAAAGAGGACGTGATCAATTATGCGTAAGTGGCAGGATATTTATAAATAGATTTCCGGTCAATGTTTTTAATAGCGGATGCTGTTATCAAAAACCCAGCGATTGACGTCGCAATGTGTTCGACCCTAAGTAGGAAATCTCACTGGAGGAGCAGAGGCCAATTTTTCCGAATTGAGCCTGTCACGCAACTGCGCAGCTGTTACGCGCATCATTCACGCAACTGCGCAGCTGTTCCGCGCATCATTCACGCAACTGCGCAGCTGTTCCGCGCATCATTCAAATCGAAGAAGTGTCGTCCCGTAATGATGGTCAACCAAGGCTAAAAACCTTTGACAACAAATCGTATATAATCTCGCTACTTCTAAATATATCCGACCCTGCTTTTTAGCTTTACATATTCTCAAATAGTTACCTGATAGGATGATCTATTTGAGTTTTACTGATATTCAGTGCTCGCTCCTGAAGCATGCGCGTTATCATGACAGGCTCCCTTTAAATAAAAGCATGCAATTTCCCAGGATGAATGACCTATGGGTACAGATATTTGATAAGGAGCCAATATTGAAAATTCTTTTACAGGAATAATTTATACAACTCGGTTTAGTTCTGCCGCCATCTCGCCCTTTGTTATCCACGAGTTTTGTGGCACTTGGGCTCTTACTGTTCGAGATATTGATGGAGTATAGCACAAGCTTTAAACATTTATGATAAAAAGAAATGATCATTGGAAATTGACAGATATTACTGCTATTTTCATAATTCTGTGAACTCCCACTTGACATTTCCGAACACCAAACTGCGTTTTTGCTTCCGTCAATCAAACATTTTACGACAGACGCATGGATTTTTTCAAAGCTTAGTTTGCATTTTATGGGTTTTTTTTTAAGCCAAGCTGGTAGTCCTTATAAGTTCAAAAAAAATCGCCCAGAGCTGTTCACTCGATTGATTGACGGAAGCCAAACCGTGGTTTGTCAGTTGGTGTAAAGTTCGCAGAATTATGAAATTGCAGTAAAAGTTACTTTTGTATATGTTTCCTTCAGATGAGATGGAGTTTCGCAGCTACATTTTTCTCAACAGTTACAATAGAAATTGTTGGTCATTTCTAGTAGCCCGCGAGAAGCCCTCGACCTAGACCTACCTAGAATATTTCTGTACAATCTGTTACTATTAAGAGCCCAGATTAAAGTGCATTTTGGAAGCCTTGCTCATACGGGAATCACTAACTCTGGGTAACAAGGTATCAGTTACATGTTTCAGAATCCCTCAGTCACATTGGACATGACGTCTTCATCGTGCGGCGTTTATTTCTCATAGTATTGACGCAATGTGCTCGGGTTTTGTTAGAAGCTATTCCTCAATAGTAACCAAGCGCAAAATTAACTCAATGTGCGTTAGGAATATTAGTCTAACACATTGGGTGTTCATTCTGTGTTAGACGTGTTGTCATGGTTGCAGCTGACGTAACAGCTCCCTGATCACGTCCACCATCTTACAGGGGGTCCGTTTGACGATGATGTTACTTCCATTCCCTTACCCTCTCTCCTAGTCAACTCCTCGACTTTGCAAATAGAAACAGGGTTTCCATTTAACGCCATACTGTGAATATTTCTTCTGTTTCTTCTAGGATGTTTTGACGTTTTTTAACATGGTGGCAGACGTTATTATCAACAGACATCCCTCATTTCACAGGGGACTCCTTGTGGCAAATGAAATCATCACTTTGTCAAGTGTCTCTCCTTCCCACTGGAAGCAAACCAGTGTTTCTGTTAAACGCCATAGGGTGACACTTCTGTGTCTTCTCGGATGGATCATGGCGTCAAGTGCCGTCCCCCCTCATCTGATATGGGACTTGTGACTTTATGCTTCTGAACACAACTGTTTAACACCTCATACTTTCAGCAGGCTGGACTACTCCTATAACCATTAAGTCGGATAATAGTCCCCAGTTTTAGTCACAGGAATTCAAGTACTCTGAGAAGAATGGAATTCCCCGATGTAAAGTAATTCCGAAGGTGTTCCTTCGATTTTTACTAGGACGTCTTCAACAGAGTGGTCCCTTATTTTAGTGTCTCTTGAGTCGGATGAGTATCATTTCTCTGTCTGTACCTCTGTAAACAGAACTCCCTCATACCACACAGGGCACCATGTCAATGATTTCTCATCCTCATCTAATAGGGGGCTCTGTGACAGATGATACGATTTTTCTCGCAACTCTGCTAAAACATTTCATTAACTCACAATCTCTTTTATGTTGGTCCTCGTTCCTAACATTGAATTGCATATCCCCAAAGTTCGCTCACAACAGTTTCTGCATACTCTGTTCAGTTCCCTTCGAAAGTCTCTCTTGAGAATAGCGTATACTAAGAAGTTAACGGCGCAGTTCGATAGGAGAAGAAGCCGAGACAATTTTGTGACCTCGCCGGGATGTCTTTCTTCAAGATGTGAAAGTAGAGAGATCTGAACATCGCCAAGAAATAACAGAGGACAAATACTATTATCACAGTACCTACAGAAAGGAGAAAAGACAACTGCTTTAGTGTATTTTATCTATTTTATCATCATCATAACCACGAACAACAACACGATCACATATCGAGAAAATTTCGCCAAGTGGGAATTTTCGGATATTTGGGATTCCTGTGTCATTTCTTTCTCCCAACCGCCATTGCCAATTTATAGCTCATTGTGCTCAACCCTGCCCTGGCGAGTTCCTCTTTCCTGCCTGGCGAGTTTTCTTTCCCACCCTACCCTCCCTTTGCATTGTCCTCACTCTCCTCCCCATACCTTAAAGAGCACAATGAGAACAATGGAGATACTATACTATTTACAAGTGACTCGCTTACCTATCATTCTTATGGACGCTCTCTCCCGACACTCCGAAACTTTGTTTCGCTGCTTCTTCGGCATTGCCATACTCTCCTCGCTGTAGTTAAAACTAAGTTGAACCTCCTGTAGTTTGATCTTCCGCTCGTGTTTACGCGCTATAAAAACCATTCTTGCGTAGGCAGCGAGCAAGAGGAACGGAGGTAGAACATGAAGAACGCCATATCGAGTGCACGTAAAACGCTATGCAGGGTGTGTGACTTATCTCGAAACAGGAAACCGGAAACCGGAAACGCAGCGGCGCTAACCACGCGATGAATAAGATTAACCCGACACGTCTGAGGAAAAGAAAACAAGTGTGTTGGGCAAAGCGGTAAATACACCTATTTCAAAAAGGTTGCACCACCACAACTGTCTGTTGTATTTGTAGCCCGCGATGCGTCATGGGAGGAAATAAGTATACCAAAACAGAATCATGGACACTGGTTTTTAGGATAAATAGCCATACTTATCACCCTGTTTATGCCAAAATGATTCGACAATACATCGCTCCCAAAAACTTTTACACTGGGATAACACGGAGATTTCGTTCTTCTTAGTTTCTCCCATGTCGCACCGCGGGCTACAAAAGGCAGGTGTGACGGTGTAACCTTTCTGAAATAGGTGTACATTGAGAATATGCCTTTTGTAGTTCGTCTGTCACGTGGTTGTACTGGAGAGCAAAACAAATTTAAACGTATCTGATCTTTTTAACATGGTGAACAAATCAGAAACATGAGTCGCTTCAATTTTTGCAAGTTTGGCTAGATTTTAGCTGATAATGTCCAAGTTTAGCAGAACAATTGTAGGGATCTATTGTGATTTCCTTATAAGGTAATATGGAACAAGGCTGCATACTTTCCAAGAATAAATCTTTTACACACACCGCCTGTGATTTGCCACAGGAAGCCCGTCCAGACTTTGTGGGACTACGCAAGTTGCGCTACACGGCAACGTGAAGGAAGACATCAAAGTATCGTAACATAGGAACGTGACAGACGATACCAAGGTAACGCAACACAGCAACATGAAAGGAGATATCAAAGTAACGCAACACAGAACGTGACGTGCAATAACAGGGTAACGCAACACAGCAACACGAAGAGAGATATCAAAGTAACGCAACACAGGAACGTGACGTGCAATAACAGGGTAACGCAACACAACAACACGAATAGAGATATCAAAGTAACGCAACACAGGAACGTGACGTGCATAACAGGGTAACGCAACACAGCAACACGAAGAGAGATATCAAGTAACGCAACACAGGAACGTGACGTGCAATAACAGGGTAACGCAATAACAGGGTAATATGGATATCAAAGTAACGCAACACAGGAACGTGACGTGCAATAACAGGGTAACGCAACAAAGCAACATGAAAGGGAATGTCAAAGTAACGCAACACACGAGTGACGTGCAATAACAGGGTAACGCAACACAGCAACACGAAGAGAGATATCAAAGTAACGCAACACAGGAACGTGACGTGCAATAACAGGGTAACGCAACAAAGCAACATGAAAGGGAATGTCAAAGTAACGCAACACACGAGTGACGTGCAATAACAGGGTAAAGCAACACAGCAACACGAAGAGAGATATCAAAGTAACGCAACACAGGAACGTGACGTGCAATAACAGGGTAACGCAACAAAGCAACATGAAAGGGAATGTCAAAGTAACGCAACACACGAGTGACGTGCAATAACAGGGTAAAGCAACACAGCAACACGAAGAGATATCAAAGTAACGCAACACAGGAACGTGACGTGCAATAAGAGGGTAACGCAATAAGAGGGTAATATGGATATCAAAGTAACGCAACACAGGAGCGTGACGAAAGATATCAGTGTAACGTCATGTGAGTAACGCAATACCTGTGACAACCCCTCTTGATGAGATGCGCTTGGTACTGTAGCGGCCGCACTACAGCCATGTAACGGTCGAGGTCAGAGCGCAGAGGTTTGTGACAGACAGATGAATCAGTATGTCGAACACTAGAGCTTGAGGATCTTGTGAGCAGGAGCCAGGATAGATATACGCGCACGTGAATTGAGTTGGCGTTATGACGGCACCTGGGGAGCGCATAAATTAGCATACATTATCCCACATTACCATAAAGTGATATGCATACATAAAGTGAACTAGAAATTCAACCGCCACTTTGTAACGTAACATTGTAGCTACAGAATAGTTATTGTTATGATCACTTTCGTAGCTTAGCAAAGTATTATATTGCGGGTTCCCTGTGTCGCACACACGCGCCCAAAGTGGCGGGAATTTAGACAGAAACATCAACCAATCAGAAATGTTCCTTGCCGGCACGGACACACCGGAAATTAATAGTATAGATAAACAAAAACGCTATCATCAAAAATTACCAACCCCTCGCACAGCCATTTGAGAAGCAAAATACTGAGTCAGAGAAAGCATTCTTTGAGCAAACGCAGATAAGCCTTTTGTAGTGCAGTTTATAATAGCTGCTACTTGAAGATTTCGATGCCTCCGGACAATAATCATGCAATGAGCTCCACGATTTCATCAGCGAGAGCAAATATTGTTTAACAATGTTTGATAAATGACCGCGCGAAAAAAGCCCGTCTCGCAGTCTCGGGTTAAAGAATCTTCGCTCTTGCGGATGAAATTGTCTCGGAACACAAAACTGCCATCTACGCAGGCTACAGTGCATCATCGCGCGCCAAGATCCTCCCCTCCCCTCCCCTCCCCTCCCCCCCAGTTTCGTTTTTTTGTTTCGTATTCTACTATTCTCCTGATATTTCCTTCATGTAAATGGGAGTAATAATGAATGACAATCGGGTTGAAAATAAATCATGAGAACAAACTACCAAGAAAATCATGTTTTTTTC
Source organism: Scolanthus callimorphus (assembly GCA_033964015.1). NCBI lineage: Eukaryota > Metazoa > Cnidaria > Anthozoa > Actiniaria > Edwardsiidae > Scolanthus > Scolanthus callimorphus. The sequence goes on along the minus strand of CM066912.1, from coordinate 26,618,141 downwards.
AGGACTTTCATGGGCTCCCTGTGGTATATCGCAATAGCTCGTGCCTAGGCTCTTTGACCGAGACAAACATGGCGGCATCCATTGCCGATGGAAACACGTTTCCTCTCTCAAATTTCTGTAAGATCTGATGGTGAGATAATTTGCGTGGAAAAAGGCGTGAGAGAGTCGTAGGATTCAACATATATTTCCATATAAGAAGTTTTTTGGGGTAAGTAAAGCGAAACTTTTCCAACGATTTTTCTAGATGCGGTGACGAAAAACAAACAGATTTCTGCAGCGGGTGACAGGAACTTTACAACAAGCAAGCCAGTAGGACGTGTCGACTCTTGAAACAGGAATAAATAATTTGAAAAGTGGTAAAAAGCCGAGCATGAATGAAATTTAAACACTTTTCTAAAAAAAACTAAAAGGTAGACCTGACAATTTCCCGCCAGGGTTTGCTTAGTTGGCGTCTCGAATACCATGACGTAGATAACACCTTGCTGGCTGCCGATTTCAAAGGCAAATTGATGAATTCAATAGTGGCCCTTCATATTTTTAAGCAAACAGGCAAGGAAAATATTAAATTAAATATTTACATTTTACGCAGCTTATATCCCCGCGTCGTCTGAGTTGTCTGGAGGGCTCGGCGCACGAAATACTTAAAACTTCCGGCTCGGTAATCGCAATAGGCCTCTTTCGCTTGGGCGTAATGTTTTCCCATTTCAGATCACGTGGCATTCCCATGAGTATTCTTCTTTGTTTTTCTGCTACACACCGAAGGATATATGAATATGGAAGCAACCCAAACAAAGAAAGATTACTGAAATGATCTGAAATGGGACAACATTACGCCCAAGCGAAAGAGGTCTATAGAGCATAACTCTTAATCTATTTTTAGCTAGCTCAAAAAGTTGTAGGGACCTCTTTTCTACAAGTACATAGAGGATATTACATGGCCGCGCTGAGATGCGAATTTAAATCTTCGAGTGTTGATAGTTCACATGAAAAAAAAAACCTTGGCGGCCAACCCACTCTGGAGAGACGAGTTGCCCGCCTACGTTGGGTACGTTGGGTCACCCACAAGGAAAAAAATAAGAGAGATTATATGGAAAGGCGAGCAACCCAACCCAACCCAACCGGGTACCCCATCTACCCCAGCCTTCACGTGAACAGGCCCTTAGGTCAAAGTCATACGAAATCTGTTGTATTAGCTTATTGCTTTTATTACCTAGACACCTGTATTACCGGAAAGCACAGAAAAAATTCCCTTGCTTAAAGACACCTGTATTACCGGAAAGCACAGAAAAAATTCCCTTGCTTAAAAATACTTACGTTATATTTTCATTTCGTAATAAAAGGAATCACATCCTTAATACTAAGCGTGACGTGATCAGGAGATTCGGTCGACGTGAGCTAAGATTCTTTTTGCGTGGTTGTATCGTCTAATCGGCGACGATGCTCACTCAGGCCAACGCAGAATCTAGGTAGCCCCCAGGGAGGGGACTCCCCTACATTTTGGTCGGGGTGCTCGTCGTACCTTTTAGGGTTTAAAATCAGGCCTCTGGTACTTTTAGGGGGAAAAATTCGAAAACTTGCAATTTTTTCCAGATAGGTATCCGTTCTAGCAAATGAAGCAAATCACACTTGTTGGTAGCCTGAATTTCAGACGTATTTTCCCTCGTAAAAAATACGCGAGAAATTTACGAGGGAAAATACGTTTTGTTGGTACCTTTTAGGGGTCAAAATCAACTGAGCGACGCCATGTTTGGTATCTTTTAGGGGTAAAATCGAAGTTCCCGACGAGCACCCCCGTCCCTAAAATATGAAAGTCCCCCCTCCCACCCCCCCCCCCCCCCCCCCCCCCCCCCCCGCGACTCGGGCCAAACGTAAAGAGACTTGGTAGCACTGAATGAAGAGATAACGGTTTTTACTAACAGCAAAAATTCAACGGTCTCTCTCATAACTCAAACTCATTATGTTGTCGTGCCTCAAAGTTTATGCAGTGGAGTCCACTTCGTGTTGTATTACAATTAAAGGGGCTCTCGCACGCTTAATATTCGCCCACCGTGGACATAAAATAAGTAAGATTGTAACCGTGCAAACACATGTACATTTACCAGTAGTAATCAAAATAATCCTCCAGATTAATAGAAAAACCTTTCAAGTGTTAGACAAATGCAATTCTAGGTTGTTTTGACCTGTTTCAAGAGGATGGAATTGGATTGCGATTTGAGCTATTTTCTTGTCAGTGAAGTGGCCAGCAAGCGTGCGAGAGCCCCTTTGAGCAAGTTAAATAACGTATGACAAAAGCCCAATGAGAAAATATCGCTTCTTTCTAAGAGCCTGTGTCAGCCGCCATTTTGACAGCATAGCAGCATTCCAAGTCGGAGAAAGCATCCATTTTCATCGGATGATTTAGATAATATAGAGCAATGACTGCTCGATTGAATTTGGTAAATCAAATCGGAAACTTTGTTTTTAGATGTTTATTAAGGTATTTCTATACGTAATTCGTTTTCTAATATCGAACGAAAACAATGGAGTGTCTGACACAGGCTCTTTTAAGACTTCCTGCTTCAAAAGTCATTAGGCATGCACCTATATTTCACAACGGCTAAAACAGTCGGTTGTGACTGTGCAAACATTTCTGAAATAGGTGCAGTATGCGAAGAGTGCCGTCTACATTGGTGTCACTAATAAATGGCTTAAACAGAGGATATTACACGGTGGCGCGAAGATATGAGTTTTATTATTTTTTTTTTTTTGACACTACAAAATAAAGCTCATATCGTCAAGCCACCGTGTAATTTTCCTTTTATTATATAGACAAACCAGAAAAAATTACTCCAAAAGCTCTTTTGCTTTGACCGATATCCTCACTAGTGAGGATATGAAAAATATGTCACTCAGGTCCCGGATGTAGCTTCGTATGAGATCTACGAGTGGCGTATTTCCCAGTAAACACTCGTGTCTATATAATAAATACAAATATATGGGTGCTCAAGAGGGGGGCTATATTGTTACGTCAACGCAGGTTTGTAAGTAAATAGAATTGAAAACGTTGACACAGATGTATACCAAAAATTCGTTTTCACTATGGGTTGGCTTGATATTTTCTTTTATTATATAAACACCAATGAAATACCGGGTGATCTCCCGCGCGAAAACTCTTTTCAACACTCGATGATAAAATTCGTATCTCCGCGCGGCCATGTAATATCCTCTATTTATTTTCAAGATGTACCCTAAACACTCAAACATTTTTTGACCAGCACACTATCGGGAAGCCATTCAAATGCGCGCGCAAAACCGGATTTATCTTATAATTATGGTAAAATGACGTCACGTCGTATAATAATAATTCATATAAATGACTTACCTACGAAAATGTCTGCTAGTGCCAAAGTGCAGATATAGATGTTAGGCGTAACGCGCAGCCGCGGACAGCGCACGATCAGAAGAATGACGACTGTGTTGCCTAGCAACGTAAGCAGGGAGATGACGACACGTAACGACCAGTACCATATCTCGAACTGTGGTGGGTTGCCTGTGGCTGAACTGTTGGATCTCGTATTATTCATCATTTCCATCGTTTTCGTAGAATCAAAATTTCTTCTTAAAACGAAAGTTCAAATCTTTAAAAAAAGGAGATTTGTGTGAATGGAATTTCCGTTCTCTTTTGTTCTCCGGTGAACTGTCTTCAAGTTTGAGCCTGTGTGGTAACCTTCAACGCAAATGTCCGCCGATCGCACAAGTCGGAATACCTTTGCAGCGTCCTGTGAATCTCCCTTCCTTTGAAGCAACTCCACACCTTTATATACAGCACTGTGTAAAGTAAAACTATACTGATATGCAGTAAGATTTTGCCAAAGAAGCCGTCTAATCCTTGGCGAGATGTTTCTATTGAAGCTTGATTCTTCTTTCTGAGAAGCTGTCTGACTACATCCCTTTTAAGCACAACCGTTGACGACAGACCGCTATAGCACCAAGTTAATCGAGTTTACTTTACAGATAAGCAGCTTACTCGTTTCCTTTCACAAAAATCCTAGAAAAATTATCCAACGAGTTAATGAAATTAGAGTAGGCAGTTATTCAAAATGTCATTGCTTCCTTAAAAATCCACTTGATCGACGACATAGGTACTTCTTCCCGTGTTCCTGTGTGGCCACGTGATCATACTAGTAGGTGCAGAATATCTTCAAGTCTTGTAAATGTGTTTGTTGTCTTTCAACCAGCAGTTCCCTCGATGCTTCAAACCAAGTGTTATTTTGGAGTTGAGTGTACTTTTAACCGTGTCCAGTTTCGTTATGAACTGATGAAACTCGAGGTAGAACTGCCCTGCAAGTCTGTTGTTATCGATTTTCTATATGAAACCTTTTATGCCCATACACGTATTCCAGACTTATCTAATCTTTTACTTTCACTCGCTTAAAACTCTCTGCAAATGTCTACAATTTCTTATAGGTTCAGACAAGGTACAGTTGACAGTTGTCAATTCTTCAAGTTAAAGATGTCTCGCTGTAGAACGATTACAAGATTTTTGATTCTTGTGCTTTATCTTCCATAGGTTTCCTTCTATATTGCTTAATGTTAGCGGCACTAGCACGCTCTTAATTTTATCGTGTGTCTCCACGACCCTTCTCAGTCTGCCTCGGAATACTTAGCCTCAGGCAAAACTCCAATTCTTGACTGATTCACTTTGCACGTTTTAAACTCTCGATTTTTATATGCTCATACGACAAGAAACTTCCGTTCCAAGGTTTCTACAAACTTTCCTTTGACAATTCTCGTTAGGTTGTTATTCGCCCGCTCTCCAAACACGATCTTGATGTATCATAAGAGCAATATGATGCTGCTAAAGCCCTTGAAGTTCGCTGGCTCTCTTCGGGCTCCCTTTAAGGGTTTAATGTTTTATGAGTCTATATCCGGCGAGATAAGGTTTCCTTTTTCCCTTGCTTTCAATTTTTTCCTTGCTTTCAAATTGTCTCTTTCTTTTTTATTTCTTTTCCTACACAATCCAGTGCTGAGTATCTTTGAGGTAACACAAGATTCAGACAGTAAGTGCTACACGTCAAACATCTCTAAAAGTTTTTTCTTAATCTTCTTCAGTTGCTATCCGGCTCGAAGGACCATGAATATCAAAGTTTTCTTTTTGTCTTGAATATCACTGTAACATTGCTGCTGTCTTCCTGAGGGCTCGCAGAAATAAGATCCCTTGCTCGTTTCTTGAGATCTAGAACCTACAGCACGCTACTGGATTATGTCCTTGTAGCTAGTTTACGACTGCGGAAAAACAAAACAAACACTTTAAGATTGTACTTGATTATCATGTACGCGAAAAATAGAGGAGGGACTTTATTAGCCTTGTTGACGTCATGCGTCGCTTTACCAATAACAATAAAGAAAACAATCATATTTAAAAAGCATACAAAGGGCTTGGAATGAAAAACGTCACAATTGAAGTTTATTGCGATTTTAATAATTCTGCGAACTCTCACTTTTACATTTCCTAACGCCAAACTGCGTTTGGCTTCTGTCCGTCAAACCTTTTAATACAGACACATGGATGTTTTCAAACTTTCGTTTGCATTTCATGGTGATAATTTTGGTTTTAAAGCCCACGTAGTCCTTATAAGTTCAAACAACTCTCTCAAAGCCTCCGTGAAATCATCCAGAGCTGTTTCAGACACGTGTTTAATTGACGGAAGCCAAAACGCGGTTTGTTCGTTGTCGTAGAGTTCGACGAATAATGAAAACGGTAGTAATAACTAATATACGTTTCATCCACCTACATGCGTGTAATGTAATGGATCGAATTGCACAATAGAAAGACAATCAATTAATCTGGAACACACTCTGTGATACTAGAAGAGCCGTTGTTGGGAAAAGTCAATTTGTAGATCTAAATAAACATATTATTTGAGGTACGAACAAAGCGGCAAATTAAGGCATCTTTTTTTAGGTTAGAGACATTAATCTCTAAGCCTTTACAGTGAGGAAAAGTGACAATCGGAATAGACAATCTAGCTTAATATTTTCCCTTCCGCGGAAATTTTAAGAAAAGACTATTAATTTACAAAAGATTTATTGCAGGAATTTTCCCAGACAGAACTTCGTTTTATTATCTGATGAGGTATTTCTTGACATTTAAACTGAAATAATGGTGTTAATAGTAGACTAAGAATGGTTAAAAGGAATATTGGAATTATTGCTGCACTTTATCCTTCGATATAAAGCAGGGGAGATACAATGTTCTTAAAGCTCTATTAATAGTCTTTAAAAATTAGACGAGGCAGTAAAGCTATACGCACCAGGAATACACTAAAATAATGCGCTTTGACTTAGACACCAACGCAGCGGTGATCCGTCAAATTTAGACAACTTTGAAACTCCATTAACGCAATAGAAAATAAACGTGTTGATTATGTAAGATATTGTGAAATTCCTTTATGCATGCGCAGTACGCATTTGAAATAATAATGGTGTCAGAAGTGCGAATGCGTCAACCTCTGTCCAGAGTAGTTAAGCTATCCGACAACCAGGGATTAACTTGTTCTGGAATATTCATTTTCCTCTGCGGTATACATGTAGTATTGTACTTTGTCAAGACCCTGAATCCGTTTATTTGACTGTTTAATGTTTACAAAGCCGCACATTTAAGTAACCTTTACGTCTTGAAGCATCTTAGTTAATTCTTCATCTTAGTTAATTCTTCGTCCCGACTTTCTGGTGACTAATTTCGTCGCAATAAAACAAATCGGCGTATGTTGTTTACATCTGGTTTCCAACGGTGGTATATGTAGATATATGTGTCCACCCAAAAGAATCATCACATGATCTGAATTTTGGTGGCAAGAAAATGTCAACGCCAATAATTAGCCGATTTTGTATATCGAAGAGCAAAAACTTGAAACGGCAAAGCAGTGTGAGGTGCGTGAATCCTCGTTGTCTCTACAATGTATGCATGTGTATCGTTTATTAGTCAAGCCCCACCTAGTGGTCTATATCATCAATGCTGCATTCTGATTGGTTGAGTTACAAGTAGGCTATGAGTTATAGCCTACTAGTAGCGACAAGTGTCGGGTTTGATTGAAGCCACAATGCAAATGACGATCGGAAAAGTTATCACTTTCATTTTGACTAGAAATTGATTTTACTAAAACATGACTTCGCTCTCATGACCTCTGAGCTTGTTTACTTTCTGAAACGGTTCGGAGTCGAGGAATAATTGTTTATTAGTACGGCCATGTCACGTGTCATTTTTTAAGTTATTTTTTGCGTGTTCCTACCACCTACAATTGCTTCTTAGAACAAATGCATTTTGCAGCATTTTTGAGTCTTAGTGAATCATTCCCCTTTGCGTGTCATTTTCTTGTAATATTCAGTATCTACCAGAAATCTTAAAAGTATCTCCTACAAATCCTTAGTACTTAATATGTTCCACGAGAGATCAAACACGAATCTTCTTCAATAAACTTCTAAAAGCTGCAAAAGCTAGATTCGCTACATAAAGTTTAGAAAATAGCACAACGGAAAATGATTTTTTTTTTTCAGTGAGAGCGAATTCTGGGGAGGAGATAAATTATCTTCAATAACTTTTCGTCTAACGAAGCTGACAAAGCTAGACGATTCGCTAAGTAAAGTTTATAAAACTCATAAACAATAAATGTAGAAAAATACAATGGAATTCACAGCCATGAAATACTGCTTTTCGCCTGATAATATCGCGACCAATGTACAACTTTATTGTACGCTACATTTTCTGAACTTTAAAATGATAATTTTATTGTTTATTGTCAACGTTTTATAAGTAGTAGAAAAAACTCGTAGTCGTGCTTTATCGGGGATATAGACACTCGGGCTGCGTCCTCGTCTTTGTCACCCGATACAGCACAACTACTCGTTTATTATATGCTACTTAAAACAAGCGACGGAAAATGACTTTTTTCAGAGCAAAATATTCGTGCCCGAGTTAGACCTCTCACACAAGATCTTCTATTTAATGACATGTACATGGATTGAACGGGATTAGAATCACAAATCGTCAAGGACCCTCTAGTGATAATCACGTAGATGTGATATGGTTCATTTTATAGAGTACAATTTGATTAGGAATACATATATCATTGATGTTTAAGGAAAGCTATTAGTAAGAACACTGAAGAGTTGAACTCCGAAATGTCATATTAAAGGCGGTTTATCTGTGTTATCGTTTACGTGTACAGCGAGATCCTCTAAGAAGCAGGACATGGATATAATATACATTTAGGCACTTCCTAAAAGCGGAGCTCAAAACAACATATGTTACATGCTCAATAAAAGATGCTATAAAAAACACGTGTATTAGGTTGATAACTTTACTTTTATTTATTTGTTTTATTTTCTGAAATGCTAATTTTCAATCAATGACACAGGGTTCCCATGAGTACAGGGACGGCGGAGGGACGTAAAATAGTATGAGCATGCGCGTATCGTGACATGCTCCCATTAATAGCAGTTCAGCTGCCAAATAAATTGCATTTGCGTCAATGAGAACAACTTGTTGTGAATGTTTCTCATGGTGTTCCACGAGCATGTCCATGGTGCTCCGCTCGCGCAGTAGCTCCGCTATTACTGATGCTTATTCAGAGTCGAATATGACAAGGATGTCGTTTCATTTCCTCGCGCGCATGAACGTACACTGTCAACCGGAGCACGCTTTCCCCATTTATATTTTAATTCTTCCTGTGCAAAATGAAAAAAATCCGTTCAAAACTATAGTCCATCAAATAGCGTTACCTAATGACCACATACGAGAAACACCAGATAAGCAAAGAAAAAAAAACAGGAAAGGCTTTTCAGGTAGATAAAGGAGATGTCTTTTAAAGATAGAAAGCTAGGGAGTGAAATGTCAACTTTAGTTATCGTATACGTTCGAGGCGGGGGCCGAATGGGGCAAACCACTGAGGAAGCCAAATGGATATTTCGAGGGCTGTCCAGAGTTCAAGGTTTAGACACCAGAGGGTCAGGGGAGAGGGGCCTCTTCAAAATTCGACTGGTAGGGGGCAACGGTCGTATATTTCAGGGGTTGAAATCAGCGATCCGGTGTTTTTTAGAGTCTATCCAAGCAAAATTAGGTAAAAGCGTATTAAGGAACGGCATTCTTTAGGGTGTTATTTTGCCAAATGTGTTATTTCGCCTAAAAATTGCCGAAAAGCGCATGGATTTCTGGCGGTCCTATAAAAGGCATATTTTATGGTAGGCAAACGATCGAAAATTTCTATCGCTTTTTTTTTAGGGTATATTTTCAGAATTTCCGACGGTTATCCCTACCATTTTGACTCCAGAAAAAAGGTTGGTTATCGATTAAGTTACGTTGCGTGTCTGTTAGAGGCCGAATAACTCTAACTTAGGGGCGGCGTCTCTTGAACAGAGAGCAAACACAACGGGCCCGTCCTTCATTTAAAAGGAGAAAAACATTTCGTACAAACCGGTAAGCAAAACAAACTTTAATTAGGACTAGATAAACAATAGGCCATTTGCACTATCAGGGTCACGTGACAAAATCCCGTACATTCTGAATAAAATCTTGAAAATTCAACTCGCTGCCATTTGCTCCAGGTTAGAGATTTTAAGCTGAAACTTGGGTTTTTGACTAATATCAATCGGTTCTTTGTATTTCTAGAATTGATTTTGACAAAATAACTCGTTAAGAGGTAGTTGGGGTCACGTGACCCGGTTAGTGCAAATGGCCTATTGAAAGTGTGATTAGAGTAGTTTTTAGCGGTATAAATAATGATTTTCAGGGTGATTGGTGAAGTTTTGCAAGCTGAACAACGAGCCCACTTCAATCGATTACACAAAAACTCGTCGAATAGAGTTTCCACAATAATACTGATGTAAACTTTCCTATAGCCCGTGCCTTAACCTGCGTATAAGATAGGAGTGTGCTGCATCACTATGAGCACGTGAATATAGCTAAATAAACATAACTTACTTTCTAGAGTGATAACGAATCCAAACTAATGATCTATGTGCTGCTGTTAAACTTAAATTACTACTGTTTAATTTCAATTATGAAATTGAAGTACTGGATAAGAGAAAATATTTTTCAAAAGTAAATAAAAGGGCAGTAATGCAAACTTGAAATGTAGTTGTTATGATCACTGGAGATGTGAATGGTGATACCATAAGGATAAGACCCTAAACATTTCACGATGCTTAAAAGTCCTAGAGATAAAATACAACGACAGTCTCGGTAAAAGAAATGACACTGGCATGAAAGTATTTAGTTTTTGTGAAGAAAATACCAGTGTAGCCGCGGAGGTAAGATCTGAGAAAATACAATGAAGTAAAGAACACTTTCGTTAGTAAACAGATGCACTGGAAAATATAGAACACACGGCGTATATTGTCTTTATTAAATTGAAGCACAACTTTGATATGTCAACAATAAACCGGAAACTATATGAGGTAGGGTGTTTACTTTTAAATATTTCGAAAAAAGGAATACATTGATATTTAAACAGATGCAGTTTAAGCAACTGTAGAACACATAAAGGGTACATACCTTTCGATAATTTAATCAAAAACGTCTAGTGTAGACTTTTCTTTCAAGTCTAATGTAGACTTTTCTTTAAAGTCTAGTTGTAGACTTTTCTGTAACGTTCACTAGCAGAAGAGAAAAAAAATGCAATTTTCCTTGTGGGTATTGCACGTATACAAACTAACTGAGAATTTCAAAGCATCTCTTGACTGTACTTTAAATAAGAAAATTGGCGTCAACAGCCAGCTTGTGAACACACTAGAGAAAGTCACGCGATTATATAGACATCAAATATCTAACGATTACTTAAACATCAGTAAATGTGCAATAAACAACAAGCAATTAGCCTTATATACGGGCAGAATTTCACGCAAGTCAAATCAAAATAAATCAATATATAACTTACAAACACGAGTCACTTTCCCTCTGGAGTCTTTTTCTCAAAAACGCTAATGAAATTAGAGATCGAGGATTATATACCTTTCCATTTGTAAAACTAAAAGAATCAGTTAATGGTCCTAATATCTTTGACTCAGATTCACCTTAATCTACATATTTATGATGATGCATTCTGCTTCTAAAACTGATTTTATCTCCATGTCAAGAGCAATAAATTTTGTTTTCGTTTTGTCTTAGTGCAGCTATCAGCCTTTTTAAGAATCGCGCAAATCCATCGGTCGGTAAAGGATAAAAGTCAAACTTAGTTGATAATTTGTTTTTTCCATTACTTTAGCTCGCGCGTCTAGGACGTTTTTTATATTTGTCATTATAAATAGAATTTAAAACCGAGACAGCACTTTAAAGGAATTTTACTTAGCAAACGTGCTTGCTTGGGATGTGAAAGGAAGCGCGCAGCTTTTGTAGAGTCAAGAGCGATTAGTAAAAGAAGCGGCAAGGAAACTTGCATTGATCAGCATGGTGTCGGTCTTACTTATTGTTGAATTAGGAGAGAAAATCGCGTGAGCCAGGATCTTATGCCACGCATGCCAGAGATTGCGGGATTTTAAATCTCACACTTCTGTGATAATGAAAAGGAAGCTCTGCGCGTCCTGTGTGGTGAAACAGTATGAAATATTTCCAGATAAACCCGACAACCACAGCATATTTCAGAAATGTTCTCTTTCGTCAGTTTTATCAAATTGCGCTCGAATGGTCTAAAAAACCGATTGTATCACACAGATTCGCATTTCTCTCGGTTTCCACGTCTTACACGTGGAATTTCTGCAGAAAACCATTCATGGGAAAGCTGATTTTTCCCATGGTAGAAGCATTGGAAGGGAAGGTGCTTCGCTTTTGGGAGCGCCGCGTAATTGGAGCCTGTCCTCGGGCGAGAAATCTAAATAAAATAAAAATTTCCCATGGACAACAATGGATAGCGATGGGAAATCCGAACAATTCCGATACTTTTACCATGGGAAAATCGCAGCTTTCCCATGAATGGGTTTCTTGGGACATTCCCTGTGTTTCTCATTAAAAAATCAGACTAATTTTTCTAAGAGAGATCATGCTTGTTATAACTTGTAACGTTTACTTTGAAAAAAAAATGTAATTTTTTGATTTAAAGTTCTTAGAATTTATATTCTTAATTTCGTTTTAAGCTGCATTTGATTGTATATCCATAAAGTAATTTGCGCCCAGTTAGTTATACATTGTTACTATAAAAAAAAACTTTAAAAAATAAAGAAACAAAATATAGATCAGTTCAAAATGGTCGCCGCAAATTCAAAACTCATTAATATTCAATATACATATTGTCCAATCAGAAGAACGGATTTGGTCAGGAGAAAAGGGCTTGATACTTCGCCGACTCACCATACCCACAATGCATTGCTTCGACGCCATTTTCTTGGGCCTAATGTTTTCCCATTTCAGATCACGTGGCCTTCCCATGGGTATTCTCATAATATTTATTTCATTCTTTTTTTTTTGCTATGAACCGAAGGATAAATTACCACTGTATGCATTGCTACGCGACCTCAAAGTTCACTGTTGCGATGGACGATTGGCGATTTTTAGCCGTCAATCAAAACCAAAACGTTGGATTCGGCTACTTCATTGGGTCGACATTGATTGCAAAATCAACTAAGTTTATTGTAAGCTATCCTTTGGCTTTCTGGCCTAGAATTATTAACTTTCTGGCTCAAGAAAATTGACATTACAATTCCTTTGCTGAGAATCGCCAATCGCAACCGTGAATTTTGAGGTCGCGTAGCAATGCATACGGTGGTAATAGAGCGGTTTTCACATGACTTTCGTGAAACCAATCGCAAAGTTCTTACACCAATTCTGAAAAAAAAAAACTATAGGAGTAATTACAAAGTAATTGCGAATTACTCACGACAATCACGTGAAAACCGCTCTATGGACGAATTCCAAACAAATGAATAATTCAAATGAGTGACACGTGATCTGAATATTACACCCAAGCTGAGGAGGTCTATTAAACCTCCTCAAATTCCCATTGCCTTAAAGTAACCAAACCCAAAAATCCCTTGGAAAAGAATTACACCTCCCAAAAATCAAGACAAAATTTTTTTATGATTTATGAAAAGATTAGTACGTCGGACATGATCAAAGCAGACATGTTTTTTGCAACTATTTTTTCTCGATTGTAGAGATAATTTAGGTTTAATGCAGTCAAGTGCACAAGAAATGAACAAAACAACCAAAATATAGCCCCTTTAAACTTATTTCCGACAAACTAAATGGATCCTCATTTTTAATACCCCAAAAATAATATATAGATTTAGGCACTGCCTAAAAGCGAAGCTCCCAATGAAGTCCCGGGTGACCATGAAATCGAACCCTCTTCACCACTAACACAGCATCCTGTATAGCTTTAGCTTTTAAATTTGTATTGTTTATAAAGACTAGAGCGGATTTCACATGACTGTCAAGACTTGTTATGTAATTGCGATTGCTTTGCGTTCTCATTGGCTACTCGTTTCTCTCAGCCAATCAAATTCTGTAGTAAATGCAATTGCGTAATTACTTAGGAATTGGTTCGGCTTGCTATTGGCTGAGAAAAAAGTCATTTAGGAGCAAGTCGTGATTTCTCTCGATTCTGATTGGCTCAATTGCAATTGTTTTCACGACAGTCATGTGAAAACCGCTCTATCTAACAATCATGCATTTCGTAGAATAGTTTTCGCTCGAAAATTTTATTGCGAGCATCAAATTTCCTCGAGAAAACTATTCCATGATTATGTGCATTCGATCGACGGAAGAATCCTATGAGCTGAGTCACGGTTGTTTAAACAAAATGTTATAATGCCGGTGGTCTACATAAAGAACTCAGATCCTATATCTTATATATCAAAATCCTTAGTGTCTGACAAGAAATGGTTTGTGATTGGCTGATTTTTTCCCCGCCACTTTTAGCGCGCGCGCGTGCGCGCAACACAGGAAGCCCGCAACGTAAATGTTTTGCTGACAGAGCTACGAATTTGAAGATTACGAAGTTTTCTCTCCTTTTTCAGTGATAAAATTTTGTTAAGTAAATAATTTAAAACGTTTTCGTTACAAAGTGACGGGTTATTTTCTAGTATTGTACTTCTTAGTGTAAGAAAGAAAAGGAACTGAAATAACTATTTTATATACATCCTTTTGTAATATTTGTAACTGAGCTTTCACTATCAAATTTTCAGGTTTGAAACTCTTCAACCTAATAAAATAAAAAAGGCTAATTCGCATGGCAATTCCATCCGCACGATAACATATTTAAATAATTCCAAATTTGTACTTAATCTGGCAGTTGAAAGGTTATTTAACAAACCTAGAGAATTATTTTCCTCATTTCTTGCGGATTAGACTGCATTAAATGTCACAAAACTAACCCTTAAATCGCTTTAAGTAAAAAAACAGTGCTGACTTTGCCAGACGTCACAGTATATAATCCGATTCACAAACAGAAATTAATCTTGTTATATGTCGAGTATAAAATCATAATATGATAAAAAAGATATACAACCTTTTAGTATAGCTTCGACGGCCTGATAAGTTAAGTCTGTGGTGGATCTGTCAAATTGGTCCTTCGTTAATATATAAGAATTTCCGGGTCTTTTCTTTCAAGACAGTTGACATCGCTGATAAGCTTGGGTGGGCGTTACATGGAAGATAATGTTGTATTGGTTTTGTAAAAGAGTTATAAGATTCATCTAGAAAGACGTTTGAAATAAAAGAGAATAAAATATCGGTTATTATTTACTCTTCCTGCACGGAAATAATACAAACGATAACACAGAACCGTAGGACCGGATTTGGAGGTGGTGGAGGTACGTAGTCAAAGTTTGGCTATGATTTTGTTAGAAAAAAAAAACTTTCAATTCTTTCAATTGAAGTGCGCGCCAAAGTAGTGGAAACCCTCCCCGGACCCCTCTCTAGTTTGCGGTTCAAACTGTGGTTTTAAGGTAATAAGAAGTAATACATTTAGAGTACATATGCCTGCAGAAATCATCCCATACCACCCGCGTTTTATGAACAACGTTAAATTAATTTAAAAAGTCATTCTGCATAATTCTGCGAACTCTGTGCCGACTAATTAATTGTGTTTTCAAAGCGTCCCCTGAATCAAACATCTATAGCAACCCTGTTGTTCTTACAAAATCTCTGGGTGATGTTTGTGGTTTCTAAGTGTTAATTGTGTGATCGAAGGAAGCTGCTAAAACACGGTTTGTCTGTTGCTTCTCGAACTCATTAAAGGGGCTCTCGCACCCTTAATATTCGTCCACTGTTGACATAAAATAAGTAAAATTGCCACCGTGAAAACACATGTACATTTGCCCGTAGTAATCAAAATAATCCTTCAGATTAATAGAAAAACCTTTCAAGTGTTAGACAAATGCAATTCTAGGTTGTTTTGACCTGTTATGAAGAGGATGGAATTGGATTGCGATTTGAGGTATTTTCATGTCAGAGAAGTAGCCAGCAAGCGTGCGAGAGCTTAAACAAAGAAAATCATAAGAGTGAACGAGGTTTGTATACGTGATCTTAATTTGCATAGATTTTTGATATTTTATTCCTTCTTTTTCTCGGCAATAAATCATTCGTTTGAGTCAAACACAAGAAGTAATATCAATTAGAAAATAACACCTATGTTGTATTGTGAATGTGCGCATTCTGATTGGTTAAAAAGCGTGTTTGTAAGAGACCTGAGAAACACGATTGTCACGCAACGCTGTCGCGCGTGTGTATGTTATTTTCTAAAAGCAATAAAAATACTTTCCGCGTGCTCTCTGCTTTCTTACAAACACTCGGGGAATGTTGGTCGAACTGATAAAACTTGACAGACACTCGCCTTCGGCTCGTGTCTTTTAAGTTTTGATCAGTTCTCCCAACATCCCCCTCGTGTTTGTAAGAAAGCAGAGAGCACGCGGAAAGTACTTTTATTGCTTAAACACAAATCATGAGGATTTCAAACACCTCGAAATCGGTTAAAAAAACTCGGCTTTGCCTTGTTTTTTTTTTTCACCCCACTTCTCACTGTTTGAAATGCCTGATGAAACACGCTCTCTAGTGTTTGATATATTACATCAAATTATACGACATATTCTGAAACTTTGTCTATTCTTGATGTAATTTCTTGAGAATAGTATGAATTTTGACTACAGTAAATGTCTGTTTCGTCTTCAATTAAAAAAAAATAGTTTGCACGATCTACGACTGTTTTCAAACGCTGGGGCGTATTTGTTCTTGTAACCCACCCCCGGATTTAAAATGACAATGTACTATGATTACAATACCGTACCAGGATGACATCTATTGGACTCGATTCGACGCGCGAACAAACGACGTTTGAAATAATAAACAAATGTAAAAATAGATAAATATTTTTTTTTTTGGCCGAATGTAGCCTGGTGCTGCTTCAGTGGCTGGCTTACATCGCCGCCCAGGACTCGCCCACAAGGGGACCACTAAATGGCTTCCCTTGTCACAGGTTGGCTTGTGACTCATCCTGAAAAGCCATTTAGTGATAATGACTATCGCGAGGATAGATCTAGAAAATAGAGAAAAGCGTACATTTTGGCCTTAGAAAAATGAATAAATGCACGGGTATTTTCAACAACAACAACAAATTTCTTTATTTACATATCAACACTGAACATTATATACAGGATGAAAAACTAAAAACATGCGTTGGATATGATGCTGCCTAGAAAATAACCTAGAAAATAATTCCTGAACATGCTAACTTTCTTATGCGTCCAGGAAACACCGCGGTGCATTATCTATCGGAACTCACACACAAGAATGTATTACAGCTACTAAAGCCGTTGTTTGGCACTGCGCATGCTCAAAACGTCACTTTGGGTCTAGGAATTTGGGGTTTTCTGTTCCGCCAGTCATACCATCTAAAGCCAATCACTACAGGTCCTTGCTTGTTTCTCCTAGTGCAGTCGACTGGCTTTCTGTCGCGACGAAAACCCAGTTGACTGCACTAGACGAAACAGGGCAAGGACCTGATTGGCTTAGATGGTTTGACTGACGGGACAGAAAAAGCAAAATCAAACCACGTTTTGAAAATTCACAGTGCGAACAACGGTTTTGGTTATAAGTTCCTCAGATACTTCTGATCCAACGTACTGGGTCTTTTCGATCTCGAGCTCTAATTTTTTTTTTTTTCATTCGCTCTCGACCTCAGCAATGAACTAGCAGAGCACGTAGTTCCATTTCATCCAATAAATGTTTACTGCTGGACAGAAAGAAAAGGACTTTCCATATGGAAGTGCTTTTTAAGCCTCGGGCAGTGTTTTTCACAGGAATGTGATTCTATAAAACGATGTATCTCCGCTTGCGTAAAATCGGAAGTAAGAAGAATGATGGCGGGAAACTTTCCCGCCAATTTGCGCGCTCGCCTACGCAGTGGGCGGCACCTTCTCGTCATTTATTTTTCGGAGCAGACTCACGTACAAGGGAAGAGGTCCAAAACATTGCTACTTTTAGGAGTCCGATTTTGTCAGGGGAGGTGTTGGGTGGTAGGACAAAGCAGCCCCCCCCCCCCCCCCCGAGAGTATCAATTGTTTGACCTCTCTCCCAAATAGTTTGTGAGTTAGGCAATTATAAACTCAGCTCATATTTTCAGCATTCCGAAAAAAGTGTAAACGTTAATTTTAGTTGCAATATATATTGTGAGACCTGTAATTAATTATTTACTTTTGAAACTGGGAAAAAAAAACTATCGCACGTCGTATTGGTCAATATTAAATCGAACATAAACGGCAAAAACTTCTCGCTAAGTCTAATAAATACAATTTGGAAGAAATGGAAGAAATATGGAAGAAATAAAACGTTCAGCAAAATAGATACAGTAATTACAGGCGAAACGCAATAATACTTTTCTTTACAAATGACACCAAATATAAACTGAAAAGGTTCCGTTTCTTTGAATAAAAGATAAGAATTGATGTGCTGAACATTTTCAGTATCAAAACATAAGATTAAAGGCGCCAAGAGCAATGTAGACCGGTATAGAACGCTAGGTACGCATCGAGTCTTGAAGTAAATTTGACTGATCTGGACTAGGTTTGCCTATACACATCCTAGTTCAACAATCCATCAACTGGAGGCTCTCTCACTTTTGGGGAATTCGCTCAATAACGACGTTGAATTAAAAAAAACCGTCCGTCATGTTGGATTTCATTGTTATTTAATTAGATGCGCGGCACTTCATACTCTATTTTGCAGACATATCTCTACTGTAGCACAAAAGTGGAGAATATTGAAACGTTTCCAGTCTTATGGAAATGCCTAGACACTTTGATTTAATCAATATTTGACAATTAAACCTCAGTCTAAACATTTTTTGCTTGTTTTCTAGAACATGTTTTTTCCCTTCCAGTCTACTTTTGACCTTTTGTTTTTTAAGTATTTCTGGCACATTTCTCCGTAAAATGCTGGATAACCGCATGATATTGAATCAAGTACAAATCATGTCTCTGAACACATCAAAAGGCTCAGAAAACACCAAGCATATAGTGCTGCGCAAGTATGGGGGAATCAAGTGAAGTATTGAATTGCTAAGCGCCCAGAGCCACAATAGAAGACTGAACGGGACTAAAATAGCACACTTTTCATCATGTCGCGTAGAGCGCGAATTCCCCAAGACTGAGAGTCTCAGTTGACAGCTTGTTGTTCTAGAATACCTAGAGAATATTATTGAGCAATAAAATCTACTATAGAACGGAGTGCAAGGTTCAAGCGAAAATCCTTGTCGTCTTTGGAGCTCTCAAAGCGGCCAGGAAAAATAACGCCAGAATAGAACACCTTGTCAAAAAAGTGAGAACTCACGAGTCAGTGAAACTCACCACGATTGTGAAATTGAATCCCGCTTTTCTATAAAGCTTTCTTCTCCGACGGCACGGCACTGTATGAACCCCAATATATTAAAACCAATTATCCCTTTTGCCACGAGATGTTTACTGCGCATGCGCATGTCATTGCTTAACGAACCTTCGGCAACTTCCCCTACGAACTTGGAATACAAGTATATGCTTTTAATTTTAGTCACAATCAATATAAAAATACAGGCTGCCTCTTAATTTTGTTTGAACTCAAGATAATCTTGCCCCCATATATCATGCGGGTTCATTTGCCAACAGCGGGTAAGTATTGGATCTACGGCACTTTTGAATTGAAGTCTTGTAGACTTAACAATTTATCAAAAACTCTCTTCAAGATATATTATAGAGCGGATTTCATATGACTGTAGTGAAAAACCTATAATGAGTGATTGCAAAGTAATTGCAAATTACTCACGACAGTCATCTGAATTCTGCTCGGCTAATATTTCGTATAAGTGTGAAGTCCAAGCATAGAGTTTTTATTGCGAATATCATGGTTTAATTGATATATGCTCTATATTTCTGACCTTTATTTGCTAATTTGAATAAATGAGGGGCATCAAATATATCCAAGCACGCATTATCAGGAAAAACAGTATTCTTAAGGAGGGTTTCAACGTGTATATTTATAAGTAACACCGTGTAGCGCCTTTTGTTCCGAGCACGCCTGTAACAGAGGCTTTCTCAAAGTCTTTGACCACCCTTTTTTATATGCGCTCGCTACAGCAACCCATCTCGGCTAGCTTTTGTTAGTATGCTTAGAGAGGTCAACTTGTGGCAAGTCTAGCCGCAAGAAGAAAAATCTGAAAAACTACCAGAGTAAACGGTTGTATCGACATTCACCCTGACGGAGGCACAGTCGAAATATACTTGGGGTTTAAGAAAAAATATTTTTAGTGGCAATTATTTTTTGTGACAATTACCATTTTTATACAGTTACTGTTATATCTTTATGTAGTAGAAACCCACTCGCATACTATCACGAATCGTGCAATCTGATCGGCTCCCATACTAGCTATCTATCGCGTATCAGTAGAAACCCACTCGCATACTATCACGAATCCTGCAATCTGATTGGCTCCGCTGCTCACTATTTTTGACGTAAACATGAGTAGCGAAAACGCTACCGTGAATGTTCTAAAACCATGAAAATAAATAGATTTTAGCGACAACTCGAAGGTAATATGCTAGTGGGTTTCTACTGAAACAATTACACTACGCAACAACAACAACAACAACAAATTTCTTTATTTACATATCAACACTGAACATTATATACAGAATGAAAAACAAAAAACATGCGCTGGATATGATGCTGCCTAGAAAATAACTTACAAGCTAATCGAGCTAGGCAGCAGGGCTATATGTACAATTAAATGAATAAGTAATAAGTAGTGAATAAGTACGCGCGTCCTTATTTTTTTTAGTCTAATTATTTGGGATAGTCAGCTCGGCGCGATCTATTTGATTAATAGAAAACTTGTAGTCTAATTGTTAAGCAGTTGTATTTTCAATGCAATGGCATAATGTTCAGGTATCCCGCTTTTTCAATAATTAAACATTCGCACTATTCGAAAAACAATGTTATTTTCTATCCTTAAAGGCTTTAATTCATCCTGCGAAAAACCATTATCATTACACTTACTTTTTCTTAAAAGGAGCCGCTCGGTAATCACCCCCATGCGCCGTCTTGTGATATACATCAGCGACTAAAGGTTTGTAAGTTGACCGTAACTTCTAATAACGAAATGCCTTAATTAGGCAGCTCACCTCGATAAAATTGTCTCGATAAAATAAAGTTTGTGGTGGCAATATTTGTCTATGCAGTGAAAGAGTACCCAGATTGTACTGTTTCGGTTGCGTCAGAAGTTCAGCCCAATGCAGAATGAACTCGGCATCAAATTCGTTTCCTCACAAAGCAAAATATATTCCGCTTGGACAAACTGAGGATCAGGATCCAATTTTCTATCATATTAATAAATTTGCTGTGACGAAAAAAAAAAACGAGTAAAACTTCAAACTCATCACGGGCGGTTCCTTTTCCAGTTCCAATCACACCTTCACCTGCTGGCATTTGATTAAGTTCCTCAATTACTTTCGATCGTTTTAATCTTTCAAATGCACAACTGACTGCAAGAGTTAGCAAATAAGTACGTCTTGCCTAAGGAAAATAAAAATAATCAAAATTACCATTACTAAAACTCTCGACAAACATAACTGCTATACAAGGAATCTTGTCTCCACAAATTGGAACCAATAAAATAGATCGTTACAATTCATGGGGACTACGATGGCTCATGGCGAAGATATACGTGGTTTAGGTACCTCAGGATGTCAAAACAATTAAGAACATATAATAATAATAACAAAAAATATAGAACCTGAGCTAAAGAGGACGCGTGGCTCGTCAATATGTCTAGTCACGAGCTTGAACGTTTTCGAGCAACGACATCTACAACAATATTAAAACTCGAATACCATAATTGTTAGCAAGCTATATTTCGGTTGATTGCACGTCCGTAAAACAGGCTGTTTCAAATTCCCTCCAAGGTAACATAATATAGGTGCGGGCCTTTTATTAGAATTTCCGAGAGAAGTAGGAAATTATGAATTATCTGATAAGGTGTGTTAATTTGTCATGAAATCTAAAACGTCAAGTTTTGGATCCTCTTTGCATTTTGGTACAAGAAACTATCTTGTATTTACTTGTCTGTCCAATCAAAGCAAAATTAATTGTCCGTGAAGCTGATTACGTGCATGAGAAAGATCGGAAATGATTTTAAGGAAATGTATCGACGTCAATCCTTGCACGTTTTTTGCATTTCAGTAGGTCATTACTCCTATTTCAGAAAAGGTAGCACTCTCACAACCGTCTGTTCTAAAGCCCGGGGTGGTATAACTCCACTGATTTTTGGGTAGGGGTGTGCCTCCGAGGTCTCCAAAACCTGACTCTATCATAGACCAAAACATCCTCGTTTTTTATACCCTGCCATAGACCGTAGAGCAAAAATCCTCGTCTTTTATACCCTACCATAGACCTACAGTTAACACTGATATCCTACCGCAGACCTCAAGTTGGTCGCGATCAAAGCATCTTAATCTGCATGTAATGGTTTTAAAATAAACTGTTTTTATCACTAAATTGCGGCACTGTCGTGAATCGCGCTTCCCAAGAATCACGAACCAGTAACTTTTGGGTTCGTTTATCCAATTTAATACAATCACAGCAAAATCCCGATTTCACAAGGTTGACAATCCCGTTTGTCACTGTTTTCTCACTGATCACTGTTCTTGCTCACACTCTAAATAATATCACTAACTTGGCCTTCTTACGTGCTAGGCCCAGTCCTACGCAGTTCAAAGTATTAATATTGAATGTCAATCAATGGGGTAACATATCGTGACTAGCACTAAATGTATCGTGACGATCAGTCTCCGACAGCACAACATTGATCGAAATTTGTTTGTGGGGTAGCCATACTGAAATTCATACCCAATCAGAGAGCAAAAAACCCTACCGCAGACCTCAGAAGCCCAAAAACCAAACCCTATTGGGCGGCACATACCCGTCTACCATATATGAGGGAGTCATGGAAATCTTAGACCCGGTCCACACTACACCGTTTTCAAACGAAAACGGATACTTTTTGCTCCGTTTCCAAAAAGATTTGCGTCCACACTTATCGTTTTCGTATTGTTTTCGCCGTTTTCGGTGATCGTTTTCGGCGTTGTAGTGTGGACGATAGCCGTACCCGGAGCAAAAAGTATAAGTTTTCGTTTGAAAACGGTGTAGTGTGGACCGGGTCTTAGTTTTTAACTATCTAATAAACCTTCAATATCAATTCAAAAGGAGGTTGCTAAATTTGTATACGACTGCTTTCAATCTAGGGGTGACTAAACTCAATATGAATCACATGTGTAATATATTTTGTAGACAAATGTTTGTTAGCGTAAAGGTAATAATAATAATAATAATAATAATAGATTTATATAGCGCCATATACATTAACTGCTCTATGGCGCTTTACAATGCTACAATTAAAAAATAAGAATCTATAATAATAATAATAATAATAATAATAATAATAATAATAATAATAATAATAATCTATAAAAATGCTTGTTTAAAAAGATGAGTTTTTAGGCGCGTTTTAAAAATTAAAAGAGAACTGCTTCTCCTTATGTCAATGGGCAGGGCATTCCATAGCTTAGGGGCTATCACTGAGAATGCCCTGTCACCATAAGTCTTTTGATTAGACCCAGGGACGACAAGGAGACATTGATTTGCTGAGCGAAGACTACGACCTGGACTATAGTGATGTAATAAATTGCTAATATATAAAGGTGCTAAATTATTAAGAGATTTAAAAACTAATAATAATATTTTAAAAATAATTCGATGCTCCACTGGTAACCAGTGGAGCTCCCTCAGTACTGGCGTAACATGTGCAAATTTAGAGTCACGTGTAACAAGCCGGGCAGCACAATTCTGTACTGACTGCAACCTCTGAATAAGATACTTAGGGAGGCCATATAAAAGTGCATTCCCATTATCTAACTTACATGTAACAAATGCATGTATCAGCGCTGCCGTTGAATCTTCCGATAAATAATCTCTTATTTTTGCAATTCTTCTTATGTGAAAGAAGGCAGACTTACATATAGAGCTAACATGTTGTTCCATAGATAAGCTATTGTCCATAATTACACCTAGATTTCTTGCTGAAATTGATGGCTGAACAGAGTAATCCCTAATACTAACAGAATCTAAATTAGGGCGAGGACGATACTTAGAGCTAATAACTAATAACTCGGACTTGTCACTGTTTAACTTAAGCTTGTTTGCCTTCATCCAACCATCTATCTCACCAGCACAAGCCTCAATTTGGGCCGCTGCTAATACCCGCCCCTCGCCACTTCGGGAATCGAAAGACAAGTACAACTGGGTATCGTCAGCATAAAAATG
The DNA here is from genome assembly GCA_033964015.1 of Scolanthus callimorphus. Classification (NCBI taxonomy): domain Eukaryota; kingdom Metazoa; phylum Cnidaria; class Anthozoa; order Actiniaria; family Edwardsiidae; genus Scolanthus; species Scolanthus callimorphus. The sequence goes on along the minus strand of CM066912.1, from coordinate 26,594,329 downwards.
AAAACCCATGTTATACTTTCTCACGATATCCCCAAGTGGCGAGGTGTATAACAGATACAATATCGGGCCTAAGACAGAACCCTGAGGCACTCCAAAGGTGACGTACTCTTGTAAGCTGCTGCTAAAATATTTATCTATCTGTCTGGAAGAAACTATACAAAGCAGCTAGGGTGGCCATTTATGCTAAAAATAAGTGTCCATGATTCGGTTCTGGTATACCTATTTGGGCGTTTCCTATGTGTATCAACTCACCAAAAAAGGTGTGTCTGTAGATCACCTAATTAGGTTAATATAGCCACCTTCTACCTAACCAGCTCAGACTTGAGAGCTTATCTCTCTATCAGTTGAAGACTTTGCTGCTTCAGTATTACGGGAGAGCGTTGGTCCAGTGCTACAGCTCAGAAGATCCAAGGTGTATTATTATTTATATGCGAATATTTATACGTCTTATATATTGTAGATTTCTATTAGAGCTCAGGGCTCTTGTTGATAACAGGTTGTTTTTATTCAATCTGAAAGGGCTACCCTGAGCCTTATAACTAAATAAAGGTTTCTGTTCTGTTCTATTCTGTTCAAATGTAACTCACCACGCCTCCTGGATATGACTATTTCCTGTTGTTTCTAGATCAACAATGTTTTTGGCTTTTTTAGAAGTTCATGTTCGTTTAGCTTTTACCGCGGGCCCATATTAATCGGCATAGCTGTTGTGGTGTCCCTGTCTACACGTCGTATCAATTGTATTATTTATGTTTTTTGTCAGTGTGCGTTTGTTGTTTAATGTTATGTAGGTGAAGCTTAATATAAAATAAATAAATAAATTCATGCATCGGGCTATCACAGGAAAATTCTGCAGGAACCCATGCACGAGAAAAGCTGAATTTCCCATGACACAGGAATGGGAAGTGTTCGAGATCCATGTGTTTGTCCATGGGAAAACCGAAGACTTCCCATTCTTGGCGTCATAGGAAATTCAGCAGAAAATTCCTGTGCAGACATAGGGAATTTCTGCAGAAACCCATCCATGGGAAAAGCTTAAATTCCCATGGTAGAAGAATGGGAAGTCTTCGGTTTTCCCATGGCTATCCATGTGAATTCCGAACACTTCCCAGTGCCTTGGGAAATTCAGCTTTTCCCATGGATGGGTTTCTGCAGAAATTCCCTGTACAGTTGTAACAATGCAACCTTTTCTGAAATAGGTGTATATAAAGAAACTCATAGGGCCCGTTTATATGGGAAAAGTTGTCATGGGAAGAATGGATTAGCCGCGGGTTACTCGCGATGACGTCCCGGGGCGGAGAGTTGTCTCGGGTGTCAGGGATAGCTAACTTCGTCTCTTCTTCCCGGGACAACTCGTTCAGTTCAGTTCAGTTTATTGTGCACCATTTTTGTTTCAATCGTTTACAATAGAATGAAAATACACAGACCATTTTAGTGTATTTTGGTTACTAAACGTCTTGCTGTCTTCGAAACGGAATAAAATAAATTAAATGGATTTGGAAAAACTTACGGGCTTTGCTGTTGAAGACTTTACAAGACGTGAAAGTAGAGATACTGCCAAGAAAAGCTTTGAAGGGGTTCTGAGGTCCGCCAAATTGGACGTTTGAAAGTTGTCTCACTAAGAGAGCTATGCCGGAATAAAATAAAATAAAATAAAATAAAAAATTGCCGAGACACGTTTTCTCCATATAAACACTCGTTTCGATTGCCTCGGCCAGAAGAGGCTAATATAAACAGGACATAAATCATTTCTCTTTTGCGACCACTTTACCCTTTTTGTAAATCAAAAGCTTACATAAAGCAGATAAAGAAATATGCACACAGAGTGGCATGTGGTAAAGAGATCGCACATAGTAATTTTGTGTGCTTTCTCTAGGAAGGCAAACAGCTGATATTAAAAAGTGACTCATGTTTTGGTCTCCCTATTCTAAACACTCATAATGATATGCAAAGTTGAATTACACTCAATAATCTTCCATTCAGGATTAAACAAACACAATCACATGTGTTACGTCACTGCTATGCAATAAATACTGCTTTGGCGTGAAATCAGATCATTCTAGCTCAGTTTTTTGTTCAGCGGACAACGAAGGCTGGACGGACCACCCTCACACCCCAATTCGCGTGGGTCGTAATACGGCACGCCCTAAGCCAAGCTGGTCATAATCATTTTCCCATTCCTTAATTATAACTGAGCATGAATGTGAGTGTTCTTGAATAGAATACTATCGCGAGGAATAACAAAGAAATAGGTACGCATAGGAAACATGAATACGTGGTGAATCAGCTATGAAAAAATAAAATTCGAGAAACCTTCTGGAAAGTGGCTACTTCAGATAATCTCCGTTTTCCAACAGATTAATATATTAGATAAATCAATGTTTTAAAATACCATAGTAAAGTAAGGAGATCGCTATAACGCTTTTGATCTCAACATTTTGGCGCCAGATATTTCTATAACCGTCTCTACATGGAGTGTTCGGAGTACCTTAAGTCCTATATCTCTTTAGCTGCTATATAGTAGGCGTTAAAGGCAAATTAATGTTTTATCCACTTCAGATATCTGCCGTATAATAACACCTGAAAACTAGACCTAAAGTACGTTGACACTCGTCAAGTAAACACGTTTCAGTGAATATTCAGAACTCAATAAATTCGCCTCAGGTACATATGTAAACTCCCACCCATTTTATTTTTTATACTTTTTAATCTTTTTATGCCATTTTTATATCTTATGCATATATAATTTTATAGTTCTTGAAATGTAGTTTTAGTTCTTTGAAATGTAAGCGCATTGAGGCATTCAGCAAAATGCGCATTTTAAAAACAGTTATTATTATTATCATTATTATATGTCATACCATAATAGATATTATTAGAAGCGAACAACACATTTGCAGTTGTCAGATGTCAGATGCCTCACAGGAGGTGCAAATGGCGAGTTAAATTTTGAAACATAGTCTCAGCGTTAGTTTCAGCGTTAGTTTGAAGGCATTGCTACTCTAAAGGCCCATCTACACGCTGCGATTTGTCGGGCCAATTGTCGGACGGTGCATTCACACCCTGCGATTTGTCGGGCCTCTGCTTTGGTCTGCGAATGAAAAATCGGGTCCGACAATAAAAATCGGTTGAATCGCATCAGACTTTTAGAAGCCGGGCCGACACCGAACTAACGTAAACAAAATCGGGCCCGACAAATCGGCGCGTGTAAACAAGCCTTAAAGGGGCTCTCGCACGTTGCTGGCCACTTCTCTGACAAGAAAATAGCTCAGATCGCAATCCAATTCCATCCACTTGATAACTGGTCAAAACAACCTAGAATTGAATTTGTCTAACATTGAAAGGTTTTTCTATTAATCTGGAGGATTATTTTGATTGCTATGGGGCAAATGTACATGTGTTTTCACGGTTACAATTTTCCTTACTTTAGGTCCACGGTGGACGAATATTAAGCGTGCGAGAGCCCCTTTAAGGGCCGCAAATGTTATTGATTACAGTTGGCATGACGACGGAGGTATCTATTCAAATTGCGAATACAAATAGTAAGGTAGTCCAAGATATTTCGTATTGGGTTCCAATAGAACTGAAAATAGGTGCGACCAAAAGCCGAGAAAAAAAAGGGAACTGAGAAACTGTAATTTTATTGAAATTGAAGTTGGCCACTTTCATTATCATTGAAAATGTGACTGTATGTTGGCTTCCAGAGAAACGAAACTTGAATTGCTTTGAGAAGTCTCAGTTTTTGCCATTTAATGTTCATTGCTAGTGCAATTTGTTCTATTATCATTTTATTATCACTAATTACCATCCATCATTTGTTTTTTACTTACGACGGGCTTCGAAGCAAAAGCCAGATTGTGCCAATCAGAACACAATATAAAACCATTGTTACTGTTTAGTTAGTGGCGCTCTTGTTGAGTATTATATTTTAATATTATATATGTATTTAGTGTTCCACTGTCATCCCAAATCCGCCGTATATGATTTACGTGAAATGTTGACTAAGTTACAGGAAATGAAGGAAATCAGCTCAACAGTATGCGAACGCGGAAGAACAGTGCCTGCCTAATTTTCCTACATGTACGTGACACTTTCAAAACCGATGAATATATAAAAACAAAGTGCGATTTTCGTTCACTGCGAATTTGACCACGCGAAATATACATGACAAATATTTGATGACAGATGCTCAATATGGCACTTAAGCCGCCAGAAATAATGGAGCGTAGGTCCTAAATTTTGGTACTTTTTGAAAAGCATGTATGTAAAAGTTATTATCTCCAGTGACATCAGTATTTAATCCTGATGGAAACCTTGGGAAATATTTTTTCAGTTCTAAATAGACATTTCTTAATAATTTTAAGAACTTTGAGAAACGTCCCTGTCCTTGGTGTCATCTAAAAGAAAATAATATGAAAAAAATCTAAAACACATACAAAGAACTTTGAAATTTAGCCATAAATGGTTTTGGCGCTAGATTGTTTTCCTAACGTTACTCTCGATTATGCGGATCCTCTATAGAAATTACATGGAATGGTTTGTCGGTTACAGGAAAAAAAGAAATTGAGCTCAACGGTATACGGAAGCACAAGAACAATGCTTGCCTTTTAGTTTTCCATACGTGACACTTTCAAAGCCGGTGAATAAATACAAACAATAGCGATTTTCGCTTATTTGATCACGCGAAGAAATCATGACAGATATTTAATGACAAATGCTCAATACGGCTTGTAAGCAGGCTTACGTAGGCAAAATATCGTGTATTTTTGTATCCAGTTACGGTGACTAAGCCCTTACAACAAAAGGGATCATATGAAGTCACAAGTTATGACTTGAGTTATAAGATATGCTTCCAGTTTGTAAAATATATGTTTGATCAGGAAGTTTGATCAAACTTGCGAAATTGTAAAGCTTTGTAGATTTTTGAAGCCCTATCACGAGTTTCCTACTTTAGATAATTTCGTTGCTTTTTACATGAAAGGAAAACAAATGAAACTTTCTGTGGCATTTCAATCTTAGACAAAGAATAAGCTAGAAAAAAAAATTGCTATCGCACATGAGAGAGAGGGAGAGTGTGTGTGAGAGAGAGAGCACAGGGAAAAATTGCTTAACACATTAATGGTTTTGGTAGCGTGTTTCCATTAATGTGTGAAAAATGTTAATGGGAAGACCACACTTTCCATTAATGATGTTAATGGGAAGACCACACTTTGCCATTAATGTTATAGTACATTAATGGAAAAACGCGACCAAAACCATTAATGTTTTTACGCAATTTTTTCCTGTGGAGAGAGAGGAGAGTGTACCTGTTTCAATAAGCGTTGCTCGCGAGACCTTGTGTCATAACCATGCTAGGCTCACAATGATTATTCTACCCTGAAAACGCAGTCCTGTAGCTCATGTCATATTATGCCTAAAAGAAGTAAACACAATGCCACTGAGTGTCTTAGTGCTGAGTTTTGTTTGTCAAGTTCGAATAGAAAACTACTTCATTATTAAGCATCGTTCATGGTTTCAACCACATGACGTAGGATCTGTCTGACAGGCATATTGTGCTTCGGAAACATTTCTCAAAGTCCCCTCGCAATTTTGAGGACTTTCGAGTACTGCAACGGAAAGCGCATGGAAAACCTGATCTGCTCTCTGTCAGAATAATCCTCAAGAGGGAAAATAATTTCTTTGACTTTCTCACGTAGACTTTTAGATACCTTTCTTTCTACGTAGGTGAAACAACCATGATGCATTGTAATTACTTATAAGAATGGCCGCGTCGCGTACTTTCCGCTCCTAAGACATTTCTCTATGCTTTTGATTACTTCAATTCGATTTCTACGTAGGTGAAACAACCATAAACATGACACATTATTCAGTACTTATAAGAATGGCAGCTTCGCGAACTTTCCAGTCCTAAGACACACTCGCCCCGCCTGCTTTTGAGTGTCGGAGATTCAAAATAAAATATCGCAAAACGGTAAACAAAAATAAGAGCGAAGAAGATTTGCTATTATATTCCTTTTTTTATTTTTATCACATCTATTCTGGCTTTCTCGGGTATGGAAATTGTTTTCTTTAATGCGTTACCGTATGTTGTTGAACCACACGTCAAAATCCCTCTTTACTTGATAATTTGTTCACATTCAAGTCAGTCTTTCAGACACCACAGTGTATAGTGCTTCCTCCTACATCAAGCAGTTTTTTTAATGCCATATTTGATGCCACATTTGCCAGAGTCAAGAGGAAAAGTGCTCCCCACGCTTGTACCAATTCTGTCTCTTGGAACTTATCTAGACTAATATAGATTTAGGTGCTGCCTAAAAGCGGAGCTCGCAGTGATTATAGTAAATGGTATTTTCCCGCCCAAAATGAGACGCTTTTGAGGTTGGCTGTGTGGTATGGGAACGCAGGCAGACACGGACACGCCCGCGATACCCGGAACACCGCTGAATCACGAAAAACGAAGTCGATCATATACCTGACGAGCTCTATTGTATTCTTCCTGCGATGCCTATGGTGCTCCGCTCTGCGGCCTTCGGCCGCTAAGGAGCTCCGCTATTAACTTGCGACGATTGTTTTTTCCCGCTTACATTCCCGCCATTTTTGGCGCCGCTTCCGACACAGGAAGCCCGCAACATAACATTTTCGCTATTCTACGAATTCAAAGATTACGAAGTATACGTTGCACTTGGTTTCTGCTTGAAAATCTTATGAACTGGAAAGGTTCAGCCGCTATTGAAATATTATCACTCCAGGTATTAAAATTCAGGGTCCGACACTGCAACCATATGGTCGCCAATTGCGACAACATTTAGGGTTTGGCGACTAAAAATTTCAACCTAGTCGCCAAATTGCGACTTACCTTGTCAGTCTGTAGATTTTCAAATAATGCCTTTCTCAAAATTTAGGTGTCAACAGCATTAATTCGATAGAAATAGATGTAGACTAGATTTTTATTATGGCGACCAAACTATTTGGCGACGAAAATGTTTAATTTAGGCGCCAATGGCAACTCTCGAAAAAAAGGTCATGTTAGGCCCTGCTAAGCAATACGACATGCAAACGTATGCGAGGTTGAATGTAAAACTGGCGAGGATGTTTCAAGATCTGTTAGTCGGCTTTTCATTAGTGAAGTAAGCGGAGACGGAGGAGACGGAGACGTAAGGAAGCTTGCGTTCGTGTGAAAAACAAAGAACGGAGATGGAGACGTAAACGTGAAGGAAGCAGAACGAAAAGTTTCCTTTTTTTACGTCTCCGCTTAAGCGCTTACGTCGCTACTGTCACGACGATTTTCACACAAACGTAAGCTCTTACGTCTCCGTCTCCTTCTCCGCTTATTTCACTAGTGAAAATCCGGCTTTAGTAAAATTTTCCGCCACATGGTAACGTTTTTTTTCTGGCATAAAAAGTTTATGAACACTCCTTATCCCACACACATCTTAACAATATGGGTTCCAGTTCTCAATTATTGTCTCTTATCCATCCCAAAATCACCATTATGTGTGTGTGTATTCCATTAGATATATTCAGTGAAATAACGATCGCTATCAGGATGTTTAGAACTTCTCAAGAGGAGTGTACAATACCTCTAAATAGCAATTAAGTTTTAAATATTTATTATATTAAACTGATATTTTAATTTCTCCTCAATACAGAGTTAGATTTTACAGCATGCACCACTCTTTCACGTTCTCTGTTTCATGTGCTGCGTTTATTCCACTTTTCCACTTGCGAGAGTGAGACTTAGTGAGACGAACTCAAAACGTACCTGCCCGACCTCAAAAACACCCAAAGGCAACACATTAGTATTAGAGTCTCCTAAAGAATATTTGAGTGGTTTTAATAGACCTTTTTCCAAAATGGCTGCCGCAAATTCGCATGTTTTAAAATTAAGCTTACTAAAAATCAAATACTGGCACTAGAAAGAGTATCCTCACATTAGTAATCCATTAGTAATTTTCGTTATGCCAAATGCCATGTCGGCTGAGAAATCAGAGTCTGAAAACTGAACATTTTACAGAGATTTGTATGACTGGGGGTATGACGCATACCCCCAGTCATACAAACGTCTGTAAATTTTCAAATTTTCAACTTTTGTTTTCTCGGAAGATATTGGATATAATGCCGCGAAATTTTGTAGTTTTACTAAAGTGATGATGTGTGTTCTAGTGCTGGTGTTCATTTTTAACAAAAATCGATTTGAATTTTCGGCAGCCATTTTGGAAAAAGGTCTATTATTTAGATTTAAGTTGCTTTGAATTGAGCAACGCTTGGGGCATTTTGTAAGCAACCGATATTTTCAAAGATGTTTTTACAATTAGTCGTCGAAATTGATATTCCAAGCATCTTTCGATCACCTCCCCTTCGATGCCAAATAACTGTGTGTTTTTGTTCGGAAAACCAATGACGTAACTACCTTTTTTCTGTCTGTATACAGGCTCTAATCATGGGCAAATCAGGATTTATTGGAGCTTTTAAGCTTATTTTGGTTTCCCAAGAACGAAGGAATGCTTGACTGCTTTTATTATTGATGTACCTAAAAGGCAGAGCAATAGCCCAATTCACACTAGAGACGAGTTCCCCGTCTGAGACGAGTTTCTCGTCTTGAACACGGTTCCCTGTTCTTCTGTGATCACGCGGAAAAAACTTTTTCGAAGGAGAACGTTTCGCGATAATAAGTCGACTAGTTTCCGACTAGAATTCACATAAGACAGGACATTTTTCTGACGAGAAACTCGTCTCTAGTGTGAATTCGGCTATGTCTAGTGGTATCCAGATAGTCAGTGGATAGTTATGTACAGTTTGTTTATCATCATATACCATGCCCGAAACTCTAACGGGAGTATGCTATTTTTTTGCAATACTCCCACAGGAGTATTTTATTTATTTAAACAACTTGCCCGATGAAGGGCAAAGAAACAAGAACATAAATAAAGACAAATGCTATTTAGCAATACAACTTCTATATCAGCATTTCCTTATTTTTTTAATGAATTTTGTATTAATATATTGAAAACTAAAAGCGCACTGAAAACTGATTATTTATCATTTATTAATGTGGGGTGAGCAAACAAGAACATAAATAAAATCAGATGCTAAATTTAGTTTTACTTTAATAATATAGCTTTTACATTCGTGTTTCCTTAATTTCTTTTAAAAGGATGTTTAATCAAAAACATCAAAGCATCTTTTTCAAACTAAACGCGTACTGAGAACCTTTTCTTTGGTCTCTGATGGGTAAACAAACAAGACGAAAACAGAAATAAAAACCAGACGCTAAATTTAGTTGTATTTTGATAATATAGCTTCCATATCCACATTTTCTTCTCTTTTTAAATGAATGTTTTAGCGAAAATATTAATGCATTCCTTTGAAACTAAACGCACATTGACTAAATCCGATTCTTTGGAACCTGATGAATTTGTTGGTTTGATGATGCGGCAAACAAACATGAACTAAACAAAAATATAGAAATAAAATGAGATTCTAAATTTAGTTTTATTTTGCTAATATAACTTTTATATCCACATTTCCTTATTTTGTTTTAAAATGAATGTTATAGCAAACATCTTAATGCATCCCTTTCAAACTGAACGAGCCTGAAAACGTATTCTTTGGAATCTGGATGTATTAGTATGATGATGCGGAAACAAGCAAAAAAAAGGAAATAAAATGAAATACTAAATTTCGTTTTATTTTAATAATATAACTTTTATATAAAAGTTGCCTTATTTTGTTTTAAAACGAATGCTTCAGCAAATATATTAATGCATCCCTTTGAAAATAAATGCGCACTGAAAGCCGACTGATTTGGAATCTGAATGTTTAGTTTGAGAGTGTAGTATTGAAAAGAAACTAAGTATATCAATATGTACTATATGTATTTAAGTCTCGTTGTGGTTTCAAATCACGTCTATATAATTTATAAACGAGCTTCTTGAGCTAAATGTTTTTAGGAATTTCAGAGAGACTGCGCAATGATCATTTTGAATGCATGTGTTAGCTGGCCTTATTTGGCGGTATAGCGGGAAATTCACTACTTGAAAACTCACTTCAGAGTTTGCAAACGAACAGGAGCAAACGAACTTCCGGAGATGAAATCCTAAAAAAGGCCATTACTCTGGGCCCAGCCCTCAATCGAAAATTATCTTTCCTTCTTAAGAAAAATTGCATTTATCAATACGACTGAACGTGCGCGCACGGCCACTATATATTGATTTATCATCTACGAAAATCAACCAGCCCTCTTATTCAAAAGATGATAGTTAATGTCACCAATAATAAGCATCATATCCTTCGGCTATATGTGTCCCCTTTCCTTTAAGCATGTGCCAGTATGTTTTCTCGATTGCTATTGTCTGTTTGAAGCAAAATTGCGATAGTTCAGTCATTTTCTGAAGTAGATTTTCTATTTTTATAGTACTGGTTTGGAGATGTCTTCGTTATCGTTTCAATGCATCTTATCTTTAATTATAAAAAAGATGTGTATTACTTTCCTCCCACACAACAGCCGTTTTACTTTCCACAAAAACCTTTTCAGTTCAAAACCACTTCTCAGAAACCAATTCAATTTTCCAAACTGATCCAAATAAAGTCAAGAGGCATCTTCAAAAGAAAATAAACTATTATTTTCAACAATGCGCTTTTTAAATTGTAAAGATAAGTACGATTCTGCTTAGTCAGTAATTCAATCTAGGGCCAGAGTAATTTTGTATTTGCTAGAAAATGCAGTTGTTAATTTCTCGAGTAAATAGTGGAATCGGAGAGGGGAGATTGAAATCTAAACAATATAACTTCCGAGATATGTGTTGAATTATCTGGTACATACTCATTGGATGACCTTCGTCTAAATGAATCAACATTTAGCAAGCAGTTCGCAACTAGAATCGACATTAAAGAAAGACATATACACTTTTTTATATGACATTTGGGGAAAACATAATAGAACATGCATGACTAAGAACATACTAGGAACATCATAGGTCAGACTGAAACCAGCTTATGATCGAATCCATATATCATTTTAAGAGAACAATGTGCGAAAATGTGAGCAAAATATCTATACAAGGAGTCTTATGTGCATTGCATTATGGCTAAAGCTCATTCTAGATATATTTAGAGAAACATTTCGCCTTGACGCTAAGTTCACGTCACTCCGTCTTAGCTGTCTTTAGACTTAGGGCTTGGTATTTTTAAGAACATCTTAGGAATATTTGAGGTTTAAATTGCTAAAAATTTAACAACATTCGGAGGAATTTCCCAGCCTAAAATAAAAATAAACGTTCTGATATCCAAGAGTGTACTTTCGTTTATTGTTAAAAACACTTATCGTACTTAAAAAGAGCATTTATTCATTCTTGCTTATAACATCTCGCGAAGGAAATTACCTTCAATCAAAACAGGCGCGAGACTTTCCCCATCCTCCATATCAACTCTCACCTTCATCTGCGTTTCGAAATATCTAAATCAATTTCGAGGAGACTGAACGCTTAGAGAGAGTCAAATATATTCTCCAGATGTGAAAGTACAATGTCATACATCGCAAAATCTACCTCCATGAAGAACACGACCAAACGCATTCGCAAAGACTTTTGCATAAAGGTACAGCATTCGTCATGCGATTAAGAAAATGCGTTATAGTTTTAACTCGATGTTAGACGAATCGAAGCTACACTTTTAATTTTGAATACGTGCAATCTTATCCTTTTTTTTTCAAAACAAACTACAGCATATGCTGTAAAGTTGAACGTTTTTATAATTAGCGAATTTTACTGTCCATAAGCTGTCTCATTTTGAAAACAACCTACATAGCAAAAACAGGAAATTATACAGGTAAACAAAATCCAAACGTACAAACCTTCAAACAAATGCAATATCGTTTACCCTTTTTTCGTTTTTGGTTTTTCTCTTAGTGCTGAGTAACATTTTTATATATTTTTCAAAGGTATTATCATGAGTAGAGATGTTACTTTAATATTTTTAAATCCACTTACCTCCCTCCGTTACGTGTCAGCGTAAGATTGTCTTTTTGTCGCAGTGACCTCTCGCCAGAGCCTAGAAGACTTGTCTGCGAAAAGAGAGCAAAGACAGGGCTTTTTATTCGTAGAGTCATTAACTTAATGACTGGTCTTCAAAACATGATATGTTATCAGTAATTCATACAAAACAATAAAAGAATAAGACACGATGGGACGAGATATCGCACGCCTGGGACTTTGCGTGCATTTGGCGGTAAATTACGCGCAATACGAAAGCACTTTACATATTACATACACGCATTTCACCATTATGGTGCGCAAATTGCGTTGTGTAAAATAATTGGTTATAGATTTTTTTCCGGATGTGACGCCACGGACGTTTGAGTCACTCCAAAACACTACGCGCACTCTTGATGTTATTTGCTTTAATAATTGTATTCCAAAAAAAGAAGAAAACCCAAGTTATTAATCATGGTTGAGTATAGAGTCAATCCTTATTCACTGAGACACTTCTTGACTCGTCGTTATATTTTATGCTCTGTAACTAATATCATTACTGGAAGTAAGCTTTAAGTAAATTGATTCAAGTTGCTTCCTCCTGAAAGTGGAAGATTTATGGCCTAGTAATTGCGCCACTAACATGTATTAAAAGGTTGAGGCTTCCCCTCCAATAGGCGTTTATGCATCGTTCTACAACGATGCTGCAGGTGCAAAAAGTCCCCTTCGTAAACCTTTCCCTCGAGCAAAAGATCTCGTAGCCCTAGAGCTGAAGTCATAAGACATCTCCCCTCTCTCATAAAACAATCCTAATTCTCTCATCAAGACCAGCTAAACCTAAGTATAAGATCTTTTGAGAATCAATCCTGCAGGTACTAGAAAATTCCACTCTCACTCAATCTTTCCCTCGGGCAAAATGTCTCCAAACTGTAGAACCGTAGCCATAACATGCCTCCTTCGTCATAAAATAATTTTCTTGGCAGAAATCAGAATCTTGCAGGTGTTAGGAAATTCCTACTCTGTGTCAACATTTCCCTCGAGCAAAGTGAAACCAAAAGAAGACCTCCCCTCCTCTCTCCCCCGTCATAAAGTATTTTATCTTTATTTAACACTATTTTTGTTTTGTTCCAAGACTTGGACTCATCTGAGCCTGCTATTTAAGCGCAATATTTTTTAGACACCTTGATTCCTGGAAGTATTCTGAAATTCCCCTATACATAGCCGTATAACTGTAGCTATAAGACATGCTTTCTATTTGTTAGTGTTTCATATGTACCGTGTGATTGGTATTTTATGGAATAAAGAATTATTACGTTTTCCCAGCTCTCCTCTCTCATAAAATAATTACCTATCTTAAAATATCTCATATTAAGTGAAACCATAAGAAGTCCTCCCCTCTCACCCGCTTATAAAGTAATTTATCTTCGTTAACACCAATTTTGTTTTGTTCCAAGAGTTGTTCTCATCTGAGCCTCTTAAACTTTGGACACCTAGAATCCTGTAGGTATTAAGAAATCCCGCTCTGTTTTACTCTTTCCCTCGAGCAAACTGAGCAAACTATCTCATAGCTGTAGAGCTGTATAAAAAGTCATGACATGCTTAAGCTCTCCTTTCTCATGAAATAATCATCTAATTTGCTCTTCAAGACCTGTTAAACGTAAGCACAATCCTTTTGAGACACCACGCCATCCTGAGGTATTAGGAAATTCCGCTCTAAGTTACTCTTTCCCTCGAGAAAACATTTCGTAGCCGTAGCCATGCCCTCTTCCTCATGAAATAATTGATATTTAATCTTAAAACGACTGGTATGCAGTAAGTTTGAGACACCGAAGAATATTTTAACCAGAGATAATACAGGCGGCAGTTTTCAAATGAGGGGCTTGTGGGCTCTTATTTTTCCTTTTTTGAGACTAAAAATAAAGAATTGGCATCAACAGACGGGAAAGATCATACAAATACCCAGAGGCATGTTATATTTTCCGGCGCGCCAATGACCCTCCTTGCTAAAATAATACTACCAACGCCTATTGCTGATAAAACTTGTGAAGGGCACATTCTTTATCAAGCTTTTCAAAAAGCAATTTTTTTAATACTATTAATACTTAGAAACGCCATCGCCAATTGGTAATTTCGTTTTTAAGCCTTTACGGATCACTAGAGATATTTTTTATCTCACTGGCTTTCGGGTTTTCCATGTTTTAAACGTCATTTGACAAATGAAAGTCTAAAAAAGCTTAATTCGGTACAGAGACAAGAGTGTATCATGACCTGAAATTAACTTCTTTAGAGAAGTGCCATTCATAGTTCCGACCTGTCATTCAAAGCCATGAGTTACTGTTGTTATGTCCCACAAACAAACCAGGGTTTTCCCTAAAAAAAAGTCCAAAAATATTCCGATCCCGCTTAGGATTACCAGATATCATTATCTTCAGATGATCTCAGTTTATACTGTCATGAAAGGCAAAAAAGTGCTGCACATCGGACTGATTTCGGAAGTCCTGAAATACTGTTTGTGGGACAAGATATAGTCGCCAAATACTGTTGTTTGCATATTTGGTCGCCAAATGTTTCTCCTGAAGCAATGTTGAGAGCTAAGGACAGTTTAAAAAAAGGAAAGTCGCCATTTGGCGACTAGGTTGAAATTGTTGGTCGCCAAAACCTAAATCTTGTCGCCATTGGCGACCATATGGTGGCAGGTAGGGATGTGTATGCAAAATACAGTCGAAGCTCTCTGTGCGACCGCTCTCGTAAGCGACCAGCTCCCATAACGACCATTTTCTCGAAACCCCGTTTGAAATGTCACATAAACTCTGTTATTTCAAGCTCTCGTAAGCGACCGCCTTATCGATGCGACCAGCTCCGTTAGCGACCACAATTTCAAATCACCAACAGAGATTTTCTATCGTTTTTAAGCTCTCGTAAGCGACCATAGTACTTTTTGTCTTTAAAACATCAGTCATCACCTCATAAATATCTAAACTGATACAAGCTGCACCGATGAAATGCTATTTTCTATGTACATATTTGCGGTTATCTATTCTTAATTAAAGTCGGGAAATAAATCAAACTATTTTAAGCATTAGTATCACATGGTTTTTCCTAGATTTATTGTACTAAGCTCTCGTAAGCGACCAACACCTATTGTTCAAGTAGGAAGCCGCTTGGTGGTCGCTTACGAGAGCCGTTCTCGTAAGCGACCAGCTCCGTTAACGACCGCAATTTTCAGTTCCCGAGGTGGTCGCTTACGAGAGCTTCGACTGTAGCTGCATGTAAAACTTCTCCTTTTCTCGGACCTTTCCTCTTGTGACCTTTTCGCCCGTTGCTTGTCGCCCAGATTTGTTATCAATACTGCACTAAAAACCCCGCATATAAGAACCTAGATTTTGCAAACTTAGTCTAAACGGGTTTCTTATAGAAATTATATTTAGTAGGATTTTAGGCTACTTAAGTTGTTAAATACACAGCGAACAAACTACTTCAGGCCATATGTCATACTATTCTCAATAATTACATTGTGCAAAGCCATGAAAGTTTTCATGCAATTTTAGTTCATTCCTTAAATCTTACTGGCTGAAACCCTACACTATTTTTACCTTGTATTTTCGATTGAAAATTTTAGGCTAAATAGGTTTTTTGCTGTATCAAAGTAATTCACAGTAGCATACTACTACTACGTATAATAATAATAATAGTAATAATAATAATAATCCTTCTGAAAATCTCAAAACTGGCGATACTCTATTCTAAGAAAATCGACCTTAGCAAATACACAGCGGAACTCAGTCGTGCTTAATCATGTCTCCAGTTAACAAAAATACACAAGCATTGATACCTGCCAGGCATGTGTATACACACCATTTCGTTTCTCATCAAATTTGAGGAACTTTTCTTGAGCAACGATGCTCTGTTTACAAATCTCTGACAGCTTCTAAGTTGGGCTTTCTTTGACGAAAAAAGAGCATTGACGCAGACTTTTCTTGGCCTCTGTGCTCTATTTACACATTCTCTGACAGCTCATTCTATGTTGGGGTTTCTTTTAAGAAAAAAAGAGCCGTCGAGGCAGACTTTTCTTGAGGCTCTGTGCTCTGTTTACAAATATCTGACAGCTTCTATGATGGGGTTTCTTTGAAGAAAGAAAAAAAATACCGGATAATCCAGGGCGTAAAGTTTCGTCAGCAGTGCCTTTGAAAGAAAAGGTTCTAGGAATATTTACCTTTTCTCGATCTCAAATTAAACTTCTTTGACAAGTCAGTTTTTTGCAAGGACAGTTTAACTGTCTCAGGTTAACAAAAAAACAGTTAAGCATGTTTGCACACCTTTTTGGTTGTGCCTTTGAAAATAAAGGTTTTAGGAAGGTTTACCCTGTCTCGCCATCTCAAATTAAACTTCCTTGGCACGTCAGTTTTCTGCAAGGACAGTTTTACTGTCTCAGGTTAACAACAGTTCAGCACTGATGCCTGCTTGTGTTTGCACACCTGTTTGGTTCTCGACAAATTTGAGGAACTTTTCTTGAGCATCAATACTCTATTTACAAATCGCTGACACATTCTATGTTGGGGTTTCTTTGAAGAAAGAACAAATAATGAGCATTGAAGCGAGTTAAGAAATAATACCGGAGACACCAGGGCGAAAATTGTCGTCAGCTGTTCATCTGAAAAAATGGGTTCTTACCCTGCCTAAGTTTCTCTTGACAAGTCTGGTTACTGCAACGACAGTTTTACAGTAATCGAGTCGCCTTGTTAGCCCTAGCATCTCATAACAGAAAACGAGCTGTCTCCTTACGTCAAGATTATCTGTCTCCTCTTTGACGTTATTCACACCACGCGTAAGGCAATGTTAGTAATTACAAAGAGTCGCATGTAGCGGAGATTAAATACAGTCCAATTCATAAGAAAGAATACCCCATTCACACCAGCGCTTAAACTAGTTTAACGGTAGTTTAATTAAACTGGTTTAAATCCTTATCTCCAAAGAGGAGACTGTTCCAACGACAAAACTGAATAGAATGCACTGTACATGTTACTAAGTGATCATTTAGCTAGTAAGAGTTTATCACAGTAAAAAATTCCTCGTGTTCTGAGGCGAAGAAAAACCTTGTTTAACTAAACCTGGTTTTGGTGTGAATGGGGTACATAATTGTCTAGGCAGTTTTCCGCCCATAAGTAGGAGCCTCCAAGTGGCTTATACAATTGAGGCACCTTTTTTCCTGACCTATATATTTTTACAATAGATTTGCTAGGTTAATTCTGTGTGTGAGAGCATACATAGAGAGCTAGAGAGCATACATGGAATACGATGAAATAAGACAAATGGGAGGTATTCACATGTAAATTTTAATTGGTGCCATGAAGTGCTCTAAAAATAGATCGGTCAGTAAAAACGCTGCCTCATGGACTTCTGGGCTTCTGGTCTAGATTAAAAAAAAAATTCAAATGCAAGAACAGTGGTTTATTTTTCATATGTCGTCGAGCGGATGGAATTGGGTTCATTGCGAATTGGCCTTTTTATTTCATGATGGGCTGAAAAGTTTTCAAACTTGGACATTTGAAATCGAGAGCTATTACTGCGGTTTTCATAATTCTGCGAACTCTCGCTAACGATTTCCAACCGACCGCCTTCTGGCTTCCGTCAATCAAACTCCCGAGGCTTCTCGTCGTTACTCTTTGTGGTTTTTGATTGGCCAGCACGTAACCGTTGCTGTCGCGACAGGAAGCTATTTAAGCACTGCTTAGGCGCTGGCCAATCAGAAAGCACAAAGTGTAACGACGAAAAGACTCGGGAGTTTGATTGACGGAAGCCAGAAGGCGGTTTTACGGTTGGAAATCAATAGCGAGAGTTCGCAGAATTATGAAAACCGCAGTAAGAGTACCCTGAGTACCAGAGTCTCCAAGCTTCACTCGTTTACAAAACGCATATTTACTCAGTAAACGAGTGAAGCTCGAGCCTCTGGTACCCAGGGTATATTAAGAGGTAATCCATTTAAAAATCGATTAACGAAATTTATTCACGTTGTCATTTGGGCCTCGCTTAGCAAAAAGGGAGGGAGCTTCTTTGTGTGTCTTAATACTGAGCATTTTGGCAATATCGCACGGTAAAATAGAGATTTAGCAGTTTAGATTTTATTTACGCAATAAAAGTACTTTCCGCGTGCTCTCTGCTTTCTTACAAACACGAGGGGGATGTTGGGAGAACTGATCAAAACTTGAAAGACACGAGCCGAAGGAGAGTGTCTTTCAAGTTTTATCAGTTCGACCAACATTCCCCGAGTGTTTGTAAGAAACCAGAGAGCACGCAGAAATTATTTTTATTGCTTTTAGAAAATAACAAACACGCGCGACAGCGTTGCGTGACAATCGTGTTTCTCAGGTCTCTTACAAACACGCTTTTTAACCAATCAGAATGCGCACATTCACAATACAACATAGGTGTTATTTTCTAAATGGGTTTGTATGGGCATTCAGCATTTCTTTCGCATTTTTCTCGAAAGTATGAAATTCTCAGTTTAGAGGTCCTTTTTGCTATTGGTAGGGCTCATTTAGTTACTGAAGAAAAAGACCAAACACGCCATACGAAGCTACGTGATGTTATATATTCTTGTTAAAGGGGCACTCGCATGGTTAATTTTAGCACAACCTGTCAAAAAATAAGTATAATTCTAATCACCAAAAATACATTCAAGTTTACCAGGAAAAAACAAAATAACAGTCCATAGGTTTGTTAAATTACCTTTTAACTGTTAAATCAATGCAAATTTATAGTGTTTTTATCTATTATCAAGAGGATGGAATTGGATTGCGAATTGAATTATTTGCTTGTCAGGCAAGCGTGCGAGTTCCCCCTTAAAGGCCTTTCAGCCAAGCGGCCCTCCTCTTCAGTGACTGAACTGACAACGTGAATACAGAAGAGGGCCGCTTTGCCGAAAGGCCTATATATCACGGAGTTTCTTATGGGTTTTTTTTTGTCTCTTTATTGTTCTCAGTTTTTACCAACCCTTCAACGAAATGGAACGTTCGATAACGATAATTGCAAATTTGATGATCGGAAGCGTCATTTTTAGCAATTTATTTTCTATATTTGAGGAGTAAGATAATAAAACTGACAAGACTATAATGCTTTCCGTTAGTTTTGACGATACTGTAGAACTGCTCCAAGCAATTTTCACTTTAGTATCATAGTCGAATCGAAACACTTTCTGTGTGCTCTAATTGTCTCTCCTACAAGTTAAAGAAGTCCGAACTTTCTATTCTGTCTTTCCGTCTCAAGTGTGCTGCCCTTTATATCTATTGTATTATTGTAATGTTTTGAGGGCCATCAGGAAAAATACAAGGTTAGAAGCAGTCCCTACCGGAAAAAAATGTCATTTTATAACTATTATGCAAATTTGCCATTTGTTTCCGAACGTCTATATTTATATTTCTAGCTGAGCTTTGCTATCTGCTCCGGCTATATCAAACGTCTGTCTTCCAGTATGGCATTTTATCATCAGGTGGACTGACTGTGGGCGTTGTTGAGATTTTTGTGGGTAAAAAGCGACACTGACATGAGACGTTTATTCCCTAGACCGAATCCAAAACCCGGGGGGGGGGGACTCCCATATTTTTTGGTCGGGGATGATAGTCGTATCTTTTAGGGGTTAAAATCACGGGGGTTTGGTCTTATTTAGGGGTGATCGTGATCTTCAATAAATTTTATGGAAATTGGTATCTTTTACGGCCGAAATATGTGTCCGAATTGTTTTCTCTTATGATGGTGTTTCTAAAAACTGTGATTACTCGATGAGAAGACGATGAATAAGAAGGCATAAGAACTTAATTAAACACGGAAATTTCATGATGAGTATCTTTTACCTGTTACCTGTCTCCTTTGCGCCTACTTGGCACACAAGGCCTCATCTTTTAGGGCTTTTAGGGTAAAAAAATATTTGAGCCACGCCATGTTTGGTGCCTTTTAGGGGTGAAACTGGAAATTTCCGACGATCATCCCCGACTGAAAAATATGTCAGTCCCCCCCCCCCCCCCCGGATCCAAAAGCGCGCGCTTGCGATAATTCTTTCTTTGTAGTTGAGCGATTCTCGATCATATATTTATATATTTATGTGTTAGTAATACACCAGCTGAGCTAACCTGTAATTCAGTTTTCTTTTATTGTTCTCTCTTGATAACTTTTCTCAGATTGTGACACTCTTAAAGACATCACGCCTCTGATGCTTTGATACAGTTTGCGCATGCGTATGTTATAAGATGAGACCACTGGTCTACTAAGCCCAGAATCCTAGAATAGCTTAGATTATACTTCAGTTTAGTGCAAGAAAAAAAGAGGAACTGGACAAGGGCTAAACTGGCATTATTTTGTACGATTTAAGAGGAAATCCGTCCGCCAAGAAATCGAATAAATTTTGACACAAAGTATTACAAACCCAATTTCCTTGTTTGTAGCATTTTTTGAAAGTCTTGATAAAATAAAGAATTGGAGATTAGATCAGATATCAACAACAGTAAGACAGAAGTCTACACTATGATGTAAACTATTTTGTTCCAAAAACGTTTCCAATCGACGTTTGCAATATAAAAGCAGTTATCTAAGAGAAAACTTAACTATAATTGGTGTTCATAGCGGGATCCCTGTGCGTAAGGCACAGGGACCCGCCTCCTTGATAACATTGGGGGTCCCAATTTTTAAAGATTTATTTGCTTTCGCACGAAAGCCTTGCGCGTTGCATTGCGGGAGTCAACTGACGTCACAATGTACAGAGGTATCGCAATCAATAGAGTAAAGATGAGAGGATTTTTGCGCCATATTTTCAGGAGAAATCAACAAAAACTACATAGGAACTTCCTCTCACGATCACAGCATTTTCTTGCTAGACCGCGACTCGTATTCGGTGTGAAGTCAGAGGCGAGTCTAGATAATTAACATAAATTAGCATACGGATTTTTTTTAACCAAGAAGAAAAACGTGAAACAAATACATTTGAAAATCGATAAGAATTTCAGGTCGGCCGCAAAAAGGAGTATTCTTTCGGGGAATTCAGTTTTAATCATTAAACTTAAAATGTCTGCCATGAGTGGCACTTTAAAAAATACCCAAAATACAAGCACCTGTTCAGCCTGCCAAGCAATAATAGGTTCTTACGAAAATGATCACTCCCATCTTTATGACCAAAATTCTGGATTTTAATTGTGAGAAACAAAATATATTAAACGTTTTGATCTGTATGCCATTGTTTAGCAAACAAGCATATTGTTGAAAAACAAGTACTAATCCACTTTTAGTCAAATCACACTAGTGGTCTATTGTCAATGCTGCGTTCTGATTGGTTGAGCTACTAGTAGGCTAGAAGTTATAGCCCACTAATAGCGAAACGTGTTGGATTTGAAAGCCAGAAAACTGCAAATGAAAATGACCAGACCAGAAAACGTTTTTGGCTATAAAAATTAACCCACTAGTGTGATTTGACTAAAACAATTATTCCTAGGCCTCTGAGTCAATAGCCTTCGGCCTTATCGGCTATTGACTCAGAGCCCATTCGGGCTCGAGGAATACTTGTTAATGTATTAGTAGAACAATATTTCTGCCATTGGTTACACTATGACAGCCTCTAAAAATGAGAACCTATTAAGAACGTCGTTAGCCTGAATTGTGAAACACTACCTTATAAGTAAAAGAACTTCACCAGCCTCACGTTCTTTGCGCGGGTTTTTACTCTATAACATTTCTTGGACGTGACAGCAAGGTAGAATATTTACACAGCATTAACCTATAGCCCTCCCTAAGCACTTATATCTGGGGAAAGATTCATGCTCTAGAAACTTAGATTCAATGAAGATTTTATTGATAATAGCCGTAAGAAAATTGGCTCAAGATAAAGGAGAGGAAATATCAGGAAGGAAAACTGGATGATCTTAAGTAATTAACGCAATTATTGTACATCTTTTAATATTGATGGTGTCTGTGAGGATCTAGGAAGGTTCTAGAAAAAGCTGAGGTGAAATGTTTTTGAATTTCAGTGCGTCCACTACTGATAAAATAACAGAAAGACTTTTCCTTTTTCTAGCAATATCTTTGGTAATTTTAGATAAAGGAAAACCCGGATGGTTTACATAACTTTGTGCCAATGAGCCACCTTAAATTTTAGCTAAGGGTTAACGCACAGAATTGAATTATGCGCTCAAAGTAAAGGTCGACGGAGCACGAAGAAAGCAAAGCTGTTTTGTCTTAAGTTTCAATGATTGCCGGTGACATTTAAAGAATAAAAGCACGCCGTCAGTTACGGAGATGCGCCGCATCTGTCAGAGTGCAGAAAATATTAAATTGCGACCAAAACAAAATTGAAATTATCGAAGACACTAAATAGGTACAGATGTTAAGGAGTCAAACAGTCGCAAAGGAAGATTATTTTCTTTTTTTATTGCTTTCTTTTTCTTTTAACCACGCAACATTAATTATTCCCGAAAATTACTAGGTTATCTCGCACTGAAATTAGTTCAAAGCATTCACCAATTTCGGTGCTCTTTCTCACGTTCAGTTAAAAGACAAACTTGAAATACGCCATAAACAAAAATCTTTCGGCCAACGGTCCTCTTCAGAAAGAACAGATACAGTGTGCGTATAATGTATACACCTATTTCGAAAAAGGTTGTACCGTCGCAACTGTCTGTTGCATCCGCAATGCACTGTGGGCTACACAGACAGTTGTGACAGTGCAACCGTTATTGAAATAATAACAATAACAATAACAATAACAATAACAATAACAATAACAATAACAATAACAATAACAATAACAATAACAATAACAATAACAATAACAATAACAATAACAATAACAATAACAATAACAATAACAATAACAATAACAATAACAATGACAATGACAATGACAATGACAATGACAATAACAATAACAATAACAATAACAATAACAATAACAATAACAATAACAATAACAATAACAATAACAATAACAATAACAATAACAATAACAATAACAATAACAATAACAATAACAATAACAATAACAATAACAATAACAATAACAACGGTGCAACCGTTATTGAAATAGGTGAATATAAGGGCTGATTTCCCCTTATGAGACTGAGCAACCGTTATTGAAATAGGTGAATATAAGGGATGATTTCCCCTTATGAGACTGAGCGAGGCTAAGATAGGGAAGACTAAACGGGCCTGGTTTTTTTTTGCGTTTCCTAATCCACATAGGCTGAGTGACATTTGTCGAACAAAGGGTAAAAAGAGCAGAGGTTTCTTTCTGTCAGTCGTTTTAGCTAGCAAAGTTGTTCGCGTGTCTGGTATTTCACGTCAAAACAACCACTCGCGAAATACCAGACACGTGAACAACTTTGCTATCTAATAAAAGACTGACAGAAAGAAACCTCTGCTAGCAGGGTAAAAAACGCGCGCGCGCCAAACTGAAACGTGTGCGCGCTCTTATAGCTGGAAAGCTCCGTTCATTGATGGTAAAATTAGATGTTCTAATCATAGCGCTTCTAAAGCATATTCATACATCAAGTGGGTTAAAAAAACACCGACTTCGAGGTGTTTGAAAATCCTGATCAAAAACACTGTTGAGAAAGAGGGAAGGAATAAAAAATCTCAAAGTCATTTAAGAGAGGTTTGTTGAAATTTATATGAAGAGAGTTAAAATATGATGTAATGTCCACAGCAAGTTTTACTAATATTGTAAAACGTGGAAAACGACAGAACCTGCCGATTCCCTTTTTTTGAAGAACAGATGTGACCCCCCTCCCCTCGCCCATCTAGTCCAGTCCCTGAACTCTCCTTCGCGGCTCCGTTGTTTCCTGTGGTCGCCGAAAGGAGAGTCCAGAAACCTTTGGATGCGCATGCGCTAGATCTGACCAAGAACTTGGGTTTTTTCGTTAGTGCGCATGATCCAAATACCGCTGTCGGAGATTGATTGTTGGCTACATGAATTTTGCCCATCAAGATAGGACGCCCTTGTGACCGTAACCGTGAAAATTCAACAATCAATGACAGCGGTATTTGGATCATGCGCACTAACGGAAAAACCCCAGTTCTTGGTCAGATCTAGCGCATGCGCATCCAAAGGTTTCTGGACTCTCCTTTCGGCGACCACAGGAAACAACGGAGCCGCGAAGGAGAGTTCAGGGACTGGACTACTCGCCCATCCCAATCCTGGCTACGCCCCTGTTCGAAGTGGCCGCCGACAGTCAGTAACTGAAGATTTCATGGTGCGGTCAGCGATGAGGTTTCGCTCATAGGGTGAAATATCACTCCATATTCAAAAATTATCGTCCCTAAATCCTTGTAATCCGCTTAAAAATGATACATCAAATGAATACTGCCTCGCAATATTTTGCCATCATGACGTAGAAAACGAAAATTGGGGGTGTAAAACCAGACCAACCTGTTTGTCAAAGTCAACCGAGTTCAAAAAATCAGACTGTACAAAGACTGTTTTCTATGGATTCCCATTCAAAGAATCTTCGTCTTCATTTCATTTCCGAAGAAACCAAGAGATAACTGTAGAGACAAATCTAAACATCGTGACGGCGCCGTGAGACTTTAGCTTTAAAGAGACAGACATATTTGCGGGAGAGCGGCGTTAGTTACCGACGGGCATAAGGCCGATGGCAGTGATAACTGGAGAATCACGAAATTCCCCGTGAAGGCCCTGTCCACACTAACGCGTTTTCAAAAGTATTCGTTTACAAATTTATACGGATTCGCAGCGTGTTAGTGTGGACGGAAGATTTAGCTCAAACAAGCGATCAGTTATTATTTGATGCTGGCATGTGCAAGGACAGTCTCAAATTAATGGTACAGCTGACGTTATCGTTTTCATTTTTATCCGGATTCGACCATCCACACTAAAACGATATGTGTACGGATTCGTTTTTATTCACATTCGAGAGCGTTTTCAAACTTATACGGATTCGATGAAAACGATCAGCGTGTTAGTGTGGGCGGAAGGCCTAAGCGTATCAAAAGATATACGGATTCAAACGAAAACGCGTTAGTGTGGACGGGGTCTTAATATTGATCGTCTACGATTTCAAGGCCATCGCAAAACGCATATGTATTTGCATGTTTCGAAGAAAGCCCTAAAACCCACTACGATCTTATTTTTAGAACACTAAGGCGGGGACAAATTAAAGTCGAAAATTGAGCTCTAGGCTTTACAACGCGGTTACGATTTGATGATAGTCGGTATTAAACAAAGAATTTCCTCGGGAAATCCTTTCAAATTCCCTGAGAGTGTTACAGCGACGACAAAAAAACATTATTCTGTACCTTACCTGTGAATAACTTGAGGTTTCTAAGAAATTCCGTAAACCTTGCACTAGTTAGTCAATTGTTCTTGTGTATTAAATGTGCTTTCTGACGAGCTCGTTTTCTCTTTAAATATCAAACTGCTCCTACTTTTCGACACTCCCGCATTAATATATTTATTGGGCTGGTTCTCTCGCTAATAACCTTGCTCAATTGGCGACGAGCGAAACACAATGACTGTGCCTTCAGGCCACTTTTAACTGACCCTGGGAGTGATCAATCTCAAAAGATTAAAGGCTTTTCAGACAGATGAGAAATTGCTCAAGTAAAAAAGCAGATAATAAGTCACAAATAGCATTATAAGAAGCTGAACAATATAATTCCAGGTACGAGTGAGACAGCCTAAAATCATCGGAGAGACCAAGAAGATTTACGACCAAAATTGTTAAGAGAGAAGTCCATCAAGAATAATTTTACTAGATTGTGTAAAAAAAATGTCGAAAAGTTTATGATAAAGACATCTGTGACCACCAAAATGTAACACTTGTGGAAACTCACGAAAATTTATTTTCACAACTCAGAACTATTGGTTTGAACTGTTACTGTAGTACGTGTCATGTTACCGCGAACTTGTATCAAATCTCCTATTGATATTGACGAATTTCGGATTTGATTTTCGAGGTTTGATGTTGTAAAAAATTATTATTTTTTCACTTATTGATTGAAAACAGTAATATAGAACAAGTTCTAAAAATATGCAAATTATTTTATCCCAAGATTTTTTTCCAATCGTTACTCACGCGACTTCCCAGAGGATTAAATCTTAAAGAGAATTTCAAAGTGTCAGTGCTTCGTTGCCGTAGGGCAAAGTAAGAGAGATGTTCTCTCACTGGGGAGGAAGTAGCTTTTTAAGGACGGAACTACCAATTTGTGTTGTTTTGTCTTTAAACCTTTTTTAACCTTGAAAAAGACCAGTGCATAGGTTAACTAATTTTAAAAGTTGTACGCTGTCCATTGCATTGTAAGTTATATTTATTCGTTAGCAAAGGCGAAGCTTTCGGAAAAGCTCTAAACATAAGGCTTTTCGATTAGTTATCATTCGCTAGGAAGAAAGGGCAAAGCTTTCGGAAGAGCTCTGAACATAAGACTTTTCGATTATCTGTCTTGTCATTTACCCTAATCTATAATACGTTGAACAGCTCATGAAATTCATCATAGCAATATATCCTTCTGATTTCCATATAAATTCCCGCCATTTTTACGCGTGTGGGCACCACAGGAAACCCATAGTAAAAAAAATCGTTTTCCGTACAGTATGGTGATCATTTTATGATAGTCTATCAAGCCACTGATATTAGCAATGTCAAATTTTAAAGACAGGTTTTTATTTTCTATCATTTCCATAGATAAACATTTTCACATTGTCACCAAGGAGTCGCAGAGCCTTCTCCTGGTTTGCTGAATAAATAAAAGATTACAGTTTTAGATGCCCTTGAAATCCCCTCCTCCTTAGAGCTCTGTGTTAAGTTAATCAAAATGTAATTATAACACCCCGAGGAAACCACGCCCACAACTTGTAAGAAAAGTGTTAAGGTTTGAAATGACATTATGAGAGTAAAATTTTAACTTCACGATTTTTTTATGGAGATTCATGAATAACACATGGAGTATCATAACATTTAGCCTGCGTAGAAAACGTTCCTGTGTGTTTTCAGGGAAAAAGAAACCCACAGAATCATGAGAAAGCGGCGAGAAGTTCGACGAGGGAGTTTTTGGTCACATTTTTGCGCCGCCAGAGCCAAAAACTTACTCGTCGAACTTCTCGCCGCTTTCTCATGATTGTGTTTTTTACCGCTGTCTTTTCTCTGAAAACGTACCCTACTAGCAGAGGTTTCTTTCTGTCAGTCTTTTATGAGCTACAATAGCAAAGTTGTTCGCGTGTCTGGTATTTCGCCATTCTCGAACCCAGAGCTCCCCGGCTCGTAACCTCACGGGGGAGGCTCTGGTGACAGCCACCGACGCATGCACGAGATTTAATACACTGAGAGCCGCTGCGAGAAAGACCTTTCAACGCATGCTCCAACGCTCAAAATTAGCCAATCAGCGACGGCCCTCAAATGGATGTCCCCAGAACCTCCCCTGCGAGCAGACGAGCTGGGGAGCTCTGGGTACGAGAATGGTATTTCGCGTGGTGTTTCGATTCTCGGGCGCAAATAAAAACAACCACGCGAAATACCAGACACGATTTTTATGGAGATTCATGAATAACACTTAGAAGTATCATATCCCTTAGTCTGCGTAGCAAGTGTTCCCGTGTGTTTTCAGAGAAAAGAAACCCAGAGAATCAGGAGAAAGTGGCGAGAAGTTCCACGAGCGAGTTTTTGGCCGCATTCGGCCACATATCACGTAAAGATCTTCCCGTAAGTCCTCTTCATTTAAAGTATCCAAAGCAACTCCAAAAAGGCCCAGAGTCGACACAACAAGCTACAATAACTTTTTTTAAACCCTCTTAATATGTGTTCTTCTCCAATGAGGAGCTTCTCGCGCATGCTCGGAGACCCAGGGGATTTGTCCTCTAACGTTTTCACTCGCGAGCGGGGAGCAGAGGGAAAATTCCCTGGGTCTCCGAGGATGCTTCTCGCGATCTACTTACTACTAATATCACAATTCTGTGAACTCGCTTACAATTTTCAATCGGAAAACCGCGCTCTTGCTTACGTAAATGAACCATAAAATAATACTAATAATACATAATAATAAACTTGTAAGTTGAATTTGCAAGACAAAATCGGCTAACGGTGTTGACATCTTGTTGCTATCCAATTCCAATCATGTGATGATTTCTTTGGGTGGATACTTTTGTTAGTTCTGCACATACATTCGTGCACTAGGTCGAGCGAGAAAAATATTGACAAAATTGTGGCAACAAGATGTAAACACTGTTAGCCGATTTGGTCTACAGACGAGTTTCAGGCTATCAGTTACATCATGGTCAAACAGGGTAAGATGCAGGCGGTAAACTCCAGATTCGTAAAAAGCCAAGCAGGAAATCC
Organism: Scolanthus callimorphus; assembly: GCA_033964015.1. Taxonomy (NCBI): domain Eukaryota; kingdom Metazoa; phylum Cnidaria; class Anthozoa; order Actiniaria; family Edwardsiidae; genus Scolanthus; species Scolanthus callimorphus. The sequence goes on along the minus strand of CM066912.1, from coordinate 26,566,041 downwards.
TCACTACTCATCCCGATCTGTTCTATTTGCAAAGTTACAACGTCGGTCCAAGAATAGACCAAATCGGCTAACGATGTTTACATCGGGTTACCACCCAATTCAGGTCATGTGATGGTTCCTTTGGGTGGCTACAATTGCCCAATGTTTCTCACTCGACCGAGTGCACGAGTGCATTTATGCAGGACTAACAAAAGTAACCACTCAAAGGAATCATCACATGATTTGAATTGGGTGGCAACAAGATATAAACACCGTTAGCCGATTTGGTCTATAGACACTTTCAAGCCTATAGTTGCTTTTTACGCTCTCTTCTCAATTTTCAATAAAGCAATTTTCCATACAATCCTTTTTTGATTTAGCCGACTGAACTGAAGAAAATGTAGGAAATTTCAGAAATTATATTCATTTTTTGTGGATGCAGAAATAAAGGATTCACAGAATTCAACATTAATCCGGAATTTACGAATTCATGATCTCGTCGTTTCTTTTAGTATACAATCAGAAAGCGATATAATTTTCCAGCGGTCCCTATTTGTCGATTGTCAGCAAGAGGGCACCATGTTATCTCGGTTTAGGGCAAGAAATGCAGTTTTCATTGTTAGATTTAATCTGCGTTTCTCTCGCACAAGAAACATCCGCATGATCTAGAAGAAAAACTAAATCCCGATTTTCAAAAAGAAACGCAACCTAAGCACACACCAGGCCCTAGTGAAAGCATAAGCAATATTCACATGGAAAATACAGAGTTATCTAGATACCTTTGTCTGTTTTGTCTGCTCCTGACGGTAGCGAAATTGCCCTCGATTATGACGGCAAATCCGTATTTCTTTTCATGAAAACACAACACTAGATCCTCGACCATGATCGCATTGAAGTAAACTTCTACCGGTATTTAACTGTAGATATTAACAGACAGAACGTCTACGGGGTGATAACCACTGCTTTTTGCCAAAAATACGGGAGAGATTTGCAGTTGTTTGTACCGCACAAACCTCGCTTACACTTTGTTTAAGACGTGCAATAATTTGGCACCTGAAGCAGATCTCAGGAGATCTCAGCCACAGGGGCTGCCTTGGGGTTACTTGCAGAAGATTATCGGATTAAATAGAAACCAACAATATTGTTAATTCTACGTAATATGAGAAATATTTTAAAACCGAATTCTCTGGATTGCAGATGATGAAATAGCGTCAGGCTTCTCAGACCAAGTCCACACGAGGCGGGCTGACTTAAAGGGAGCCTGTCACGCTACTGCGCAGCTGTTCTGCGCATCTCAAAACTCGGGCCAAGTTCACACGAGGCGGGCTGACTTAAAGGGAGCCTGTCACGCTACTGCGCAGCTGTTCTGCGCATCTCCCAACTCGGGCCAAGTTCACACGAGGCGGGCTGACTTAAAGGGAGCCTGTCACGCTACTGCGCATGTCCCAACTCGGGCCAAGTTCACACGAGGCGGGCTGACTTAAAGGGAGCCTGTCACGCTACTGCGCATGTCCCAACTCGGGCCAAGTTCACACGAGGCGGGCTGACTTAAAGGGAGCCTGTCACGCTACTGCGCAGCTGTTCTGCGCATCTCCCAACTCGGGCCAAGTTCACACGAGGCGGGCTGACTTAAAGGGAGCCTGTCACGCTACTGCGCAGCTGTTCTGCGCATCTCTCAAATCAAAGAAGTATCATCCCGTAACGATGTCCAGCCAAGGCTAAAAACCTCGGAAACAAATCGTGTATAATCTCGCTACTTCTCAATCCATCCGACCATGCTTGTTAGCTTTACATATTCTTAAATAGTTACCTGATAGGATGGTCTTATTAGTTTTGCTGATAATTCACTGATCGCTCCTGGAGCATGCGCGTATCATGAAAGGCTCCCTTTAACCGCCTGTCAATTAATAGAGACAGCAACGAGGACGACAACGGCAGAGAACAATACGCAGTATTACAAAGTACAATGCCGACACGTGCAAATGTATGAAATCAAATGTATTTCAAACGTTTTCTTCATAACTATGACGTGAAACGGCTTTCGTTTTACGTTCTGACGAGAACATGAGCGCGGCGGACGATTTTGTCATAATTTTGTTTGACATGATTGCAGTTGGATGTCAATTTGCTGCTACCACTCTTCCCAGTAGACCGTTACACCTCTCGATTTTTCAGCCCGCCAGCGGCTGTCTCAAATTCATCGTGTGATCACTTTTTTTTGTACCACGTGATGAGTTGCTTATGTACCACGTGATCAATGATTGTGGGTGTAAACTTTGAGCGTTTCGTCTGCCAAATTGTTTTGCTGCTTTCCAACGCCCAAAACGGTTGATCACGTTGTACATAAGCAACCCATCACCTGGTACATAAAAAGGTGATCACGCGATGAATTTGAGACAGCCGTCGGCGGGCTGAAAAATCGAGAGGTGTAACGGTCTACTGGGAAGAGTGCTATCAAAGTTAAAATGCAAAGGACAATTGCAAGCTGTTGCTGAATATTGAGAAATGTGAACAAACGAGTAGACGAAGTTCAGCATGATACGCCGTCGTCCTCGTTGCCATTGCCATTGTCATTGTCTTTGCCGTTTTCAATGCCATCTATTATTGCAACTTATCATTGTCATATGCCATTTATCATTATTAATAATAATAAATAATAAGAATGACTTGATTCCGTATATGCACAATTACAAAAAGTGGCTTTTCACCACTTCATTATCATTATCATTTGACAGTATCATGCTAATTGCATTTTTAAACCGAACCTGGGGGTTGAGGACATTTTTCCAGGGGAGGTGTCTATTTTAAGTTGTAATTTTCCCTTTTCTCTCGAAACAATACCATTTTTCCAAACTTTAGTTCACCCTAGCTCGATTAGTCTAGTGCTACTCTAGGTTGATTGTAGAAGTTGTTTTCAGTCAGATTTTGGACCTATAAACTACCTCCCCTTATTAATCCTTTTTTTTTCTCTTTCAAAAAATGTAAATTATACAAATGTACAAATTAAGTTGTTGTTGTTGTTTTTGTTGTTGTTGTTTACTATTACGAGTTTTTCTCGCGTTTATAGCGTTTGTAAAATGCTATAGACTGACAAAAATAAAGATGTTTTTCACATCGAAGAAGTGCATTGTAGAAGTGCGGAGTAGTGCATTGTGGATAGCCTGAATCGGCCCTTTTAATAATGGCTGTTCTATGGATACTGAAACGAACGCTAATTACAGTATTGCTAACTAGGGTAAATTTGTGTAGGTGAAAGCTGTGTCAATATTTTAGAGAGAGTATCAACATTATTTTTCCTTGCGCACGGAAAAGAACCTTGGGAAAAAGCGGAACTGCGCTGACTGTGGCTAAAACTGCTTTTCTTTTTATATATTTATTTCTAAATTTATCGAATTTCGATATATTCAAGTGAGAAGGTTAATATTCAAGCACTGGCTTGGGGTTTTATTGAAAACAGATACACAACCTTTAAATTTAATTTTAAAAAAACATTTGAGAAAATGACTAAATATTTCTGCAACTAACTAAATATAATATGCAACGTCTCAGCGATTCCAATTGCGAATTATTAAGTTATAAATGGGAGGAAACAAAGAGATTCAAATAATTAAATTAAAATTAACTAAGATCTTCCATTGACAATTGGGGGTCAAAAAAGTAAATAGCGCCAATCAATGTCAATTAAGATAATCAGTAATTTTGTGAGATGTCAACACTATCTTCCAAAATCCGTTTTCTTTAACAAAGCGGAAGCATACTTATGGCCTTGCGTTTTCCTTATCTTGTTAAAATCGTATTCTTAAGATACTATGCTTATGTGGAGAGCTTTGTTTAACTTACTTAAGTCCGAACACACGTTGTTTTCGCTAGCTAGCAAACCACGATGACATAATCTATCACAGGTGCGCAAAACGGATCTGTTCCGCAAAATATCTGTTCCGCAAAAATAACTGTTCCGCAAAAATATCTGTTCAGCAAAATTGCTGTTCTGCAGCCGCGGGAACATTTTGGAGGATGAGGTTGCTGGGAAAACAAATTTTGAAACAATGTTCTTCAGGAAAACATGTTTAAAGTTTCGCCCAAATTGTTTTTTGTTGGCGAAAAAAACGTTGGTGTTTTCTCTTGGATGGGAAAATGTTGATCGTTTTACAAGCGAAAGTTCGAGTCATTTTTTTCCTGAATGCCAAAAACGGGATCTGCCCCATTGCTTGGAATGTTGGAAAATTGGAACTGAGGTTTCAAGTTATAGCCTATACTAGTAGCGGAAAGTGTCGGATTTGAAGGCCAGAAAATGGCAAATGCCCAGACCAGACCAGAAAACGTTGTTGGCTATACAAATCGACCTACTAGTGTGATTTGACTAAAACAATTACTCCTCTCGCCCGCATGGCCTCTGAGTCACTCAGAACCATTCGGACTCAACGAATAATTGTTAAGTATAATCAGTATAATCACTTCCTTGGTATAATATTTAGGATTCTGAGTTGTTTATGCAGATATTCACTGGTCTTATTTTATAACATTTTGTTGAAACAACAGTGACATTTGCCCCTTTACTGCGGTTTTCATAATTCTGCGAACTCTCGCTAACGATTTCCAACCGTCAAACCGCCTTCTGGCTTCCGTCAATCAAACTCCCGAGTCTTTTCGTCGTTACTCTTTGTGCTTTTTGATTGGCCAGCACGTAACATTGCTGTCGTGACAGGAAGCCATTTTAGCACTGCTTAGGCGCTGGCCAATCAAAAAGCACAAAGAGTAATGACGAAAAGACTCGGGAGTTTGATTGACGGAAGCCAGAAGGCGGTTTTACGGTTGGAAATCAATAGCGAGAGTTCGCAGAATTACGAAAACCGCAGTAAAGAGCCCTTGTCAGCCACTCCTTTGTTATTGTTTTCAGTCGGTATCAGACAACGAAGTACGGGTAGAAATCTTGAAATAGTCTTCTAAAAACGAAGTTTTATTATTCATTTATCGAATTCAATCGCAAATATTGCACTACATTCCCTAAATCTGCCAATGGAAATAGATGCTTTCTCTGTCTCGGTATGTTACTAGGCTGACAAAATGGAAGCTGACAGATAATTACGGTAGAGAAAAAGGCTTACCTCCCTCTAGTAACGGATTCCGACGCGTACAGCATGAAATGCTTTCAGAAGTGACGAACCAAGAAGAGGAAACACAATATGTCCTAGATGAAAAATAAACACAGAAAAGACGAATATGTCTTGAATGTAATTAAAAAACGTCGAACATTACACACAAAAAAGTAAATAATTATTGCTCGTTATAATGAACAAGAAAAAAATGTGGATTGTGGTAGGATGGATTGAAGCACACGTCCCTGATTGAAGAAAGAAACGTGAATCCCCATACATGGCCGCACATGGCTTCCAATTGAACTTACTTTGCGTTTACTCCTATACGTTTTGTTCAGAATTGGCCTGTATTTACTTTGCGTTCTAAGCTTGATCCAACATGAAGGATGAATCGAAAAATCGAGTCGCTAAAATTTCTGGAAGTTCTCGCTCAAAGTTCAGTGTTTTTCTGGCAAATGTTGCCGAAATTTTTATTAGAAGGGGATCTATATACCGTCACTTCCAAATAAGGTATATACTTGCAAATTTGGTTTTGGTCGTGATCGTTTCAAAAACGACGAGTATTTTTGATTTGCTGTGAAATCGGCTCTGCTAGGCGCGTAAAATGATTTTTGTGGGTAAAACGTGTGGAAAGATACCGCCAAACGGTAATCTTTCCACACACACACAAAAAAAAACAAATTATTTCCATTTTTTAAAAACATAATTATAATATAGTTGCGGGAAACGTTTATGGAGCAAAGTTTTTTATATCACCAATCAATTATTTTTTTCACTGTTGAATAATTATCCATAGCTGCGAAAAACGCGGTGATGATCCCTCTTTAACCCTGTTCATATCGCGGTTTTTGGAATTCTGCAATCGGTGGGAGAATCGAATACATTACTGAAGTAATATCACGGTTTCCGCCGTCATTTTGTTGAGTAGGCAAGAAGTACAAAACCCCATATATATATTCTGCAAATGTGAAGTGAAATTATTGCGAAAATATTGCACATATCAACAAAGTACTTAGCGTAAAATAATTATAAGTGCCCAAACAATCAATCTACTTAAATTAAGCTTTCTGCGCTTTCTCTAAAGCGAGCGATTGTTGTTTTTAGTTTCCAACATCTACCCTGTATTTTTGACAGGCTTTTTACGCGTCGATGCACACAGATTTAAAGGCATCAGTATGAAGAATTTAAAACGCAATTGCTCAATTCATACAGTAGCTATAACCTCCAAACTTTGCAGGTAAACTGTTTCAGTCACTATCTCAATGCTCTGATTAATATTGTGTCGATATGTTTGATATTTTCGCTGATATTATTTGAGCCCCCCCAGCGGAAAACGTTTGTAGATATGCGTGCGCATATATTTGGCTCAAGAAACGGTCAGCAAACCGTCCCAAGGTTGTGGACGGCGGCAAAAAAGCGAGTTTCGACCCAGCGCAGAGGTCTCTTTTCCTTGCGAACCTTAGCCTGCGAACATCCGGTACACGCGAGCTTAACCTTACCTCAGCCAGCGAAATGCAGAGAAAAGAGGCCTCTACTGGCAGGGAATTAAAAACGAAGATTTATCGTATTCATGTGGACGGTCGAAAACCGAGGTTTTCAAATCAGATGACGTCAAAGTTTGGGTCCAGTGCACTTGCTTTTTAAATGCGGTCAGTGTGGATCGGACGCGGATTTTCATAAATACGAAGATACGCTCCCCAGGCCCGTAGCCAGGGAGGGGGAGGGGGACTTATATTATACTTGCCTTTTCTAGCGAATTTTGACTAGCGGTTTCTCAATAAAATACAAATTCATACCACATTGGTCCACTTTTTCTAGATAAGCACCCCCCACAAAAATCCCTGGCTACGGGCCTGCTCCCCGAGAGTGCTACATTATATAAACCTAATCAACCTTCGTAAGATTCGTTCTAGCGATCCATTCCACCCTCCCCCCTGGTATCCATCTTTATTGTGCATGTCGCTTTAAGTTTCAGTGCTACCGATGTTTCTAGATAATTTGAATTTCGAACTCTGCTGCCTGCTCGCAGTTTGTTAGTGCATTTTTCCAAAGACTAATAGATTGAAATGGTCACGAAGCTCGGGAAACTTCAAAGGAAGTCCACAATTCCGTGGGTTGGGTGTTGAGAAGGATTTGACAGTGCACAATCTTTGTTTTGTTCACGTCTGATGTACAATTTTCTGAAATGTGCAGATAACCTCGCTGGCTGAATTTTGGTACTTATGTGTGAAGGTGCACAAAGACAGGATTCCTTTGAAAAAATGAACAAATCAACCAGCTCAAGATCTAGATTCGTACAATAACATTGTGTAAGTAATTCATAACCATTCCCCTCTATAAGCTATGATTTTTCCTAAATAGTTTTAAAAAACTCACCACTCTCTCATTAGCGACGTTGAAAGACAACAACTCTCTTTTAGGTCCACCCACCACGGATGTGTTCTCATAGAAAACCTACAAGAAAGGTTGCATTATTCGTTGCTCCCTATTCACTTAGCTGCTAGTAAGACTCTGCAACTGGTTTCTCTGTATGCGCATGATAGCCACTACTAAAAAGCGGAACAGTTAACTCCTCTGCAATAAAGCGATTCTTGCTTAAAACTCCCAGCTGCTATAAAATAAAAATCACTTATAATCCTGCGGAAGTTTCAAGTAATAGCTACGAAACTCACCACTGAACATCTAAAAACTTGGCAGTTGCTCAGGCCCCTTAGGCGAGTAATTCGATAAGCAAACATTATGTGCCGCCTACCTGACTAATTTCCCATTTAGACTTATCTTTACTCTTTACTGCGACTTTCATAATTCTGCAAACTCCACGCCAAACTGCGTTTTGGCTTCCGTCTATCAGATATTTGAAGACTGGCGCATGGATTTATTTTCGAAGTCTCGTTTGCATTTTATGGTGGAAAATTTGGTTTTGAAGCCTAAGCTAGTCTTATTAGTTCAAAAAAAGCTCTCAATAAGCCTGCATGATGAAATCACCGAGCTGTCACTTGTTTGATTAACGGAAGCCAAACCGCGGTTTTCTTGTTTGACGTAGAGTTCACAGAATTATGAAAATTGCAGTAAGACAATTGAATGTCAGATTTTAAAATTGGTAATTCCACAGGTGATCCTGTCAGGTTTTCTTTACCTATGGCTATTATACGGAATGGTTAAATGATCCGGTTCAAGTCCCCCAGGCGATATTTTGATAGAATTGTGAGTTTTAGCACGTTCATTGGGACGATTTTCGCCTGGGGGTGACAAATTGAGAACTTTTTGTCATAAAAACTTATCTCCGTTAAAATATTAGGACGCAAATTAAGGCGAAAATATGAAAGCTCGGCTAGAGAGGACAGGATCTGCTGAGGAGGATTTAAAGAGTCTGTGTCAGCCGCCATTTGACAGCATAGCAACTTACCAAGTTTGAGAAAGCATCCATTTCCATCGGCTGATTTAGAGAATATAGAACAACGTTCTGGATTGAATTTGGTAAATCAAATCTGAAACTTTGTTTTTAAGAGATTTCTACGCGTTATACGTCTTCTAATATCGAACGAAAATAAAAACAAAGGAGTGACTGACACGGGCTCCTTAAGTATCGTTTTATAACAGATGAGTTAGGGGAGGAAGAAGACAAGTACATGGCGAACAAAAAGACAGAAAGACAGTTACACTAGCGAATAGATAAACGGGAAGATAGACAGACACACAGGAAAGCAGACAGACAGACAGTCAGACTGAAGGTCGAATCAGGCAGAAACAATTAGACAGACAGACAGACAGGTTCACTGGCCAATAGGCAGGTAGGGAAGCAGACAGACAGACATAAGGCAGAAAGACAGACAGACAGATAGACAAAGTCACCCTATCAGCTCAGAGCGCCGGTCTAGTGTTGTGCGGGAGCCGAGGTTTGGGGATCGATTCCCGTGCCGAACCAACACTCGGGGTCGTTTCTCGAATTGATGAAGCTTTCTGGTGGCAAAAAATGCTACAAAGAGCTGTTAAGAAAGATTTCGTAACTTCCCCTATCAAGGAATTCTAGAAATTGTTCAACCCATGCCGTGGAAATTCCATCAGGCTCTGCAGCACGATTGGCGCGGAACATTTTATCGGCGAAACCCAGGAAATCAAAGTTGCAAATGAAGACAACTTGATAAGTTACATTATGTGCCGCCTACCTGCGATGATGTTCCCATTTAGAATTATCTCTACACTTTAAGACATCTGAATGTCAGATTTTAAAATTTGTAATTCCACAGGTGATCCTGTTAGATTTTCTTTACTTGTGGCTATTATGCGGAAGGTTCAATGACCTGGTGCAAGTCCCCCAGGCCATGTTTTGATAGTGGTGAGTTATAGCACGTCCACTAGCTGGGGCAATTTTCGCCTGGGGGTGTCAAATTGATCATTTTCCGTTAGGGATATTCAGACACGATTTAAGGCGAAACATTTTAATTTTAATTTTAATGTTCTTAAATGAACGGCTAGAGAGGAAAGAATGGATTATGGGGGATTTTTTTATATACAGGCGAACAGATAAACGGACAGGGAAGCACACAGCCAGACCGTAGGCATCAGACTGGGAGGCAGACAGACACAGACACCTGGTTAGAAGCGTTACTTTGTGAAAGCAAAATATAAGGGGCCGACCATTTAACTCTTGAGGGGGGGGGGGGGGGGGGGGGGGGGGGGGCTTTTTTTTTTTAAAATTTCCTGCACAGCAAAATGATGACTAAAACCCTTCTTTCTTATTGGAAAAAAAATTCTCAGCGTCTAACAGAGGTATAAAAAAAAATCTTGCATCGACAAAAAAGCCCCCCCCCCTGTTTCGTTCGTTAACAGATTAGTGATTAGATTATTTGATTTTCTATTAATAAACCGGTTAGTAGATTGACATTTGATTGACAAGACATAAACGCAGCTTAGCGTCGTGTACTCAGTTCAGTTCAGTATGTTATAAGTAATAAGTGAGAAGTCGATAAGAAACACTGCTAACCAGAAACTGCTAACCAGCACTCAAAAGGGCACAAAGAAGCATTACAAGACATAAACCCGCCACATAAGTAAGTTTTCATTTGTGATTTGAAGGATTATACAGTAGGTTTAGAACATAGGTATCGATAAGTAATAAGTCATTGTATCATTTCAGATCGAATAAAATTATAATCAAACTATACGATTTGTGGCTGAGTTATCTGTTACGGAGACGCATGGGATTTACAAGGAAACATTACATTCGATTTATCGGGTTGGCATAAACCACGCACACGGACGGAGAGAATGGAAGACGCCAAGAAAAAGGCGAAGATTAACAGGAGGACTGCGAAAGCAGCGCTCACGAGAGCCGGTAAGACGGTGAATAACCTAATCACTGGAAAACGACCAGCAAGTGAAGTAAGTGATTCCCTCATTAAATACCAGGAAAGCTTTGAAAACCTAGTTCATCTGCATGAGGAATTTGTCAAGCTTATCGAGGATGATGTAGAATTTAACAGTGAAGAAGCGTGGTTAGGCGAATGCCAAGAGAGTTTCATGGAAGCTGAATTTCAAGCTAAAGTCTATTTAGAAAGCAATGCTTGTAAGGGGAAAGGAACTAAATGTAAATCTAGTGAACAACAAAGTTCTATTGTTTCACCAACTCATCAGGGCGAAACTATGATTGGAATGTCCAACGAGAATAAAGAACAAGAGTTGTATCAGGGAAAAACTATGATCGGAATTTCCGGCCAAGACAAAGGGGAATTAGGGAAACATGACACGAGCGCAAACAGCCCTAGTACAAGTAACTTTGTTGACACAGTAACTATCACTGAATCAATTAACACAAGCGTATCAATGTCTAATCCGATGCAAAATAACCAAGGACCGGAAGTGTGTAGTTTCAAGATAGAAAAGCCAAAGCTTCCCAGTTTCAACGGAGATGTAAGAGAATACGCGATTTTTAGATCGGACTTTAAGCACGCAATTGAAAAGCGCTACAGCCATCGGGATGCGATGACGATGCTACGCACGTGTTTTAAAGGATAAGCCCCTCCAATTGATACAAGGCATCGGCAGCGATTACAATGCCGCCTGGGATTACTTGGATGCCATCTATGGCGATCCGCGTTACGTCTCGGATACGGTCACGCAAGACATCACAAGGTTTAAATACTTGGAATCAGGAGAAGATGCACGCTTTTGTGACCTTGTCCACTTAGTCAACAGAAGTTACAACACGCTGAAGGAAGTGGGACAGCCCCAGGACATGGATAACAGCCATATGTTGGCCATAATAGAAAGGAAGATGTGCGCTGACGACAGAAAAGTCTGGGCAAGAGAACTGGTAAGAGACAAAAAACCTGCTACACTGCAAGAGCTCTTGTCATGGATGACTATCGAGATGAAGTCAAGAATGAGAGCCACTGCCTCGGTACGAAGCGGCGCTACAAATCGAGGAGGAATCCACCACTTAAGAATCGGCGAGCAGGAAAGAACCAACTTTAAGTGCTGGCACTGCAAGTCCAATGCGCACTGGCCAGATCAATGTCAGAAGTTTGCCGGTCTTAAACAAGACGAGCGCATGAAAGCAGCTAAAGAAAATCATGTGTGTTTCAGTTGTTTAAAGCAAGCAGGCCGCAACCATCGCTCTAGTAACTGCACTCGAAGAAAAAGGGAGAAATCCAAAGCAAGAGTGATCCAAGTCAATGGAGGCATCTCCCAGGTGAATTGAACGTAGCCTATGATTTATCCAGAGGCATCCCTGCGACTGACCTGAGTGGAAGATGGAGCAACGGACCTGAGTTCCTGCAGCTGCCGGAAGATCAATGGCCTAAACAAGATACAGTACAGACGCCCCCGAGGAACAAATGGAACATCGCCGAGCGGAAGCAGTACTTCAGGCACGAGTGACCGAAAGCCCTGAAGCGAACGACGGCCCCATAAATCCGCAAGACTTCTCTAGCTGGAGAGGACTCATACGAGTGACGGCAAGAATTCTGAGATTTGCTGAGAAAATTAGACTGAGAAAGCACGAGCAACAAGGCAAAGAAGGGCCGCTAACACCCGAAGAGCTACAAAAGGCAGAAATATATTGGGTAAAGAATGCGCAAAGAAACCTTCATGCGCGCATGGCAAAAGGCGACTTCAAGGCACTTAGCCCCTTTATAGATGAAAAGGGCATCATAAGGGTAGGAGGAAGAGTGGATAGAGCCGTCGCGTCTTATGAGACCAAGCATCCTGCTCTGCTCCCGAATACACACTGGATATCATTGCTGATAACGCGCCATGCACACCAATTCGGTCACCCAGGAGTAGCCACCACAACTGCTAAGACCAGGCAGAAGTACTGGATCCTAAAGGCCAACAAGCTGAGCAAGTCTGTGAAACACCGCTGTGTAGTCTGCAGAAAGATGGCGCATACACCAGAAAACCAAGTGATGGCCGATCTACCCGATATTCGTCTCGCTCCGCACACACCGCCATTTTATTATACATCATGTGATTACTTTGGTCCCTACAATGTGAAGATTGGAAGAAACAAACAGATGAAGCATTATGGTGTGATTTTCACCTGTTTAAACACGAGAGCAGTGCACTTGGAGCTCGCAGTTGATCTGTCAACAATGGATTTTATGCAAGTTCTACGAAGATTCTTTTCGATTCGTGGTCAACCCGCACTGATCATGAGCGACAACGGATCACAGATGGTTGGAGCAGAGAGAGAGCTGAGAGAAATGATTGAAGATTGGGATGTAGAGGAGCTGAAATCGTTCTGCGCTGAGAAAGGAATCCAATGGAAGTTTGTAACACCCGCGGCTCCACACCAGAATGGGTGTGTTGAGTCTCTTGTCAAGTCATGCAAGAAAGCGCTTAAATGCGCCATCGGTTCTCAAGTTTTGACCCCGTTTGAATTGTATACCTGTCTGTTAGAAGCGGGCAACCTGGTGAACCAGCGCCCAATCGGACGCCTGCCAAACGACCCGGATGACGGTTCTTGTCTATGCCCAAACGACATGCTGCTTGGACGTGCCTCGCCTACAGCACCGCAGGGTCCATTCAAAGAAACAAGAAATCCAAGGAAAAGAGTAGAGTTTGTTCAAAGGATCGTGGATTCGTTCTGGAAGCGCTGGGCTAGGGATGTATTCCCGATTCTTGTTCCAAGAAAGAAATGGCACGCAAACAAGCGGAATGTGAGAGTTGGCGACATTGCAGTCCTGTCCGACGACAATAAAGTGACAAGAGGCAAGTGGACCATGTGTAGAGTCATCGAGGTGTTCCCAGGGCCAGATGGAAAAGTACGGAATGTCAGGGTGAAGACAGCCGAGGGAGAATACCAAAGGCCGATTTCAAAGATCGCAGTTCTTCACCCAGTAGAGGGATTTGATGAATAAACTAGTGGAAAAGGACAACGCCCTTTTCGGGGCGGAGAATGTTTCGTTCGTTAACAGATTAGTGATTAGATTATTTGATTTTCTATTAATAAACCGGTTAGTAGATTGACATTTGATTGACAAGACATTAACGCAGCTTAGCGTCGTGTACTCAGTTCAGTTCAGTATGTTATAAGTAATAAGTGAGAAGTCGATAAGAAACACTGCTAACCAGAAACTGCTAACCAGCACTCAAAAGGGCACAAAGAAGCATTACAAGACATAAACCCGCCACATAAGTAAGTTTTCATTGTGATTTGAAGGATTATACAGTAGGTTTAGAACATAGGTATCGATAAGTAATAAGTCATTGTATCATTTCAGATCGAATAAAATTATAATCAAACTATACGATTTGTGGCTGAGTTATCTGTTACGGAGACGCATGGGATTTACAAGGAAACACCCCCCCCCCCCCCCCCCCCCCCCCCCCGCCCTCAAAAGTTAAATGGTCGGCCCCTAATGTAGAATCCCATAGCTCAATTCTTACGCGCGCGTTAATTGGCTAAAGAGTGAAATTTAACGTGGAATTCAACGGTTAGTTACCCGCGCACATAGAAAGTTCAAAGCTCGAATCATTACACTTAGTCCGGCGGATTAGAGCAAATTTTCGAGGAAATTGCGCATTTTAGGCTAAAGCTCCAATTTTTTGCCAGGTGATAGATAGTTTCAATGTATTGTTAAATCGTAGATATGGAGACACGCTAGAATTCTTTCGTAGCGAAAGCTAGGGAGGTTTTAGAGTGAACTATTGTTTAGCTCAATAGCAGCCATTTTGAATGCTTTGTTATTCAAATGAGGTTTAGAACTTAGCTTTGCGAACTTTCATGTTGTTCTCTAGACTGCACAGCCATAGCAGCTCAACATTTGCTAATTCTGAACTATGGATTGGTTTGACTTACTTCGGTTGAACGTCTCCTTACAGTTTTGGGTGATTATTAAATGTCACGACCAGTTTATTGGGGATGTTTATAATTTACATTGTAAAACAATAGCCTGACTGACATTTGATAAAATGTTTCAAGAATGACCAACAAATTCTAAAAAATATCAAGATAATTGGTACCATGTGTCGAATATGTAAAAAGAAGCTTGTCTCTGAAACTTTCACATGATATTTTCTACCTAGTACTGTGCTATACTCTATAAACACGGACGATAGAAGATTTCACTAAGTGCCGCAGAGCTCATGAATAACAAAGGATTCAAAGATGGCTGCCAATGGCAAAACAATGGTTCACATTAAAACTGTTCTAGCTTTCGCTACGAATAAAATTTAGCGTGCCTCCATATCTTATCTTCAATAAACTACTAAAAACTATTGACATGCAAAGTTTGGTGTCTTTAGCCAAAAGTGCGCAATTTTTACGCTAATCCGCCGGACTAACTAAAATTATCAAATCTTTGCTTTGATAATTTACGAGTGGAATCTCGCCATGCGATGAATTTATCTATAAAAAAACAGCGTCCATGATTCTGTTACAAATACAAAATCTATTCATTTGACAAGTAGATGTATCGAAACAATGTAAACATTCGTTGTGATTTTATAATAGGTAGATTTTTCCAGTTTAAAATCAGGTTTTTACGCTGCAAGTTTTGTCCCGCGAGTCGCGGCGATTTTTCTCGAACGTACGCGTCAAACTCAAAATCACTAGATAAAAAAAATGGTGCAACTCGGCGCGATCTCCGGCGATTTTTGTCGGGCGATGTCGCGGAGATTTCTAAGAAGTTCGAAACTCTTTGCAACTTGATGTGATTTGAATCGCACTGGATTTGCATCTCGCGCGAGAAAAATCGCCACGACAAATGCGGTGCAAACCGGCTTTTAAATTTTTGCACTGTTCTTCAAATAGATTACGCCTAGATTGCTGTTGAATTTCGCTGATGATGTTGGTACGAAGCGTAAATTTACAACACTACGAATTTTTTTTAATTTTGAGCCTTGACAATTTGAACCACTAAGTTGCAGCATTTTGGCTCTTTAGCTAGTGCAGCTGGCTCAAGAATAAATAAACAACAGGGACAGGCTATACGCTATTGCGCTTCGCAAGGTTCTTGAAAGTTGTTCGATGGTAGGGTCACTTCCCGAAGAGCGATTTTGGAGGGGATTTCCCAACTTATTCCTGAGACCTCAATTTACACTTCCAGGAGTTTGTATAGTAGTAGCAGTCGTACAAATGTCGCGCCTCCTGATCTGTTTCTCCTTTGTGGAGTGTATAGCTGCATCTGGAGTCCGCATAGTACTTAGTAGGAGAGCAGATGACTTCTCCACTACGGGACGTATTTCTGAGACCTCAAATTACATTTCCAACGATTGATATAATGGTAGAGGGTGTACTAAAAATTTGCGTCTAATAATCTGATTCTTTCCTTGTGAGTTTCAACTAACGTGTTCTTGTGTAACCAGCGTTTTATACTTTACCTTTTTTCTATGAAATTAGAGTAATTCTTTAGGTCTCCAGACAACTCTTTGGCTGAGGTTTGGTGCAGTGATTGCCTCTACAAAGCGCCTTGTGGTACAGCACCTGTACCTCAATATAAAGTCTACTTTTCCTAATGTCTATTTGTTAAAACAATCGGGCTATATATTTATAATAAGCTCGCTTGATTGAGTGAGACGGAGACCTTGGCTAAAAAATAATTGAAAATAAATAGCACAGTATCCGGGGTCGATTAGCATACTTCCTTTCAGGGATTCGCAGCAATTAGATTTAGTTGAATATTACTGCGGAATGCGGATCAATAATAAAATACTGACTAATAAAATAATAATAATCTAGCGAACAACCTTAAAATATGAGTATATCTTGACGGGTGAAAATCTGACGTTATAGGCCCGCGATGGCGGATGCATTTTCCAAGACGATGGAAGTCCATTTAGACATATAGTTTATAGAGCGGTATGGTTATGAAACCTAGAGCAGATTTCGTATGACTGTGAAAAGTACCGCCACAAAGTTGTTCCGCGCCGCGACCGTGACCGTACCGCGACTACGCGATTTCATTGGCGATTTCATTCCATCTACAGCAGGCCAGGTTCCGTACCGCCACAGCGACAGTACCGCGCCGTACCGCGACACTTTTCACAGTCATACGAAATCTGCTCTAACACCATGTTATTGTACCATCTCTTTGTTCACGCTTTCAGAGAAATCATTTTGTTTGTGCACCGTCACGGTAAAACGTACCAAGATTCAGCCAATAAAATTAAATGTGTCGAAGTACAGTACGCACTTTATAAGATCACAAAACAAAAGATTGTGCATTAGCTGTATTCACACTTGAGACGAGTTTCTCGCCTTAAATATGGTTCCCTGTTCTTCTGTGATCACGTGAAAACAATTTTTTTGAAGGAGAAAGTTTAGACAGAAAACAAGCAAGAGAGTTTCTGAGCAGAATTGACATAAAGCAGGAACTGTTTTCTGACGAGAAACTCGTCTCAGACGAGGTTTCCGTCTCTAGTGTGAATACGGCTATTGTCAATGCCACTAACAACATCCACCCCGCGTAACTGTAGGTATCCTTTGAAGTTTTCCGACCTCCCTAACGATTCCAGTCTATTAAGAACTATGATTTAGAGTGGTTTCATAACCGCTTGTTGTATTTCCGTTTTGTATCACACTGTGCACACTGTGGGCTTTTCTGCCCCGCCAGTCAAACAATCTGGGCCAATCAGGTTCTTCTCCTGTTTCGCCAAGTGCAGTCAACTGGCTTTTCTTTGCGACGGAAAGCCACGCGAACTGCACTTGCGAAAACAGGGCAACGACCTGATTGTGGCTTGGATAGTTTGACTGGCAAAACAGAACATGAAACAGAATGTAGGGAGAGTAGTTGACCAGTAATTTTGTTCAGCAATGTTTTGTATGTTTCAATTTTTATTTGCCAAATTAAAGCTTTAATAGAGGCTGGACCGTTTTTATTTTTGGAGCAGTTTGGAAGCGCTGGAAATGTTCTTACGGGTGTTCTTAAATCTGTTATTCGTTTCGCAGACCGCGTACAAGAGGTTACTGTGCGTTATTATTATTATTATTATTTTGCAAATTGCAATGATGATCCTCTAATCAATGTCCTAAATTAAGAGACACGGACTTTGAGGTTGAAAATGGACAGGCGAGAATTTCCTAGATATTTTTAGATACATCTATTATTATTATTATCATTTGTAAATACAATTTTTTTTAAATCATATTATAAATATTTTAATACCATTTTTGTAAATAGCTTGAATTTTTATAGTTTTTATCAATAAAGTTTATTATTATTATTAAAAAAATGTACTAATAGATACACCAGCTATTGTATATAATAGTAATAATACCAATGAAGTTTTAAACTAATTATAAATTACAATATTGAAGGTCGTTATTATTAAACACATTTGATTCTGGATTTAGAACGCATCAACGAAAAAAAATATATTTTCTCCTATCTGAGCCTCGGGTATGTTCTTAAAATTTGGGTAAATTTCAGGCTGAACGTTCTAAAAAAGAGTGTATGATGGTTTTCTAGAACAAACACTAAGAGCATGTCTACATTTCAACCAGATCAATATTTTCTCTGTTTCTAAAAAAGTTCGGAAATAACTACGCACACACATTTGGTATTATTGCTTTGCCGCCACGCCCCGGGTCCTCGCAGTCTGGGTTATTTGACGTTCATTTGCAATAATCCTTTATTTTTTTCCTCCGGGCAACACCTACATTCAATGATATCTATATCAATATTGATATTATTATATCAATGGTATAATAATAAGAAAACATCTTTAGCTACTAAAAGATTTTGAAATCTGACCAGTTTTACAATCAAGCACAAAAATAGCCCGTCACGTTGTGACGAAAAAGTTTAAAATTGTGTTTCATTCTAATACAAGCAGTGTATTTCTTCCGCGTAAAATTCTCGGACGTTTTTTTTTTTTTATACATTTGTTTCATTTTTAAAATATATCCTGATTACTGACTTCTGGGGGTTAGCAGTTATGGATGGACTTTCTCAAAGTCCTTCAAAAAAAAATTCGTGCTTGTTTGGGAAGAAACCGCCAAGATTTGAGGAAAATGTAATCTTCGAATTCTTAGCTTGGCAATTTTCTTGCTGTGGGTTTCCTGTGTCACAACGCGCGCGCCAAATTGGCGGGAATTTAGGCGGGAAATCAGAAACGTTTTCGTCGCAGACATGACATGGAAAACAAACAAACAGACACGAGAACATAAAAATAGCACATCGTCTTAAAAGGTTCGCCGAACGTTACACGCCTTTTCCTGTCAGTCAATTGATATGCTATCAACCGCAAGCCAGCGAGTTCCTGTTTCTTAAAACGAAATCTTCGCTTTGGGCGAAGAAACTATAAATAAACTTGACGGGAAGCCAGCAGGAGCGCCCCTGTGTTCAGTAGAAACTGTCGCAAGGAGAATACCTCGGGAAATGAAACTATGAAAATTGCGGCCGTTAACGGAGCTGACGCTAGCGATAATCACGAGGAATATCTGCAGAAAGCCATCTATGGGAAAAGCTGAATTTCCAAGGCAAACGCATGGGAAGTGTTCAGAATTCACATGGATAGCCATGGGAAATACGAACACTTCCCATTCTTCTACCATTGGAAATTCAGCTTTTCCCCATGGATGGGTTTGTGCAGAAATTCAATGTGAATGCACTGTCGTTGAAACGTATTGAAACTCTGTAAAATGTTATAGTGACTAAACAAAATTCAAAAACCATATACGTGAAGTAGGTTTGGGTACGCGATCTTAGTTTCAAAACATTTATTTATTTAAGCAATAAAAGTACTTTCCGCGTGCTCTCTGCTTTCTTACAAACACGAGGGGGATGTTGGGAGAGCTGATCAAAACTTGAAAGACACGAGCCGAAGGCGAGTGTCTTTCAAGTTTTATCAGTTCGACCAACATTCCCCGAGTGTTTGTAAGAAACCAGAGGGCACGCAGAAAGTATTTTTATTGCTTTTAGAAAATAACATACACACGCGCGACAGCGTTGCGTGACAATCGTGTTTCTCAGGTCTCTTACAAACACGCTTTTTAACCAATCAGAATGCGCACATTCACAATACAACATAGGTGTTATTTTCTAATTTACTTTATTCCTACCTTTCTTCGACGTTAAATGATTTTCTTGGGAAGGTATATCAAACACGTGAATGAAACGAGGGGTGACAGCCTTAACATAGGCTGTTTCGGGAGTATTCCCCGAAAAAGCCAGGAATTTCGGAAAATAGTCGGGAATCGGGAGAGCAGTTCGTCTTTTCGGGAATTGTGTCAATATTGAGGGAGATGGTAAAAACATTTTCGGAAATGGGGAATAATTATAAACTCCCAATTAAAACAATTCATCACGGCAAACTAACTTGATCTCTTGTTCACTTACTAGATAAGTTAAAATTTTCGGCGCGCTTCGCGCGCTTAGAAATGGCATCTTAGATGTTTTTTTCAGAACTCGCGCAACGAGACAATACAATCGCCATGTTTTTATGGCATGCTTCCGAATGTCGTTACAAGAACATGTATATCTTGGCCAATTATCCCCTCTCTCCCAAAGCCCTGCAGTGATAGGCCTTGGGGCAGTCACAGCTCTACATTGCGAAAGAAGACCCCTAATTATTACACAAGCGCGAGTTCGACGTTCCAAGAATAAATTCCACTACCTGAAGAATAGTAAATTCGTCATTTGGTGCGCGTTTTGCACGCATGAACATACAGACTTTTCAACTATACAATTAAAAATGGCATGCTTATCTGTTATAGACCATGGGATACCGGGTCATTTTGTTTGTAAGGTGAACTAATAACCTGTTGCACGCGAGGTCTATTGACGATTTAAGGGAATAGACGTATTATTGGGAGAATTTAGAGACCAGTCACTATTCCCTTAAGCAAACGAAATGGGGATCTCTCGAAACATTAAGCCTTGTAAAGGGGGATCGACCACAAGAAATATTCGATGCATCAACTTCTATATCATTGCACTTTTCGCAAGTCAAGCTCATTGGATACGTTAAAAATTACGGCGCGCTTTGCGCGCATAAAGAATGGCAACTACTAATAAATTAATCATAGCCAAATTTTTCACCAAATTTTTAACGTTGCTTTGTACCTGTGCTCAGAGGCTTGAAAAATTATCTTTATCAAAATTAGAGCGCGCTTCGCGCGCAACGGAAGAGAATGAAATTGTTATTCATAGTACTTTTTCTCAAGAAAAAGTATTCTTACAATATCGGAATTTTTTTAAAGAGTCGGGAGCAACTTCAATATTTCCGGGAGAGGAGCGCGAAATTTCGGGACGTCTATATCCGAAATATACCACACTGCTCAAACAGCCTATGTTAGGGCTGTCATCCCCCGTAATGAAAGCGAATTCTTAACGTTATGTGCTTGCTCTGGCCTCATTTGGCAGTTTTCAGGATTTATATTGCGCATGTATATTGTGCGATTTTAAAAGGCATGAAACAATGATGGAGAGGCCTCCATCACCATAAAGAGTCCTTTTAAAATAAACTGTCTTTCCACTAATTGAAGCACAACTTTGATCGAGATTTGTTTGCACTTGGGTAGCTATACTGAAATACATACCCTTTCAGAGACCAAACAAGCCAAAAACGATACCCTACCGGAGACCTCAGGAGCTCAAAAAACATACCCTAAAGGGCGGCGCATACCCGTACACCTTATATGAGGGAGTACCCCCGGGGTTCAGGTATTTGTAATCACAACACCGCTTAAACGGACAATAGACCAATTTCGATAAACTAAACTTCTAACTTGGATCTGAAGCCTGAATTTCAGACGTCTTTTTCCTCGTAAAGGAACATAGGTCTTTTTTGAGATACACCGGAAGTCGCGGATCTTAATGCATTATGATCTAGCTTCGGTACAAACAAATCATCAAATATTTAACAGGGCATCTGGGGAAGTGCGGCAGTGCGATTCCGCACTTTTGCCCATAAATCGCACTTTCACACTTTCTTCGCACTTTTCCGCACTTTTTAAGAAAATAACTAAAACTAATAACTAAACACGGTAATTTCAAAGATTTGGTGGTCAATAGCTAGTTCATTATGTTGATGCTGAAGTATTAAGCGCAAAAACCTTGAAAACTCCGCCATTTTCTTCCGATACGATCGCCACCGAATGCGAAAAATACCAGGCATTCCACAACAGACCGTTTGAGCATAAGTACGAGAAGCCATCAATTAGTAGTCTAATCAATTAGGAGATCTGTAATTGGATGGAAGTTTAGATAGAAGTAAGACAATAGCTGATCTTGTAAGAAATAGGTAAATTTGCTAAATAGGTCAAGTATTTAGCGGAAAACAAAATACAGTGTTTTGTGATGACAAAACAGTGTCTTTTTTTTGTTTTTTTGTTTTTTGCACGACGTTTACATTTTGGAGAACTTTAGACCGTTTATTATTGCAAGATATTGTTGTGAACAACGCATGCAGTTTAATTAATGTTACAGGAGTTGATTGTATGGCGCTCATAGTGATTTTGGGGGTTCGAGTTTCAAATGACTGATGGCGCGCAAGCAAGCACGGTGAGCACTTCTCTTTTTTTTTTTTTGCTTTTTTCCATTGTTCTTGACCTAAATATTGAACATGCGAAGTTTAATAAGTTAGCTGCTACATCAATTTCAACGAAATTACGTTTAAAAATGACAAAACAAATAGAAAATCAACAGAAACGACTCGTTATAATTACCCCAAAGCACAAACTACAAATTAAAGAAAACAATTTACCGCACTTTTGACCGTTTTACCGCACTTTTTTCTAAAAAATCCCGCACTTTTCAGCACTTTTTTGCCGTTTTTTACCGCACTTCCCCAGATGCCCTGAGACAATGGGCAGAAAAAGATATGGTAGAGTTATGTTATTTTATGTGATCAATTATCATGTAGTTTATTTATTCTAAAACAATTTGACATCTCTGCCTCATGGGCCATATCTCCATCCCCCCCCCCAACTTCCCTGCTAACAGAGGCCTTTTTTCTCTGCCTTTCGCTGGCTGAGGTTCGCAAGGAAAAGAGACCTCTGCGCTGGGTCGAAACTCGCTTTGTTTTGCCACCGCCCACCGATTCTTGAGCCCACTATATGCGTATGCACATCTACAGACATTTTCCACTGATATTATTTGATCCCCCAGCGGAAACGTCTGTAGATATGCGTGCGCATATAGTGAGCTCAAGAAACGGTCAGCAAACCGTCCAAGATTGTGGACGGCAGCAAAACAAAGTGGTATCTACTTCATCGCTGAATGCCATATAGTCGTCTTCTAATAGAACGAGGCATAATCAAACAAAAGGACCATTCATATTCAAATAAGGCGGCTATTGTGACATTCAGCGATGAAGCATATACCAACAAAGTGAGTTTCAACCCAGGGCAGAGATCTGTTTTCCTTGCGAACCTCAAACCGAAATGCAGGGAAAAGAGGCCTCTGCTAGCAGGGAACCCCCCAACAGAAGGGAGTTTAAAAGTATCCCCCACCCCTCTGGAATTTCCAAAGGAAAATGCAGTATTTGTAGGAAGAAATCAGATAAATTGACCCTCCACCCCCTCTGGAATTTCCAACCCCTTCCATGGGGGAAGTCTAACACTAAGACTTAGATGATTTTGTCTATCCATCTTATTTTTGCTGTCTGCTGCATTCACAATTCTCACCCTCTATTATAGCCCAAATCATACATCATGTGTAACCCCTGTGCCACCTTGTATTTTAGTTCATGGTCATATAAAGGTAATTTGTTACATTACCTTAACTTGAATTTCCATGATTTCATCAGAGGAAAGCCAGTAGAAGAACATGGGTCACATCAGTAGTCATCATTTCAGTAGTCATCACATCAGGTACTGTCATGCACGAGGTTATCACCCAAGAACTCCAAGGAGTAGCCCTCTAGAAAAAATGGTATTACTTAAAATGGGATGTCAACCCTTAGGACTTCAAAAACCTGGATATCTTCTTGAAATGGCAAAATTTCCTGCATCTCCCAGGAGAAATACAGTAAATGTTTGGCAGTCATCTTGAATTTTTCCTGGGAGACAAAGCAAAAAATATTGAGACTCCTGGCAAAACCAAGAGAGTTGACGTCCCTGTTGACGTCCCTGTTATTGCATTATTTTAGCACCTTATACAAGAAGTACATAGGTTTTGTGATACTAATAAATGATAGAGGTTATGCACCTATCAATGTTTTGCCCCAGGGTGGGGTGGGGGGGCAGGCAACCCCACGGGAATTTGACATTTTTTTTTTAGGTTTTGAAATGTCAATTTCTCCACCCTTGGAGCTCCATTAAGGATCAAATTCCCATCCCTGGGGATCCCAGACCAGTCACTACCACAGGCAAGCAGGGCATTTTCACAAAGAAAAGTATTTCCAAAAAAAAATAACAAAGAATAACTACTGTCACAAATCTTCAAATCTAGATTACGGATGGATGTTTAAAATCACAATTTTGTCTCTTAAAAACATCAAGAAGCTGTTACCTTTTGTTCTGCAATTGCTCTCCATGAGAAAAGGCCTGAGCGTGGGAATCTTGTCTCCAGGTAGTTTCTAGGTATTTTTCCAGATGGCAGAAAGCTAGTTCCCAGGACTTTCCGAGATGACAATAGAGTCAAATTTCCCACCCTTGGAGAGCTTTAAAAAGTCAAATTCCCCTGGGTGCACCCCCTACCCTACCCTTGGCAAAACATTGATAGGTGCATTACATTGTTTTATTGAGTTAAAAAATAATGAGATTTCTGTAGTATTCAAAGTAATATATGAAGGTGAGATTTCAGCAAAATCACAGGCAGTGCCAGTAGATAATAAGAGTTCACACCAGACATCGGGAAGTACAATGGAAAACGCTTTAATAAAGTTCAGCGAGAGAACAAATTCCAACAGGAACAAAATGGCCAACATGGATACTCGGCCCAGACTACGCGGTTAACTACAACACAGCACTGACTACCGGTGTCAATAACAATAACAATAATGCCAATATTGGCGCAGCCCAACCAAATTTTGTGTAGGTCTAGACTAAAGCTACAGCTAAACTAGGACACATGTAGCATGCAACATTTGTGTCCTGCATGTTTCCCCAAGTGGCTAAACTAGAAAACATCACACGCATGTGTCTCGGACACATGAAATGTTTCTTGTCTTGCGAAGAAACATTTCTTTGTGTCCGGGCTACAAAATTTGTCATGCGCAACAATGTTTCTCTTATTGCTAAACTGGGAAACATAGAGGAAACATGTGTCTGGCTACAATGTTCCTCGCTACATGTGTCCTAGTTTAGCCAGGGCTTAAAAAACATGTAAATTGGCTGTCTTCTTTTTCAAACATTGGGCTGCCTGTGGTGAAAAAACTAAATGTACTTGAAATCGACTTGAAATTCAATGCAGAGCAATGAGTTACCCGGGAGAGAGATGAGGTGAACATCCCTGGGAGTGTCGCCATCTCTGCGGAAAACAAAATGAGGAAATGCAAGAGAATGCTTGCCAGAGAGTCCTCTCCTGGCTGACGGCGGCGGCGGAGTTGACAAAACTTTAAAAGCTAGGCATGTAGCCGTACTCGGTTTGTCCTGCCTCCGTCTGTCGAGTTTCTGCACTTCAATATCATCCGAGTGCCGTGAATTCGCTCTGTAATTCCGCATATTGACATTCTTGAACGCTGAAGATGTGGGACGCGCTATGTAAATCTGTATTCAAAATGGCGGATCTTCGCGCCAATGTGCGCCCCTGGTATCATTACACAGCAGTCTTCTTTAATGCCACAGGTAACCCGTCATTGGATCTACACCTGCGATCTACCCACATGAGAGACTATGAGAGAAGCTCCTCATTTGTTCTACCAGGTGGTGTACTATGCGCGTTGACCTTTTCCCAATGTAACATAACAGGCACCATTCAAATCCCTCATTTCTGTAAGTTATTAATTAATTTTGCATTTCCATATCGAGATATGCCCTAGTTTTGTTCAAATGGCGCACAAAAAAACAGTTCACCTTGATTCTAAATGACATAGTACACGTAAAAAATATCTCACTGGATTGAGCAATTGTTAGGGAAAATTGTTAACTCATGTTGTTTTAAATTAGGAGCACTTTAGCTTTGTAGTTCAAGAAAAACGAAGACATCATTGGAGATTTGATCGCCGCTACGGAACCAGCTATTGGAGCTTGAAAGGTAAAAAATTATAAGTTTTATTAAGACACATAACTTCTTGTCAACATTTAAGTCGTCTATATCAGAGTGGAAACTAGGAGGAATCTGTCTGAAAAAAGCAGATTATAATGAGCAAGTTCTACCTGCATTCAATGACTAACATTCCTAAATCAATCGCGATGTAAACGGATGCTTTCTTCTCTTTTATGGACTGCGAAATCTAGCGGATAAGAGGCAGGGACGTCAACCCTGCCGCTCGAAAAACCTTGAGACACCAAAATATTGAGCTTTTGAGACAGGAAAAGACCTAAATATGTCCAAAATGTTGCTATATTTAGTGTTTTTTAAGGTCCAGAAGAAAAAACCTTTACTTAAAAACCGGGAAACCGGAGATGAGGTAAAAAACCGGGAGACTCCCGGCAAAACCGAGAGAGCCGTTGACGTCCCTCAAGAGGGGACACTTCAAAAGTCACTCTTTGTGACTGAGTGTACAGTATTCCCGTATTAGTATTATACGCGTTGGTTTCTCCGGGTGCAGCTTGAGACGATCATAATGCCAAGAAAACAGTTTTCTGTAATATATATATTATGACCATTGTTTTGAATTCTGTGACGACGGGCCGCATTTTGATAATGTTTATTAAATTTTTACTACAAGTAAAAATTACCTACATAACTACTTACTTATAAACCAAAATGACCTCTAAATGTCATTCTGTCATAATACATTAGACGAAACTAATAACCATCAAACTTATAAAGCAAACACTACTAGTAAGAGGTGTTTTCATTTTTTCTTGCATTAGACTGGTTCTGGTTCATAAGTACTCCATCCAATCTTACAAATAATGAGGTTATTTCCTGGTTCAGTTTCTTTTCAAAATTAATACTACCATTTGTGTCCATCCTTGTCCATCCATGAAGTACAATGGTACATGAAGTGTGACGATTTTTTCGCGAAGGTTTACTTTTCAAACGTGCACGTGTTGTTGAAAAGTTGTCATGTTTCTCGCTCTCTGATTGGCTGAAAAATAATTCTCGAAAAACCGTGCTCGTTGAAAAATAAACTAACGCGAAAAAATCGTCACACTTCATGGATTGGCGCAAATGGTAGTATATTTGTTTTAAAAAAATGTAAAGAATGCAAAAGTGACAAAGCGAGGTGACCCTTTTCATTGTGGAACGCTCGCAAACGCCCGCGAGTCACGGGATCATCGAGCATGCTTAGGGCTTAGGAGGGCTCGATTCCACACTGGAAACGACGCAGATCACGGTACATTCATCCATTTGATGGCCGCCGCTGACTGGCTGATTTTGAGCGTTCTAGAGTATGCGCTGTAAGGTCTTTCTCTCAGCATTCTCTTACCCAGAGCTCCCCTGCTCGTCTCCTCGCGGGGGAGGCTCTGGTGACAGCCACTGACGCATGCGCGAGAGTTGATACAGAGCCGTTGAGAGAAAGATCTTTCTGCGCATGCACCAACGTTCAAAACCAGCCAATCAGCAAAGGTTCTCAAATGGATGTCACCAGAGCCTCCCCTGCGAGCAGACGAGCCGGGGAGCTCTGGGTACGAGAATGTTCTCTCAGCGGCTCTGTATTAAATCTCGCGCATGCGTCAGTGGCAGTCACAGAACCTCCCCGCGCGCGAGGTTACGAACCATTCAGGAATGATCACGGTCTGGCTTTGTGTTGTGATGGCTCGCATCACGCCTTTTTCACAACTTTTGTTGTGAGTATCGAGAACGGTGGACCAGCCGCTTGCTCATGTGAACAAGGCATAAATTATAGAAGAACAAAAAACCAAAACAAATTACGCAAGGCGGATTGGGTGACAAATACATTTGAGGGTATTTGCGGATCGGGCTGATTTTGAACGCTGAGGCATGCGCAGAAAGTTCTTTACCTCAATGACTCTGGTATCAAACGTCAGCGGCTAGTCATCATAGCGTTCGTAAAATTACAGAGAATCATATAACGAAATTGCTCTGCAGGATTTTTTTTCGGCCCTTCGGGCCTTGCAGGATTTTTTTTTTCAAAATCTTCCCCCCCCCCCCCCCCGCCCCCTCAAACATCAAATGGTTCGCCCCTAACACATCATGAGAGTACTATGCGAACCATCCCTGCAGACGTGCCTGAAACTGTCTGTCCACTTTCCTCCTGCCCGTCGCGCTTCCACAAACCTCTTTCAGAAAAGGTTGCACTCTTTTCTGTTGTAATCGGTTGTGCATCATAGATGAGCCAATAATAATAATAATAATAATAATTACGAGCTAAAAATGTGAAACTACCAGGTGTCACAACCCTCGTTAAACATTGTTCCATGATCTGATGATGTAATGCAAGCTACATTATGCGACATCACAGAGAATTTCTGCAGAAAATCATCCATAGGTAAAGCTAAATTTCCCATGGTAGAAGAATGGGAAGTGTTCGGATTTTCCATAGGTATCCATGTGAATTCCCACTTCCCATTTTTCTGCAATGGGAAATTTATTTAAATTTTTTTTACTTGAAATGTGACATATTCTTGTTAACAGACAACAATAAGACGCCATGAGGGCAAGATTGTGTGAAGATAGCAAACTCCCATGGTTTATAATGGTGCTTGTATTGATGGGTCAAAAGTATGCTCAAGCTGAGTCGCCTGAAGCAAATTCCAGAGAGGAAGATGAAAAGGCGCAAAGACTTGAGTGGCACAGCAGTGCTCTTAAAAATGTATCAGCGGAAAACTTAAAAGAACATCTACGGTAACTATTCAACCATCCACTCAGTTGCATACCTGTCAACCCCAGAAGTTTAAAGTGCCTCTCAAGACAGAAATCAACTACATTTCATCAAAAAGATCCATTATGCAAGGAAACAGTAGCAAATGAAAAATGTGTTTTGCGTACGCCGTTAATATTTTATTGATTTTTGAAAATTTCCGATTGGCGATTTCCGATTTTTTCGTTCAACTATGTGTTCTGCATCCTGTGGGGTGAACAATAGTTGTTGTGACGCATGAAGAAGACATAGAAAGTAGAACAAAGATCATGAAGAAGACGAAGAAGGAAGAACAAAGACCTGTATTTGTTCTATTTTCTATGTCTTCCTCATGCGTCACAGCAACCATTGTTAAGAACTTCTCTCCCGAGATGCATCGCGCATAGTTGAACGAAAAAAAACGCCAATCGAAAATATTTAAAAATCAATAAAATATTAACGGCGCGCGTAAAACACATTTTGCCTTCGCTACTATTCCCTTGGATAATGGATCTTTTTGATTAAATGTGGTTGATTTCTGCCTTGAGTGGCACTTTAATCTGGATAATTTGTCGGAACCACCTCGTTTCCCCGAGTCTTTCCAGAAACCTTTCCGAATCCGATGGCGCGGACTTCACTGAATATGTTGAAAAATCATATCTGGTATAGATTTGATGCTTTTAACCTGGAGACTCCCGGGAAAACCTGGAGAGTTGGCAGGTATCACAAGGAATTTCTGCAGAAATCCATCCTTCATTGGAAAAAGCTAAATTTCCCATAGTAGAAGAATGGGAAGTGTTTGGATTTCCCATGGCTATCCATGTGAATTCCGAACACTTCTCATTTGTGTGCCTTGGGAATTTCAGCTTTTCCCATGGATGCAGGTTTCTACAGAAACTCCCTGTGTATGCAGAAGCCCATGAGCGAGCTTCCTCTGAGCTTCATTCGTGACTGGGTTGACAGACCGGGCTATTTTAAGGAACAGTTTCCCAATGTTTGTTAGTAAGAAAATCGCAAGGAATATTATATTCGCCCAAATAACCAATGTAGGCGATTTAAATAGCACCTAGGTTGTAACAGAAGACTAAAACAAATCCTACCATTATGAGTATTTGCGTAAGCGCTGGCAATACTAGAATTAGGTGGTGAAAAACAAAGAACTTATTGTTTCTTATAGCTCGATCTGTAAAATGACTACAACCCATATGTCCTGCTATATGGGCTCCTAACCATCCATCATATTCTAGCGCCTGTCTGACTGTGTGTCTGTCCGACCGTATGCCCTGTCTTTCCGACTGTATGTTTGTCTGTCTGTCATAAAATCTGCTTATTTTTCAGTCATTGTCTTAATGAGTAAGATTTGCTTATGCAAAGACAAGTAAAAAGTATAGTTGCCGAAACGTTGTGTTTAAAATGTAATTGTCTTTGTCTGACACTTTATATAATTCTTTATAAAAAAAACGCTTTTGTTATGTTTGCTTTCTGTGAAGACCGGTTTATTCACACACACGCTGGAATTCAAAGATTGTTTGCTTTGGTTGTTTTCCAGTTTTATTTCCCAATACAGTGCATCTCTTTCCATTATTTCCAACAAATATTTCTAACGAATTTTTTCATATCAAAATTCCTACAAACCACAGTAACTTCACCAAGACCCCGCACACCCCTGGTTCAAATGAAAGCTACGAAATGGCCTTGAAAATGGAAACCCTTTGGAAGGAGTACGGCATACCGTTTGTGGAAATGAAAAAATACAATGTGCTGTTGTCTGAACCAGAGTCTCCCGGCTATTTCACGATACATGAACAGGTATGCCACACGCGTATAGTTTAAAAAAATATTTTTCGATCAAATGAAAGGCAAAGGAATATTCAAACCATCTACCAGATTTCACAGTATTCGGGTTCAATTTCAGCAAGATTTAGACATTTTAATTTTAGTACTTTCAATTTCCCGTTTGATGAGAAAATAGGGTTTCTTTTGACCGCCGAAATTTTTGTAAAAAATTCTTAAAATAAGCAGAAAATTATCGGAAAGCAGTATTTCCCGTAAATACTGCTTTCCGATAATTTTCTGCTTATTTTAATATTTTTTGTTCTCGACGCTTATAAGACAAAAAACTTTTATGTAACATTTCGTATTCTAGTCGCTTAAACAGTCGTTCACATATTACCAGAAACTATAACTTACTCATATGTTTCTGATATTACTAAAATAAAAATAACAAGGTACACAAAGGCTTCACGGTGGTTCTGTTTACCTTGTGGGACGTCCGCTTTTACGTCTTTCTCCGAGAAGACGCAAATGGCAAAACAATTCTAAGGGCGAGTCGTGCGCGCGCCTGTGTGGGAAGGGAGAAGGGAGAGGATCGCGGGCGCACCAAACCCCCCACGGCTGAGCAATCACGCGCGACGTTACGACGGCCTGGGAACCGAGCCTACAGTATTGGGAGGTACGCGAGCATTGCACTAAAATATATGCGCACGCTTCTCAACTCTTCGTGCGCGCAAATTGTCCGCACACTTTTTTTCCTTTTACGGATGTTTGCGAGATCAAAAGGATTGTTTTGCAGTCTAGAGATGTGATAAGGAAGAGCAAGTGCGTGCTTTCTCTTGTAACTAGATTCGAAGTTTGATGAAGAGCAAGGCTACCAAGTACTATGCTGATTGCCCTGTGGGGGCCCTGTGAGGGGTCCTGTGGGGTAGAATTGTCCACCGTGTTCGCGAGTTCCGAGGAAACGTTTGCCTCCCTTAGCTTGTCTCGATCCAGGCAATATAAAAAAACGTAATCGAAGTTTACGTCTTTTACCACCCAATAGCGCTGCGCGCCGATTCTAAAATAAGATCACGAGACTCAGACAAACAAGCCCTCTGAAATCCCATTCAGGAGGATCGCGCTCGAAAGACGAGCCAGGGCAGGAGTACATACAAGCTCCGCCATAATGAGGGGAACTACCAGTTTACCGATTCATTTTGTATCGTTCTTTAGAGAGTGTGACGTCAAATTTAGTGTGACGTCACCTGTGCGCAGTGCTATTCAGATCACTTGACCAATCATTTTGGAGGATACCATTGTTCATTTTGTGCATACTTGAATGCTCTCGTCCTCTCGTCTAGACTTTCTCAAAGTCTTTTTTTTAATTGTTTTTTTTTTTGTACAACGGACTTTCCTCGCTCGCTTCCCGCCAGTTTACCGACCTAAATTTAGGACAGGGGTGTATTGGAGGTGTGTCTGATAAACATCCTATCCAAGTGAGAGAAAGTTTGACGCCACATTTTACGCCATCGTTCAGTCGTTCATTCGCGCGATTTGAAACGGAAAACAGACAAACGTCTGTTGGGCGAAAACATCTTTTAGGTATCAAACGCTGCGCTTCAAAGTCTTTCCACTTGTAGATCTATTCTTATGAATTTTCGTAAGCATTTCTTAGCATTATAACACGACGAAATCATGCAACAAACGTTCAGTTGTTGACAAAATTCATGGCGCGCACTGCAAAAATATGCAAATTAAAATCAAAAGCGTGCGAGCGAAACAAGTCGTACTCTCCCGCGCTCCACCGTGTGCTTTTTTTGCTTTTGTTCTAAGGAAAAACATAAAGTACGACTTGGAGCAAGTCTAGCTCTCGTCGTGTGTGACAATTGAAGGAATGTACGTATCATCCTAAATGAATCATCACCTGATGTGAGGAACAAAGAGTAAAACACGTCCGTTAGTCGATTAGGTCTGTTATAAGAATTCATTTAATTTTGTCCTTGACTTTACTTTCCCAGGGTGCAGATACTCCTATTTTCACGTCGTTAAAAGAGGAGGTACCCCTGATTGATGCTCAGAACGTCAGCCATGTACCATTTCCGTACAATGCGTACTCCCCAAGTGGGGTGGTGACGGTAGGTCTTGTTGTTACGCGCTAAAATCCTTTTCAAAGCTACTCGTTACCAAAATGCCAACTTTGGCCATGGTACTTGTCCTTGGCATGAGTTTAATACAGAGTTTACACGGTCCTGGAATTCTTCTGAAAAAGTCATTCATGAAAAAGTCATTCAAGGCCTTAAAAAGTCAGGGCCTGGGGGGGGGGGGGGGGGCATGGCAACGCACATTCAGAAACGGGGACACACTCATGTTCACAGAACAGACATAGCCTTCAAAAACTGGTTGCAAGGGACGACGGGACGACGCGGGGCACACTTGCTTCATTCCAAGGCACGGGGTACGCCTTCACGAGACAGTAGTACTCGTTAATCCAAGGCATGGGAGCACGCCGCCGGAGGCGGCCAAAAACCAAGATGGCGACCTACACGAACAGCGTCTCTCTGAAAAATCTCACCCAAAACGGTCGGTGGGGGAAACGGGTCGTGCTAATGCTGTAACGCAAAGATTTGAAAATAAATGCGTTCATTTGTTTTTCATTATTCCACAGGGTGACTTGGTATATGCGTATTACGGCCGAACAAGGGATTTCAAGACTCTAAGGGATATGAAAGTTAACATAACAGGAAAGATTGTAATAATGCGATACGCGAAGGGCTCTCGTGGCGCCAAGGTATTGACCCAAGAGTCCATGATACTCGGAGTGGCAACCTTACATAGCAGAACTGTCGACTTTGTTCTAGTTTTGGCGTCAAAACTCTCCCTGTTTTCGAGCAAAAAGGTTAAAGAACAGTTAAAAGAAGACACACCGATTACTATTGTTTATGTCGGAAAACGATTAACAATACATAGGTTTCCATGAAAAGGGTTTCTATAAATAGCACTAATACTGTATGGTGGTGGAAAGTTTAGCAGCAAATTTGGCACTCCGGGTAATAAGCTCCTGATCAGCCAACCGGTCCGTTCGCTAATCGGACGCCATGGACCACGTACTTCAAGGTACTTCTCAAAATCCAAGATGGCGCCTGACCAGCGAATGGACCAGGTTTTCCGCGATAAAAACATCCAGCAACCGACCAAACAATGAAATAATTCCCTTCCAGGTCATTCGCGCCCAAATAAACGGTGCAGCTGCCGCCATATTGTACACAGATCCAGAAGAGTATGCTGTAGAAGGAGCAGACAAAGTTTTTCCTCAATATAATTGGCTCCCAAGCACTGGTATATTGAGGGGGAACGTCAAGACGACACCGTGGAGTGGGGATCCGCTTACCCCAGGCAGACCTGCAGTGGGTGAGGAACAGATTTTGCAGTGAGAGGAGGGAGGGGGGACTCCACATAGGCGGCGGACAAGGGGGGAAGGGGGTGCTCTAGCACCCCACTTTTTGAACTGGGGGGGCTTCAGCACCCCCACTTTTTGAAGCTATATTTACACGTAAAGAAGAAAAGGAACAGAAGAACAGAAGCGCGTCCTTTTTGTTTCTGTTTTGGCATTAGGCTCAGAGAACGTAGGGGTTATGATTACATTGTGACATATTTTATAAAAATGTATATGAGGAGGTAAAACATGCCCAAAACGAAATTACGTGTCCACTTCATTGTTTGCCTCTTCGGCACCCCCACTTTTTAGGGTGCTTCGCCGCCCCTGCTCCAGTCTATGCTAGAGGGTCATAGCCGTCTAGAAATTCGAGAAATGTGGAAGACAGCTTAGGTCGTCGGACGACTTAGCCGTCTGAAATTAAGGGTATCTTGCCGGACGGCTTTGCCGTCTAGTATAAAGTTGCGATTTACCAAGCTAGCACGAGTATAGATGCAAACAAAATGAACTTAAAAATAACAGGTATTCGGTGTATGACTGAGAAATTTCAAAACGTAAGTTCCAAAATCAAAATAAATTTGCCAGGACACGCCGGATTTTTTTTGCCAGCAAGAGGCTTCCTGGCCTTTTTGCCAGCCATCAGCGCGAAAAATGCTGAGAAATAGGTTTTCTGAGGAGCAGATCCGTTTGTTGCATTGCCTTCTTCCCTTCGACCTTTCGGGGAGGCGCGTGAAGTACGTTAAACACCGAGCGTGATTATCGCTTAAAACAAAATCGGCTAACGGTGTTTACATGTTGTTGCCACCCAATTCAGATCATGTGGTGCTTTCTTTGGGTCAGTGGCGGATGCCGATACTTAAGAAGAGGGGTGGCTAGTACAAAGGATATACTACAGAGTTCAGACCAAGGGGGTGGCTAATCTTAAGGTTTTTACAAGAAATATGAGAACAAGGGGGGTGGCTAGCCACCCTAATCACCCCCTAGATCCACCCTTGTGGGTAGATACGTTTGTAAAGTTCTGTATATACACGCGTGCAATCGGTCGAGTGAGAAACATTGGAGAATTATAACCACCCACCAGGAATCATCACATGATCTGAATTGGATGGCAACAAGATGTAAACATCGTTAGCCGATTTGATGGTCGATTCACCTTCTCTGTTATGTCATTTTCTTCTAGAGGGTATTTACAGGTTGCCGTTGGAAGATGTCGTTGATGTCCTTCCTGCAATTCCTGTTCTGCCCATTTCTTATGGTGACGCAGAGCATCTTTTAAAGTAAATATTGCGTGGTTCACCATTGCCGGATTTCAAGCCGAGAAAATCCTAAAGTTTGGAGTTGATTGTGTTTAAATCCGATGGAGATACAGCCATTCCAAGATGCCGGAATTTTATAAGCTTTGTATTTTTCGGACGCCGTGTCCGGATTTCACACAATTCTTGTAAAATTTTGGACTGTTTGAATGGCTGTTTCTCGATCACTATTTCCCCGATTAATACCAAACTTTGGGATTTTGTATAGTTCAGCATGCTCTTTCGCGTTTCGATATGGTAATATCAAGGGATTCGCCCCAGGCACTCACGGCTTGAAATCCGGCAATTATGGTCATTCGCCTTTGTCACACGGCAGCCATCTTGGATTTTCTAATACAGCGAAGCTGGCATGAAAGCGAGGCCAAGCGTGTAAGCTCACCCACGCATAGTTATCTCTGTAAGAAAAAATCCAAGATGGCCGCCGTGTGATACAGGCGAATGGGGCTGGTCATGGTTATTAGCTTGCATATAGAGAAGGTTTCGTATGACTGTAGATACACAATGAAATCGCGTAGTCGCGGCACGATCGCGGCGCGGCACAACTTTGTCGCGGCCCCTTTTGACAGTCATACGAAATTTGCTCTATTTCGAATTTTTCGGCACCCGCGAAATTAAAATTCAACACTCAATACTAAGCTCATTATACCATTTGCGTTCAACCCTGAAGCTTGACGTTTTTTGTCGCGTAAGTTTACGCCGTTTCGAACGTGCACGTTTTATCGAGAAGTTGTCGCGTTTCTCGCTCGCTGATTGGCTGCTGTTTTAACCGTCAATTTTTAGCCAATCAGAGTGCAAGAAACGCGACTACTACTCGACAAAACGTGCGCGTTTGAAACGTAAACCTACGCGAAAAAATCGCAAATGGTAGTAAAGTCAGGTGGTTCGCATCTGTAATAGTGGGTTCCTACCTAATACAGTAAAAACCGGCATAAAAGAACAAGTGGATTAAGAACACTCAGGCTGAAATTTGGTCAAAAAGGTACCTTAGACATAAGAACACATGCAGCCTGAAAAATGAAAATTGTTCTTGTATAAGAAAAAATAGCTGCCAGTTAGATTCAAGTACAGTAACCCACTGTGGTAGAGTACTATCAATGTAATGTGCTAGACCATTGCACACAGAGTTCTACTTAAGAAATAAAACATTTTTTCTGTGTCTTCATAGAGTTTTGAAAACCGGCGCTTTGTTTGGGAGAATTCGAGAGCAGATCATGAAGCAGAGACGAAGTCGAGTGCTTCATGATCTGACTCGAGAATTCTCCCAAACAAAAGCCAATGTTTTCAAAACTCTATGAAGGCACAGAAGAAATGTTTTATTTCTTTTATAAAATAATTTCTAAAGCGAGAACAATAATCATACGCGCGAGGAGAAGTCTCAATAGCGCATCTGCCGATTTGCCGCGTTATGGCGTCATTTCTATTTGACCTTCATAGAGAGTTTTGAAACACAACTCTCGACCAAGAGCGCGCGAACTATAATCTCAATTATTTTATAAAGCAGGTTACTGTATGGGGAATTCCAGGGTACATTTAGCAATATTGTTTTTAGACTTGACAAATTGTTGTTATCAAATGACTGTTACCTTCGACTGCCAATCACATTCTTTATTTTGAATGTTGGTAGTGTATCAGGATTTGATGTTAAGAAACAATTTTAAGAACACCTTAAGAACATTTTCAGGCTGATTTTACAGAAAACATCCAATGTACAAGAACAAAATCAGCCTAAATCCCAAACTTGTTCTTTTATGCGGGTTTTTACTCAGTGCTATTAAGGCATGGCTATGGAAGGAAAAACGTAGGGGGTGGTCCATTTAATGCATTTGCTCATTTCTTTACGAAACTTAATTTATGTTACAGAGCACCCAGAACTTAACAAAGTTTGTGTATCATTTCTATGACAACCTTGAATGTGACCGTGAACCTCAATTTTAACCGAATTTTAAAAACTGCCCCTGCTGACAGGGAAAATGCATAAGAGGCAAAAAACAAATGAGTGGAAAAAGTAATACTTACCTTGGTGTTTGCAAGTCTAATTTGAAATGCTGCACAACACATATGGATAAGAAGTTATGAAAGGGTATCGAATTTCAAGTTGTCCTAAAATAGGATTCCCAATGAAGAAGTCAACTTTTCCAGTTAGATCAACAATATATACCCAGACTTAAGGTCTCTGTAAACCCGTGAGGGGTGTCTCGGAAAAAAAATATCGTCGCGTCGCAATTTATGCTATGATAATCAGCTATATATCATTTTAAAGCTAAAAGATTGCTCTATCTTATGAAGTTTTTAGTTTATCGAAGTTCAAATTTTTTTTGTATTTTAAAGACCCCGAACTAAAAACTACCTTGTTTACTTAAGAAGCTCCAGACCACTAGCGATTTGGTTGCACAATTTCATATTTTGTCCGAATCTAGTCTCGGAGAAATGAACTGCAAAACCGTGTCAGGGATTTTCGATATTTTGCATATTTACGAAAATATGAGGTCGCGAAGTTGAAAGTCGCATTTTTTTACAGTTTGTGGCCGCAAAAATTAACATAAATCTTTTTCAAGCAAAAAATACAAATTCCCTCACACAATTTTTTAGTTGTTATCATTTTCTAACGACACAGAATTTGACGCCGAAATATTAAATTGTGCGGGAACAGGAGCTTCGTGAAGGTGAAAATTTGACTTAAAATTAAAGTGCTAGAAAAAGCGTGTAAAGTTAATTAATTTACAGAAAATGAGTGGCGGGCAATATAAAAGAATGGGCAATTGAAGCCTAGGAAAACAGTTCGCGCGTCATTTGAGGGTTTAGAAATATACTTTAGGACTGTATGAAATGAATTTCGGGAAAAAGCCATATTATTGATTTTTTACATTTTTACTTTTCACGAGACCTTAAGTCACTTGGCACTTAAACATTTTCAGGATTTAAAGCCTTTCCCTGTCCGCAGGAAGCAGGAGCACTTTTTTAAAAACCGTTACCTTCGAGTTCAAAGGTCACTTTTGAAGTTGTCATCGACACAGAATCCAAAATTTACTTATTTTTCAACCCCCACAGGCTGAAAAACTTTAAATAACCGAACAGTTGAAAGTACTGGAGTTAGACCACCCCCTAGGTTTTATGACAATTCTTTTGTCAGCCATGCCTTAATGTTGCTGAGTACTGTAACAGAGGTTTCAGAAATGTTTATCTCGCACTCGCCGTCTCTGTTTTAACACGTAATTTACTCTGTTACTCATTCTTCAGGATGATGAATAATCAAACAGCAGGCGACGAGTGGAAGGGCGCTCTAAACGTTAGTTATGGCGTCCAATCAAATAACACAAAGAAAGTTACCTTGACTGTTAACAACACACTGAAGATGGAGAATATCTATAATTTGATCGGAACCATCAGAGGCTCCGAGGAACCCGGTAAATTGTTGAATCAATCAATTCTTGGTTTGCATGTGACGTTATTCGCGTGCATATTAAAGGCCCGTTCACACGGCGCAATTTCAGCCAGGATCTGAGGTGCGATTTTTGTGGCGATCTCATATCGCGCGGTGTGAACGACCGCAATCTTATGGCGATTTCACTTGCGATGTCGCCGCGACGTCGCAGGCGTTTGAACATGTTCAAATTCCACAGCGACGCGATTTCTTGAGATCGCCAACAAACTGACAAATATCGCAGACCCAAATCGCCGGCCGTTCACACCGCGCCAAATGACGTCGACGATCGCCGCAAAAATCGCACCTCAAATCGCAGCTAAGATCGCGCCATGTGAACGGGGCTTAGACTACAGAACAAAAGAAATGATATAAGCTCCCTTCGTTCTATTCTCCAACATGGCCGCCGCGCTTTGTGATTTTAAAGCGGATTCCGTATGACTGTAAAATGCCGCGACAAGGTTGTGCCGCGACCATGCCAGGTTCCGTGCCGGGCGAATTTATTTTTTACGCCCACTTCAAGATGGCGGCTAGCTAGTATAAATATTCATTATGATTCACATATTCCCGTTCTCTGAGTGAATTAAAAGGAGAATGTTGGCCTGCGAACTCTCTCGTAGCTCATGTGTAAGATGTTGGGTTATGAATATGTAATTTACACAGGGTTGAGGGTTCGTACCACTTTTTCACCATACTTTTTCCTTTTTTCTCAGTAACTTGCCTTGAAAGTTTCTAAGTGCCATAAAGTGGGCGTAAATAAAAAAAATCGCCCGTGCCGGCAAGGCCACAGCATGCAGGCCATGGTTCCGTGCTGCGGAACTTTTCACAGTCATGCGAATTCTTTTCCAGAAGGCGTCCGAACAGATATTTTACAGGCAATTGTCGATCGTTGGGTGCCCCTAAAATGTAACTGTAATTGGTAATTGATTTTTTCACGAATCCGCGTGGGCTTCCTATGGATTTTAAACCACGACACCAGGCTCTTTGGTGGCGTAAAGCAAAGCGGCTTGGCGGCCAAGAGGAAGATGCTTCTCGAATTTTAAGGAAAAATACTGCAGACCTTCCAAATAAGGCAAGGGAATTTCCTAATATGTTTTGCAACCCCTGCAAGTCAGCAATTTCTGGCGTAATTTTCTTGATATGCGAACTCGTTGTGTTGGCAAGCAAAGTTTTCCTGGCAACTACGTTTCAGATCAGATTGTGATTGCTGGTAACCATAGAGACGCGTGGCTGTTTGGGGCAACGGACGGTAGTAGCGGCACGGCAGCCATAATGGAAGTCGCGAGAGTACTTGGCGGCTTGGTCCAAAAAGGTGAGATAGATATCCAAACGAAATACTCCAGAGTATGGACTCCTTGCTTGTCAGCAGATTATAGACCTAGCTAATATTACTCTAGGTAATTTCAAAACTGTCCTTCATGACTATTTAAAGGTATACTAAGCCCCCCCCCCCCCCCCCCAGTTTCCCTTTGCCCCAAGATTTTTTTCCGTTCTCAGACATTTAAAGGCCCATCACCAACCGGGAGCCTTTGCGCCCCGTTTTCTTTTGTTTTCAAATTGATCCATTGTTTTTCGGGTGCTCTGATTGGCTAATAGACCGCAAAGGCTCTCGGTTGGTGATGGGCCTTTAATAATGAACAAATAAGGGCATAAGAGCAAAGGAGGTCTGGATACGCTGTTTTGTTGCATGAATTTCGCAGAATGTTTTATTCCATCATTTTCTCAACATTTAATGATTCGCTATATCAAACACTTGAAAGTATTCTAAACATCTTAAAATCTTCTTAACACTTCTGAGTGCTTCTTAATCCTGATTAAATTATCTACCTCGTGTGTAATCCTGTTTAAGGTTGGCGGCCTAGAAGAACTATAGTATTGGCCAGTTGGGGCGCCGAGGAACCTGGTACGATAGGATCAACAGAATGGGTAGAGGTGGGTAGTAGTATAGTATGCACCGAATTAACCCTTTATTGAGGCGGAATACTTATTTTGAGGAGGAATACATAATGAGCTTTGCCGTTGAATTAATAAGCGGCACCACGCGGAATTAATGAGTTTGCGGTTTATTGTTTACACAGGTGTTCTTTGTTCTTTACTGTGATTGAATTAATGAGCGACACTACGCGGAATTAATGCGGCCTAAAAAATGGGCTAATTCGTGGCATACTATACAACTGTTGATGGAAAGAAATTGGCTTTCGCCATTCGGCCGCTCAAGAAAATAACAAGATATTTTGGTAGTACAAACGAAACGGGGCCCTGCGTGTATGGTTAAACACTTTTCCAGGATTTATTACCATGGTAATAAACCAGGTTCAAATTTAACCCATCTTTCAAAAACCCGCGCCAGTTCGACAGTAAAAAAAAACTTTAAATCTTTGTTTTACATGTTTGTCGCGCATTGATTCCAATTCTGAATTAAAAATGGTTCTTGCTAATTTTAAAAACCCTGCTTGAATAAAGAAATCATAGATAGAAAGATAATGCCTGCAGGTCAACCGGCAAGCTTTACCAAAGGGTAGCGGCACATAGTAGAAGGATCTCTTCAAGTTATTGCTGTGCGCGGATTTGGTATGGCACCAGTTACAATTACATTTCAGGGGCACCTGCAACTAAAATTTTCTGTAAAGTATATCTGTTCGGAGGCCTTCTCGATAGCTTGAACTTTCACAGCTTTTATTCGACGTATTTCTTCTGTACTTTAATTTCTAGGAATTTACGAAAAGTCTTCCGTTAGAAAGGTCGTCTAGAATTTTCGGACATAGTCAATTTCTGCCTGATATTTTCGGAAAACCTGTTTTTGTTCCCTAGAATTTTCGACGAATCAAAGGCCTGTTCACACGGCGCGATCTTAGCTGCGATTTTTGCGACGATCGTCGACGTCATGTCGCGCGGTGTGAACGGCCGTCGATTTGGTTCTGCGATATTTATCCTTGTGGAAGTGGATCAGGGTTCAAATAGTAGACTTCTCTTCTGATACTGATAGTACTGGGTGTTTGGTTGCCCACTTGAATAATAATGCTCTTTCGAAATCCTGGCACTTTGATTGGCTAGTGGTTACACCACTCTGAACTCGAGAATTTTTCTTCTTGCGCGCACGGCTCTATAATGCTGCCGCCTCGCAGCCTCGCCTCTTTGCTCGACTGCTCGTTGGCAATAATGCTGTTTCAATACGTTTTTCGCTAGTTTGTCATTAGCCTGCGAAAGCCGACACCACTAGTGCTCGCCGAAAGAGACTCTTGCAGCGCACCAAGTGGTGTTGGTATTCGCAGGCTAGTTTCTCGTTGGGTGTCCCTGACATTTGGCTTATGACTAACTAATTTGGTTCGATATTTGCTCATAGGAATACGCTAAATTGCTAACGGCCGCGCAGTGGGGTACGTCAATGTCGACATGGCAATCGATGGGAACTTTACATTCAGAGCGTCCGCCACGCCACTCATGGAGCACGTGGTCATCGAAGCTACGAAAAAGGTCAGCCTGCGTCTGTCGTCTGTCTGTCCCTGGTCTGTTTCTGACAATCTGTCTGAAACAGTTTGTCTGTTTCTGTCTCGAGCCTGTTTCTGCCTCTAGCTGGCTAGTTCTGGCTATCCGCCTTTTTGTATCTACCTGGCTGGTTGGGCTGCCTCTGCGTGTCTGGTTGTCTATATATTTTTTTGTCACTCTGTATGCCTGTCTGTTTCTGGTCTGTTTCTGTCGGTCCGGTTTGTGCAAACAATCTGTCTCTTTTTGCCTGTAATTTTCAAACTTTAGAAATATAATTACGTCATTCGTAAAATCGATTAGATTTTGCGATAGTGTCGCCAGTTTTTAACCTTTGCCCCGATACTTCGTAAATAGATAAATAAATAAGTAAATAAAGTGCTTTTATCCGTGGTATCGATAGATTTTAGCTAAAACGCTCGTACCAGACTCGCGACGTCACGTCGCGCGCGCCAATATAGAGCAGATTTCGTATGACTGTGAAAAGTACCGAGACACGGCGCGGTACTGTCGCGGTGGCGGTGGCGGTACGGAACCTGGCCTGCTGTAGATACCGAACGAAACCGCGTAGTAACGGTACGGTCACGGTCTTTCACGATACTTTTCAGTCATACGAAATCTGCTCTAATAGGTGCATCACCTATTTCGTATGAGAATATTCAGGAGAAAAGACGGCTGGAAACAGCCTGGTCCAAGGCGTTCCTTGTGTGCAGTGACGTCACGCTTCTACCACAGGAAGCCCGCCCAGAACTAGGCTGGGGCTGGAAAATTCAGGCTTATGAATAGGACATTTTGCACTATTGCGTCATTTGACTACGACTAGCAGAATCCTTTTCAGTTTTCTTTTCTTATGCAGATAAACCGCTATTGAAAACAATAGGAGGTAATTACGCGAACAATAGGGACAACGCAAAGGTTTCTGTTAGTCGTAGTAAAATACGTCATAATGAAAATGTTCTATTCAATTCAATTTATCGCTTCATTTCTGGTCCTGACTAACTCTACTAAAACAAAGTTGCATGGTTAACGTAATAAATATTTCTTCAAGGTCTACATCTCTGACAATGAAACACTATACTCCGATTGGATTAGCAAGGCCCGTACCGAGAATTCTGCCGAGTCGAAACCCAAGTAAGAGGAAAAGTTCCATGTCGTTTTTATGCCAAATCCGCGCGGGCTACCT
The DNA here is from genome assembly GCA_033964015.1 of Scolanthus callimorphus. NCBI lineage: Eukaryota > Metazoa > Cnidaria > Anthozoa > Actiniaria > Edwardsiidae > Scolanthus > Scolanthus callimorphus. The sequence goes on along the minus strand of CM066912.1, from coordinate 26,523,074 downwards.
GTGTTGTTCAAAACGTGTCTCAGGCCCCTCGGCGGGGGGCAAAAACAAAATGGCGACCAAGAACGATGTTTCTCGAGTATCTGCAAGTTTTGGTAATTTTTCCTGCTTTTTTCGCTAAGATTTGAGGGGAGCAATTACCTTCCAAATAAGGTAAGGGGAATTTTCTAATAAGGAAGTTTTGCAACGTGTTAAAAAATTATCCCACTCGTTCTCTGCGCGACACGTACTATCCCCTATATAATAAATGGCCGAGCGCGGGGTAGGGGGCCAAGAAATCAAAAATGCTAATTCGCAATTCAATTGTGTGTTTCCAAAAATATCCATACCTCCCCCTACGGAAGGGATTGGAAATTCCAGAGGGGTGGGGTCAATTTACCTGATCTTTTCCATTCCATTACTGTAATTTACTTCGGAAATTCCAGAGGGGAGGGGGGTCATTTCTCAACACCCTTCCGTGGGGCGGGGGGGGGGGGGGGGGATGGATGCTTTTGGGAAACACACATTCCATCTTTGGAGAGAAACGCTGTTCGTGCGAACAGGTCGCCATCTTTGCTTTGGCCCCCAAGAGCCTGGGACGAGCATGACCACAGGTAGCCCGCGTCACGCACGGGTAGGCATTGACAAAAGCAACACATCTATTATGGGGATTGAATAACGACGTCATCAGTGTATCATGTCATCTCTTACAGAATCACGGGACTCGGATTCGCTAGCGACCATGGGCCTTTCTACACCTACATAGGAGTGCCCAGCTTAGACATACGATATACATACGACAAGGTAGGTAAAACAATAGCGCAAACGCACTTAGCCAATCATAAACGAGAAAAATACAAGTTGCTGCTGAATGGCTTCCCCGTCAGCCAATCACAAGCCAAGTAAAACCCCTATCACTCATTGGACACGTGGCTGGTTTCTTTGTTAGCCAGGGCCAGTATGCAATCACACAGTGAGCACGTGATCACTAAAGAATTGAAACAACGCGTTTTAATAGAACAGATTTCGTATGACTGTGAAACGTGCCGCGAAAGAGTTGTACCGCGCCGCGACCGTGACCGTACCGCGACTACGCGGTTTCGTTCGGTATCTACAGCAGGCCAGGTTCCGTACCGCCACCGCACCGCGCCGTGTCACGGTACTTTTCACAGTCATACGAAATCGGCTCTAGTTCCAGATATGATTACAAAGATGCCAGTCACATGCTCACCTCGTGATCGTGTTTTTACTTTGCTTGTGATTGGCTGACGAGGAAGCCATTCAGCAGCAACTTGTATTCTCTCTTGCAATAATATTTATTGACCTTATATCCAATAACTAGATACATCGGTTAATCATACATGTTAATAATTTACAATAATAATAATAAAACTTATTCAGAGACGTCCAACAAGTTGACTTTGTTAAGCAATTCACTAAATTATCTTGCAGACAATTTAAGGGCCAAATCATCTTTCATTGCTAAAATATAGAGAAATAATGACCTTTTATCAAAATATCTAAAGGCTCTGTTAATTCGGTACAGGCTTGTTAGGAAATCGAATCTTAAACGACTGAACATACTGTGAACACATTCCATTATGTAATGAAATTCATCACCAATGCATGAGTTGTCACAAATATTACACAATCTATCAGTATATGCAATATTGCTATATCGGCCTCGTTCCACCGGAAGTCTGTGGGCGGAAATACGCAGCCGTGTTACAGCCTGTCGGTCATTAAGATTGGGTATTAGATCTAAATATTTTTCGTAAGAAAATGTAGGTTTGAATATTCTATAGGTTCTCAACTTTCCTTGGCTTTGCGGATCATCGGAGGAACTGCTGTATAATTTAGATTTCCAATATATTGACCAAAGTTTTGTGAGTTCCATCTTAATATTCCTTGCAAAATTGCCTAAATCCTTATAATCAACCGTTATCTCAGAAGCATTCCGTAAACCACAAAGTTTGATAGCATAATTTACAAAAGTTACGGGCTTGTAGTTGTTACTTATATTCAATGAAGCAGCTTTTCCAACTAGAGAATCAAGATAAAAGGGATGTTTCAAACGTAACCAGTACTTGATTACCAAGGGAACCATTTGGGTAATAAGTGGGGCGCGGCCTAACTCTCCGTAAACTGCTATATTTGAAGATTTTGAATGGACACCCAAGACACGCTTGCAGAATTTTAAATGCAACTTTTCCATCAGAGTCATAACTGTAAAAAATTTACTTCTAAAAGAATCGAAATCCTTGATTTTCCCAAGAACTTCACCACCCCAGACTTCACAACCATATAGTACCACCGGTACCACAAGGGAAGAAAAGAGCTTCAGGAGAACCTTTACTGGGACATTGTCAACAGAAGAGAAACATTTCAAAATACCATGATAAGCCCTTAAGGCTTTATTATATAGAGACTTCTGGGTTACTTTACCCTAAATAGGTGTAATGGTCGACTTGTTCAAGCTCATCACCTCGAAAAAACCACTTACAGGTAGAGAACTTTAAACGCCTGGCACCGAAAGTGGCTTGGTGTAGCCTACGTAGCGGCTGTAAAAGGGGAGGGAAGGGAGTCGGGGCGAGCGAACTCCCCTTCCCTTTTAGAGCCGCTACGCATGCTAGCTGGGTGTATTCGCACTATGACATTGCGTCTTTGGTTTTGTTTGCAAACTTTGCCATATTTGTTTGTTTATTTATTCCTTTTTCACAGGATGGGGTGGGAGGAATAAGGAACAACGTCCTCTATCACACCATACACGATACGTTTTATGCCGTATCCACATTCCTCGACCCAGACTTCAAGCGTCAACAAATTGTCACACAGGCGTGGACGCAGTGCATTCTGGATCTCGCCGACTCGCGCATTATCCCGTATTACGCGTCCAATTACACGGTTGCCATTGAAGGATTTCTCAAAAGGATAGAGGATCGATTTGAGTCGAAATTAACGGATAATAGAGTATCACTTGGTAAGTCATTACCTTTCTCGGTCCCAGAACTCCCAAGGCTCATCACCTCGCGGGCGGCATTTTCGTACCCCCAGTTCACCTCGCGGGGGAGGTTCTGGTGACAGCCATTGACGCGTGTGTTTGAAGATGATCTATTTATATGCCTCAAAATTACTTTTACTGTGAAAGAAGGCACAGGTTCAAGAGTCGAACGATTCAATAGCATTTACGTTTATCCAGGGCGAGATAGTGTACGCATATGCACAATCAACGAGTACCAATACCCCACCCCCTTATTCACCATCCCTGATACCTATCGCGGGTATGGTTGTTTTGACCTCTTCCTCGAAACTTCATATACATCCCATTCTCGAACCCAGAGCTCCCCGGCTCATTACCTCGCGGGGGAGGCTCTGGGGACATCCATTTGAGGACCTTCGCTGATTGGCTGATTTTGAACTTTGGAGCATGCACAGAAAGTTGTTTCTCTCAACGGCTCTGTATCAAATCTCACGCATGCGTCAATGGTGATAATTTAGAATTTGTTATTTCTCGTATTTTTTCCAGAGCCCTTAAAAACAGTCATAGAGAAGTATAAACTCGCAGCGATAGAGTTTGACAATTACAGGGCTAACACCACCAATATTTCAGAGTAAGTGCGGGACGAGGTCGCAAGGGGGTTATTTTCAGTCGTCCTTTTTCCACAATTCACTTCACGTTATTATTACAGCTGAAATCGTTGCATCGCGACCCGCGTCTTCAAAACATCGATTTGTTTTGACTTTGCTGTTCCGCCAGTCAAATCTTATGAGCAAATCAGATTATTGGCAAGATCTGATTGGTTCATAAGATTTGACTGGCGGAACAGCAAAACCAGAAACAAATCGATGTTTTGCAAAACGCGGGTCGCGATGCAACTGTTTTAACTGTAAGTGAAAAACAATTGATGTGTTTTTGAAGCGTTATCGAGCGTAAAATATAAAGTTTCAATTGCACCAAATGTCCGGGTCATAGCTGCCATAGCTGGACAATAAACACAGACAACGCCCCTGTTCATATGGACCAGCAAGATGGTCATGCGACATGACGTACATTGTATGTACCAGACAGCAAAGCGCAAAGCGTAGGAGGCAAGGAAAGTAGATGAAGCTTTTGCTGGCAAGTCCAGGGCTGGAAATGAACTTTTTCTTAGTCGCCAGCTGTCGACCAAGTGCAAAAAATTGGTCGCCTAAACATAACTTTTGGTCGCCAGGTGGCACCAAGTTTGAAAAGAGTACCGAAATATTTGGTCGCCAGCTGGCCACCAAGTGCAAAAAAATTGGTCGCCTAAACATAACTTTTGGTCGCCAGGCGGCATCAAGCTGAGAAGTGCACCAAAATATTTGGTCACCAGCTGGCCACCAAGTGCAAAAAATTGGTCGCCAGAACTTAACTTTTGGTCGCCAGGCGGCATAAAGCTGAGAAGTGTACCAAAATATTTGGTCGCCAGCTGTCGACCAAGTGCAAAAAATTGGTCGCCTAAACATAACTTTTGGTCGCCAGGCGGCATACAGCTGAGAAGTGTACCAAAATATTTGGTCGCCAGCTGGCCACCAAGTGCAAAAAATTGGTCGCCTAAACATAACTTTTGGTCGCCAGGCGGCATAAAGCTGAGAAGTGTACCAAAATATTTGGTCGCCAGCTGGCCACCAAGTGCAAAAAATTGGTCGCCTAAACATAACTTTTGGTCGCCAGGCGGCATAAAGCTGAGAAGTGTACCAAAATATTTGGTCACCAGCTGGCCACCAAGTGCAAAAAATTGGTCGCCAGAACTTAACTTTTGGTCGCCAGGCGGCATAAAGCTGAGAAGTGTACCAAAATATTTGGTCGCCAGCTGTCGACCAAGTGCAAAAAATTGGTCGCCTAAACATAAATTTTGGTCGCCAGGCGGCATAAAGCTGAGAAGTGTACCAAAATATTTGGTCGCCAGCTGGCCACCAAGTGCAAAAAATTGGTCGCCTAAACATAACTTTTGGTCGCCAGGCGGCATAAAGCTGAGAAGTGTACCAAAATATTTGGTCGCCAGCTGGCCACCAAGTGCAAAAAATTGGTCGCCTAAACATAACTTTTGGTCGCCAGGCGGCATAAAGCTGAGAAGTGTACCAAAATATTTGGTCGCCAGCTGGCCACCAAGTGCAAAAAATTGGTCGCCTAAACATAACGTTTGGTCGCCAGGTGGCATCAAGCTTGAAAAGAGTACCAAAATATTTGGTCGCCAGCTGGCGACTAAATTCAAATTTTTAGTCGCTTAGCCCTGACCACCTCTTCGCAATTTCCAGAAGTATCGAAAATTTGACTAGCATATAAGAACAAATGGATTAAGAACATCAGGCTGAAATTTCCCGTTTCATAAGAATCTACTCAGACTGACCCTGAAATGGGCTGTTCATATATGCGGGTGTTTACTGTAGCTATATGCTTTGATTGCTTTGCAGTGTTGTTAGCATCCGGCGTATCAACCACCGGCTCCTTCATCTCGAGAGATCATTCATCAACCTCGAGGATCCTCCAGTCATGGTATCCAGACCACAAAGAAGGTAAAGGTCCAGGAGACCATCACAAGAGTAAGATTCTCTCGTATTACGTCCCTCCCCATCAGCGCAGACAAGTGTCTATTTTTAGAAACACAGTAATCCAGGTGTCGCGATTCACCCTGCCACTCTGTTGTTGTGTAGCCGTCAATATTTTTTATACCACAACGCGCGCGTTTCTCGAATTCTGATTGGCTCTCAGCCGTGGGTACATAAGAGGACATACCACGGAACGCGCCATCACCAGCGCGCGCGCTAAAAAGAACCAACGAAAACACCGTTTGGCTGCGCGCGCGCTGCTTTTGCCTTTTTATTTTTGCCTTTTTGTTGTGGTATAAAACAAATGTCCTCTGATTTTCCGTGGTATGTCCTCTTATATACCACGGAATGAAGTAATAACGTGGTCAAAATGTACTGCGGACCCACTCGGCTGCGCCTCGTGAGTGCACAACATTTTGACCACTCTATTACGTCATTCCGTGGTATATAAGAGGACATACCACGGAAAATCAGAGGACATTTGTTAAGTGGATCGACGGCTCTAGCCTCCCCGCAGGCTCTCTTTTTGTTTCTTGTGTAGAGCCGGGAATACTGCAATCAAATGCAAAACGTTTGCGCACTTGGCTCCCCTTCCCGCTGCCTTCGCCCTTTCAATGTTGCTAGTTGAGCTGGACAAACGGCCAAATGTTCCAGCCAACATTGAAAGAGGCAGGAAGTGCAAATGCGCCAACTACTTTTGCATTTGATGTGGCATGCCTAGTGGCTCGAGCGCGCACATTTTTATGGGATTCCTGCACACTCCTCGTTTTTGTGGGGTTTCTTTGGACTCTGTATGTAGAGCTCACAAGTACACAAAAGCTCTCAAAAAAGCTTCAACCAAAAAAACAAGCCTCAAAACAACGTACGCGCGCTTCCATATGAACCTCTATACCGCGTGTATAGATGTCGCGCGCGCCTAAAACTATATAATGTACAAACTGTACAAAATTGTATAATACCCTACTGTTTTCCTTTTTAGACACGTTTTGTTAACGCGCCCTCCAGCAAGCCGGACGCCATTTCTAGCAGGTCTAGTTCTGTCAATAAGAGAGGCAACGAAAGGGCGTGGGACGTGGGAAGATGTCAAAGCGCAAATGTCACTCATCGTGTACGCCATCCAATCAGCGACGCACACTCTTAATTTGAAGCCAATCTAGTGCTTGGATTTGATATCAATATCAAGGAGACTTCCTACAATGGGCAGTCGCATAAAAAATACCCTGGAATTCCAGAGGTCCTCAACTGAGGGGTGCGGATTTTTTTGCGACTGCCCAATTTTTTCTGCCCTCGACCACCAAATTCGTAGTGTACGTTAATTGGTCTTTTCTGAGGTGCAGGTACAATGACATTCTTCTTTGCCAATAAGGTACATTACACAATAATCTGGACGGGAGGCGGGGGAGTGAGGTCTTTTAAGTTGTACGATGTAGTTAGCAGCAGCGCTTAATGTCTTTACTGACTGCTCACAACTCCTCGCATCGGAAAAAAACGCAAAAACACTGAAAACAGACTTTCGAATAGTGTTTCTCAAAATACAAATCAACGATGTATCTATTGTACAAATGTCATTTTATAACTACTTTTAAACTTTCCACCATCATGGTGGGAAGTCTAGCAATGGATTCAAAGCGGATTTTAGATGAGCGTCAAAAACAGGGAAGTGCAAAACCTCAATGCAAAGTAAATATACTTGCTTGGCCAATCAGAAACGAAGCAAATCCAGACACTAGCCAATCAGGGGACGAAGAAATAAGAGCAGCTTCCGTTTAGTAGCAACCCGTGAAAACAAGTGACTGTGTTTGGTTTTCTTGGCATTTTTATCGAATGAGAAAACAATGACCCAAGGCATCAGCTAAAACGAGCCATTGGGCCTTAGTAGGGTGGATCCCTGTGCTTTGCACACAGGGATCCCATCATAAGGTATATGTCTGCTACTTTATAATTTTTATCAGTCTCTGTATTTAGTTACTGATCACTGAGGAGGACCGGTTCGGTCGAAAGATCTCTGAAGTAAAGAGGCGGGCTTACAGCTGAATGGCGTACTCTCTTGGCTATGGTTTATCAACTAAAAGGAACGCATAGAACAGTCTGATTTCCTTTCGACAGCAATCTGAAATCCGCTCTGTAGTCTTAGATACTTAGAGACGACTTTCACATTGTAAACAGTCATTGTGTGTCTGCATAACAATCTTATCTTTTCTATAGCAACGTATATATTGATTTAGGTAACGTCCACACCCGTTTGTGGACGTTACCTTAAACTTCTGTACAGAGAGTACACACACTGTACAGTGTGTACAGTGTGTGTCTGCATAGCAATCTTATCTTTTCCACAGCAACGTGTATATTGATTTAGGTAACGTACACATTTGTGAACGGTACCTTAAAGTTCTGTACAGAGAGTACATCTTGTAACCTTCTAATTGGTTTTATAAATAAACATGCCGGGTTCTTCAGTGATCAGCATGGATTTTTGTCAACTTTCTGATCTCAAAAGACAAAAAAACCGTGAAAGGGTCTATTTGACTGTAGTTATTCTAAAAAAAGATATTGAATTACACAGGGGGTATATGTGAATATTTATTTTTGATTTCTCAAGCGCGCTGAAAATTCTTGTAAAATCAGGCAGAAATATTACACCCAGTGTTTCTGCATAACTTATCATGTGCACTACACGTGTGTCAATACAATACACTCTTATTTGACTCTCACTCCAATAATTGCTCATTTGGTTGAGTCAGTCCAGTTTTGTACAGGAAAGCCGAAGGGAATGAGCTGATTCGCTAATTTGTCTTTTAATGGCAAGGGTCGTTTCTCCTTTGTCTGTAAGAAAAAAGAGAAAAATGTCTATAGTACAAACTTGTTGTTTTTGGATTTGTTGATTTTACCTTTCTTCTGTGTCTTTACAAAAATGCCACCCACCCATGTTTTCCGTTCCTCTAGCGAGAGCGTTTTGAAATTAAAAAGGCATAAGTGGTCATTCTCCACTTACAATGTTTAAGCTTACTTTTTTCCCAAAAATAATTCACTCAGCTCTCTCCTCCATAGCGCTTCTGAGTTCTCATTCTAGGCCCTCGCCGCAGGAAACGAAACTTTCGCGCAATTTCAATTCCATGACTTCATGGACTTGAAATGATTTCATAGGATTTCCAGGGTTTCTGCAGATTTTTTCTGCAGTAATCTACCGCAAAAACCCTTTGATATCCATTTCTTTAACAGCCTTCAGTTCACTCACCTTGGAGCAGCTTTGACAATGTTATCAACTCTGACGATCATCTCTCCCGCCTCCGCTGCCGATAACAAGACTTGTCTTTTCACTTGATAAGACTCGGTGATACCCAGATCTACCATGTCTCCTACAGTACCATGTACCATGTCTAGAAATATATCATATGATTTTATAGGTCAACAAATGATCATAGAATCATAACAATATTGTCTTGGTAAAGGCCCATTTACACGCTGCGATGTGTCGGGCCCGATTTCTTGTGCTTCGTTCGGTGTCGGCCAAATCTGTGGCATCGCATCGGATTTTTTCGTGTTGGGGCCGATTTTTCCTTCGGATAAATCAAATAGCTCGCGGCTCAAAAAACAATCGGGCCGACAAATCGCAGCGTGTAAATGGGCCTTACGAATCAGTGATACCCAAACCATGTCTCCTCGTTGGTTATTTGATGTCCCCACCAGAAACTGGGGTAGGGTAGTGATTAAAGAGGCAGGCAGTAGGAGGAGATTAATATATAAATATAATTGTTATTTTATTTTTACCCACCTAATCCGTATGTTTTCTGGCCTTGTGTATGGGCTGCTCGTAGCTTGGCCACTAGATCAGCGCTGTCGTATCCAGCATTATCTGCAATAATGGTCGGCAACTGAAATTTGAAATAATTATTGTTAGCACTTATCGATGAGTTTTTGAGTCAAATGCCAAAAAGAAAACAAAGAAACAAAACAACCATGGCTGAACATTGGTCGATTTTGTGGAGCCATTTTCAAAGTAGCCTCAACATGCAGCCATGCAGGACAGCCTTCAAACTTAGCGGCAGTCCACTTAAGGCAGGGGTTTAATAAGCTGTGAAGTAGCAGGCTAAGTTTTGTCAGTAGGTGGTTGGTTTTGGGTGTCCGAAACGAAGGCCGTAAGGCCTGCGCCTAGGTGATACAGGGCATGCCGTATATGTAACAGTACTATTCTATCAAGTTGCCAATTGGTTGCCAGAGCAATTGTCCTCAAGAGGAAGGTGACTTCAGATTAAAATTTAGTGGCCAGAAAAAAAATATAGTCACATTAGCAAACATGTGCTGGTCATAGTTTTGGGCCATGCAGTGGCTGATGCACACAGAATTCCAAAGTGAAGTGATCCAGTAAAAACATTTCAGGGAAGGGTACAAAAAAGGCGTGGCTTTGGCTAAACAAGACACATCTTTCTGTAACGAAAAAATGAGACCTTACTGTACCTGTCGCAATGCAGCTGCAAATGATTCCATGGCTGAGGCTTCTTTTCCTGGAGTTTTCGCAGCCAATTGTGAGACGGCATTAGCCATTAGCATCTCTGATGCACCTACACAAAAAATTGCATGGAAGTCAAGAAAAATGCCTAGATATTTTAAATGTCATAGACGAAATCGGCTAACAGTGTTTACATCATGTTGCCACCCAATCCCGATCGTGTGGTGATTCCTTTGGGTGGTTACAATTGTCCAATTTTTCTCACTTGGCCGAGTGCATGAGTGTATGTGCACAACTAACAATATTGTAACCACCCAAAGGAATCATCACATGATCTGAATTGGGTGGCAACAAGATGTAAACACCGTTAGCCAATTTGGTCTACTAATTTTTGGACGTTTCAAACTAATAGACTTTGTTGGACACTTTCATGATCACACAAGACAGTTCGTTTTGCAACAAATAAAAAGTTGCATCCTTTGTTTCTGGCTGTTTTGAAAGAACATAAATGCAAGTTAGATTTTTACGACTCTGAAAGTGCCACGACAAAGTTGTGCCTCCTCCCGACCGTGCCACAACTACACAATTTCATTCTGTAGCTAAATCAAGCCACGTTCTGTGCCGCGACTGAGACAGTGTACTCAACCTTGTTGTGTCCGCAACTTTTTAAAATCCTGCATACGTCCTGGCTTTTCCTTACTAAGGAAATATAATGAAGAAAATAGACCTCCTCGGCTTGGGCGTAATGTTTTCCCATTTCAGATCACATGGCATTCCCATGAGTGCTCTCTCTTTCTTTTTCTGCTACGCACTGAAGGATATATGAATATGGAATCTTTCCAAACAAAGAGAGAATACTCATGGGAATGCCACGTGATCTGAAATGGGCAAAACAGTATGCCCAAGCCAAGGAGTCTATTACCGAGTACCCGTACCTCCCCCATGCACTGTTCTGGTCTCTTTGACTGTCTGTGTCAACACACATAATGCATCATGCAGTGACCTCTCAGCCTCATCCAAGATCTGCTGTGTTGCACCCCGTATAACAACAGTACAGGCTTCATTTAGAGCGCACCCAGAGAAGTGAATCAGCTGGGGAGAGATTTAAACTTGGTGTTAATGGTGCTAGGGGGTACCATGAAAAAAAATAAATGGGATGCTCGGCCCAAGCGCTCAAACCCTAACCCTTTTACTGGAAGTTATTATATCATTTGGGTCATAAAAGGTACCCCTGTCAAAAAGGGTGCTGCAGTACATAGTTATTTTGTTTACAACATAGTGATGGACTAGAATTTGGACTTTGGGGACCAGAAATTTCAACAGTATTCACCAAATGGGGACCTGTCTTTTGACACTTTCGATGACATCAGTTCGACAATATATTCATACCATTTCCAGGCAAAATGGGGTGCTAAAGGCTTTCATTCGCCCATTTAAAAAAGGAGAGAAAATGGTAAAGAAAATGAAAGAAAATAAAACGTTTGCAATTTGGCAACCAGAAATTTACACTTCGTCCTTAGAAAAAAGTTAATGTTGCATCTTGTTGAACTTCTTGCTTCACTATCTTTGTTTTATCCAGTTCCCACGTTTTACCTTATCTTCTCCAATCATGATCTCTTCAATAACTTTACATGTTCCAATCTTAACAAGGTCTGGTCGGCCAAAAGTGGACACAATCTCACCACCAGTTACCAGTGCTAATCTCTCCACACCCTCAAAATCTGCATGCTCTATTGCCATCACTCCTGCATCAGAAAATAGCTGTTCTGGGTAGTTGTAGATGAGTTGCCTGGATCAAACAGAGAAAACATTAATACATTAAAAATATACAGTGTCTATTAAGTGGCCACCCTTGGGACCGAGCCAAGTGGCCACTTACAGTGTAATAGAGGTTGGCCGCTTAACGGAGGTAGTACAAGAATAGTCAAGATCACTGTTGCACTTCAATGCCCCCTGAAACTACTGTAAAAATGCTTCTCAAAGAACCGCCACTGGATGTTTGAGTTGCATTAGTGGCTTGTAAGCTTGTCACAACAAAGATTAGAGAAGAATTTGCTGTTGTTGTCAATTGTCACAACATTTTCTGTCACCAAAATGGTATTAAAAATCATCAATAGGATTCTGTGGTCACTTGATAGAGGCAATAATGGCATTTGGGACTGGAAAATAGTGGCAGCGGCCACTTATTAGAGGTGGCAGCTCAATAGAGGTATTAAATACAGTACTTGAGTGACAAATATTTTGGGACTTTGTAAAGTGGCTGCTTAATGGAGGGTAGCCGCTAAATAGGCGGCCACTTGTATGGGTTTGTATGGGTGGCATGTAGTTTGTATGGGTGGCTCAGCTGTTTGTTGCATTTATTCAAGCAAATTATGATCAGGGTCAAAACAATGCTAAGTGACACAGAAGTTGCACTCTTTCACTTTTCTCTGATGATGTGTGCTTTCGATCTATTGTTTGTTGTTTATTGTTTACTTTCTTGAATTTTAGGTATTCCTTTATTTGTTTGCTCTACTGCCTGTCTGTCTTTTTGGTCTTCTTTGGCATCAACAAGCTTGGTTTCAGGTTGGCCATGCTGAGCAATACAGCAGGACTCGCAATTGGGACCGATACAGTAAAGCGATCAACATTATTTTTTCACATTGCGACTAAAATGTGTCAATTAGTCACAAAACATTGCCTAGTCTGGAGGAGCGCCAGAGGGTTCTCAAAGGCACGATGATGGCGAAAGTGATGAAGGCGCAAGAGAGGCGGTTTCTCCCCTGTGGCGCTGCTTGTTACCAAACACCTACAATGTAGGACTAGGACCACAGGAAAAATTGCGTAAAAACATTAATGGTTTTGGTAGCGTTTTTCCATTAATGTACAGATAACATTAATGGGAAAGTGTGGTCTCCCATTAACATCATTAATGGGAAAGTGTGGTCTTCCATTAACATTTTTCACACATTAATTTAAACCCGCTACCAAAACCATTAATGTGTTTAAGCAATTTTTCCCTGGGGACTTTCTCTTGATTTGCAGAGATTTGCCAAAGAATTTAAATTTTATCTAAACTACAGTATGCTTACAATGTTAAGGCTTCAGTGCCTTATTAATGTACCTGTTTATAAAGCAGTTGATGTCATGTTTAATAATCATCTCAACCTTTTCTTTCATTTTTTCCTGTAAATGGTAAACATAATATGTATGTCAGGGTCAGACAAACAGAAATGGCAAAACATAACCTGCTGATTATTAAATGCCAATATCTGTATAGAAAATTTTGCTCAATGAGAAATGTTAGATTACCTTTTCTGCTAGTTCTAGCTCAGCAATCTTTGCTGTCGAATCTACTCTTACACGAGAACCAAACACCTGTAACAAAATAATGATGTTTACAAATAAGGTTCTTCAATGGAATGGCAATGCTATTTTTTGCAATTTTTTCTTCAAAGTGAGACAGAAAACAAAGCATGCCTTCAAACTGCCTGTTTGCCCCACAGAAACATAGCATCTATGCCTTGGCAGCACACATTTGCAGTGCCCAAAACACCCCAAAAATATTTAGTGTCCAAGCTTAAAAGCAAATAGCAGTAAAATTACATTACCCACATTACTTTACCAGCATGGTAATATACCTTTATTTTATCAGCATCCATTGAAGTATTTGCAATAAGAATTTTAGCATTTTCTATCCTCTTGGGCTGGTTCACTCCTATTTTCTTGTCCAACAAGAAACCTGCAAACAGAAAGCACATGAAAAATTGTCAAAAAATTATGTTTTATCTCACCCGCACGAAAATGTCTGGGCTGACAAGAGCCTGAATTCGGCCTGACAAATAAGCAAGACATTAGCCGGTCAGGAGCATTACATGAGCCTGACGGACACTAGCGGGAACTAGAATGACACGAGCATGACAGAGAGCAGGAAAAAGAGCGTGAACTAGCGTTGCAAGAGCCTGACAACATCGACCGTGAATAGCGCCTGACATAGCGGTACGGATCCATCATCGCCTCAGAATAAAGCAACGATATTATTGGTGCAAATCCATCACCACCTTGGTGCCGTCAGACCTGTTTACTGCCGGAAAACTACTACTTTTGATTCACTTTTGACAGAGTCGCAAATCAGGAAATATTTTACTAACAGGAGAAAACCGAACATGTTATCTAATAATAACTTACTTGGCCGAAACTCACGCAAAAAGCGTTATCAGCTGATGCAAAGGTAAATTATCTTTCTCCAATTTATGAATATCATGACACAGACCCTTTGCACCGTAGAGATAATATGTTAGGTTTTCTCCTGTTACTAAAAGAACGCAACACAGAGTTTATTTTACACGAACTGGTATTGCACGAGACTAGAAATGAAATTATTTCTATTTAACGTAGCCGATCCCCTTTTGCCGTTTCGCATTTTTTTGTCGCATGTATATTTTATCAGTTGTTCGCGTGAGTCGTCGAACAGTATGCTATTTAATTACCTGTTAACTTCACATTCGAGATTCAAGAAAAATAATAACTAAAAATAGCCAAAAATGTGCGTTTCTAATGTGTTTTTTTTTTTACAATTACAGCGCTTTACTCAGCGGAGCTAGCTTATGCACGTATCTCATGTGGTTGTTTCTTTACAATAACAGCGATACTCAGCGGATTCAGGTTGTTTGCGTGTGTCGTGTTGTCGGAGCAAGCTGATAGCTCATGATATTATTTTGAATCATATATTTACTTCACAGTTGGGAAACGAGAAAAATAACAAGACGCGCATGTCAATGCGTTTGTTTCTTTACAATTACAGTGTCATTTCCTTATGAAGTAACGCGTTTCTAGTGATCTATGGCCGAAAACTGTACGTCCGTTATACACAACTATTTAAAATGGCGTGATTTTAGAGTTGTTTGAGTCGAATTTGCCCTTTTTCAAACTGTCAAAAAGCCGCTTAGGCAATCACAAAATCTTCAGTGTTTGCCTGCCGCATCCACTTTTATTTGTGATACAAATGTTAGACATTGCTAGTACAAGTCAAAGTGCACTTACCTTTCTTCTCGACACTTCATTATACCATCCCCTTCAATCAGACTCGACTGCTTTGACTGCTTTAGGTGGTTCGAAGGGCCTCGAAATTTAAACTTGTTTTTGAGAAGACCATATGTCAACTCGTTTTGTTGAGCTCAGTACACACAAGCGAAATCCATTTGGTTATTTGTTGCTTTTCCGCCATTTAGCTAGCAAGACCTTTTAGTAAAATCTCCCCCATTGCATCGCGCTTCGTTTTTCACGAAATGGCAACCGTAACTGAAAATCGTTATCAGTCCGCCAAAATGGCACTGTAATTATATAGCATACCATGTTATGTTTAATAAAAAAACAAAGGTTATCTCAGAATGTCAAATATGCACACGCAACACACAGCAAACGTTTTGTCAGTGTGCGGTCCTGCTCGTGTCAGGCTTATCAATAACGATGTGCAATTACCACGAAAATAAGGCTCTTGTGATGCTCGTGTCACGCTCTTGTCAGGCAGGGCAGTACTTAAGGGCATGAGCCTGACACTGTCTTGCTAAGCACTCACGAGCAGGACAGATTTTATGTCAGGCTCGTGTCCTTTCGAAGTCAGGTCCTTACAGCGGGATTTTGGCCGGAGTCAGGCGGGATTCTGGCTATGTCTGGGTCAAAACTTTCGTACGGGTCACAAGTCATAAATTTTCCAATGCAGGGGCAGATGGGGTACTGGGCATTGTTTTTTTTTCTTCTAATTTCCACATTTATTCAAAGCTTTTCCCTGGCATGCTAGTTGTAATTAATTCTGTAATTTCTTCAAAAGAGGGGGATAAGGTATCTAGCCTCCTCAAAATCCAATATTAGCAGCAGATGTTTTTTCTTCATTTGTGCCAATTTTTTCTTGAAATGGCTCAGTTGCCCTTGAATCGGACACAGATTGATGCTTGAATGCTACCGTATATACTGTAATTAACAGGGCTCGTGGTTTGATGCGGGATTTTTCCTTAAATTCTGCGCAATTTTTTCTGAAATTATGCGCTAAAAATTCGAAATTATGCGGTAAAAATACGAAATTATGCGGGATTGCGCAATATTTTTTTACAAGAGCCGTAACATATTTTGCTCTTTTCGCCTGTTTTGTTACGTGGATATAGCTGCTATTTAACTTTAACAACTTTTGTTTCCAATCGCTTCGCTTTACTAACGTTATGACGCTAGGTTTTCTTCCAGGGAGACGTGCGTTTTCGCTTTTAATAAAGCTTATTACTTTCTTACAAAAACACGTTACCAACTACCGGTAACTTCCGTTACACGGTAGTAAAGATTAGTAAGTCTGGTCTTCTTTCGTTTACTTGTCTCAGACCAAGGCACACTTTTTCATACGGCAAGGATCATAGCAACGCACTCGTATCCAACCATGAACTAAACGGTCACAAGAGCTATACGCATACTAACAGAGCTATCGTTACGATCTCTCATTATCGCGCTTCTCTCATTATCACGCTTGTTTGCCGCCGTTCTGTGCGTAATTATCAAAATTAATCCTGATCGCGAGAGCGATCTGCACTCGTCGGAGGTAGTGTAAGAGCTTTTATAAAACCGGAAACGGAAACGTGCCACGTTATTGTCAGTGTTTTTTTTTGTTATCGAGGGAGCTGTTTGTGTGCCTGGTATTCTTCGCGTTGTTGTTTGTGAAATGAAATTGCTACTGTAATAACAATAACAAAGATCCATGAAAAAGCGTAATGTCGTGATCAATGTGAACTGCATAAAGTCGACTGCGTTTATCGCGGTTAGCGTTCTGTTCCGCCTTGATTTTACTTTGTAAGATATCCAAAGCGCAAACCTGTTTGAATCTATCTTGCTCAGCTGGAAATATT
This sequence comes from Scolanthus callimorphus, assembly GCA_033964015.1. Classification (NCBI taxonomy): domain Eukaryota; kingdom Metazoa; phylum Cnidaria; class Anthozoa; order Actiniaria; family Edwardsiidae; genus Scolanthus; species Scolanthus callimorphus. Next base: position 26,506,217 of record CM066912.1, on the reverse strand, counting down.
AGTTAGTTGGCCAATTAGGCACGTTTTATTGCTTTTCGATATCAGTTCCCAGCGCGACGCTATTAGCATAGAACGCCTTGTTATTCTCATTTCTATCGAGTTGTTTTGACGTTGGACAGACGATTTCAGAAGAAATGTATCACTCTTGTGAAAAAAAATAGGAAAGAAAGTTTGAAATTCACCAAAGAATGATGCCTTTTTGATGTTTTTCACAGAATTTTGGGAAATTATGCGCGATTATGCGGGATTTGACGGATTATGCGCATTATGCGGAGAAAGCCAAATTATGCGTTTCCGCACCAGCGCATCAAACCACGGGCCCTGAATTAAACAAACAATCACCCAATTTGGACACTTCCGGTTGTGCCATCAAGGGTATTTATAGCTCTGATGGAACTTACTGCTAGAGCAATAACAGAACTGAAATTGAGGGGTGTCCCATGGTCATTCTCACAAAATCCCAAGGAATCTTGAAATTCTTGGCTGTTACATGTAGAGGTAAACCATCAGAATCTCATTTTTCTGAGCAGGCTCTAGAAATCATTCCCAGATTTCTTAAGAATGAATGCCAACCCACCTTCATCTAAAAATGAATCCACCATTCCTCCTCCAAGTTTCTTAATAATCTGTATAGCTTGAAGATCTCCACTGCCCTTGAGCCTCAAAACAGCATCAACTGCAAGTTTAGCAAAATGATCTCTGTGTTGCACAAGGATTTTAGAACTAAGCGTTGTCCTTGCAATATTCATGAGATCTTCTCGGAACTTCTCTTGGTCATCTTTATGGTCAATGGCGGCTGCCTCTAGAGCCTCTTGTGCAACCTTAACAGACTTTCTCCATCCAGCAACTATTGTTTGGGGGTGGATCTTACAGGAGATTAGCTTCTCAGCTTCCTGCAAGATAACATTTGTAAAAGCATTGAAACAAGTGCAAAAAAGGCAAAAGTGACACAGAGACAGAAAAATGTTGGTATTACAGAGTTCAAAGGCAACACTCACAAGCCTTATGGTGTCCATAAAACAAATTATTTACCTTGAGTAATTCTGCTGCCAAAACGGTCACACTAGTTGTACCATCACCAACTTCGTCATCTTGAACCTTGGATAATTCTGATAACATTTTAAAAAGTACAGTTAAATTTCAAACACAACGTTACAGCGTCACCATGAAACCATTCTCAAGTGTACAGAAGTTAGGGAAGGAGAGATTTAAACTACAGGCTACAACAATAGGATGGCTAACTAAACAAAAGGCTAATTAAGTGACTATACAAACACCTTAGCTTGAATAGAATCACCCTGGACATTAGAGAACCTGTGTCAGCCACTCCTTTGTTATTGTTTTCATTCGATATTAGCAGACAAATTACATGTAAAAATTTCTTAATAAACATCTAAAAACAAAGTTTCAGATTTTATTTACCAAATTCAATCAAGAACATTGCTCTATATTCTCTAAATCAGTCAATGGAAATCAGGGCTCGAAATTAAGAAATAATCATAGTCGTAATTTTACGCTTTGTACCAATATTATAGGTGTAATTCATCACAAATCTAGGTGTAAATCCACCAGGAGAACACTATAGACCCTTTTAATAGGTAAGTCCAGTCACGCGTGAGTTTTTGGCATTTGACATCAATAGACAAGAAATGGAAAATAATTAATTTGACGTCATCTGCAGAAAACATGCATGACTGGACTTATTAAAAAGGTCTATAGAAACCGAAAACATAGTCCTTATTTTATGCCTAAGTCTAAAAAGTTAGGCGTAAAAGGAACATTTTTAGGCGTATTTTAGTATGGCTGTATCGGGCACAATTTCAAACACTGGAAATGGATGCTTTCTCCAACTTGGCATGTTGCTACAATCCGCGCCAAAACTAGTTGACACACACACTCCATTTAGTAACGCTAAAAAATGCTAGCAAGAACGATCACAGACAGGACAACATTAATGCACCACCCCCTCTCCCCCTGTGCAATATTGAAATCCCAACTGCACCGCACAAAACTCTGATGATATCCCTACAGGAACAACATTGATTGGGGGGGAAGGGGGGAGAAAAGAGCTTGTTGGCGGGAGACTCTTGCTAAGGAACCAAATTTTAAAAATAACGGTTCTAACGTTGAGAAATGGGTCAACAGTTTTGGCAGGGATTGTAGGTTGTCAAAATGGCAGCCGACTCTGGCTCTTTAAAACAGATCTACTCACCAACTAGGATTTTTGCAGCTGGATTATCAATACCAATAGCCTTTAAAATAGTCGCTCCATCATTGGTGACCTGGATGTCTGAGTTTTGACCAAATGACTGTAGGATTTTATCCATGCCCTTTGGTCCCAGTGTACTTTTCACCAAGTCTCCAATCGCTATAGCACCCACAAATGAGGACTGTCAAATAAAAGAGACATAAAAGTGACTATAATGGCAAACGAATGAAAAGCAATTTGATAGGGCCCAGGATCACTTCGATCCCTGCTTTAACTTACTTATATAGCATGTGAAACATAATACAGATGCTCTCACATGATTAAACTATAACACTCTTTAACTATAACTCTAAATAATAATTTTGTTATTCTTATAGTGTACATGCTCCTTTGGGGTTGTAACAAGTATTGGAATGTACTTGGTTTGTCACACTGTTGATGAAAATTCATCAAACTAGAAACCAAATATGAACATTCCAGTGAACAATGGTTCATAGAAATGACATATAGGTACAATCTACAATTCTTCAATTTACAATTTCCACAACACGCCCTAGCAACATCCTTTCACAGGCAGTTTTTGGGTGTGAACTGTGTGTGTCTGGCGTGACTCAACACAAAACTCGCCCGACCCTTTTCCCTGCAACTCGTTTTTACTACAATAGGAAATGAGTTCATTGAATATTTTTGACGATATTCAAAGATCCTGATCTGCCAGTAAAGAAGGATTTATCTCGATTATCAATATCTCTGCGTACACCGGGACGGCATGATACAGTTTGAAACCGGCATCTGTCAAACTCACCAAGCGAGCTGTTTCGGCTCTTTCTTCCTCTGCTCCTTGGTTTAAAATCTGTACTGGGTTTAACGAAACCTGTAGCAAAGAAAAATGAACAATCTTTTAACCTATGTCAAAGAGGCTGGACTAAAATCAGGAGAATACTCACCATTTTTGTGCTTTTATCGAAGCTTTTACAAGACTTTCACAACACGTGCGGATTCAAAATGGCGGCTTGGTGTCAACGCGCATGGTCAGTGCCGTAGCCCGCTGACATATTCACTGGCTCAAATAAGATTATAAAAAAAATTTCTAACCGAGAGAATTTTTTTTCTATATAATTTTCAAATATTTTAACGGAAATATTATTTTTTCCCATTTTCACTTCGCTGTTATAACTTTTCTTAAAATTAATGGCACCCAAAGTTCTAGTTTTCCTTCTAGTTAAATTCCGTTCGGTTGTGCCATCAGTTCTATTTTTTGTTTCACTTCTGCTATGAATAAGAACTGGTAACAGGATGCTTACTGGAAATATTTTCTCTACAGGAAGTCTTTTTTCCCCCGTTCTTCCTTTGCTAAACTAAGATGGCTTTTTATCAAATGCTATGTAGAAAAAATGAAACCTGAACACTAGAATCCGTTTTGTTATTTGTGAATTCTTTTGTTTTTTTTCAATTCGTGTTTTTGCTCGGAGGGAGCGCAGCGACCGGAGAGCAAGTCTAATGCTGGTATAGCGCATTCGCGAGTTGTATATAGTGGGTGCGATTTTTCATGTCCACACCACAGGCTTCCCGGTCGACTCTTCCCGGTATCTTGGTATAGCGCATGCGCGAGTTGTATATAGTGGGTGCGATTTTTCATGTCCACACCACAGGCTTCCCGGTCGACTGATCTGTGCAACGGTAAAAATTAATTACAGAGAATGTGTTGCGAGATAAAGCAGAAATTTAATATAATACAATTCAAATATTGTTCTACAATATATTCTGGTACTTATTTTGCTAATATCTGGAATAATTTCGGGAATTTACGCCTTTTTACTATGTTATACGAAGAACAATCGATTCCCACAGGCTTCCCGGTCGACTGATCTGTGCAACGGTAAAAATTAATTACAGAGAATGTGTTGCGAGATAAAGCAGAAATTTAATATAATACAATTCAAATATTGTTCTACAATATATTCTGGTACTTATTTTGCTAATATCTGGAATAATTTCGGGAATTTACGCCTTTTTACTATGTTATACGAAGAACAATCGATTCAGTGACGAAGTAAGTTGTGCAATCTTGCACGTGGCGATGTGAGAAGTTCTCAGCTTTGGTCGTGTTGTGTGGTCGTGGATTTGTGGTTTGGGTTTTATCTTCGATTTCGGGTAGGTAAAAGCAATGAATTATTTTCAATACTTTCGTAGAAGTTATCGCAGCTTTCAGAGTATGTTGTCAAACGATTTTGGTGAAAAAACTCGCCAAATTCGTAGTGTTTCAGCTCCGCTAAATAAAGGCATAGTTCCTCAGTCATGGCTGATTTGTTTTTCGAGCTCAGAACGTTTGGCTCGTATGCCAAAACTCCCGTCAACCCGACTATTACAGCGGGCAGTTAATCCAACCCGACTATTACAGCGGGCAGTTAATTCAACCCGACTATTACAGCGGGCAGTTAATTCAACCCGACTATTACAGCGGGCAGTCAATCACCCTTCGCGACCGATCCATAAGAAATTCAATCTCAACTTGAGAGCTTTAAGCCTTGGGGATATGAAACAGCCCATAACACTGTGCAACGACCCAAACAATATTGGTGACCATGTCTCTGCTTCAATTGAGATAACTGATAGCGGTAACAGAACTTTGAAAGCTGCGATGACCTCAGACTCGAAGTTAATAAGTAATGCTAACTTGCATGGAATTTGCTATAGACCTTCTATCAGAAAATATGTTGAGGTAGTTAGGAAACCTAAACGATGCAGAGATCGTGCTCCCTCGAGATTTTCCAGAAACAAAATATTGCAACTTTTACGTAAGAGACAAATCAGAAAGAAATTGAAATGCTTGCTTAGAAAAGTTGTTCCTTATTCATCACAAATTATAAGTTGGCCAGCAATTATAAGTACTTTTTTGTGCTTTCCCTTCAACGAAGTGGCAGTTTTTTCAGCCAATATTTTTGTTCACCAAGTATCACAAAGCCATTTGTTGCTAAAAAACAGCACAGTGACCTACAGTACGTAATATATAAACTTAACAGAAATGTTGCATCATGCGATAGTACAGTGCCTGATTTGAAAGGTGGTATGTTTAGAAATGGTTCAAATATTGTATCACCTTGGAGTATTTTAGTTCGAAAGTTGTCATTACTTAATTTATCACCTGTTGATGTTGGTGGTGATGGCTCATGTTTTTTTCGAGCTTGCTCACATCAGATTTTTGGTCAACCTGAAAGGCATCATGAAATCCGTATGGCAGGAATTAATCACTTAAATAACCATGCAGAACATTATATTGAGAGTTTTTCAGGTAACTGCTGGCAAAGTTACATCTTAGAAATGTCTCAACCACAGACTTGGTGTGATAACATTGTTATCCAAGCTGTGTCCAATGCCTTAAATTGTTTCATTCATATAACTGACTCAACTGAAGGGTCACCTGCAAAACTAATAACTCCTGTTATAACTCCAGTTGTACACACACCTGTGCTCTTTTTGGGTTACATAAATGGTTTACATTATGTTTCAGTAGTACGAAATCAAAATCTTCCAAATATAAATGCAATCACTGATCAGAAAAGAAAGATTTTAGAAAGTACAGAGAAAAAAGGAATGTCACAGTTTAATGAAAATAAGAGAGCTAAAATATTTAGTGACACTCCAGAAGCCACAGCTGAAAAACGGGCAAAACAACGAGAGTACAAAAGAATCCAGAGATCACGTGAGACACCAGAATCTAGAGCAAAGAGACTTTCAAAAGAAAGGGAACAGTATAAGAACAAAAAACAGGAACGTGATAGTCAAAGTGTTTTGACAAATAACAATGATTCTCAAACAACTTCTGATAATGCTAACATTGTGTTACAAGAAACTCATACAGAAAATGCTTCTGGTACAATAGTTAACACAATCAATGTTGAAAATCCTTTAGTACGTGAATCACAACTAGATGCACACCAAAACTATTTAAAAGAATTTGATGAAACATTTAATGGTCCCCTACATGAACAAACTTGGGCAAAATCGAACATGCAGAAATTTCATCAGTCTCTTCAATACTCAGTGAATCAGTGTAAAATTTGCAAAGAAGCATGGCCATTAAAAGAGCAACACATTAATTCTTTTACTTGTCGGCGATGTTCCAGAGATAAGCATAACCCCAAAGCATTTTCTGCTGAAAATTTTATGATACCAGCACCTGTCCCACAAGAATTACAAGAGCTCACTCAAACAGAAGAAATGTTGATTGCTCGTGCACTACCTATTATGAGAATTTATATTAAACCAGGTGGTCAAAGGGGTTATTCTGGTCATTGTATAAATCTGCCACAGAATGTTAAACAACTTGCATCATCTTTGCCAAGATATCCCAATGATATACCCATCATAATAGTAAAAGTTAAAGGTAAAAACAACACCTTTAAAGATGTCAATGTCAGGAGACAGAATGTCTATAACGCTTTACTGTGGCTTATACAGAATAATCCACATTACTCCGATGTGACTCTTGATAATAATGCATTAAACTCTTTACCAGAAAACGGCATTCCTTGTGGCATTTTGACAGTTGATTCTGACAATGACATACTATTAGAAGAACCAAATGAACCAAATGTGCCAACTACCACAGGTCAAGATGTAGATGATGTTGTATATGACAAGTCAACAGAAATGAGTAGTTTTTTACCTGTTAGCCAACACAAGGAACAAGAATTGGAAGCAATTAAGAACCAACTGTCTAGAGACACGCCAATGAATTGGCCCTCTTATGACAATGAACCTTTAAATGAGTACAATACACCATTTCTTGCCACCATGGCATTTCCTACTTTATTTCCTGATGGAAAAGGTGATCCTACCAATCCATCTGTTATGAAGAATGTGTCATTTCATGAAAGTATCAAACATTTACTAAAATTTGCTACAAAACAAACTAACAAATGGTATTACCGATTTGCTACCCACCCAAGATTTTCATATTGGGCTTTTGACATGATTCTGAGAAAAAGAACATTGCAGCAGAGTGGGATATTTTTAAGGCAAAATCCAGGTGAAGCTCATTTGACAATTGATGAATTAAAAGAGATGGCTTCAAATAATAATTCAGCACTTTTTATGTCAAAAGTCTCACGATATGTTGCAAACATAGGAGGAACAAATGCATATTGGCATAAGGTTAGAGAAGATTTAAAAGCTATTATTACCACAGTTGGCACTCCAACATTCTTTTTTACGTTTTCATCTGCTGATATGCACTGGCCAGAATTGCATGCTTTGTTTGGTGAAAGCACTAATATTGTAAACGACAAACGACAAAATGTCATTAATAACCCACATTTAGTGGACTGGTTTTTTACACAAAGGCTAGACAGTTTTATTAAACACTGGCTTTATAACACTCTTGGTGCAAAGTGGCATTGGTATCGCTATGAATATCAGGGTAGAGGTAGCATTCACTGCCATGGCACAGCCAAATTGAAAAATGATCCAGGGTTATGTGAACTCACTAAAGTTGCACTCAAAGGCTTTTTAGCTCAAAAATGGAAAGATGAGCATGAACTAAACACAGATACTTCACAGCTTGATCAAGACATACTTGCTGGTAATGAAGCTGCTGAAATAGCTTGTAAATATGTAGATTGGTTACTTTCAACTGTCAATCCAAATCCCCCAGAAGAAAATTTGTGGATAAGGCCTGACACTCATCCTTGTCAGAGAAGGCACCAAGACATTCCTGATTATGATATGGATTCAGATTATTGTGATCTTCTAGATGATCTTCTAGATGATCTTCTAGATGATCTTCTAGATGCATTGGCACAAGCAACTTTCCATACTTATCTTCACCCTGATGAACACCATTTGATATAGTCAAAATATATTCAAATTTCTAGTGATTTCCTTATTGTGTTTTCATGTGTATTGGTTCTAAGGAGTTTATACTAATGGATACTTGTGATAAGCATATCTATCACTTACATATAAATCATTACACACAACAATACACTATGTTGTGCAATCATTATTACCCTATTGAATAGCTATGACTGTAACTTTGGTTTAATTGCTGTAATAAGTCAAACTTTCTCAATATTAAATAAATATGTATCTACTTTCTAAACATATATTTTTTTACATCATTTCCCTATCCAGTTTTATTTCTATAATTGAATCAGGTAAGAATTTTAGTTGAACACATCTTTTTTTAATTCATTGGCCACTTATTAATTGTTTTTTTTTTTAAACAAGGCCTTCCACCTTTTTTCTCAAACAAACAAACTGCATATACAATATTGTGTTTACACCTTCTTTGTGTTACAGAAATATGAGCCAAGAAAGCAAACAAAGACATCAGGATCCCATCTCAGTGAATCAAGACCATAATATGAATCAGGAAGGTCCTATGGTTGTTGGTGTCTCTCAAGGTAACATTGCTTATTCTTACAAGCTTTCGACAAACATGAATTCTGAACAAATTTGAAACTGGAAAGTGCATTATCACTTTTCACAAAAACTCAATACCAAATTTAATTCATATTTCATTACAATCTTGCACCCTCTTCCTGCCATAACAACTTGACCTATCACAAAACAACTTTGCACAACCTCTAATGTCTAGCAATTTCGCATTTTCTTCCTGTAATATATTTGTGGATATATCAAAACGACCAAATTTATACAAAATTATTTAATATGCTGTCTACCTAACCCTCACATTTATTTTGTTTTTATTTTAGACTGTATTAAAGGCTATCTGCACAAAATCACTGAAGTCAAACATGCTGATGAGTCTCACAGAAAGTACTTTAACTGCATCATACAGTGCAAAGAAAAACCAATCCAAGCAGTCTGTTATTCACCAGAAAAAAGATCAGAGCTGGCAACCATAGCAACTACAAAAAGTCCAGTAAAGATGAAGAACTTGAAACGATCCGGTGACCAATCTGATGAAATCGCGATAACAAAATACACAAAAATAACACCCCTGCAACCTGATGACATAGATTTTGCCTTCTCTGAAGAGTTAGCTGCATCAACTGCTGGAAAACAAGTTAACTTAGCATCTGTGCAAAAGCTTGCCAAAGAACAGCTAATCTCCATCAAATGTAAAGTGGTCCACATAGAACCAGATTCTGAAGTACCAACAAGGTATGGAAAAACCAAAAAACAAGACGTGACTATTGTAGACCCGACAGCTCAAATAAGACTTGTTATGTGGGGAAATCATGTTGGAACCTTGCAGCTCAACAAAACCTATGAATTAAAAAATGTGCGAGTGAAAGCAACCAAATACGAACATTACCTGAACACACCAAGAAATGAAGATTTTGAGGCATCAGAAACAAACCCATTTGACCAGCCTGTTGTAGCCCACGAACAACACATATCCACATCAAAATCTGTCACCGGCAAGATTTTAGGTGTGCACCAAGCATCAAAATCTACAGCATGCATTGGTTGTAACAAGTTAATGATTGAAATTCTCTCACCAAACAAAGCCATATGCAAAGCATGCAAATTGATACAGCTACCTACCATGTGCCCCGCGCACTGGAGTCTTCGTGTAATGGTTAAACCCCAGACAAGTGTAAAAACCGTGCAGCTTCGTTTGAATAACGAAATCACGAAATCATTCATCCACATGATAAACCCTGAACTTGACTTACAATCAGCTGCAGAAGATGATGTAATTTCAACTATATTGCAGTCCTACGAAAAAGTCTGGTCATTCACATATAACAATCTGACACAAGCTATTACTGCAATCGTTTGAAAACTGTACCAACAGTATGGCTATGATATCATGTTATTCTGTTTATTGTTAAATCTTGTATTTCTAATATGAACACCAAATCACCCGACCTACATATTTCGGGTACGAACATTAGCAAACATATATGTTAACGTTTTTTTAAAATCATACATGTTCCTATTCAACTTTTATATTCCAATTCATAACCTTGTAACATATGACACTTTGGCCCAAGCCATTACTGCAATCATTTGAAAACTATACTGACAGTATGGCTATGATTCCACGAACTTACAAGAACAACTACATATCATGTTATTCAACTTTTATAACCCAATAACCTTGTTATTAAAGTTAACCTTGTGTTGAATTTTAACAAACTTGTTGATTGTCAATACATTGCTTTGTTTTCTTCGAAAACTTCCAGACATACCACTACAAAAGTGATGACGTATGAACCTAAAGAAAATGCGAAACAGCAGTCAAATGTCATAAAAACCTGCTTCAGTATCCCCAAAAATATAAATGTTGAGCGATAAAATTTTTGGAATTCCTCTAACAACTCACACACAAGTATCACCTCTATCACTTTTGTTAACTGCCCAATAAAATGTTCTCCACAAATGATTCAGACTGTGCAATTTTTGCGTACAACCTTTGCATGTAACACGCACGCCCGCGTCAGCGTACGACTCGACTTGCAAAGCCTTAATCACCCCTAAGACTCCTCTACGACAAGTCTTGAGTGTCTAAATCAGGGCTAACTGCCGCATGTCATAAGCGTGTCGCATGTAATGGTTGTACGTAAAAATCATACAGTTAAATCGACCTCAATTCGCAGATAAAATACTCTCCCATTAATAAAATTCATTGGCAGCACCGCTTTTCGAAAAAAAAAATCATATTTGGATAAACTTATATCCACAGATGAAAGTTATCTTTTGGATGAATTTGTACGAAATTTATCTGTTGCCGTCCTCCGAGCACTCACTTTCTATTAGAAACTTCTAGTTTAAAATATCTTTCTGCCCTCTTTCTGCCCTCCTACAAAGCTCTTCCTGCGCCGGAAGCGAATTTTTCCGAACAATTACGAACGTATTCCGAATACATCCCGACATCTTTCCGCGAAAATAGCCCGTGACGTCACCATCACGAGGATGTCTGTGTTGTAACTTTCACAAAATCAAAATGGCCTCCGGATGATGATACAACTTTCGACGAACAAAACTCGAATTCCCTGCTTCCTTTTCAATATTCATCTAAACAGATCAGTGCTTTAGCAATTCCGTTGTATTTCTACTTCAAAATGGCAGCCTTGAGTCGAAAGAATCAATTTAAGGTGGTACTGCTAGGGGAAGGATGTGTTGGAAAGACTTCCCTTATGTTAAGATACGTGCAAGACAAATTCAACGAGAAACATCTAACAACTCTGCAGGTATGCTTTAAACTTATCACGATCAATTTAGAAATATTTCTTCCTCATTCTTCAGTGAATAAACTTTAATATGGTACCTGGATATAAGCTGAAATAGTAACGAATAAAAGAATACTAATCATTTTATCTATAGAATGTTAGGTACATTTTCATAGCTGATTGCTCTTGAGTTCGTGCGCTATAGTACTCATGTAGTTTACAGGCTTGCCCGTGGCATATCTTTAAGATCAATTCTTAAACCAAACGACTAATATGTTTATTCACTTAACTTTATCAAAAATTGTTTGCTTGAACCAGCTCGTTCTGATCAGACACGTTTCGTTTTGACCAGTCATTTTCACCGACAAGATTACTGCCTCTTGAAGATATCGCACTAAATGACAAGTATTTTTTGTGTCTGAAATATTACACCCAGTTTCAAAACTCATTTTGTTCATTTGTAATCAGATTTATTATGAAATTTCAGAAATATTTTTATGAAATTTCGTATATTATCATCATGTACAAATTTCATGTTGTTTTACAATTGTATAAGGTTATATTTTGGTTTTGTATAATTATAATTATTTTAACTTGTGTTTAACTTTGACATAATGATAATAACTAATGACTCTGTTACTTTGCTAAAAGCAGGTTAGTACACAATGATTATGCAGGGTGGTGAATATGGAATTCCAGTCAATTTCTTCATTACGACCCTGGAATTCATGTAAAACCCACCCTGGAATTTTGCTCTGTAGTGTGCCCACCCTGGAATTCCATGCTGCTCTGGGGGTATCTACCCTGGAATTCCAGAGGTTCTTAACAAGGGGGTGTGGATTTTAAATGCCCATTACCAGTCATCAACCGGTAGCCTTTGCGCCCAATTTTCTTTTGTTTTCAAATTGATCCATTGTTGTTCGGCTGCTCTGATTGGCTGATAGACTGCAAAGGCTCTTGGTTGATGATGGGCCTTTAAGGAACCCTCACACCTATAGAAGTGTATTGACCCCCCCCCCCCCATCCCCCCTTCCCCCCTTCCCCCCTTCCCAACTTCCCCCCTTCCCAACACATACACCCTGGAATTTCCAATTCCTTCTGCATGTGGTAGGGATCCATGTGGATCTTTTAGAAAAAGGGCTATGCTGCATGTTCATAATTTTGTAAACTGACATAAGTTATTTTATTATTTCTGTAGGCTTCTTTTCTCAATAAAAGACTCAATATCAATGGACAAAGAGTGAATTTAGCAATATGGGTAAGAAAAATTGTAAAATTGGAGGGGAGTTTCATTGTTAAATAAAATTCTGGCACTCCTCTGAACCAGGAAAAAAGGTACTGAGAGTCTGCACAAGAAAAACCTGCAACCTCCCCTAGAAATATCTAATGGTCCATCCCTATGTAATCTGTTTCAGGATACTGCTGGCCAGGAAAGATTTCACGCTCTTGGTCCAATATATTACAGAGATAGGTGAGTACCTTCTCTGAGGAGTTTAAGTCTGGGACTAATTTGCTACCCTACAATGTGACAAAATGCACTAAACTATAGTCCTAGAAGTGCGAGGGGGTGTTGAAACAGAAAGCTCAGAAAGCCTTGAATGTACAGATTTGTAATGTTTTATAGTTTATTTGTTTCAAAAGAATGCAATGGTCTGGAACTTAATATGTTATATATGGCCAGCCTTAAACACTTATAAGACTGACATTTAACACTTATTGGATGAGGTTGAGCATGATAGTGAGATTTGTCAATGCCGAGGTTTGTGTTATCTGCCGAAGCGAAGCTGAGGCGGATAACACTAACTCGAGGCGTTGACAAATCTCACTATCATGCGAAAACCGAATTCAATAATTGTTTATTATTCAGCAACCAATAATTCTTACCTAGCTAAACAAAGTCAACGATGAGGCCTTGCACAGCAAAACGGTTTTACAACCTCAGCTTACGTCCATTGGTATTTTTTCTTTGTATTCAATTCAAATAGTCATAGCGGAGGCGCCCGCGAGCGGAGCCCCATAGCTACATGCAGGAGAAAAAGGAAAAAAAAAAGTGTATATGCATCCAACGATTCTGTCATGGACTTCCGGTTTGTGCGTTCGTTCGTCCGTTCGTTCATTCGTTCGTCCGGAATGACGTCATCGAAACTAGAAAAATCAATATCTCAAGAAGGCAACATCGATAGGTGACCAAACTTGGGTAAAGTTATTCTGGAGGCAAGGGGGGTGCACTACCAAGGTCACGTGACATGACGTCATCGATGACGTCATCAAAACTAGAAAAGCCAATATCTCAAGAAGGCAACATCACTAGGTGACCAAACTTGGGTAAAGTTATTTTGGAGGTAAGGGGGGTGCACCACCAAGGTCACGTGACATGACGTCATCGATGACGTCATCGAAACTAGAAAAGTCAATATCTCAAGAAGGTATCATCGCTAGGTGACCAAACTTGGGTAAAGTTATTTTGGAGGCAAGGGGAGTGCACCACCAAGGTCACGTGACAGGACGTCATCGATGACGTCATCAAAAGTAGAAAAGTCAATATCTCAAGAAGGTATCATCGCTAGGTGACCAAACTTTGGTAAAGTTATTTTGGAGGCAAGGGGAGTGCACCACCAAGGTCACGTGACATGACGTCATCGATGACGTCATCAAAACTAGAAAAGTCAATATCTCAAGAAGGCAACATCGCTAGGTGACCAAACTTTGGCAAAGTTATTTTGGAGGCAAGGGGAGTTCACTTCCAAGGTCACGTTACATGACGTCATCGATGACGTCATCAAAACTAGAAAAGTCTATATCTCGAGAACGCAACATTACTAGGTGACCAAACTTGTGTAAAGTTATTTTGGACGCAAGGGGGGAGTGCACTACCAAGGTCACGTGACATGACGTCATCGATGACGTCATCAAAACTAGAAATGTCAATATCTCGAGAAGGCAACATCACTCGGCGAACAAACTTGGGTACAGTCGAGAAAACATCCGGAGTATGTCGGTATGGAGCTCTTTGAAATGCAACATAAAAAAATCTGAATTTGCAAGTATGGCAGTGGAGAACAAGAATGTTTTCTGTAGCAAGTGACGTCGCAACACGTCACATTATTAATATTTTGCAGGACTTATAATTTTCCCTAGCAACGGCCCAACAAGATTGGTAAACGCACCCTTTTATAAAAATATGTAACCGGGAGCTCCGCTTTTAGCCAGTGGCTAAATCTATATATTAGTTGATGTTTAGATATCCTGAGCAATGATCTCTTGGTAAAAATCATAACAGATTCAACGAGAATATTGGCAAAATCAGCTTTTACTTCCGAAATGAAAACCAAGATGGCGGCCAAACCTATTGGCTTGCATTATGACGTCATTAGAGTGCATCAATCCTAATGTCTGGAGTATGACGTCACGCATTGCGCGCCAATAAGGTTTCGCTGTGTCCTCTTAGCCAATCAGAACCGAGATAGTGGCATGGCTGAATAATAATAGCATTTATAGCTGATGTGAAATTTTACTTCTTTTAGCAATGGTGCTATACTTGTATATGATATTACAGATGAAGACTCATTTTTCAAGGTAATCATTTAAAAAATAATACTATAGTCTGCTATGATTTTGAATAGTTTTAAATAATTATTGTTCAGCAAGACACAAAGAGCTGAGTTTACTAGTGTTTGGTTCATCAAAATGAGAACTGTTTAGTTATCATATCAGTGGCGGATCCAGGATTTTTCAAAAGGGTGGTTCTATAGTTTTTCTAGTGTTTGGTTCATCAAAATGAGAACTGTTTAGTTATCATATCAGTGGCGGATCCAGGATTTTTCAAAAGGGTGGTTCTATAGAAAACTACCGAAGTCATCAAACCCCTCACTTTTCTGTATTTATCTGCCACGTGAGGGAGAATCTCGAGATTTTTGACCAAGTTGGGTTGACAGGTACATGATTATGATTATATGATTATACTTACTACAAAAAGGTGACTTACTGTACTTGGGACAAAAATGAACATGATTATTTTGTGCATTTTAGGTGAAAAACTGGGTAAAAGAATTAAAAAAGATGTTGGGAGAGGATATTTGCTTATGTATTGCAGGTATGTATGAAATGCCATTTACACATTGAATTTTAGTTATCAAACTTAATAAGTCATCAAGATTGAACAAAAGACAATCATAAGCATGAATAAGGTTTGGATATGCAATTCTTACTTTACATAGATTTGGAGATTTTATTCCTTCATTTTCTTGACATTAAATGATACAATACAATACAATATTTTTATTATTGCCAATATAAAACGTATAATGCAGTAATCAGTCAACCCGACAATAGCATAAAGCTAATCGGGGCGGGAAGCTGGGAGAAAAAAGTTTACAGATAATGTTATTACAATATTCCTCTTGTATTTTGTCTCTTTCATCTAATCTATCTAAATTTAACAATTCTTTCCTTTTTCTTTTTTTTTTTCTTTTTCATTTTTTTTTTTTCAATAATTGTATTTTGTTATTATTAAATGATTCATTTGAGAAGCTAACCACAAGCAGAGTGCTGCAAATAGCAACATTGGAGGGGTACCAATGGATCCAGAGCCTCAATTGTTGCAATTGCAGTGCTGAGATTGTCTGGTCACTAAAAAAAGTGACATTCAAGGCTCTAGATCCAGGGTAAATGTTTGGAAATTCTGAAGAAACATGCTGTCTCCAGGAGCAATACAGCTTCTTGGAAGATCTTGTGTGATGGACAGGCAGAACAAAGCATCCCTGCCATTGTTTGCTCATTCTATTGTATGACTCTCTATTGTTTTGCCCTGAGGGTATCAATCCAATAGTCTTAGATCTTATGAGAGCTGTATCATGTCTCCTATAACAACAACACTAGCAAAATCATCATATTATCAACATTTTTATTCCTTCTGTAGGAAATAAAATTGATTGGAAAAAGACAGACATGTTGAAGCTTCCGAAGCAGAAGCGTAAGTCATATTGTCATTGTCCTTGAGGTAGACTTTGTTACTGTTGTTTTTGATGGTGGTGTTTGAGGGGCCCTCTGTGGAAGTAAAGTATTTTAGACCTACACTACCCCTCTCCCAGAGCTGTAACAGATGCCAACCCCTGACCTTCAAAATATGGGAGATGTGGTGTTGTAGGCCCACAATGTCTTTGCACAAAAGTACAGTGTTTATTAAGATGCTGGGGATTTGGACGCAATCTTACAGCCGATTGCGTTTGAGCGTTTTACCCTAACAGTTCGCACGTTATGTTTGAACGTTTAAAAGTTGTGTTTCTAGGATGAAACAAGACGTTTCTATAGCGAACCAAAGAGTTCTGTCCTCTCTGATTGGTCAGTGAAAAATACACATGGCGGTTGCCCTTGGAAACGTCCGACTCTTTGTCTCACAACGCAACTTTCAAACGTCCGACTCTTTGTCTCACAACGCAACTTTCAAACGTCCAAACGTAACGTGCGAACTGTTTGGGTAAAACGCTCAAACGCAATCGGCTGTATGTAGTTTTGGTTTTCTGAATTTGACAGTGCATTTATCATTTAACGTTAGTGCATCATAGGAAATATTCCTTATCAGTTATATGTTACATTATCTAATTCAGACCATGTGATGAATCATTAATTGTGAGATTACAATTGTGCAATTTCTGACTGAGTGCATGTAAATATGTACAAAATGAACAATATTGTAACCTCCCAAATGAATCCTCAGTCGATCTGAGTTGGGTGGCAACAAGATGTAAACACAGTTAGTGATCTATTCCTTGAAAAACCTTGTTGTGGGAGTTGAAAAGCCCATTTAGTATTTCCATTCATATAAACACAAACACTTCCAAGAATACTTGCTAGAATATAAAACAGCAATACAACAAAAGAGTGTGCTTTGGGGAATTCTCTCTGTGTATGGATCTCTGAATAGTCAAAATTGCCTTTCAATAGACTTCCTTAGCTACGCAGGTTGAAATTATTATTATTAAGATTCTTACAAGAATCTTATCAAGATTTTTATCAAGGATTTTTCTTCATGTAAACATCACGTGGTTTGAACTGGGAAATTTGCATGTATGTAGATAAGAGGTCTATTCCAGTAATTCCAACCCCATGCATGCACTTTCAAGTTCCTACGATTGACATTCTCCAGAAATTATTCCCTGTGCATAACATCAAAGCAAACTTACCAACGTTTCTATTACTTACAGGTATGCAAAGACAGTTGGCGCAAAGCACTTTCACACTTCCGCCAAGCTAAACAAAGGAATCGAGGAAATGTTCTTTGAATTAAGTAAACGTAAGAGACACTTTCTGTTCTTGGAGCATTCCTTTAAACCCACCTCCTCATTAAACTGTCCAGTGTGTCAACGACCTTACGCCTCCCGTATTGGCCTCGTATACAGCTATTTCAGAAAAAGTTGCACCGTCAGTTGTAGCCCGCGATGCGTCATGGAAGCACATAGGTATACCAAAACAGGATGGATGGATCATGGATGCTGCTTTTTAGGATAAAAAACCTGTTTATGTCAAATGACTGTACAATACATTGCTCGCAAGAAATTTTGTAATGGATAAACACGAGAATTTCGTTCTTCTTAGACTCCCATGATGTACCGCGGGCTACAACGAGAGTTGTGACGGTGTAACCTTTTCTGAAATACGTGTATAACTCCGCGGGAAATCTAGCTTACTTGTTTCGAGAGGTTCCTGATGATACTGATGATGCGTCTTGTTGTATTATCACGTTTTTCACTCATTTTACCGAGTTCGCCTTTCATTTCCTTTTGGATGCTAGAATTCGCTTAAAAGCTGTATGAAAATAATTGCAAATCCTGCAATCGTTTATTCCAACACTTTGCAGTTACGCTGAACTTAATGAGGCTTTCGAAATTCTGAGAACTGGATCCAACAGTCAAGGCCGTGTTTTAGCAGTTTCCTTTGGTCGCAAAACTAACACCGAGCAACCTGGACCCGGTTCCTAGAAAGTTAACGCGAAAGTTAACGCTAGCTAACCTATAGATAAATAAGATTCTCTTCCAATCAAATCAGTTATCAAATGTTCAAAGTAGCCACAGTTAACCCTAGGTTAGCGTTAACCGACTTTCTAGGAAACGGGTCTAAAGGTTTTTGAAAAAGCTACTGGGTTGCTTAGAGGTTTGGTTCAGGAGAAATCAGTGCAGAGTTTGCAGAATAGTGAAATACGCAGTAATTGCGACGTTCGATACTTTTATCGTGGATGTGTTTCCGAACCGCTAAACTCTGTATTGTTGTCCTTCTTCAGGAATGGTCGATCAGCAAGAAAAACACAGCGCTCCTACAAATTCCTCGATGGACAGAGTCGGAAGTCGAAGAAAAAATGTCGTTATAGTCGATGAACAACCCGCACAACAAAAGAGCGGAGGATGCTGTTCGGGTGGATCATAAATTTACTAGAAAATAATCGTAATTCGTATTCGTTTTCTACTTTTAACAATCTGGCAGCTTATCGACCAGATTTAGCGTAGCGAGTATTGTGAAGTATGACGTCCAAAACATATTGGACATTATCGAGGAGTGGAGGCGTTCTTTAGGCGGATTGATATGGTAAAGCGGTGTAATTCATTCAGGGATAAGAAAGCTGCGAAGATGACGCGGAATACTCTAAAACTAACATATTAAGAGATGATAAAATGATTTTTCCTGCTGTAAATGTGCTTCATCTTCCCATTTGCGTTTGTCATACAAGCGCCATCTTGAAATTTTCAGCCGGAAACGAGGCTCAACAGGGCGCGGGTTTTGCTCATGGTGGAAAACGAAGCCTGTTGGTGGGATTTATGGTCCAAAAGTTGACAAAGATATCAGAAATTACTCCTTATTTGTTAAGAAACCAACAAGTTATTTGATCGTTTGCTTTTTTCTGCTTTGCCGGGTCGTTCTGGAAGACAAAATGGCGACGCGTGACAAAGACGAATGTCAGCCGTAAATATTACTTTTCACTTTTTCTTTTAAATGTAAGGAAATGGTTTGGATAAGGTCTGTACTGACAACTTTCTAAAATAAAAGGGTTTAAAATGAGTCAATTGAGTTCAGTTGATAGACTATTTGTATTGTTATTTGCGTTTGCAGCTAAATCCATTGTTTCGCGCAGCAAATTTGCAAAACGTGTATTGTTCGCCTAGAAATGTTGCGTTTGTCCCTTCGGAGCACAACAAAAAACAAAAATATTCAGTGTCCGCGCATATAACGTAAACAGCAATACTGATAGAATATCGTTAGCGCTGAGTTTAGGGTATTTTTTTTCCTGCTAAATTTGTTCAAAATACTACAAATGCAAAAGGAGCTTTCTATTTGAGCTTCTTTCTTTCTTCTCTGCCCGAGAGGTCACGTAACAATCACTACAACAAAAACATTCTTTTTGACTGGACAAAACTTTCGATGAAAACCAGGGCGCTCTCCATTTCAACCGAACCATTTCGGGGAGAAATCAAAAGTTTGTCCCAATTGTCGAGAATTTGCGAGAATTGTTTCGTGGTGTTGGCGCTTATTATTTGTCTTCTCGCCTTTCTCGCCGAAATTCTCGTAACTAGTTTTTGACAAATGGAAAGCGCCCCAACATTTAGGGAACTAAATTATTATCAATTAATTATTATTAATTGTTATATAATCTTCAAGCTTCCAGATGGAGTACACTTCTTTTTATAAGATAATGTTCATAATTTAGCAAGGAAACGAAAACTTCGGGCTAACTGATAAATACAGGGACTAAAATTTTTCCAAAGTCTGTTTCACGGGAATTTACAAAACATGAATTGATTTGAGTTTGTTATTGTTCCGCCCGTCAAATCATCTAAGCCAATCAGGTCCTGTCCATGTTTCGCCTAGTGCAGTCAAATGGCTTCCCTCTTAACTAAAACCAGACAACGTTGCGACGGAAAGCCAGGTTACTGCACTAGGCGAAACAGGGCGAGAATCTGATTGGCTCGTAACATTTGACTGGCGGAACAGCAACCCTAAAACAAATCGATGTTTTCAAACCGCGGGCCGCGATGCAACGATTTCAGCTTTAAGCTATAACGAAGCACATTTCCTTTTGGAGAGTGTAAACGAGTATGTAGTTGAAAGGTCGTATTATATTCAGGGAGGCAGTAGAAAGATGGCAGTGAACATCAGAACTGGAAACTAATAATAAACTTGAAAAACGAAAACTATATTCAGATGGTGCATGTTGCTTCAAATTACGATCTAGGCGGCAATAATACCCTTGTTTGTCAAAGAATAAACCTACATATCTATTGGACGTCTTATCAAACATATCCCTGAAGACTGTGATCTAATCATTTCTGCCATTTTTATCCGTTTCTGCAATCGCCACAATGAATGGTACTGGCGAAAAACATTGGCAAGGGTGTTGTTTCCTCGGCAGAAATTGTCGCAGGTATGATAGCCGGATCCTTTTCCAAAACCCAAAAGCAATTTTCACCTCCAATGCCCAAAATAGGCATCCCTGTTCTGGAAATCGAGCCCACATTCCAAGGCAGACAAAAGTCCTGACTTTGTATGTTTTTTGAAGAAGCGTGGATTAAGTGAAATTTTCTGAATCCCTTGTATATTTGGGGCCCATGCTTTGCGGAAGCATGCCTTGGGCAGTGCTAGGTGTATCGCCACAGTGTCCATGATCGGATCCCAGCTCGGAGATTGCATTGGCCAAATTTGTCAGCATCTTGGGCTTTTAATGTTTCACTGCAAGGCTTTTGGACTTGCTAAAGCGCCAGAAACATTTACAAAGAATAACTCGTCTGTGCACCGAGACGCGTTCGTTATGGGATCTGGAATAGCGTCCTGCATATACACCTATTTCAATTAACGTATGAACCATTCATCATAATAAAGTGATTTTTTATTCGAATTTGACAAACCAAACTACACTAAGAACACTAAAAAAACATGTGTCCACAACTTTGACTCATAATTTGACATTATAACTGCTGCGTTTTCAGACACGAATTCACGGCAGCCATCTTGGATAAATCTTTTGTTCTTGCATGTGCAGCCTCGTAATGATAACGAGTTTCCACGGAGAAAACAAATTTTATCCAAGATAGCTGCCATGTGATAAAGGCTCCATGGTTCATGATTCATGGTTTCGAAAGAGTTCGAAAGAGCGGGAGCGCGGACTTCCTTTCTTAGGACACTATTTTCGCGAGAGCAACCTAGCACCCCATGCCTACGGGGAGATCCACAGATTCTGCTCTTTTAGCAACCTTGCAACCCCTGGGTTCCCCTCCTCTCATCCCTGTCTTCTACACGAGTGGTGACGCTTCTCAGGGGCTTCCCTGGAAGGTGTTAACTGGTACGTCAAAGAACCACGAGAACCGTCGGAAGTTGCCCAACCTCTGTGTCACAGAACTCACCATATTAACACACACTCATTATTATAAAACTGGTTTCTATAGGATGAGTTATCCAAAAAAATGTGGAGCGCTTAGAGCTTTGAGGATAAGCGCTATATAAGCACCTAGTTAGTTTTACTTTACGCAAAAGTATATAATAGCGTCTCGGACGTGTTATACAGGGAAAATTGTTCATAAAACGGCCAAAGTGCATATTGCGTACGCGATCTATCATTGGGTATGGCTAGGCTTTCTCAAAGTCCTTTGAAACTTTCTTTTGATCGGGTTTCGGATCACTGTCTCGGCTCGCTTTTCTTACAGCCAAAGACGCTCAAGCGTACCCCCCTAGAGCGCAATCATGAGTTGATTCTTGGAATATTGGATCCATTATTCGATTCAATAATAACTTTCGGCTTGGGAAAACGTCTTTCAATTTGAACTGGGTTTTCGCGATAGACGACGGAGGCGCTTCCACATATGGAAAAAATCCACAGGGAGCCTTTTGTTTATGAGTTTTGTTACCAATATGGCGGGCCTGGTAGACTTTACGAGCCTGGTAAATCTCTCCCTCGTTCATTTAGAGAAGAAATTGTTGATCAGTATTATCAGGGATATTCTAAGAAGCATAAAGCCAGTGACTTAAGAGTATCGGAGCGTGGTTCAGCAAGGTAATCTAGCCGAAATCTGAGTTCAAATCGAAAGACGTTTTCCCAAGCCAAATGCATTATTGAATCGAATAATAGATCCATTATTCCAAGAATCAACTCATTGTTGCACTCTAGAGGGGGACGCTTCAGCGTCTTTGGCTGTAAAGTGCATATCACCCCTGAAAAGAGCGAAATAGGACAAATAGTATAAGACATTAGAAGTAACTTACCGTAACTGTTTTCGATTACATTGAAAAATGAATATTTTACAGATTTTTGAATTATTTCCTTCGACGAAGACGGCCGTGCTGAAAAGGGCCTGGGTCGAATGACGTGGTGAGAGGTATTGTCCTCATATAGTATTGAAAAAACAATTCAAACATTCAAGATACGAAATAATTTACATCTATAGATGTTGACAAGCGTATCAAAATGAGTTTCTCTTATGCATCCGTGGAAAATTATATATTGTAGTGCACTTCTCTTGAATCTACAATTGAGTGAAAGCTGAAAACAATAACTCCGGACACCTCACAAGAAAGCTCGACCCGGTAATCCCATTATCGGCCTGTTAGCCACAGGGTGACCAAAAGAGCAAAATCGGCTACTTTTGGCTGCACGTACTGAGCTTGATCCAAATCGCACGTATCATACATCAATTTAAAGCTTGAAACACGTAGAATTCGTCCCATTTCGCTCTTTTCAGGGGTGATATGCACTTTAATCATCAGAGAAGTGGACTTGTGACAAGTCTAGGGGATACGCGTCCTGAAAAGCGCCCTTTAGTCTAAGCTCGATTTCACTAGTTTCTCAATAAAAAAACAAATACATACTTCCTGTTACAAATTTAATTATGCTATATTCTTTGTAAAATTACACAACTTGGTCTCTAAACACTAATAGTCTTGAATATATTAAACCCGCTCTCGGCCGTACTGATGATGACGCCTGGTAGCTGGGGATGCCAATGCAGCTCCTTGATATGTTTCTGGCCCTGTAGGAGAAACTAAAATCAGTTTATAATGAAACCTCGAGGTGAGTGCGTGACGTGACCCCGGCGAGCAGAGCGTTGCGTGAGCTGACCATCGTTTCAGTTAAAATGACATGTGCTGCTCGGGTCTTGTTTAAACAAGTGCAAGGTAAAACGAAATATGGTGGCAGAAGTGGGATGATTTGAGAGGCGCGGGCGAGTGCGCTTTCAATGGGCGAACGTGGTAGTTGTGCCCTGGGGCCACGAAAAGGATAAAGGCTGAAACAGCTGTGATTTTTGGTGACCCCATGAAAAAAAAAAAAAGAAATGGCCCTCCCCACTCCTCCCTCTTGGAAACAAATCGAAGCATACCATGTGTATAAAAAGTAGCTGTGGTGGTACGTCTAGATGGCGTCCAGGCCCCTCTACCGTTTCGTCACGCTCGACCGCCAAATCCCACAGGGTGACCGTGTTATCAGCAGAAGATGCAGCGAATACTGAACTATCGGTGGGATGCCATTCCACGGAGGTGATGGGTCCTGTGTTGTGTTTGAACAAGGCGACTGGTTGGCCCCTGGAAGAGAATGAAAATGCCAATAGTTAAATATTGCAAAATACCTCCAGTATCTGATCTTATGCGGTCGTGTACAGATTTTTTTACTGTAAGAACAATCAATTTGAAGACCTCTATACATGTAGCAGCTCAAAATTACTGTTTTTGATGGCGTTCGTCCGCCATCTTGTGTTTTGCTTCTTCTCAGATATCGCGGCAAACAAAGCATCAAATACGACAACAAAGGCAATGAAGCCTTGCTTTCAAAATTGTGATCAATGTGAACAATAAGTTTGAGTAACAACCACTCAAACGAGACTGACTAACCTAAACGTAGTCTACCACTATCAAAGAGACACTGTATCTGTCTATCTGTCTCTTTGTTGTTTTTGCGGTTTTGCATTGAGCAAAGAAAAACTACTTTCATCAATACCAATTATAACTGGAAACATACTTTTGAAACTGTCGCAGATCCCAGACCTTCAGAATACCATCGTCGCCACCAGAGACAATAAACGGCT
Organism: Scolanthus callimorphus; assembly: GCA_033964015.1. Taxonomy (NCBI): domain Eukaryota; kingdom Metazoa; phylum Cnidaria; class Anthozoa; order Actiniaria; family Edwardsiidae; genus Scolanthus; species Scolanthus callimorphus. The sequence goes on along the minus strand of CM066912.1, from coordinate 26,481,804 downwards.
CCTTCTGGAAAAGACATGGGCTCCTGGTTAAAATCAATTATCGTGCAGCAAAGACGAGTTTTCTCTTGTTACGGAATATCGGTATGACAGTCATAAACTTCGCGCAATCCTTCAGCCCAGTTCCATACCTGTTCCAGGATATGACGTTAACATCAGCTTCATGCGCATGCGTAGAAATCATGCAAGCTTTCGAGGGCGCGGCACGTGAGTCCCATATCCGGATTGTCCGGTCGACTGAACAAGATGCGAAAACCTGAGAAAAAGATCACAGGAATGCATAACCTGAGTAAACACTAGCACTCTTTGAACGTGTCGGTCACCGGGCATGAAAAGACGTCTGAGCAACGAGCTGAAACACTCCACCATTCCATTCTTATTCACCATTCCATTCCACCATTTCATTCTACCATTCCACCATTTCATTCTACCATTCCACCATTTCATTCTACCATTCCATTCCAACATTCCATTCCGACATTCCATTCCGACATTCCATTCCAACTTTCCATTCCAGCATTCCATTCCGACATTCCATTCCGACATTCCATTCCAACTTTACATTCCAGCATTCCATTCCGACATTCCATTCCGGCATCCCCTTCCAACATTCCATAATTATTTATTATACTGATGACGCAGGAACTCTACCTTCAAAACCAGGGCTCCTGTCAAAACTAAATTAATTAACAGTGTAGGGCTAGAGGTTAGTTATGACATTTCCCATACGTCATCAGTATGGAATGTAACAGCTCGTTGCAGATTGTAGACCGATGGATTGACGGATGGACGGACAAGAAGGGAGAAAATTTCTCTCACAGCTCGTAAGCTGAATGGGGTGTTTGCAGGTGTTGCGTGACATTTTGAATATTGATCCTAACAAAATGAAAATACCATATTGAAAAGAGCTTGCCGAAATTAGAAAAAGCCGAAAATTTGAGTTAACTTGGATAAATATTAGCAAAGTTATAGGCGCCCGAAGTAGGCTGTTTCTCTATACGTTTAATGTTGTGGTGGGCAACTGTTGCCCACCACAACATTAAACCTATAGGAAAACAACCAACTTCCAACGCTCATAACGTCTGTGTTATTTGTCGAAGTTCACCTCAAATTTGAGGATTTCACACATTTCGGTGAGCTCTTTTCAAATATGGTGTTTTTATTTTGCTAGGATCAAAATTCAAAATGTCACGCAACACCTGCAAACTCCCCATTGCGCTGGGTCTCAACGGCGCCACTGGCAGCCAAGCGGTCATAAGCAAAGACACTGAGGGTGGTCACTGTCAGAGGGTTCATTACGTCCCTAGTGGTTGTTTGACGTCCCCCGTGAAACTGGGTAGAGTAGTAAAGGCGAGACCGGATCTCGGTTTATTGTTTTCACTACTGAGGACGTACATTGTTTTCATTCGGGCTCCACTGCAGGTCCTCGACCGAGTCTGTATGAGCACTGTACGGCCTCTGGTCCACGTGCCAAGCCCCGCCTTCTTGTGGGGTCCATAAGTGAATGTTGTGTTTACAGTCACCTGTCAGAAGTCTGAAGAACAGGAAACAGTGCAAAACGTCATTGATAGGAATTTATAACATGAATGCATTCTAACGTGCACTCTAATTGGTTCCTTTGTCATACTAAAACAATCGATTGGGGCACGTGTATGGAGCACGCTTACGCTAAAAGGCGGGAAATCTGGTAGTTTTGACTTGCTGAAATCAAGGAAGCAATCAAAACGAAATTATATATTTGCGACGAACTTGTCGAGGGTAAACAGCTAAAAAATGAACTTGAAATCTTATTACTGTATGTATCTTTCAGAATGCCAAGTCTGAGAAGGGAAACTGAAAACCAGTTAAAAGGTAAACTGGAAGCTGTATTATGGCTAACCTGCCGTGCGTTATTCGAGACCAATCCATTGCAAAGCCTTCGGCCTGTCAAGAAAAAGGAAGATCAACACAAAAAGAAACCAACCAAAATTATGTAACTTTCGAAGAATCAGGGATCGGAATTTCTTATAGTGACTCGAATTCCAGTTATACCAAAATGTTCATGCGAAAGGCATATGCCCGAATATTGTGGATGCAGTGAATGGATTGTTATTTGAGTATTTCTTACCAAGTGTCCAGTGAAGGTGAATAGTGTTTGATGTCCCTGGCTGGTTAGTAATTCCTGGTTGTCTGTGGTAATAAGTGCAGCCTCGACATCTAGTATGTTGACGCACCCTCTCTCTGACCACGTGGCCACAATGTGTCTGTCAGGGATGTTCGCGTGCTGAGATAAAATCAATTGAGATATTTTCTTAGTAGCAATCAACCAACAAAATAACTCTTATGTAAGGATCGAATACTATGATTTGTTAGAAATAACACCTATGTTTTATTGCGAATGTGCGCATTCTGATTGGTTAAAAAGCGTGTTTGTAAGAGACCTGAGAAACACGATTGTCACGTAACGCTGTCGCGCGTGTGTATGTTATTTTCTAAAAGCAATAAAAATACTTTCTGCGTGCTCTCTGGTTTCTTACAAACACTCGGGGAATGTTGGTCGAACTGATAAAACTTGAAAGACACTCGCCTTCGGCTCGTGTCTTTCAAGTTTTGATCAGTTCTCCCAACATCCCCCTCGTGTTTGTAAGAAAGCAGAGAGCACGCGGAAAGTACTTTTATTGCTTAAATGCAGTTCAAATATACTTAGAACCTCATGTGCATGCATCCTAAGGCTCTACATGTATAAAAACCAAGTCTGCTTGATTGTAGCTCTTCTGTTCAATCTGAGCCACTTCAAATTCAATAGTCATAATTGAAGTGAGTGGCTCATAGAGTTATGCATGGCAAAGTGGGGGGCTGAGTTTACAGGAAACACATGTCAATATTGCTGAAAAGAAGGCTGAAACCTAGTCCAGTCCCTGAACTCTCCTTTGCGGCTCCGTGGTTGTCTGTGGTCGCCGAAAGGAGAGTAGAGAAACTGTTGCATTCACATGCGCTAGATCTGACCACAAACTTTTTTTGTTAGTGCACATGATCTACGTACCGCTGTCGGGAATTGTTTGTTGAATTTTCACGGGAACGGCCAAAATCTCGATGGACAAAATTCCCGATGCCAACAATCCATCTCTGATAGCTGTATTTGGACCATGTGCACTAACAAAAAAATCAAGTTCTTGGTCAGATCTAGCACATGTGCATGCAAAGATTTCTGGACTCTCTTTTTGGAGACCATAGGCAACAACGGACCCACGATGGAGAGTTCAGGGACTGGACTAGCTGAAACCCCAGTGATGATGTGATGATGACGAGGGTGACAAGGACAACAATGATGATGGTGGTGGCAATAACAATGATGACAAGGACAATAATAGTGATGATGACCATTTCATGGTTACTATGTATGGTAACATTGATGAAGACAATGGCACAACAACTACAACAATATGATGATGACAATCAACAATATGATAGCAGTGGAGATGAGGATATTGATTAATTGTTAGGGTGGATTTCAGATAGCAACTGCCGTGAATAATTCTCAATTACTTTGTAATTACTCCTATAGGTTTTATTCAGAATTGGTGTAATCACTGTGATTGGCAGGTTTCACTACAGTCATATGAAATCTGCTTCATGAGGAAAGCAGCAGGTGTTAGCCATGACTAAGTACTGTACCCGTATTCTGTTGACTCCCCCATCATGTTTTATCATGGCAGTCTCTAATTCTGGTTCTTCATCAATATAGTCATCATCATCTTCTTCATCAGAATCTGGAAAAGGCACACATCAGACAAAACATTTGGTACAGGCAGTCCTTTCCTGCAATATAGGCATCCTCTGCAGGCATCTCTTTTGTTAGTAAGAAAAGTGTATTCCCTGTGTAGCCTGCGTAGCAAGAATTCCAGTGTGTTTTCAGGGAGAAAAACAATTTCAGGGAAAAGAAACCCCCCCCCCCCCAAAAAAAAAGGAGAAAGCAGCAAGAAGTTTGACAAGCAAGGTTTTGCACCCGCCTTTGCTTGCCGCATTTTTGCACAGCCAAAACCTTGCTAAGTCAAACTTCTCGCCACTTTGACCAAGTCACGCCATCTCATTTGAAGAGAAGAACCACAAATCACAGGCAGCTCTGAAGTCAGGAATCATGCCCCAAATTTGTTGTTTACAATTTTTGGTAAATTTCTTTTAACTGAGTGAATGATTTCTGATCACCCAAGGTTTGAGCTTGTAAGGGACATCTGACATCTCCATCAGCCAACATCTTCCATAAAATGCAATTTTATGTCTATCTGTTTTGTTTTTAGCCCTGTTCACGGCTTACTTGAAACCCATGTCAACTACAACTGCAAATGATTACCTTTATCATCATTTTCTGTCTTGTGGAGTTCTGACATCTTCATTACAATAACATGATTGTCTCTTGACCTCTCAGACTGAGTACCAGCTACCATATAGGCTGTCATGGGAAACTGAAAGCAAAGGGCAACAGGGCTGCAAATTTTAAAAAAGTCCAGTCGATATTTCTTGGCAAGTTTCAAAATTCTAGTCACATTATCTAAAATGTTAGTTGCAAAAACTGAACTTGCACCAGCGAGTTAGACAAAAAGTGAGTCGCAGACTCGCAGACAAAAAGTGAGTCGCTTTGACTGACTGACAAAGTTTAGTCGCAAAAGAGAAAAACTGCACCCACGGGTGCAATTTGCAGCACTGGGCAATCAATCTATACCAGTAGTAACTGTCAAAATTCTGAATTTAAAATTCAGGTTTTATTGTGAATATTAATAACACAGTTATTAATGTAAATCTAGACTGGATGAGGGGTCTCTGTAAAATGCAGACCGGACCTCGGCGGACCGGACCTCCGCGGACCTCGCGGACCGGACCTCGACGGACCGGATAATTTTTTTTTCCTTAATTTTTTTTCCTACATTCTTTCAAAAAAAAAGACATCTTTCATAAAAAAACATCTTTCGTTTTACTGAAGAAGGTATTGTCTGTTAGACGGGTCACCTCACCAGCCGCCTGTCCCGTTGCGTGACTCGCTCGCAAAACATACCGTATCCACGTCCAGCGTCTAGAAGTCTAACCGGGAGAGCGAGACCCTTTGCAGCTCTTGCATTAGCGGTACTTTTTTGTGGGAGAATGATTTCCTGTGAATGATTCCTTATCTCCACACTAGCAATTTCAGCTGTCAGTTCGCGAAAAAATGGTTGTCGTGGCTGTTTGTAGCAAGAAAAAACATCCGGTTTGCACAAACAATCCGAGCTGTCAGTTCACCCTGGGCAATTGTTGATCGCCGTGAGAACAGTAACTGAAGTAACTTTGCTTTGCTTTGCGTACTGCCGCAGTATCTTAGTTTACTCATGGCAAATTTGGGTATAAAATGTTGATTAAGTGCTATTAAGACTGCAAATAACCTTAGTTATTTAGCCTGTACTTGTTTTTGAAAAGAAATTAAACTGAGTTATGTATTAAGCTGTACTGATGTTGTGTAATAAGAATAAGAACAATTCGATATATTAAGAGGGAGATTTCAGATTACTGTCGTGAGTAATTCGCAATTATTTATACTTTGTAATTACTCCTATAGGCCGTTATCACGCAAAGTTGAATAATAATAGTTAATAGTTATCAGAAAATGAAATCCAGTATTCGTAAAATTGCAAAGCTTCAAAATAATTACTTTAAAACTGGTTGAGATATGAATTTTCAAAACTTTAATTCTGGCTTACTTTTTACAAAGAAATGTGTGGGCAAATACGTCGAGGCTGGATGTTTCGATGTATCCGACCACGCAAAATTGATTATCCGACTAATTCTGATAACCTTGATTCACTGGCATTGATTGCATTGATTGCTGTAGTCATTTATTTGTGAATGTTGTACTAGCATGTATGGCTCATAGCTTTAGCGGTTTTCACAAAACTGGAGGTCCAAAACACAATAGTAGGGTGACCAGTATCCGTTCGTGTGTTACCCCCAGTATCCGGGCAAACACGTATTTTTTATCAAATGAATCGACGTTTGAAACTGGCCTAAAGTCTACGATGCTAGCGCCGTAGTCAGAAAAAAATGACTGGGGAAGGATATCATTTTCTGCTATTTATTTTGATTGTTATTTTCCCCATAATGTTAAAAAGGTTAATAATGAAGAACATTACACAATTACACCCTTTCGGTTTGTGTTTTGAGAGCGAGTCACGCAACGGGACAGGCGGCTGGAAAGGTGACCCGTCTAACAGACAATACCTTCTTCAGTAAAATGGAAGATGTTTTTTTATGAAAGATGTTTTTTTTAAAGAATGTAGAAAAAAAAATTAAGGAAAAAAAAATATATCCGGTCCGCCGAGGTCCGGTCCGCGGAGGTCCGGTCCGCGAGGTCCGCGGAGGTCCGGTCCGCCGAGGTCCGGTCTGCATTTTACAGAGACCCCTGGATGAGTACAGTGGGGCCAGCAGTAGTTCCGGTGATTGAGGCGAATGGAATGTAGAACATTCCACTGCTGTTATTATATAAAATATATCGGCACGCAATAAGCGACCACATTTGCTATACGCTTTCAGCGCGATAAGCCCTCGCACGCACGTACGATTTACTTTGCTCAGAAAAAATTTTTAAATTCAAAATGCCAAACAATAAGAAAAGCAAAAGAAAGTCTGTTTGCCCGGGATGCAAGACAGCAAAAGATGCTCACCTGTGGGGCACGATGTCCAAAAACTGCGTCGGACCGGCCCAAGAGGAGGAGATTAAGGCGGAGGATAACGAACCACCTTGCGAAGTTGTAGAGCAAACTAATGGGGTGGAAATAGCTGAACAGACAGAGGATCTAGAGGAAGACCTTGCGGCGGAATTACAGCAACTAGAGTTGCAGGAGGAGGAGCTGAAACGCCAACAGCGCCTTCAAGAGCTTGAGGCTAAAGTAATGGCAAAGCGGGAAACGGTGGGACAGCTCCTTGCAAACGTAAAGGCGAAGCCAGCCGCGCAAAAAGCCGGGACAGCAGCAACATCCGCTACACTATGTACCAAGGACTGAGGGATTTCAAATGGACACAAACTCTGGTCGGGAAAGTGGCCTCACACCACTTGACGAGTTGCTTCAGGCTTCAGCAGCGGCGACACACCGTTAAAAGCAGCAACAACAACATGGCCGGGCTGGATGCCGACTGGACAACCCGCGCCCGTGATCGCCCCGACTCAGGAATCTCACAGAAATCAGGCAGCTATGTTCCTGACGCCGGCAACATTGCCTAACGGTGAGAAAGCCAAGTTAATTGTTGACTTTGTAGACAATATAATCCCTACAGAGGACGAGGAAACGTTAGGAGCGCAAGGTAACGCACGCATAACAGTTGCGTATGGACCGAGAAAGCCGAAGCTAGAAAAGTTACATTACAGCAATGGGTGGTAGCGAACACAAGGATTTTTAACCAATTATTAGTAGAGGGAAAGTTTAGTTCTTTAGGGGATGCACAAGAATACCTTTGCTATACGGTTAAGATCATGGAACTGGCAAATAAGTTTGAGTGGAAATCAATACTACTTTATGACAATGAGTTCCGCAAACTCCAAGCGGTGTACAATCACTCATGGGGCTTTGATTCTAATCATTTACATACTATCTTTCTCACGCCGCTCACTCCTAAGCCTACTCAGCCACGCCAGCCAGCAAACGATTTTCGCGGCTCATCGTTTACAACTTTCACAGGCGACGGAAAAATTATTTGCCGTAATTTCAACGGTAAGGGGTGCACGCTAGCGACCTGCAATTTTGCGCATGTGTGTAGCCGCAAGTCAGCGGGCGGAAAACCTTGCGGTCTATTTCATGCAGCACACGCACACTCACAAACCCAGAGCACACAGGGACAAGCGTGACAAAAACAGGTAACCGACGCTAAACCACTTAACACTTCACGCTGGATATCTGAACTTGAAAAGGACGAAGACAAACAGTATCTTATTGATGGGGTGTTAAACGGTTTTCAATTAGCACCCGTCGGTACTATTTACACGGACGTTGAATCTAACAACTACAAATCGGCAACAAATGCCTCAGCGCGCGCTAAAGTTGAGAAAACTATCCGTGACGAGATTGACCAGGGTAATTACATAATTTGCGCAAACAAACCTACGGTCGTAAGCGCCTTAGGGGCTATCCCTAAGCCGGACACGGATGAAATTAGACTAATTCATGACTGCTCAAGGCCAAGCGGCAAAGCAGTAAACGACTACATCGAAACGGAAAACTTTCAATTCCAATCATTAGATGATGCGATAAAGTTTTTGCGCCCTCATGCTTTTATGGCAAAAATAGATCTTAAACATGCTTATCGCTCTATTCCTATACATGCAGATAATTACCGCGCAACGGGATGCAAATGGAAGTTTACAGGCGATTCCGAATTCACTTATTTTTACGACGCGCGCTTGCCATTCGGCGCAAAAAGCTCTCCGGGGATTTTCAATCGCATTACACAGTCTATTCGCCGCATGATGAATCGTCGCGGGTTTGATAAGGTAGTAGTTTACTTGGACGACTTTCTGGTAGCGGGCGACACCCTTGACGAATGTAAACAAGCATACGACACATTGATGGAGCTCTTAGAAGGTTTAGGATTTGCTTTAAGTACTCGTAAACTCGTACCTCCGACACAGCGCTTGACTTTCTTGGGTATCCAACTGGATACAGTGGAAGGCTCGATGGCACTCCCGAGAGAAAAGCTGTGTGAGCTGGCGGATGTGGTTCTTGCTTTTCAAAACAAACGCCGAGCGACAAAACATCAACTTCAGCGGTTGGCAGGCAAATTAAACTGGGCATGTCGCGTTGTCTATGGCGGACGCACTTTTCTGCGGCGTATTATAGATACAATGAATGAGATGAACCCTTCGGGGAGCTATCAGCTAGACTATGCTTTTCGTTGCGATGTTTCATGGTGGATAGATTTCTTGCGAGTTTTTAATGGGAAGAGACTCTTTCTTAGCGCAGTCCCTACGCTAGATGTACACACGGACGCCTGTCCTCTAGCCGCCGGCGCGTTCTTTCGCGGGGACTGGTTTTATCATAATTTTTCCTTGGACAGTCCTCAGTGGGCTGGGTTACACATAAACCACAAGGAAACTCTCGCGATTACCTTAGCGGCTAAGCGCTGGGCTCGCGCATGGGCAAACCAACGTATTATAATTCGTAGCGACAATCAAGCGGCAGTGGGTATTATAAATAAGGGTTCGACCTCTAGCGGTATTATTATGCAAGAATTGCGCGAAGTCTTCTGGCTTTCGGCTACCTTTAATTTTCATTTAACAGCCGTTTATATCGAAGGAGTAAACAATACCTTGGCTGACTCGATTAGTCGGCTCCACGCGCCGACGCATTTGCTTCACTTCTACGAGACCTTAGCGCGCTTAGATGGTTCACCTGACGGGGTAGATAGCGTACAGCTAATTGAGCACATGTCTCCTCATAGCCTGCGCTTTATCTCTTCTAGATGTGTTACGACCTGATGTTATGGCACAGCTGACCCGCGAAGTTCTCCTTTTCCGGCAGCACACCTTCGCAGAATCGACTAAAGTCACTTATAAAACGCATAGGGAAACCTTCTTACGGTTTTGCTACTATATGGGTTTCAACCCGGTCCCTCTCGAACAGAATAATTTACTTCTTTATGCAGCCTTTCTCGCTAGGTCGCTAAAACCATCGTCAGTTCGCAGCTATCTCAACATAATCGGAATTCTACATAAGGAATTCGCGTTACCTAATCCGCTTTTAAACAACTGGCCACTGCAGTCGTTGCTAACGGGTATCAAGCGCGTGAAAGGATCTCCCCCGAATCAAAAACAGCCGATAACAATACAGATGTTAGAGCGCTTGCATTCGACTTTAGATTTCACTCGTAGCCTCGATGCCTCTTTCTGGGCTATTTGCCTGGTCGCGTTTTTCGGAATGTTTCGTAAATCGCATTTATTGCCGAGCGCAGCGACTCGCTTCAACTCGGCACAGCAACTTACCAAAGCGGACTTTAATATACAGGTATGGGGAGTTCTAGTTACAATTCGATGGAGTAAGACGATCCAATTTCGCGAGCGGGTTGTAGAAATTCCCTTGCCACATATTCCGAACAGCAAACTCTGCCCACTTACGGCGATAACACAGGCTTTTCACTTTACTAGACATAGTCCCTCAAATAGCCAAGCATTTAATTGGTACGAGGAGCGTACTTCTACACTTCGCATATTTACATACAACCAGTTTATCACTAAACTCCGCACGCACTTGGCGCGCTGCGACATGCAGCCGGATCGCTACGCGGGTCACTCTTTTCGCAGAGGTGGCGCCTCTTTTGCTTATCAGTCGGGAGTCCCTCTCGAGCTAATTAAGGCTCTTGGAGATTGGCGCTCAGACACCATCCTAATCTATCTTACGATGCCACTCACGATAAGGCTTCACTCTGCTAATATGCTATGCAAATCCATTCTTTCAATCTCACATCCCCACTAATTCACCAACACCCTTGGGTTTGGGAACTTTTCGATACCATAGTTATCAAAACTGTACGATCTGTAAATATATGTGTTTATGTTTGTAATGAATAAAGACTGCTGGACCCCACTCTGTGTGTGACTGGTTTAGGTGAATATTAATAACACAGTTATTAATGTAAATCTAGACTGGATGAGTACAGTGGGGCCAGCAGTAGTTCCGGTGATTGAGGCGAATGGAATGTAGAACATTCCACTGCTGTATTATATAAAATATATCGGCACGCAATAAGCGACCACATTTGCTATACGCTTTCAGCGCGATAAGCCCTCGCACGCACGTACGATTTACTTTGCTCAGAAAATTTTTAACCCGCCCACCCTCTCCATAGGCAGTCATGATTTGTATGTTTAGTTTAGATTAGATTTTAAAAGTACTTCAGGATCGGCAAAGATTGTAAACCCAAGTTGGGAACTTTTCGATACCATAGTTATCAAAACTGTACGATCTGTAAATATATGTGTTTATGTTTGTAATGAATAAAGACTGCTGGACCCCACTCTGTGTGTGACTGGTTTAGTACTAATATTTAATTAATTCCCAGGTTTTTACTTTAATATTTAATTAATTCTCTGTTAGTCTGTCCTTCTGCATGTCTGCCCATCTGTCCATCAGTCTGTCATGTCAATCTATACTTCTACTAGTCCATCCATCTGTCTGTTTTGCGTGCATTTGTTTTGTCAGTTTGCTTGTCTCTCTACTTGCTTGTATTTAGACTGTTTTTTTTGTTTGGATTTCCTCGGTCTATAAGACTTTGAGGATTTAGGTGTTGGGGAACACTTGTTTGGGTACAGCATTTTCTACAGATACAGTATTCTGAACAGGATGGCATTAATTAATTATACAATATGTACCTCTGTCCTGCATTCTCCAAGACTGTCTGGAATGATATCAAAACTCAAGCAAGGTGCCCCTGTTTGCGCTGCATGGTACAAATGGTAGGCTGAACTGTCATATGTCAGCTGCTCTCCGTTTTCCATGGTGTCACCAGGAAGAAACACCTAAAGTCAAACAAGAACTAGATTATAAATAGTTAAAAGCAGCACAAGGGTGGGTCTTTTTCAGGAGATTTTTCCATATTACTGGTACTGTATTTGCTGAAGGAAATTTGTAAATTTCTGTCCCATATTGTCACTATTGCCTCCCCTCCCCCCACACCTTTCTGAAATTCCTGGATCAACCCCTGTAGCATTCTCAGGTTTACCTAATTAAAGAGCCTTAGTCAGCCTTCATTTTGCCAGCCTAGCAACAGACCAAGAACATGAAGAGAGAGTATCCATTTCCATAGGCTGATTTAGGGGATGTAATGTAATATTTTCGATTGAAAGCAGGAGGGTTTGTGCACTAGGAAATTTTGCCTACAGACCTCTTGCTGAGTTTCTTGTTGTTGTTCACCTTCCTGTCCTTCTCCATCTTTTTTCTTCTTCTTTTTCTTTTTCTTCTTTTTCTTTTTTCCTGCTTAAAAATCATAAGAGCTTTATTATTACCCAGACAGACATTTCGACTACAATATTGTTAACTCTAAACTATAATTCCCAAGAAATGCCAGACAGTGGACAGCTGCTTTTATCTTAGTTACTGTACCTGGTGATTCTGTACTTGAAGAGGGTTCTGATGATGCATCTACCATCACTTCTTCACCCTCTCCTCCACTCTCCGCGATGCCATTGTCATCAGCATCACTATCATCATATATAGCCATCTCTTCGTCACCTGGATATTCCATATTTGTTAATATCACTAAATTTATTGCTAATGTAGATCCGTCAAATGGTGACACAGAATGTGTGATTCTACAAAATATCCATACCCCTCTCACCAGTGACGTCTGAACTCTACTGGTTTTGCCGGAGTCTCAAGGTTTTTCACTTCTGTCTCCCAGCAAAATTCATATAACCTTTGTATTTTGCCTGTAATCCCAAGGTTTCTCCTGGTTTCCAAAGTTCTGGGTTGACGTCCCAGAACACAGAAGGGGTTTGAGATACCGTATGACCCCCTCTTCACCTCTGGAATTTCCAGTAAAAAAATACAGTAACTGTATTGGTCACCATTCCTTGGAGGTAAGCTTATGTTTTTTTTTCTTAGAATCACACATTACTCAAATGTGTGTTTATTTTCAAATTTTGATACAGCACCCCTCCACTTCAAAAGAAACATATTCTATGAGATATGTACTGTATTAACCGATGCTTTCTTTAAGGAACACTGGTCTGAAGAGAAATAATTATATAAAGAATAACAGAGGGCGACGTGCGCGATGTTGGTGACCAATTGCAAACGGCACCAAAAATAAGCTTTTATCGTCAAAAATAAATTGATCGCAACAATATTATAATTTCATATTTGACATACCAATAAAGGTACTGCTAAAGCATGAGAACGTGGCAATAAACTCAAAGATCTTACAAAATTACTACGGAAAAAATGTCAACAAAGTCACGAAAACTGAAAACCGTGCGTAACATTTTCCTTATCTAAATTCAATTAACATAGATTATAGAATGATCTAAGCTCCGTTTTGAAAAACAAAAACATGCAATCAGATGCACATGAACTATAGATTGTTATACAATAATTTATTATCTACTATATTATCAACTACCACCTGAAAATATATCAAATCTAGCGTCTGAACAATGTCAGGATTGTGCTTCCGGTAGATGTACACAAAATATGATATTGCTTAAAAAGTGTGTATTTTCTGGTTAAAACGAAAGCCTCTTTGTCAACAAGGTGCACATTAAGTATGCTTCAACTTGCTATGAATTATATTTTTGAAACTGCTTTAGTTTTTTCAAGCGAAATACAAATCCAGCGTCTGAACCGAATTTCCAATCCTCTCTTACAATTTCACACTCGTTCGGTGCGTTTTGCGATGCCTTTTCGCGGTGCGTTTTGCGATGCCTTTTCGCGGTGCGTTTTGCGATGCCTTTTCACGGTGCGTTTTGCGATGCCTTTTCGCGGTGCGTTTTGCGATGCCTTTACCGGTGCGTTTTGAGGTGCCTTTTCCGGTGCGTTTTGAGGTGCCTTTTCCGGTTCGTTTTGCGATGCCTTTTTGCGGTGCGATTTGCGATGCCTTTTCCGGTGCATTTTAGCGGTGCGTTTTGCGATGCCTTTTAGTTGTGCATTTTGCAATGCGTTTTGGCGTAGTGTTTGGATTACGAACCCTAGCAATGAATTTGATCGTCGGTCTCAACTTGTCTTTTATTATAGAATAGTTTTGAACCAGTTAAGTGTTCAATTATATGTGAAAAACTGGTGCAGAACGCCTAGTGTTATAATCAAGACGTTAGTTCGAGAAACCTCAAGCAAAATGCGGAATGATCTAGGCGCTACGCTAGCTAGCTATCACGAGCGTAAATGTCGGGAACTCGCTAGTGTGTACGAATCAAACTAGACCTCACTTTCGTTGATATAGTGGCTCTTAAAAGAGCCGTTTTATTAAGTAGAATCTCTGGTTCCCAGTGAGATGATGTATCCTCAAGTATCCTCAACTCGGAAGAAATCCCTCACAAGCAAAGTCATTTTGATGATGACTAATTCTTTAAACTCGTTCTGCATCATCCGCGATTTCACAAACGCAAGAACCCTGTAATTACGTTCAGCACCTTCTCCAATTGCGACAAAATAGCCTCTATATTGAAACTTATCCAGTTAGTAGAGACGTTTTTCCGTATTGTTGACATTGCTATAGTAATCAAAATAGCAAGAGAACAAGAACGAGCATCAGCACCTCCAAAGAGGCATCGCAAAACGCACCGCTAAAAGGCATCGCAAAACGCACCGCTAAAAGGCATCGCAAACGCACCGCGAAAAGGCATCGCAAAACGCACCGCGAAAAGGCACCTCAAAACGCACCGGATAATGCATCGCAAAACGCACCGCGGAAAGGCATCGCAAAACGCACCGGAAAAGGCATCGCAAAACGCACCGCGAAAAGGCATCGCAAAACGCACCGCTAATCAATCAAAACGCACCGCTGAAAGGCACCGGTGCCAAAACGCACCGCTCGCGGTGCGTTTTCTTAGTGTAACGCAATTGGTCACCAACTCTGTGCACATAGCCAGAGACATATTCTGGATACTTAAGTTAAGTAAGTAAGGTTGAATCATAAAACTCGATCAAGAATCACCCGAAAGCGTTTCTTCGGAAATTGTTAGATTGACAAGCGATACGGCACCGTTTTTAGGATAAGTGTTGAAAAAAGTAACTAAGAGGGCACACTTTTATCCAAAACACCTGAATATCAACTCAATAACATAAAAACACATAAAATTTCAAAACATTTTCTCACCTTCCGCCATTTTGCACGTGTGTTGTTTTCTTCTTCTACTGTGTATCACCGCTGACCTCAAAAATTGATGTAGCAGAACTCAAATTTTAGAAAATGATATGGAATTAAATATATATTTGTTTCTGTTTTCTTTCGTCAGTGTAAAACACTTGATATGGGCACCTTCTTTTGCTATTATTATTATTAATTTCATTAAAAACTCAATAGATAATAATAAAAATAATTTTATTTCATTCGTGAAAGTAGCACATATTTCTAGTGCTCAGTTCCCTCTCGTTCCGCAATTCCAAGATGGCGGACGAAGGTGAAGACTCTTTGGAGGCAAACTCTAAAGAAACGAAGCCTGGTATCGTTTATTTAAGTCGATTGCCGCCATTTATGAAACCCGCTAAGATAAGACACATATTTTCACAGTTTGGAGAGGTTGGAAGGTTATTTTTACAGCCCGAAGGTACAGAAATATCGAAGTCATTTAACTTTTCTCGGACCATGCTATCATCAGTTGATCGCATAAAGAATGTTCTGGGTTTTTTTTTGCAGACCCGCTCGTGAGAAAGAAGAGGAAGAAATTTGGAGGAAGTGCAAGGAAGGCTTTCACAGAGGGATGGGTTGAATTCAAAGACAAGAAAGTCGCGAAGTTAGTTGCAGTATCACTTAACAATACCCAAATAGGTGAGAGTGAGGGATGATTATAGTTAACTTATAGAGAGAAATTCGGCTGTATCACGCGGGCGACATGAATGCACATTTTTACATTTAATAACTTCTCCATACGTTTCTACCATATTTTGGCCTTATTCATTTTGAGTTAAAAGTAATAAAATTCACTTTGAACTAATAAAGTAGCACTCTGTGTAACCCGGCGTACTTAATCGATAAAGCCAATAATCGATAGCAATCGATACCAATCAATATCAATCAATAACAATCAATTGATTGATATTGGAAATCGATGACCAATCAATAACCAACCTGGCTGTGACCTTTTATCGATTGACATTGATTGGTATTGATTGGCATCAATTGGTATTGATTGGCATCGATTGTTATTGACTGGCAACATGTGCTTCGATTGGCATCGATTATACAATCACGTTGAAATATGTTTTATTGTAAAGCTTCGTAGAAATAAATAAATGACTATAAATCCATTTTCTTGTATTATGTAGTAATTGAGGGGACTCCACGGCAGGAAAATAATTTGTACAGGAAAATCGTAGGCGGCCGGGATGCATTGAGTTTTCCGTGGAACCCAACGTTGAATTTATTTTAGCAAAGCATGAGGCATTGTAATAAGAGCAGATTTCGTATGACTGTGAAAAGTACCGCCACAAAGTTGTTCCGCGCCGCGACCGTTACCGTACTGCGACTACGCGATTTCATTGGCGATTTCATTCCATCTACAGCAGGCCAGGTTCCGTACCGCCACCGCGACAGTACCGTGCCGCAGCGCGGCACTTTTCACAGTCATATGAAATCTGCTCTATGATGCGCCACGAGTTGAACTTGGCTCGCTGTAAAGCCAATAGCAATCGATGCCAATCGATGTAATTTCGGGCAATCTTCATGTGACTATCGATTGGTCATTGATTGATCAATATCAATCGATATTAATTAAGCAATTTCCATCGATTGATATTGATTTATTGATTGTTTTTCAATGATCGATTGGCATCGATTAAGTACGCCGGGTGTGTAAGAACAAAAGTGAAAACAATAGGTCCACAGGATCAGAAAATGTTACAGTGGGTGAGGATAAGAGTAAATTTAATTACTAAACTGCTCTTGAATTGACAGAGACACATCTGAGTGGGGAGTTTCAGTTCAGTCCAGCTTTCTTGAATTTTGCTGTCTTGTCTGCATTTTAATTCAATTCCATTGTGTGCTTTCATTCTTATGCACTACTTAACAGCCAAATATTGTCTTTTGTTGTGTGTACTACACAGAAGGAAAAAAGAAAAGCTATTATCATGATGACATTTGGAATGTCAAGTACCTCCCAAGATTTCTGTGGGGGCATCTAAGTGAGAAGATAGGTAAGGCAGTTGGGCTCAGCTCAGTTGAACAGCATGGTTAAAGCATGGCATGCTTATGATACAGAACCTTGCCTGCTGGATATAAGAAATGGGGGCCTGTTTCTTAAACACCCAATAAAATGCACTAGGCTTTACACAAATTTTATTAATGGGC
The DNA here is from genome assembly GCA_033964015.1 of Scolanthus callimorphus. Taxonomy (NCBI): domain Eukaryota; kingdom Metazoa; phylum Cnidaria; class Anthozoa; order Actiniaria; family Edwardsiidae; genus Scolanthus; species Scolanthus callimorphus. The sequence goes on along the minus strand of CM066912.1, from coordinate 26,464,818 downwards.
ACCTGAAAATGGGTAAAAAACAATCTAAAGTTTTTGAGAGAAGCTGCTCCAGGACTTTGGATTTGGGGTTTGGTTGGAGATTTCATTTTTGTCAATGCTCATTTTTCATTTGTCATGTCAATGCTCACCCTGCCCAAAATGCACTGGTTCGGCGGCTTCTGTTGATAGCCAGAAAGCTTTATTTTGTCTCTTTGGCACATTTTACCGTATATACATAATAAATTCCTTTACATTAATTCAGACTTTCTGAATGCACTGAATCATGTAAACAAAAACAAAGCAATGCATTATGGACTGGGTGGGTCAGCCCCTTTAATCTCAATGAATGTGAAGTTGTAGAATACTAGTAAATAAGCAGGGTAGTAAAAGAAAAAAAGAAGCAGGTCACTTGTCCCTTTTGTTACTGGCAGGAAAAGGTCATGGACATGTCGTGCAACCTATACTAGATGTATAATGTTTGAAAAGTCGTAACCAAGATAAACAAAAGTCCCTTGCATATAGCCCCTTTTCAACTCACTGAAATTTGGAACTTTTTGCAGCATATGAAAAGGCAGCCAGGGAACAAAGAATGAGGACTGAGATCTCACAAGCAAAGAAAGATGCAAGTCATTATTTGGAGAGTGTAGAGAAAAGTAAAGCCTTTGAGGCCATGGAAGAGAGGAAGAGGAAAAAGAAGCGTGAGGTACATAAATAAAAATAACTTTATTTGTGTTAAGGGTATCTTTAGCACATAGGAGCTAAATGTGGATACTATATATAAACAATTGATAAACAAACTCAAACAAACCGGCCGGAAGGTAAACCAGTTGGCTATATACAAACACGTCACCAGTGGCCAGAGCAGGTGTCCAACTCAGGATCTCTGTATCTATTTTGATTTCAGAAAATTCCAGAAACTAGTTTAAGGACTTTCAAGCAACATAAGGCAGTTGTTGGAAGTGAACAAGAAGAATATTTTATTGAACCATCAACTAAAAAACTCAAGAAGTCAGACTCTGGAAAACTCAGCAGAGAACTTCTCAGCAAGGTAAAATACAGATGGATAGGAGGGGGGCCTAGGGGTTTGCGGTGATGCGGTATTGGCTCTGTTTTTGTGCGGTTTGCGGTTAAAAAGCTTAAAAGTTACGGTTATGCGGTATTTTCAAAGTCTGCGGTGGGCGAAAATTGGTGAACTAGTCTGCGATTACACGGGAATTTGTGTACAAAAATGCGGTATTGCGGTGTTTGCGAGTCCTACGGTATTTAGCGTCCCAAGACTCTCGAATTGCAGTAAAACACAAGTTACACACTGGCGGATGGTTGTAGGGCACAAGACAATCTACCGCTCTTGTTTTGCTTGAGTAGAACGTCTGATTGCCATTGGATACCACGGAATCGTTAGCGGAAAGCATTTGACTGACTTCGCGTGTGTAAACGGCGCCCTTTAAGATATAAAAGAAAATCTTTTTGCGGTGAGCGGTATTCCCGAAAATCTGTGCGGAAAGGCGGTATTTTCGAAATTTTTGTGCAGTTTTGAGAACCCCCCTAGGCCCCCCTCGGATAGAGATGGAACAGGGTCCTGAAAGGGGCACTGTCATGATTTTACATGATTTTTAGGGTTAATTTAGGTAGCTTAAATGCAGTCAGATTCACAAGAAATGAGCAAAATAGTTGTCTAGGTTTGTTAAACCTTGGCATTGGATTGTGAAATGGCATTTTTGATTTCTGTTCAGGCTGAACAGTTTTCAAACTTGGAAATTTGAGTAAGATACCAGTCCTATATAATGCAAGTTTCTGCTCCTTTTTCTTTCTAAGGCTAAATCATAGTATAATATAGGATTCTGGGTTGTTTATGTAGATCACTAGACTTATTATAACATTTTGTTGAAACAACCATGACACAGCCCCTTTAAAAACCTGGAAAGTCATGGATTTAATTTAATTTTACTTTTCCATGGCTGGAAGGTCCATCACATGTATCTTCATTTTCAACTCTCATTACTGTATAACATGATGTTTTTAGATATTTACATCAAAGGCCAAAAGATGACACTACTGAAAAGGAGAGGTCGCAAGTCGATTGTAAATAGATAAGGTAATTTGTTTCTATGGAATAGTGAAATATTTATGTAATATGAACAGTGTTGGATCCAGAGGGGGTTCCAAGGGTTTCACGGAACCCCCTCTTGAGCATCAGAGCAATAAGGATTTTATTGTAATACAATGACCGCTGGCAGATAAGCTCTCCTTAATATATTGCCCCTATCAGTCTTTGAAGAAGAAACAGAACCCCCCTTAGTAAAACCCTGGATCCGTCACTGGTGAAGTTCATGTTGTTTACAATTCAGGTCTTGAAATTGTGACCACACAAGGGAATTCAAAATTTGCAACTTTAAATATCAATTAGATTTGTGGAATGGGATACTTCTCCAGGTTTGCCTGTACATGCGGGACTAAAACCTGTCTTTCTGCGGGAAAGTGAGTACTCCTCATAAGAAATACTCATCATGAACTTTCATTTTAACCCTAAGGGATATCATTTATTGGATGTGGTTGGCAAAAAATTAGCGGCTCTAAAAGGGAAGGGGAGGAAGTTGGGGCGAGCGAAAACCGGAAATAGCGTGGGCTGCAAGGGGTTATGGGAAGGGAGGAAGAACATGAATTTTATGAGAATGAAAGTTTTCATGCAAGCGGAGTTTCTTTTCCAGAACATTTTAGAGATTTTGAATAACCCATAACCCCTTGCAGCCCACGCTATTTCCAGTTTTCGCTCGCCACCGCAGGCTAGCAAAAAATAAACTCAAAGTGATAGCAAACTGGGCGTGGTCCAAGGAAAATTTAACCCCCAAAATAGTAAGCTTAAGCAAATGACTTTCAGTGTTCATGTGTTATCTTGTACTAAACAGGAAGTATCGGCTTGCTATCTGAGATTAGTGTTCTGTTACCAGTCCACCACTAACATGAGACCCCCTAAAGTCACCCCTTAGGAAAAAACCCTGGGTGAATTGTTTATAACCAGGATTGCAGCGCCATGGTAGATGGCTTGCAGTCCCTTGTTTGGCGAACGTCTGTGAAAACAAGCGCGTGAAAAAACGAGCACTGATGGTTGCCTTTGGCACTCCTCTGCCTCTTCACACGCTCGTTTTCACGGAGGTTTGCCAAGAAGGGACTGCAAGCAGTCTACGCCATGGGGACAGTTTTCTGAAGACATCCCTCACAGGTTTACAGAGACCTTAAGTTGTACACTTTTAAAATGTAAATGTAATGTAATTGATTTAGTTTAAGTCGATAACGTGGGGAGTAGTCACCCAATCTCCTGTGCTAGAAGCTCATGTATGAAACACTCGACTATTGAGTGTGAGCCCTACACTGGGGATGGTCACTCACGCGTCCTCATGGTTCTTTAACGTCCCTCTGGTTCCGGTTAGTGTAGTGTATGTGAGGCGGGACCTAGGGTTTAACGTCCTTATCTGAGATGACGCGAAGGTCTAACCATTTGCAGATATTAGGGCAAAGGCAGCACCTTCTCCTCAAAGACCCTGAGTGCTGGCCCGGCCGGGATTTGAACTCCAAACCTCCCGCACATAAGCCCGGCGCTCTACCACTGCGCTAACCGGTCGTCAGTAAAATGTGCTTTATAAAGACCAGTATGAGAAGTAGAATGGATTTTAATCATACAGTTTTAATTTTTTGCTAAACCATTCATTTTTAACCATTTGGCACCAGCTTCTGCATTGTACATGTACCCATCACTTCCCTGATGTACCGCACTTTCCATGTCGCTTTGACTGATATCCATTAATGTTTTTGCTAATAAATGCATCTCATATCCTTCATGTGTTTAATGAAAATATTTTTTTTTTTACTGAACAGCTGCACATTTTTGTACGAACTAAATAGGTGCATCTCCTGAAACAAGAAAAACAAAGTAGTGTTTGACAGCTTGCATGACTGGTTGATGGTAGCAGTACTTGTTATATTTAACAATAATAAAGGAGCAGCTGACTTTAAATTATTGCGTGGTAGAGTAATCACCCGCAAGTAAGAACCTAGAATTTAAGAATCTGTTAGACTAAAATTACCCTGTTATACAACCTTTAATTATTTAAGAACCTGTTTAGCCTGAAATTTGTAATACGTTTCTTAATTTTCAGAAAAATTAGAAAAAAGAACTTGCAACATGCATCTATATTCACATTTCTTGATATCAGTACGAAAAATGCTTTACAATTTATATACAGTATGTAAGCCCATGATGTCCAATTACTTTTAATGATTTTTTCAAAATAAAGGTCAAGGAGAAATGGGATATATACCACATTGCTGAAGTCATGGCATTACAATTTGGGCCACAAAAATTAAGAACCTTATTTAAAGAACCTTAAATAGCCTAAATTTGCAACTGTTTAGGCTAACTTGGGAAACTGCAGGTACTTGCTTGTGGGTTTTTACTGTAGGGCATGACTTGAAAATCTCACCAGGGCTTCTTGCAGCATGTTATACAGTTGACTTTGCCACCAAATCTGTCACGCACTGCTCTCTCACCTAAGATGGGGTCCCCCAACACCATCGCATCTGTAAAGGATAGAAACAATATAACAGGAGACATGGCGGGCGTGGGCTTTTATTCAGACCCTGTCCACACTACATCGTTTTCAAACGGAGACGGATACTTTTTGCTCCGTTTTCAAAAATATTTGCGTCCACACTTATCGTTTTCGTATCGTTTTCGCCCGTCCACACTACAACGCGTATCCGTATGAAAACCATTCTCGTACCCAGATCTCCCCGGCTCGTCTGCTCGCAGGGGAGGCTCTGGGGACATCCATTTGAGGCCCGTCTCTGATTGGCTGATTTTGAGCGTTGGAGCATGCGCCGAAAGGTCTTTCTCTCAGCGGCTCTGTATTAAATCTCGCGCATGCGTCAGTGGCTGCCTTTAGAGCCGGGGAGCTCTGGGTTCGAGAATGTATGAAAACGCTCTTATGCATTCAATAGGCATGCTCAAACAAGCTCAACGCATGCGCATTTCGATCTGTCGGCCCGCGAAATTGATCGGGTTTGCTGTGGTGAAGTCATCGTTTCAGATAGCATCGTTTTCACCCGTCCACACTAGAAAACAGCGTTTTCAAACAGCTCCGTTTTCAAATCGCTCCACTCTGGAGAGTGTTTTCGAATTGATCCGTTTTCGGTATCGTTTTCGGCGTTGTAGTGTGGACGATAGCCGTATCCGGAGCAAAAAGTATCTGTTTTCAAACGAAAACGGATACTTTTTGCTCCGGATACGGCTATCGTCCACACTACAACGCCGAAAACGATCACCAAAAACGGCGAAAACAATACGAAAACGATAAGTGTGGACGCAAATCTTTTTGAAAACGGAGCAAAAAGTATCCGTTTTCGTTTGAAAACGGTGTAGTGTGGACGGGGTCTCAGTGTCGCACAGAGTGAGAGTCTCAGGCCCTGTCCACACTAACGCGTTTTCAAAAGTATTCGTTTTCAAACTTATACGGATTCGCAGCGTGTTAGTGTGGACGAGAGAATTAGCTCCAAACAAGCAGTTTTATTTGATGATGGCTTGTGCAAGGACAGTCTTAAATAAATGGTACAGTTACGTACAGTTGACGTTTATCGTTTTCATTTTTATACGGATTCGACCGTCCACACTAAAACGATATGTATACGGATTCGTTTTTTTTTCTCGCTGAGCTCCCCACCCTGCTCAACAGGCGCCTTCAGGACATCTGCATCTTAATGTACAAAGTCAAGCACAACATTTGTCCTGCAGGCGTCACCGGCATCTTTCTGAAGCACAACTCGACGCACAATCTTAGACAGGCTGACTTCTCTCTGCCTAGAATTCACACCACCACATATGGGAAGCACTCCTTAAGATACCTCGGCCCTAAACTCTGGGGAAAGCTAACACCAGCTGAAAGGAGTGCCCCCTCCCTGGCTGCTTTTAAGCGCCAGATACGGCAGAGAGATGTCGCCTGTCGTCTGGATGATGGTTGTAGGACCTGTGTCTTATGCTGTTCGTAGAAATGTGGTCTTTACGTTTTTAATATTTTTCTAATACATTTTGAATTTTAAACATTACAGTATAATGATATTCATAGTAGTAATTTTTAAAGTAGAGTATTTATATAACTTACATTTTATAATTAAATTTAAATCAATAAAGTATACTTAGCTTTCATTTTTTCTATTTATTTTATATTCCTTTTTGTTGTGTCCCCATATTAGTGTGGGATTTCTCCCACGGTAGACGGGTTTTGACACTTTAATAAAGTTATCTATCTATCGCTCTTTCGAGAGCGTTTTCAAACTTATACGGATTCGATGAAAACGATCAGCGTGTTAGTGTGGACGGAAGGCCTAAACGTATCAAAACGTATACGGATTCAAATGAAAACGCGTTAGTGTGGACGGGCCCTCAGTTGATGGACCAGGGAACCAGGATTCATAAAATCTATTAGAAAATAACACCTATGTTGTATTGTGAATGTGCGCATTCTGATTGGTTAAAAAGCGTGTTTGTAAGAGACCTGAGAAACACGATTGTCACGCAACGCTGTCGCGCGTGTGTATGTTATTTTGGCTCGTGTCTTTCAAGTTTTGATCAGTTCTCCCAACATCCCCTCGTGTTTGTAAGAAAGCAGAGAGCACACGGGAAGTACTTTTATTGCTTAATTATAAAATGATAACAGCATTGAATCTCACGCGTTAATTGGTTGAAAGCCGTGTCTGTAAGAGAATAGACACGCTTTTTTGTGTTAGTTTCGGTATTTTATAAAAGCAATAAAAACGCACTACCCATGTCTATGTACCTTTTCGTAAAGTTTTTTTAAATTCTCCCAACATCCCCCTCGTGTTTGTAAAAAGTACATTGACACGGGAATACGTTTTATTGCTTAAATATAGACCTCGCTTAACGTAGCGCTCCATTCTACCGGACTGTATTTGCAAAAGCACATAGAACAACTGAAGCCTTGCAATGGTTCACTTGCCAGCCAATCAAGAGCTCACTGTCATATGACTAGCTATAAGCTCACTGTCCAGCCCCTCCCCGACGAAAATTTCTATAGCTACGGCCTTGAGACCCCTGGACCTACTATATCTGGGGGAGCCTATTTATATTTGGGAAGGGGTAGGAATTTTACGGTGTATTCCAAGCGAATGCCGTGGAATGAGCACGTTGAACGACGTTGACACAGCCCCACATTTTTGATAACAAACGCACTTATGAAGGTTACATGTACAGCACATTTTCGCAATATTATAATGCTCAACGATAAGCAGTGAATATATTGTCATTAAATTTTTGAGGTTGGACCTTCGGACACGTATAAGAACCTAGATTTTTCCAACTTAGCCTAAATAGCTTCATTGAAATGGTATTTAGTGGGATTTGAGGTAATATATACTGTGTAGGTTCTTAAATACACTCTTTTTTATAAGAACGTCTAATTTTCAGTTGAGGCTGGGCCGTTCTTATTTTTGGAGCAGTTTGAGGCTGGAAATGTTCTTACGGATGTTCTTACATTTCAGACACGTCGGAGGCTGAAATATGATAGATCTTATAGAAGGATACATACCAATGAAGTATTTAAGAGTTTATAAATTACAATATTGAAGGTCGTTATCATTAACACATTTGATTCTGGATTTCGAACGCATCACTGAAAATAAATCTTTTTGCTCGTATCTGAGGCTCAGGCATGTTCTTAGTATGTTCTTAAAATTTGGGTAAATTTCAGGTTGAACGTTCTTATAAAAAAGGTTCTTATAAAAAAAAAAGAGTGTAGGTTCTTAATTTGATAGGGGATTAACGATCAACATATGCGATGTATTATCAATTGTGCAATTCAGTATTGGGAAAGACATGATACGTTTTTCATTTTTAGTTCCTTCTTTGAATCTTTCTGACTGAAATCCTAGACTATCTTTCTTATTTAATCTTTAGTTTCATCTGTACCTTCATTTTTGCAAAATAAGAACCTATCTAAATTTTAAGGCTAATGAAAAGATGGCTTAAGATGAAACTTTTAGCCTCTTTTTCGTTTTATACGCGGGTTTTTACGAGTACTTGTCTTTTATTCTTGGAAGAGTCGTTCAGTTTTAGACATTGGACACTAGGATCACTTCTTTACGTCTCTATTGAATTACGCCATCTTTGCGATTGCCTGACACTTCTAAACAGTTAAAAACCCGAATCTTACCTCTTTTATTATCCAAATTCTGCGCTTTACTCAGAACCAACGCCATTGCAAACAAAACGAAGAGGAACTTCTTTGCTGCAACCATCTTGTGGAAAACTTTGACTCCGCTCGCTCGCGTATTGAGGCTTGCAGTACTTGATTATATCATCAAGCTGGGCATTTATTTTAATGGACACATGACTTCGATTAAGTTATGGCGTAGGCCGTTGGTAGACCAATAAAGGGGCTGACATTTTAGCACTTGTGAGCAGGCTATTCTATTACTAGCCATTTTCGTTTCTGCGAACTATACGCCGACTAACAAACCGCGGTTTGGCTTCCGTCAATCAAACAAGTGAACAGCTCTTCAAAAACCAAATTTTCCACCATTTTATGCAAACGACACTTAGAAATGTTGATGGACGGATTGAGAGCAAAAACGCAATTTGGCGTTCGGAAAAAAAAAGTGGGAGTTGCAGAATTCTGAAAATGGCAGTAACTGAGAAAGAGAAATGGCTGGTTTACAAGCCACAATTTGTCGGACTAATTGTGCTTTAATCCACGACGTATTTGATTTGTCCGAAGAAGAATCGGACCCAACACTGAAAAATATGTTGCGTTATGACAGATTTTTCAGTGTCGGACCGAGAACGAGTCAAACTTATAAAAAAAAAATCCACCCGACGAATGGCGGAACGTGTATATATCAGCCATAAAAGTTTGACTATGAAAAATCAGCCGTTTCAGAATGTCATCTCAAAATCGTTTTTATAACACTCATTTTCGGTGTACCTGAGGATTACAGAAGGATATCTTTCTCATTTCCTCTATATCAGGGTGGTTTTTGATACGTCCCGTCAAATAATTGGCCTAAAAAAATCGATAGTGATAATTAATTTAATTTTTTGCCTTAAAGAGCATGTTAATCCACAATACTAAAAAGTAATAACTCTTTAAGAGTTTTTCCCGAAGTTTAATCTACTTGAGGATACATGATGTTAAATTTCTTTCCAGTTATTAGCAGCTTTAGTGAAATTGTTCTCTCTCACTAATGAAACTTTAGTTGCTAAATAAGTGCTTTTTTGCGGAAAACCCAAAGGCGTTTTTCAAACGTTTTTTCCTTTTTCTGTTTCTTTCCTTTTTTTCCCCCTTTTTCAGTGGCATTCTGTGTTTAAGTTTTAACCTCTTCTAGATCTGGCGCCTGTGTCAGCCGCCATTTTCACAGCATAGCAACACACCAAGTCGGAGAAAGCATCCATTTCCGTCGGCTGATTTAGAGAATATAGAGCAATCTTCTCGTTAAATGGGTTGTGTCACGGTCATTGAATAAATTTGTAAATACAGCTCTAAATTTGTATGCAATCATCCCCAAATCACTTGTATCCCTTGGTATTAGTCTAATAGGCAATGGAGCTAGTTTTAGCGGCAAGACTGCCGATTTACAAGCAAATTTTGATGTAAATTCAAAATTTGAAAACTTGTCATCCTGACAAGATTTCAAAACACATAGTTGCAATCCGTTTCCATCCGCTCTGTAATAGGTCCATGAAGCCTATAATCATGATCGCTTTGTAGTTAAAGGGCTATTTAACAACCTAGACTAGTATTTTGGCGATCAATCAATTATTTGTGTGTTTTTTACATCACCAAAAGTGTGCTAAAATCCTGACACAGCCCCTTTAATAGCAGGGTACTCATTGAAAGACAGTTGCAGGGATCTGAGGACAATGATTTGTGCTTTATTCAATGAAATACGGTCTACAGGTCGATGAATTTCTACTGTTACATGTGACAGTTTGAATTAATTAGCCCATCGCATGCTTCTGTCCTACCAATACATAATTATTAGCACTTGCACAGCCTGGTGCGGACTATAAAGTTGCAGCTCCTGTGACAAAATGAAAAGAAACGTGATCACCGTGGGGTAAAACGCAGTCCAAATCTGCGCTTTTTAAAATCAACAGAACTCATGAAAAGGAGTCTGACTTCCTAAAGTGCGCAAATGGGTAGGCAAGTCATTCAAATCATTGACTCGCTATAACTAAAAGATCGTTTCATGAAGTTAGTTCGCGGCTTTGGTATGGCCAGCTTGTTTTCAGAATTTCTGAATTGATACTTAGCAGGCCCGTAGCCAGGGATTTTTGTGTGTGTGTGTGTGGGGGGGACCAACGGACCAACGTGGTATGAATTGATTAGCCGCTAGTCAAAATTCACTAGAAAAAGCAAGTATACGAAACTGGCTGTATGCCAAAGTGACCGCAGTCTTCTGTTTGGCCCATTTAGTCACTAAAACCAAGAGTGGATTACCAAGAGTTTCCATATTTACTATGTACGCCCGAATCACAGTCAGAAAAGTGTCTATTTTTAGAACTAGGATGCCCGAGAAAATTCGTCATCCACAGGGTTCCCACTTTCTCGCCACGCGAACAGTTGTGAGATCCAGCCTAAAATTAAATCGCAGATTAATGGAAAAACCGTTAAAATCGCAAAGATAAGGTAGGATATTCTCTATTTTGTGTATTGGGTATACGAGCATTCGAGCCTGAGCATTCGAATAGTTTCGCGCGCGAAACTCAAATCTAAAAATAGATACTTTTCTGACTGTGATGTGGACAAATACAGTAGGTAAAGATTCTAACTCTTGTTAATCCACTCTTGCTAAAACAGTGTTTTCAAACCCTTAAATGCGGACCTTTTTGTCGCGTGGGGGGGGGGGGGGGGGGGGGGGCTTAGCATGCCGGTATACAAATCAAGCTGAGATATGGGGGCAAGGTCATTTCCGGGTGGAGGGGGGACTCCAATATTTTTGGGGCGGGGGTGCTCGTCGTACCTTTTAGGTTTTAAAATCAGGCCTCTGGTACCTTTTTAGGGCTAAAATTCGAAAACTTGCTAAAAAAGTTTCAGATAGGTACCTGTCAGAGGTCCGTTGTAGCAAATCAAGCAAATCGCACTTGTTGATAGCCTGAATTTCAGACGTATTTTCCCTCGTAAAAAAATACGAGAGAAAATTAGGAGGGAAAATACGTCTTGTTGGTACCTTTAAATTTTAGGACTAAAAATCAACTAAGGAACGCCATGTTTATTACCATTTAGGGGTAAAATCGAAAGTTCCCGACGAGCACCCCCGCCCCAAAAATAGGGGAGTCCCCCAGGGGGGGGGGGGGTCATTTAGGGACTTAAAAACTATCAGAGATTTATGACTCGAGCAGCTCGATTCTAGTCTAGTTGCGTGACTCAGGGTAGCGTGACACTTACCAAGGCTTCTTGCAGCATGTGCCGCAGTCTACGTTACCGCCGAACCTGTTACGCGTTACCCTCTTGAGCAGATTAATGTCGTCCCTCTCCGTTTCATCTGTGACAAAGGGAAGGCACGTCGTAACAAGTTACATTTTATCAGAAAATAACCCCTCAATTTGTAACGAAAACGTTTTAAATTATTTACTTCCTGAAATTTTCTCACTTAAAAGAAATGGAGAGAGAACTCCGTCGAATCTTCGTGTCCGGAGCTCGCATTATATTTACGCTGCGGCTTCCTGTGTTGCACGCACGCGCGCCAAAAGTGGCGGGAAAAAATCAGCCAATCACAAACGTCTTCCTGAGAGACGCTAAGGGTTGACGCAAAGGAGCTCCATGTTGAGCGAGGATGCACTTTCCCATGATCCTTTTCTGGTTTAGACTCTTGGGAAAGCAGCGCGCTCCTTGCGCGAAACCAGAGTGAAGTAATTATTTTCACTTTCTATAGGCCTGAGGTCACGTGACGCCAAATGTCTGATTACAGGGGGGTGAAGGGGGGGGGGGGGGGGGGGGGGGTAGCGATCACGAATCACGGACCGATTTTTCGGTATTTCACGGATCACGGAGTTATGAAAACGCTTTTCACGAATCACGGAAGTAATTAATCATTTAAATTATGTCGATCACAATTCAATAAAGTACGATTTCAAGCTCTCCTGTTATTTTCTCATTTCGCAAAATTGGTTTGCTCATAGCATCCATGATCAGTTCAGGTTTTTGGGCACCGGATTTAGGATTTTCGCTATGAAGATATATTGTAACGGACCGAGCTCCGGTTACAGAGCCTTTGAAAGCCCTGTAATGGCGGCCGAAGCCGCTAAACAACAACTTGCCACAAGAGCTGGGGGTGAAGACTGATTTTATTGACGAGCCAGTCACATTTACATGTCAGGATGCACCATATAAGGGCAGCATGCCCAAATACGTCCGAAAACGCGGGAAACTACAGAAATGCCCAAAAGCAGCAGTCCCAGTTCGCTACATTATCCCCTTCTTTCTAGAAATGCGTCCCGCATTTACACAAAATAACAGCATCAAACCAATAAAATCCAGCTAAAATTACAGCATTACAGTCAAGGTCTTTTTAACCCCTTGTTTTTATCTCGACAAATCCAGTTTTATAAACTTCTGCACTGTCCCAAATCTCGACCAGCATAGACGTCGAATGTGTGTCGCCTCCCGTGCCTGTAGCTTGTGTCGAACCTCAGGAGTGATCTGGCCACAACCACTCCAAGCCAGTCACATTTTACATGTCAGGATGCACCATATAAGGGCAGCATGCCCAAATACGTCCGAAAACGCGGGAAACTACAGAAATGCCCAAAAGCAGCAGTCCCAGTTCGCTACAATATATTCAGATCAGTACCGAGCCTTGCTTGTATGTTTCTGGATAAGCGCGAAGCGCGCTGCGATTTTGAAAATCAAACTACGCGGTATTATGAAATTCTTATTTCTGGGACACGAAAATGACGCTTGAGAAATGGAGTAACGGAAGAAACATGTTAAACATAGCCATCGTACGATGTTTTAGTTTGTAAATGCTACAGCAAAGTATCCTCTTTATGCGCGCGAAGCGCGCTGCAAATATTGGGCATATAAGTTGAAAGAATGGCAAAAGTCCAGGAGTAAATGAGAACTTGGTGTTTAAAAATTGCGCTTCCGGGTTGCTAAACCTTTATTTACTGTTTGCTGATAGTAAATTTACTCAATTTTAAAACGACATTTTAATGTTGTAGATGGCGAGCGCGCAGCGCGAGCCGACCAAAAAAACAATCTATTTATATGAGGACGTCAGGTTCCCTAAAAAGCAGTCAGGAGAGAATGAGCCTGCTCGATATTGGTCCAAATGGTCCGTCTCTAATGACCAGCTTTCACGTTTCACGAATCTCTAGGCCTGTAATCACGAGTCACGTAAGAGAAATTCGTAAAATCACGGGTCACGAGGACATGAGATTTCACGGATTACGGCAATAATTTTCCTGTTTTCACGAATCACGGAGCAAATTTGGGGTGAATCACGGATCACGGAGAACCCCTTCACCACCCTGTGGATATGATTTTCAGAAAAGCGTGAGAGGCTACGAGAAACCCTAGCGCGTATAATTGTGTTGTTCCCGGTAAAAAATATTTAAACCCTAAAGGTTCTTTTAACAAATTTTCAGACAAGCCCTTTCTCCTGTCGCGATGTAATAGCTAGGCCTTATCACGGTTTCCGATGCCATTTTGTTGAGTAGGCAAACCATGCGATTTCACGTCGCGTTTGCAGAGTTTATGCGGAATTTTGCGTGGTTTGCCTACTCAGGGTCCGTACAGTACAGGTTTTGGAACGTTTTGGAAATTGATAATGCCATTTTCCAGGACCTGGAAAGTTTTGAATGGAAAAGTTATAAATTTTCGTCTCATTTTTTGAAATTATAATTATGTAGTACCCTATTCATTTTATTGTATTTATTGATAAACTACCGGAAAAAAAATTAAAATTTGTTATAAATACGCGACGAACTGAACACTGTCGTGAGGTTTTTTTTCATAGTGTGGTTTTGGCGAAATCTAGGTCAATGGGATTTGGAAATTTTCACTGAGGATTCTGTACGGACTCTGGCCTACTGAACAAAATGGCTGTGGAAACTGTGATAAAGCCTATTCCTGTAAAGTTTCACCAGAAATAATTTTAGACAACTTTAAAAAAACTCGTTGCATAGCCTGTGTAGCAAGCGTTTCCGTGTGTTTTCAAGGAAAAGAAACCCAGAGAAACAGAGGAGAAAGCGGCGAGAAGTTCCACGAGCCAAATCTCGTCCTGAAAATTCGAAGACAACGTTTGCTACTCAGGCTACGCGTTGCTTAGATCGGTAGATCGACGGAAAAATACTCGAGCTGGTTTTCATGTGCGAGAACAATTATTTTGCTCTGTGAGTAATTATTGTAATTTCAATAAAATAAACGATTGAAATTCTTCTGTGTGATTTTTGATTTTTCAAAGACTCCTAACAAATCCGACGCAATACTTTGTCAGGACAGCGAAACCGTCCTTCCTAAATCCTCGGCACCTACAGCACAGATCTTTCTCTTTTGAAAGCATTTCAATATGTCATTTCTAACCTTCAATATCCGTAATTATATTCGGAGCGAGACCGCGCCCATTCAAATTCTCAGCATATTAATACAAAGCAAATTTTTTTGGAAGCACATTTTTGCTCAATCTCACCTTTGTCGTCCGAAATTCCCAGTACAGTAAAAAGCAGCGTGGAAAAGGCAAACAGAAGGAAGATTTTCTTCATTGAATTCATCTTGCTTCCTGGCTTTGTGCTGGATTCTACTTGGAGTGCGGTTATATGGGGTATTTATACATAATTGAAGCGATCGTAATTGAGGGCAATCTAATTTGGCTTTAAGAATAGCAATTGTTTCAGTAGAGTACATGGCTTTTATTGAGATAGAACGCTGTAATTAAGTGAGACAATGCGTTAAAAATAGGAATCGTTAGTGTGAAAATGTATTTTCAAGTACATAATAAAGATTTTATTTCCCTGTTCTGTTTAACTAAAAAGGAGGCGCGTACGTGCACTAATGCACTAATGCAATGCTTTATTACTCATAGCAGAAGGTAAAAGCGGGTTTGTTAAGAGTAATTAAGGAGAAATTATTGGGCTTTATCAAATTTGTCACTTTATCTCTGAAAATACCCTGGAAGTGCAAGGCATAATAAATACATTGTATTAGATCCTTTATTTTATTTATTTATAATTTTGTCGACAACGTTTCCAGAACAGTTTGATTTTTTTTGTCGTTAAATTTCAATAAAAAGAATAATGACGATACCAAAAATAAATTTTATATATAGCGTTCTAAGTGATTAACATGTACAATGCTAATAAAAACAATTTGTGGTCAATTCTAATAATTAACATTTACATTTTCTAATTATTATGACAGTAGCACTATTAAAATTTCAGATCATGTATATTTGGAAATGAAAAACATTTGAAAAAAACTAAATTATAGAAACCCTAAAAAGCTAAAGTTATGAGCTTCGCCTTAAAACTTCTCAAGTGATCCTTATTTTCTTGGCCTTCGTTCCATACTTCAGGGAAGGGATGCTTGTTGAAAAAGAATTATGAATCAAATTTGACCCTTATAGCCAAAACCGCATTCTCGTACCCAGAGCTCCTCGGCTCGTCTGCTCGCAAGGGGGCTCTCGTCGGGACATCCATTTGAGAGCTTTCGCTGATTGGCTGATTTCGAACGTTGGGGCATGCGCAGAAAGATCTTTCCCTCAGCGGCTCTCTGTATTCAATCTTGTACCCAGAGCCCGTCATCTTTTGGCTAGCGGCAAGATTCAGGGCTCTGGGGAAATCCGAGTTGTGAGCATGCGTGGTAGGTCAAAAACGTAACGAACTTTCACACAACGTTCAAACCGGAAACCCGGAATCTGGGTTTCAAAAAAAATCGATTCCCCCAGAGCCCTGAATCTTGCCGCTGGCCAAATGATGGCGGGCTCTGGGTACGAGATTGCTCTGTATCAAACCTCGCGCATGCGTCAGTTGCTGTCACCAGAACCTCCCCCGCGAGGAGACGAGCCGGGGAGCTCTGGATAGGAGAATGCCAAAACCGTTGTTTCGCCGCGCTGTGAAATTTCAAATGAGGTTTTTCGCCTACTCGACTGTCGCGACAGAAAGCCAGTCGACTGCACTTGGTGAAACTAGGCAAGGACCTGATTGGCTTAGATGGTTTGACTGGCGTCTGTAAATGCGCAGCGCGAACCAACGACTTTAGTATATATATAAAACAGGTGCAACCAGAAACGCGCTGCATTGTTTTCATAAGCCGTGTCAGCCACTCTTTTGTTATTGTTTTCGTTCGACATTAGAAGACGAATAACGTGTAGAAATCCCTAAATCAACATCAAAAAAACAAAGTTTCATATTTGATCACCAAATTCAATCGGGAACATTGCTCTGTATTCTCTAAATCATTCGATGGAAATGGGCTTTCTCCGACTTGGTATGTTGCAATGCTGTCAACAGCTCTATAACCATCTCTGGGGACATCCATTTGAGGGTCTTCGCTGATTGGCCGAATCTGAGCGTTGGGGCTTGCGCAGAAAGCGTTTCTCGCAACGGCTCTGTATCAAATATCGCGCATGCGTCAATGGCCGGCTGTCACTAGAGCGTCCCCCGCAATTTGACGAGCCGGCCGGGGAGCTCTGGGTTCGAATGGGGCGCGATCGAACAATTTTAACCCACTTCCTTGTCCATTTAAAAGATTCCATCCACAAACACACGTTCAGGGTTTTTTATATTTCCATTAAATTTTGGCAATAATAATACAAAGCAAGAGAAAATAATCGATCCTAAGCAAGAGAAAATGTACTCAGTGAACACACTTAGTGCTACCTGGGTACCCTGTGGAAAGTAGTCCTACGGGAGACTGGTAAATAATTTTCACGACGTAGTCGATCGAGAGGTACTCCCGTTAAAGACGAAGGAAGCCGTACTGTAAGAGTGTACAATACCTCAGCGGTTTTAGAAGAGGCCTTTCATTTGCAATCATAATTTCCAATAACATGGCAACTTCAACGTCGGCTACAGATCAACTGATTATCGGAAATATCCAACTCTCCGTAAATGACGATTGCAAACCGGAAGTCAACAATCCACTACATTCAAACGATTTCCAAAGAAATACCACAGAAGAAGAACGGCGAAGCAGTGTCATGCGCGGTAACAGCGAAATACAAACTTACAGGGATACGAAAGGCGAAGAATTGAATGAAATTCTAACAAATTCTGGGCTAAATACTGACGGAGTAGTATCGAAATCTGAGCTCGATGTTTTGCGCAGCAAGAGGAGGTCAAAAGGTTGTAGCTCACCTAGTGATCTCATTTTCTCTGGGACACCATTGAAGTTTCTAGCTATAGCTTTTGGATTATGGCATCCGCTAGGTTGTTGGTCAATACCCTCATTGGTGTTAGCTATCCCACTGGTTTTAGTTGTGTTTGGTGGCGAAGCCCTAATTGTGTACCAGTGCCGATGGGATTCCCCGCATCTGAATCAGTCTTTTTGTTACCTCGCCGCCGCGGACTCCGATCCCCTTCCACAATCTGAATTCAACTTTAGTCAATTTATTCGGTTTATAGTCGCAACTTCGCAGATTATTTGCTATTTAATGATGTGTTATTGCATTCGCCGAGGACAGAAAAGTGCAAACATTCTCCATCTTGATGCAGCATTTCACCTTGTGCCCAAATCAAAATGGGGAATTATGAACTTCACGCTTTTATTTTTCCTTGTTCTTCCGACCTCCGCGTTACTCGTTCAGAAATGCTGCCCCTTCGGTGGAACGTGTAGCTCTTGTGACTTCAAAGTCCTACTTTGGTACATACTTCTGTCGCTTGTTCTCTGGTTAACAGTGATAAGTTGCTTGGTCTTTGCAATTGTTGCATATGGACTTGCCACGTTGGCTCGGCAGTGCAACGAGAGAATTCAAACAATGGAGGGAGACTCGGTGAATTGCTACATCGCAATACATCAAGACCTTTGCCGAACAATTTGCAAAAGTATTCATTCATTTAAGAAATGGTTCATAGTTAACACAGCGTGTCATTGCTGGATCGTGTTGTACTTTGCCGTGGTGCTTCTTACAAAACTCGACAACAAAATGCCATGGACTAGTTACTATTTCATTTTCGTCCTAATCATCTACGCCGTATTTGTTGCCGCACACCCGTGGATTTCCACTGCTAATCTAACTCGTGAGTTCAACAAGATGATTCGCCAGTTGAATACCAGTATAAATGGTCTCCAAGTCACTTGTTCAATAATCGGTCACGCTTGAACGATTTTGTCCAATATGCGCTAAATACGCAGTGTCAATTTTCGCAGATTTCTTGCAGCACTGCGCTGCCATTTTTGTCTATCTTTTTGGCCCTTTGTGGGCTTGGACTAAGACTTTTGCAGTGACGCAGGGAATTTCTGCAGAAACCCATCCATGCGAAATGCATAATGTTCCAAGGCATACGCATGGATAGCCATAGGAAATCCGAACACTTCCCATCCTTCTACCATGGGAAATTAAGCTTTTGCCATGGATGGGTTTCTGCAGAAATTCCCATCCCTGTGTGACTAGGGCACCATTACTCGACAGTAAATCAGACTTGATATAAGGTCCATTCACACGGCGCGATTTCAGCTGCGCGGTCTGAGGTGCGATTTCTGTGGCGATTCCATGGCGATGTCATATCGCGGGATGTGAACGGCCGGCGATGGACTTTTCACATGCGATGTCGCCGCGACGTCGCAGGCGTTTTGAACGTGTTCAAATTCCACTGCGATGCAGGTGCGATTTCTTCATCGCCAACAAACTGACAAATATCGCAGAGCCAAATCGCCGGCCGTTCACACCGCGCAACGATCGCAGCTAAGATCGTGCCGTGTGAACGAGGCTTTGCGTTTGTTTTCTACACGTTCCTGTTGGTTGAGGCCTTAGGTCTTTGTTAAGTCAGCCAATCAGAATGCGTAGAAAAACAAAAACATAGCGACTCTTGTTTTCTTGGGTCATTTACTTCGTCCCCTGATTGGTCAGTTGTTGAATTTGTCTCGCTTCTGATTGGCTAAGTGTATTTACTTCGTCCCCTGATTGGTCAGTTGTTGAATTTGTCTCGCTTCTGATTGGCTAAGTGTATTTACTTCGTCCCCTGATTCGTCAGTTGTTGAATTTGTCTCGCTTCTGATTGGCTAAGTGGAAGTTTTCTACACTCATCTGAAATCCGCTCTATAAGACAAGTAAACCGGATTTGTTATTTCTCCTGTGTTTCACTCCCGGCGGAACCTTTTGTAAATTGTATAAAAGTGATCGTGTAATGTTGGTAGAGACACTCGAAACGTTTTTTGTGGCTCGTCGGATTTGACAACGTTCTGTTCGTGACTTGCGTTTTATAGTCGAGACCCAAGAAAACGAGAGTAGCTATGTTTTTATTGCGCGGTGTGAACGGCCGGCGATTTGGCTCTGCGATATTTCCCCGTTTGTTGGAGATCTGGAGAACATCGCACCCGCATCGCAGTGGAATTTGAACATGTTTACAACGCGTGCGACGTAGTGGATTCCCTGCTAGCAGAGGCCTCTTTTCTCTGCATTTCGCTGGCTGAGGTTCGCGAGGGAACGTATAGCGGCGACATCACAAGGCTGAAATCGCCATAAGATCTCGCAGGCCGCCGTGTGCCCATGATGACAGCTCTCCCGGTGTGGATGCTGAAAAAAGCGCATCGAAGTCCATGCAATTAGCGCGCACTCAACTTGAAAGCATGTCGCCCCAAATAGACGAAATAGTACTTCATTCATCACGATTCACGTTACAGTGCTTACCAAGCATTATTATTCAGTAATCGTACATACAACGGGGCCTAAAAATAGCTTAAATTGTGCATATTTTGTCTACCGCTACATCGTTAAGCGTATTGACGTCATAGTTTGCTATTAATGTGTCATAAACAGATCTATCTTTTCACAGATCAACGCACGCTATTCATGCTACAGTTTGGAATCAATAACAGTGGCTTTTATAGTGCTCACGATTTCTTCATAAAACAATGTGCACTATTCAATCAATAAACGCATATTTGAAAAGACAGTGTTTGTAAATAGTAAACTGGGAGGGGCGAGGGAGTGTTTAAGTGCTAAAGATGGCTCTCTATGACGCACAAAACGCGCTCGCATAAGAAGCCATTTTGTGGCAACACAAAACATGAAAACTGGAGTTAATAAATCCAGTTTGTTTTGCGTTGCCACAAAATGGCTTCTTGGCTGAAAACAAAATGAGTGAAACTATTATTATAAGAGTTGCTTTCGCTTTAAAATATTATTTGAATCTTTATCCAAATTTATTTCCTCCATGTGCCACAAACCAGCTTACCACGTGTAGCAAAAAGTACCAAAGTTTTTGTAGTATTTGGACTAGAAAGTTTATCACACAAAATATAGTCAAGTCATTCCTTCGGGTTCGATTCGGGTAGCTTTGCATGACTGGAGACAAAAAGATTATTTGTCGTTGAAATCCCTCAAAATAATTATTTAGAAAGGCAATCTTTCATGACATGCAAACAAATCCTATAGAGCTAAGCTGGGATTAGTACTAATTGAAATCAGTTCTATTAAACTTCAAACAATAACCTTTCGCGCAGATTTTAGAAATGCCCCTTGGCGATGGCTTTTGATTGAAACAGAAAATAAAGGGTTTAAAGCTTTAAAATTGTTCCAAAGTTCTATCATTAGTCGTATCATCCGTTTGATTTGTGGAATTCGCAGTTGATTTATTGTTATTTTACATGTATTTTGGCAGCAGCGCAGTCGACCTTAAAAACGGCCACATTTAGCTTAGAGTAAACATAAATTGGCCGTAGGTGGTTTACAAATTACATGACATTTTTCTTTGCAATTCGAAACAACAGCTGATCAATTAACTGTAAGGCCTTGAGGGACTTCAGCAGGGGATGGCTAATCTGTTGATCGACCATGTAAAAAGGTCTTTAGTAATCTTTCCATAAGGTTTTGTGGAGCATCACGCCAAGGTTTTTTCAGCCTTTTTTTCTCAGGTATATTAAGGCATGGGTGCTTTTTTTACAAAAATGCGAAAAACACTGGAAAAAATTCCGTAGAATGTTTTTCGTTAAGGTTGCTCTACCCGGTGAGACGTTTTTTGATGTATTTGGTTACCATGTCAACGGGTTGCGTGACTTGTAAGAGCGTGACAAAGGCACAATTTTGTTTCCGTTCTTTGCATTCGACGGGGATCCGACCAATGGTTTCCCAGGGAGCCCCCCCCCCCCCCCCGTAATGCTACTTTTATTGCTACTCACTGTTCCTTTTACTGGATGCTTCCTGTTCCAGAGTCCTGTTATATTTTTAGATGTAACTTATATATGACTGACTAATCTTCTATTATTCTTATTATTATATATTCCTTTGCAACATTTTGTATGTTTTTTATGAAGATGAATTAAAGACTATTATTATTATTTTAGATTTAGAATTTTTCTTACATTATAATTGTACATAGTTTTAGATTTTTACTAGATTGTGAATAAAGAGTTATTATTACTATTATTATTATTTTATTATTATATTGTTGTATTGTTATTCCCTTGCTTGCTGTTCTTTTTGGCGGAAAAGATCCCTTTTGTGCACTTATGCTATTTGGCTTTCCTAGATCGAAGCTTCTTCCGTTCAAACTAATTATGATAGATTTACTACTACAAATTAAAGTTCTAATCAGTCTCAACACTTTTATTCGTTCTCGTATCGACACAGGTGCGACGCGAAACGCTTATTGAATAGGGTTATTTTGTGTCGAATAAATTATCCCTCACTTCAATTCAATTTTTTTTGTTATAGAAATGGTCTCTTTTTTAATTAAAAAAGTCGCCACAAAAGAGGAAAAAGAACCCTGGAAAAACATTTGTCAATTTGATCCAATTTCCAATACTAAAAACAGCTTTTGGAAAAAAAATTTTCTAATGGGGCGTTTGGCAAACTAAACAAGATTTTCGTATTTAGAAAGAATTACCGTCAACACTTTAATAGTTTTTCTATCTTTCAAAGCTAAATGCAGATTGCGGCTATAGAAAGAAAATGAACGTGAAAGAAAAATGAGTAAAGACATGTAAAGAATTTCTTTAATGGCTGTTATATTGACTCTAAAAGTTTAAATTGCTGTGTGATTATTTCTTTACGTGGACTAAATTTCTAATTATCAATTCAGATGAGTTCCTTATATGGTTTGGTAGTTCGAGAAAACTCCGCGTTATTAATGGTCTGAGTGGTTTATTTCATTAGTATGCCATAGCGAAATCGCGTGCAGTGATAAACAATAAAACCTTTGCGAAAACTAGAGGGCTGTATGGTCCAGAGACTTCTGTGTTCAAAACACAGTTTTGTTAAGGGACCCGTTGATACCAAGGATTTAAGACACAACAAAACCACCTTGTTCTTTACGGTATATTATGAATTTCGACATAAAGGATGAATCTATGGCACGAGAAATATGACTGTTGCTTTGCTTGGGGATTGGATGTATACAGGCTCAAACAGAGCTAAAAAGAAACAAGATTCAAGCGGCGAGCATGTGTCATTCGTGTTGCGGGGGTAAGTACGCTGACAACTCTTGTAGTAGTATAGTCATGAGTAGTACTAGAAAGCTGAAAATCGCGCAACAGCGTGACATATTTAAATCATAGTAAAACCGATAATTTTGCTATTAAGGATTTCAAAATGTGCCGAAAGCTGACTATCATGTTTTATCTCAGATTGCACTGCTCACAAGATACAAGTTGACTTCAAAGTCGGAAAAAAGCATCATACAAGTTCCAGTCATTGCTTCCGAATATTAAGAATACTGTCTCTCAAATTAAAATTCGAAACACTCTGAATGCTTTATTCGATTCATGGCTTATTTTTACTTGTAAGAAATAACTAACGTAAAATTGGCAAAAAGCTTAAAGAATTACATTTCATCTCACTCCGACAATTTATTGAGAAAATCACTTTGACAAGTATGACAACAAATCATGAAACCGCGCAGAAGAAACCCTGTTCTTAGTAAAAGCCGAGCAGCCACAATTCCAATTACTATGATCAAAAAAGCGAAAATTAAATGAATATTTATTATTTCACTTCCATTTTCCGATATGAATAATGACTCTGGCTCCAGTTCCTATCTCTATCAATATTTGCTTGTGACCGAGTGTTGAGAGTAATTTTTCCTTATTGACTTTAGTCAGAAGACCTTTCGCGGAAGCATTTGTGTGTATTTCCTCAAACTTGGCTTTATTTTTATTAAAAAGAGAGTGTAATTATATTACACTGAGAATCTCGAAGCGGAAACCAAGACGTAAAATTACAAAGTAATTCCGCCAATTCATCGAACGTGGAAAATCTGTCACTCCAGAGGAACGATCCAATCAAGAAACTTTTGTTGGTAAAAATTGCATTTAAATTTTAACGCTTCTTCTGTTAATGTCAATTAAGCGAAGAAACCTTCTCTTGCTAGATTCAATTGTATTGATTATCCGTATTACAAGTTTAGTCAGCTTGAAACTAGAATATTCAAGTAGCTCAAAGATATTTACCCTGTCAGAAACAGTCATTTTACAAAGTGTCCTAACATATTTTGAAAGATTATTGTTACAGCGTTACAGCTAGAGAAGTATATGTATTACATTTCTTTACGATATATTTCTGTTTATTCGATTAAGCTACGAAGCTATAACGTTTTTAAAAGAACAAGATATATCGGGAAATACGTATGAAATGCATTCTATTCATTTTAAGTTATTCTTGACTTAACTTCAGAAAACCCAATTGCATGGCGAGAAGGTTTAAGTAAGGGTTATGAGAACTAAAAAAAATTGAAACAATATGTAAATTCGGTTTCAACACTTAAAATTGCTTGCATGATATAGTACTAACGTAGCTGAGGTTACAAAAACAACTTGTTGTTGCGTGTATTTGTATTAGCCGCGGAGTGAATTCACCCCAGGAACGGGGGATTGCGTGAGTCAAAAAACACGCAAAATGTAATGATCTTTTTCATTTAAAATCGAGGACCGGCTCATACGTCTATACTATAACACCAGGAACTGGTTTTGAATTAATTTTATTAGACGTTTTCTCTTTTAAATGGTCAAACTTTACGTTACATATAGATTGTATTTTTAGTTCAAAGAAAAATCGACAAAAGAGTGTTACATTTTTTTTACTATTTTGTCATATTTTTTTAACTTTTTGTTTGAAGTACGAAAATTTCCTTCTTAACTTTCCATGTGCTACTTTGACAACATGTTTCTTCTACTTCCTTGCTACTGCCATAGCAACAACCATGCATCAAAACATTCTCAGGTATCAATTATATCGCTTTGACAGCTGTATTTTAGACCAAGGAGATATTTCTCTGCTTTTGTGGCTAATTAATGACTGGGGTATCTTTGAAGTTTTCGACTCGGACACCTCGAAGTAAACAGGAGTAAACAATTACACAAAAGAGTCAATGGAGAAAGTTTTAAAAGACCCGAGAATGAAATAGAAAAAATGCACCGCCTATACTTCTGAGCGTCAATTCTGAATGCCTTTTGTCTACATGAGGAGCTTTACCCCGTTTTAGATTTTGGCCCCCCTGTGGCTAGTGAACATTTCATGTCCACTTTTGCTCCACAGGGGCCGTAATATTATGCCGCGCTCAAAGCAGTAAAACCGGGTAATCATCCTATTCACACCCAAGGATTAATGCTCAGTGCTGACAGAACCGCTCAATAAATATCATACACACAAGGTCAAAAAGAGTCCAGGAATATTAAACTACAGAGCGTGTGTCGTCCTTTGCGAGAAAAGCCCGCTGAACTAGTGAGCTCCACTACTGACCTAGTAGCAAGCCTACACGCGTTATCATTACCTTAACAAAGTTAACAATTTACGTAGGAGGCTTAGCCATTTTTGTCCAACTTCAAGAGCACTGTTTTTATACTGAATTTGTTGAAAAGTAATATTTCACAAACGTTTAGTAATATAATATACAATAAACTTTGGATATCCCCACCGCTAGGCATTGGTGAGCTATACCATCAGCCAGGTGAAATTATCACAGCTATGCAGTATAGTACACCGGGTCTCTAATAATTAAATATCTACAATGAACTTTGGATATCCCCACCGCTAGTTTTTGGTGAGCTATACCGTCAGCCAGGTGAAATTATCACAGCTATGCAGTATAGTGCACCGGGTTAAATATCTTCGTCGATCTATGGTATAAACTTTGGATATCCCCACCGCTAGGTTTTGGTGCGCTATACCGTCAGCCAGGTGAAATTATCACAGCTATGCAGTATAGTGCACCGGGTCTCTAATAATTAAATATCTTCGTCGATCTATGGCATAAACTTTGGATGTCCCCACCG
Source organism: Scolanthus callimorphus (assembly GCA_033964015.1). Classification (NCBI taxonomy): domain Eukaryota; kingdom Metazoa; phylum Cnidaria; class Anthozoa; order Actiniaria; family Edwardsiidae; genus Scolanthus; species Scolanthus callimorphus. The sequence goes on along the minus strand of CM066912.1, from coordinate 26,439,406 downwards.
CTAGTTTTTGGTGAGCTATACCGTCAGCCAGGTGAAATTATCACAGCTATGCAGTATAGTGCACCGGGTCTCTAATAATTAAATATCTACAATGAACTTTGGATATCCCCACCGCTAGTTTTTGGTGAGCTATACCGTCAGCCAAGTGAAATTATCACAGCTATGCAGTATAGTGCACCGGGTCTCTAATTAAATATCTACAATAAACTTTGGACATCCCCACCGCTAGTTTTTGGTGAGCTATACCGTCAGCCAGGTGAAATTATCACAGCTATGCAGTATAGTGCACCGGGCCTCTAATAATTAAATATCTACAATGAACTTTGGACATCCCCACCGCTAGTTTTTGGCGAGCTATACCGTCAGCCAGGTGAAATTATCACAGCTATGCAGTATAGTGCACCGGGTCTCTAATAATGAAGTATCTACGTCGATCTATGGCACTAAACTTTGGATATCCCCACCGCTAGTTTTTGGTGCGCTTTACCGTCAGCCAGGTGAAATTATCACAGCTATGCAGTATAGTGCACCGGGTCTCTAATTAAATATCTACAATAAACTTTGGACATCCCCACCGCTAGTTTTTGGTGAGCTATACCGTCAGCCAGGTGAAATTATCACAGCTATGCAGTATAGTGCACCGGGTCTCTAATAATTAAATATCTACAATAAACTTTGGATATCCCCACCGCTAGGTTTTGGTGAGCTATACCGTCAGCCAGGTGAAATTATCACAGCTATGCGGTATAGTGCACCGGGCCTCTAATAATTAAATATCTACAATGAACTTTGGACATACCCACCGCTAGTTTTTGGCGAGCTATACCGTCAGCCAGGTGAAATTATCACAGCTATACAGTATAGTGCACCGGGTCTCTAATAAATGAATATCTACAATGAACTTTGGATATCCCCATCGCTAGGTTTTGGCGAGCTATACCGTCAGCCAGGTGAAATTATCACAGCTATGCAGTATAGTGCACCGGGTCTCTAATTAAATATCTACAATAAACTTTGGACATCCCCACCGCTAGTTTTTGGTGAGCTATACCGTCAGCCAGGTGAAATTATCACAGCTATGCAGTATAGTGCACCGGGTCTCTAATAATGAAATATCTACAATAAACTTTGGATATCCCCACCGCTAGGTTTTGGTGAGCTATACCGTCAGCCAGGTGAAATTATCACAGCTATGCGGTATAGTGCACCGGGCCTCTAATAATTAAATATCTACAATGAACTTTGGACATCCCGACCGCTAGTTTTTGGCGAGCTATACCGTCAGCCAGGTGAAATTATCACAGCTATGCAGTATAGTGCACCGGGTCTCTAATAAATGAATATCTACAATGAACTTTGGATATCCCTTTGGTGAGCTATACCGTCAGCCAGGTGAAATTATCACAGCTATGCAGTATAGTGCATCGGGTCTCTAATAATTAAATATCTACAATGAACTTTGGATATCCCCACCGCTAGTTTTTGGTGAGCTATACCGTCAGCCAGGTGAAATTATCACAGCTATGCAGTATAGTGCACCGGGTCTCTAATAATTAAATATCTACAATGAACTTTGGATATCCCCACCGCTAGTTTTTGGTGAGCTATACCGTCAGCCAGGTGAAATTATCACAGCTATGCAGTATAGTGCACCGGGTCTCTAATAATTAAATATCTACAATGAACTTTGGATATCCCCACCGCTAGTTTTTGGTGAGCTATACCGTCAGCCAGGTGAAATTATCACAGCTATGCAGTATAGTGCACCAATCTACTACTATTCGATATCCTAATTCTCGTGAACATGGTCTGTCCCCCTCTCCTATCAATAAGGTCGTTCAAAAAATATTGTCCGAATGTATTGGTTCCCCATTCGATGATATCTAGCATGAGCTAAGTCGACGGTGTTGATATGCTCTGCAATGTGCGTGAACATATCGCGAAGAGATCAGGAAAACGAGCTTTTTGGCATCATAGTTCTAGATATTCGGTTTCACAAGCCCGCCGATGAGCCCAAAAGCGCTCACTGCATGAACATAGAAGTAAACTTGGCGTTGACCATTTGTAAATCGTCCGTGACTGAAACCAGGACATTGGAGCAGTCGACCCGCCATCTTTAACCCAGACATCCTGCAGTTTAACCTTTGATATTTCGCCTGGGAAGCGCTCAAAAAACTTGTATTTAGCAAATAACCTCGGTTTGCAGCCACAAAGACTTTCAGAAAGAGCATACCATCTTTTTGGCATTGACAATTAGCCAAGATCACTTCTTTAAAGCTGTAGTCTTGTACCATGTCACCACCGCCACCGGACTGAACGTGAAGGCGCCAAACACAGGAATGTAACAGTATCTCGTGTTCGATTACAAGTATAACATTAACTATTTCGTAGCCTGGTCTTTTATTGATAATGAAATTACATATGTCTTTTGGCGCTTTCAAAATCGTAGCAGCCGTATTAATTGGCTTAAGTAATTGATATCGGGTACTTAATTGGATTTTGAACCAAAATCGTCGATTCCCGCTGCGCAATCTTGAACGGAGTAAAGCTCCTCATGAAACCGAGAGAAATACAAAACATAGACTTCGATAGGTGACAGCGCGTTAACTATCCCATCCATCATTTCCTAAGAGCTCATTAATAAACTGAGTTCCAACGCAAATTCAGAAAACTGAAATTTGACAAGTAAACGAAAGATACTTATATTTCTTGAGGGATAATGTTTTTGCAAAACAGTGTATATGATTATTTATATATATTTTAATTTTATTAAATTTTAATTTGTATAAATAAATACGGTGTTAGTATAGATGATTTGCACTACGCTGTTTGTATTGTAAGTGAAATAGTTCCCAAATATTTTTGAAACGAGGAAATAAAGGTATGATTCATTTTAGACCGTTATGGGCTTGTTATATTTGACAGAATTTATGCCTTTGCCAAAATTATAAACTAGCGCCGCCGATAGAACGCGCTGTGCCGAGAGCTGTAACTGTGCTTACTTTGTTTTATAAAATAGCTACGATATAAATATATATAATGAAAGGTCGACGAACAGCTTAAACGATGATTATTTAATACGATATTTCAATCGGCCATTACCGATCTTCTTCAAAACCTGAAGAAGATCGGTAATGGCCGATTGAAATATCGTATTAAATAATCATCGTTTAAGCTGTTCGTCGACCTTTCATTATATATTTTTCTCAGTTCAACTGGTTGACAGGTCCGTTTATCAGGATCCAGCTTGGCAAAATACCTCGTTCGCGGATTTTCATATTTTAGTCTACAGCTACGATATAACTCGCGCTCTGATTCACCATTATGCTCTATTACACCGATAAGGTAATGGTTCTCCGCCGCTTTATCATAAAATCATTAGAACAATTAGAGCACAACTTTCTATGGCTTTATCGGCGAATAGAGCACTTGTGATGTTGGGAGAGACACTCGAAACGTTTTTAAAATCACTCGCCTGCGGCTCGTTTTCTACCAACATCCCATGTGCGCTTATCAAATTAAACCATAGGAATCTGTGTTCTACTATTGTATATACTTTAATATTAAAATGAGTCAGTACCAAGAGTGGATTAACAAGAGTTAGAATCTTTCGTACAGTATTTGTCCACATCACAGTCAGAAAAGTGTCTATTTTTAGATTTGAATTTCGCGCGCGAAAGTATTCTAATGCTCAGGTTCGAATGCTCGTATACCCAATACACAACAAATAGAGAATATCCTACCTTATCTTTGCGACTTTAAAGGTTTTTCGATTGATCTGCGATTTATTTTTAGGCTGGATCTCACAACTGTTTGCGTGGCGAGAAAGTGGGAACCCTGTGGATGACGAATTTTCGCGGGAATCCTAGTTCTAAAAATAGACACTTTTCTGACTGTGATTCGGGCGTACATAGTAAATATGGAAACTCTTGGTAATCCACTCTTGTCAGTACTGATTTTCTTGGAAAATCAGAAAATCAATCATACCTTATTTTGAAGGTCTGAAAGTATTTCCCCTCAAGTTTAAATTGCAGCATTTGGCCTTTCCAGTTCAATTTCTCTGCTAGCAGAGGCCCACTTCTATATTGCTTTGTGTTTTGAAGGGACGCAGTACACAAACGCCACGACCTCATCCAGGGTCGTGGGCGTACATCACTGGTTTTGCTGTGTTCTTTCTTCGAAAACAGCGCGCGCTTACACCAAGTGAAGTGAGCTCTTCATTCAATGTTCAACACACACACAATTTGGCTTACAGTAAAAATACAACGATTCACGCTTGGCACAAATGCACCCGAAATCGACAGCACGTTTTGTGACGGCTTTTCCCGAAGGACGCGCGCTTAAATGGGGAGACTGGGCCCTAATCAAACGGATCGATTGACAACTATTTTTAGAACTTCCCAGAAGACCTCTCGAGCCTCACAGAGATTTGCAAAATGGCGGACTCGACAGCAGAGGAAGAAGAGAGGAAGATTTTGATACCAAATATGACTAGCTTTTGCAGTAACCACCAAGTCTTTCGGCAATGTTGAAATGGTGAATATTGTGGAAATCGCATTTAGCCATTCGGCTTCAAATTCATGCCTATTTTTGGCTTCAAATAACTTTTTTGTTTCACCTGATGGAATGTAAACAGAACGATGAATACAAAGTGCGGAGCGACTGCAGAATACCCCCTCGCGTATAGCTCCTCCTTTAAAAACTCGTCAACTGGTCAACGTATCAACTGGTCAACTGGTCAACTCGTCAACTCGTCAACTCGTCAACTCGTCAACTCGTCAACTGGTCAACTGGTCAACGTGTCAACTGGTCAACTCGTCAACTCGTCAACTGGTCAACGTGTCAACTGGTCAACTGGTCAACGTGTCAACTGGTCAACGTGTCAACTCGTCAACTGATCAACTCGTCAACTGGTCAACGTGTCAACTGGTCAACTGGTCAACTGGTCAACGTGTCAACTGGTCAACGTGTCAACTCGTCAACTGGTCAACTGGTCAACGCGTCAACTCGACAACTGCTTAACGCGTCAACTGGTCAAATGATCCACTCTTTAACTTGTCAACGCGTCAACCTGTGTAAAATAGTTCTCTCAGCGCATTTGTAGAACAAGGCTGTGTATAAAGAACTACATAGCTCTCTCGCGTACATTGTAGAACGAAGCTATGTGTATATTGATCGAACTAGTTCTCTCCAGCGCATTTGTAGAACGAGGCTGTGTATAGAGAACTGGTTCTTTCTTGCGCATTTGTAGAACGAGACTATGGGTATATTGAACTAGTTCTCTCCTGCGCATTTGTAGAACGAGGCTATGTGTATAGAGAACTAGTTCTTTCTTGCGCATTTGTAGAACGAGGCTATGTGTATAGTGAACTAGTTCTCGCCAGCGCATTTGTAGAACGAGGTTATGTGTATAGTGAACTAGTTCTCGCCAGCGCATTTGTAGAACGAGGCTATGTGTATAGAGAACTAGTTCTTTCTTGCACATTTGTAGAACGAGGCTATGTGTATATTAAACTAGTTCTCGCCAGCGCATTTGTAGAACGATGTTATGTGTATAGTGAACTAGTTCTCTCCAGCGCATTTGTAGAACGAGATTATGTGTATAGTGAACTAGTTCTCGCCAGCGCATTTATAGAACGAGACTATGTGTATAGAGAACTAGTTCTTTCTTGCGCATTTGTAGAACGAGGCTATGTGTATATTAAACTAGTTCTCGCCAGCGCATTTGTAGAACGATGTTATGTGTATAGTGAACTAGTTCTCTCCAGCGCATTTGTAGAACGAGGTTATGTGTATAGTGAACTAGTTCTCGCCAGCGCATTTGTAGAACGATGCTATGTGTATAGTGAACTAGTTCTCTCCAGCGCATTTGTAGAACGAGGCTATGTGTATAGAGAACTAGTTCTTTCTTGCGCATTTGTAGAACGAGGCTATGTGTATATTAAACTAGTTCTCGCCAGCGCATTTGTAGAACGATGTTATGTGTATAGTGAACTAGTTCTCTCCAGCGCATTTGTAGAACGAGGCTATGTGTATAGAGAACTAGTTCTTTCTTGCGCATTTGTAGAACGAAGCTATGTGTATAGTGAACTAGTTCTCTCCAGCGCATTTGTAGAACGAGGTTATGTGTATAGTGAACTAGTTCTCTCCAGCGCATTTGTAGAACGAGGCTATGTGTATAGAGAACTAGTTTTGTCGCGTGCATTTGTAGAACGAGGCTATGGGTATAGTGAACTAGTTCTTTCCAGCGCATTTGTAGAACGAGGCTACGTGTATAGTGGACTAGTTTTGTCGCATTTATTTGTATAACAGGACGGTGTATAGTGAACTAGTTCTCTCTAGCGCATTTGTAGAACGAGGCTATGTGTATAGTGGACTAGTTTTGTCGCGTGCATTTGTATAACAGGACTGTGTATAGTGAACTAGTTCTCTCTAGCGCATTTGTAGAACGAGACTATGCGTATAATGAACTAGTTCTCACCAGCGCCGAGGTTATGTGCATAGTACTATACACTTGGCCTTAGTTTTACAAGTGCGCGCGCGAGAAAAAGCTTAACATTGCCTCGGTCTGCAATTGAACGCGCAAGAACTAGTTCACTGTACGCATAAAATAGCGCTGCGGAGAACTAGTTATACACATAACCTCGGTCTACAATTGCGCCGCGAAGAACTAGTTCGCTGCCATTATCCGTGTTTTTAGAAAAAATATATAAACAATGAAAGGTCGACGAACAGGTTCCTTTTTCAGGATCCAGCTGGCAAAATACCTCGTTCGCCGATTTTCATACACCCCGTGTTTGTAGACCGACCAGTTGACGTGTTGACGGGTTGACGCGTTGTCACATAGCCTCGTAACGCTGCCATCAGTTTCCGTGTTTTTAAACCGACCCGTTGACGTGTTGACGTGTTGACACATAGCCTCGTCGACTCGTTGAAGTGTGGTCGCGTTGACGCGATGACGCGTTTCTTTTAGGGTATAGCTATACGCGAGGGGGTATTCTGCAGTCTAGCCCAAAGTGCAATGAACTCTCTAAAAGTTGTTCTTTTTAGTTTTTTGAATTCAGCTTCCATGAGAGCACATTTTAATATTTCGTGGACACTGCGTTGCCACTCGTCGCTTCGAAACGTACGCAATATCGTTGCTTTGTTTGGGAAGGAAGCGTGACTCTACGAGCTCTCTGGACTCACAACAAAACATATTTGGACAAAACAAGGACGATTTTTATGGAGAAATAATAAGGTTTGACGTATAATCTTCATTGCTTTGGTAATATTTCTTCAAATTATAGAGTAGTGCGCATTTTTCCGGTGATGTTATTGCTCTGTACGTGCAATCAGCTTTTTTAGAATCAGTCGGCGATTCTCATTCTAATGCATTGCAGCTTATTAACCTTTTTAATGCCAGCAATCTAGAAATCAATGGCAATGAATAGAAAGTCAGAAAGTGGAAAATTGTTGGAAGAATGTAGTGTAACCAGGTCAAGGAAATATCTTAAATATTGATTGCCCAGTAAATCAATGGCATAATTACTTTTGTTTTGTTTCCAGTCACCTGCTGGGGAAGGTCATCTTCCTGTCCTGTTTTCGTTTTGTTTTCAGAATGGCCTGTTCCATTTTAGATGTGTTACCCCCTATCGAGGAACCTGGAGCTTCCATAGGGGGGGGGGGGGGGGGGGGGGGGGGGGGGGGGGGAGAGACTCCCCATATTTTCAGACGGGGGTGCTCGTCCTATCCCTTAGGGTATAAAATTGACAGGTCTTGCTATCTCTTAGGGGTGTTTAAAATCAGCCCTATCCCTTAGGGGAGTCTCAGACCAATCCTTGCCCAGAAATATATTGCTACTGACACCAGAACCAATATTTACAAAGGAAACTTGGATGAAAACCCTAAAAGACCTCAAATTGGCTTTTATTTGTTTTGACCTGCCAAATTTGCTATCTTTTAGGAGTATCGCCACGCCAAATTTGCTTTCTTTTAGGGGTAAATTTGCTGTTGGCCACACCCATTTTGCTATCCCTTAGGGTCAAAATCAATTTTCCCAACGAGCACCTCCATCTAAAATATTGGGAGTCCCGCCCTGGGCATAGGGGTCTGTGTTTCACCCTAGAATTTCAGCAAGGGTCATTGTTTTTGTCCACAGGGACTTTCTTTTTGCCACCTCCAATTTCCACAGGGTATTCCTTTGCAACTTTTGAATTTCCACAGGGGACACAAGAGAATGTGGTATTTACACAAAAGTTGCTTCAAATATCCACAGGGGCTGTGCAGAAGCCTAGAACTTTCACACGGATAGAGCATTTTTCCTCGTTAGGGGGAGACAGAAATCATAAGAACAGCTCATTCTTATTTCCTTAGATACTTAGAAATCACACAAATCTTTCTTCAATAGATGTGTACGTCTATTTTTTTGGAACAGCCCAATGATAGTGGTTTTACTTTCTTGTTATGAATTAGCAAAATCAAGAAAATTTCAGCATTGATGGTAAGAAAACCTGGACTTAATTGAGGGCAGCTAGTATGTCACTGACATACTCCTTCTGTGAATAAAGAGAAGCTTTTTCTGCAATCAGAATTGTCTGGAGATTTCCTTGATTTTTTGGGAGTGTAATATTTTGTGTTATTTTTCACTGAAAAGCTCTAATTTATTTTCATTCTTGTCTTCTTCTCGGAACTAGAAACCAGTTTTCCTTGGGAGGGGATTCAAATCACAACTGTATGTGCCGCAAAAGTGACCAACATTCTCACTGTTCGACTAAAAATGTCAGTATGTTGGATAAACTTTTGTATAATGGTATTCAGTTGGTGACTACAATTCCTCTTTTTAATACTTAAGTTTGGACCCTGTTACAGAGTGACACAACAATTCACCGTAATAGACTTACATGGTGGCAAGTGGTTAGAAAGTAACACTTAACTGCTGATATGTACATTCTGTATTGTAGCATCAGTGATTAATTTTAAAGTTAGCTTGTAACCGTTGAGATAGAAGCTTGTAAATTATTCCCACCTCTTATAAGCCAGTTGCCTGTGGAGCTCTGCAGATTGATTAATATTTTTGCTATAAAAAATCAACTTTTATTCAATTTCAACTCTCAGCCTAAAAATACCCTATGCAAATTACATGTGGTGACAGATGCGTGTGAATTTTTTAATTTTTAAAAACATCCAAATAGCCATCAAGCACATTTTTTATAAGATTCATATCTCAGGAAGGAAACCAAATTTGGATCATTACATTATCTACATTTAAAGAACATTTAGGTAACCAAAGAAAAAATGTCACCAAAGCAAATTTTGTCTAAGACAAAAGCTGATAAAAGATACAAAAAAAAAACAACCACATGAAATTGAACTGAATGCTGCTCTACTTTTAAGCAGCCTCTCAATCCATTTATCTGATTATTTGTACCCTGTGCTCTGTATGGGTTGTCAATTATAAAATGTTTTGACTTTGATTTCTTAAGCTTCATGTCATTTTTTGTGTATATTATTACCCCCCATGTTGTTTAAGAATTAGCCTTCCTCTTGTTTCACTGAAAGCATGTCTAAATTATTCAGCTATCACACTTTAGGCTTGTTTTCACAGTACCACCTTGTGCAACTGACAGGCAGGGCATAGCTATCAACATGCAAAGTATGCAGCTGCACACAAAAATTTGTTAAAGTAGTTTAATAAATTTATAATCAAAATAAGTTGCATTTGACATGCATGTCAATGTTTCCTGTATTGTAAATTCTAGAACAAATACTGACTGGTGGCAGCAGTGTGTTGTGAAAAACATTTTCTAGTAGCGTCTAGACTTTTGTGCAGGCAGTCCTGATACATGCCTACAGAGTTATCCCCTTAGTTCAGAGACTGATATCACAACATGCAGCTATGTTTGAGTTGTTCATAGAGGTAATTTAATCATGTTCCATAAAATGATACCAGAAACATCTAGTAGTTATTTAGGTTATGTAAAACACTGTACCAATGTTAGTTTTACCAGAAAAAAAAACAGAGGTATCATGGTCTTTTCCAATTTGTTATCCAAGTGCTACAGTTCTGTGTGTTCCAGGTTACTCTTTTCCTCTGTTAGTGATAAGTTTTACCAGAAAAAGAAGAGGTATCATGATCTTTTCCAATTTGTTATCCAAGCGCTACAGTTCTGTGTGTTCCAGGTCACTCTTTTCCCCCAACAATGATAATAGATTCTTTTTTCATAAAAAGAAAGAGTCTTCACATAAACCAGAGTACAGAATTTCTTGCTCATTGCGTGAGAGTTCACAGCAGTGAACTACTGAAGATTCAATTTCCAATAATTGTTAGTATTCGCAGTCATCTGATAAACTTGCATTTCCATTCTCGCAGAAGTTATAAGTCAGTGCTTGCAATTATCGTGAACACACAACACACAAGTTCGCCATCCCTTCGTACTTCCTCTGCCATTATTCATTTTCTTTCTCTTTTCACGCATTCTTCGAGAGTATTCTTCATTTTGGAAGTACTAGATATATATTTTTTTCCTTTGGCAAGACCGGAAGATTCCTATCAGGAACGTAAATCCTCTGAAAAACATTTCACCTTCTTCTCCGTTTCCGCCATTTTGGATTAGCTGAGTGTTTTGATGCGTGCGACCGCTGACCAGCTATGACTGTCATGCTTGCCTTATGCTGGCGATGTGGGGTGCATTTATGCCAACTGTGATTTCCAGCGAATTCTCAAGGCAAAGTTTAAAGAGAAGGGAATCAGAGTTGTGTTAAAGACTCTTTTAATTGAGTAAACAAGCTAGGTAAATGCCACAAAACTAATAACTATAAGCAAGAGTGGATTACCAAGAGTTTCCATATTTACTATGTACGCCCGAATCACAGTCAGAAAAGTGTCTATTTTTAGAACTAGGATGCCCGCGAAAATTCGTCATCCACAGATCCAGCCTAAAATTAAATCGCAGATCAATGGAAAACCATTAAAATCGCAAAGATAAGGTAGGATATTCTCTATTTTGTTGTGTATTGGGTATACGAGCATTCGAGCCTGAGCATTCGAATACTTTCGCGCGCGAAACTCAAATCTAAAAATAGACACTTTTCTCACTGTGATGTGGACAAATACAGTAGGGAAAGATTCTAACTCTTGTTAATCCACTCTTGCTATAAGCAAGTTTGTGAGAGCAGATTCAAAGCTCACACCATATTCTGACAAATGGTGCCAAATTCTGAGAAATGTCACTTGCGTGCAAAGCTTCTTTTGCGAAGTTGAAAAAAAACCACGAAAATGCAAAAGTAGAATCAACTACAGGGAGAAAACCTAAGTCCATATTTCCAGTTAGTTTACCAAGTGCCAACCTCGTACCCAGAGCCCGTCATCTTTTGGCCAGCGGCAAGATTCAGGGCCCTGGGGAATCAATCTCACCCAGAGCCCGTCATCTTTTGGCCAGCGGCAAAGATTCAGGGCTCTGGGGGAATCGATTTTTTTAAAACCCAGATTCTGGGTTTCCGGTTTGATTGTTGTATGAAAGTTCGTTACGTTTTTGACCTACCACGCATGCTCACAAATCGGATTCCCCCAGGGCCCTGAATCTTGCCGCTGGCCAAAAGATGACGGGCTCTGGGTACGAGGTTGTGGGGGAATCCGATTTGTGAGCATGCGTGGTAGGTCAAAAACGTAACGAACTTTCATACAACAATCAACCGGAAACCCAGAATCTGGGTTTTAAAAAAATCGATTCCCCCAGAGCCCTGAATCTTGCCGCTGGCCAAAAGATGACGGGCTCTGGGTACGAGATTGACCAAGAAGTGCCTTTTTTCACAATTGCGCGCGCACGACGGTGCCATAGCTCATTTGCATATTGGAGGCGCGAGGTATTTCGGGAAGATGGCCGGGGACTTGTGTTGTCAGTAAGAACTCTGGCCGTAATATCAGCGCATTATCGACAAATAACACCTCACTTTCCAATTGAAAACAATAACTTAGCTTGTATGCAGGGCTAACAAGCCCTTGCTGTGTGTGCCGATGGTCAAAATAGCGTTCTAGCCAGCATGGGGCAGTAGTTTCGGGCGGCCATAGGAGCTGGTCGTTGTTGTAGTGTGTTGTCATGGCCGTCTTTTCACCTTGCCGAAAAGAACTTCTCGGGAAGACCGGTTTGGGATGACTAACAGAGCGTTACCATTGGAAGTGTAAGCTTTAAACAATACTCTGATATTTCTTTGTAATCTTTATCTGTTGTACAAACTCCAAGCTTCGTTGTTGTGTCAGAAATCGCATCGATTTGAGCCATGATTCGACCTTCGGGCGATCATGATAGGCTTTGATTGGAGTATTTCGACTTGGGACAACGAAGCTCGAAGTTAATCAGGTATTTGACCCTTTGATAGGGCATCTTTACGAAGTTATAGATGCTAAAATGCAGGTAGATATGAAAGAAAAGTGTTCTTTCAGCGGTTACTTCACATAAGGGGAATTTATTCGGTTTTCAAGGGGTTTAAGTATTTAGATTCCTAGCCCGTAAACATGTAGCTGTTGATTGTTTGTATTAGTTTCGCTAAATTTTCTAGTAACACACAAACAATGCAGGGATTCTCCTTCAGTTCATAAGAGAACTTTGCTTTTTCAGTATAAAACCCACACTTCACGTAATCTCCTTTATTCTAGAAGAATGTGAACAGTTATTGCTCGAGTTGGCATTCTTCTAGAAAATTGGATTATTACAGGAAATGTCTCCCCAAATTCAGAAGGTTAAGCTTACATGTATTTTTGATGTGTGATAAGTCGGCAGCTTTTCATATGAAGAAACATAAATACAGCTGCAGCCCTAAACAATTCTACTGTTATGCTTCTTTGAAGCTGAACCATTGACAAATTTTAATTTTGGATGTTTTCTAATTACAAGTTACAGTAAAGCTTCCACTCTCTTTCCAGACACGTTTCATTAAATTGTTTTTTTTTTATTATGATTGTTTTTTCATGCTAGGGTTTTTAATCAAACTGACCAGCAAGAACCACTGCTCATAAACTTGCTTTGATTATTTTTAATAAACACAAATGCATGCCAGCATGACTGCTATTGTACGCCATTTCCAAAGAAATACTCCTCTGTGAAATAAAAAGAACTAATAACTACACATTGTTTAGGCCTTGTTTCAAGCTTTGGTAAATGTCTGGCATAACAGAAATGGTTCTGCTCTAATTTAATTGTCAAGGTCTAAAATCAAGCAAAACTGTACAGTACTTTGAGTGCTTTTTCAAGAGTTGTCTATAGAACAAAGCATTTCGGCCTTGACAACAAAAGTTTGTCAAAGTGTTTTATTACAGTTTAGAATACCTATTATATTTATTGAATAGCTTGTAATATTGGCTGTGGGACATGGCTGTTAATTGCTAAGCTTGTCTACTTTTAATGTCTCCTGTAGGCATTTTATGATGTAACAAAACAAACGATTGTGCTTGCATTTGAGATATTAGATCTATTATAGAGATAGTACCTGAGTTTCTCTGCATTCCGGTGATAGAAATCTGTCTTATTTTTTTTAATAGTCATTTTGCCTAAAATGTGCTTTAGGTGTGTAGCTAGGCAATAAAAGTTTATAGCTTTTTAATCCCACAAATACTAAGTTGTCTTATGACAAGATAATTCATTTGAAAACAGATAAAGTTTAGAAGCTGCTATAAAATGTGTTTTCAGGGTTGAACTACATTATTGCACATGTATGCAATTTTGTTCTGTTTACTAGTAGCTGCCCTTAATATATATTTTCAAAGCTCGATAGGTTTTTTAAACGTGTAATATGACCTTTTCTTTCTTTTGAAAATGCTCAGAGCCCTGTGGCACTGTACCGGTATGTTCCAGCCATGCCATAATAACAAAATATAAGCCATATTGTATTCTTGGCATTTAGAATCACAACCTTGAGAGACAAAGTCACATGTTGATAATGTGGGAGGAGCAAGGGCTGCACAGCATTATGGCGCTAATGCCCATCACTGCTGTCACCCAGCTTCAAGACCTAGCTTGGGCCTTAAAGGGGCACTGTCACCATTTTACACAATTTTAGGGTTAATTTAGGTAGCTTAAATACAGTCAGATTCACAAGAATTGAAGACAATTATCGTCTAGGTTTGTTAAACAACCTTTCAGCTACAAGATGAGTACAAATGTGGAGTATTTTCGTGTGCTATCAAGTGGATTGAATTGGATTGTGAAATGACATTTTTAATTTTGTATCAGGCTGAACAGTTTTAAAATCTGGAAATTTGATAGCGAAAGCTATTAAATCTTATGCAAGAATGCCTGTATAATGCAAGTTTCAGTTCCTTTTTCTTTCTAGGACATAATAACAGTATACATAGGATTCTGAGTTGTTTATGTAGATCACTAGTCTTATTTTATAAAATATTTTGTTGAAACAACCATGACAGTGCCCCTTTAAGGTTTTTGTTTTCTCTAATACTTGCAATGAGTTCTGTTTCAGACTTGGGTGCTCGAGTGTGGGTTGAAATTGATTCACATCATTTTTCCTGTGTTCCATGTCTTTGGAACGAGACAACTCAGTCCCATCTCTCATTTAGCTAGCCAAGTCCCCCCTAGGGAATCTTGGAGACTCTAAATGATAAACACACATGAATTTGAAAAAGGTGTTTTGAGCAGCCATTATTCCAGTTTGTTGACATCCACATTTCAGAGACAGATTTTAGTTTTTTCACGCTCATTACTAATCTGAAGTTTTAGTTCTTATTTCTTATAGAAAATTAGGAAACAGTACATAAATAAAACAAATCCAAAAAAAACCATATCACAGAATAACCATTTGGAGCTTGCTTGTTAAAATGTCATTAAGGCCCTGATGGTAAAATCATTATGGAACCCAAATCTTCAGGGAGTCCAAAGGAAGTATCAGAGAGAAGAAGAAATCTGTAAAATATTTTTGATACCTACATCTGTTAACAATATGCAATAATTCAGCAGAAAACGGAAGTAGTAATAGTCAGCACTGGAGATTTTCTGGGTAAAAATTGTCATTTTTGTTGCTGTTCATTTTTTACATTTCTTATATATATATTATGCTTTTATAATGCTTCTCTCATAAAACTCTTAGCATATAGGATTTTCTGTAAAAAAAATTTGAAGTGGGATAAATCATTGCAAAGTGCTCTGGAGATTTTCTACTAACAAAGGTATCAAGGAAAAATGCTAAACTTTGGACAGTACATCATATCCACTAGAAGGAAATTTTACATGAGTTTGAAACTATGGGTGAAAACCTAATGTTTTTTTAACATCTTTTATGTATGGCTTTGCATGAATAGAAATCCTCCCTTTTTCTTTCAGATTTAAACAATCTGTTGAAGTGGTACAATGTAATTTGTGTCCTCCATTTTCAATGAGGTGGAACTTATTGTGAATTAACATACCTAACCCTCAGAACTAAAATCTTTATGCATTTGACAGCTTTTAGAATTGAAGAAAATCTCATGCTAAGTGTTAAACATTGATTGTCACTCCATTAAATCCTGTTTTTATGAAAAAATCATTTGCAAATATCTCAAAAAGGCCAACCAATCATGGTCTGTCTTATGAAATCTGAAAATACTTAACAGATAATCAACATTGCCTAGTTCTAATTTGACAGTTCTAGCCTCCGATGGGGAATTCCTTAACCTATTAATTTTTTTACTCTTCTGAACATTAATTTTGTAATACTAACCTTCCGTAATTGAATTGGAAAATGTCACTCAATTTTCAGTCACATTTGTGCAGCTTTTGTTGACAAACCTTTCAGCACTTTTTGGAAACAAAATGATTTTTCTTGATTAATTTACATTGAAGCTCACAATTTTATTTAACTTTCTGGCTTTAATTCTTGGTAAAATTCATATGATGGCTAAATCTTTGGGCAGCAGTTGCCACTATTACCATGGAAGAGCAACATTATCAAGCAGTTGCCTAAAGTAATCATGAAGCAATGTGTTTCAAGATGGAAGGGCTCTATGTTCAAGGGTAAATATAATAGAGGAGTTTGAAATTTTCCCCTGATTCTTGCCTTGTTTTCTTAGTTTTGTCAGAAAAAAATGATTTATTGATATTTATGGTTTCTGGTTGAAAACATATGATTTAAAATAAAATGATTTCAAGGATTTCCCAAACAAAAAGTATTATTTTCAATAATTTTGCAGTGAAGCTGCCTCCATGAAACAAGGGGTTGCATAACTCATTCTGTTTCCCTGATAATTGTTATGATACCACACTTTGGAGAAAGGAAATTATATAGAGGATATTACACGGTGGCACGAAGATATGAATTTTATTTTCGAGTGGCAAAAGCAATATTTTACGAACTAGCGCAGCGAGTGAGTAAAATATTGCTTTTTGACACGAGAAAATAAAATTCATATCGTCAAGCCACCGTGTAATTTTCTTTTTATTATATAGATAAACCAGAAAAAAAATTCCAAATTGATTTCCAAGCACTTTCGTTTTGATCGATATCCTCACTAGTGAGGATATGGAAAATATGTCACCCAGGACCCGGATGTAGCTTCGTATGAGATCTAGTGGCGTATTTCCCAGTAAAACACTCGTGTCTATATAATAAATTATGTTATGTCTGCCAAAAATCAATTTTGACTATAATAAATTGTGCATTGAACTTTTACCGGAGTCTGGTAAGTATCCTTTGCTTTTAAAATGATGACCGTTTCCATCTGACACTAATGTAGGACAACTAAGCTAACATTAAGGTTGAATGTAGGTAGTGGTTGCCATAGAAACCTTCTCCCAACCCAGATATCCAAGGGTCCTTGATATCCATGATCATCATAACATTACTTCTTGTCACAATAATGCATGTATCAATGTTAAGACGGAGAGGGGAGGGGGGGGGGGGTCAGGCTAAGGTGGGGCATTTGAGCACCTCCACTATCCCCACTCTGGGGAATTTGACTTCGAGTTTTGCCCTACAGTGCGGACATTTGAATATGCCTGTGCAGGGGACTGGGGCCATTTAAGGAAATTTCATGTCATTTGAACTGCTTTTCAGACCCGAGAGACAGGAATTTGATCAAAACATTGAAAAAAAGTCAAATGCCCCACCTCAAGCCTGACCCCCCTCCCTCCCCGTCTTTACATTGATACATGCATAAGAGCTGGAACTTAAAGGATTGCTTTTATTATTAAAGTAGATTGCACCACAATAATGTTTTTTTTATTTTTTGAACAACTTTATTGGAGAAATAAACCATCAATACAGAATAATATAGAAAAAAAATGAAAATTAGTTCATGGAAAATGTCCAAGGAGGAATTGTGCAAACAGGCGTGAGGCCCATGCTCCAGGTGCAAACCCAGTAATGAATTTTGAATTATGTGAAGAAAGCCAAATTATGCGCTTCCACCTGCGCATAATTCCAAGGGCCCTGCAGGGGTTTCAATAAGTTTTGAAGTAGGAGGCTAAGTTTTGGAAGTAGGTGGCTGGGTTTTGGGGTCCCATAGGAAGGGCGTAATGCCTGAGCCTTCTTGGGGGTACTGCTAGAGAAGCATACAGCAGGAACCCCGAATGTGCCATGCCCTGCAGGCTCTTTGGATGGTCTCAGCATGTGAAAGACAGTGTAGTGTCCTTGACATTGGTAATAAAGTTCAGACAGTATTGAATTTCCACTGTCTTTATTAGAAGAACAAGAGGATATTTTTGTACTGAAATGAGCCCCGCTAAGCAAAAAGGGTCCTCTTATACATAATTTCATGAATTACCATACCAGTACACAGGCATGCCCTTATAAAATTGGAAATTTTGACTGCCAATCTCTGCTTTGCTGTGCAAAAATTGGATGTTCAATGCTCAGTGTTTAAATAGAAGCTAAACTGGTACCCAACATGATCTTCAAAACAGAAACCTGTCAAAATACCAAGGTCCCTTTTCCCATGATGGAGCCTTAATGACAAATGGAAATACTGCTGCAGCCATTATTTCTTTTCTCATGTCCTATGTGCTATTTTTCAGCCGTGGCTTTGCATCTCGTAGTGGGTTTGAATATCTCCATCCTCTGCCAGAAAGACCAGAAGAGTCAGTTCCCCTGTCATACCTAGAGACTGTTCGTGAGGCCATAAACAGTTATCGGACATCAGACACCAGTGGCCAGTCATCTCCTACCACTGATAACACCAACAGTCTAAACAACAGCCTTTGGGCCTCTAATACTTGGTCCACTAATACTGGGAACTTGACTGGTCGCAGCAGTGTCTACTCCTGGGAAATGATGATGTAAGTCTGTGTTGTATTTTGTACATGTTATTGCTGTCAGCGGCCTTAATCAAGGAAGCTGCTGACAGCAGTTGAAATCCATAAAAAAGGCAAGCCCCTGTGGAGTTTCTTGGTGTGCAAGGTGGTCTGGTCAATGTGCTAACACTTGAATAAGATACAATTGCATGTACAGGCAGGGGCATACCCAGGATTTTTTTTAGTTGCAATGTAAAAAATTTAGTTGCTTTTGCAACAGTATCAGTCACAATTTCAAGCCCTGTCAGTGGGTGTCTGCCTTCTTTAACATGCAGCAAATGCCATATCATCATGCTGTTTATTTCTACACAGGAGTTTGACAAACAGGCATCTGCCACTGTGCAGAAGATGTTTGATGAGATCAACCACATGTTGTTTGAAGGCAACACATTTGATGGTAAGGGTGGCGCATGGCTAATAACCAAAACCAAAACCTAAGACCCAGTCCACACTAACACGTTTTCGTTTGAATCGGTATACTTTTTGATACGTTAAGGCCTTCTGTCCACACTAACATGCTGATCGTTTTCATTGAATCCATATAACTTTGGAAACGCTCTTGAAATTGTATCAAAACGAATCTGTATACATATCGTTTTAGTGTGGACGGTCGAATCCTGATAAAAATGAAAACGATAACGTCAACTGTACCATTAATTTGAGACTGTCTCAGACTGTCCTTGCACACTGCAACATCAAACAAAAATTGATCGCTTGTTTGGAGCTAAATCTCCCGTCCACACTAACATGCTGCGAATCCGTATCAGTTTGAAAACAAATACTTTTGAAAACGCGTTAGTGTGGACAGGGCCTAAAAGTAACAACCTTACTCGCTTTAAGACGGCAAAATGTCAAATAATTTTTATGCAAAAATGATAAAGTGCTCTGCAAAAAGAATACTTGATTCTAATACTATGATTATGATAAGAAAGTTGAGTAGCAGTTTCATTTTAAGCAGTTTCTAAAGGTTTCAAAATAGAACAAATTCTTCCACGTGTAAAGGGCACACAGTAGAATTTTAATTTTTTGCTATGAATGCAAATGGTTGATTGCTCTAGTTTACACTGTCTCTAGCTCAACAAAATCCTAAGCTGAGATTTTGTTGTACATTATTTTGGCCGGGTGATTTATGCTAATTCACTTGAATTTTATAGCGCTGACATCATCATGCACAGATGATGTCACACTAATTAAAAACTCAGACAAGTGCAAGTATAGGTTTCTCTCATTTTCTCAGTTCTAAAGAATGATACAAAATGAATCAGTAAACTGTGCTTCCACTTGTTATATCAGAGAGCTTGTATGTACTCCTACCCTGGCTCGTATTTCGAGCTCGATCCTTCTGAATGGGATTTCAGAGAGATTGTTTGTCTGAGTCATATGATCTAATTTTAGAATCTAAGCGCAGCACTATTATGATCAAATGTTCCATTTTATACTATATTTCGATATTACCTTAGGGAGTGAGCAGCTGTTGTCTGAGTGTCAGGAGTGGTGTAATCGCTTCCCTCATCTAAGGTAATTAGAATTCTCAAACCCATATTAGGCTGCATTCATTATGTATATGTCGAGGTAGGGTCGCGTCAATAACATTTTTTCAAAAGATGCAGAACAAGGCTCAATGATAAAAATACAAAGCGTAAAAATGAAAATAAAAATCATAGGTGCCTGTACTCTTTTGTGTGTAGTGACTTTCTACCAAGTTTTCTGGTGCGCTTCTCGATTGGAACCTTACTACATAGACTGAGTAATTATTTTGAATTTGATTGTTTGGATTGTTTTCCGTTGTGCGCGCGAAGCGCGCAGCAATTTTGACATATAGCTACAAGACTATAATCAAAATTCCAAAGGCGTTTTTATCTGGCAGACAAAAGTCACTGAAGAGGACCTCGAGGAATTGTGGTAAAACAAGAAGGCCTTTTACATTTTTTTAAGTTTATAAGTCTTTATGCGCGCGAAGCGCGCAGCTATTTTCAACATATCAGTAGCTAGTGCAAGTGATATTTCTTCAGGAGGTTCAAACTCGGTGTTTAAAATATATATAATACCTCAACAAAAATATGCATCCCCCTTCATGTTATGAAAAAAACTTGGCATCCCCCCTTTTCCAGTTGCTAAATTTTGAGATCCCCCCTCAAAATCCTCTGCCCCCCCTGTAGTATACATAATGAATGCAGCCTTAGTTATCCTGCTCTTCAAACCCTAAGAGAGGCTCTAATAACATCCATTTGAGGGCCTTTGCTGATTGGCTGATTGGGGGCATGCACAGTAATTATTTCTCTCAACAGCTCTGTCGTATAACAAATATTGCTCATGCATCAATGTCCTTACCAGACCCCCCCCCCCCCCCCCCCCCCCCCCCCCCCCCTTCAGGGTTCCCATGGGCCCTTGAAAACCGGGAAAGTCCTGGAATTTGAAATGTCCTTTTCCAGGCCTTGAAAAGTCCTGGAATTTTCAAAAAAATATGCCAAAGTCCTTAAAAGTCCTGGAAACATTTTCTATTCTGGGAAATTTTGTAATAATACAAGTGATTAATACTTAACAAAATAGTAGCGCTAATGAACTAGACAAAAGAAAACTAGAATTTAGACCTTCTGAATGAACTAGACCTTAAACTTTTATAAGTAAAACTTTCGAAACCACACAGAAATGCCTAAATTAAATTTGTTTGTTGAATATCGTCAATGAAACCAAAATGTCATGATGTGCGCCGATGCAGTATATGCTGTTTTTTCGGTATGCAAGGTCCTTAATTTATTTTTTAAGTCCTTGAAAAGGTCCTTGAAAGTCCTGGGATTTTGACAGCTTCAAAACGTGGGAACCCTGCCCTCGGTTCTCAAGAGGGAGGGAGCTCTCCTTATATTGGAAATTTTACAGACATATTTTATTTTATGTTATTTATCTTTACAGGATCTGTGGCATTCAAAATATCCACCCTCAAGATGAGGGGACCAAGTATGTCGCTCTGCCCCCAGATGACCCTAGAGTGTACAACTATCGTCCACAAACATCTGTGTTGGAGGACATGGAAGATGTCAACATCATGGACTCACAGGGGTGGGTACAGGAGCGATTGTAATGATATGTCAGGGGTGGGGGCATTATGCATGGTTCTATGGAGCTATGGTATGGGCCACAAATACCTTTGGATTGTAGTACAGACATTGAGGGGTGGGTTTGAGTGATGGGAATATCAAGGGAGGGCAGCAGCCATTACCGGTAGTTGGCTAATGAAAATCAAGGTCGTGGATTCGAATCCCACTGGGGTCACTTGAATTTGTTTTCTTTGTACATTGTGAGGGAACTAATTCTTGTGACCCCATGGCGATTCGGTAGTATTTCTCTCGAGGCAGTATTGCCGGGGAAAATACTTACATAGGCTGTAAAGCCGCCATTAGCATCTCATCATATCCAGTCAATTTTACAACAAAACTTATTACATTTTATTTTCCAGTAATCCTAGGTGCTTGAAATGGGCAATTCCAGAAAATATATGCACCCCCACCACGGGCAGCACTAATTTTTGACCACTCCCCCCCCCTCCCCAATGCATCCAGAATTTCCAAAATGGCTTAACCCCCCACCCCCACCCCCACCCCCCAATACATATAGAATTCCGAAGAGGAGGTTAACCTAGCTTCCAACTTCAAAAATCCCCCCATGCAAGCAGAATTCCAAACTTGAAAACCCCCCTCCCATCCCATTCAGAATTTCCGAATGCCGCCTGTCCCCGGGGTACATATATTTTCAGGAATTGCCCAATTTCAAAATTTTCTCACCTTCAGATCCCCCTACCAGTAGGAAAATAGCCATTTATGACCCCAATTGACCACCTATACCAAATATGGACACTCTCCTTCAAGCATGTTTTGCTATAAAAAGCTCCGATAAATAGGCTAAACACAATTAAATGTAATTTGAGTATCCTACAAACCTTCTCATTTCCTATTTTTGGTCAAAATCTTTCTATTTTTTCCTACTTTTTGAACCCTAAAATTCCTATTATTCCGAACTGTATCACACCCTGGACATGTAATATGCAAACCTCGTGGTCTCAGAGGGGTGGGTTTGGGGAGTAATGTGAATATCAGGGGAGGGAAGGCCATTTGCCCTGTGGTTATTTCCTCACGCTAACCCTTGTTCTAGTTTTTCTTTTTATGATTTTGTTTTTCTTTTTATCACAGGTTATATATTGCTGGAATACATCTTGACCCAACACCAGTAACACTCCATGCTCGTTATGACTTAGGTATGCCAATATTGTTTAACAAATAGATCTTATTTTTCTGTGCGTCTGCACTGTATTAGATGCACAGACGATGTTGAATCCTGTCATGAACAAATAGTATACCACAAGATACAGTTGAGTTGTTTATGACACGCTATTAGGGGCGTATCCAGGCCTTTTGTTTTTAGGAAGCCACCCCAGGACTAAGGCTTGTGACTCGGCCTGAAAAGCCATTTAGCAACAGTGACTATTGCAAGCTAGATCTACAAAAAAGATAATATGCGTAGATACACAGGTATTTTCAATACTTCACGAAAAATTTGTAAGCCAGTTTTTCCTTGACTTACGGGCAGATATGCCCCTGGCTATGACGTCTTCTCTGCATCTATAACAATACCAACACACAGAAAAAATGATCTATTTGTTTTGTACTTGCAGCAAAAGTAATTTTTTTCTGAAGATGAAAATCCAAAACAGCGCACGCATTCAAACATTTTTTTTTTTCATAACAGTGCACGTGCTATGACATCAATCTTGCATCTATTCTGTATTAGTAGAAACCCACTCGCATACTATCATGAATCCTGCAATCTGATTGGCTTCCTACTGACCATCTATCACGTAATAGATAGTGAGTAGCGAAAACGCTAGCGCAAAACGTTCTAAAACCATGAAAGTAAATACGTTTTGCAACAACTCGAAGGTAGTATGCTAGTGGGTTTCTACTAAAACAATTAGACTACTCGTTCTCGTTTTCTATGCGTCAAATAGTCAACTCGGCGCTACGCCTCTATAACTATCTATTGACTCATAGAAAACTCGAACCCGTAGTAAATACGTAGTAAATACGTTTTGCATCAACTCGAAGGTAGTATGCTAGTGGGTTTCTACTAAAACAAGACAACAAGTTCGAGTTTTCTATGAGTCAAATAGTCAACTCGGCACTAGGCTCGTTACGCAGCCTGCCTACCAATCAAAGCGTGTTGTACTAGCGTTGTTGTATAAAAAGTAAAAGGGGCGCCATCTGAATCATTTCTTGCATGAAAAACCCAAAGTTGTTATTTTTTTATCTCCAGCTTGAGATATATATCTTGTCTACTGAGGGTTTAACCGTTAAAGGCCCATCACCAACCGAGAGCCTTTGCGGACTCTTAGCCAATCAGAGCACCCGAAAAACAATGGATCAATTTGAAAACAAAAGAAAACGGGGCGCAAAGGCTCCTGGTTGGTGATGGGCCTTAAAGTCTATGTATGTATGTATGTATGCATGTATATGGTAACTACAGACATGCCGGACACGGACGTCTGTACAGTCAGATTAGGGTTTGATCATTACAATGATACTGTAGCGTAGCTTCGTCTTTGCTATCTCTTTGTAGAGAATTTCGTGCTTCCATCCCAATGGAGGTCCGTTAATGATGTTGAAAGATCTTTTTAATTGTAGCGTACTTTTATGATATAGCATTTTACTCTGATGATTTCAGATGATGAATTCCCTTTTGCTGAATTGGACGAGGAAATCATTGAAGAAGATGGGGAGGTTGAGGAGTATTTTGCGTTTGATTTCCCTGCGATGTGAGTAAAGTACAGAATTTATATCTCTCCTTTCTGTGTGGATTTTAGAAAACTTCTCACAAAAGTTCAAAGGATATGCAACAATTATCGTAAAGAATATGCATGACATACCCTGTAACAGAGCAAATTAGGACCGTCAAACGTAAATCAGACTTGCGTTTTGTAAAGGCCGGTTTACACTTGCGATTTTTGTTGCATTTGTCGCGGCGATTTTTCTCGCGCGAGTTGCAATTCCAACTCTCTAGTGTACCTAGATGAAAATCCGGTGCGATTTCTGTGCTCTCTTTTCTTCAAATCGCATCAAGTTGTAAAGAGTCCCGGACATGTTTGAAATCTCCGCGACATCACGCGACAAAAATTGCGGTCGGTCGCGCCGAGTTGCACCTAGTTTGCATTAGTGATTTTGAGTTGACGCGTACGTGCGAGAAAAATCGCCGCGACTCGCGCGACAAAATTGCAGCAAAAACTGCAAGTGTAAACGGGCCTTTAATGTTCCTACATATGGATTGAGCTCTTGGGGCGTCAGCCAATCGGAATGCAGCAACCGCCATGAAAACTAATATTGTGTATATCTATTAAACCTTGATGAATTATTAACGAGTTCAATACATGCAGCTAAATTAGTGACCATTTATTTTAGGGACGAGGAACTGATTCCTTTCAAGACTCAACACAAAAAGAAGAAAACCAGACGCTTGGGGCTACCTCCAGTTACTCCCAATGCATGTGCTAAAGAGACCTTAACTAGCCAGATGTTTGATCTCATCTGGGGAGAGGTAGGTTACTGTGATCTCAGCAGGTTACTAAGATTTCTTCACGTAATTCGTATTATCTATTTCTTTATCAACTTTATTGGACAAATGACCATATTAAATACATAATAATACAGAAAAAATATATTAAAGTGGAAAAAGTCCAATAGGGAATTGCGCAAACGGGAGCGAGGCCCATGCTTGGGCACAACCCAGACCCAATTTATTTCTATTATCTCGATATTGTCAAACCTTGCTGTTCCACCCTGGCAATAGCAATATACTCCAATGAGTTAGTGTATTTTCTTTTGCACGCAAGAATATGCTTTGCTATAGCGCAAAATAGAAAATGAAAGGTAGGGTGATCTCAGCAGGTTACTGAGATTTCTTCACGTAATTCGTCTTCTATTATCTATATTTCTATTATCTCGCTATTGTCAAACCTTGCTGTTCAACCCTGGCAATAGCAATATACTCCAACGAGTTCTAGTGTATTTTCTTTTGCAAGAATTTGCTTTGCTATAGCGCAAAATAGAAATGAAAGATAGGTTACTGTGATCTCAGCAGGTCACTGAGATTTCTACACGTAATTCGTCTTCTATTATCGAATGAAAGCAATAACGAAGGGGTGCCTGGCTAGGGCTTTTTAAGACAAGCCGCGGAGGTTCTATACTCTTAATATTTTATTGCAGTTGGTTTTATGGCTACGCAATTTACTGAGTCTCTACCTTCAAAGGCTTCTTACAGGTAGGTGATAAGATATTTCCTTACATTCATTAATGTTTTCTTTAAAAAAACACTTTATTTGCGTCTCAAATCTTCAAGCCTTCACAGGCTAATCGTGGAGACGGGGCCCATTCGAGAGACGTGAAACACAATAGAAATGACGAATCGCTTCAACTCACGATTAGAGCGACTTGATCCGAAATACGACTTAAATAGCTCAGAAAAAAACCTAAGCAACCCACACCGGGAATCGAACCCCGTGCACAGCGGTGCGTCTCAAATCTTTGAGCATTTACAGCTAACCGGGGAGACGGGAACTCTGTTTATTGTCCCTTTAGAGACGTGAAACACAGGAGAAATGACGGATCACTTCAACCTGTTATGATGTACTTGGTCGGAAATACGACTGAAATAACAGAGAAAAATCCTAAGCAACCCACAACGGGAATCGAACCCCCTGCACAGCGGTGCGTCTCAAATCTTGTAGCAATTACAGCTAACCGGGGAGACGGGGAGACGGGACCTCTGTTTATTGCCCCTTTAGAGACGTGAAACACAGGAGAAATGACGGATCACTTCAACCTGTTATGATGTACTTGGTCGGAAATACGACTGAAATAACAGAGAAAAATCCTAAGCAACCCACAACGGGAATCGAACCCCGTGCACAGCGGTGTGTCTCAAATTTCTATCCTCGGTTTCCTGCGATTTTCGTCGACTCATGCGCGTGTCCGTGCGCGTGTGCGTTCACATGTGCGTTCCCGTGTGCGTGCTCGCGTGAGTGCGCGTTCACATGTACGTGCGCGGTGCGGGCGCGGGCGCGTGTACTATAATCTCACAAGGCCTGTCGACCAATCTGAGCGCGCGTTTTACTAGTGTCGTATAAGCTGTAGTAGAAACCCACTCGCATACTATCACAAATCCTGCAATCTGATTGGCTCCGCTACTCAATCTATCACATAATAGATAGTGAGTAGCGAAAACGCTAGCGCAAAACCTTCTAAAACCATGAAAATAAATTCGTTTTAGCAACAACTCGAAGGTAGGATGCTAGTGTCTTATCTAGTGGGTTTCTACTAAAACAATTAGACTACTCGTACTCGTTTTCTATGAGTCAAATAGTCAACTCGTTAACTATCTATTGACTCATAGAACACTAGAACTCTTAGGCTATATCTTATAGCCTACCGATTTGAAAGCCAGAAAATGTCAAATGACGGCAGACCATAAATCGTTTTTGACTATACAAATTGACCCACTAGTGTGATTTGACTAAAACAATCATTCCTTTCGCCTTCATTGGCTCAGAGCCCATTCGAGCTCGAGGAACAATTGTTAAATAGATGGACAAAGTGTAATGAACAAAGAAAAGCGCCACGAGAAGCAGTCGAAATGATGTATAAAAGACCTCTTCACCTACTCTGACAAGCTTTTGTATTCTTTCTTGCAGACAAGTCTCCTCATTTTCTAAGCGATCAGGGACGCCAACAAGAGCGCATAGCAGACAGTCCCCTGAGACCGATATCTCGAGACGTCAGCTCGAGAATTAGTCATTTTCCTTCACAGTTGCGACTTCGCACATCGTCGGGTCTAAACCCACCCTTAGACATGAAAGGGTTGAAAGACGTAATGATGATCAAATCTTTACCGTTACAGCACAGAGCTCCTTCGGCTGCTGCGTTTCAGTGAGTAAAAATATTCCTTATTCATTTTGGGACGTTGTATCGATACGGATCCAGACGCGTCCTTGTTTGTGTTTTTTTACCTATTCCATGCAGTGAGTAAAAATAGTTATGTCTGTTCACACTAGCCAGAATCAAAGCCATGCTGTGGAATCCTCATTGATGGTGTACAAATATATATATACATTGACGAAAGTAACAGAGAGATAACCTTTAGTTTTAGTCGCGCTTAAAGTCCCTCAGATGATTCGCTTGATCCAGCAGCTTGAGTTCGATAGGGGAGGGGAGGATAAGATGTCTATGGTGCGGGAGGGGAGGTTAAGATACCTGAAGATGTAATATTGGGTCACAGTTATCCTGTTGCCCGTGGTTGAGTTTACGGAATGTGAGCGAGCGAGTGACAGCGCGGACCCTTCCAATATCCTCATTGTGACTGACGTCATCAATGAGGATAAAAAGGACACAAAGCACGGAGTCACGTGATCAAAATTCTCCTACTCGAAAGCAAAAATCTACTTCAATAAGGACACAATACTGTAGAAATGCAGCAATGTTAACGCTTTTTCCGTTTATACATAATGCCGCTATGTCACTAGTGTGCACCAGCCTTGTGAATGTATAGTGTGAATATAAGGAATGCTCTCATTATCATATTGGCCAT